>JAPVLO010000339.1:65000-1542500 GCA_027257055.1 Cephalopachus bancanus
ATCCAAATCATTTTCAAAAACTCTGATACATGAAGGTAGATTTACAGCTCTAGCAATGATTGAACTTGAACCATACTTTACATACGTTACCTATTAAGTTCCAGTCAGGTTCTCTCCACAGATGAGCAAATCTGCTCTTTCATAGTGAGAGAAACAGAGAAAATTCTACAATTAGAATTTTGAGATTCTAATGGAAAAATGGATAAATCAGTGCATGCACACATGCTTAAAATGAGCCATACAATGTGTCAGAGGATCAAAGATACCCCCTTTTAATACTACAACTATGAATTGAGATGAAATGATGAAATGAGATGAGATGAAATGATGAAATAAATTGAGATGAGATGATGAGATGAGATAAAATGATATGATGAAATGAGATGAAATGATAAAATGAAATGATGAGATGAGATGAGATAATGAGATGAAATGATGAAACAAAAGAAAAATGATGAAATGAAATGAGATGAGATGAGATAAAATGATGAAATGAAATGAAAAGAAATGAAATGAGATGAAATGATGAGAAGAGATGAGATGAGATGAAATGATGAAATGAGATGAAATGTTGAAATGAGATGAAATGATGAGATGAGATAAAATGGAATGAAATGATGAAATGAAATGATGAAATGAGATGAAATGAGATGAGATAAAGTGAAATGAAATGATGAAATTATGAAATGAAGAAAAGAAATGAAATGAAGAAATGATGAGAAGAGATGAGATGAAATGATGAGATGAGATGATTATAAGGTAAACGAAACCAGACCAGGTGAAATGGCAACAAAGGAGCCAAGAAAAATTATTAGCGCAATCCTGGGCGAGGTTCACCAGTCCTTATAGCTGTGAGCCGGAGAAGTCGCGCCCAGCAAGGTGGGTGACGGGTTTATTAAGGACACGCTGAGAAAGCTGTGAGGGGGATTGGGGAGAGCGATCATTGGTTGGGACAGCTGTCGCGTCTGCTGGCGATTGGCTGAATGGGTTGCTAGAATTGCTGTAACAGGTACTGGCTGGCTTTGCGGCTGGGGTCTTGGTTCTGGCCTGGTCTGGGTTGGAGCCATCTTGTTGAGGCAAGGCCCGCCCCGCCCTCCGGTACCTCCAACCTTACATTCCAGCCTTTTGGTCATAGGGGTGCCAGCTCGTTCTAGCTACTTCCTGCTGGGGAGGGGCGGCGTAGAGGGGGTCTTAAGGCTGGTATGGGGCTGGAGGTGGTTCGGACGGAAGGGGCAAGTATGAATGTAACAGTAGTTGGTTGACCATTATTCGAGAGAGCTCTGCCAGGTGCTGTTGGAGAAACCTAAAAACACATGGGGCCATCAAGAGGAGAAAAACAACAATCAGTGGAGTGAGAACGGGGAGAAGCCACATTAGAAGCTGGGGTTGCCACCACCCTGAGAATGAACCTCCGGTCAGGTCTTCTCTCCGTTTTTGGAGGCTTTTTTGTAATTGTTTAATTCTGTCCTTGACTATCCCTGGTTTATTGGCATAGAAGCAGCATTCCTCCCTAAGAAATAGGCATATCCCTCCTTCTTTAGTTGTTAGCAGGTCTAGTCCCTGTCAATTCTGGAGGACCATGTCAGCCAGGGAATCTAGTTGTGTGTGTACGGCCAGGGCGTTTCCTTGGATGACAGGGTCTGTGCCCGTCTGATGGCCTCGACAGTGGACGATGGCTACCTTCTTGGGTTCTTGTAGGGCCTGGAGTAAATGTTGAATGGCCTTACCATTGACCACCGGAGTTCCCCGGGTGGTTAAGAACTCCCTTTCTTTCCAAATCGCCATGTGACTATGAGCAATAAGGAAAGCATACTTAGAATTGGTATATATAGTGGCCCTGCGACCCTTTGCCAGCTGTAACGCTTGGGTGAGTGCCACCAGCTCCGCCTTTTGGGAAGAAGTCCCTCGTGGTAGTGAGGCAGCTTCCACCATGGTGGGAGGAGAGACCACTGCATAGGCTGCCCTGCGGCCTCCGTCCGGCCCCCCAGTTGAGCTCCCAGCTACGAAGAACGTGAGATCAGGGTTAGACAGAAGTTGGTCAGAGAGTCCCATGCGAAGGGGGCTAAGGGCCTCTACCAGCTCCACACAGGAATGTTCAGGCAAAACTGAGGAGCTAGCGGAGGGAAGGAGAGTAGCTGGATTTAGAAGTGGCGACGAGCGAAGAAACACTTGGTGTTCTGTGAATAAAAGGTGGAACTCCTGGATCCTAGAAGGGCTTAATGAGGATAATGACTTATGACCCAAGAGGTCCTGGAGTCTGTGGGGGGAGTAGACCGTAACCAGCTGTTAAAGGGTGAACTTTAGAGCCTCCTTGGTTAAAGAAACCGCTGCTGCCAGTGCCCGGAGGCAAGGCTGCCATCCCTGGATGGTGGGGTCCAACTGTTTGGACAGGAAGGCGACCGGTTGGTGAGAGGGTCCCACTGGTTGGGCCAGAACCCCAGTTGCCGTCCCAGTTCTTTCCTTGGTGAACAGGAGGAAAGGCTTGTGGAAGTCAAGAAGCATAAGCGACGGGGAGGCTAAGAGCGTGTCTCGCAAGGTCTCAAAGGCACGGGCTACAGTTGAGGGAGAAGTGAGGGGGCCAGTAGGAGTTTCCTTAGCTGCAGCATATAGCAGTTTAGCAAGTATAGCGAAATTGGGGACCCAATGCCTAAAGAAGCCCACCAGCCCAAGGAATGACAAGATTTCAGCACCTGAGGTGGGGGGGTAGAAGTTCCCTGATGGAGGTGGTGTGGTCCACCGTGAGGGCCTTGGAGGTGGGGGTCAGGGCCACCCCTAGTTAGGTGACTTGTGGGGTAGAGAGTTGAACTTTGGAAGGGGAGACCCTGTATCCCCGCTTTGCTAGAAAGTTAAGGAGGGAGGCCGTATCCCAGAGAGAGACCTCCCTGGAGGAGCTGCATAGGAGGAGGTCATCTACATACTGGAGGAGAGTGCTACACCCAGAGTCATAAGAGGACAGGTGGGGACTGTCACAGAATCCCTGAGGCAGGACCGTCCAGGTTAATTGTGGGGTCCTGTGGGTGTCTGGATCCTCCCAAGTAAAGGTGAAGAGTGGCTGGGAGTCTGGATGTAGGGGGATGGTGAAGAAGGCATCCTTAAGGTCCAGGACTGTGAAGTTAGTGGTAGTGGAGGGCATCTGAGGTAGGAGAGTATATGGGTTAGGGACCACTGGATGCAGTGGTACTACAGCAGAATTGATTATCCGCAGTTCTTGTACCAGTCGATAAGCACCAGACGGCTTTTTTTTACCGGGAGTATAGGAGTATTACAAGGGGAGTTGATAGGAACCAGAAGACCCTGGATGAGCAGCCGGTTAACAAAGGGCTGGAGGCCCTTGCGATGGGCGTGTGAGATAGGAAATTGAGGCCTGGAAGGGAAGCAAGAGGGATCCTTAAGGCAAATGAGGACTGGGGTGTGGTGATTGGCCACCACCAGAGTGGAAGTGTCCCAGACTGCTGGATTAACTTTTTCGGGGGAAATGGGGAAATCAGACGAAGGTTCCGGGGAGAAGACAGCACAGGCGAGGGCCAGAAGTGGAGTCGGGGGAACTTGGTGTGAGGTGAGGCAAATAGATGCCCCGAGCTTGTGCAGAAGGTCTTGTCCCAGCAAGGGGGCTGGGCATGATGGGATAACTAAGAACGAGGGGGTGAAGGGACGGCCTTCAAAAAGGCAGGGCACTGGACCCGTCTCTAGTGGCTTGGAGGGTACCCCCGAGATGCCCACAACCGAGACCTGAGAAGGATGCAAAGGCCCGTGGAAGGAAAGTAAAAATAGTTAGTCCCCGTGTCCACCAAAAGGGAGATGGACTTATCCGGTACCCATAGTGTGGCCCTGGGCTCGGCAAGGGTGATTGGGGTGTTCAAGTCCAGGCAGCTTCAGGAGGCCCAGGAGCTCTTGTGAGGGGCCCATTGGGGGAGCTGGCCCCCCACGAAACTCTGTCACCGGGGGATGGTTCTCCCCCAGAGGGCACTCAAACTTCCAATGTCCCTTTTGTCTGCAGACCGGGCAAGGTTGGGTCGGTGGCCTGGGGTTGGGGCATTGCTTTGCCCAGTGGCCTTCCTGGCCACACCTGAAGCAGGCTCCCGGAGGTGTTTGGGTCTCGGACTGTTTCCTGGGACGGGGGCTCTGAGGCCCCTGTTGTGCCGGCTGCAGGGCAGTGACTAGGGCTTGGGTTTGAAGGGCCACCTTCTGTTTTAGCCTCTGGGCTCGTATTGCCTCGGCTTCCTCCTCAGGCATTATAAACTTTAAAGGCCATATTCACCAGGTCTCGGAGTGGAGTCTGGGGGCCCTCCTCCGCCTTTTTAAGCTTGCGCTGGATGTCCGGAGCGGACTGGGTGATAAAGTGGGTAGCTAAGACTGTGGACCCCGGCGTTGATGAAGGGTCCAAACAAGTGTGAAGGGTAAGAGCCTCTGTTAAACGATAGAGGAAAGAGGCTGGGTTTTTGTTAGGCTCCTGTGTAATCTCTCTCAGTTTGTCATAGTTAATGGCTTTTTGAGCTGCCTTTTCTATCCCTGCAATAAGGCAGCAGACCATCTGATCCCTCCTAGTCTTACCTGTGGCACCATCCCGATAGTTCCATTGTGGGTCCTCAGCAGGCACCTCCATGGCCCCAACCGGCAAAGAATGGTCAGAGTTATGTACCTGATTAGCGTAGTCCCGAGCTGCTGAGGTGACGCTATCGTGCGCCTCAGTAGTGAGGGTGGAGGTTAAAATTATGTGGAGGTTGTGCCACGTGAGCTTGTATGCCTGAGGTATCGAAACTCCTTAGTGTAGGCAGTCGGGTTGGCAGAGTAGGAGCCTAGGCACTTTTCAATCTGGAACAGGTCTCCCAGGGAGAAGGGAACATGTACCCGAACCAGTCCCTCAGCACCTGCCACCTCCCAGAGAGGGGCCAGTAACTGGGCCTGGGACCTGGTAACTGGAGGGCTAGTCCATTTAGAGGGCGGTGTAGGATTGTAAGACAGCGGCGGGGTGAGAGCAGGGAATGAGGTGGAAGGAGGGCAGGATGGCAGTGACGACAGGAGAGGAGGGTACAGCTTGTGGGTGGCTGGGACAGAGCTGGAAACTGAGGAGTTAGGTGTGACTTCAACAGGACTAGAGGAAGGAGGCGGTATCTCCGTGGTAGTAGGGATGGAAGCGGATGGGGGAGGGGAGCCGACTGAACCTGGAATGACCGGAGCTGAGGACAAAGGAATTAGAGATGGCGGGTGTGGGGGCCCGCCCCGCAAGGGTCGTGGGAAGTGTTGAAGGAGAGACGGATAGGCGACGGACGAAGATCATATACACGGACACCTGCCTCTTGAACAGATGACAATTTAATGCTAGTTAATACAGAACTTTTATACCATTTTTTAAGGGGCAAGACAAAGAAAACTCTTTCACGTTCATATCTTTTAAAAGTTACCAGCTAGTGGTCTTAGTAGCGAACAAACCAAGATTCCCATAGGCTTTAGTAGCAAACAAACCAAGATTCCCATAGGCCTCCAGACAACGTCTTATTCATAAAGCCAACAGTGACACTCTCAGTCCAATGTCCCAAATTATAAATGTTTCAAGAAAGTTTCTTTAAGTGTATATTTCTTTATGTGTCAGAAATATTCTCATTTTAGGCTCTTATGTTCTTCAGAGTCCTGTGATCGCCTCTCTTGTCCAGATGACCTTGTTACTTTTCTCTTATCTTGCAGTGCTTGTTTCTAAAGAGAACTCAAAAGAAACTTTTAGTAATGTTTCCCAGGCCCCTCAAGGTTGCTTTCTGTTTTAGCTGATCTGTCATAAAAGTGTCTGATTATTATAGTATGAGTTTAGTGAAAACCTACTCTATAAATGTTAACTTAGAGTTTTAACTATAGAATTAAGTAAAAACCTTAACATAATCTTTGTCCTAAGTTAGTGAAAACAGTGTTATAAATCACTTACAAACTCCTAGATGTGTTAGAACTTATAATGAATTCATAATGAACTTACTATAAACTTGTGCTTATAAAAATCCTTATGTCTAAACACTAAACTGCATAATTCTAAATCAAATAAGGAGTGAATATACTTATATCATTTTTTACTTCAGCAATATCTAGTAACTTATAACCAAGTGAAAGAAACCATTCTTGATGTGCTTCAGCGTTTAACCCTTGCATATGTTAGAAAAGGCCAAGTAGCGTAGTGGGAAAAATGGAAAAATAAACCATGATATTTCCAGGTTAGCTGTGAGTACTTCACATAAACATGCCATTTCTTCTTCTACGACTGCACAGAATTCTTTGGCGGTATCAAACAGCAAAAGTGAAAGACAGGAGGGCCTCAGCTTCCTGGGCTCTCCCTGTGGCCCGGGGTCTTCGGCCCACCCGGACCCTGTCAATCAGGTGGGCCTCCAAGGCTGGCTCCCAACAGGCGGGCTGGGGGGAAGAGCTGGATATGGGGGGGATGGGAGGTAAGGCAAGAACAGATACCGGAGGGGCCTGAGTGGAAGAGGTCTGGGCACAGGAGGTCGGATAAGGAGGGGGTTGAGAAAGAGCAGGACTTTGAGAAGAGGCGGACGGGAGGGGGGGAGGCCAAGGTCCTCCAGAGGATCTGCAAAGGAAGATTCTGACGCAGGGAGAGGCTGATAGCCCCTATCAGGGAATTTGGCCAGGAGGACCTGGGCCAAGGAACATCTGATGCAGAGGTCTGTGGGGAGTGCAGTGCCCAAAAGGCCTGGACATAGGGGACCTCAGACCATTTCCCAGTCCGGTGACAATAATTACTGAGATTGGTGAGGAGGCCAAAATCGAAAGTTCCCTCAGGGGCCCAGCAAGACTGATTGTCCAGAGGATATTAGGGCCAGGCCCAGGAGGAAAGGAAGATTAGCTTCTGTTTACGGATATCTTTGGTCAACCCCAGAGTAGCCAGATTAGATATGAGACACTGCAAGGGGGTCTGAGCCTCAGTTTTAGAAGGCTGGCTTCCCATGGCCGCAACCTCCATCCCCGGGTCCCTAAACAAGCGAGCCCAGTGTCCCAGACCCACTCAGAATAGGGACGGAAAGGAAGATCTGCTTCATTTTATAGGGTTGGTGATCCGGAGATAGGGACGTCTCCACTACACCGGAGCCAAAGGCACTGTGCTGGAGGGGTGAGCCCAGACGCAGCTGTGATTTTGGACTGGGCACCCTGGAGGGTAGGAGGAGAAGTCAGGGAAAGCAAGGGACTCACCGCATTGTCTGAGGTCCTGGGGCCAGGTCCTGTTCCTGAGAGAGGTCCTGGGTCGGGAGAGGAGTGGGGAGCCCGCTGGGGCCCTGCACCGTCCTCCCGGGTTTTGGCACCAAATGTAAGGTGAAACGGCAACAAAGGAGCCAAGAAAAATTTATTAGCGCAATCCCGGGCGAGGTTCACCGATCCTTATAGCTGTGGGCCAGAGAAGTCACGCCCAGCAAGATGGGCGACAGGTTTATAAAGGGCACGCTGAGAAAGCTGTGAGGGGGATTGGGGAGAGCGATCATTGGTTGGGACAACTGTCGCGTCTGCTGGCAATTGGCTGAATGGGTTGCTAGAATTGCTGTAACAGGTACTGGCTGGCTTTGCGGCTGGGGTCTTAGTTCTGTCCTGGTCCGGGTTGGAGCCATCTTGTTGAGGCGAGGCCCACCCCGCCCTCCAGTACCTCTGACCTTACAATGATGAAATGAAATAATGAGATGAGATGAGATGTTGAGATGAGATGAGATGAAATGATGAAATGAAATGATGAAATGAAATGAATTGATGAAATGAGATGACATGTGAAATTAAATGATGAAATTAAATGATGAAATGAGATGAGATGATGAGATGAGATGCATTGAAATGATGAAGTGAAATGAAGAAATGAAATAAAATGATGAAATGAAATGAAATGAGGTGAAATGATGAGATGAGATAAAATGATGAAATGAGATGTGATGAGATGAGACTATGAAATGAAATGAGATGAAATGTTGAAATGAAGTGAATTGAGATGAGATGAGATGAAATGATGAAGTGAAATGAAGAAATGAAATGGAATGAAATGAAATGAAATCAGATGAACTGTTGAAATGAGATGAAATGATGAGATGAGATGAGATAAAATGAAATGATGAGATGAGATGAAATAATCAAATGAGATGAGATGAGACGAAATGATGAAATGAGATGAGATGATATGAGATAAAATGATGAAATGATATGATGAAATAAAATGAAATAAAATGAAATGATGAAATGAAAGGAGATGAAATGAGATGAAATGATTAGACGAGAAAAGATGAGATGAGATGAAATTAGATGAGATGAGATGAAATGATGAAATGAGATGAAGAAATGAAATGATGAAATAATGAGATGAAATGGGATGAGATGAGATGAGATGAGCTTAGGAGATGAGATGAGAGGAAATGATGAAATGAAATGGAATGGAATGGGATGATGAAATGAGATGAGATGAAATGAAGAAATGAACTGAAATGAAGAAATGAAGTGAAATGAAATGAAATTATGAAATAAAATGAAATAATGAAATGAGATGAGATGAAATGATGAAATGAGATGAAATGTTGAAATGAGATGAAATGATGAGATGAGATGAAATGAAATGATGAAATGAGATGAGATGAAATGATGAAATGAGATGATGAAATGAAATTGAAGTGAAAAGAAATGAAATGAAGGAATGAAATGAAATGAAATGATGAAATAAAATGAAACGATGAGACGAAATGAGATGAGATGAGGTTAGATGATGAAATGAGAGGAGATGATGAGATGAAATGAAATGATTAAAATGATGAAATAAAATGCGGTGAAATGTTGAGATGAGATGGAATGAAATGATGAGATGAGATGAGATAAAATGATGAAATGAAAGGAGATGAAATTGAGATGAAATGATGAGACGAGATAAGATGAGATGAGATGATGAGGTGAGATGAGATGAAATGATGAAATGAAGAAATGAAATGAGAAGAGATGAGATGATGAGATGAAATGAAATAATGAAATGAGATGAGATGAGGTGATGAGATGAGATAAAATGATGACATAAAATGATGAAATGAAATGAGATGAAATGATGAGATGAGATAAGATGAAATGAGATGAGAAGAAATGATAAGATGAGATAAAATGATGAAATGATGAAAAATTATGAAATGAAGAAATGAAATGAGATGAGAAGAGATGAGATGAAATGATGAAATGAGATGAGATGAGATGATGAAATGAAACGAGATGAAATGATGAGATGAGAGATGAAATGAAATGATGAAATGAGATGATGAGATGAGATGAGATGCGTTGAAATAATGAAATGAAATGAGATGAAATGATGAGATAAAATGATGAGATGAGATGATGAGATGAGACTATGAAATGAGATGAAATGTTGAAATGAGATGAGATAAAATGAAGAAATGGAATGAAATGAAATGAAATGAGATGAAATGATGAAATGAGATGAGATGATGAGATGAGATAAAATGATGAAATGAAATGATGAAATAAAATGAAATGATAAGATGAAAGATGAAATGAGATGAAGAGATGAGATAAAATGATGAAATTAAAAGAGATGAAATTATGAAATGAGATGAAGAAATGAAATGATGAGATGAAATGGGATGAGATGAAATGAAATGAGATAAGATGAGATTAGGAGATGAAATGAGAGGAAATGATGAAATGAAATGATGAAATGAAATGAGATGAAATGAAATGAAATAAAATGAAATGATGAAATAAAATGAAAGGATGAGATGAGATGATGAAATGAGATGAGATGATGAGATAAAATGAAATGATGAAATGAAATGGAATGAAATGATGAAATGAGATGAAATGATAACATGAGATAAGATGAGATGAGATGAAATGATGAAATTATGAAGAAAAGAAATGAAATGAAGAAATGAAATGAGATGAGATGAAATGAAATGAGATGAAATGAGATGGGATGATGAGATGAGATGCGTTGAAATGATGAAATAAATGAAGAAATGAAATAAAATGATGAAATGATGAGATAAAATGATGAGATGAGATGAAATGATGAAATGAGATGAGATGAAATGATGAAATGAAATGAATTGATGAAATGAAATGAGATGAAATGATGAAATGAGATGAGAGGTGAAATTAAATGATGAAATGAGATGAGATGATGAGATGAGATGCATTGAAATGATGAAATGAAATGATGAAATGAAATAAAATGATGAAATGATGAGATAAAATGATGAAATGAAATGAGATGAGATGAAATGATGAAATGGGATGAGATGAGATGAGATTAGGAGATGAGATGAAATGAGAGGAAATGATGAAATGGAATGGAATGGGATGATGAAATGAAATGAGATGAAATGATGAAATGAAATGAAGAAATGAAATTAAATGATGAGATGAGACAAGATGAGATGAGATGAAATGAAATGGAATGAAATGATGAAATGAGATGAAATGTTTAAATGAGGTGAAATGATGAAATGAGATGAGATGAGATGAAATATGAAATGATGAAATGAGATAATGAAATGAGATGAAGTGATGAAATGAAAAAATGAAATGAAATGAGATGATGAGATGAAATGATGAAATGAAATGAAATGAAGAAATGAAATGATGAAATGCGATGAAATGTTGAGATGAAATGAGATGAGATGAAATGATGAATCCCTTCAATATTTTGTTACCCTTATTGATATTGCTCTGGCTCCACTATTTTTTTTTCTGGGTGTTCTGGGGTTTATTGGCGGGTAGGAGGCCCAGCTCCACTATTTTTTAAGCGAGATGACATAACCGATAGTTAATATTCCAAGTTAGGGTACACATTGATATTTAATAGGTAGAGTAGTGGATTTAATTTTTCTTTTTTTTATTTTTTTGAGTTGGAGTCTCACTCTGTCACCCAGACTGGAGTGCAGTGGCTGCTTCTGGCCACCGCAGCCTCGACCTGCTGGGCTCCAGCGATCCTTCCGCCTCAGCCTTCCGAGTAGCTGGAATTACAGGCATGTGCTACCACGCCCAGCTGACTTTTTGATTTATTGTAGAGATGAGGGTCTTGAACCCTCAGGCTCAGGCAATCCACTCACCTCAGCCTCCTAAGGCGTGGGATTACAGTCTGAGCCACCGAGCCCAGCTTTAATTTTTACTTTCATTAACTTTTCTTAGCATGGACTATCAAATTTACTTGATGTCTTCAGCAGTTGCCTGTCTCCCTTTCTGGTTTCTAATTGGTAATTCAAAATCTTCCTCTTTATGCATCATTTGTATTATTTTTTCCCAAATGTATACTATGTATGTGCAGCTTACATGCTGTCTTTTTTCTCAGACAACTTCAGAATATTTTTCTGAAGAATATGTTTTCTATTATTTACAGAAGATCTAAGGTGGCATTCTGGTACATTTTCCAAATAAATTATTAAAATATTACATAGAACTAGTTTCCTTTCCTAATTGCTAAGACATCTCACTAGTTTTACTCTTATATCCATAGCAGTACCCATCTTCCTCAACTTTTGTGTACTGTCTCTAAACTGGTCCTTAATCTATGATGTAATAGTTCCTTTTAAGGATGTTGACTCAATTTTTAATAGTATTTAAGTGTAAACTACCAGATAAAATCCTGAGAGTCTAAATAGACAGTATCTAATAGTTTTTCCTCCTAAAGAGCCTTCCTTTGTAGATCCTAGTACTGTTTAAGTATCTAATAATCCCATCTTCTTATTTATGGAAATAACTAGCTGCCCAGGTATACAGGTGAAACAGGTATGGAATCATTCTTTAAGATACCAGTCCACAAGTAGAGTGACTTAGTTCTACAGTTACATTGTTGAATTTCTTCAGTACTCTTTAAGTGATATCTGTAAATTGAATGTTGTGGGACGTCTTGTACCAAACAGTTATATCCTTTTTTTTTTTTAAGAGAATGATAATCTCTTTGTCATCTTCTTTAAAGGTGGAAAATTCATTTAATATTTCAGCTTTATTCACATCATGAAGAAACAATTTTAATCATTTTAATCATCTCCTATACAGGGTATGGTACATACAGCCAATTTAATAGACCTTGGTGAGTGAATGAATGAATGAATGAATGAATGGGAGATATTCAAATATTTCATCTTTTTTTTGTTTTGTTTTGAGTTGAGGGTTCATTCTGTCACCTAGACTGGAGTGCAGTGGCATGATCATGGCTCATTGCAACTTCAAACTCCAAGCAATCCTCCTGTCTCAGCCTCCCAATTAGCTGGGCACCACCATACCTGACTAATTTTTCAAATGTTTATGTAGAGAGGTGGTCTTGCTGTTTTGCCTAGGCTGGTCTTGAACTCCTGGGCTCAGCAGTCCTCCTGCATCAGCCTCCCCAAATGCTGGGGTTACAGTTATGAGCCTCTGTGCCCAGCAGGTTTTATCTTCTGAAAGTCATTTAAGCCAGACCCTGTAAAATCTGAAACTGACATATAGTCTCCAGAAATAGGTGCTGTTGCCCAGGTATAGGATATATGTTTCTTGAAAGGTAGTGTTCTGTATTTGTCTTTGCCATTGGCTAGAAATGTAGCGTTTTCCTTCAAATGTTTATAGGAAAATGAAGAATTAGACTGGAATTTATTGAAACCAGATATTTATGCAACAATCATGGACTTCTTTGCATCTGGCTTACCCCTTGTTACTGAGGAAACATCTTCAGGAGAAGCAGGTAACATACTGTGTTGAGTATGTCTTGTTTTTTAGATTTTGTTTCATGTTTGCTTTGATTTCAGAAGTCATAGGAATTCAATTTTTGTTATTTAATATACTTAGCTCTGAAAGCAATTCCAGAGGGGACAAAACTTCATATATATAATTTTATCTATTATTTTTGAAAACTTATGTATAAATTGAATTTATTATGCCACACTAAAATTTTTAATTATAAAAATTTTTAAACATACAGAAAATAATGTATTGCTCACCATTTTGCCCTCCATGCAGACTTAAAAAAATAACTTTTTGCCGTGGTTGCTTTAGATTCATTTTAAAATAAAATATCAGAGATACATACGGTGATAGATTTTAAAGCATTAAAAAATTTAAAGATACAGCTAAAACCCCTACACCCCAACTCTTTCTATTTCCAAAGAAATGTGTACACTTGGTTTGTTTTTATATTTTTGCAACACACATAAGTCTGTGCAGGGAATATATAGTATAAGCTTTTGTTCTTAAATTGTAACTAATGTGTGTTATACTGAAATTTGCCTTTTTTTTTTTAACTAAATATAATATTTTTGAAACATATCCATTTAAAAAGATATATAAGGCCGGGTACAGTGGCTCAAGCCTGTAATCCCAGCACTTTGGGAGGCCAAGGTGAGGGAATTGCCTGAGCCCATGGGTTCAAGAACAGCCTAGGCAACTTGGCGAGACCTCAACTCTACAATAAATCAAAAAATTAGCCGAGCATGGTAGTGCATGCCTGTAGTTCCAGCTACTTGGAAGGCTGAGATAGAAGGATCATCTAAGTCCAGCAGGTTGAGGATGCAGTGGCTGTGAGCATGCCATTACATTCCACCTGGGTGATAGAGTGAGATTTCAATGCAAAAAATATATAAATAGATTCTGGGTATTAATCCTTTGTTAGGTATATTCATAGCAAATGATATCTCCCTAACCATGACTTAACTTTTCACTTTGTCTTTTGTCATAAACAGAAAACCTTCACTTTACCGTAGTCACACTTGTTTATCTTTTCTTTTGTGATTTGTGCTTTTTGTTCCTTGTTTTGTAAAGTTATTTCATGTAAAGCACATGGAGTGCAATATGTATTCACTGTTGCTATTTGTTCTTTTTTTTTTTGAGTTGGAGTCTCACTCTGTTGCCCAGACTGGAGTGCAGTGGCCGCTCCCGGCCACCGCAGCCTTGACCTGCTGGGCTCCGGCGATCCTTCCGCCTCAGCCTTCCAGGTAACCAGAATTACAGGCATGTAATTCTGCCAGGGGTGGTCTCAAACCCACAGGCTTAGACAGTTCACTTGCCTAGGCCTCCCAAGGTACTGGGATTATAGGCTGAGCCACCAAACCTGGCCATGTGTGTCTTTTTCTAAGATTTTTTCCGTTTGGTCTTCCCCTGCTTCCTGTTCCAATAACATGTATAGTTTTAATTACAGTACTTTTATAACAATTAGTATACAATATTTGCTAGAAAAAGTTCCTCATTTTTTTTTTTTTTACTCTCTGGTGATCTAATTCCTTTTTTAGTTTTTTGAATTGGAGTCTCACTCTGTTGACCAGGCTGGAGTGCATGCTCATGGCCACCACAGCCTTGACCTGCTGGGTTCAGGTGATCCTTCCAGCTCGGCCTTCCAATTAGCTACAACTACAGGCTCAAGCCACCACGCCTGGCTAACTTTTTGATTTATTGTAGAGGTGAGGTCTCGCCAAGTTGTCCAGTCTGGTCTCGAACCCCTGGACTCAGACAATCCTCTTGCCTCTGCCTCTCAAAGTACTGGATTACAGGCATGAGCCACCATGCTCAGTGGTGTCATTCCTTTATTCTTGTAAATTTTATGATCATCTTGTAAAGTCTGAAAATCCTTGTTAAGATTTTGGTTGAAATTGCATTCAATTTATAGATTAAATTTGAGAATTAACATTTCTTTAGCATCCAAAAGATCTTTCCATTTATTTGGAACTTAAGTCCCAAATGTCTTTTCTTGGTATGAACTCACATATTTTTGTTAGTTCTAGGTACTATATAGGTTTTTTTATTGTCATGAATGTTAATTATTTTGTTTAGTAAGCACTTAGATATACTGATTACTATATTTGAGGCATGGATCTAAGCACTTTATGAATATGAACTCATTTAAATCTTAAAATAAGCCGGGCTCGGTGGTTCAGCCTGTAATCCTGTGCTTTGGGAGGCTGAGGTGAAATGGATTGCCTGAGCCCGCGGGTTCGAGACCCACCTGGGCAACTTGGCCAGACCTCATCACTACAATAAATCAAAAAATTAGCCGGGCGTGGTAGCGTGCACCTGTAGTTCCAGCTATTTGGAAGGCTGAGGCAGAAGGATCACCGGAGCCCAGCAGGTCAAGGCTGCGGTGGCCGGGAGCGGCCACTGCACTCCAGTCTGGGCGACAGAGTGAGACTCCAACTCAATAAATAAATAAATAAATAAATAAATAAATAAGTAAATCTTAAAATAACTTTGTCAGTTTGGTATTGCTATCCCATTTCACACATGAGAAAACTGAGGCACTGAGAAGTTGAGTAATTTGCTTAAATTCATGTAGCTAGTAGCTAGTAGGTAGCAAACAGAGATACGAATCTTGGGCAATCTGGCTCCAGGTTTCATGGTCTTAACATAACCATTACACCAATTGGTCAACTTAAATAAGCTGTAAAAATTGAATGTTTATTTGTACATACATAGACTTAAACACTTCTGTAGTTTGGATGTTTCTTCCCTACAAATCTCAGGCTGGAATTTCATCTCCAGTGTTGGAGGTGGGGCCTAATGCAGAGGTGTTTGGGTTGTGGGGTTAGTGAGTTCTCATTCTGTTAATTCCCATGAAAGCTGATTGTTAAAAAGAGCCTGGCATCCCCCACCCCATTCCTCCCTCTCTGTGGTCTCTGCACAGGCACACTCCCCTTTTCCCTCGGAAGCAGCTAGAGGCCCTTAACTGATGACAAGTCTTGAATTTTTCCAGACATCAGAATAGAATTATGAACCAAATAAACCTTTTTTCTTTGTTAATTATCCAGCCTCAGTTAATTCTTTTATAGCAACATTAAATGGACCAACACATGCACAATTGTTTGTAATTGTCTTTAGATGATAGTTATGCTTCTTGATATATACCCTAAAAGAGTTGGAAAGAAGCTGGACATGGTGGCTCATGCCTGTAATCCCAGCACTTTGGGAGGCAGAATCAAGAGAATTGCTTGAGCCCAGGGGTTTGAGAGCCTGGGCAACTTGGCGAGACCTCATCTCCACAGTAAATCAAAAAATTAGCCGTGTGTGGTGGCATGAGCCTATAGTTCCAGCCACTTGGAAGGCTGAAGCAGAAGGATCACCTGAGCCCAGCAGTTCAAGGCTTCTGTGACTGTCAGCATGCCACTGCACTTCAGCCTGGGCAGCAGAGTGAGATTCCACCTCAAAAAAAAAAAAAAAAAGTTGCAATTGTGCACAAGAACCTGGAAGCATGATTATTGGAATATTTTTAAACTATACCAGCAGTTAAAAGGAATGAACTTGACCTGGTATGGTGGCTTATACCTGTAATCCTAGCACTTTGGGAGGGAAGATAAGAGGAGTGCTTGAACCCAGGAGTTTGAAACCAGCCTAGGCAACATAGCGAGACCTCATCTTTACAAAAATAAAAAAATCAGCCATGCATGGTGGCATGCACCTGTAATCCCAGCTACTTGGGAGGCTGAGGCGGATGAGTTGCCTGAGCCTAGAAGATCAAGGTAGCGGTAAACCATGATTATGCCACTGCCCTCCAGACAGCAACAGAGTGAGACCTTGACTCAAAAAAAAAAAAGGAATGTACTAGATTAAGAGATATCAGCATGAAAAGATACAAAGAAAAATATTAAGTAAAAAAGCAAAATTGAAGTATATGTACATTTACAAATGTAATTTATGCAAATTTTTCCTATGTAAAATTATTACAGTTTTTTTTAGGGTAATTTGACTATATCTACCAACATTAAAAATACACAAGTCTGTTTACCAAAATAATCCACACTAGAAATTTATTTGCAAAATAAGATATATATTTGGCCAGGCGTGGTGGCTCACAACTATAATCCCAGCACTTTAGGAGGCCGAGATGAGAGGTTTGCGTGAGCCCATGGGTTCGAGACCAGCCCGGGCAACTTGGCAAGACCTCACCTCTACAATAAATCAAAAAATTAGCAGGGCGTGCTGATGCATGCTTGTAGTTCCAACTACTTGAAAGGCTGAGGCGGAAGGATCGCCTGAGCCCATCAAGTCAAGGCTGCGGGTAGCTGTGAGTATGCCACTGCACTCCAGCCTGGGCAACAGAGTGAGACTCCAACTCAAATATTTATACAAGCAAATATATTGCAGGATTGTTAGATATAGCGGCAAACTGTAAACAACTAAAGTAATCAAGAAACTGGCCAATAGCAAATTTATTTAAAAGTTAGTGTGTACCTATTAAATATTGAGGCATAGTTGTATATGCTGATATGGAAGAATCTTCAAGCTATATTATATAGAAAAAAGCAAGGTATGGAATGGTGTGTATGGTATGGAATGGTATGTATAGTATGATCTGATTGTGTAAATTTACAAATGTAAATGTAAGTGTGCTAGAAAGATAAATACTAAACTCATGAGAGTGGTTGTCTATGGAAGAGAATGGAATTTAGACTTGTTGATCTAAGATAAATTTAGATTTGGGGGGGGGGGTTGAGTCAGAGTCTCACTCTGTCGCCCAGGCTGGAGTGCAGTAGCACACTCACGATGATCCTTCTGCCTCAGCCTTCTATATAACTGGAACCACAGGCATGTGCCACCAAGCCCAGCAATGTTTTTGATTTATTGAGGAGACGAGGTCTCACCATGTTGGTCAGGCTAGTCTCGAACCTGTGGGCTCAGGCTGTCCTCTCACCTCAGCCTCCCAATGTGCTGGGATTACAGGCATGAGCCACTGTGCCTGGAAAATTTAGCTTTTTAATGTTATTTCTTTTAAAAAGACTCAAAGTTAATATAATTTAATATTAATAGTTGTTATTTATGGGGTTCTCAGGATCTATTATTTGTTATAATGTAATTTGAAATATCTGCATTTTCAGTTTTCCCAAAGGCCAACTTATTGCTCAGAAGATTTGTAGAACATTTTAGAAACTTCCAGAAGGCTTACATGACAGTATGACTGTCTTTTTGAAAACTACCAAGTTGAGAAACTAAAGATGTAACTTAACTTAAAAAGTAGGTATATCCTTTTGTCTCAAAGTTTCCATCAAAATTCAGACAGACCAGGCATGGTGGCTCAACCCTGTAATCCCAACACTTGGAGAGGCGGAAGCGAGAGGGTTACCTGAGCTCAGGGCTTGGAGACCAGCCTGTGCAACTCGGCGAGACCTTGTCTCTACTGTAAGTCAAAATTAGCCATGCGTGGTGATGCATGCCTGTAGTTCCAGCTACATGGAAGGATGAGGCGGAAGGATCTCCTGAGCCCATCAGGTTGAGGGTGCGGTGCCTGTGAGCGTGCTGTTGCACTCCCGCCTGGGTGACAGAGTGAGATTCCAACTCAAAAAAAAAAAAAAAAAACCAAACAAAATTCAGACAGTCTCTTTTCTCTGCTACTTTCAGTCCTTGAGAACAAGGAAAGTATTTATTAACCAAAAATCTCAAACCCTAACATGATTAGGAGATCAAGGTATTTTAGTATAATCACCTTTATCACTAGATGTTGAGTTGATCAGTATTCCTTAATTTTTCTTCAGGAATCAGATGAATGATTCTTTTAATTTTCCCAAAATATATTACCATACCAAGTTACATGTTCTATGCTTTTATTTTATTTTATTTTATTTTATTTTGAGCTGGAGTCTCACTCTGTTGCCCAGGCTGGAGTGCAGTGGCACACTCATGCCACTTCAACATCAACCTGCTGGGCTCCAGCAATCCTTCCGCCTCAGCTTTCCAAGTAGTTGGAACTACAGGCACGTGACACCATGCCCAACTAATTTTTCTGATTTATTGTAAAGATGAGATCTCACCAAGTTGCCTAGACTGATCTCAATCCTCTGACCTTGGCCTCCCCAAAGTACTGGGATTATAGGTGTGAGCCAACACTCCAGGCCTGCTTTTATGTTTTAATGAGCCAGGAAGTTAAAAAATCATACTGTTTTAAGACTTGTACTTGCATGGATATAAAATATTTACTGTTGCCTGAACCCCGTGGGTTCATGACCCGCCTGGGCAACTTGGCGAGACCTCATCTCTACAATAAATCAAAAAAAATTAGCCGGATGTGGTAGTGCTTGCCTGTAGTTCCAGCTACTTGGAAGGCTGAGGCAGAAGGATAACCGGAGCCCAGTAGGTCGAGGCTGCAGTGGCCGGGAGCGGCCACTGCGCTCCAGTCTGGGCAAGAGTGAGACTCCAACTCAAAAAAAAAAAAAAAAAAAGATTTACTATTGATATTTCTTTATATGTAATTATTTCTAGGATCTGAAGAAGATGATGAAGTTGTGGCAATGATTAAGGAATTGTTAGATACTAGAATACGGTATGTGCTTCTCTCTTTACCTGAAATCAAAACTGTGGATGCAATTTTTATTATTACAATATACTGTTAGTTATGTATATAGCTATTATATAACTATATAGTTATATAGTATTATAGTAGAGTTTCAGAATAAGTGCAAGTAAATGTAAAGCACGATAGATAACCATGACAATTGAATTTTTATTTATTTATTTATTTATTCATTCATTCATTCATTCATTCATTCAAAAGACAAGTTCTCTTTGTGTTGCCCAGGCTGGTCTTGAACCTGTGAACCCAGGCAGTCCTCTCACCTCTACCTCCCAAAGTGCTGGGATTATAGGTGTGAGCCACGGTGTCTGGCTGACAATTAAATTTAAAACCTGTATCTTCTTGGCCAGGTGCGGTGGCTTATGCCTGTAGTTCCAACACTTTGGGAGACCAGGGCGAGAGGATTGCCTGAGTCCGGGAGTTCGAGACCAACTTTGGCAACTTGGTGAAACCTCATCTCTATAATAAACCATAAAATTAGTGAGGCATGGTGGCGCGCAACTCTAGTCTTGCTACTTGGAAGGCTGAGGCAGAAGGTTTACCTGAGTCCAGGAGGTCAAGGCTGCAGAGGCTGGCTGTGATTGTGCCACTGCACTCCAGCCTGGGCAGCAGAGTGAGACTCTGACTCAGTCAGTCAGTCAGTCAATCAAATGAGCAAGCAAGCCTGTTATCTTCTCTACATTTTACTCAAAGTTTTAAAACACCCAATCTATTTAAACATAGTCAATGAAGATATTTATCCTTTGCAATCACCATTTAGGTTAAATATTGTTATAATTTTCTAATTATTCCAAAATTGCTTAGAAATAAAAAAAAGACTTAACAGTATTGGGGAACATTGTGAAGAGAGGAGGAGTACCTATTTTCAGGATTTTGCCCATCAGGAATAAATTTAAGTGAGTGGAGAACTGCAGGCTTCTACTTGTCTTTGTGACATACCGGTAGTCCTGCTGAGAGAACGCCTGGGAAAGCTAGATAAAATACAATTAAGGCTGGGCTCAGTGGCTCAGCCTGTAATCCCAGCACTTTGGGAGGCCGAGGTGGGTGAATTGCTTGAGCCCGCGGGTTCAAGACCAGCCTGGGCAATTTGGTGAGACCTCGTCTCTACAATAAATAAAAAATTAGCCGGGTGTGGTAACAGACACCTATATAATTCTGGCTACTTGGAAGGCTGTGGTGGAAGGATCACCAGAGTCCAGTGGGTTGACACTGGGGTGGCCATGAGTGTGCCACTTTACTCCAGCCTGGGTGATGGAGTGAGACTTTGACTCAGACAAAAACAAAAACATTTGTTTGAAGGCATTAGATAGCTGCCAAAACAACCAAGATTAGAAGTGCCAATATCCTGGAGAGAAGAGAAGCTTCACTGATGTTTCCCGTCAGACATTTGCAGATTCTCAGTTTATAAAGCTAGGGTATAAGAAGCTGGGCAGAGGGCAGCTGCTGAGAGTCAGAAATCGTTGTGTTTTCAGAAACTTTATTTAGATGGGAAAGACAAAAATTAAAATTTTGGGTTCTAGTGAAGTCTTGAAATAAAGAGCCAAAATCTCAGAGAGCAGGGAAGTTAAGAATTAAGTAATCCTGGCCAGGTGTGGTGGTTCATGCCTATAATCCCAGCATTTTGGCAGGCCAAGGTGAGAGGATTACTTGAGCCCAGAAGTTCAAGATAAACCTAGGCAACATACCAAGACCTCGTCTCCACAAAAAGTAAAAAACTAAGCCAGGCGTGGTGGTGTGCGCCTTTAGTCCCAGCTACTTGGGAGGCTGAGTAGGGAGGTTACCTTGAGCCCATGAGCTGAAGCTGCGTTGAGCTGTGTGACAGTGAGATCCCAACTCAAAAAAAAGAAAAATAAGCCTGTATAACTTAATAACAATGTATTATATCCTTCAAGATTGCTAAGAGTAGATTTTGTGTTCTTACCACAAAAAATAAGATGTGAAGTTATGTCTATATTAATTAGTTTGATTTAACCATTCCACAGTGTATATATATTGTACAGAATCATGTTGTAAGCCTAACACTCAGATTCTCTCCATAGGCACTTGCTTATTCTTAGCTTTGTAGAGGAAGAGGCTAAGAAAAAAAAGAAAGAGCCAGGCTCGGTGGCTCAGCCTATAATCCCGTGCCTTTGGGAGACTGAGGTGAGTGGATTGCCTGGGCCCACGGGTTTGAGACCCGCCTGGGCAGCGAGACCTCATCTCTACAATAAATCAGAAAAAAATCATCCAGGCATGGTAGTGTGTGCCTGTAGTTCCAGCTACTTGGAAGGGTGAGGTGGAAGGATTGCCGGAGCCCAGCAGGTCGAGGCTGCAGTGGCCGGGAGCGGCCACTGCACTCCAGTCTGGGTGACAGAGTGAGACTTCAACTCAAAAAAAAAAAAAAGAAGAAGAAAAAGAAAGAAAGGAAGAAGGAAATAAAGAGCAATTAGAAAGCAGAGCAGACTTTTGACAGTAATATTGCACTAGAATAGAGGACAAAAATTAGAATTTAGTGTCTGTCAGGAAGATTAGGCCTCAAGAAACAACCAGTCTCTTGACTGGGCTCCCTGAAAATCTGTATCCTTGAAATAAGGTCAAACTAGAGGTATACCAAGCTTACAAAACTGCATTCCAATATTAAGTCAGTTTAATTCCAGAGTAGATTGTGCTGTTGCCAGAAGACAGTAAAAATCAAGTTGCTAGTATTTCATACAGTCAAATATTACTAGGCATACCTAGAAACTATCATTCAGTCAAATCTATCATTCAGTCAAATATTACTAGGCATACCTAGAAACAAGACCAAGAGAAAATAAACAGATCCATAGGTAACCCTCATACTAGAGTTATGCATGGTCTTTAAAATGACTGATTAAGGCCAGGCCTGGTGATTCAAGCCTGTGATCCCATCACTTTGGGAGGCCGAAGTGAGGGGACTGCCTGAGCCCACAGGTTCAAGAACAACCTGGGCAACCTAGTGAGATGTCATCTCTAGAATAAATCAAAAAAATTAGCCAGGCATGGTAGTGCATACCTGTAGTTCTGGCCACTTGGAAGGCTGAGGCAAAAGGATCACTTGAGCTCAGCAGATTGATGCTGGGGTGGCCATGAGCATGCCACTGCACTCCAGCCTGGGCAACGGAGTAGGACACCAACTCAAAATAAATAAATAAATAAATAACTGATTAAAATACAAAATAGATGACAAGATGAAGGATTTAATCAACCAACAGGAATTTCTGGGAAAATAAGAAAGTAATTCTGGAACCAAAAAATATCATAACTGAACTTAAGAACTCATTAGATTAGGTTAACATTAGATTGGACATAGTTGAAGAGAAGATGATTATTATTATTTATTTTTTGAGCTGGAGTCTCATTTTGTCTCACAGGCTAGAGTGCAGTGGCATGCTCCTGGCTTCCGCAACCTCGACCTGTTGGGCTCAGGTGATCCTTTTGCCTCAGCCTTCCAGGTAGCTGAAACTACAGGCATGCACCACCACACCCGGCTAATTTTTTGATTTATTGTAGAAATGAGGTCTTGCCAAGTTGCCTGGGCTGGTCTCAAACCCATGGGCTCAGGCTGTCCTCTCACCTTGACTTCCCAAAGTGCTGGGATCATAAGCATGAGCCACTGTGCCTGGCCAAGAGAAGATTATTATACTGGAATATAGGTTAGTAGAATATATTCAGATTGAAGCACAGAGATAAAAGAGAATAGAAAATACAGGGAAAAAACCACGAGAGACATGAAGTACATAGTAAACAAGGTCTTACAGTGTCCTGTAGGGTTTTTAACATATCTATAATTAAAATGCATGGCAAAAATATAAAAGATGACCACTCCTATTTAACATGGTACTGGAAGTAGCCAGAACAATCAGGCAAGAAATAAATAAAAAATGTAACAAGAAAAGAGGAAGTTAAATTATCTCTCTTTGGAGATAATACGAGTCCAGATATAGAAAACCCTAAAAATTCCACCAGAAAACTAGCACTGGTAAGTGACTTCCGTAAAGTCTTGGGACACAAAATCAACACTCAAAAATAAGTTGTATTTCTTTTTTTTTTTTGAATCAGAGTCTCACTCTGTCACCCAGCCTAGAGTGCAGGGGCATGCTCACGGCCACCCCAGGGTCGACCTGCTGGGTTTAGGCAATCCTTCTGCCTCAGCCTTCCAATTAGCCACAACTGTAGGTGCACGCTACCATGCCTGACTAGTTTTTTGATATATTGTAGAGACGAAGTCTCACTAAGTTGCCCAGGCTGGTCTTGAACCCCTGGGCTCAGGTAGTCCTCTCGTCTCGGTCTCCCAAAGTGCTGGGATTACAGACTTGAGCTATCGCGCCTTGCCTATTCAGTTGTATTTCTATACACCAACATTCAAGCTGAGAACCAAATCAAGAACACAATCCCATTTACAATAGCCACACATACACAAAAAACCCTCTACAACAAAAACTGCAAAATTGGTAAAATAAATCAAAGATGACACAAATGGAAAAACATTCCTTGCTCATGAATTGGAAGAATCAATGTTAAAATGTCAATACTGCCTAAAGCAGTGTATAGATTCAGTGCAAACCCTGTCAAACTATCAGCATCATTTTCACAGATCTAGAAAAAAAATACTTAAATTTATATGGAAACAATAAAAAGCCCAAATAGCCAAAGTAATCCTAAGCAAAAAGAACAAAGCTGGAGGCATCACATTGCCATACTTCAAACTTTACTACGAGGTTACAATAGCCAAAATAGCTTGGTACCAGTACATAGACCAATGGGACAGAATTGAGAACCCAGAAATAAAACTGCTAACATCCAGCCAACTCATCTTTGACAAAGTTGACAAAAACAAACATTGAGAAAAGGACACCCTATTTAACAAGTTGTGCTAGGAAAACTTGCTAACACTATGTAAAAGAATGAAGCTCGACCTCTATCTCATCATATACAAAAATTAATTCAAGGTGAATTAATGACTTAAGCATAAAACCTCAAACTATAAAGGTCCTAGAAGAAAGTCTAGGAAACACTCTACTGGACATTGGCCTAAGCATTAAATTCATGATCAACTCCTCAAAAGCAAATGTGGCAAAAACCAAAATTGACAAGTGGGATTTAATTAAACTAAAGAACTTCTGCATAGCAAAAGAAACTGCATCAGCAGCGTAAATAGACTGTAGAATGGGAAAAAATATTTGCAACCTATGCATCCAGCAAAGGCCTAACACTCAAAATCTATTAGGCACTCAAATGAATTGACAGGAAATAAAACAACTCCATTAAAGAGTGGGGAAAGGGCCGGGCTCGGTGGCTCAGCCTGTAATCCCGCACTTTGGGAGGCCGAGGTAAGTGGATTGCCTGAGCCCGTGGGTTCGAGACCCGCCTGGGCAACTTGGCAAAACCTCATCTCTACAATAAATCAAAAATCAGCCGGGCATGGTAGTGCATGCCTGTAATTCCGGCTACTTGGAAGGTTGAGGCGGAAGGATTGCCGGAGCCCAGCCAGTCGAGGCTGTGGTGGCCGGGAGTGGCCACTGCACTCCAGTCTGGGCAACAGAGTGAGACTCCAACTCAAAAAAAAAAAAAAGAGTGGGGAAAGGACATGAACAGACACTTCTTAAAGACATACAAGTAGCCAACAAATATATTTTTTAAATGCTCAACATCACTAATCATCAGAGAAATGCAAATCAAAACTACAATGACATACCATCTCACATTAGTTAGAATGGCTGTTAGTAAAAAGTCAAGGCCGGGCGCCATGGCTTATGCCTATAATCCCAGCACTTTGGGAGGCCAAGATGAGAGGATTGCCTGAGCCCACGAGTGAGAGACCAGCCTGGGCAACTTGGTGAGACCTCATCTCTACAGTAAGTCAAAGAATTAACTGGGCGTGGTGGTACATGCCTATAGTCCCAGCTACTTGGAAGGCTGAGGTGGAAGGATCACCTGAGCCCAGCAGGTCGAGGCTGTGGTGGCTGTGAGTGTTCCACAGCACTTCAGCCTGGGTGACAGAGTGAGACTCCAACTCAAAAAAAAAAAAAAGAGCTGATATGCATCAATCTCCCTCTTCTTTCATTCAGAAGAAGTAAATGAGTGTATCTTAGGTAATCACAATAATTTTTAGGAAACTTGAAATCTTATATGCTTAAAAAGATTGTTAATAAGAAAGATAAAATCTAATAGAGTATTTGTGTGAATGAATTTTATCTGAAAGTAAAAACAATTAAAATTACAAATGAGACTTAGCCACAGTTATTTTAGCCTGACTGGGTTCTTATGCCTGCTGCCCAGAAAAACTGAGACTGACAGCAGCTATTTCAGTAGAGAAAGAGTTTAACATTGCAGAGCAGCTCAATGAGGAGATATTTCTCAAACCCAGCTTCTTGAGACTTTTAGGCTAGGATTTTTAAGGAATAATTTGGCAGTGAGGGGTCTAGGGAATGGGCACTGCTGATTGTTTGGGGATGAAGTCCTGAGAGAGTGGTGTCAAAGCTGTCTTTGTGCGTGGAACCAGTTTTTGGGAGGGGGTCACAGTACTGGTAGAGACAGCTCCTTAGAATGTGTCCTGCGTCTGGTTGGGGACACAGATCCATCAGAATGCAAAGTCTGAAAGACATCTGAAACACCATTCTTAGGTTTTGTAATAGAGAGGCCATCTGTAAACAAGTCCCACTACCATCAGCTACTAACTCCTGGCAGTAAACCTTTAAAGAGATAAGGTATGCAGTAGGTGGGTTCCCTGAGATTAAAACTGCTGCTCCCGTGGCTGATCAAACTTTAAGATGCCATCAAGGAGATCTGTGTGACTCCATGCTCTTTGTCTGTGGGTAAATAGGTTTATTAACCTTGTGGGCGTCTTTCCCCCAACCCCCACCCAAGGTCAAGACATGAAGCTAATCAATTGCTCTCTATTGAAGTGAAAGCAAACTTAGAAACAATAGATTTGTTAATTTTTAACCATAACTGCAAGTTTGTAGGGCTTAGGTCTCTTCTGCAGTTTTTACCCTGTGACCCTGTAGATGATTTCACAGTTACTGTTTTTTATTATAAAAGTAATTCTAGCTGGGCGCAGTGGTTCACTTCTGTAATCCTAGCACTTTGGGAGGCAGAGACGAGGGGATTGCCTGAGCCCATGGGCTAATTTATTGTCTAATAAATAAATAAATTAGCTGGGCATGGTGGTGCATGCCTGTATTTCCAGCTACTTGGAAAGCCGAAGTGGAAGGATCACCTGAGCCCAGCAGGTCGAAGCTACGGTGGCTGAGCGAGTCACTATACTCCAGCCTGGGTGACAGAGTGAGACTCTGACTCAAAAAAAAAAAAAAAAAGCAACTCTTACCTTTATGAATATTACCAATATAAAATTTAAGTCCTTGCCTGTATTTAATTTTCTCAGTGAAAACTTCTAGTTTTAAAAATGCATCATAAATATTCTTTGACCACAGGCCAACTGTGCAGGAAGATGGAGGAGACGTAATCTATAAAGGCTTTGAAGATGGCATTGTACAGCTGAAACTTCAAGGTTCTTGTACCAGTTGCCCCAGTTCAATCATTACTTTGAAAAATGGAATTCAGAACATGCTACAGTTTTATATTCCAGAAGTAGAAGGTGTAGAACAGGTATGCCTTACATCCTTATTTTAGATGTAACTTTAATGTTAGGAATCCCTACTGTGTGCCAGGTATTTTTACAAATATTACCTCATTTAATTCTAATAACAGTGCATTAGATAAGTCATTTCTATTTTGTGCACAAGGAAACAGACTTAGAGGGCATACTGCTGCTCTGGTTGCACAAAAATTATGAAAGGAGATTAAAAATACGCAATTTTTTAATAGATGAGACCTAAAAGTCTTTAGTGGAAGAACTCTGATATATCATATTTTTCCACTTGTTGTTAGCATTTACCCACTTACTCTTATGCATGCAGGTAGGAAATTCATCGAGAAATCATACTTTGTTGTACAGTAAAACAGTACTGGGTAGGGTTCTAGAGCTTTATAGCATGACTCAGCATTTTTCTCTGCCAACATACTTAAGGAATATAACACAGCACCTTAAGGAATATAACACAGCACTTTCTGATCAGTAGGGGTGACTCTCAGCTGCAGTGATTCTCAATTGAGAAAGACATGGCTTTATGGAGAGAGATTATCAAGGAAGGAAGAAATGTGTGGAAATAAGAAATTTGAAAAAAAAAAACCTCCTCAGGTAATTCTGTGCCCTTTAAGGGCTCCTTTGAGAATCACTCATCCCTGTGTAGTATTAAAATCCATCTGTTCCATGATGAGCAGATCTATGCAGATCTGCCCCCAAAGGCCAAGGGAGCTGAGAGGCTAAAGAAAGAGACTGACAAAATTCAGTTTCTCAGAAAAATACAAAAAAATTTGGTAGAGTTTTCCAAATAGAAACCATGTCTTGACTGCAAGATAGTAGATTCCCCACACTGTTAGACCCAAGGCTTATATACTATAGGGAAAAGGTATACATGCTTCAGAATGAATGTGTTGGACAGTTGAAGTCAACCTCTTAGGGAAAAACAAGAATGCTATGTATGTGCTATAACTTGCTTAAGGGGAGGATTTATGGTATGTGTTTATGATAATATGAAGGTTGTTTTGACCTAAGGGCAGGATTTAGGTAAGTATGTGGTAATAGTAGATAAAGCAGAAATCGTAGTGATATTCCTGAAACTGGGGTTAGTCAGAGTTAAACATGTCAGATTAACATCAAAGATGCATTTGTTTTAGCTTCCATACCATCCTTTTGGTTCTTCACTTGCCATCACCTCTTTGAAGTCTTTCTCAGTCCCACACTTGATATTAAGCTCTACTTTGAATGGTTCAAAACTTCTGAGTGTCTGTTGTAGCCTTATGTTTAGGAAGCTGTGTAAGAGACTTGAAATTATATCTAAGTCTTCGTATTCCCCTGCAACAACTAGCCCTGGGTCTAAAAATAGGTGTTGATTGACAACATTTTTTGGATTGGATGTTGCTGAGATTACATATAAAATATTAATTCCTTGGAGGTAAATAATCTATTTTTACTGAACCTAGACGATACCCTATAGAACAATTGTCCAATAATTGTCCCAGATAAGAACCAGATTCATTTTTAACTAATTTTTGTTCCATTATCCTATATATGCCTTTAAAATTACATTAGTTGACACTCTAGTGGATTGACAGAGGACCATTTTTAGTCATTTGTCCAGGGTGGGGTGATGAGTTGGCCTTCATATTATAAACTTGACATTTAATTGTTGTGGGTGTGGTGAGGAGAAAAACGGTTCTTAGTTTTATAAACTCTTTTCATCGCCAAAGAATTTAGTCTTTATTATCTTAGTAATACATTAACTTATAGGCAGGTACTCATCTTTTCATTTTTTTCTTCAATTGTTTATTAGTATTTCTTTAAGCTGATAGTCGTCACGTTTTTCTAAGGTTTAAAGTAATATTTTATCTGAATAAGACCAAAATAATTAGTTCCTAGTATGGGTATTTTGTCTTTTTACTTTTTTTAGGGATTCAGTTTTATAAAAATAAATGTTTTTACAATAACAGTTTGGTGTAGCTTCCCAGAATATATTTAAGTAAATAAGATGCTTTTTTTTAAAAAAAAGACGAGGTCGGGCGCGGTGGCTCATGCCTCTAATCCCAGCACTTTAGGATCCCGAGGTGAGAGGATTACCTGAACCCATGGGTTCGAGACCAGCCTGGGCAATTTGGTGAGACCTCATCTCTACAATAAATCAAAAAATTAGCCAGGCGTGGTGGTGCGTGCCTGTAGTTCCAGCTACTTGGAAGGCTGAAGTGGAGGGATCACCTGAGCCCAGCAGGTTGAGGCTGCGGTGGCCATGAGCATGCCACTGCACTCCAGCCTGGGCAACAGAGTAAGACTCCCAACTCAAAAAAAAAAAAAAGACAAAAAGTAAATTACATTAGTCTTATATCTAACAGAGTAAGACTCCAACTCAAAAAAAAAAGAAGACAAAAAGTAAATTACATTAGTCTTATATCTAGAGATTATCAGTTAATTATTTTCTCTTCCCAGCTGAGACTCTGCTACTGGTAGCCTCTTTTGAGACAAGAAAAGTCCAGTGATTTAGTTAATTTGCAAATATTTACTTGTTTTTATGTTAGTGGAATACATTACCAGGTTATGATCGAAACTTGTTCTTTGGGGCTGTTGATACAGTTATTCTTTTTTTTTTTTTTTTTTTTGAGTTGGAGTCTCATTCTGTCACCCAGACTGGAGTGCAGTGGCTGCTCCTGGCCACCGCACCCTCGACCTGCTGGGCTCCGGCGATCCTTCCGCCTCAGCCTTCCAAGTAGCCGGAATTACAGGCATGCACTGCCACGCCCGGCTGATTTTTTGATTTATTGTCGAGATGAGGTCTCGCTGCCCAGGCGGGTCTCGAACCCGCGGGCTCAGGTAATCCACTCACCGCAGCCTCCCAAAGGCGCGGGATTACAGGCTGAGCCACCGAGCCCGGCGATACAGTTATTCTTATTGGATTGCTATGTTTTGTTATAGTGTAGAGTATATCAGGTAAGGAAGTAATATTAAAATCAGGAAAATAGCAAAATCTAATCTTTAATTCTTAATTTTTTTTTTTTTGGTTTGTTTTTTGGCTTTAGGTTATGGATGATGAATCAGACGAAAAAGAAGCAAACTCACCTTAAAATAACTTGGATTTCTTTGGCCACAAGTTGAACTTGTTAAGAATATACATACCAAGCTTTTATTATTAATATGCAGGAAATTTGAGTAATAAAATATGTCCTTTCTTCAGAGAATGATATATAAATATTGGCATGTTTGCTTTACCTCATGTGAGTTATTTATAACATCTTGAATCATCTGTACACGTGGATTTTATCCAGGGATATTTTTATTTTTGTTTCTCATTTCTCATGGTTCCTTCTTTGCATATGTATGAAGCAGTTAAAAATAAATTTTCCCCTATCGAATTTATTTAACTTTTTTATACAAGAGTAAATAGAATGCTTTTTAAAATATTCCAAGTAGCTGGAATTACAGGCATGCGCTACCACGCCCAGCTGATTTTTTGATTTATTGTAGAGATGAGGTCTCACTGCCCAGGCGGGTCTCGAACCCGCGGGCTCAGGCAATCCACTCACCTCAGCCAAAAAAAATTCTTAAATGACTTACCTTTTGGGAAGTGTCTAAAACTATATTTACTGAAGTTTTTAGTTTAAAAAAACAATAGCTTGTTAAAAAAACAAAAAACTAAGCAATTTTGGTTTAAAAATGGTGTTTGGGGCCGGGCTCGGTGACTCAACCTGTAATCCCAGTGCTTTGGTAGGCCGAGGTGAGTGGATTGCCTGAACCCACAGGTTCAAGATCCGCCTGGGCAACTTGGTGAGACCTTATCTCTACAATAAATCAAAAACTAGCCAGACGTGGTAGCGCGTGCCTGTAGATCTGGCTACTTGGATGGCAGAGGCAGAAGGATATCTGGAGCCCAGCAGGTCAAGGCTGCAGTGACTGGGAGTGGCTACTGTACTCCAGCCTGGATGACAGAATGAGACTCCATCTCAAAAGAAAAAAAAATGGTATTTGGCTATTGCCCTCAATTTGGGAGCACATAACTTCTTATTGGAAAACCAGAAAAAAAAAATCATAATGCTAAAAACTTAAAAACTAAATTTCAGAATCTAGACACAATTTCTATGGGTTAAGACAACTGAATGAGAAAAACTGCCTTAGTATACCCAGGTTTTATCTTATGAAACAGAATCTCTGACAAAAAAAAAAAGAGAAACTGCTTTGGTCCTCTCACTGGCTTTTCCTGACTCAGAAATCCATACTCTGGCCAAGCGCGGTGGCTTACGCCTATAATCCTAGCACTTTGGGAGGCCGAGGTGAGAGGATTGCCTAAGCTGACGGGTTCAAGCCCAGCCTGGGCAACTTGGCAAGACGTCATTTCTACAATAAATCAAAAAATTAGCTAGGCGTGGTGGCACGTGCCTGTAGTTCCAGCTACTTGGAAGGCTGAGTTGGAAGGCTGAGTTGAATCACCTGAGCCCAGCAGATTGTGGTGCGGTGGCCATGAGCAGCATGGCACTACACTCCAGCCTGGGCTACAGAGTGAGACTCTGACTCAAAAAAAAAAAAAAAAAAAATCCGTACTCTGTGCTGTGCAGAAATTTCAACAGTTATCTTTCTACCATAGATAAGAGTTCTGCTTTTTCAGACATCCAAAGGAATGAGTTAGCCTTATCTTTCACTTTTCTGTAGTAATTCAGAAACAGGAGTTAACAGAAAATAGCAGGAAAGGATAGATGGGAAAATAGCAGTGATCCATTACACCTCTGGAATTCCAGTTCCCCAAGGTACAGAGGTTAAGATAAGAATGGAAACAGGAAGAACTTCAGTGGTTATAAATGCTGAGAACTGAAGTTTTTCCTTTTGTTCTTTAGTTCATTAAACCAGACAGTAGGGTTTGTCATGTGTCAGGCTAGGTGTGGCTGGTGGTGTGGGGTAAAAGTATTTACCAAGACAAGTTATGAATTAAGAAAGGTAGAAGGGTACTAAAGAGACAGGGTTTGAACCTACCCTGAAACAGTGGCCTGAGGTTCTTCCCAGTGGAGTTCGACCTACATTACGGTTAGGGTGAGTTTTAGGATTCCAGTCTTGCATTCAGGTTCCCACCATGCAAATGGAGCAGTTCTGGTTGAATAATGATAGACCTTGATTGTAAGCTGCTCTTAGGCTAGCAGAAGGTTAACAAAGGGTGGCTTTTGTACAAAATGTCTTCCAGAGGATTGGATAATTCATTCCTTCAGCTATCATAGATGAATTTACTCTAGATGCTGAGAATTGGTTTATAGGCAGGGCAACTTAACCTGCTCTGTAGTTGAAACTACAAAAAAGTCAAGATTGTGGAAGAGAAGCAATGATGGAAAGTCTTGGATGTATCCATGAATTAATTGGCTGAAGTGGACAGAGGATTAGATTTTTAAAAGAGAGGAAATTGGCCGGGCTCAGTGGCTCAGCCTTTAATCCCAGCACTTTGGGAGGCCAATGTGAATGGATTGCCTGAGGCCATGGGTTCAAGACCAGCCCTCTTGGTGAGACCTTGTCTCTACAATAAATAAAGGATCGCTGGAGCCCAACAGGTCGACAGTGGGTTGGCTGTGAGTGTGCCACTGCACTGCAGCCTGGGTGACAGAGGGAGACTCCAACTCAAATAAAGAGAGGAAATTATAGAGTTGAGAGGCCAAGATTTTCTACAAAAGAGAGCAGTTATTAACAAGGAGGAAAGGTACGGGAGGAACATTCTAGGCTTAAGGAGCAGTGTAATTGATTGAAAGTGTGAAATGTATTTGGAGGCCATGAGAAGCTAAGAATGGCTTACATATAAAGTGGAAATGCTGCAGAAGTAGGCAGGGCAGTATGGAGAGTGCTGCAGAAACTCATGGTTGCCTACCCAACATATCCCCATTTCTTCCTAGGAAGTCCCTCACAGTAGGTCTTACCTCAGTCCCAGGGGATAAGTCATAACTAGTCCAAACTAGTCATTTTAACTCCATTTTTTTCTTTGCCATCAATATGGGTGGCCATGTGACCCATCCACTGAGCTGTAAGAGAAAGCATGTTGGAGAATTCTGGAAAGATTTTCTTTCCTGGTTTGAGATAGAGAGCAAGAGCAAGAGACAGCGTGAATTAATCTCTGGAAAGAAGACTTTTCTCCCATTCATTCCTTTTTTCATGCTTGGTACACTGCAGTGTATGATGTCCGAAGCATGAAAAGCTGGTCCCCTGAGAATGACAAGGAGGAAAGAAACAGTCTGGATCCTTGAGGACATTGCTGACCTTTGAGCTGGCCTAGGAGTCACCTACTTTCAGGGTTTATATGATGTGAGATCAATGTTTTTCTTGTTTTAGCTGCTGTTATCTAGTGTTCTGTAACTTGAAGTTGATTGCATTCTGTGTGTTTGGTTTTCATCCAGGGTTCCTAGCTGGTAGCTCCCTATAGTCTTTTGTTACAGTGTTGGATGTGTTAGGCCTCAGAGGCATGGTTTAGTAAACAATCTCTCTGACATTCACCTGCCCCAATGTAGGACTCTAATCCCCCTCTGATTGTAGGACACTCCTCCCCCTCTGTAGGGGGTATTCACTCCTCCCCCTCTATAGGCATGGCTTAGTACAATCCCCCTCTAATGTAGGACACTCCTCCCCCTCTGATTGTGAGTATTCAGACCCTCTGCAGTCCCCACCCAAACCCTGAGGAAAAGAATGCTTATGTCTTGAAGCTTCTCTACCCATTCCCCCCACCCCTACCCCACACACACCTTGCGGAACTGGCTTCCAGAGCTGAACTCTGGGAGTTTCTGTGCCCAAGGAGGGCATAGAAACTCTACACATCTTCCCCCGTACCTTGCCCTGAACGTCTCCTCATCTGTATCCTTTACAATAAACCAGAAAGTGTAAGTATTTCCCTGAGTTCTGTGAGTCCAGCAAATTAATTGGACTCAAAGAGGGAGTTGTGGGAACCCAACTTGAAGGCAGTCTGTCAGAAGTTCTGGAGGACCAGACTTGGTACTAGTGTGTGGAGTTCAGGCTTGGAAACTGAACCGTCACCCTGTGGGATCAGACACTGTCTCCAGGTAGATAGTGTTGGAACTGAATTGGAGGGCACCCAGCATGTGTCTGCTCCCTGGTGTTTGGCAGTGACACACTGCCAAGTGTCAACCTTAAACTGAAAACAAATTAACTTGTATTTTTGAATTAATTGAATCACTGTTCAGTAAAAAGATTAGCTGGGCACAGTGACTCACGCCTGTAATCCTGGCACTTTGGGAAGCTAAGGTGAGAGGACAGCCTGAGTCCAGGGGTTTGAGACCAGCCTGGGCAACTTGGTGAGACCTCGTCTCTACAATAAATAAAAAATTAGCTGGACATGGGGGTGCATGACTGTAGTTCCAGCTACTTGGAAGGGTGAAGTGGAAGGATTGCCTGAGCCCAGCAGGTTGAGGCTGTGGTGGCCCTGAGTGTCCACTGCACTCCAGCCTGGATGATAGAGTGAGACTCCAACTAAAAAAAAAAAAAACTGTTCAATAAAAGATTAATTTAGATGGTATAGTTTAATCAGGTAATAGTTTTTATTTTTGAATATTTATACTTAATTTCCCTTACATAATCAATCTCAAGAAAATAATTATTTACTAGTTTGCTAGAAATGGGGGTCCTAGGAGACACCCCCACCTCCAGACTGGTTTGTCCAAAAAAAAAAAAAACGAGACTCAGAGATCAGTGAAGTGAAGCAGCTTTTTAAAATACTGCTCTCGCCAGGCTCGGTGGCTCAGCCTGTAATCCCGCACCTTTGGGAGGCTGAGGTGAGTGGATTGCCTGAGCCCGCGGGTTCAAGACCTGCCTGGGCAGCGAGACCTCATCTCTACAATAAATCAAAAAATCAGCCGGGTGTGGTGGCGCATGCCTGTAATTCCGGCTACTTGGAAGGTTGAGGCGGAAGGATCGCCAGAGCCCAGCAGGTCGAGGCTGCGGTGGCTGGGAGCAGCCACTGCACTCCAGTCTGGTCGACAGAGTGAGACTCCAACTCAAAAAATAAATAAATAAATAAAATACCACTCTCGTGTGTTCCTCAGATGAGCAGGCACAATGAAGCAGTTTCAGCCAGAGAATTTAAGCCCTAAAATGCAAGTCCCTCCCCTGTTTCCCCATAGGCTAGGTACTTCCAGAGGTTATATCATTTTCCCAGACATCGACAACATATTATACATTGATTGGGTTACCTGGTTAGTTTATTTGCATGTCCTATCTATTAATTGATTAACATAAGTATGACAAACTTAACTTCATTTGAATGTCCTATTTGCCGATTGGATAACAAAATTTTGTTTTAATTGGTTCCCATTGAAGTTTAAATGAAAAAGCTCATCAAAGTAAAAGCCCACAAAAAGAGAACAAGAAGCAGGAAGTGACTCAGAAAAAAGCAATTCCAAACAACTTGTGGCTTACTGTGAAAATAAATCATTCTTTTTCTTACATAGTTGTGTTTAGTTAAAGCAAAAATAGAAATGAATAACCTGACTGAACTAGGTGGCTAAGCCTGTAATCCCAGCACTTTAGAAGGCCAAGGTGAGTGGATTGCCTGAGCCTGTGGGTTTGAGACCAGCCCAGGCAATTTGGTGAGACCTCATCTCTACAATAAATAAAAAATTAGCCAGGTGTGGTAGCGCGTTCTGGCTACTTGGAAAGCTGAGATGGAAGATTGAGGCTGCGGTGGCTGTGAGTGTGTCAGTGCACTCCAGCCTAGGCAACAAAGTGAGACTCCCAACTCAAAAAAAAAAAAAAAAGAATAGCCCTCAAGACCAGGCACGGTGGTTCACACCTATAATCCCAGCATTTGGGAGGCAGAGGTGAGAGGATTGCCTGAGCTCAGGGACTTGAGACCACCCTGAGCAACATGGCAAGACCTCATCTCCACAATAAAGAAAGCCAGGAGTGGTGCCACATGCCTGTAGTTCCAGTTGCTTGGAAGGTTGAGGCGGAAGGATCACCTGAGTCCAGTAGGTGGAGGCTGCAGTGGCTGTGAGCATGCCACACTGCACTGCAGCTTGGGCGACAGAGTGAGACTAAGATAAAAAAAAAAAAAAAAACCTCAAAATACATAAATTTTCTTTTCTTTTTTCTTTTTTGGAGTCAGAGGCTGTAATGCAGTGGCACGCTCACGGCCACCACACCTGCTGGGCTCAGGCGATCCTTCCAAGCAGCTGGAACTACAGGCATGTGCCACCATACCCGGCTAATTTTTCTTGATTTATTGTAGAGATGAGGTCGCCAAGTTGCCCAGGCTGGTCTCAAACCCATGGGCTCAGGCAATCCTCTCACCTTGGCCTCCCAAAGTGCTGGGATTATATGCATGAGCCACTGCATCCGGCCTTTTTTTTTTAAATAGCGACAGGTTCTCTCTCTGTCACCCAGGCTGGAGTGCAGTGGCATGATCATAGCTCACTGCAGCCTCAAACTCCTGAGTTCAAGCAATCATCCCACCTCAGCCTCAGGAGCGTGCCACTGCACTTCAGTCTGGGAGACGGAGTGAGACTCTAACTCAAAAAAAATAAATAAAAATAAAATATTTTACATGGAATATTCTTGAAAACATTTTATAAATATAGAATGTTTCAGTATGTATTTGAAACAAAGATTATTGGTCAAGAGTAAGCTACACACTTGGAGGATTTTTCACTAACCAAAATTAGTTTGAAGCCCTATACAGAATGACATACGATCATATGGGAGCAAAATATATACAAATGGCAAACTTTCATTGAGCATTCACTATGAGACAACACTATTCTAAGCACCTTTCAGTTATGAAGTAATTTAATCCTATGAGGGAACTATTATTGTCCTCATTTTTATAAACTGGAAGATGGAGGCAGAAGAAGGGAAAGTACATTGTCCATTGCTATACAATTTCAATGGAAAAGCCAAGAACATGAACTCTGGCATTCAGGCTGCAGAGCAAGTGCACATTGTGAGTATACTATTTTGCCTTATACATGTTGGGCCTACATATCCCTCCTGAGTATACTTATTTGAGGGAGAAGAGACGCTTTCCTTGCTTTTCATAGGTGCTTTTTAGCGGGCAAGAATTCTTAATCCTGGACCACAGTAGACAAAAGCAGTGGTACATAAATGTTTGTCCTTTTTTAATGCAGGAATATGAAGCTGATGCTCTCTAGTCCAGTGAGAATCTACACCCCTCTTGGGAAACCGCAGCCTGATTTCTATTTTCCCACATCATACTTATCTGTAATAACTCCACAGGGGTTTACAAGATATCCAGAAGCAATTTTTGTATCCCCTGAAAGAAATGCTAGAAAATAGTACTGTTTCTGGGTCCTAGCGTTTCTAGTGGTCTTTTAGCTCTAGACAGCTCTGTGAATGGTCCACCATTTATTGTGGCTCTGATCGCATCCTACAGGACAGAAATAGTAGGTTAAAGATAAGACCAGTTAATCTCATGGTTTTTAATCTGTTGACTTTCTTGGCAGTAGAAGGGGTTTCTAGCACAGCTAGAAAACACAGCCCCAGCTTCTGCCTACTGGAAAAATTTGGAGCCACCTTGCAGAGGAGTACTGGGGAGGATACAACTTCTGGACTGTAACTCTAAAGTTGTGACTCCAGAGCTATTTCTCTGTCTATGAGGTAAGAGAGATAGAGATCAAAGAGTTCTCACAACATTATGTCCCTGGGTGTAAATGTGCTAGTAGCTGTTCATATCCCTGTCCTTTCCAATTATATTAGCCAATAAATCCCCATTTTTATTTAGTTTGAGTGGGTTTCTATTATCATCATTGATAGCTCTGTCCTCTAAATATACCTTTGGCCATGATTGTGAGAAATACATTTGTGTAAGGAGCCCCAGCATCCTTGAAGAGCTCTGTGATTTAAGCCAGAAAGTAAAGTGGGAACACTGCCACTGAACTGTGAAACCTAGTACTTACTCTGCAGGTGAAGAGTACCCACTCAATGGAAACAAGGGGCAACAGGCTCAGATTTATATATTTTCTTTTGTTTTTGTTTTTTTGAGTTGAGGTTTCACTTTGTCACCCAGACTGGACTGCACCCAGACGGAGTGCAGATCATCATGGCTCACTGCTGCCGCAATATTTTGGGCTCAGGTGATCCTTCTGCCTCAATCTCCTGATTAATTGGGAATACAGGGGTACACCACCATGCCCAGCTAATTTTTTAATTTTTTAATAGAGACTAGGTCTTGCTATGTTGCCCAGGCTAGTCTTGAACTGGGCTCAAGCAATCCTCTTACCTCAGCTCCCAAAAGTGCTAGGATAACAGGTGTGAGCCACCACGCCTGGCTAGATTTGTATTTTTGAAAGGTTGCACTGGTGTGAAGGTGAATGGGATTAATTGGGGTGGTAGTAGAACTAGAGGGGTTCACTCAAAGGATCTTTCTGAGACCCTCCCTGGTGCCTTTTGATCTTGTCTTCTTTTCATGGGCCTCAAGGGGTCAACCTATTTCTTTTCTCTTTGAGTACCTTCTCTGTCCATTGGGGTACATTTGTCCACAAAGCTCCCGAAGAAGTGAGACATGTGTGTCCTGCCTCCCTATATTCTTTTTTTTTTTTTTGAGTCAGAGTCTCACTCTGTCGCCGAGGCTGGAGTGCAGTGGCTTGCTCACAGCCATCACAGTCTCGACTTGCTGGGCTCAGCCTTCCAAGTAGCTGGAACTATAAGCGTGCGCTACCATGCCCAGCTAACTATATTCTTTTTTATTTTTATTTATTTTTTTGAGTGGGAGTCTCACTCTGTCACCCAGGCCAAGTGTAGTGGCACGCTCATGGCCACCACAGCCTTGACTTGCTGGGCTCAGGAGAACCTCCCACCTTGGCCTTCCAAATAGTTGGAACCACAGGCATATGCTACCACACCTGGTTAGTTTTTTGTTTTTTTTGTTTTTTGTTTGAGTTGGAGTCTCACTCTGTCACCCAACTGGAGTGCAGTGGCCGCTCCTGGCCACTGCAGCCTCAACTTGCTGGGCTCCAGCGATCCTTCCACCTCAGCCTTCCAAGTAGGCAGAACTACAGGCGCCTGACTAATTTCTTTTTGATTTATTGTAGAGATGAGGTCTCACCAAGTTGCCTAGGCAGGTCTCGAGCCCGCGGGCTCAGGCAATTCACTCACCTCGGCCTCCCAAAGCGTGGGATTACAGGCTGAGCCACTGAGCCCGGCCAATTTTTTTTTTTTTTTAATTTTAGAACGAGGTCTCACCAAGTTGCTCAGGCTAGTCTCGAACCCCTGGGTTCAGGCAGTTCTCTCATCTCAGCATCCCAAAGTGCTGGGATTACAGGCGTGAGCCACCACATCTGGCTTCCCTATATTCTTTTTTTTTTTTTTCTTCGAGATGGAGTCCCACTCTGTCACCCAGACTGGAGTGCAATGGCCACTCCCAGCCACTGCAGCCTCGACCTGCTGGGCTCCGGGGATCCTTCTGCCTCAGCCTTCCAAGTAGCTGTAACTACAGGTGTGTTAATTTTTTTGATTTATTGTAGAGGTGAGGTCTCGCCAAGTTGCCCAGGCAGGTCTCGAACCCCCAGACTCAGGCAATCCACTCACCTCAGCCTCCCAAAGCGCTGGGATTACAGGCTGAGCCACCAAGCCCAGCTCCTATATTCTTATTATGCACAGAACTTTCTGATTTTAAGACTTTTGTTGCTATTTATTATTGAAATTCAGATAAAGGGTAACACAAATCACAAACATGGAGATGTTAAAAAATCTTGTAAGCTGGGCTCGGTGGCTCAGCCTGTAATCCCGCGCCTTTGGGAGGCTGAGGTGAGTGGATTGCCTGAGCCCACGGGTTTGAGACCCACCCGGGCAACTTGGCAAGACCTCATCTCCACAATAAATCAAAAACTAGCAGGACGTGGTAGCGCGCGCCTGTAGTTCCAGCTGCTTGGAAGGCTGAGGTGGAAGGATAGCCGGAGCCCAGCGGGTCGAGGCTGCGGTGGCCGGGAGCGGCCACTGCACTCCAGTCTGGCCGACAGAGTGAGACTCCAACTCAAATAAATAAATAAATAAATAAAGCCATTTCAATTATGGTTCTTCATTTTGTTGGAATACAACTGATCTTATGGGACTAATGTGTCCAATGGCAGACATTAGATCTTATGAGACTAAACTTGTGAACCGGGGAAATGGGCTTACATAAGGAGATGATGAATACACCCCCTAACCATCATTACTTTTGTTAAGTTAGTTCAGAACATTTGAATCAGGAGAGAAAATCCATTTCCTCAGATGTCTGAATTAGGCCCAGATGCCCCCTTTCCTTCATAAGTCATTTATTTTCTTCTCCAGGCCTTGTCCCCAGCTAAGGCAAAGCTCTGTATAAAGGGAGGCCAGACACACAAAGTGTGTATATTGATTGTCAGATGGTTACAAAGGGTTCTTTGTTGTGGTAAGTTAGTGAAGTTGGGAAAATATTGGTTTTCAACGTTTCTTTCAACTGTCATATAAATATCTTCCAAAAAAGCTGTAGAATGGAGACAGATAAAGCAAATTGATGTCATTGGAGAGAAGCAGCAGCAGAAGAAAGCAAAGGGTTCAATACATTATTACAGTTGGAGCATGAGAACTTCGGTGGTATTGTTGGCATATTCTTTGTGGTATCGACAGGTTTGTTGCCAGTGCACAAAGTTGTTGCTTAAGCATTGGAGCCATACTTTGACTCCTAGGTAGTATTACTGAGGTTTTACCAGAACTTCTTGAATGAGGGTTCTTAGGCTAGATGTATCTCCACAGAGCCTTTTGTTTCTTAGAATGCATTGCCTATTAGCAAGAAGCTCACTTGTTTTTTACCTTTGCTTTGGGTGATCTAGGGACCTGTTTAAGGGTTTGAAATATCAAAGGACTTTTAGTGAGGAACATTTTGATTAGTTAAGTGTGACATTTTCCAACCTCTCTTTGAGGCAAGTGAAAAAAAGGCATTTTTGCCCCCTAAGAAAACCGAATGCTCTATGTTCACTTGATCATATAACCAGACGTAGATGGTTAATTCTGCTAAGATATTGGGTTTTTTTCCACTCATTCAAAAATATTTTTGATTTATTACTTTGTACTAGGGTCCATTATACAACTATGTAAAGACTTGTTCTAGTTTCAAGAAACTTGTAACCCAGGTGGGGGGCATGTGACTACACAAAAAGGTACCAGGTTCACTACTAGGGGAATGAGGACTAGTTGGAAGCCAATCTTAACCTGCATGCAGCCTACCTATGTAGTTAATCCTTACTTGTACCCCACATCTCTATAAAATAAACTTGTAACCCAGTGGGGAAATGTACAAAAAAACTCACAAAATTCAAATCATATTGTTTTATAGGAGGCAGTTCAAAGAATGAGAGGTATTTAATGGCTGCCTCAAGTTTGTCTGGGGGGAGACAGAAAAGGTTTTCCAGAAGAGGCAACATTTAAACAGATATGGGGTGGGGATTCCACTTGGAGTAACTAAAGTGTGCAAAAGATGTGAGAATCTTGGCCCAGTTGGGGAACTACCTTTTCAGTATTGATTGGAGTGTGGCTGGAAGGTGAGGTGCAACAAGACACCTAAACTCCAGGAGTTCTGTGTGGTGTGTACATTTTTAACTTGATTCTACACTAATAGCATTCTGATAACCATCAACATTTTACTAAAGATATCAAGTCTTATTAAAGCAAATGTCCAGATAATAAATCGTCAGGAACATTATCTCTTCCGGATCAAGTCTCTCTTGGCATGAATGGTGCATTAATTAACAGAATTAATCGTTCCTGAGTCAAATGCAAGGCTGTTAAAGCTAGCCCTCTCAGGTGGGCCATCAGGGGCAGGCCAGTAGTTTAAGTCCAGGAGTTGAGCCTCACGTTCCTCCTGTCTGTCCTCTTCTGCAATAAACTGGGGGTTATGGAGGCAATGGAAGAAGGTGGGGACGGGGCACGGAGGGCTTTTAGAGGCCAAGCATATGACATAGAGCCTAAGTCGAAAACAGAATTGCCCATCACCAGAGAGGCTAACCTAACCTGAATAGAGCTTTGCAGTCAATCATTTTGGTGCCTTTCTCCCCTGACTTCACCCGATTCTTTGCAATTTTTTTCAGCCGTATGACCTTTTTCCACTCTGACATGTATGTCCCCCAGGATTCCCTTTTCAGACCTCCTGCTTTCTTCTTCCTCTTTCCCCGCTCTGTAGGGTGCCAAAGGCTGGGGCCTTGGGCTGTCCTGGGCGCGCGCCCTGAGCTGTTTGCTTTGCTAACAATTCCACCCTCCCTTTTCCGTCTTTCCCTGCCAAGCGCCGAGACTCTCCCTCCTCCCGGCCCAGTCCCTCCCGCTGCTGGCCCTCGGGCGGGCGTCTCCAGGAACTCCAGGCGGATGCGGCCACGTACCGCTGCCACGTCTTCGCCGCCAGCGGTCCGGCGCTTGCGTGGGCTCGAGGGGCGGGGCGGAGCCGGGAGGCGGGACCTGAGCGTGAGCGGCGCGACAACTGCCCAATGCGGCCTGCTGGCGGCGGCGCGGTGCGCGCCGAGGGCGGGACCCGGTGGCGGTTGCTGGCTGACCGGGGAGGTGGCGGAGGCTGTCGTTTCCTCGGCCGTCGCATCCTCGACGCATCCTCGAGAGGGTCGTGTCGGTGTCCCCCGGCTCCCGAGCCCGCCAGTCCCCGAAGCTAGTGTTTGCGCCGCCGACCTCGCCAGCCGCTCGCCTTCGCGCTGTGGGCCGTGTCTCCTGCATCATGTGCGGTAAGGAGGCCGGCGGCTGGGGGTGTGTTGCCCGGCGGTGCTGGGGTGCTGTGCGGCCGCCGCTGAGGCCCGAGGCGACGGGCGGGAGCGTGGAGGGTGCCGAGTCTGGGTGATGGGCGGGGGCGTCCCGTGGTGGCTGCGGGTGCTGGGGACGGGGGCCGGCATCTGCGGGCCAGAGGCGTGGTGGTGGCCCGAGGAGGGCACCTGAGGAGGGCGGGCCCCAGAGGGGACCTGGGGGCCCAGGGGGCGCCTTTGCGCGGAGAAAGAACCAAGGGGGGAGGGAAGTGCCTTCACTGAAAAGGGGGGGAGGCTGAGGGCATCGAGGTGTGGAGGGCGGGTGCCTTCAAAAGGGTCCTCCAGGTGAGCGAGGCAACCTGTGGAACATCCGGCAAGGTCTCTTGAACTAACTTACCTTGCGTTCTTCTAGGATTTACCTTTCAAAAAATATCTCTTTTTAGTCTCTTTCTTTCAGTCAGGTGCACTAGAAAACAGATTCTACCTACAGTGACGTTAAACATAATCCTCACCCCCGTCTCAACGTAAACCAATTCTAATCAATAACTTGGTGAATGGGTTTAGACCTGATCTTCTGATGGAAGAGGCCTAGACATGCCTCTGGTGATAGAATACACATCACTTATCATTTCCATGTGCACTCACTTAAAATACTATCTATGATAAAATGTCCCTTGGATATACACCCCTCTAGAATACCAGCTATGGAAAATACTTACAATTTATCCCTTGCATGTGCTCTCATTAAAAATATTAGCTATGAAAATTGAGCGTGGTGGCTCAAGCCAGTAATCCCAGCACTTTGGGAGGCCAAGGTAAGGGGATTGCCTGAGCCCACAGGTTCGAGAACAGCCTGGTAACCTTGGTGAGACCTCATGTCTACAATAAATCAAAAAATTAGCCTGACGTGGTAGTACTTGGAAGGCTGAGCAGAAGGATCGCTGGAGCCCAGCAGGTCGACGCTGGGGTGCCCCTGCTCCTGAGCGTGCCACTGCACTCCAGTCTGGGTGACACAGTGAGACCCCAACTCAAAAAAAAAAGTTAGACCCCTTTATTTCATGTTTTGAGAGCCATTATCACTGAAAAGTGTTAGTGAAAGGGATCATGAGAATCATATCTTATGTACTCTAAAATTGGTATTAACTTGGCCATTGTTGTTAGAACTTATGCACTCTAAAATTGATATTAACTTGGCCATTGTTGTTAGAAAGAATTGTATTTTTTCCTGTCTTATTGAAATGTACAAATGGACTGAATACGGTGGCTCACACCTGTAATCCCAATACTTTGGGAGGCAGACGTGAGAAGATTTTCTGAACCCAAGGGTTCGAGACCAGCCTGGGCAACTTGGTGAGACTGTGTCTCTACTATAAATAAGGAAATTAGCCAGGCATGGTGGGGCATGTCTGTAGTTTCAGCTGCTTGGAAGGGTAAGGCCTAAGGATCACCTGAGCCCATGGGATCCAGGCTGCGGTGGCCAGAGTATGCCACTGCACTCCAGCCTGGGTGACAGAGTAAGACTCCAAACTCAAAAAAAAAAAAAAAAAAAAAAGAAAAACTTGACTAGACAACAGATAATCAGAAGGTAAGCTTCCAAATTTTCCCACCTACTCTCATTTCCACTGAGTTTCTCTGCCTAAAAATTTTAGGTCAGCAGGGCTCGGTGGCTCAGCCTGTAATCCCATGCTTTGGGAGGCTGAGGTGAGTGAATTGCCTGAACCCGCGGGTTCAATACCCACCTGGGCAACTTGGCAAGACCTCATCTCTACAATAATTCAAAAAAATTAGCCGGGTGTGGTAACGCGCGCCTGTAGTTCCAGCTACTTGGAAGGCTGAGGTGGAAGGATCGCTGAAGCCCAGCAGTCGAAGCTGCAGTGGACGGGAGCATGCCACTGCAACTCAAAAAAAAAAAAAAAATTTTAGGTCAATGTTTAAGATGTGGGAAGAAAATGACAAACATCTATATTTACTTTCGGAATTTACATTAGAGAAAATAAGCTTTAAGTACTTATTCCTAGAATCATGCAAAACTGGTCTAAGTGAAAACTAGGACCTTAGAAATGCCTCAAATAGTAGCTTTTTATTTATTCTTTATAACCTGTTTACTCAGCAGTAAAACTCTGGAATGGAGCTATTGGCTATGTGAAACCTCCCAGCATTTAGTCTCCACCCTAAAGTCTCACCCTTACCTGAACCTTTTCTAAACCACATCCAATTTTTCATTTTATAAGTGCTTTGACTATCTTGTATTCCTGGAACAAGATGATGAAATTACCCACAACCAGAATGTCAGGTACTTGATCAGGCACACACCTCATCATTCAGGAACAGTTAATTACCAAATAAAGCACACTGGAGGTTAACCAGTTTGCAAATTCATTACTTCACAGCTCCAAACTAAAGTATGTGTTTTGCAAAACCATTCTAATAACTAGACACTACAAAAGTATAACTGATTCTGAAGTCAGCTCTATTCTAATAATTTCAGTAAGCTATTTATAGGTGTTTCTGTTTCTGTTTTTTTTTTAATCTACTCTAAATTTAAACCTCCTCATTTTCAGAAGCTGAAATGAGTATAAAGTTAAATACAGGGAAAATATACACTAATGAGTATAATCCACCTCCTGCTCAGTTTCTTTATACAAAAGTCTGCAAAGAAAAAGTCTCCCAAATAGCTTCAATTCTCTTACAATTGTATTTTCCTTTAAAACATGTTCTTTCTTTCTGGGGTAAAGTCAGTTGTACATTTCTTTCTTTCTTTTTTTTTTTTTTGGATTTGGAGTCTCACACTGTCGCCCAGGCTGGAATGCAATGGTATACTCTGGCCACTGCAGCTTGAATCCCATGGGCTTAGGCGATCCTTCACCTCAGCCTTCCAAGTAGCTGAAACCATGGGTTCATGCTACCCTGCCTGGCTAATTTTTTAAAATTTATTTATTGTATAGACGAGGTGTTGCCATGTTGCTCAGACTGGTCTCGAAGCCCTGAGCTCAGGCAGTCCTCTTGCCTCAGCCTCTCAAAGTTCTGGGATTACAGGTTTGAGCCACTGCACCTGGCCTAGTTTTTCTAAAAGATTATTTTGTTCCAACATTATAAAATATTGAAGCATGAAGAATGAGTACTGAAGCTTCTGGTGATATGCTTTTTTCAATCATATATACTGATAAAACTGTTACAATGTTTACCAAGTTGTGTTGGCATGTTAGTAAGTGTTAGAAAAAAATTCTATGGTCAGGTAAATTTGGGAAGCAATGGATTAAATAGTGTGGTACTGTTTTGTTTTTTTAATTGGAGGACTTCTTGGAACCTTTAATACATTAATAAAAAGCATTGTGAATCTTTTCCTTATTCTTGGTTCTTTGGAAAGCACTTTGTCCTTTTTTATTTTTTGTATTACTTTTTATTTTACTGAGAGGGTATCAAGTCACTTGATCTACCCTTTAGCTTTTTTTTTTTTTTTTTGAGTTGGAGTCTCACTCTGTCGCCCAGACTGGAGTGCAGTAGCTGCTCCCGGCCACCGCAGCCTCAACCTGCTGGGCTCTGGCGATCCATCCATCTCAGCCTTCCAAGTAGCTGGAACTACAGGCGCGTGCTACCACACCCGGCTAATTTTTTGGTTTATTGTAGAGATGAGATCTCACCAAGTTGCCCAGGCGGGTCTTGAACCCACGGGCTCAGACAATCCATTCACCTCAGCCTCCCAAGGCGCGGGATTACAGGCTGAGCCACCGAGCCCGGTTTACCCCTTAACTTTTACCAGATTTTGCTGTTGTTTTTATGTGGGATTATACTGTTCTAATCTGATGGTGTATATGAATGGCATTCTTGCAAATAAAATCCTTTTTTAAAGCTGTAAGGGAATTTGCAATTTAAAATTCCTGAGGAATTTTTCAAAAGTTTTTTTTGATTCCTAATGACTTTGGGGATAATTGAGGGATGCTGAGATTGATGACTAGGATTAGCCATTAAAACCAGTACTATTAACATATCCTTAGAAATCATACTGGGTATAAAGTAGTTGTGAGAGAAAATAATTAAATGCTTTGTGATTTCCTCAACTGTGTTCCCTGGAAATGGAGAAGTTAATAGGTGCTGGTAATGAGCAGTAGAACGTGGGAAAGGGTTTTGTAACACAAGTTTGGGAAATTCTCCTCTTGGAGGTTCACAGTTAGCAAGATTAAGGTTCTGTCAAATTCTAAAAATAAACCTGTTAACTTTGTTTAACTCAATTTTTCTTAAGTCTTTAATAATAAAGCCTTTCGGCTGGGCTCAGTGGCTCAGCCAGCACTTTGGGAGGCCGAGACAAGTGGATTGCCTGAGCCGGTGAGTTCGAGACCCATCTGGGCAACTTGGCAAGACCTCGTCTCTATAAATCAAAAATTAGCTGGGTGTGGTAGCATGTGCCTGTAGTTCTGGCTACTTGAAAGGCTGAGACGGAAGGATCCCCGGAGCCCAGCAGGTCGAGGCTGCGGTGGCCAGGAGTGTCCACTGCACTCCAGTCTGGGCAACAGAGTGAGACTCCAACTCAAAATAATAATATAATAATAATAATAAAGCCTTTCTTTACCTCATTTTTTTAAAGCATCCTGTGAAATAGTATTTTGTTTCTGTGGTTTGAGATTTTTTGACTGTATATTTCAGGTGCTTAGAGGGTGTTAGGAGATATTTTGTAGGTATCTGAGGTGATGGTAATGGCTTTATACTTGGAGCTCTGCTCTTTGGAGAGATGACTAAAAATAAGGGCACTGCCTTCAAGGAATTGCTATCTGATCAGAGCAAACAAAATGAATGCACATATTGTAGGTGAAAATGTACAGTTCTTGTTTGTTGCCCTATCATAGACCACAAGTGGAATGAGTAAAAATTCAGACTGGAGGGCTCTGGGCTTTGGGTGTTTGTGTAGGGTCAGGAGTGTTCCGGATGATGGGGCAGGACTTTTACTTTGAGGGATAGTGCTGGCTGGTAGAGAATTAGCATACTATGAGAGGTAATCATTGATGGCATATATTACGCATCAGTGAGTGGAGGCAGAAATAGACTGAGAACTACTATGGAGGGATTGAAGGAGGAAACAGAAGTATCAGGAAAATAGATCAAAGAATAGTGGTTAAAGGCAAGAGTTCCAAGGTAGTATATTGACTTGGACAGAGCCCTCAAAAGCAGAAAAAGGTCATTTGTTTAACACTGCAGAGAGAAGTTAATTGGATTTTATTATGAAGAAATCATTAGAAAAGTTGCGTATTTGAAGGCAGAAGGCCTGAGTTGTGTTCAGGAGAAGGGCTGCAAGTAATATCAATAAGAAGAGGGAGTATAGAGCCAGGCACGGTGGCTCAAGCCTGTATTCTCAGCAGTTTGGGAGCCCAAGCTGAGAGAATTGCCTAAGCCCAGGAGTTCAAGACCAGCCTAGGCAACTTGGTGAGACTTTGTTTCTACAATAAATCAAAAAATAAGCCAGGCATGGTAGCACGCACCCTATAGTTCCAGGTACTTGGAAGGCTGAAGCGGAAGGATCGCCTGAGCCCAATAGGTCGAGGCTGCAGTGGCCATGAGCGTGCCACTGCACTCCATTCTGGACGAGAGAGTGAGACAGACTCCTACTCAAAAGAAAAAAAAAAAAGAGAGAGGGTTATGGAACTGATATCCCCTGGGAGTGTTAAAAAGTTGAGTTCCAGAACTATGGTTTCTGACCTACAAACTGAATTTGTTATAGGGTGTTCACTGCCTGATTTATACTTAGTTCATACTCAGTACCGTAAATGGAGCAAAAATTGTACTAGATCATGGAATAATAAAAATTTAACCCACTGTTGTGAAAGAGCCTCGGAAATTTTTTTTTTTTTTTTTAGAGTCACAGTCTCTATTGCCTAGGCTGGAATGCAATGTCACGCTCACGGCCACTGCAGCCTCAACCTGCTGGACTTTGGTGATCCTTCCGCCTCAGCCTTCCAAGTAACTGGAACTACTGGTGTGCACCACCATGCCCAGCTAATTTTTTTGATTTATTGTAGAGACCAAGTCTTGCCATGTTGCCCAGGCTGGTCTCAAACTCATGGGCTCAGGCAATCCTCTCGTCTCCCTCTCCCAAAGTGCTGGGATTACAGGCGTGAGCCACCATGCCCGACTAGAATATATATATTTTTTTGAGTTGAAGTCTCACTCTGACACCCAGGCTGGAGTGCAGCGGCATGCTTATGGCCACTGCAGCCTTGACCTGCTGGACTCAGGCGATCCTTCCATCCAGCCTTCCAAGTAGCTGGAACTACAAGCCCATGCTACCACACCTGGCTAATTTTTTGATTTATTGTAGAGACGAGCTCTCGCCAAGTTGCCCAGGCTGGTCTCAAACCTCTGGGCTCAGGCAATCCTCTCGCCTCAGCCTCCCAAAGTGCTGGGATTACAGACTTGAGCCACTGTGCCCGGCCTTATTTGTGTTTTTTAAGATTGCTTTACATCTTTTTTCTATTTATAAGATGCTGGTTCGTGTCTCCCTCCTTCGTTTTAACTGTTGCCACTAGAAGAAGCTTCATGACACTTCTCTTGCGCATTTAACATTCTGGAGCTCAAAGCACTATTTTAAACCCTGACATCTCTAATTATACACTTACTCACAGTCTACCTATATTGTCATCTTTCTTGGATAAAAACATGCACTTCCTTAAAATATTCCATCTCTCCCATTTTGCTCTGACCATTATCATCAAACCACAGGGCATGGTGGCTCATGCCTGTTATCCCAGCACTTTGGGAGGCCAAGATGGTAGAATTGCTTGAGCTCAGGAGTTCAAGACCAGCTTGGGCAACATAGTAAGACCTTGTCTCTACAAAAAATACAAAAAAGTTAGCCAGGCATGGTGGTGTATGCCTGTAGTCCCAGCACTTTGGGAGGCTGAGGCAGGAGGATCACTTAAGACCAGGAGTTCAAGACCAGCTTGGGCAACATAGTGAGACCCCCATCTCTACCAAAACAACAAAAAAGAAAAAGAACCTGTGTGGAGGTGGAGGTAGAAAGGGGACATTTTTAACAATTCATTCTATAGCATCTGTATAGTTTCAGTCTCTAATGATGATGATGAATTAATTTGTAACTTACATTATAAGAAACAAAAAATTTAGCCTGGTACAGTGGCTTATGCCTTTAATCCCAGTAGAGGCAGAGGCGGGAGGATTACCTGAGTCCAGGGGTTCAAGACCAGCCTGGGCAACTTGGTGAGACCTCGTCTCTACTATAAATCAAAAAATTATCCACATTGAGGTGCACGCCAGTACTTCCAGCTAGTTGGAAGGCTGAAGCAGAAAGATCACTTGAGCCCAGCAGATTGAGGCTGCAGTGGCCATGAGTGTGCCACTGCACTCCAGCCTGGATAACAAAGTGAGACTCCTACTCACAAAAAAATTTAAAGTTTAAGTTGCAGGGTAGATGGATTTAATTCAGAAGTTATTAAATTTAGAGAATGAATTTGAACACTTATCACTGATAAGTTATAATATCTAGGTCCCAAAATATTGAAGTTGTTAAATGAAAAAAAAATATAAAAGTAAATTTCTTATTCATAAGGACATAAATTCAACCAGGCATAGGAATTTTAATTTTAATAATTTTAATAATTTGACCAGTCAATTATTTCAGATTTTCATTTCAATAGTCTTTTTTTTTTTTTAATCATAATTTCACTCTGATGCCCAGGCTGGAGGACACACACTCGTGGTCACCACAGCCTCAAAATACTGGATTCAGGTAATCCTTCTATCTCACCCTCCCCAGTAGTTGGAACCACAGGCGTGCACCACCATGCCCAGCTATTTTTTAAAAAAATTTATTGTAGAGATGAGGTCTTGCCAGGTTGCCCAGGCTGTTCTTGAACCCCTGGAATCAGACAACCCTCTCACCTCCGCTTCCCAAAATGTTGGGATTACAGTCGTGAGCCACCATGCCCGGCCATTTCACTAGTCTTTACTTGCAGCTACACTGCTTTCAAAAAGTCTGTGATCCAGGTTGCATCTGAAATTTTGTTAGCAAGGTGCTCATAAGTGCTTTTGTATCACTGAATTTAAGTTGCCATTTCTGAGAATGATACCTGTAGGTACAAGCATCTGCTTGTTAGGGAGATATTCCATGTATATTCCATTAACAAGAAAATGTACACATTGGAAGTGAATGCTGATTTGGGGGTAGAAAATCTGTGCTTATACAGCTAATGTGTGTGACATTGGAGCAGTTGCTAAAGAGCAACAGAGAGTTGGTTTTTAGACTTTTTGATTTTTGATTGTAGTTACCTTAAGCAGAACTGTGTTTTTTTGTTTGTTTGTTTGTTTGTTTGTTTGTTTGTTGGGGTCTCATTCTGTTGCCCAGGCTGAAGTACAGTGGCACGATTACAACTTAATGCAGCCTCGACTTCCTGGGCTCAAGTGATCCTCCTGCCTCAGCCTCTCAAGTAGCTGGGACTACAGACATGTGCCACTATGCCCAGCTAATTTTTAAAAAGTTTTTTGTAGAGTTGAGATCTTGCTATGTTGCCCAGCTGGTCTTGAACTCCTGGCCTCAAGTGATTCTTCTGCCTCTGCCTCCCAAAATATTAGGATTATAGGCGTGAGCCACCTCAGCAGGCCAAGCAGAATGTTTATTGGGAGGTTTGGTAAGACAAGTCAAAGACCTGAAAATAGGGGTAAAACTAATGATTTCTGCTCTAAGAAGCAAGATTTTGAGTTGCGAATCCCTCCTGTGTGAACATGCCCTGTGTTCCTGATTGGCTGGTTATCTGCTGCCATTATATTTTCCTGGGCAACACAAGAATACAGACAACCCACTATCCCAGCAGGTGGACTGTCTTGGGCCAGCAGTGCTGTCAAGGGCCGGTCTGTAAACAGACAGTTTCAACTCTTTTTTTTTTTTTTTTTCAGATTGGAAAATATAGTTAATTTAGAAAGTACATTAGAGAGGGAGAAAGAAAGAGGAGATTCACCTCCCCAAGGTCAGGGAAGGGTGCCAAAACTAGGAAACATGGCGATGGCCATAGCCCAGAGTTTAGTTAGGTAATGGCCAGATTCAACTTCTTAACTTCCATTTTCCTCATCAGATACAACATAGGTTAATCTCCTGCCTTCCTTCTCCAAGCTCTATTTCTTTGATCTTAGGAAATTTCTTTACATGTGTCTTTGTGCCCTTTATCCTTTTCTTCTTTTCAGTTCTTGCCCAGTTATGTAAGGAGAAACATTGCCCCTACTATTGGTGATAGCAGTGTTTCCTTTATCAAGGGAAAGACAGGTTTTGAATTGGAATTTGAAATATGATATTTCATTGAACTAATAAGATGCTGCTAATTGGAAAATACACCATTATTATATGGACCACAAAGAAAGGAAATATGCGTGTGTTAAAATCAATACTATCAATCTCCACAAAGCCCTAGAAAGTCTTCTGAAGCTGCTTATAGGATCATAGGCTCAGTGATCTGATTAGTGTTTACTTTTTAAACCAGTGATGAATCTTAGCATCACTAATAGAGGACCACCAGACAAAATACATACACGCTTATGAATAACTATTGCCCCCAAATTTTAACCCAGTTTACAGAAAATAAAAGGGGTAGAGGAAGTGGTTAGACCACACTATGTGGAAACAATTAGACATAGCCAGATGGTGAGACATTCAGTGAGAAAATTGGTCCCAGGCTTATCTTGGGGGGAAAATAGAGCAGTAGGGGAGACCATTCTAGATTCAGAGAGACTTAAACATAACAGTGAAATGTGAGGTGTGATCCATTGAGATCCTAGAACTTACAAGTCAGCTTTAAAAGACATTTTTACATTTTTTATAATAGGGAAAATTTGAGTATAACATTGTATTAAGTGAAAATAGAGTATTTGCTGGGCTCGGTGGCTCAGCCTGTAATCCCGCGCCTTGGGAGGCTAAGGTGAGCGGATTGCCTGAGCCCGCGAGTTCGAGACCCGCCTGGGCAACTTGGCGAGACCTCATCTCTACAATAAATAAAAATAAGCTGGGCATGGTAGCGCGCGCCTGCAGTTCCAGCTACTTGGAAGGCTGAGGTGGAAGGATCGCTGGAGCCCAGCAGATCAGGCTGTGGTGGCTGGGAGCGGCCACCACACTCCAGTCTAGGCGACAGAGTGAGACTCCAACTTAAAAAAAAAAAAAAAAAAAAAAGAAAGTTGAAAGCTGTTGGAGAGTTATACATATTAAAGACAGCAAATTTAATAGTGCATCATTCTGAATTTTATTTTTAAAGAAACATTGGGAGTCTATAACTTGTCTTAGAAACCATTTTATATTGTTGGCATTTTAATTGTTTTAAAAACTGGTATTAGGTTATTATATTTAATCTCTAGTTCTCCAAAGATATTACTTTTTACCATCAGACTTAACATATCTTTTTTCTTTCTTTTTTTTTTTTTTTGAGAAAGCCGAATTTATTAAGAGAACAGAAAAGCTCCCACAGTGGGAGGGGATCCAAAGGGGGGTTGCCTGACTTACATTTTTTAAGAGAGAGATGGTTTAAGAATGAGATTTTTGACAGGGCTTGGTGTCTCAGCCTGTAATCTCAGTACTTTGGGAGGCTGAAGTGAGTGGATTGCCTGAGCCTGTGGGTTCGAGACCAGCCTGGGTAACCTGGCGAGACCTTGTTAAAATTAGCTAGGTGGTGTGGTAATGTGTGTCTGTAGTTCCAGCTACTTGGAAGGTTGAAGCGGAAGCCCAGCAGGTCGAAGCTGGGGTGGCTGTGAGTGTGCCACTGCACTCCAGCCTGAGCGACAGAGTGAGATTCCCACTCTGAAAAAAACAACAACAACAAAAAGAATTTTTTCTGAATGTGCTACATTATTGGGATTTGGCAGCTCTGGGCAGACTGCAAGCAGAGTTCCTGACAGCCTTATGTTTTATAGTTAGCAGGCTTCAATTGAAATAGACTGTTTCCTTCTTTAGCAGGCTATTTAGCTGTTGCTAGTCAATGGTAGGTGTAGACTACTTGAGAATCAGTGTTTTTTGTTTTGTTTTAGTTTTTTAGCAAATTTATATTAAAGTATTGTTTTGGAAAATATTTGTATTCTGTTTATTGTCTTTAATAATCTAGTTAAAATACTTATTTAGGGTTTAGCTTATAATTACCTCTGTGTTTAATTCTTCTCAAAAGGTCAGTGACCCGTTGAGGGGGAAGTGTAAAACACAAGTTGGATTTATAATTGTGTTATTAGTTTAGGTTATTCATATTACAGATACTTTATGCAGAAATAATAATCACAGCAAAAACCGCAACCTCACACTTCTGGATTAAATGGTGGACATTGGTCTTGGGATCCTGCTCCCACCTTCTCGTGATGATATCATGCAGAACCATTGAAAATTTGAAAACTACACACTGCTGTGTTGTTACCACTCATACCTTAGAAATACTGCTAACCAGTGTGTTTAATTACTGTGCCTTGAGGTTGGGAATACTATTTGTAGCTATCTCTGGAATATCAGCTAACTAAATTTCTGGGTTTTTGTTTTTTTTTTTTATTTTTTTGAGTCAAGAGTCTTGCTCTGTCACCCAGGCTGGAGTGCAGTGGCATACTCATGGCGTGAGACCTGCTGGGCTCAGTTGATCTTTCTGTCTCAGGCTTCCAAGTAGCTGGAAGTCTTTGGTCCAGAGCTACCTTTTTGGAGAGAGTTCAGGTTGCTTTGGATTTAAAAATGCAGGTTTTCTTTTTTTAGGGAGTGATAGTTTATTTGAGAAAATTGCACTGTACTGATTATGGTGATCAGCATACATGTTATGATGGCTCTCCTATTGGATATTAACGCGGTATTTTTTATTTTTGTTTTCTGAGTTGGAGTCTCACTCCATTGCCCAGGCTGGAGTGCATTGGCATGCTCACGGCCACCCCAGCATCGACCTGCTGGGCTCAGGCGATCCTTCTGCTTCAGCCTTCCAAGTAGCTGGAAATACAGGTGTGCACGACCATGCCTGGCTAATTTTTTGATTTATTGTAGAGATGAGGTCTTGCCAAGTTGCCCAGGCTATTCTCGAACCTGTGGGCTCAGCCAATCCTTACCTTGGCCTCCCAAAGTGCTGTGATTATAGGCTTGATCCACCGTGCCTGGCAATGCAGTATATTTGTATGCTGAAATGTTTCCATAGGATCATACTTTTTACAGAAGTAAAGATCTCTTTTCACATGGAAATGATGACTAGTCATTCTGGAGTTCTGTCTCATACAATTGATTTAAATTTAAACTCCTTATGAACCATATTATGAATTACAGTGGAGTTTAAAAAAAGGTTCGTTTTTTTTGTTTTTGGTTTTTTTGAGTTGGAGTTTCACTCCGTCTCCCAGGCTGGAGTGCAATGGCACACTCACGGTCATCCCAGCATTGACCTGCTGGGCTTCGGCGATCCTTCCGCTTCAGCCTTTCAAATAGCCGGAACTACAGGCACACACTACCATGCCTAGCTAATTTATTTTTATTTTTATTGCAGGGATGAGGTCTCGCCAAGTTGCCCGGGCTGGTCTCGAACCCATGGGCTCAGGCAGTACTCTAGCCTCGGCCTCCCAAAGTGCTGGGATTACAGACTGAGCCACCGAGCCTAGCCATTTTTTAAAATTTGTTTTTTTGTTTTTGTTTTTTGAGTTGGAGTGTCACTGTGGTCCCCAGGCTGGAGTGCAGTGGCACGCTCATGCCCACCGCAGCCTAGAACTGCTGGGCTCAGGTGATCCTTCCACCTCAGCCTTCCAAGTTGGTGGAACTACAGGCGCACACTATCATGCCCAGCTAATTTTTTGATTTATTGTAGAGACAAGGTTTCACCAAGTTGCCCAGGCTGGTCTTGAACTTTTGGGCTCAGGCAATCCTCTTGCTTCTACTTCCCGAAGTGCAGACGTGAGCTACCACACCTGGCAGATTCTTTTCATAAATAAGCAGCTTGAACTTACATTTTGGTATATTTTGTACATTTAAAGCTATATTTATCCAGGCCAAAGCATAATCATTGGAAACCTTAGATAATTTCCAAGCTGCCATTCCTAAAATGTCGATTTCCTTTACTTGTGTTCTATTACCTCTACATTTCCTTTTCTTTTCTTTTTTAAATTTTTTTGAGTTGGAGTCTCACTCTGTCATCCAGACTGGAGAGCAGTGGCCGCTCCCGGCCACCGCAGCCTCGACCTGCTGTGCTCCGGCGTTCCTTCCGCCTCAGCCTTCCAAGTAGCTGGAACTACAGGAGCGCGCTACCACACCCAGCTAATTTATTTATTTATTTATTGTAGAGATGAGGTCTCGCCAAGTTGCCCAGGCGGGTCTCGAACCTGCGGGCTCAGGAAATCCACTCACCTCAGCCTCCCAAAGCGTGGGATTACAGGCTGAGCCACCGAGCCCGGCTTAATTGGTTAATTTTTTTTTTTTTCGAGTTGGAGTCTCACTCTGTCGCCCAGACTGGAGTGCAGTGGCCACTCCTGGCCACCGCAGCCTCCACCTGCTGGGCTCCGGCAATCCTTCTGCCTCAGCCTTCCAAGTAGTTGAAACTACAGGCGCGCGCTACCACGCCCGACTCATTTTTTAAAATTTATTGTAGAGATGAGGTCTCACCAAGTTGCCCAGGCGGGTCTCGAGCCCGCAGGCTCAGGCAGTCCACTCATCTCAGCCTCCCAAAGGCGCAGGATTGCAGGCTGAGCCACCGAGCCGGCTAATTGGTTAATTTTTTAAAAATAAATTTTACTTGACAATATGGCAGTCATGGAAGATAAATGACCAGCTTTATAAGTTTCTTTGAAAAAAAATCTAAACATTTATTTCTACATAATTATTTCAACCTTTTATGGCTGTAAGAAATTACCCTTTGAAAAAGTGTCATGGCCTTTAAATAGTTTGAAATGAGGAGTTCTTTCTTCTTAAAAGATGAGATCCAGCTTCACAGTTTTGTGTATACTAGGCATAATTATGTTAGTTTAGATGCTTTAATGAGAATTTTCCATTAAATATTTTTGTTTTTCTTGCAGGTATATTTGCTTACTTAAACTATCATGTTCCTCGAACAAGACGAGAAATCTTGGAGACCCTAATCAAAGGCCTTCAGAGACTGGAGTACAGAGGATATGATTCAGCTGGTATTTCCTTTTAAAAAAATATTATGGATTTTGGTTTTTTTTGAGTTGGGGGGGAATGTCAATTAGTCACCTAGGCAAGAGTACAGTGGCGTGATTACGATGACCACAGCTCACAGCAGCCTCGACCTCCTGGGCTCAGGTGATCCTTCCACCTCAGCTTCAAGTAGTTGAGACTACAGGTGTGTGCCACCATGCCTGGCTAATTTTTTCTTCATAGAGACAAGATTTTGCTATGTTGCCCAGACTGATTTTGAGCTCTTGGGCTCAAGCAATTCACCCACCACCTGCCACAGCCTCCCAAAGTGCTGGGATTGCAGACATGAGCCATCGTGCCTGGCCTTGTATGATTCTTAAATCTAAATAGAGATTGTTGTTATTATTAGGAGACTATTCAGTAAAGTCTGGTTTGTTGTTTTGGATAAATCTAAATCTGAAGAATTTTTGTTTTATTGTGTTTAAAGGATTTGTTTATATAATTTCATAACGATTATGTTCTCCAATTTCAACAGTATTACCATTTACATGGAGTATTGCTTCTTATGGTGATCTTGTTTTTTTAAGACTGTTGCTGTAAAAACATAAATTGTGTAAGGTATTTTTATGGTAGAACAAAGTTTATGAAGGTCTTACTCCATACATTCTTTTTTTTCTTTCTGTTACTTCAGTTTCTTTTTCTCTATGGATTTCATGTTTTTGGCATATAAACTTGGCTAAGATTCTTCTGTCTTAAATTAATCACAAGACAAATAAAAATAACTTGTTGTGACAACTTTATGTTCTACCTAGCTTTTTCTCTCAACTGTGTCAGGGGTCCCTAAGACCATCCTCAGGTTTCATGATTCCCTGGGAAGATTCATGGGATTCAGCATATGGTAGTATTTGCGACTATGATTTATTACAGCAAAAGAATACAAAGCAGAATCAGCAAAGGGAAAAAGTAAATGGAGTGAGATCTTGAGAAAGCAAGACATTAGCTTCCAGGAGTCCTCTTCCAGTGTAATTATACAGAATGTGCTTAATTCCCCAGTGAGTTGTGATGTGTGTGAAATGTCTATCATGAAATGGATATTCACTAGTGACTCAGTGCCCAAAGTTTTTATTGGAGGCTGGTCACCCTTTGCCTAATAAATTTTAGACTCCCAGAAGAAAAGCACATGTTCAGCATAAACCGCATTGTTTGTACAAACAGCTACTCTTAATAAGGGTGGTAGGAATCCTCCCAAAAACCAAGTTTCCAGACTACTGCCAAGGGCCAACCTTTAAAACAACTAATTATTATTTTTTATTTGGAGTCTCATTCTTGCGCCCAGACTGGAGTGCAGTGGCATGATCGCGGCCACAGTAGCCTTGACCTGCTGGCCTCAGATAATCCTCCCTCTTTAGCCTTCCAAGTAGCTGGAATTACAGGCATGCACCACCACGTCCAGCTATTTTTTTTCATTTATTATAGAGATGAGGTCTCTCCAAGTTGCCCAGGCTGGTCTCAAACCTGTGGGCTCAGGCAGTCTTCTCACCTCTACCTCCCAAAATGCTGGGATTACAGGCATGAGCCACTATGCCTGGCTTTTATTTTGGGGTTTTTTTGGTTGTTTTTTTGGTGTGTTGGCGTCTTACTCTGTTGTCCAGGCTGGAGTACAGTGGTGTGATCTTGGCTTACCACAGCCTTGAACTCCCGGGCTCAGGTAGTTCTTCTACCTCAGCCTCCAGAATAGCTGGGACTCCAGTTGTGTATCACCATGCCTGGCTCATTTTTTGATTCTTTTGTAGAGTTGAGGTCTCACTATGTTGCCCAGGCTGGTCTTGTACTCCTAGACTCAAGTGATCCTCCTGCCCCGGCCTCCTAAAGTTCTGGGATTATTGGTGTGAGTCACCATACCCAGATGAAAGCAGGCCTTTTTCTAAGGATAGCAGTGTCAGACATACTATGTTAATTCTTTTCTGTACGCTTAACATTGCCACATGAAAGGGATATATCTTCTTTGACTTTCCTTAGTAAAGAAAGTCAATTCCTCAACTCCTTTGTTTTTAAAATTCTCTCCTTCCGTAGTTTCTGTGGTATCACATCTTCTCATTTTCTTCCTATGATACTGATTATTGCTTTTTGGTTTGCTTTGGAACCTCCTTTTCTTCTACTTATTGCTTAAATATTAATGTTTTTCAAAAAGTTTCTTTCCTAAACCCACTTTTCTTACTTTGTAACTTCATGGGTAAGCTCTGACTTCATCAGTCTCCTATATGTTGATGACTTGCAGTCCAGATTTATTTCTTTTTTTTTTTTTTGAGTTGGCATCTCACTTTGTTGCCCCAGCTGGAGTACAGCGGCATGCTCATGGCTATTGTAACCTTGACCTGCTGGGCTTTGGCGACCCTTCTGCCTCAGTCTTCTAAGTAGCTGGAACCACAGGTGTGTACCACCATGCCTGGCCAAATTTTTTTATTTATTTATTGTAGAGACGAGGTCTCACCAAGTTGCCCAGGCTGGTCTCGAACCCTTAGTTTCAGGCAATCCTCTCGCCTTCACCTCCCAAAATGCTGAGATTACAGGTGTGAACCACTGAGTCCGGTCAGATATATTTCTTTTCTTTCTTTTTTTTTGAGTTGTAGTCTCACTCTGTCACGCAAGCTAGAGTGTAATGGCATGCTCACAGCCACCACAGCCTTGACCTGCTGGGCTCAGGTGATCCTTCCACTTCAACCTTCCAAGTAACTGGAACCACAGTCGTGCACCACCACGCCGGGCTAATTTTTTGGTTTATTGTAGAGGTGAGGTCTCACCAAGTTGCCCAGGCTGGTCTTGAACCCCTGGACTCAGGCAATCCTCTTGCCTCCACCTCCCAAAGTGCTGGGATTGTAGGCATGAGCCACTACGCCCAGCCGAAAATATATTTTTTAATTAAAAAATTTTGCAGCCAGGTGCAGTGGCTCACGCCTTTAATCCCAGCACTTTGGGAGGCCAAGGTGAGATGATTGCTTGAGCTCACAGATTTGAGACCAGCCTGGGCAACTTGGCGAGACCTCATCTCTATAATAAATCAAAAAATAAGCCGGGTATGGTGGCGTGTGCCTGTAGTTCCAGTTACTTGGAAAGCTGAAGTGTAAAGATCACTTGAGCTCAGCAGGTCGAGGCTGCGATGGCAATGAGCGTGCCATTGCACTCCAGCCTGGGCAACAGAGTGAGACTCCAATAGAAAACAGAAAACAAAATTTTTGCATCAGCATGTCTGAAGGTAGTGAATTATCTCAATTGAATGTTCACAGTCAGCTACAGGTTGAACTCTTTGTTATATTCTCTCCCCTCTTCTTACTACTGCCCTTGACTGATTTTAAACAAATTTTTTTTTTTGGTCTCACATCAATAATCTTGGCAATAGCTAGTTTCTGAATCTTACTTTTTTTTTTTTTAACCTTCATGGTGATTTAGGTGTAGGAGTTGATGGAGGCAATGACAAGGATTGGGAAGCCAATGCCTGCAAAATCCAGCTCATTAAGAAGAAAGGAAAAGTTAAGGCACTGGATGAAGAAGTTCACAGTAATGTACTTAGTTTGATTTTGTCCCCCTGCCCCTTCTCTTCCTTCTCTCTTCCCCACCATCTATTTCCTCCTCCATATTTTGGGACCCATTTTAATGATAATGATAATGGTTCTTTTTTTTTTTTTTAGTTGAAGTCTCACCCTGTTGCCCAGGCTGGAGTGCAGTGGCACGCTTACGGTCACCCCCGCGTCGACCTGCTGGGCTCCAGCAATCCTTCTGCCTCAGCGCTCCAAGTAGCCGGCGCACTACAGGCGTGTGCTACTATGCCCGGCTAATTTTTCTTTTACTGTAGAGATGAGATCTCACCAAGTTGCCCTGGGTTGGTCTTGAACCTGCGGGCTCAGGCAATCCACTCGCCTGGGCCTCCCAAAGTGCTGGGATTATAGACTGAACCACCGAGCCCAGCCTGATAATGGTTCTTAACATTGAAGAGAGGGAAAGAAAGTAGGTTTTTACTCCCTGGACTAGTTTTAAAATGTGCCTGAACCTAAAAAAGGATCAGCAATCTTGGAAGAAAATTAGTTGGGAACATTGCCTTCAGAGCAAGCTCTGTATCTTGAAATGAAGTAGATTCAGAACCACCATTCCTAAAGAAGGCCTTTCATAGGACAAATTTTTTTTTGAATTGGTGTCTTACTCTGTCTCCCAAGCTAGAGTGCAGTGGCATGCTCATGGCCACTGCAGCCTCAATCTGCTGGGATAAGGCAATCCTTCCTACTCAGCATTCCATGTAGCTGGATCTATAGGCGTGCTCTATCATGCCTGGTTTATTTTTTGGTTTATTGTAGAGACGAGGTCTCACCAAGTAGCCCAGGCTGGTCTCGACCGGGCTCAGGCAATCCTCTCACCTCAGCTTCCCAAAATATAGGGATTACAGGGTGAGCCACCACACCCGGCCCGATAAAATGTATTTTTAGTGGTGCCCTTATTCACGTGTTTTTCCTTGGTGGGGGAATCTTCATTTTGGACTAAATGCCTAAGTTTAGATATATAGTCAATGTGGATGTTGCATCTTTTAGTAAATTTGATACAATAATCAGGTAAGTATCATGCTTTTTTCTCACAGTTTTCTTCTCTGGCACAAGTCCTTGCCCAGAGTGATATACTCCATTAAAGAGGATATACTTCTCAGGATTCAGCTCATAATATGCGTATACTTTTTTTAAAAATAAGAAACTTGAAAAGAAAACAGAAACTTTGAAATAAATTGAAAAAATATTTTAAAATTCTCCAGAAAACCCAGGAAACATAGATGTTTTATTTACCTAATCAAATGGATGCCACCATAATCAGAGTAAAGTACAGGTAGAGGAAAATGATGCAGTAGTCATTTTTTTTCCACATAAGCCAAACATTTAACTTTGTAGTACTTGTTTGCTTAAATTGTTTTTCGTTTTTTGTCTTTTTGAGTCAGAGTCTCACTGTGTTGCCCAGGCTGGAATACAGTGCCATGTTCATGGCCACCGCAGCCTCAACCTGCTGGGCTCAGGCGATCCTTCTGCCTCAGCCTTCCGAGTAGCTGTAACTACAGACACATGCTATCACACCTGTCTAATTTTTTGATTTATTGCAGAGATAAGGTCTTTCCAAGTTGCCCAGGCTGGTCTTGAACCTGTGGGCTGGGATTACAGGCTTGAGCCACCATGCCTGGCCTTGTTTGCCTAAATAACCCAATACTTATTTTGTGTGTATTGTGGGGTAAGATTAACTATGAGTAAAGCAGACACCCAAATAAATACACTTTAAAAACAATAGTATAAAGAATAAATCTACGGTGTATTCTGCATTCTGTATACCAGGTTAATTATAGTAGGTTCTGCAGGAGATAACAAACATTACTGTGACATTGATGAAAGTTCCCACAAGTTGGGAAGACTAGGGATACATAGGAATGGGTGCTGACTGTATTTGGGCAGTGAAGATAACAAAGGAGGACCTTCTGAGTGAGTTATCAGCTAATGATAAGAATAGACAAGGCAGTTTTGTTGATTGAATGGTAGTAGTTATTTCATCTATGTTATAGATGGATGAGTATGGGAGGCTAGAGAGGCATTTTATAACCAGAATCACCATCTTTGAATGTCAACATATTGAAACATGCTTTATCTTGCAGTAAAGTCAGTATGTAGTGGAGAAATGGGAACTTGCAAACATTGTTGGTGAATTTGTAGTTGATAAATCACTTTAAAGAATAATCTGGCAATGTCTAAATGGGAGATGCCTAAATGGGAGATGGGACCCTGAGTCCCAGCACATGGATATATACTTGAAGCACAATGGCCAAGGAGACGTGTAGCAAAATTTAGAAACAACCTAAATGTCTACAAGTGAGGGACTAGGAGAATCAGTTGTATATGAATAGTCAATGACCATACCTAGCTTTTGGAAGGTATGTATTGAATTTGGTTCTGTATGTGGGGACATGACATGGATAATTCTTGGTATGTAAAGCATAGGACATTTAAAAGCACAAACAGTACTATCATTTATGGTCATGTATTAGCATAATAAGAGGTTAAAGACATGAGTAGGAATACTACATCATCTCAAGAATCCTCTGGGGAAGAAGTAAATGGGATGGGGCAGGGTATAAAGGAGGTATCAATCGCATTTTTAACATTTGGGATCTTAAAAAAGCTCTAAGTGCAAATGACTAGGTGTTAACATTTGCTCACTCTGGTTGCTAGCATTTTTTTGTGTGTGTCAGGGTCTCACTCTTTTGCCCAGGCTGGAGCACAGTGGCACAATCATGGCTCACTGCAGCCTCAACCTCTTGGGCTCAGTTGATTCCCTGGCCTCAGCCTCCTGAGTAGCTGGGACTGCAGGCATGTACCACCACGCCTGGCTTTTTAAAATTTTCTGTAGAGACCAAGTCTCGTTATGTTGCCTAAGCTGGTCTTGAACTTAGAAAGATCAAGATACAGCATTGAAAGAGAAGAGTTAAAAGAAAAGCTAAGTAAAACAGAGAATTACGAGGTGAGGGGAAAAACGCTGAGTAAAGTAGACACTGAGGAACTATAGGTAGGATTGAGGTCTAGGGAGAATAGAAAAGATAAGAGAGTGGGACCCCCCCCAAAACCCCAAATTTTATTTATTAAAAAAATTGTATATTTATTCTTACATGTGTAAACTTCAGTCACTTTCAAAGTACTCTCTGTTTGATGCAATACACTTATTGAGATGTTTTTTCCCCAAAGTTTTTGAACTAATCGATTTGATCCTTTTAGTGCTGCTGCCGTTTTTTGTTTAGCCTCCTCCACATCGGCAAAACGTTTCCTTTGAGTACTTTTTTCATCCAAAGAAAGAAACAAAAGTCATTCTGGACAAGATCAGGTGAATAGGGAGGGTGGAGCACAGGGTTAAAAACTGTTGAACACTCAGCTTGGTGTAGTTAGGTATGTTGTCATGGTAGAAGAACCAGTCACCTGTTTGCCACAACTTGGGACATTCTTCCGCAAATTGTGATGCAACCTTTTCAAAACTGGTACACTGTTGCTGATGGGTTTCTAGAACACTTACCTAGCTGTGGAAGCTTGTACAAGGGTCCTGCCCTCTAAAAGATAATTCCTGTTTATTTTTGGATCTCCCCTCTTATGATGAGCTGTTGGGGAATTGGAAGAAGCATCCGCCTTTAGTGAATAAGGAGCTGGGATACATGTTTCTTGGTTTTTGTTTGTTTGTTTGTTTGTTTGTTTTGAGTTGGAGTCTCACTCTGTTGCCCTGACTGGAGTGCAGTGGCACACTCATGGCCACCCCGGCGTCGACTTGCTGGGCTCCAGCGATCCTTCTGCCTCAGCCTTCTAAATAGTCAGAACTACAGGTGCATGCTACCACATCCGGCTAATTTTTTATTTATTGTAGAGATGAGGTCTCGACAAGTTGTCCGGGCTGGTCTCAAACCCACAGGCTCAGGCAATGTACTTGCCTTGGCCTCCCAAAGTGCTGGGATTCCAGGCTGAGCCACTGAGCCTGACCAATATGTGTTTCTTAAATGACCACAGTGGAATAGATAATGATGATTACCATGAATTTAAAAGGGTCTTCATTTACAGAATTTTGTGACTTTCTTCATTGTTACTTGGTAGTTGAGGGGAGAAAAGAACCTGGATCTGGGGCTCATCTAGATTTAAAGTTCAGCAGAGGGCTTTAGAACAGGTGTAACAGACAATGAATAAGGAAGAGTCAAGGATTAGAAGTTATGGTTAATTTATATAACATGAAATATTGTAAGGGATGTGCTTAGTGTCAGTAGCAGTGATTTTTTTTTTCTTATTGGACCTTAGGTAATGTTTCTTTGGCAAAGGTGAAATAGGTATGCTAATTACCATGAATTTGAAATAGACTCAGTTTACAGAATCTTGTGACTTTCTGGCCTGTGCAAACAGATACTGCTTTAATTACAGTTAGTTTAAAAAGAATTAATCAAAGAAATGTTCATATTTGTTACGTCGGCCTGTTAAATAATGGTAAACAGGACTCCTTTACTTTTCTGTAAGTTACTTATAAGATTGCCTTAATTATTCATTCACTATTATATACAACTTATACTCCCATTCCTTTACTTAAAGAAATTTAGGCTGTTTCTAAATTTTGCTACACTTAATCCTGTTGTCATTTTCCAGTTAAGCCAGGATAGAATACATGCATGATTTTATTCATTAATTGATTGATCCATCCAACAAAATTTTTTTAATTAATTTTTTAAAAATTTTAAATATTATTTAGAAATGGGGTCTCACTATGTTGCCCAGGCTGGTCTTAAACTCCTGGCCTCATGCGATCCTCCTACCTTGGCCTCTCAAAGTGCTGGAATTACAGGCATGAGCTACTGTGCCTGGTCACTCTAACAAAAATTTATTTCTTAGTGCCTAGAATTCAGAGATAATAAGGCAGGCTGCTGCTTTTATAGAACTCAAATTCTGGTGGAAACTAGATTCATAATATATCATAAATGTTGTAATTCTACAGCAGAGTGTACCATTGTGATTTTAATCTTAGGATCTGGAGTCAGCCAGACTTGGGTTCAAATCCCATCTCTGCTTCCTATTAGCTCTGACCTTTGGCAGCTTCTGTGACCTCTTTGAATTTTAGTTTTTTTATCTACAAAATAGGAACAGTAGTACACATCTCACAGAGTATTTTGAGAATTCAATGATAAAATGAATGTTTGTTGAGAACCTGTTATATACTAGGTCCTGAGGACACAACAGAAAACAAGGTAGACAAACCCTCTGCTTTAATGGAGCTTATTGTCTAATGAGAGGGCCAAATAACAAATGAATATATAATGTTAGATAGTGATTAGTACTATGAAGAAAAAGTATGGTAGAGGTGACATTTGAGTAGAGATCATGTCATTATCTGAAAGTAAGAATTGTAGGCAGAGAGGGTAACAAGTGCAAAAACCCATTGTGGGCTTGGCCTGCTTACTGCTGAAAGTTAGTTGGACTAACCCAAAGCAAGTGAAGGAGAAGGTAGGAGAAGATGAGGCTAGAAAGGTGGTTAGGGCTAGGTCATGGAGGAACTTGAGGACCATGGATTTTACTGTGTGTGTCATGGGAAGCTGTTGGAAGATTTTGCACAGGGGATTGACATGACCTAACTTCTGTTTTGAAAGGACCATTGTGTTTGGTGTGCAAAGATTAGATTTTATGGAGGGAAGACAGACACAGGGAGACCAATTAGGATTCTATTTAAGTAGTCCAGGTGAGAGATGATGGTGCCTTGGGCCACAGTGATAGGGATAGAGTGGTGAGAAATCTTTAGTGTCTAGCATGAAATAAGTTCTTAGTAAATGTTAGCTGTTACTTGTGAAAGCTACACTGAGATTTTGAGGAGTAATTTAAGAAGGGGAGGAGATGAGGATGGAAAGGTAGGTGGGGCAGATGGTGACAGACTTGTATATGCCATAAGGTGTCGGGGCTTTATCTTGTGAGAAAATGGAAAATGGTTATGTGTTAAGAGTTAGAGGACCTTTTTATAAATCCCTGTGACTAGGTTTAGGATAATTTAAGTGGTATATAGGTAGGGTTACAAACCACTTTTTTAAAGCAATGGAAGTCTATTAAAGGATTTGAAACTTTGTTTCTTGATCAGATAGGTGTTTTAGAATGACCTCTGGATAGCTGGTATAAACCACCATGCTTGAGGCTGAGGTGGGAGGATTGCTTGAGGCCAGGAGTTTGAGACCAGCCTGGGCAGCATAGTGACACCCTCATCTCTACAAAACATTAAAAAAATTAGTGGGGTATGGCGATGCATGTCTGTAGCCTAGCTATTTGCAAAGCATTCCAGCCTGGGCAACAAGTGAAGGAGAAGGTAGGAGAAGATGAGGCTAGAAAGCCTGGGCAACAGAATGAGGCCCTGTGTCTTAAAAAAAAAAAATCCAAACCAGAAAAATCCCAACATGATTTTTGTTGTGACAAAAGTGTATGACTTCTGAGTAGTTTGTTTTCTAGAAATAATTCTGATAAGCTTTGTGACCTGGATTCTTAGCCAGATTAATTTTATGTTTAGGAGATTAGAAGGAGGACATTACTAGTTATAACTAGAACTATCTTTTTTTTTTTTTTTTTTTTTTGGAAGAAGCAAGAAGAGATAACATAGGAAAAAGAAATTAAGAATCAATTGTTTTTCAAGATAAAGGAATATCAGTCTATACTGACTTCCCAGTAACCTCAAACTTTCATAGTATTGCTCTATTCTCAAGTATGTTCTTGGAATTTGGAAGCAGTCCATAATTGCAGTTTATATTGTAAGATGTTTTTACATTCACTGAGGACCAAAGAGATTGTAGTCATAAGGTTATGTGGCATTGAGAAAATAAACCTTTTTTTTTTTTGAGTTGGAGTCTCACTCTGTAGCCCAGGCTGGAGTGCAGTGGCCGCTCCCGGCCACCGCAGCCTCGACTTGCAGGGCTCCGGCGATCCTTCCGCCTCAGCTTTCCGAGTAGCCAGAATTACAGGCGCTTGCTACCACGCCCGGCTAATTTTTTGATTTTATTGTAGAGATGAGGTCTGGCTGCCCAGGCGGGTCTCGAACCGGCGGGCTCAGGCAATCCACTCACCTCAGCCTCCCAAAGGCGCGGGATTACAGGCTGAGCCACCGAGCCCGGCTAAAAAATAAACCTTTTTATGTATCTAATTTAAATGATAGTGACTTTTTCAAGGCAAGGATTAAATATAGATTTTAAAAATTGCATTAACCCCCTTTTTTTTGAGTTGGAGTCTCTCTCTGTCACCCAGACTGGAGTGCAGTAGCCGCTCCCGGCCACCGCAGCCTCGACCTGCTGGGCTCTAACGATCCTTCTGCCTCAGCCTTCCAAGTAGCTGGAACTACAGGCGCGTGCTACCACGCCTGGCTCATTTTGATTTATTGTAGAGATGAGGTCTCGCCAAGTTCCCCAGGCGGGTCACAAACCCGTGAACTCAGGCAATCCACTCACCTCAGCCTCCCAAAGGCACGGGATTATGGGCTGAGCCACCGAGCCCGGCTAACTCTTTTTTCTTAACTCTTTTTTTTTTTGGAGTTGGAGTCTCATGCCCAGGCTGGAGTGTAGTGGCACTTTCACAGCCACCCCAGCATCCACCTGCTGGGCTCAGGCCATCATTCCGCCTTAGCCTTCCAAGTAGCCGGAACCACAGGCGCGCGCTACCACAGCCAGCTAGTTTTTGATTTATTGTAGAGACAAGGTCTCGCCAAGTTGCCCAGGGTGGTCTCGAACCTGTGGGCTCAGGCAGTCCACTTGCCTCGGCCTCCCAAAGTGCTGGGATTACAGACTGAGCTACCGAGCCCAGCCTTCTTAACTCTTAAGTTTGAAAAATTTTATACCTCCAGAGAAGTTGAGAGAAAGTACATTAATTACCCATATACACTTCGCCTAGCTTTACATTGACATTTTGTCACATTAGCTTTAACTCTCTGTATAGGTTTTTGGCTGTTATTGAAACCATTTGCCCTAAATATTTCAGTTGCATAAACTGTTTTTTGGGTTTTTTTGGAGTCAGAGTCTCACTCTTTTGCCCAGGCTGGAGCGTAGTGGCACGCTCACAGCCACTGCAGCCTCAGGTGATCCTTCTGCCTCAGCCTTCCAAGAATCTGGAACCACAGGCATGTGCCATCATACCCACCTTATTTTTTTGATTTGTTGTATAAGAGATGAGGTCTCTCCATGTTGCTTAGGCTGGTCTGGAATACCTGAGCTCAGGCAACCCTCTTGCCTTGGCCTCTCAAAGTGCTGGGATTACAGGCATGAGCCACCGCACCTGGCCTCACTTGCATAAACTCTTAACCCTTTTAATTACTATTTTGAATATGCCTGATTTTCAGTTTTTAATAATTGTATATTTCAGATAAGTAGCATTGTAATAATCATTTAAATATAGCTTACAGCATTATCTCTACAGCATGATTTAATATAGAAATTTTTCATTTTATCTTCTTCAGAACAACAGGATATGGATTTGGATATAGAATTTGATGTACACCTTGGAATAGCTCATACCCGTTGGGCAACACATGGAGAACCCAACCCTGTCAATAGCCATCCTCAGCGCTCTGATAAAAATAATGGTATGGACAGATTCTACATGCTCTGTAATGATTGTAAGGGACTGATACTAGGAAAACAATGAAGGCTCATAGGCTTTAATTTTAATTTTTTTTTAATCTTGAAAATTTCAAATATTCAGAAGTAGAGTATACAGAACTTGAGTATCATGTAGCTTTAACATTTACCAATACTTGGTCAATTAAGTTTATTTATACTCCCCACCCAGATTATTTTGGAAGCCAGTAAATAGCATACAGATAGATATAGCCTAGGTAACTAGATATCATAAATATTTAACTGTATATCTCTAAAAGGTAAGGACTTAGAAGATTGATGTCTCTTCTGTCTCTTAATCTGTAGGTTCTCCCTTTTCTTCTCCTTTTTTTTTTTTGAGTTGGAGTCTCACTGTGTCGCCCAGACTGGAGTGCAGTGGCCGCTCCCCGGCCACCGCAGCCTCGACCTGCTGGGCTCCAGCGATCCTTCCAAGTAGCTGGAACTACAGGCACGCGATACCACGCCTGGTTGATTTTTGATTTATTGTAGAGATGAGGTCTCGCCAAGTTGCCCAGGCGGGTCTCGAATCCGCGGGCTCAGGCAATCCACTCATCTCAGTGAGATTACAGGCTGAGCCACCGAGCCCAGCTTCCTTTAAATTTACTGTGTTGTTTGTCCTATAGAGTTTTCTACAGTGTAGATCTTGCTAATGGCATGTATCTCTGTGGTGTCATTTAACATGTTTCTTTGTCCATTATATTCCTTATAAATTGGAATGGTGTTTTTTGCATCCGAAGGTACATAGGTGTTTGGATTTTGTTTGTTTTGTGTTTTTTTTTGTTGTTGTTGTTTTTGAGTCAGAGTCTTATTCTGTCACCCAGATTGGAGTGCAGTGTACGCTCACAACTACTGTACCCTCAGCATGCTGAGCTCAGGCAATCTTTCCGCCTCAGCAATCCAGGAGCTGGAACTACAGGCGTGTGCCACCATACTTAGCTAATTTTTTTATTTATTGTAGAGATGAGGTCTCCCCAAATTGTCTAGGCTGGTCTCAAGCTCCTGGGCTCAGGTAGTTCTTTCACCTTTAGCCTCAAAGTGCTGGGATTACAGGCGTGAGCCACTGTGCCTGGCCTGGATGTTTTTATTTTTGTATTGTCAGCTGCCGTTAGTAATTATTGGCAAGGTTATTTTTTTTTAGAGGTTGTAAAAAAATAGTGATTTTCCATTACTATCTTGCCTTCTTCATTTATTGTCTTAAATATTTCTATAAAGAGAAACTTCTGTATGCCACTGCCTGGTTACCCTGAGTTACACAGTTACATAGGAAAGGCAGGATAAGTGATTCATTTCTTTTATTTAGCATTTTTCAAAACTAAAGGGGTTCTAATGTTCTCCTAAGATGAACAGTGAGTTGTTTATTTTTTTCAGTGAGTTTAGTGCAATCTCTTGGATTTGAATATTTATTTCAAACCGCTGAAGGAATTATTTATATTGATAAACAAAATTTTTGCCAGGCTCAGTGACTCAGCCTGTAATCCCGCACTTTGGGAGGCTGAGGTGAGTGGATTGCTTGAGCCCGAGGGTTCAAGACCGGCCTGGGCAACTTGGCGAGACCTCATCTCTACAATAAATAAAACAAATTAGCCAGGTGTGTTAGCGGACGCCTGTAGTTCCAGCTACTTGGAAGGCTGAGGCAGAAGGATTGCCGGACCCCGGAAGGTCGAGGCTGCAGTGGCCAGGAGCGGCCACTGCACTCCAGTCTGGGTGAGAGACTCCAACTAAAAAAAAAAATGTTTCCATTTTTGGCCACTGGGATCTTTTCAAAAACAATTTTAAGCTGGGTGCAGTGGCTCACAGCTGTAATCCCAGCATTTTGGAAAAGCTGAAGTGGGAGTTGAAGCCAGGAGTTCTAGGCCAGCATGGGCAACATGGCAAGACCCTATCTCTACAAAAAAAAAATAATAATAATAAATAAATAATTAAGCACATGCCTGTAGTATCAACTTCTCAGGTGGCTGAGGTGGGAAGATTACTTGAGCCCAGGAGGTCAAGACTGTAGTGAGCTATGTCATGCCACTGTACTCCAGCCTTGGCAACAGAGCAAGATCCTGGCCCCCCCTAAAAAAAAGTTTTTAAAAAATTTTAATTAAAATAAGTTTTTTTTAGAGACAGGGTCTTGCTGTTGCCTAGGCTGGTGTGTAGTAGTTATTCACATATGCAATCATAGTGCATACATACATTTTGAACTTCTGGCCTCAAGGGATTCTCTTGCCTCAGCTTCCTGAATGGCTGGGACTATAAGGCACATATCGCCACACTGGCTGTTTCACAAGTCCTTTTGCCATGGCCCCAGTAGAATCAGTTTTCTTTGTTATTTTTTGATAGACCAATATGTTCAGGGTTCATCTAATCTTGTCCAGACAGAAGCAGCCATTTCTTCAGAGTTCTAGATCATTTTAGTGGAAATGATATTTAGAGACTAGAAATGCTGATTTTACCTTGGGTTTTTCAGTGGGCAAAGCTAAGAAATATATGTGCCTCTTTGTGCTGTGTGCATGCATTTGTATAAATTTAAAGATTAAACACAATGTGATTTTATGCTCACGCTTACGATTTGGATCTAGAATTGTAAGCTTTTTCCTTAACCTCTTTGATCTGATATCTGTACTTTCTTTTGATCACACTCAAAAACTCAGTTCTTAACACCAGCAACATACTTATTTTATTTATCCCATGATATACATACAACAGAATAATAATACAAATGCTACCATATTAGTATGTTTATTGAAAACTGCTGGGCAACCCCTTCAGGTCCCCTCCCACTGTGGGAGCTTTTCTGTCCTCTCAATAAGTCCTGCTTTAAAAAAAAAAAAAGAAAACTGCTTTAGTTGTGTTTGTTAGTTAATTGTTTTTGTCCTTGGGATATATGTCTTTAGAGATGTCTAGCCAAATGAATGTGTTTTAGAATTACTTGGAATAGTCCTTCATGTTATTGTACTAGTTGGATACAGTCCTGTGTTAATGTTTTATTTATTTATTTTGGAGTAGAAGTCTCACTCTGTTGCTCAGGCTGGAGTATTGTGGCACATTCACGGTCACTGCAGCCTCCATCTGCTGGACTCAGGTGATCCTTCTGCCTCAGTTTCCAAGTAGCTGGAGGCACAGGCATGCGCTACCAAGCCTCGCTAATTTATTTCTTGTAGAGACAAGGTCTTGCCAAATTTTCCAGACTGGTCCTGAATCCCTGGGCTCAGGCAATCCTCTCGCCTTCCAAAGTAGTAGGATTACAGGTGTGAGCTGTACACCCAGCTAATATTTTGTTTTTATTTTTATTTTTTAAGGATTCATTTTCTTTAACATTTTGCAAGAAGGGAACATTGTAAATCTAGCAAATCACTGTGACATCCCCTCTCAGGGGACATAAAGAGATTGCTGGTGATTATACAGGATAGACTTATACAAGTGCAAATTTTTCAAAAAATGTATGTTTCTTTGAAGTTATCCATTCAAAAACAATGAGAAACCTATGTCCCATTTGAAATTTGTCAAGCTTCTGACTGATCAATTGAGAAGTGGTTTTCAGGAATCATGAGTGCATCTTTCCACATTATCTTTGAACAGCAGACTGAACAATAAATTACAGTGGTAGGAATTGATTTGGTAGGAAGAAAATGAGACTGCATTGTCTGCTCAAATAGGAAAACACCAGTGGAAGATGTCAAACAAATGACTATTGCACAACTGGTATCAATGAACCTGCAATGCATGTTGATGACTGTTTCACATGTTACTACATGTTAAAAAAATGAAAGATAATAAAATTTTGATTTTTTGGTTATAAATAAGTTCCTCATTGTCCAAAATGCCATTATAAGCTAAATATCATTACAATAAAATAATTGATTCCAGCCCTATACTATTCAGTATGAAGTGATTAGTTTTTCACTATTTCATAAAAAAGTGAGATCAAGTTGCTGATAGACGATCTGTGAGATGTTTCCAAGTGCAAAGGGTTAGTTTTGTTTTGTTTTGTTTTGTTTTTTGAGTTGGAGTCTCACTCTGTTGGCCAGGCTGGAGTGCAGTGGTACCCTCATGGCCACCGCAGCCTCAACCTGCTGGGCTTAGGCGATCCTTCCCCCTCAGCCTTCCAAGTAGCTGGAACTACAGAAGCACATCACCACACCTGGCTAATTTTTGTGATTTATTGTAGAGACAAGGTCTCACTAAGTTGCCCAGACTGGTCTCAAATTCCCAGACTCAGGCAATCCTCTTGCCCCAGCCTCCCAAAATGCTGGGATTACAGACTGAACCATCACGCCTGGCCTCTAAGTGCGAAGGGTTAAAAGTCAATTTTATGGCTGAGCTAAGTGGCTAATGCCTATAATCCCAGCACTTTGGGAGGCCAAGGTGAGAGGATTGCCTGAGCCCACAGGTTTGAGCCTGGGCAACTTAGCGAGACCTCATCTCTACAATAAATAAAAAAAGTAGTTCCAGCTACATGGGAGGCTGAGATGGAAGGATTAACTAATCCCAGCAGGTGGAGACTGTGGTGGCCATGAGTGTGCCACTGTACTCCAGCCTGGGCAACAGAGTAAGACTCTGACTTAAAAAAAAAGTCAATTTTATTTAAAATATTTACATAGTTCTGAAGTTACATCTATAAAATAAGGCATATTTAAAGAAGGCTAGACTCTATTCTGTTTCCTCTTCTGTATTCCGTCTGTCCCTATAGACTATTTAACCAATTTTTGAGTCTCTTCTTTCATTAAAAAAAATAGCAAATATATACACATGTGTATATTTGTGTATGTATATCACTCTTGATTTTATAATTCAGAAGCTGTCTACTTATGCTTCTTTTTTTTTTTTTTTGAGTTGGAGTCTCACTCTGTTGCCCAGAGTGGAGTGCAGTGGCCGCTCCTGGCCAACGCAGGACCTGTTGGCTTTGGCGATCCTTCCGCCTCAGCCTTCCAAGTAGCCGGAATTACAGGCATGCGCTACCACACCCAGCTGATTTTTTGATTTATTGTAGAGATGAGGTCTCGCCGCCCAGGCGGGTCTCGAACCCGTGGGCTCAGGCAGTCCACTCACCTCAGCCTCCCAAAGGCACGGGATTACAGGCTGAGCCACCGAGCCTGGCTACTTATGTTTCTTTTGCTTCAGTAGTTATTATTGAATTGAATTAGAATGCTAACAAACCACTCAGACTTTTAGCACTGACAAGGCCTTTATTTTTATTTTTATTTTTTTTGAGTTGGAGTCTCACTCTGTCGCCCAGACTGGAGTGCAGTGGCCGCTCCCGGCCACCAGAGCCTCGACCTGCTGGGCTCCGGCGATCCTTCCACCTCAGCCTTCCGAGTAGCTGGAATTACAGGCATGTGCTACCGCAGCCCGGCTGATTTTTTGATTTATTGTAGAGATGAGGTCTCGCTGCCCAGACGGGTCTCGAACCCGCGGGCTCAGGCAATCCACTCACCCCAGCCCCCCAAAGGCGCGGGATTACAGTCTGAGTCACCAAGCCCGGCTTCACATTGGTTTTTTATGTACTGTCAGTGGCTGCAAATAATACTGTTGGTTCGTGAGTGTCCGTTTTTATGCTTTTCAAAATTATCATTTAATCTTAAAAAGATGAAAATTATCCTAAGATCATTTATCTGCTCGTAGAATGATATTTTATTTTATTTTTTTTTTTTTTTTTTTGAGTCAGGGTCTCACTTTGTTGCGCAAGCTGGAGTACAGAGGCATTATCATGGCCTACCGCAGCCTCAAACTCCCGGGCTTGAGCAATACTGCTGCCTCAGTCTCCCAAGTAGCTGGAACTGCAAGCATGCACCACTATGCCTGGCTAATATTTTATTTTTTTTGTAGAGACAAGATCTCACTATGTTGCCCAGGTGGGCTTTGACTCCTGGACTCAAGCGATTCTCCTGCCTCCTCTGCCTTTTATAGTGCTGGGATTACAGGTGTGAGCTACCATCACTGGCCAATTTTATTTTTTGAGCCAGGGTCTCACCCTGTGGCCTGGGCTGAAGTGCAGTGGCTCACTGCAGTCTCCCCTACCTGGGCTCAAGGAATCCTCCTGCATTAGCCTCCTAAGTAGCTGCGACTGCAGGTGTACACCACCATACCTGGCTAACTTTTTTTATTTTTTGTAGAGATGAAGTCTCGCTATGTTGCCCATGCTGGGGAATGATGTTTTAATATTTTTTTGGCATTCTAGGACTTATGTGGGTCTCAGACAAGTTTTTTTTTTTTTTAAGTTGGAAACTCACTCTGTCGCCCAGGCTGAAGTGCAGTGGCACACTCACAGCCACCGCACCCTTGACCTGGGCTCAGGTGATACTTCTGCCTCAGCCTTCCAAGTAGCTAGAACTGCAGGTGCGTGCCACCATGCCCAGCTAACTTTTTAATTTATTGTAAAGACAAGGTCTCACCAAGTTATCTAGGGTAGTCTCGAACCCCTGAGCTCAGGTAGTCCTCTTGCCTCCACCTCCCAAAATGCTGGAGTTACAGACTTGAGCCACTGCCTGGCTCAGACAAAAAAATTTAACTGTATAACTGAATAATTGTCTGATTTTTCTTTGTAAGTTCCATAGTTTTAGGTCTTAAACTCATTTGATGTCAATTAGATCATTGTTTTCGTTTGAAAGGCCTTCTCTTTAAACTTATGAATGAATGAATGAATGAACAGAGAAAAGATAATATTTAGTTCAGCTCTTATTTCGCAAATGAGGTAACAGGCAATAACAGCTTTTATTTTGCAAATGAGTAAACTTGCTCCTTTTACATGGTAACATTGGGTTAGTAGTTCAGCTACAACTGAAATTGATGCCCCTAGACTTCCAATTTATTGTATTTTTTCACTATACCTACCTCTCCTACACTGTGTGCTTTTACTAATCTATGTAAACAATGCTGCTGATCTACCTGATGATAATTCAGTAATGAAAAGTATATGATACTTAATTACATTTGGAAGTATAGCATGTTAACAAACTTTTTTGACTTGAGAAAAATCTAGTCACAATAGTTGCTGTTTGTAATGTTTATCAGACTTCTAACCTGTCATCGATACTTTTATCTCTTTTAGAATTTATTGTTATTCACAACGGAATCATCACCAATTACAAAGATCTGAAAAAGTTTTTGGTAAGTAAATTGCCCTCAAAAGACATCAGTTTTTGAAAATACTTCTAACAAGAGCAGCAAGGCTGGTTGTTGGTATGTGTAGCACTGCTAGGTATGATCATGTAATTCTTTTTTTGTTTGTTTGTTTGTTTTTGGTTTTTTGTTTGTTTGTTGAGTTGGAGTCTTACTCCGTCGCCCAGACTGGAGTGCAGTGGCTGCTCCCGGCCACTGCAACCTCAACTTGCTGGTCTCCGGCGATCTTTCCGCCTCAGCCTTCCAAGTAGCTGGAACTACAGGCATGCGCTACCACACCCAGCTAATTTTTTGATTTATTGTAGAGATGAGGTCTCACCAAGTTGCCCAAGTGGGTCTCGAACCCACGGCCTCAGGCAATCCACTCACTTCAGCCTCCGAAGGTGTGGGATTACAGGCTGAGCCACTGAGCCTGGCGATCATGTAATTCTTAAGGCAATTCCAAGGGGGTATGGTGGTTTGATTTGTTGAACTTTGTTAACAGTGAAAGAATTCTGTTTGTTTTTTTTTTAATATGGAAAGGAAATGGTATTTGACTCTATTGTATTAAAAAATAACCAAAAGCTCAAATAAAATGGAAATTTTGCATTGTGAGAGACCCTATGTTACTTTTTAAGGTTTCTAGGCTATATAAGAAGAATCACGACAGATTAAATGGAAGTTGTATGTCATAAATAGCTGTAAACTATATAGTAGATGTCATAATGGTGACTGTTAGGTCAGACCTTATGGGATGGTGTGTCATCCACTGCCACAAGAAAGATGCAAAGAATTACAAAGAAAAGCAAAAGAGTTTATTCACATTCAGGATAGGGGATAGTGTCTGAATGGTACCAATGCTGCCAGCAACATGGCCCTGAGGGGGTGGGGGCAAGGATGCCTTTGAGGTTTCTATAAGGAAATAGAATTATTAAAAATCTCCAGCAACTGCATTCTTGGATGTTGACATAGTAGATTTCTTGCCTTAACACTGTCAGGACAACACATCTCATGACTCCAACTGGTGGGCTCTCACTGAAGGCTGACCACAACACAGATTAGATTAGCTCGGTCTTTTTTTTTTGAGTTGAAGTCTCACTCTGTCGCACAGACTGGAGTGCAGTGGCCGCTCCCGGCCACTGCAGCCTCTACCTGCTGGGGCTCCCGCGATCCTTCTGCCTCAGCCTTCCAAGTAGCCGGAATTACAGGCATGCGCTACCACGCCCGGCTGATTTTTTGATTTATTGTAGAGATGAGGGCTCACCAAGTTGCCCAGGCGGGTCTCGAACCTGCAGCTCAGGCCATCCACTCACCTTAGCCTCCCAAGGCATGGGATTACAGGCTGAGCCACCAAGCCCGGCTTAGCTCCATCTTTTGTGACTGGGGGGCAAACACTAGGAGTAGAAAGTCTAATTAATACAAGACAAGCTGGGGAGGAATTATAAAGCAATTATCGATAACTACTCCTGAGGAACTGGTTCTGTCCTTGGCTAGTGATCAGAGGCCAGGCTAGGTAATTTTAGACAACTAGGCAGTATCAAAATGGTTGCTGATTATTTAATTAAGTCATCTCATTTTGGCATTTTACCCTTTCATTTCCCCCTCTTGTTTTAAAATATTCTTTTTTTTTTTTTTGAGTCAGAGTCTCACTCTTGCTCAGGCTGGAGTGCAGTGGCATGCTCACAGCCACTGCAGCCTTGGCTTGCTGTGCTCAGGTGATCCTTCCGCCTCAGCCTTCAAGTAGCTGGAACCACAGGTGTGTGCCACCATGCCTGGTTAATTTTTTTTTATTTATAGTAGAGATGAGGTCTCACCAAGTTGCCCAGGCTGGTCTTGAACCCTTGGACTCAGGCAGTCCTCTTGCCTCAACCTCCCAAAGTGCTGGAATTACAGGCATGAGCCAATGTGCCCAGCTAAAATATTCTTATTTGTAGCTGGGGAACAGGAATAAAGGTCAGTTTTCTGTAACTGCTTCCTGCTGGATAGGGGTATAAAGATGCCCCAACCTACTTCCTACCTAGAGCAAGAGGAGTGAAATTTGAGGCAAAACCCATGGAATAAAATTGCCTACTACTGGTAAAGCAGCATGCCAGAACACAAACAACTATGACTAAGCAAATTATTATGAGCATTGCTACGGCAGCTGAAACAATACTGGAAAGTTGAAAATAGCCTCATAAATCGAGAGTATTGTTCACCTAAGGTTTCCAGCTTGATGGCATAGCTTGAAATATTAGATTGTAAGTCATTAATCTATAACAGATGCTTCTTGACTTCATGTTATGTCCTTTCAGTGACCTTCATGAGTACCTTCTTAGGGCTGTCCAATTGAACTTTTGCAATGATGGATATATTGTGTATTTACTGTTCAGTACAGTAGCCACTGTCCACATAGTATGACTGAGGAACTGCATTCTAAATTTTATTTAGTTTTAATTAAACTTTAATAGTTACATATAGGTAAGTCTATTTTATTGGACAGTACAATATAATAAAAAAATTATATTCATTATGGAATTAGTGTTTTGTGAATGTTATGTATTTCATGATGCTTTAATTATTTAAAATTTATGTGTGTCATATATAGAGCTTTATAACTCAAGTATACATTCGGTTATACAGAATACCACACTATTTTGGGTCACTATAATCAGATAGTAACCTCAACTTTGAATAATGGGTAGTGGAGTACAGCGTTGAAAAATATTAGAAATTAGTCAGGCTTTTGATGGAATTGTTCTGTAGCAAAGATTTAAATACCATGAATATTGCCTTAAATGTGTCATTTTTTTTTCTTTTACTTTTAGGAAAGCAAAGGCTATGACTTTGAATCTGAAACAGACACAGAGACAATTGCCAAGCTCGTTAAGTATATGTATGACAATCGGGAAAGTCAAGATATCAGTTTTACTACCTTGGTGGAAAGAGTTATCCAGCAACTGGTATTAAACCACATTTTTAAAGATAATTATGCTGAAGTTAATCACAAAAAACTTTCTTATTTTTTAATTTTCAAATTTTTTATAGAGGTAGAGTCTCACTGTGGTGCCCAGGGTGGTCTTGAACTCTTGGCTTTAAGCAGTTCTCCCACCTTGGCCTCCCAAAGTGCTGAGATTATAGGCAGGAGCCACTGTGCCTGGCCAAACTTAAAATTAAGTTTGAAAAGTAGAGACTGTGCTAATTTCTTGAGTATTTTTGACTATTTCCCATGTGTATAACTATCAACTTGAATAATTTTGAGAGACTATTGTTTAGCTTATTGATTTCCCCCCCACACACTTAAAATTCTATATATTTTATTATGGTTGAATATCATGGGGTTGACAAATAATCCACAATCAAAATTTGTCTAAAAACTATGTATACATGCATACAAACCCATACATACCACACATGCACATGTATGCTATGCACACGTTGGAGAATTCTTTACTCTCTTGCCTCCTGCTCACTGAAATGTTCATCCCAACCAATAACTTACCAAAAGTGTAGCTGCAGTGAAATACAGTCTTTATTCTAGAATAGTGTCTGTCTCTGAGGCAGCAAAGTCAATTACTTATTTTTCCTTTTGGACTTTTCCTTGGCCCCATACTTCTTTATTTCCCAAGAGAAGCAGCATTATTTTTGATCCCATCCCTAGCTAAAGATGAAAGACATCAAAGATCCACAAAAGTCCAAGGTCATAGTGATACTTATACCCCTCTTCCTTACTCATAACTTGAGTCTTTCAGTTTAAAAGCTCTCTGCTGGTGAGCAGATTGCCTGGGCCCGCAGATTCGAGACCCTGGGCAACTTGGCGAGACCTCATCTCGACAATAAATAAAAAAAATTAGCCGGGCGTGGTAGTGCGCGCCTGTAGTTCCAGCTACTTGGAAGGCTGAGGTGGAAGGATCACTGGAGACCAGAAAGTCGAGGCTGCAGTGGCCGGGAGTGGCCACTGCACTCCAGTCTGGGCGACAGAGCGAGACTCCAACTCAAAAATAAATAAATAAATAAACAAACAAATAAATAAATAAAAGCTCTCTACTTCCCAACTAAGGTCCAACTCTCATCTTCCACTTCCACTCATATTTTATGATATCTATAGCTAAGGAGGAGAAAGGATATGGAGAATATTGAGCCCTTTACCCAAGAATATTCTTCCCTTTACCCAAGACAGGAGTGACTTTAAAACCTTTTCTTGTTTCTAAACAGGCTTTTCCTTCAATTCACTGTATAATCCAGTTTGTGTTCTGTGGTGGTTCTTCCCTCTCTTACCTTATGTTCCTTCTTTATCCATTCTTGATTTCTTTAGGCCTTGTCCCTAAGGAGGCTTGGTTGGTGTGGTGGGGTATAGTGTGCATGCTAATAATTATGATTGCATATACAAGGTATTTATATCTCTGATGTCAAAGTCAAAAAGAGTGGAAGTTATCGTGGTATATAATTACTAGGGCAGAGAAAGGTTTTGGATTTTGAACTTGGGATCTTTTCTAATTCTGCCTTCAGTTTGTTAGTTCATAGTATTATGATAAGCTAGGTAGATGATAGAGATATGTTGTGTGTATTGAGAAGTGTTTGTAGCATGTATAAAGGGTGACTTTTTAAATGGTCTTTTATTGGCACTTTTGTCTATTGAGCATATTTTGAGAGTAGGATTAATTTTAAAGGTGAGTCTTGGATACACCAAAACTTAAGAGTAAGTATTTACTTAAAATTTAGACTTACAAATGAATACAAAAGATCACTTGTAAGAACAAAAAAATTTCTATACTGAAGCCAGTATGTTTTAGGCGTTTCGCATTTAATAGTTGATTATTAAATACTGCTAATATTTTTTTTCCCCTGTATAGGAAGGTGCTTTTGCACTCGTATTTAAAAGTGTTCATTTTCCTGGACAAGCAGTTGGCACAAGGTACATATAAATCTAATAATGACTAATAGTTATATGTATTTTGAAACATTTAAGTTACATGTTTATTCTCTGTAGACTATAAATGACCCTTTATTTGTGTGAGTATATTTCATATGCTCCTTTTGGTCTGTTGTTTTACTATCTTCTATTTGATAGTATCCCTTAATAAAGCAAATATATTTTGGCATTTATAATTTGCCTTTTGTCTTTGTGGAGGTTACCACGGTTACTTCGTGAATTTGGGTATTGAATATTATCTCATTTCAGGCCCCAAACATTAACTTTCTCCATATTTTTTCAAAACATATTCTAGATAGATTCATAGATAGTTGTACCATCACTAGTATTGTGATGATATCGAAACCTGATCACAAAATCATTTTTAGAGTAGTTAGAAGCACTAAGATTTGGTAAGAGAGAGATGTCTTTAATTTGAAGGCAGAGTTACGTGTTCCTATATCGGCATACTGTACACAATGGAAAGGAAGCCTCCATTTAACATTAAGAAAGATGAAAACTTTGTTTTGTTTTGTTTTTTGAGTTGGAGTCTCACTCTGTCATCCAGGCTGGAGGGCAATAGCATGCTCCTCCACCGCAGCCTCAACCTGCTGGGCTCAGGCAATCCTTCCACCTCAGCCTTCCAAGTAGCTGGAACCACAGGCATGCCCACCATGCCTGGCTAATATTTTGATTTACTGTAGAGATAAGGTCTCACCAAGTTGCCCAGGCTGGTCTCAAACATTGGGCTCAGGCAGTCCTCTCACCTCTGCCTCCCAAAATGCTGTAATTATAGGCGTGAGCCACCGTGCCCAGCCATAAAGATAAAACTTTAAATACATTCTTATAGAACAGATGTTGGCAAACATTTTTGGAATGGCCTAGATAGTAAATATTTTAGGCTTTCTGGACCACGTAGCCTTTGTAGCAACTAATCAGCTTTGTTGTAGTATGAAAGCAGCCATAGAAAAATATGTAGCTGGGCTTGGTGGCTCAGCCTATAATCCCGCGCCTTTGGGAGGCTGAGGTGAGTGGATTGCCTGAGCCCGCGGGTTCGAGACCCACCCGGGCAACTTGGCGAGACCTCATCTCTACAATAAATAAAAAATTAGCCGGGCAAGGTAGCGCGCGCCTGTAGTTCCGGCTACTTGGAAGACTGAGGCAGAAGGATCGCCGGAGCCCAGCAGGTCGAGGCTGCGGTGGCCGGGAGCAGCCACTGCACTCCAGTCTGGGTGACAGAGTGAGACTCCAACTCAAAAAAAAAATATGTAAAAGAAAGGTCATAGCTGTGTTCCAATAAAACTTTATTTAATACAGTTTTGATTTATCAATTTAAGAAAGAAATAAAAAACCTTTACTTATGAAAATATACAAACCTGGCCATTTGGTAAGTTTGCCAGCTCCTACTATAGAATATTTGATATACATTCTGTTTCTCTAGTACACTTTCTGTGTGTGTGTGTGTGTGTGTGTGTGTGTGTGTTTTGAGTTGGGGTCTCACTCCTTCACCCAGGCTGGAATGCAGTGGCACGCACACTCACAACCACCCCAGCGTCGAATTTCTGGGATCCAGCGATCCTTCTGCCTCAGCTTACCAGTAGCCGGAACTACAGACAAACACTACCATGCCTGGCTTTTTTAAAAAAAAATTTTATTGTAGAGACAAGGTCTCGCCAAGTTGCCTGGGGTAGTCTTGAATCCACGAGCTCAGGCAATCCACTCGTCTCGGCCTCCCATAGTGCTGGGATTACAGGCTGAACCACCAAACCTGGCCACTTTTTCTTTTTTTTTTTGTTAAAAGTTTGTTTGGTTGATATGTTGGTTGGTTTATTTATTTTGAGTTGAGGTCTCACTCTTGTCGCCCAGGCTGGAGTTCAGTGGTTATCCCAGTGTCTACCTGCTGGCCTCCGGTGATCCTTCCAGCTCAGCTTTCCAAGTAGCCAGAACTACTGGCGTGTGCTACTGCGCCTGGCTAATTTTATTGTAGAGTTGCGGTCTCTCCAAGTTGCCTGGGCTGTTTTCCAACCTGCAGGTTCAGGCAATTCTCCGAAAGTGCTGGGATTACAGGTTGAGCCATTGAGTGCTGCCTGTTTGGTTTTATTTTACGAGACAGGGTCTAATTATTTTGCATAGACTGGAGTGCAGTGGTGCGATTATAGCTCACTGCAGCCTCAAACTGCTTGGCTCAAGTGATCCTCTCACTTTAACCTCCTGAGTAACTAGGACCTCAGGTGTGCACTACCATGCCTAGGCTCATTGTAAAACAATTTTTTTTAGCTGGGCGTAGTGGCTCATGCCTGTAATTCCAACATTTTGGAAGGCTGAGGCAGGAGGATTGCTTGAGGCCAGGAGTTTGAGACCAACTTGGCCAACATAGTAAGACCTTGTTTCTACAAAAATAAATAAATAAATAAATAGAAATAATTACCTGGGGGTGGTGGTGCATGCCTGTAGTCCCAGTTACTTGGGAGACTGAAGTGGAAGGATCACCTAGGAGATTGAGGCTGTGTTAAACTGTGATTGTGCCACTACACTCCAGCCTGGGTGACAGAGTGAGACACTGACTCAAAAAAAAATTATTTATTTTTTTGTAGAGATGAGGGTCTTGCTATGTTGTGTAGGCTGGTTATGAACCCATGGCCTCAAGTGATCCTCTTGCCTCGGCCTCTCAAAGTTTTGGGATTATAGGCATGACATGACCGACCTAAATTTAAATTTTATTATTGTTAGTGCATTATTTATAAAAGTGGTTTCATTCTGACTAATCTTGCATTTTTAGGCGAGGTAGCCCTCTGTTGATTGGTGTACGGAGTGAACATAAACTTTCTACTGATCACATTCCCATACTCTATAGAACGGGTAAAACTACTTCTGCATCATATTATGGGGAAAATGTATAAATGGAGCTCAGGAGACAATAAAGAATTGTTTTTCTTAAATTGGATTAAATGTCCCTTTGGTCATATCCATGTGTATGTATAGTTCTGTCTAGACATGAAAAATGTTTGTTTTTGTGAGTTCCCTGACAATTAGAATTTTTTTTCTGTTGTGTATCCTTAGCTAGAACTCATATTGGATCAAAATTCACATGGTGGGGATCACAGGGAGAAAGAGGTGGGAAATGCACTTTGCATGAATGGGGAGGAAGCTTTTCCTCTTTTGTTCATTCTTTACTAATTCTCTGTTCTTGGAGTGAATGAATGTGCTGGGCCTCTAAAAATGTGCTTATTTTTTAGGGAAATATATTTTGACATTTTTCTAATTTGCAGAGTATATTTTGTCTGTCTGCTTTTGCATTTAGAAAATGGCTTTTAATGATTTGTTTTGTTAAAATCTCTGAGATTTGAGAAATTGAAATCATGACGTTTTTTCGGTGGTTTTTATTTTATGCATGACATATTACTTTTAGATTTACAGTTGATACCTTGACTGACTTTATTTGAAGTTGGAATCATTGTTCTTTTATATTTATGTGTGAATTTTTTTTCCAAAGGCTTTTAGCTATGCAAATTCTGGGACATTTTAGTGATAAGAGTTATACAGAAAAAACAAGAATGTGCTCCTTCCATTTACTTGCTTTCACATGCTTTCCATGTGAAAGATGGGGTGGTGGGTTCAGGAAATTAACCCATATTATCAATGTATAATTTTTGGTTTTCAGAAAAACTTTTAGTAAAGTACTTGAAACCTGATCATTTTAAAATAGTGACTGCTTTCAGTTTTTTATCTGGAGTGGAAAGTTATTTCCTTTAACAACCTTCAATCCCCCTGAGATGTTAGAATTTCTTATCTTCTCCTTCTATACCTTCCTCCCCTTTTGAGTAGTAAAACTACTCTAAGAGTATAGGATTTGGATCCAGAATTCAAGGTTTCTGTTAATAATTCTGCTTGTATATATATTATCTACATTACCTTATGTGTTGTCTTTGACTGTTTTTAAAAATATTGAGAAAACATTGGCCAAGGGATTAAGAAATTGGAAGAAAAATTTATCATGAGACAGAGCGTTTTCAGATCAGGGACTGTGTTTGAGTAACCCTTATTTCTCTAGCTTCTAGAAGATAGATAATGTGTGACTCAGTCAAATTTATTTTAAAAAGAGCAGCCTCTTAAAAAGAGGATGTGTAAAGGAGATAACAAAACTGGCCTGGCTTTCAGACTTGTGCTGTTTTTTTTCAAGGTATGACCACTGACCAAATAAAGTTATTCTTTTATCTGTAGAACAGGGATGATAGTAATTCTATTATTCCACTTAAATCAGATAAGATAATATATGGGAAAACATTGTGTAGATTATAAGAGCCATATAGATTTTGTGTAGAAATGTTTTTATTCCAACAGACAGTGATACCTCAAATTGTTTTAAGTATTTTAATGATGTTTACTTTTTTACTTGAAGAATGAAATTATCAATGTTTAGAGAAAGAACACAGTGAAACTCTAAGCCTGTTAGGACATTTTATAACCAAAGGTAAAGCTAGTTGTGTTTATTTTTAAAATGTAGATGCTGGGCTCTCCTTTTACTGTTTTTTTTAATTTATTTTTTTAAGCTATAGTATACTTTTTGATATAGTTTCACTTTCATTGAGTTTTGCCAAATGCAAATAATTGCATAACCATCAACACAATGAAGATACAGAATAATTCTGTCACCCAGAAATTTTCTTGAGCTGCCCTTTGTCGTTAGCTTATATCCCATTCCCAGTCCCTGGCAAACATTAATCTGTTATTTTTCTATAGTGTTGCCTTTTCTAGGATGTCATCTTATACTTATTTTTTAATTTGATATCTTCTCTGCTGTTGAATTTAAATGGGATGAGTTATTTTGTTTTCATTCCTAAAACACACCGAGTAATCACAGATGGTAAAGAACTTTGTATATTTCTTCTTTTTAAATACTTTTTATTGTTATTTTAATTGACTTATAGTAAGTATATATTCATGGGATACAGTGGTATTTTAGTATATTATACAATGTATAATGATCACATCATGATAATTAGCACATTTGGATGTACATTTCTAAGAATAATTATTACCAAATCTATATGCATTTTAGAGGACAGATACGATATGAATTTTTTATAAGTACATTTGTGGTATTTACTGGGTATAGTGTTTATAGTTTCTAAGGTCTGCTATGACCTGGCCTTGGAGAAAGATGTTTTTTTCTAGGACATTTTTTTTTTTTGAGTTGGGGTCTCACTCTGTCCAAACTGGAGTGCAGTGGCACGCTCCCAGCCACTGCAGCCTCAACCTGCTGGTCTCCGGCAATCCTTCTGCCTCAGCCTTCCAAGTAGCTGAAACTACAGGTGCGTGCTACCACACCTGGATAATTTTTTGATTTATTGTAGAGATGAAATCTCTCTAAGTTGCCCAGGCGGGTCTTGAACCCATGGACTCAGGCAATCCACTCACCTCAGCCTCCCAAAGCGTGGGATTACAGGCTGAGCCACCGAGCCTGGCCTCTAGGACATTTATATAGTCTTTGGCTAACATTTTTTCTGTGTTAACTTGTCAAACTTTAATATTCTAGTTTTGATGTTAGTTTTGAGTGAGCAAAAAGAAGAAAATTATTATCAATCAATGACTTGACAATTGGATGCTAGAATTCTGAAGTGTTAGAATTAAAAGGATATTAACATTACAAAAAGACAATACTTTATCCTGACTTAAAAGAAGTGTAAGAGAACCCAATTTAAAAAAGGAGAGGTTCTTGGTTTATTCATTTTCTGTCTCTAACATAGATGCTACATATGATATACCATGGCTAGAGAGTGATAAGTATCTTTGTTTTGTTTTTAAATCAAAATCAATGTAGACTGCAGCTTGATTACTTACTGTTAAGATGTAAAGTTTTGTTATGAAATAATGAAAATTAATTTGCTACTAGTCTTCATTTTACTTTCATTGAACAATATTGATATTTTTAATGTAATTTTTATGGTAAGTGTAGGTACACAAACTTGTATGTGTTAAATCCATCAAACTTTGTATAAAGTCAAATTGAGATTAGTCTATACATACTTTTGATTAAAAACAGTTGATAGTAAGAAATTATTTATCTGGAAAATAAATATTTAAAAATGTAAATATAGCACTGTTATCTGCCACACACTCTTTGGTAGTTGCTATTTCACTCTACACTTTTTATCTGTTATTGGCTTATTGCATGGACATAAGGTGATCTACCCAGCATTTTAGAATTGCAATAATTATTTTGTGTTGCTGTGATTTTTTGGGGTAGATTTTGGAAAAAAAATTATGTGTATTTCTATATTGGACATAGTTTTCTGCATGTTTTCTAATTCATGTTAACTATATACTCTAGGCAAAGACAAGAAAGGAAGCTGCAATCTTTCTCGTGTTGACAGCACAACTTGCCTTTTTCCTGTTGAAGAAAAAGCAGTGGAGTATTACTTTGCTTCTGATGCAAGGTGAGCTTTCTTAGGTGACTCAAAGAGATTTCTAGCAAAATTTTTCAAGCTGGGCCAGGCGTGGTGGCTTATGCCTATAATCCCAGCATTTTGGGAGGCCTAGGTGAGAGGATTGCCTGAGTCCGTGGGTTCGAGATCAGCCTGGGCAACTTGGCGAGACCTCATCTCTACAATAAATAAAAAAATTAGATGAGTGTGGTGGCACATGCCTATAGTTTCAGCTACTTAGAAGGCTGAGGTGGAAGGATTGCCTGAGCCCAGCAGGTTGAGGCTGTGGTGGCCTAGAGTGTGCCACTGCCCTCCAGCCTGGCTGACACAGAGTGAGACTCCAACTCAAAAAAAAAAAAAATTCTCAAGCTGTAGGAAAACAAGAAGTCATTGTATATCAGTCTAGTCATGTTGTATGAGAGAACTTTCTTACCTAAGGAAATATAGGTGACTGTTTTGGGGATGGGGCTATAAGAACACTTTTTCTCTCACCTCAAAGTATGTAGGTCAGTTTATCAAGAACACATTTACTCCTAGAGAGTTGTTCTGGTGTATTTACTTCAGAGCTCTTATATAATTTTTTTCTTCTTCCTGGAGCCTTACCCAGGTTTTGTAAGGTAAAGAGATTTTAGATTGGAGTGTGGAATGGTTTAATGAGTATTCTACCAGTTATAGTATAGTTGCTAAACTATTGTAGTTTTAGTTTTCAGTAGACACTTCTTTTCTTTTTTTTTTTTTGAGTAGAGGTCTCACTTTGTCACCCAGGCTGGAGTGCAATGACACGCTCAAGCCTCAACCTACTAGGCTCAGGTGATCCTTCCATCTCAGCCTTCCAAATAGCTGGAACCACAGGCGTGTGCTTCCACACCCAGCTGATTTTTTGATGTATTGTAGAGATGAGGTCTCGCCAAGTTGTCCAGGCTGATCTCAAACCCTGGGATCAGGCAGTCCTCTTGCCTTTGCCTCCCAAAATGCTGGGTTTACAGGCATGAGACACCGAGCCCGACTGACATTTATTTTCTGCATCTAGAGTCAGTGGTTTAGTATCCCACCAATTATGGTATAGTTTTAATCTAATATAAATGCTTATCTTTTACATTTAGAATTAATTTTTAGCATAATCATTTTTTATAAAGGAATAATACTAGGCTAAAAGATACTGAAAGAAAATGCAGTGTAATTCTAGGGCATTTACAAATGAAACTAATGATGATGAGGGTTCAAAAATTTGAGTCCTTCACTGTGCCTGAAAATAAGAAAAAATAATAAAAACGAGAAAATGATGCCTTTAAAGATTTGAGGTAATGTATTATCTCAGTGGGGAAACAAACTTTGCTGTTTTCTATTTTTGCAAGTGTGTAAGGTATGTAGTCAGTGCTAAGATGTTTCATTGCTGTCATTAAGTTGGTTTGTACAGAGTTGACAGTTATGGCTTAAATAAACTGGGAACCGCAGAAGCATATTCACCTTTTCTCATTGATCCATGCATTCATACTGAACACTGAGCAAAGCCATATACTAGCTTCAGGAGATAATGGAGAGTAAACATATTACTTGCCCTTAATAAGTTTTTTTGTCGGGCTCGGTGGCTCAGCCTGTAATCCTGCGCTTTGGGAGGCTGAGGTGAGTGGATTGCCTGAGCCCGCGGGTTCAAGACCTGCCTGGGCAACTTGGTGAGACCTCATCTCTACAATAAATCAAAAAATTAGCTGGGTGTGGTAGCGCGCGCCTGTAGTTCCAGCTGCTTGGAAGGCTGAGGCGGAAGGATCGCCGGAGCCCAGCAGGTCGAGGCTTCAGTGGCCAGGAGTGGCCACTGCACTCCAGTCTGGGCTACAGAGTGAGACTCCAACTCAAAAAAAAAAAAAAAACTCTTTCTTTGAAAGAGACAAAAAGAGATTTAAAACTATAATCACATGAGTGTAGAATTCCAGCTGTGACAAGAGTTACAGAATGCTTATTAATCTCATGTGGCTAAATTTCTTGCTTTATTTTTTTTGGAGTCAGAGTCTCACTCTGTTGCCCAGGCTGGAGTGCAGTGGCACGATCTTGGCCACTGCAGCCTCAGCTGGACTACAGGCATGTGCCACCACACCCGGCTAGTTTTTTGGTGGTTTTTTTTTTTGAGTTGGAATCTCTTTCTTGTCGCCCAGGCTGGAGTGCAGTGCCACTGCAACCTCGACCTGCTGGGCTTAGGCACTCTTTCTGCCTCAGCCTTCCAAGTAACTGGAACTACAAACACACAAAACCACGCCTGGCTAGTTTTTGTGATTTATTGTACAGATGAGGTCTCACTGAGTTTCCCAGGCTGGTCTTGAACCCCCAGGCTCAGGCAATCCTCTCGCCTCGGCCTCCTAAAGTGCTGGGTTTAAAGGCATGAGCCACCACACCTGGCCTAGTTTCTTCAATTTATTGTGGGGGTGAGATCTTGCCATGTTGCCATGTAGCCTAACTTCTGAACTAGGCAGTTGTCTCTCCTCGGCCTCTCAAAGTACTGAGATTACAGGTGTGAGCCACTGTGCCCAGCATGATTAAATTTCAAGAAAGCGATGCTTGAACTGAGTTATGGAGAAATTAGAAGCTAATTAGGTGAAGAGGTAGAGTGAGGAACATTCATTCTTTGCAGATGGCTTTGCCTATGAGAGCTTGGGATGGCATGCGTGTGGCTGGAATAGAGAGAGTAAAGGGAAATTTGGTAGGATATGAGCTTGGAGAGGTGTAGGGGTCACAGTAAGGCTTTTTGTTGTTTTCCTGAGAGCCAAAAGGAAAGTGTCAAATGGGTTGTTGGGTAAGCGAGAAATCTTGAGAGTTGTAGCCTTTTATCAGTGTTGGTAGAAATGGATAATGGATGGAGGGAGATAAGAGAGAATGTGGGTGTACAAATTAGAAGGCTGCTGCAGTCATTTAGCCAAGGAACTGATGGGAGCTTGAACTGGTCTGTGTTAGTGGACATAGAAACTTTGAGAAATATTTGGGAGTTAAAATAAAAAGATTTGTTGGATAGAATGAGGAGGAAATAACTATGTCTTCTGACCTGATCTAATGTGGTTTAGGTTGCTGTACAGAAGTCCTTATATTTTTTTGTCAGGAGTAACCACCTCACTCCCCTTTAGAGAATGGTACTGGATATTGCAGGCTGATACAGTTTGTATTTAAATTTGATCCATAATGATAGTTCCATTTGTAATAATGATTCTTGATTATTGATTGTAGTATCTTCTTAAAAATTTTATAGTGCTGTCATAGAACACACGAATCGTGTCATTTTTCTAGAAGATGATGATGTTGCAGCAGTAGTGGATGGCCGCCTTTCTATCCATCGAATTAAACGAACTGCAGGAGATCACCCTGGACGAGCTGTACAAACACTCCAGATGGAACTCCAGCAGATCATGAAGGGTGAAAATTTTTGTCATGTTATAGCTTGGAGTCCTTAATGGAAAGGGTGCCTTCTATTTCCTGTTCTAGCTATGAATATAATAATAATGCTGAGTGGGATCTTCCACATGATTAGTGAAGGGATAACTCCAGGAAATGGCATGATTCTTCAGAGGAATTATCTGCTGGTTCTGCAATAGTTCTTCAAATTAATTTATAGCTTGCTGTTTTTAATGTAAAAAACAGATTAAGCCGGGCTCAGTGGCTCAACCTGTAATCCCGTGCTTTGGGAGGCTGAGGTGAGTGGATTGCCTGAGCCCACGGGTTTGAGACCCGCCTGGGAAACTTGACAAGACCTCATCTCTACAGTAAATCAAAAAATTAGCTGGGCATGGTAGCGTGCGCCTATAGTTCCAGCTACTTGGGAGTCTGAGGTGGAAGGATCGCCGGAGCCCAGCAGGTCGATGCTGCGGTGGCTGGGAGCGTGCCACTGCACTCCAGTCTGGGTGACGGAGTGAGACTCCAACTCAAAAAAAAAAAAAGAGATTAATTAAAAATTAACTACTATATGTTAGTTTCCTTGCTGTATGAATCCACCCTGCAATCCACACTAAGGAATAATTGCTATCTTATTTTACAGATTAAGGAATTTCCCCAGTTTAGATTGTAAAGGATAGAACCATGATTTGAACTTCTGACTCCAAAACTTAAATTTGTTTCATTCTTGTTTTGCTATAACTGCGTATTTTTTTTTCTTTTTTTTTTTTGAGTTGAAGTCTCACTCTGTTGCCCAGACTGGAGTTCAGTGGCCTCTCCCGGCCACCGCAGCCTCAACCTGCTGGGCTCCGGCAATCCTTCCGCCTCAGCCTTCCAAGTAGCTGGAACTACAGGCGCGTGCTACCACGCCCGGCTCATTTTTGATTTATTGTAGAGATGAGGTCTCACCAAGCTGCCCAGGCGGGTATCGAACCCGTGGGCTCAGGCAATCCACTCACCTCAGCCTCCCAAAGTCACGGGATTACAGGCTGAGCCACCAAGCCTGGCTTAACTGTGTATTTAGGTATAAAGTTAAGTGACTTTCCCTTCTTGCTTGCTAATTACTTTTCACATAATGTAAAATATATTTATCCAGTCTTTTAGGCAATCATATATGAATATTGTTCCCTATTGCCTGACCTCATTTTATTTTATTTACCAAGATTATGTTAAAAGAGATAGACTTTTAGTTGTGCACACATTTTCATTCTTATTCTTTGGTTTGTTAATTTTTGGTTTAATTATATGATTTCTGTTATTGTAGGCAATTTCAGCTCATTTATGCAGAAGGAAATTTTTGAGCAGCCAGAGTCTGTTGTGAACACAATGAGAGGAAGAGTCAACTTTGATGACTTTACTGGTAATTACATGCGTATTATTTTATTATTTCAAAGTCTCATTTGTGAGATGCCATTTATAACCATTGTCATTTATAGCTTTGTAGAACAACTATAGCTGCCAGCCATCAGTGGAGCCCAGCCATCTTTTGAAAATTTTTTAGTGTATTATTTCAATTATGAGGTATCTGGAACAGTCACATTTATAGAGACAGAAATTAGAGTAATGTTTACCAGGAACCATTCATGCCTGTAATCCCAGCCTATTGGGAGGCCGAGACAGGAGGAACTTTTTTTTTTTTTTTTTTTTTTAAAGAGATGAGGTCTCATGAAATTTCCCAGGCTGGTCTCCAATCCATGGGCTCAGGCAGTTCTCTCACCTCAGCCTCCCAAAGTGTTGGAATTATAGGCATGAGCTACCACGCCTGGCCTAGGAGGAGCTTTTGAGACTAGGAGTTCAAGGCTGCAGTGAGCTATGATTGCACCAGTATACCCCAGCCTGGGCAGCAGAGCAAGATTCTGTCTCTAAAAAATAAAAACAAAATAAAAACAAAAGTTAATCAGGGCCTGGGGGGAGCAGGGGGAGGAGAAATGAGAAATACTTATCTAAAAGGTACAGATTTTCATTTTGGGATGATGAAGAAATTCTAGAGATGGATAGTGCTGATGGTTGCACAATAATGTGAATGCATGTAATGCCACTGAATTGTACATTTAAAAATAGTTAGGCTGGGCTCAGTGGCTCAGCCTGTAATCCTAGCACTTTGGGAGGCTGAGATGAGTGGATTACCTGAGCCCATGGATTTGAGACCAGCCTGGGCAACTTGGCGAGACCTCGTCTCTACAATAAATTAAAAATTAGCTGGATGTGGAAACACGCACCTGCAGTTCTGGCTACTTGGAAGGCTGAGGCAGAAGGTTCTCCAGAGCCCAGCAGGCTGACGGTGGGGTAGCCGTGAGCGTGCCACCGCACTCCAGCCTGGGCAATGAAGTGAGACTCAAACTGAAAAAGAAAAAAAAATTAGTTAAAAGGGTAAATTTTATGTACTGGGCACCTGTTGTGTATCAGGGACTGTCCGGGGCATTCTAAGAATTATGAGACCTGGTCCCCTTGCTGGGAAGCTTATGTGTTTCTGCACAGCCTAGGTTTTCTCTCTTTATAAATAAGTAAAAATGTAAACTTCCTCAGAGATCTTTCAGGTATTTTCCTGATGCCTTATGGATAACCTGTACATTCTTGCATTTTTTATGTAGAGGTGAGAATATAACACTAGTCTCATTTTTGGAAATTCTCTGTACATCTTGTATAACAAGAGTTTGAGATCGTCTGTCTGTGGTCAGATGTCCATAAACTATTTATTGCTAAATTAGGTTTTTGGAGTACTACTCTTTCATTATGACCCATTTAACAAACAAGCTTTGGGCTAAGTGTCTTAGTGGGATTTGTTTTTTGAAAAATACTAAGTGCTATGCAAAACCTTTTATTCTTGAATCTGTGTGTCAAATGTACAATAATTAGTGTGTTCTCCCTTGTGTCATGTCCTGCTAACTGATAGATAATTATTTCTCTGAATAAATGCTGTCTTTGTATCGTTTTCTGCTTTGAGAAGCAGGAGACTCTTTCTCAGGAGAGATTTGTTGAAGGCTGAATTATAAATTGAATATTTACTATGTGCAGTGCTCCATACTGTGTTAGGAATTATAGAAAAGTTGTCTCTGATATAGTCTTGTCCTCGAGGTTCTTATGATCTAGAAGGGGGGATGAATAAATAACTATTTTTTTTTTTTTTTTGAGTTGGAGTCTCACTCTGTCACCCAGACTGGAGTGCAGTGGCATGCTCCCGGCCACTGCAGCCTCGACCCACTGGGCGCCGGCGATCCTTCCGCCTCAGCCTTCTGAGTAGCCGGAATTACAGGCATGCGCTACTATGCCCGGCTGATTTTTTTGATTTATTGTAGAGATGAGGTCTCGCCAAGTTGCCCAGGCGGGTCTTGAACCCGCGGGCTCAGGCAATCCACTCACCTCAGCCTCCCAAAGTGCGGGATTACAGGCTGAGCCACCGAGCCTGGCTAATAAATAACTATTTAAAGGAAGGTAAAAATATGATAAATGACATCAGAAACACATTTTAGTGTGGAAATGCCTAAAGTTTAATGTTGAACTTAGAGCAAGTAGAGAATGAATCAGTGGGATGGGGCTGGTGCCAGGGCATACTTCATGAATGTGGTATGGGTTTTGAAGGATTTGGAAGATTCAAGATAGGTGAAGGTCAGATGGGAACATTTCCATTGGCTAGAGGAGCATTTGCTAAGAAGAAAGTGGGAAAATCATCAGAAATGTGTTTATGGAATAAATGTAGTTTAGTTTGTCTGCCAATACTAGTACTTGAAGAGGAGTAAAATGAAATAAGTTTAGGAAAGAAGGTGAGAGAAACTCTTTCAGAGGGCCTTGGATACATTCTAATGTGAGGGTGTGGTGGGGGGGTCATTCCTTATATAGAAATTACAGAGGTATTGAAGATTTAGGAGCCCAGGGAATCATAGTTGTGCTTTACTGAGAGAACTGGGTAATAATCTCCAGTGTGTATTGGAGGAGTTAGGCTGAGATGCAGTTACATAGGATGTTGTTCTGTCCAGGGTGTAGCTATAGAAGAGGAAGGTGGAGACCAGGAGAGAAACAGGAGTAGTGTCAACTAGAAATTATATCTGCCTGTGTGGACAGACGGGGTTGTTGAAGATGGTTGAGCTGGAAGAAATGGGAGAGTAGCAGTAAATGCCATTTATGGAAATAAGATTAGAAAAAGATTTGCTTTATAAGGGGAGAGAATGAGACAAACTTTTGAGAAGTTTATGGTTTTAAAAAGTACTTTATATAATGTGCATAAAAGTTCTATAATATTAACAGAATAGTCATTTCTTTTTTTTGGTGTGAACATCAAGAAATTGAGCCTCATTGTCAGTTTGCTAAAGGTCACATTACTAATCATTTGTGGATCCATATTAGTCACCATGTGCTCATTGTTCCAAGTACTCTCCATCCCCACCCATGTTCACCAGGCATTCTTGCTGTCGTCTGTAATGGCCTACCTTATGATGATTAGGCTTCTCTCAAAAGCATCATCAGTTCAGGGCCACCTCAGATTCCTCTCAGCCACCAGGAATTTCTAGGACTAATTTTAAGGAAACACTATGGTCAGCCAATCTCACCTTCTTACCTTCATGTCATTCTTGGTAATTACTGCAATACAAGTTTTTCTGATAGTCTGTCTGCTTTTGTACTGAGTTGTTTCCAAACTGATTTGCCTTTGCTTGGCCCTGATTGAATCTCTCACTGTTGTTTTCTTTCTTCCCAAACCTTTGCAGTGCATGCCAAGGTCGGTGGAAAACCCTGTAGGCAGAGATATACAAACAGGCTTTAGTCTAGTGCATGAACAGTGAGAAGACCAGTCTGGTTGGTATGGTCTTGATACGAGGGGAAGTACTAGGGATTAGGTCAGAGTTAAGCAGAAAACAGTCTACTGTAAGGCATTTGGATTTTTTTTTTTTGAGTCAGGATCCACTTTGTCGCCCAGGCTTGAGTGCAGTGGCACAATCACAGCTCATTGCAGCCTTGACCTCCTGGGCTCAGGCGATCCTTCTGCCTTAGCTTCCCAAGTAGCTAGAACTACAGGTACCCGCCACTACATGTAGAGCGAAGGTCTCACTATGTTGCCCAAGCTGATCTTGAACTCCTGGGCTTAAGCAATCTTCCTGCCTCGGCCTCCCAAAGTGCTGAGATTACAGGCATGAGCCATTATGCCCAGCAGGGAGCTGGGATTTGATTCTAAGTTATTTCAGAAGCCAATAATACTTTTTGTTGTTTTGTTTTGTTTTACGTTTGCTGATTATTAAAAATAGAGAAATATACCCTCTCTCACTATTGAAATTCAAAAAGGGGAACATAAAATTATTTAAAAAGATTAAAAAAGTAAAACATATACCTTGGTTTTAGAGTGAAATTAATTAATGTAGAAAAGAGAATGGGGAGGTAGAGCAGGGACAGAGCAGACAGACTAAGGATGGTTCAGAGAGAGCAACAGGGTGAGGCCCACAAGGAGGTACGGGTCTTCCTCCTCAGCCACAGGGGAGCTGTTTGAGTCTAGAACTCTGGTAGCCTCTCAGTGCCTTGACCTGTATTCACTTGGTGGGTGCTCCAGGAATTTTAGTTGACTAACTGAATGAATGTCAAATGAGAATTTCACAGATAGAAAACTAGCCTGTGTAGAAGGGTCTATAGATAAGACACATGTAGAAGACCACATGAATAACCATAGAGGCTGAAAAAGAAAAAGAAGACAGACTTCATTGGAGGAGTCCAAGATCAGGTTTATTTTTTTAAAGTATCACTTTTAAAAAATCCTTCTGTCTGCGTGTGCAGAGCAGACTCTAGGAAGTGGAGAATAGTCAGGATAATGATGTTTTTGTCCAGGGAGAGATGTTGGTGTAGGATGATAGACCATGATAGAGCTGTGTTTTGAGGAGGAGGTGGGTGTGGGTAGGAATGATCAAGGATGTCCTGACATTTTGACCGGAGCAGTTAAGGGAATGGTAATGGCAAGGGCAAGTGGGTTTATATTTCCTAAATGGCACTGGAGGGGAGATTTTTTTTTTGTCCAGGCAGGTTTATTGAGATATAATTAGATATGATTATATCTTAGTATATCATTGAGTTTTGACAACCTCTACAAAGTACTCATGATCCTAACCTCAACAAAGTTAAGATGAAGAATAGTTCCATTGCTGGGCATGTTGGCTCATGCCTATAATCCCAGCACTTTGGGAGGCCAAGGTGGGAGGATTGCTTGAGCCCAGGAAATTGAGACCAGCCTGGGCAACATAGTGAGAACTCATCTCTACAAAAAATTCTTTAAAAATTAGCTGGGCATGGTGGCACATGCCTTTAGTTTATGCTACTTGGGACGGTGAGGCGGAAGAATTGCCTGAGCCCAGGAGGTCAAGGCTGCAGTGAGCCATGATCATGCTACTGCACTCCAGCCTGGGCAGCAGGCTGAAACCCCAACTCAAAAAAAAAAAAAAACAAAGAAAAAGAAGAATTCCATCACTCCAAAAATTTCCTTTTGCCTCTTTGTTACTCCTCCCTCAGCTCCAGCTTTTGGCATACACTGATCTGTTGTCTGTGTCCCAATAGTTTTATCTTCAAGATAACTTTTAATTTAAAGATGACTTAAGAAGGTAGACTATAATAAATCATGTAATTTGTGAGCATGTAGGGGAGTGAGCAAAGTTAGTTACAAGTGGGGGCAGTTAAGTTGTGACTTAATTTTCAAAAGTACAGAGAAGTATGTTTCCTAAGAGGAGCATGAATTCTTTAAAATGGCAGTGTTATTTCTCATATTGGCAGTGTACACTCATAAAAAGCGATTGTCTGTTTCATATGGTTCTTTCTTAAATAATCATATACACAAACTTTTATTTCAGTGAATTTGGGTGGTTTGAAGGACCACATTAAGGAGATCCAGAGGTGTCGGCGTTTGATTCTTATTGCTTGTGGAACAAGTTACCATGCTGGTGTAGCAGTAAGTGCTTCATAAAATTTTAATTATGTTATATTGGATATTAGGGGATATCTGCAGACCAGTAGTACCTCTAGTAACATACCATTTAAAACTACCCTTTGTTAAACCGTGTTATCTTTTCATGTTTGTAATGACAAAAATCAAAAAGATAGGAGGAGAGATCTTAATAGCTGCTTGGAATTATTTATCAGTGGAAGACCTGTGATAGAAAGGTTCTTAGATATGTAGGTAGACCATTTGTAACTGACTTCATGAAAGGCGGGGATGGGCAGAATTTTTTGTGCCATCCTAGACTTGCATCCTAGGGTGCGTGTCTACTTGTATACGAGCAGTCAATGGATTTTTCTTAGCATTGTTCACTTGCCCTACACAGATGACTAGAAACATGTGTGTATCTCAACATGATTTTACTTAATGGGCACATTTCTGTAAAATATTTTTTTGTCAGACTTTGTTCTTTAGATTGTTATTTTGGGAGCTGAAATTCTGTGTCAAGGATGTATATTGGTTGTTAGTGCAGAAGCATAGGAATATGATGATCTTTTAGTCCAGTAAATCAGATCCATATGTAGTTTCCCTATAAAGCGACAGTTTATGTGCTGCTGATGTCAACTCTCACAAGTACAGAAAACCCTTATAAATTCAGTTTCTGCCTTTAGGATTGATTCCCAAAGTTCATGACATAGTAATTTTTTATTTGCTGAGGGATGAATATTTGTAGGGAGCCAGTCTTTTAACTAGTGAGTGAAACTGTCTGGTCATCAACCCTTAAATCTCAGCACACTTTGCTCTTCTCTAAAGCCACAACCTATCCCCTACCAAAAAAATTATTTTTACATGGGCCTAAAAGGAAAGTCTATGCAATATTGAAATGATTTTTTTGAGCATGAAAAGAATAATGAAATAAAGATGTTATTGTGAATTAAAGAAGGGATGGGCTAATTGAGGAGTGGCTTTGCTCTATTACTCAATGAGCCCTCTATTCAAACATAAAAATCTTAAAGGGAACCAAATAGAACAAAACAATTCTGTTTAAATTTGTTGGCAAGCAAAAGTTAAAGATCTATGAAGTAAGGGCACTTTTAAGTTCTTTATTGCTGGGAAAGAAGAATGTAGAGTTGAATGAGAGTTGAGCAGGGCTGCTTGCCTGAAGCAATTGGTGAAAGGCTGTCAGGATAGGTGATTTCCAGAATTAGTATTAAAGCAACACTAAATGTGTGTATTGGACCAGCCTAAAGTTTTTGCTGCCTGAAAGTTTTTCTGTTGTTTCAAATTTTCTGATGTTTAGAGTAAAAGGAATTTAATTAGATTGGAAATTTAGTAAAATGAATGTTAAAGTGAAGCACAATACTCCCTACTTCAAGATCCTCTCCCCACCCCATACTACAAAGTTGAAAAATAGTGAGCCCTCTTAAATAGGATTTCAAAATGTTTTGTATGTGTGGATGTGTTTGCTTCTATATTAAGAATGTATGCTTTAATAGTGTCTTAAGAGACTTACACTGGCTGGGCAGGTGGCTGATGTCTATAATCCCAACACTTTGGGAGACAGAGGTGAGAGGATTGCCAGAGCCCAGAAATTTGAGACCAGCCTGGGCAACTTGGCGAGACCTCATCTGTACAATAAATTAAAAAAACTAGCTGGATGTGGTGGCATGTTCCTGTAGTTCCAGCTATTTGGAAGGCTAAAGCAGAAGATCACCTGAGCCCAGCAGGTCGACGCTGGGGTGGCCATGAGAGTGCCACTGCACTCTAGCCTGGGCAATAGAGTGAGACCCCAACTCAAAAGAGAGAGAAAGAGAGAGAGACTCTTACTAAAATGTTAGCAGTGCCTATCTCTTAGGTGGTAGCATTTTGATTATTTTCATTTTTATACTTTAATCTGTATTGTTGGTATTTCCTAACATTGTACATGTATCATTTTTATAATCAGAAAAAATAAAAACTATACATTGAGTCTAAAGTCTAGTGAAGAAAGTATTTGAAGGAATGTTTATGACCAAGTCATCTTTTCCTTCAGACACGTCAAGTTCTTGAGGAGTTGACTGAGTTGCCTGTGATGGTAGAACTGGCTAGTGACTTCCTGGATAGAAACACACCAGTTTTCCGAGATGATGTTTGCTTTTTCCTTAGTCAATCCGGTATGTTAATTTTAAGGGCTCCGAGGGAAGGAAAGTCATTCTTTCTAGTAACTAATGTATCTTGGCATAAACTCATACTTAAAGATAAATCAAGGCCAGGTGTGGTGGCTCATGCCTATAATCCCAGCACTTTAGGAGGTGGAGGTGAGAGGATTGCCTGAGTCTGGGGGTTCGAGACCAGCCTGGGCAACTTGGCGAGACCTTGTCTCTACAATAAATAAAAAATTAGCTGGGTGTGGTGGCATGCACCTATACTTCCAGCTACTTGGAAGGGTGAGATGGAAGGATCACCTGAGCCCAACAGGTCGAGGCTGCGATGGCCATGAGTAGCATGGCACTGCATTCCAGCCTGCATAACAGAGGGAGACTCTGACTCCAAAAAAAAAAAAAGATAAATTGGTATTGCAGATGACTTGACCAATACAGATTTCTTTTAATAGTACCTAATTCCTTGAATTATGAATTTGTAAATTCCTTGAATCTATGAATTGTGAAAATTTAAAAACCTTTAAAAAGCTAAAAAAACTGAATTTTCAGACAGAAGGAAAAGAGATCCTAAAAAGCCTGTTACTAAAAGTTTTATAAATTTATTATTTTAAGTACATGTTTTAGATTTCATTGAAAACAAATGATATTGTTGAAAGCGTGGTCAGTTTGTTTTTGCGTCTAAGAAATAGCATAAGCTAAAACTGCTCTGTGTGTTACTTTTGTTATACTTTTTTCACAGGTGAGACAGCAGATACCCTGATGGGTCTTCGGTACTGTAAGGAAAGAGGAGCTTTAACTGTGGGAATCACAAATACAGTTGGCAGTTCTATATCCAGGGAGACAGATTGTGGAGTTCACATTAATGCTGGTCCTGAGATTGGTGTGGCCAGTACAAAGGTAAATTCTTGACTTATTTCTCTGGTGATTATTTAATTATTTCTCTGGTGATTATTTAATTATTTAATTATTTAATTACAGAGTCTTGGTGAAACAGACTAGTTTGTGGACCACTTTTTATGTTGTTTTTTATTTGTTGGCTGTCATAGAACTTATATACGATTACTCATTGTAATTATTGTAATTACTTAAGGGTGAAGAATAAATAAAAGACTTGTCTTCCCCTCCTTCCTCTCAGTCTTTTTTTTTTTTTTCTGAGTTGGAGTTTCACTCTGTTGCCTAGGCTGGAGTGCAGCAGCATGCTCACGATTACCACAGCCTCAACCTGGTGAGCTCAGGTGAACCTTCTGCCTCAGCCTACCAAGTAGCTGGAACTACAGGCATGCACCACCATGCCTGGCTAATTTTTTTGATTTATTGTAGAGACAAGGTCTCGCCAAGTTGCCCAGGCTGATCTCAAACCCCTGAGCTCAGGCAGTCTACTCTCCTCAGCCTCCCAAAGTGCTGGGATTACAGGCTGAGCCACCACGCCTGGCCCTTTCAGTCATAAGAGTTTAAAAGGGACAAATGGCCAGGCTCGGTGGCTCAGCCTGTAATCCCGCGCCTTTGGGAGGCTGAGGTGAGTGGATTGCCTGAGCCCGCGGGTTCGAGACCCGCCTGGGCAGGCGAGACCTCATCTCTACAATAAATCAAAAAATTAGCCGGGCATGATAGCACGCGCCTGTAGTTCCAGCTACTTGGAAGGCTGAGGCGGAAGGATCGCCGGAGCCCAGGAGGTCGAGGCTGTGGTGGCCGGAAGCGGCCACTGCACTCCAGTCTGAGCAACAGTGAGACTCCAACTCAAAAACAAACAAACAAACAAAAAGGGACAAATGATTGTAGCCTAAGTCCTCTTTGAAAAGGTCTCTGCTAGCTATCTCTGTTCATTGCTTCTTATCCTCCTGTCAGGCACAGTGGGATATATAGTAACATCCCCTTCTTTTATAATGTATAATCAGGAATTAGAAAAGTAACAAATTAGAAGGATCCAGTTTAATTCTAATGTTTGAAATTGTATTTACTTAATCATGGCTTCTAATAAATATATCAAAATATACGCACTATCTTTGAAAGTTTGTAAGGAGGAGTACACTTTTGGTATAAAATTTGACAAATAAATTGGCAATGAAATATTTTTTTAAAGTGAGTATTATATGACATTGTGTTTCTTTGTAGATACTATTCTGTGGAGGTTTAGAAGTTCTTTCATTTTATTTTTTAAAGACCTATCAAGACGACATTGCTCTTTGAAATTGGGAGATGCATACATTTAGTAATAGTAATAAAAATAGGAATCTTAGAAAGTTGTATAAATGTAAAGATGTTATCCCTTCACAAGTGTATTACTTTTTATGATTTCAAATTTTCATTTTCTCATTATCTGTTTTCCTGCTTTAGTCTAATATTTCTTGCTGATTATTTAATATGTTTAGGTATGATGGATTTGGGCCTGTGAAAGATGGTGATGTTAATGTGTATGTACATAACCATGTTTGAATTTTTTTCTTGTAAAGAATCTCATGAGTTTTTTGTGGGAAATTTGTGATTCTTACATAAAAACGCTTGAGTGAAGTTTTTATTTCTTGGGTATTTTGATATTGCTAATATAATTTACAGATAGAGGAAACTCAAATTTTTTCCATATGGTCATTAAAATATGTAAGGTGCTTGTGTTCGGGTTTCCATCTTGTGGCTGAATAAAGAACCAAACCACCCTTAGCAGCAGCTTATGGATTTTTCAAAGCAGTATCCAGACAAGCATCTTTGATCAGGGAATTGGAATCCCAGGGCCCCTTTATTCATAACATATTGTATAGCAAGGGCTTCAACATAGTGTATGTGGGATATGAAATCATTCAACTGAATGAACGCTATTGATTTTCCCTTTTATGAAGTCTTTCTGGAACTGTGAGCTGCTAAGGGAAATACTGTTTTATTTTTTTTTTAATTTCTGATTGTTTTGCTTATAAAAACTTTAATTTTCCTCAACATTTTATTATGATTTTCAAACATACAGCAGAGTTAAAAAATTTTTACATTAGCACCCACATATCTACCCTCTAGATTCTACCATTAACCTTTTTTCTCCATTTTTATTGAGGGATAATTTTCATACTATAACATTCACCAATTTTTTTTTTTTTGAGTTGGAGTCTCTGTGTCGCCTAGGCTGGAGGGTGGTGGCATGTTCCTGGCCACTGCAGCCTTAACCAGCTGGGTTCAGGTGATCCTTCCACCTCAGCCTTCCAAGTACCTGGAACTACAGGCATATGCCACCACACCCAGCTAATTTTTATTTTTATTTTCTTTTGTTGTAGAGATGAGATCTTGCCAAGTTGCCTAGAGTGGTCTCGAATTCACAGGCTCAGGCAATCCAAAACATTCACCAATTTTAAGTGTACAGTTTTAGTGAATTTATTTGGCTGTGCATCTATCACCACAGTCCAGTTTTAGAAGAGTTCTGTCAACTGACATATTCCTTTGTGTCTCTTACCAGTCATTCCTCACACCTACCCTTCAGCCTTATCTCAACAGCTATTGTTTTTTCTTGCAGTATTAAGTCATTTTCCAGAAATTTCTTATAAATGGAATTGTATAGTACATGTCTTTTGTGTCTGACTTCTTTCATTTAGTGTGACGTTTTTGTTATTTGTATTCATTTTGCGAGTCCTTTTTATTTTTTTGATTTGTAGTCTCACTCTGTCGCCCAGGCCGGAGTACAGTGGCACACTCACAGCCAACCCAGTGTCTACCTGCTGGGCTCCGGCAATCCTTCCGCCTCAGCCTTCCAAGTAGCCAGAACTACAGGTGTGTGCTACCACGCCCGGCTAATTTTTTATTATCGTAGAGATGAGGTCTCACCAAGTTGCCTGGTTTGGTCTCTAACCCGTGGGCTCAGGCAATCCACTCGCCTCGGCCTCCCAAAGTGCTGCGATTACAGACTGAGCCACTGAGCCCGGCCCTTTTTTTAAAAAAAATCTTTTTATTTGGAAATAGTTTTAAATCTATAGGAAGTTGTAAAATAGCACAGAGGTATTCCATGTACTTGTTACCCAGTTTTCCCCAATGGTTACATCTTGGTAAAATAAAAATAAGCATCTTTTAATAGTACATACTTGATTTTTAAAATGACTCTCAAAAAATTTAGTAAGTATGGCAGTTTAGTGTTACTTGCATTTTTTCTTGGGTTCTAAAGTAATTTGTTGTCTTCACCTGTCTTAAACATCCTGGACTTGGAGTTTCTTAAAATAAGTTTTGGATTATTTAGTCATAGACCATTTTGAATCATAAATATAAGTTTTCATGTTAATGAATAGTCAAAGAAGTTGATCATTGATTCTGATCCCTGGACTCAGTGATAGAGCTAGAAGAAGAATTTTATGATCTTGCTTATAAATTCTCAACTTTGGCCAGGTTCGGTGGCTCAGCCTGTAATCCCAGCACTTTGGGAGGCCGAGGTGAGAGGATTGCCTGAGCCCATGGGTTTGAGACCCACCCGGGCAACCTGGCAAGACCTCGTCTCTACAATAAATCAAAAATTAGCCAGGCATGGTAGTGCGTGCCTATAGTTCTGGCTACTTGGAATGCTGAGGCAGAAGGATTGCAGGAGCCCAGCAGGTAGAGGCTGTGGTGGCTGGGAGCATGCCACTACCCTCCAGCCTGGGTGACAGAGTGAGACTCCAACTGAAAAAAAAAAAAAATTCCCAACTTTGCCTGAAAACTGTTATCATTAGAGGGATGTTACTGACTTTCACATTATATCAGACCATAGATAACATAATACTTTTGTAGAAATTGATGGGTATAAATGCACAGGGTCAGCAATTTTTGTATGTTATTGCAGGTGTTTAGTATTCACCACAGTGCTGACTTTTGTTGATTTTTTAAAAATAAACCAATGTATCTTTGTTTTTGGCTGAATAAAAAGTTTAAAAGTTCAGGGTCAACATTTTTCTGGTAAATTCTTTCAAGCCTCAGTAGATTCTAAATGAAGGATATAACTTACTTTTGTCATAATTGGTTTCCTGTTATGTATTGGTGAAGTGCAAAATATGAAGTCGAAATTGGTAGCTAAGCTGTAATAGCAATGCAGAGGAAAAATGTATTCATTACAGTTACTCTGTTTAATATTTGTACTTAAAAGCCAGGGTTGAGATGTTTTCAGTCCAGACAAAAAACCACTAGTTTGTGGAATAACATTTTTAGTTATGGCTGAAGGAGTTGAAATTCTTGTTACCTGATCAGTTTGGATTGGAAACAGTTTAGGTATCCCAGGGTCCAAAATACTGGGTCTTTCCCTCTGCTCTGATCATATATTTGTGAGTAATAGGTTTATTAAAAAGTAAGCCACAGTAGGAAGGAGATAGACTGGGAGGGATAGGAATTGATTGACTGATTGACTGACTGGGAGTCTTACTCTGTCGCCAAGACTGGAGTGCAGTGGCATGATCAAGGTTGCTGCAGCCTTGATGTGCTGGCCTCAGGCGATCCTTCCATTTCAGCTTTCCAAGCAACTGGTTCTGCAGGCTTGTGCCGTTATGCCCGGCTAGTCTCAAACTCCTGGGCGCAGACAGTTCTCTCAGCCTTCCAAAGTTCTAGGATTATAGGCATGAGCCATCACACTTGGCTTGGAATCTAGAATATAGATGAGCTCATTAGACTTGGAGGCAAAAGACTCCAAATCTACTTCATTGCTGTTGGAAAAACTTCCAGTCTGCTAGTGGAACATACATCTACAGGGACAAGTGGTTGTGAAGGACCATATGAACAGCTAGAAGTTGGGAAGTCCAGCAAGAGGAAACAGGGAGTCTCATTTAACTATTGGAAACATAAGGAGTTTTACCAGACTGAGTTTGTTATAGAGGGAGTCTTATCATCCACTCTATGACAGGAAAATATTCACTAATAAAGTAATCTCTTATCTAGAGAAAGTGATAGAAATGTAGCATATAAACCATGCATACAAGGAAAACTCAGTACATTTCATAAAGTTAAAATTATAAATAACTGTATGAAACTGACTATGCACAACAATCTTAGTGATTTAATAATAAAAATTCAGATAAAAGTTTCAAAAACCTGAAACATAAAAATGTCTTTCTACATAATTATTGAACCCACATCTTTAAAAAAAAATTAAGCCGGGCTCGGTAGCTCAGCCTGTAATCCCGCGCCTTTGGAAGGCCGAGGTGAGTGGATTGCCTGAGCCTGCGGGTTCGAGACCCGCCTGGGCAGGCGAGACCTCATCTCTACAATAAAATCAAAAGAATTAGCCGGGCGTGGTAGCGTGTGCCTGTAGTTCCGGCTACTTGGAAGGCTGAGGCAGAAGGATGGCTGGAGCCCAGCAGGTCGAGGCTGCGGTGGCCGGGAGAGGCCACTGCACTCCAGTCTGGGCAACTGAGTGAGACTAAATAAATAAAAATAAAAATAAAATAAATTAAAAGGAAAAAAATAAAATAAAAATAAAAGGGAAGTGATACCTCATAAGTGTCAAAGATGGGCAAATGACTCAATTCTAGCCACCCAGAGACCTCTGTCTCTTGTCCACAGTGATAGGATCAAGAATGGACATGTGACTTAGTTCTAGCCAATCAGAGACCCCTGTCATCTAGCCACAGTGTGATAGGTTCAGGAATGGCCATGACTTGGTTCTAGTCAATCAAGTCAGGGCATGGGGCCAGGGTGGGCATTGGAGTCCTGCCAGTGTTTTTGCCAAAACTTCCAGGAAAGTGCTTGCTGCCCTATGAGATAGGATAGCAAGACTTTCTGGACGACTGGTTAGCCCAGAGCTGTTGAGAGCGTCCAGACTGTCCTCTGCGCAAGAGCCGGCTGAGAATGTAGCCAGCACAGGGCAAGCACAGCTGAGTGGAGAAGAGGATCCCCTGTGGGCGCTCTGCCAGAGGCCAGCTTTTCCTTGGCATTTATTTACCTGATAGGGATGTTGTAATAAACAAACAAACAAATAAATAAATATTGGGTTAAAAAATATAAGAACTACCAGTAAGAAAGACTTAATAGAGAAAATAAGAACAATGAACAATAAAGGTAAAAATTAAGAGAGTGTGGCCAAAGTGAGAATTAGAGGTAAATTCATATTATTTTTGTATTATCTTCATAGAAAAAATGAGCTAAGTAGTGAACTTAAAAACTTAGAAGAAGGAAACCAAATAAGACAGAAAGCAGCCAGTAATAGCGAAAAACAAATGAACAAGCTGCAAAACAAAGTTTCAGGACCTTCCCAATGGGTCTCAGTTTCTCTTTTGGAACCTTCCTAAGATTTTATCTGTATTCTTGTGATGCAGAAACAAAAAGGTGGCTTTAGAATTTTTAAACATATTTCACTGCTAGCAGTGAGTTAGTGTTGGCTCTAAATGAAATTTATTTGCTATTCCTGTTCGAGAAATTCTTTTTTTTTTCCAGAGATAGACTCTCACCCTGTCACTCAGACAGGAGTGCAGTGGTGTGAGCACCCCTCACTGCATCCTCGAACTCCTGAGCTCAAGCAATCCTCCCCACCTCAGCTTCCCAAGTAGCTGGGACTACAGGCACGAACCAACACAACTGACTGATTAAAAAATGTTTTTGTGCATATGGGGGTCTTACAAACTCCTGACCTCAAATGATTCTCCTGCCTCAACCTCCCAAAGTGCTGGGATTACAGGCATGAGCCACCATGCCTGTCCTCTATCCAATTTAATAAGAAAAAATAAGTAAAATAATGAGAAAGAATGAAACAAAATTCTTTATATTTGCATTTATGATTAACTTACCCATAGTGTTTAAGAATATCAACTAGAAAATTTGTTAAGATGAATAATAATTTAATACATATTTTATTTTTTTTGAGTTGGAGTCTCACTCTATTACCTATGGGGGGCCAGCCCCCCAAAAGAGATTTAGAGGGTCCCTGGAAGGTGGGGCAGCAACGGCGAATATTCTAGAGAAATAAGGAGAAGGAAAGAGACTGGACTCTGTCTAGTGCAGAAGCCGATTCTGTAGTAGGGATAGATATTAAAAGAAAGAAAGATGGAGGGATAGATATAAAGAGGAAGAAAGAGAAAGAAAGTGGACAACTGTTCAGTGAAATGAGCAGAAGCTGTTTATTGGAACCAACCGTGAGTCTTTTATCCCAAATTTTCACATGTTAAATCACAAGACTTTCACGTGAACACAAGACCAGGTGGATGAGGCGCATCCCCCCACCCACCCACCAGGTGTTTTCTTAAGCATGAGGAAGGACAATCCCAATAAAATCACAAGACTATTACATGAACACAAAGCCAGGTGGATGAGGGGCGTCCCCCACCCACCAGGCGTTTTCCCAAGCATGAGGAAGGACAATCCCAAAATTATCTTACTGTTCCTCATGCTTGGTTTATATTTCTCAAAAGCAATATAACAATTCTAACATCATGAAGTCCTAATAATCAATAACTTCTAAAACTTATACATACCCAACAGCTAATGATTGACTAAAATCCTAATACCTTTCTATTCTGTGTTAACTTTACTTGTACTATAAAAAACTCTTAATTATAGCTCAAACCAGTTCCTAAAGAATGTGGCCCAGTCCAAAGATCACGCTGGACCATTTCCAGGAACAATTGATTATGATCTCTTAACAAAATGGCTATTTTAGAATCCTATGTATCATCTTAATTTTTATAAAAGTTTCTAATTCCTAATCCTAGTATATAAAGCTGATCATCAACAATAAAGCTTCTAAAATAAAACCCAAATACAAACTGTAATTGTACTAAAGCCAAAATCACAATTAGTAGAAAGTGGGAACAATGAAATTTCTAAAGTTAGCTGTATTCTCATAAAACCTTAAAGTATCATGTTTGATCATGCTTGGACTAACATAATTCCCTGACGTAGCATGTCCTATTCTAAAATACTTTCTATGAATAAAATAAATTCAGTTTCTATATAAGTAGAAAAAACCTACACTAATTGTAACTAAAGAACTGGTTTAAAAGAATGCAGCCCAGCCCAAATTGCATGCTGGGCCCTTAGGAATGTGGCCCAGTCCAAAGTTCGTGCTGGGCCATTTCTGGTAACCCTAGATAATCATCTAAAGCTGGAAACAGCTCTCTAAATGTATATACTAATTCTACAAAGATACTTTTAAATCTTATAAAGAAGCTTGTATCATGTATAAAAGGCTCCCAAATGTGACCTGAATTTGAATTATATCTAATACCTAAGCCGAAACCACAGTTTTATGGGAAACAGGAACAATGGGTTTCTAGAGTGAACCATGCCTGTCACAGTCACAGAGCCTTCAGCTTAGATCAGCAGAGTTCCTTTAGGTACTTGCGCTGCATGTTAAAAGGAGGAGGAAAATGGGGTCTGCGGCTCCCGAAAACATCCTAGCGGTCTCGGGGTCCACGGCCCTTCCTGATCCCTAACGCTCAGTGGGCCTCCTTGGCCGGCTATCCACAATTACCCAGACTGGAGTGCAGTGACCACTCCCGACCACTGCACCTTGACCTGCTGGGCTCCGGCGATCCTTCTGCCTCAGCCTTCCAAGTAGCTGGAACGACAGGCACGCGCTACCATGCCCGGCTAATGTTTTGATTTATTGTAGAGATGAGGTCTCGCCAAGTTGCCCAGGCGGGTCTCGAACCCGCGGCCTCAGGCAATCCACTCACCTCTGCCTCCCAAAGCGCGGGATTACAGGCTGAGCCACCGAGCCTGGCTTTAATACATATTTTAAATAAGACATATACAGGAAATCTTTTTAAGTGGAAAATAATTACTTAAAAAGATATGGGGGGTCAGGCTCAGTTGCTCAGCCTGTAATCCCAGTACTTTGGGAGCCCGAGGCGACTGGATTGCCTGAGCCTCTGGGTTCAAGACCAGCCCAGGCAACTTGGTGAGACCTTGTCTCTACAATAAATAAAAAATCAGCCAGTTGTGGTAGCGCGCACCTGTAGTTCCAGCTACTTAGAAAGTTGAGGCTGCAGTGGCTGTGAGTGTGTCACTGCACTCCAGCCTGGGTGATAGAATGAGACTCCAACTTAAAAAAAAAAAAACCAAACATTTGGGGTGTGTATTGGAGGAGAATTTTATTTTTAATAACTGTAAAAGAATATGTAAAAATAACATTACTAAGATACTTTTAAATCTTATAAAGAAGCTTGTATCATGTATAAAAGGCTTCCAAATGTGACCTGAATTTGAATTATATCTAATACCTAAGCTGAAACCACAGTTTTATGGGAAACAGGAACAATGGGTTTCTAGAGTGAACCATGCCTGTCACAGTCACAGAGCCTTCAGCTTAGATCAGCAGAGTTCCTTTAGGTAAGATACTCCATAAATATATGTTGAATAGATGAAAACTGTATAACTTTATAGACTTAAGTTTCTACCACGAAATGATGAAAATACCACATTGTTGGATGGGAAGATTGTTTTGTAAAGAAATGACATATCTGTGGGATGAAATTAGTAGTCCTGCAGCTTGCACCAAAATTAACTTTTGACAGAATAAAAAGGAAAATGTAAAAAAATGATATTGGAAGCAATAGCACCAAGACAGTTTATTAATTGATTGATTTATGCCCCATATGATCTGCAGGAAAGAACTTAGAAAATTTAATAATACTTATGTTTAGATATAGAAGGACTGTCTGAGCTTAAAGTACTACATAAAAGTTAAAAAGTAAACTCTGTGTCAATCAACACAAATATAAAAAATAAACCCAAACAGAAAAAATTTGAAACATAATAGTAAAGGCCTTCTTAAGTCCAATTGAAAAAAAAAACAAAAACAAAAACAAAATGTCAAGTTGAAAAACAGGTGAAGAACAACAAAGTTAATTATTCAGAAGAGCAAACATAGATGGCTAACAAACATGAAGAAAAACTTAGTTATTTTGGATTTAAGCTATGTATGGTAAAGTAGTAGTGAGTGTCCATTGCCCAGCAGCCAAAATGGTAGAAGTTTGTTAAGGTAATTCTCAATATTTCTCAGAATGTGGCAAAATAGGCACTCCTAACATTCAAAAAGGATGAAAATAGTCTTGGCAGTAGGCCTCCAAGTTTTAAAATATTTACAATTCCGCAGCCTAGGAAAATAAATGCCTTTTATTTTATTTTTTAGATACCTTGCTTTGTTGCCCAGGCTAGTCTTGAAGTCCTGACCTCAAGCAAAGTCAAGTCACACCTCAGCCTCTCTAGTAGCTGGGATTACAGATGCAAACCACCTCATCTGGCAATAAATATCTTAGTATGTTTTGACCCTATGGATCAGGCATTATGTTGAATGCTTTACATTTTTCTCATTTAATTCTCAGGATAATCTTGCATCCTGTGCCTTTAGCAGATGGAGCATCTGAGGCTTAAAGAGATGAAAACTGTTCAAGGTTGTCACACACCACTAAAAAGAGAGCTCTGTCTTGGGAACATACATGTACTGTTAATTAGGAGTACAAGCAAGTTATAAAATTGTATCTGCTGATAATTAATTTTTTTAACAGGCAATAGGAAAGATGAAAAATCAAAGAGCAATTTTAAAAAATTCAACAATACAAGTACAGTATATGAAGGAGACTCCTTTAAACCCTTGCTTTTCAACTTACACCAAAAACTAAATTTGGTTAGACACTTGCAGATTTACTCTCAGTTCACCTTCCTTTGGCTTGTTTCTTTTCTTTTCTTTCTCATGGGATTTCATAAGCATCCAATGAGTTTCAAGTTGTTTTGTTGTTGTATCTGAGAAATAATGGTTAGGTCATTTGTTCAAGATCCAGGAAAGGAGAATAGTGATGGATTTCCCAAGTACTGGTTCAGTTTACTATTACTAATGTTTTTTTAAAAAAGATTGGTTTGATACTGTAAAACCAATGGAAATTTTGTTTATTTTAATCTTTTTTTCCCCTCTATGGTCAAGGGTGATATCCTCGTCTTTTTTAAAATTAAAAGTTTACAGTTCTTAAGATACAACTGCAGCTAATTATCCTGCTTTTTTGTGGTGTTTCAGGCTTACACCAGCCAGTTTGTGTCCCTAGTGATGTTCGCCCTTATGATGTGTGATGACAGGATCTCCATGCAAGAGAGACGCAAAGAAATCATGCTTGGATTGAAACGACTGCCTGGTACAAAGATATTTACATATTACACTTTCATTGTCTAAGGGAATGGGCAGTGGGTGAAATTCTCTTCTTGTTCTGGAAACTGGCTTATAGCTATTTAGTCAATAAAATCTTTCTACTTTGGATCCTATGTATTATGTTTTGTTCCTTCTGATATCACAGAAGAATAGAATATTGGTTGTTGGGTGGTTGCTACCAATATGTTATTGTTAACTATTTGTTCAGTTTATTGTCCTTTTTCATAGATTTTGCTAATATTACTTCTTAACAGATTTGATTAAGGAAGTACTAAGCATTGATGATGAAATTCAGAAACTGGCAACAGAACTTTATCATCAGAAATCAGTCCTGATAATGGGACGAGGCTATCATTATGCTACCTGTCTTGAAGGGGCTTTGGTAAGTTCTTTCAGTTATGATTAATTTCAGTCTGTTGGGCTACAGATCTGGCACATAGTTATACTTCTAAATGGAGTGACTGAAATAGGTAGATCTTTAAAAAGTGCCTCTGTGTTTATTTTATGCATTGTGTTTGTTTACATTGAGAAATACAACCGAGAATTTAATTCAAAAGTAAAACCCATTTTAGTATAATAATGGGTTTAGCGAGTAATTTGGGTTAATTTGTTGTCCAAGTATGAATAAGGATTAGGTTCTTTAGACAAGAAATTTATTATTTTTATTTTATTTTTAAATTTTATTTTAAAGATGTGGGGTACAGTTCAGGATTAGATACATAAGTGGTCATCATACAAGTGAATTTTGGACCTCCCTTTGGTCCGCACTTTGCCTGGTTTGGGATCAGATACCCTTATTGATGTTTTGGGTCTCCCCCTTCCTCCCCACCTGGCAGTGTTCCACTGCTGCCAATCCCTTTCTTATTGTATTATGATAAATGTTCAGGATCCACTTGTGAGTTAAAATGTGGTACTTGGTTCTTAGTTTCTGTAATAGATCACTGAGTATGATAGACTGTAAATCCATCCAAGTTGTTGTCAAGTCCTTAATTTTTTCCTTCTTTATGACTGTGTAATATTCCCTTGTGTATATATACACTTTTTTTTTTTTACCAAGTCCACTTTTGATGGGCAACATAGTTGGTTCCATGTTTTTGCTTTTGTGAATAGTACTACAATAAACATGCATACACGGGTATCTTTTTTGTAGAATGATTTGAGTTCCTCTGGTTATTTTCTTAGACGGGGGATTGCTGGGTCATATTGAAGGTCGATTTTTAGATCTTTTAGAAATCTCTGTACTGTTTTCCACAGAGGTACTAATTTACACTCCCACCAGCGGTGTAGCAGGGTTCCTTTTCCCCGCATTCTCTCTAGCATCTGTTGCTTGTGAGTTATTAATAATGGTCATCCTGACTGAAGTCAGGTGGTATATCTGTTGTTTTGATTTTTTTTTTTTTTTTTTTTTTTTTTGAGTTGGAGTCTCTCCTTTGCCCAGGCTGGAGTGCAGTGGCACACTCATGGCCACCACAGCCTCAACCTTCTGGGCTTCAGCAATCCTTCCGCCTCAGCCTTCCAGGCAGCCAGAACTACAGACATGTGCTACCACACCCAGCTCTTTTTTATTTTTTATTGCAGAGACGAGATCTTTCCAGGTTGTCCAGACTGGTCTCGAACCCACGGGCTCAAACAATCCACTCGCCTCGGCCTCCCAAAGTGCTGGGATTACAGGCTGAGCCACTGAGCCTGGCTGATTTGCATTTCTTTGATCATAAGTGAGCTGAGCATTTTTCATGTATTTGTTGGCTGCTTGTATGTCTTCTTTTGAGAAGTGTCTATTCATATCTTTTACCCACTTTTTAATAGGGTTGTTTTTTTTCCTTTCAACATATTTGAGTTCCTTATAGATCTTGGATGTTAGACCTTTGTCATATAGATATGCAGTTGGCAAATATTTGTTCCCATCCTATAGGCTGCCTACCTACTCTCTTGATGGTTTCTTTTGCTTTGCAGAAGCTTTTCAGTTTGGTGAAGTCCCACTTGTCTGTCTTATTTATTTTGGCATGGGCTTTTGAGATTTTGGTCAGGAATTGGTTGCCTAGTTGCCTATTCCAATTTCCGTAAAGGTGTCACCGGCGTTTTCTAAGATTCTTTGGTTTTTTTTTTTTTCTTTTGAGTTGGAGTCTCACTCAGTCACCCAGATTGTAGTGCAATGGCCGCTCCTGGCCACAGCATCCTCAACCTGCTGGGCTCCAGCAATCCTTCTGTCTCAGCCTTCCAAGTAGCTGGAACTACAGGCGCGCGCTACCACACCCGGCTTATTATTTTTTTTTTTTTAATTTATTGTAGAGATGAGGTCTCACCAAGTTGCCCAGGTGGGTCTTGAACCCTCAGGCTCAGGCAATTCACTCACCTCGGCTTCCCAAAGCGCAGAATTACACACTGAGCCACCGAGCCCGGCTTCTAAGATTCTTATAGTTATAGTTTGAAGTTTTACATTTAGGTCTTTGATCCATTTAGAGTTGATTTTTGTGTATGGTGATAGGTAGGGAGTTCCATTTCATTCTTCTGCATGCAGTCCGTCAGCCAGTTTTCTCAGCACCATGTACTGAATAGGTAGGTTCTCCTTTCCCCAGTGATTGTTGATGGAGGCTTTGTCGAAGATGAGTTGATTGAGAAATTGAGATTTTGCTTCTGGAATCTCAGTCCTGTTCCTTTGGTCTGTATGTATGTTCTTGTACCAATACCAGGCTGTTTTGACTATTGTAGCCTTAAATAAAGTTTAAAGTCTGGAAGTGTGATGCCTCCTGCTTTGTTTCTTTTGCTGAGGATTGTTTTGGGTATTCGTGGTCACTTATGTTTCATGTGAATTTCTGTATTGTTGTTTCCAAGTCTGAGAAGGATGTTGGTAATTTAATGGGTATTGCATTGAATCTGTAGATTGCCTTGGGTAGAATGGACACCTTTTTTTTTTTTTCTTGGGTTGGAGTCTCACTCTGTTGCACAGTCTGGAGTGCAGTGGCACGCTGACTGCCACCCTGGCACTGACCTGCTGGACTCTAGCAAACCTTCCTCCTCAGCCTTCCAAATAGGTGGAACTACAGGTGCGTGCTACCACGCCCGGCTAATTTCTTGATTTATTATAAATCAAGATATATAAAGATATATAAAGATGAGGTCTCACCATGGTGCCCAGGATGGTCTCAAACCCGCAGACTCAGGCAGTCCTCTTGCTTCGGCCTCCCAAAGTGCTAGGATTACAGACTTGAGTCACCGCACCTGGCCGAATGGACATCTTAACAATATTGATTGTTGCAGTCCATGAGCATGGACTATTTTTCCATTTGTTTGTGTCTTTGATTTCTTTGAGTACTGTTTTGTAGTTTTTGTTGTAAAGATCTTGTACTTCCCTGGTTAGGACAATGCTGAGGTATTTCTTTTTGTGTGTGTGGCTATTGTGAATAGGATTGTGTTTTTTATTTTGTTCTGTCTGTTTGTTGTTGGTGTATAAGAATGTGATTGTCTTTTGCATATTTATTTTGTACCCTGAGATTTTGCCAAAGTCCTTTATGAGTGCAAAAAGGTTTTTGACAGATTCTCTTTGAGTTTTCAAGGTATAAGATCATGTAATTAGCAAAGAGAAGTAGCTTAACTTCCTCTTTTCCTATTTGGATACCCCTGATTTCCTTCTCTTGTCTTATTGCTCTAGCTAGGATGTCCAACACTATGTTAAACAGGAGGGGTAAGAGTGGATAGCATTATCTTGTTCTGGTTTTCAGGGGAAATGCTTCCAATTTCTGTCCATTCAGCAGTATGTTGGCTGTGGGTTTATCATACAGGGCTCTTCCTCTTTTGAGTTATCATCCCTCTATGCCAGGGTGTTCAAGGGTTTTTGTCAAGAAGAGATGTTGGATTTTGTTGAAAGCTTTTTTGGCATCTATGATGTAATCATATGGTTCTTGCTTTTACATTTGTTGGTATATTTATTTACATTTATGATCTTGTAGATATTGAACCAGCCCTCCATCCCAGGGATGAAGCCCACTTGGTCATGGTGGAGAATTTTGGAGATGTGTTTTTGGATCCAATTTGCTAAAATCTTGTGAGAATTTTTGCAACCTTTTTAATCAGGGATATTGGCCTGTAGTTCTGGGGTTTTTTTTTGTTTTGTTTTGTTTTGTTTTATTGGTTCTTTAACTGGTTTGGGTATCAGTATAATGCTAGTTTCATAAAATGATTTGGGGAGAATATCATTTTTCTCAATTGCCTGGAATACTTTCAGTAGGATTGATGTCAGCTCCTCCTTGTGTGTTTTGTAGAATTCCACTGGAAAGTCAGTCCGGGGAGTTATTTCTGTAGGTAGGTTTCTTATGATAGAGTCAATTTCCTTGGTTTTTTAAAGTCTATTTATGGTCTCAATTTCTTGTTGTTTCAACCTTGGGAGGTTGTGTAATGTCAGAAAGTCCTCTATTTTATTTAGATTTTTGTGTTTGTTTCCATACAGGTATGCATAGTAAGCTCTGATAATGTTTTGTATTTCTTTGGTATCAGTTGTGACCTCATTTGCATTTCTGATTGTGTTTATTTGGACTTTTTCTCTCTTTTTCTTGGTCAGTCTGGCTAAGGGTCCATCAATCCTGTTAATCCTTTTAAAGAACTAGCTTTTGGTTTTGTTGTTTTTTTTCTATGATATTTTTGTCTTCTGTGTACTGTGTTTGGGCTTTTACTTTGGTGATATGGATTCTTCTGTTAAAGTTAGGATTTTGGTGGGTCTTACCTTTTCAGTTCCCTTAGGTGATTTGTTAGGCTGTTAACTCATGATCTTTCTATTTTCTTGATTTGTATGCATAGAGTTATAAATTCCCCTCTTAATATTGCTTTCATGGTATCCCAGGGGTTTTGGTAAGATGTGTCTTTGGTTTCATTTGTTTCCAGAATCTTTTAATTTCTGTTTTGATTTCTGTGTTGACCCAGCAGTTGTTCAACATCATGCTGTTTAGTGTCCATGTCTTTGTGTGTTTGGGGGGAATCTTGGTGGTGATAATGTATCTTTATTCCATTGTGGTCTAAGAAAGTGCATGGCAGTATTTTGATTTGTGAAATTTGTTTATGCTTGATTAATGGCCGAAGATGTAGTTGATCTTAGAGTATGTTTCATGTGGTGATAAGTAGAATGTATATTCCATGGTTGTTGGGTGGAGTGTTCTGTAGGTGTCTATCTAGTCCACCTGGTCAAGTGTCATGTTGAAGTTCCAGATCTCCTTGTTGATTTTTTTGCCTCTATTATCTGTTTAGGGTTTTTAGTGGGGGTTTCAAGTCCCCAACTATGATAGTGTTAGAGTCAATAACTTTTTTCTAGTGTACTTAGTAGTTGCTTTATAAAAACTGGCCAGGCTCAGTGACTCAACCTGTAATCACAGCACTTTGGGAGGCTGAGATGAGTGGATTGCCTGAGCCTGTGGGTTCGAGAACAGCCCGGGCAACTTGGCAAGACCTCGTGTCTACAATAAAAATAAAAAATTAGCTGAGTGTGGTAGTACGTGCCTGTAGTTGTGGCTACTTGGAAGGCTGGAAGGTGGGAGGATCGTCAAAGCTTAGCAGATTGACACTGGGGTGACCATGAACATGCCACTGCACTCCAGTTTGGGCGACAGAGTGAGACTCCAACCCAAAAAACAACAGCAACAACAACAAAAACTGGTGCTCTTGCATTGGGTGCATATGTGTTTAGGATGGATATTTCTTGATGGATTGAACCTTTTATCATTATATAGTATCCTAATATAAATTTTTGATAGCTTGAAGGTTGTTTGGTCTTATTTTTAGATTGCGACTCCTGACTTTTTTTGTGTTCCATTTGCCTGAAAGTTTGTTTCCTGTTCTCTAACTTTGGGTCTGTGGGTGTCCTTTGTAGTAAGATGTATTTCCTGGAGGCAGCATATTAGTGGGTCATGTTTTTTTAATCCAGTTTGCCATTCTATGTTTTTTCAGTGGTTCATTTAGTCCATTGATGTTCATGCTGATTATAGAAATGGGAGAGTTTACCCCTGTCATGAGGCTCTTCCAAGGCTGTTTTGTTTCCTTTTAACTTTTATGTTGATATATGTATGTGTTTTCAATTTTGCAGTCATGAGATGTATTGTGTTGATTCTGTTTTCCTGCATTCCTGAGATGTGCATGGTTGTTTGTTTGTTTGTTTGTTTTTCCTGTGCTTAATACCTTGTTGAACATTGCCTGTAGAACTGGTCTGAAAACAGCATAATCTTTTAGGGATTGAGTGTCTGAGAAGGATTTTAATTCTCCATTGCTGATGAAGCTGAGCTTGGCTGAGTAGGAAATTCTTGATTGAAATTATTTGTCATTGAGGACTTTGAAAATTGGACTCTAGTTCCTTCTAGCTTGTTGTATTTCTTCTAGTAAGTCTGCTGCTATTCTGATTAGTCTTCCCTGGTAGCTAGTCTGACTTTTCTCTCTTGCTGCCTTTAGGATTTTTTTTTTATATCTACTTTGTGTAGGTGAATTACTATGTGTCTAGAGTTGGTCTTCTCCTAGACACATGTACTTTGGGGGTTCTCTGAATCTCTTGTATTTGGATGGTTTCATCTCTAGTGAGATGGGAAAAGTTTTCTTGGATAACCTTCTGGAATATGTGTTCTCTCTTTACCTTTTTGCTTCTGGGCTATTGATCAGGTGTAAGTTTGGCCTCTTGATATAATCGCACTTCTCTTGGACACTGTTCTTAGTTTTCTTTCTATGCTTTTAACAGATAGGGTGAATTTAGTGTTTTAGTCTTCAAGCTCTGAGATTCTTTCTTCTGTCTGGGTCTGGTTATTTATTTCCCAGATGAAGTTTTTTTATGGCCAAAATCTCTGTTACAAGTTCTTTCAGTGTTGCGTCTTGTCTTTCCTGAGTCATATTCACTCTTTCCCTGTATTCCCTAATATCTGTTGCATTCTGGGGCTAATTGTTGGTGATTTCTATAGTCTGGGCTCTGCGGTCTGATTTTTTGGGCATTGCCTTTTTGGTACACTGAGAATTACCTGTGTTCTTCTGTTGATTTTTCCTCATTTGTGACAGAGCTCTTTTTTTTCTCTTTAAATTCATTATTCAGTGGTAGTGGGAAGGGCTTTCACTTCTGTTGTTTGCTCAGCCCTATATTCTTCCCTGATCAGAGCCTCTGAATTTGTTCTGTTTTGAAACACGGCTGGGGGTGGGAAGCTTTCCTGATTCTTGTAGTTTTGAGAGTCAAATAAAGTGGTGAGTGGGGAGCTGGGATTCAGAAACTTCTTGTAAGTTACAGTGTTCACTGACTGATAGCCACTCCCCACCACCACTCTATATGACAATGCAATGGGTCCTGAGTTAAAGATAAAGTGCCTATCATGAGGAGAACAGAGAAAAGTAGAATGAAATAGAATGGACAGGCTGGGCTCGGTGGCTCAGCCTGTAATCCCGTGCCTTTGGGAGGCTGAGGTGAGTGGATTGCCTGAGCCCGCAGGTTTGAGACCCGCCTGGGCAGGCGAGACCTCATCTCTACAATCAATCAAAAAAATTAGCCAGGCGTGGTAGTGCGCACCTGTAATCCGGCTACTCAGAAGGCTGAGGCGGAAGGATCACCAGAGCCCAGCAGGTGAAATAGAATGGACAAATAAAAAATAAAAACCACAGAAAAACAAAAGCAAAAACAATAACAAAAACCAAAACAAATAGGGGAAAAAAACCAGGAAAACCAAACACATGCACACAAAACATGCTTAACAAGAGTAAAGAAGAAGGGGGAAAAAAAGAAATAAAGGGGGAATGCAAATTGAACCTTCACACACACACACACACAGACACACACACACACACACACACACACACACACACACACCGAAAACCAAAATGAAAGAACATCCAAAAAAAAAAGAAAGAAAAAGAATTAAAAATGTTTCTGGGCACTAACTGCCCTCTTGTGGCAGATTCTGTAATTATTCCACTCAGCTGCTCACAGGTAAGCCCACAGTGCAGGACCTAGCAGGGGAGGAAGGGGCAGTTGGGGTGGGTGGGGTGTCAGTAATCCCCTCTTGCTTTTGTAAGGTCAGGGGGATCCCTTCCAATGGGAAGGTATGGAATTGTCTCCTCCCCAGGTACTGGCGGCAGATGCCCCAGCCAGGCTTATCCCAGAGTAGAGTTCTATCAAGGTTGCCATCTCGGCTCCACCTAGGGTTGTCTCTCATTTGTGCCCTAGTCCCCTGTGTGTCTGATAGTCAGAGGATTGCTGGGAAGGAAGAGGTTGAGTCAGCCCAGGACTCACTGCTGATCTCTTGGGGGTCTTCCTTGTCCTTTTCTGGTTGTACCCTTTGTCCCACGACTGGGTCTCAGTGGGTAAGGCACCTGAAACTCAGCATTTGTCCTGTTCCTCTGGAGTTTGTACTTTTGGGATAGTCCTTCTGGGTCACGATCAACCCCTGAATAGTTAATCCGCCAGTCATAGAGATCGGGTCTATCGCTCCATAGTGAGCAAGCCGCTCCATAGTGAGCAAGCCGGAGCACTTCCCTGCCTAATTTTCAGGTTGGTGGCTGGGTGCCTGTTTCATCTTCTTCAGTGGGACTCTGCCTCTGGCTCCTTTGCTGCATTTTCTCCATGGCCCTCGCTGCCAGTGTCTGGCATGGCACTGCGGTGGTGGGGCAGTCTGGCAACAGCAGTCGCTTCTGGCAGCTTCTTCCTGGTAGGGGCATTGTTGACTTTTGAAAACGGTGCTCAGCTTTTGCACCCCAGGAAACACTAGGCTCCAAGCAGAGCAGCTGTGGCACCAGCAGCTTCACCAGGAGAGCCCTGGCTACTTGCTCCTGAGTCCCCACTTAGTCAGCCACTCACATGCCCACTTACAGACACGTGGACAAAATTGTCCATATACTCACTTACTCACACAGGGACTCGCACAGTCTAACTGGCTCCACTGCCTTCTTCCCAGAGTCCCCTGGTAAGAAATTTAGTTGAGGTCAAACATGAAGCAAGTGAGAGAACAGTTACAAGGAAATTGGAATATGTTCATGATAATCTACAATCTTTAAAAAGTCCTTGTGGAGCTTTACAACTTCCAATTACTTGTTGATATTATAGAAATAATGATCTATTAGCTTGCTAGCTGTAATGTACTCATCAGTGGTCCTTTAATACTTCTGGATAAATAGTAGCTTAACATATATGCTTTGTATATTTACTTATAGATAGATTTTTAAAATATGAATCTGAGGAAGTATCTGGTTCTTTCCTATTAGAAAATCAAAGAAATTACTTACATGCACTCTGAAGGCATCCTTGCTGGTGAATTGAAACACGGTCCTCTGGCTTTGGTGGATAAGTTGATGCCTGTCATCATGATCATTATGAGAGATCACACTTACACTAAGTGTCAGAATGCTCTTCAGCAGGTGGTTGCTCGGCAGGTAAGTTGGGAGGCCTGTGAAGACACTTTAGGATATAAGAGTAGTTACTAAAGCTTACTTGAATTGTATGATATTTAAAGTGATAGACCAGTGCCAGATAGGTGACTTACAAAACATGTTTACTCTTGTTAACTCATTTATTTGCCTTGGAATATAGCCTTTCAGGTTTACATGTGAGGACTCAGACACTCAGAGTTTTGATGGGACCCAGGTTATAGATCTCTTAATAGGCAGAACCAAGACAAAACTTCCACATCCCGTCCTCTTTCACTTAACATACACTTATATTTTATTTTTATTTTTGAGTTGAGGTTTCACTCCATGATCCAGGCTGGAGTACAGTGGCATGATAGCTACAATCACAGCTCACGGCAGCTTTGACCTCCTGGGAGACTCAGGAGATCCTTCCGCCTCAGCATCCTGAATAGCTGGGACTATAGGTGTGCCACCATGCCTAGCTATTTTTTTTATTTTTTGTAGAGATGAGGTTTCACTATGTTGTCCAGACTGATCTCGAACTCCTGGGTGAAAGGAATCTGCCCACCTCAGCCTCCCAAAGTACTGGGGATTACAGGCATGAGCCAAAACACCTGGCTCCCTTTTACTTTAATATTCTTAAATACATTATTTCAGCCAGGTTTAGTGCTGTGTGCCTGTAGTCCCAGCTATTCAGTGGGCTGAGGCTGGAGGATTGCTTGAGCCCAGGATTTTGGGTCCAGCTGGGCAACATAGTGATAATCCATCTCTAAAAAAATTTTTTAAATACATTCATATATATATATATATATATATATATATATATATATATATATATATATATAAATTCCCCCCAGAGGAAACCTAGCATCTAGATTTTAATGTTACAAGTTCTGTGCTTAATTGAGTTTTCTTCAGATCATTTGACTTCATATATAAATCCCAAAAGTTACTATTCCCTAAGCACAATGTAGTGGTAATGAACCTGAGCTTTGAAGTTAACCAGACCTGGATTTATGTATTAAGCCTAGTGTTTCTTAGTTGTGTGGAGCTTATATAAATTACTGAATCCTACAAAGCTTCTATTTCCTTGGCTATTAAGTGACAAAGGAGTTTCAGTAAATTTGTCATTGAGGCCAGTGGATTTATGCAGTGAAAATTTCTCACATTCTTGTGCTATAGCCCTGCCTTTGCCTACTAGTGATATTGTGTGTATGATTTTCTTTCCTAGGGGCGCCCTGTGGTGATTTGTGATAAGGAGGATACTGAGACCATTAAGAACACAAAAAGAACAATTAAGGTGCCACACTCAGTGGACTGTTTGCAGGGCATTCTCAGCGTGATCCCCTTACAGTTGCTGGCTTTCCACCTTGCTGTGCTGAGAGGCTATGATGTAAGTGATCTACCACTGTAAATCTTGGAATAGTTTTTAGTTGGGTAAGTTCTGCCACCATACCTGGCCAATTCTGATATTTTCCTCCTACATTTTTAACAATAGCATTTGAGAAATCCTTGAAATATATATCTGTCACCTATTATATTTTCATGGCCCAATTTGTAGGTTACATTGGGGTCCTCAACCCTTAGGCCATTGACCAGTACCATAGCCTTGACTTCTTGGGCTTAGGTAATCCTTCTGCTTCAGTCTCCTGAGTATCTTAAGACTGTAGGTATGTGCCACCACACCCGGCTAACTGATTTTTTTTTTTTTTGTGGAGATGAGGTCTTGCTGTGTTTCCCAGGCTGATGTTGAACTCCAGACTCAAGTAATCCTCCGTCCTCAGCCTCCCAAAGCTTGAGTGCTTTATCTTTACTGATTTTAGCTTTCTTCAAAATACATTGTGTGATTTTGTTTTCTAAACTAATTATGTGTAGTCTATAATAAAGATGGTTAATACACATTACTGTTTTCTGTTATAAACAAAAATAATGTACTTATAGCAACCTCCCCTTTGCCTGGTATTTATAATTTTTCAAATCTTGCTCTTTTTTTGCAGGTTGATTTCCCACGGAATCTTGCCAAATCTGTAACTGTAGAGTAAAGAACATCCGAAACTCGGGATGATTAAGCAACACAAGACACCTTTTGTATTTAAAACTTTGATTTAAAATACCACCTCTTGAAGCCTTTTTGAAGTAAATCCTTATTTATATGAGTTATAATTATTCTACTCAATTTGTGATTTTTGTGAAATTACCTCTTATGTTTTCCCAGTAATTTGTGGAGGAGTATGAATAATGGAATCTATATCGGAATCTGTATCAGAAAGATTTTAGCTGTTTTTTTTTTTAAGAATACTGGGTATTACATTTTGAACCCTCCACTTCACTCTGAGGGCATAGAGTGTTTTTAAAGTAATTGGTACTTGTTTTATCTTGCTTCTATTCATTTAGATCAATGAAAGTGTAGTGTATTTAATTGAAATATCTATAGCCAGTGGCAATGTGTGCCCATAATTGGGCATTTAGTGAAGGTTTTGCTAAGTTACATACAAAGAGAAGATGCTGTGATTTATTTTGAAACTTATTTCTGTTTTGTTTTTAGATCAAACTGTAAAACTGAAAAAAAATTTTGGTGAGATTTATATCTAAGTTTGGTTAGCCTAAGTTTCTCAGACTTATTGCCTGTTATTTGTAGGTGGAGGTAATTTAGGAGGCAAAATATTATAATAGTGCATTGATGTTCTCCAGCCCTTAACAGAACATGTTTGCACAATTTTATAGCACAAACTTTAAATTTGAGCTGCTTTGGACAACTGACAGTATGATTTTAAATTTGAAGATGGGATGTGTATGTGTTGGGTATCCTATTCCTTGTGTTTTCATCTTTTTTTTTTTTTTTTTTTTTGAGTTGGAGTCTCACTCAGTCGCCCAGACTGGAGTGCAGTGGCCGCTCCTGGCCACCGCAGCCTCTACCTGCTAGGCTCTGGCAATCCATCCACCTCAGCCTTCCGAGTAGCTGGAACTACAGGCACGCGCTACCACACCCGGCTAATTTTTTTGATTTATTGTAGAGATGAGGTCTCGCCAAGTGGCCTGGGTGGGTCTCGAACCCGCAGGCTCAGGCAATTCACTCATCTCGGCCTTCGAGCCACCGAGCCCGGCATGTTTTCATCTTCAAAAGTGGCTTTTATTTCCTTGAATCTTAGTGTTTTATTTTTAAAGCAACTGCTGGATGACATATTTTATCTTGTTTTTTGAAATCACAGCACAGAACTACTATCAAATTTTTCAGATTAAATCAATATTGATATTGCCAGTATTCTTTTCAATTTTATCCCTAAGGAAGAATTACCTGGTTAATTTTAACTTCCTTTCATTGCCTTGTTGCATAAAACTAGTCTCTTAGTGCCAATTTGAAAGTTCTTGGCAACTGTTTGGAAGACTTGCACATCTTTGACTAATCATTTGACTGTGGATGTGCATGGTAAGGATAAGTTCAGAAAAAGCTGTTTTTCCTCTCTGTATTTTTTGTTCTCTGCCCCTGAAATTTATTTAGAAATTAAGAAAATATAAATAAGGTGATATTGAGGTACGTTCAAAATTGTTAGTAAAAATTTCTTCATGGAGCTCTCTTTTGGACAGATCTTTGGGGCTATAGGAGAGTGTGTTTAGGTTTTTGGTTAAGTCCTTCTCTTTTAAAAGTTTTCACATTGAAATTGTGAAGGTGAGATATTTAGCACAATTATTTAAGTAAACTCTGTCTTTTCCATTTTGTGTGTGTGTTTGAACTTTTTAGTGAGATTACGATTTTATAATAACTTATTACTGTAAGAGAAGCATAGAATTGTATTAGCATTAGTGAAATAACTGGTATATTTCGAGGTAATTTTGAAGAACTTTCATAGATGGACACTAGAAATCTGATTGTTTTAAAAAATAATGTAGGGTCACTATTTACATTATATGTATAGCTACTATAGCTGTACTTATCGACTTTAATTGTTTTCTAAGATTACTTTGTGTAAGCCAGCTAGTTTATGTGTATGTATAGTGTCATTTCTTATGTTTGGTATATTAACATTTTGCAAGCATGATTTGTGTGGGTTTATAGCATTTCTTATAGTCTAAAGTTTGATTCAGCATTTTAAGTTAAAACTAATACGTGAAATCAGTCATTAGTTTGTATAATCTCTATGTTTGTGTGTCTTTCTCCCTCTGTGTGTCTCTCTTTAAAGCACGCATGTGCATATACACACACTACAAGCTAAGGTAAGTTCTAAACTGAATAGCAAAAGCCAGAATTAAGAACAAAAAAGTGACGTTTCCCAAACAAACATGACTTCTCCTTCCTCTCCTTTCTTCTTGCTCTCTATCCTTTTTGATGTAGTGATTTTTAAATACTTTTATAAATTAATTCTCGACACAAAAAAGACATTGTAATATGGCAAACCACCAAGTGAGTGTATCCAGTTAAAAACAATATAATATAGAATAAGAAAATCTGATTTTTCAAAAAAGATATTCTTCAAAAGGAGTCTTTTATATTAAAAGTTATTTCTTGTAGTACATTTAAAGCCTAAATTTACTCATAAGTAACTTAGAGTTCCTTCCTCATAACCCCTTTTTAGTCAGGGGGACATGTGTAGCATCTAACACATGGCCCTGTAAAATGATTGTTACTTTGGAGTCAATTTTTGTCTTAAAAACAAAATCACCTATGCCATAAGAATAAAAAATAGGAGAAAAATTAATGTTAATTATTTTTAGTTGATTATAACTGTGTCAACAAGTATTATTAGTACCTATTATTCACAAGTCACTGTACTAGACATTGAAAATCGCATCATCTTTAAAGCAGTGTTTGTTCCCAGGTGCACTCATCATTAATGAAGACTAGGTTCATTAGAAGGCTCAAAGTGTGAGAGTGGGAGATGGAGTGGGTGGGTTGTTAAATGCTATGAGTAGATTTGTTTACTTAAGTAATAGTCCAAGTTTTGAGGCATGTTGTGTTCGTAAGAACTGAAGTGTATTTGCAAAACTAAAAATACCCATAAAATCTATAATAGCAGTCATTCATATGCAAAGATGAAAAACAAGCATTACTGCTACCCAGAGGGAGCCAGCACCTGGTGATGTGTAGACAAGGAACTGTTAGGCTAAGAGAGCTAATTATAGGTATTCTCTTAGGTTTCTTAGAAAGCCGTTTCTGAGGTGAGATTGCCTTATCTGTTTTAAATACAAGTCCAAGTCTTTTGTCCTGAATTAGTTATGAAGATGGGAGGAAAGGAGCCTTTTTTTTTTTTTTTTTACTGTTTAGTAATCGTTCTCTGACATTTATTCCTCAAAGAAGGAAAACCGGTTGAAATGTTTGTTTTATCAAACATATTTTAAGAAGTCTTTTGGCATTGGTTTTTTCTCTTTTTAAAAATCAGGATATACTATAGCAATAAAAGAAAGACTAATTTTTTTTTAATTGTAAAGATGTGGGGTACAATACAGTGTTAGGTATACAAACGTTGATCATGCAGGTACCCTTATTGATGAGGTATGCCCCTCCCTCCCCTAGCAGTTTCCCCCAACTGCCATCCCAAACCCCTCCTCCCCTTAATGTTAACTACTTATTGTATGCTACAACTTGTGATTTTTCTAAAAAAGCACAATGTCACTGAAAAGTATTTATTGAAAAAAAATTATAGCTCACTTTGAATTTGTGAAGGCCAAAGAAGTTGAAGGGAATATGATATTTTAGTTTTATGGTATTTACATATTCAGTAAATTTTGTGTACAAGAATACCAGGCAGACTGTTTTACCCATGGAAACAGATTTCAGATTACTTTGTTTTGACTGTTAGAGTCTCAAATTTAGAAATTTTAACAATTAAATCAGTTTTTTCCCACTATATTTAAAGTTTGTTAATATTTTGCTATCTTCCTAGCTTGATGAATTTAAACATATTTTCATATCTGTGTCAATGACAACCAATAAGCCTGATGACATTAGCTTCAAACCAATAATATCCAGGGTTAAAATAGAAATCATAGTTTCAGCAAGACTATAAAATTATGCCACATTAACTTGTAAGTCTGTAATAGCTTGATCATAAAATGTAATATAAATAATGGCTAATGAGAACATCTTAGGAAATTCTCAAATTCCTTTCTTACTGTACTAGGCTTTCAGAATGAATATAGAAATGATTCTGTCAGCTTTTTGAATATTCTGTGGTTGAATGTGTTTTTACTTAAATAAAACTTTTGGTACTTGTTTAAATTATATTTATTGTGATATGGAAATTTTAGAATCGTCCTTGCTTTGTTTCGGTTTTGTGTTCTTTGAAATGAGTGTTTAGTTTACTTAGCCAGTTAGTCATTTCTTCCTCATGTCCTGTTAAATCCAATGACTCTAATCCTGAACTGTGAATAAATTACCAAAAACTTGCTGAGAATTTCATATTGAAGCAACTTGCTAATTTTTGAAGCATATACATGTTTGTAGTTACGTTTAAAATTGTACTAAGAATATAGCCAATATCTACTTTAGTTGTGAGTGACATTTCTCATGTCAAAATTTTATTCATTACTGTTGCTTTTTTAAGAATATTATCAAAGCCACATGTCTCTACCCCAACTTCCCAACTGGTTTAGAAAGGATTATTAGCTAAAACAAAGGCTCTGCTCTTTCTGATCCCACACTCCATGGATATTATAATTTCTCAAGTTCTTTTAATTTTTTTGCAGTTACATGTTGTTTGTAACAAATGTCCAGGGTATGCAGTTATCAAAAACTTGAAGTGAACTAATAGTTGCTAAATAATATTTAAAGTGAGTGAATAACAAGACAATCTAAAGTTTTTATAGTATCTGGCAATCTGTTAATAACAAAGATTCCCTTTACAGAATCCTTTATAAACTGCATTCAATCCTTAGTGCCTGCAGCACTTGCTGTGTTTTGCAGGAGACAGTTATGCCAGTGTGGTTTGAATTAATAGATTTGCTGTTTTACCTATTCATAAAATTGAGCCCAGTCTTTGGTCTCTCTCCCTCCCTCCCCACCTTTCTCTATAGCAGAGCCTAAGGCTGCCTACCACCATGCATCATTTTTTTCACAGGCTACATTTTTGACGAAATTCAGCTTTACTTCTAGTGAACTTTTTTTTTTTTTTTTTAAATATCAGCAACTGTCTCACTCTGTTACCCAGGCTGGAGTGCAGTGGCATGATCACAACTCACCACAGCCTCCGCCTCCTGGGCTCAGGCAATCCTTCTGCCTCAGCCTCCCAAGTAGTTGGGACTACAGGCTTGTGCCACTATGCCTGGCTAGTTTTTGTTTGTTTGTTTGTTTGTTTGTTTTTTTAATAGAGGTAAGGTCTCACTATGTTGCCCAGGGTGGTTGCAAACTCCTTAACTCAAGCAATACTCCCACCTCAACCTCTCAAAGTGCTGGGATTACAGGCTTGAGCCACCACACCGGGCTAAGTTTTCTTTAAACTCTCCTGAATTGTTTATCGGTAAGTACTTACTGAGTGCTTACTTACTGAGGCCAAGAAATTATTTCCCTAAAAATTACGTGGCCTCTAGCGGGCTCGGTGGCTTAGCCTGTAATCCCACGCCTTTGGGAGGCTGAGGTGAGTGAATTGCCTGAGCCCGCAGGTTCGAGACCCGCCTGGGCAGGGAGACCTCATCTCTACAATAAATCAAAAAATCAGCCGGGCGTGGTAGCGCATGCCTGTAATTCCGGCTACTCGGAAGGCTGAGGCGGAAGGATCGCCAGAGTCCAGCAGGTCGAGGCTGCGGTGGCCGGGAGCGACCACTGCACTCCAGTCTGGGCGACAGAGTGAGACTCCAACTCAAAAAAAAAAAAAAATTAAGTGGCCTCTTTTTTTTTTTTACAGGCTCACTCTGTCACCCAGACTGGAGTGCAGCCTCTTTTCATTGGAATGGTATTTAGAGAGAAATAAATTCTTTAACTTTTTGGATGAGGGGAGGAAGTGAAGGTTAAGTTTATCTCATTAATCTGAAGGTTAATAGTTTTCCCTCATTTTTTTAGATGTAGGAGCTTTATTAACATTACAAGCATCCCGGAGCTTTAAACTAATCTTATGATAATACACAGAAAAGTTACCAGGCTATAAGTTACTTAATCAGCTAACCCCTTCCCAGGTAGCATATATGTAACGATAATTTTATTACCTTTTGGCTAGCATGTGTACAGCAGATTATTTCCAAGGTGGAAAAGGCACATTTGTTGCCGGGCTCGGTGGCTCAGCCTGTAATTCTGCGCTTTGGGAGGCTGAGGTGAGTGGATTGCCTGAACTCGCGGGTTCAAGACCCGCCTGGGCAACTAGGCGAGACCTCATCTCTACAATAAATAAATAAAAAAATTAGCCAGGCGTGGTAGTGCGCGCCTGTAGTTCTCGCTTCTTGGAAGGCGGAGCTGGAAGGATCGCTGGATCCCCGGCAGGTCCAGGCTGCGGTAGCCGGGAGCAGCCATTGCACTCCAGTCAGGGCGACAGAATGAGACTCCAACTCAAAAAAATTTTAAAAAGCCGGACTCGGTGGCTCAGCCTGTAATCCCGCGCCTTTGGGAGGCTGAGGTGAGTGGATTGCCTGAGCCCACGGGTTCGAGACCCACCTGGGCAGCGAGACCTCATCTCTACAATAAATCAAAAAATCAGCTGGGCGTGGTAGCGCGCGCCTGTAATTGCGACTACTGAGAAGGCTGAGGCGGAAGGATCGCCGGATCCCAGCAGGTCGAGGCTGCGGTGGCCGGGAGCGGCCACTGCACTCCAGTCTGGATGACACAGTGAGACTCCAACTCAAAAAAAAATAAATAAAGGAGGAGAAAAGAAAAGGCGCATTTCTGTACTTCTTTTAACATGATTCATTGGCTCAAATTCCAAGGTTTACTCATGTTTTCTCTACATAAATATAGAGAATGATATGTAGCCATATTTCCCCTTTTATACTTCAGGAGGTTTTAAATATGAAGTATAGAAGTATATGTAGTTGAAGATATGGCATATGGAAAAATGGAGCTTATACATAACTAGAGAAATACTCTTGATAGAATTATAGTTATTTCCTTTCCATTCATTTATCAGTCTGCCTCTCTGTATAAAATTAAAAAGACTTTATTAGGATGAATGCAATTGGCATATTTTAAATATGCTTTTAATTTCCGCAGTATACGGAGTGATTTAAAAACATCCAGTAATCCAGAACCACCAAAAAATTATATTATAGAACTCAAAGATATAGCAAACAATTTGTAACAGCTGATGTACATCCTTGGGATCTTTTTTTTTTTTTTTTGAACCCACAACCTTTGACCTTGGGATCTTTAGATGTTCATTTTTCCCTCTGTCACTCAGTATGTTTTGAAATGGAAATAAGTATAGGGAGGTCTTGGAAGGAAAATTGCCAGAATTCCCAATGCATATAATTCTATGAAGAATTCCGGATCTATTATACCTAAAGGACTAATGAAAGAAATAGTATTGTGAACTGGGTATAACCCTTGGTTCTTTTTTTTTTTTTTTGAGTCGGAGTCTCATTCTGTTACCCATGCTGGAGTGCAGTGGCACACTCATGGCTACCACAGCCTCGACCTGCTGGGTTTAGGTGATCCTTCCATCTCAGCCTTCCAAGTAACTGGAACTACAGGTGTGCGCTACTATACCTTGCTATTTTTTCTTGATTCTTTTATAGAGATGAGGTCTCACTGAGTTGCCCAGGCTGGTCTTGACCCCCTGGACTCAGGCAGTTCTCTTGCCTCGGCCTCCTAAAGTTCTAGGATTATGGTGTGAGCCACTGCGCCCGATCTACCCTTGGTTCTTAACTAGTACATTCTTAATTTGTGAGACTTAAAGGTTGATATCCAATAACTTTAAGATTGTCCTATATAACACTCTAAATGTCTGTCTGCAAAGATCTGGATATATCAGGCTTACTGGTTTATTCCTGCCAGTTGCTCCCTTTCAGGTGGCATTGTTGTCCTCATTCTAGTTGACATCCATTGTTTGGTGTTTTGCTATGGCAAACTCATTAGAAAGTGTGATTCATTATTGTCTTCAAGTAATGCCCATAGTGACATGGAAAGTATCTGAGAAAATAAAGGCTGAGCTTCTAGGCAAGAGATATAACATTGCATTAAATTCCAAGTTTTTTTCTGCTAGATTTGAATGTGTCTAGCCATTTTGCTTTATGGGGACTTTTGGTTTTATTCTTACTATACTTTGTATGTAGAATTGTTTTTGAAATATTGAGTATATTTGCTTTGAATTTTATCTCTTGCTTTCTTTGTTTTGTATTTATACTTTGATAACATGTAAGCCCAATATTGATTTTATTATTAATTTACTTTCATTGCTGCTATGTAGAAACCCTGGAACTGTGGGAATCTTTGTAGAATTTCTGTCTTTTTGTTCTTGGTTGTTAACTTGGACCCATGTGGTGGTACTAAAGTTCAAAACATTTCTTTGTTTGGAAAAAAATTTTTTTTGAAACATCATATGCGTCGTCTTTTTGTGTGTGTGTTTGTGTGTGCTTTAAGTGAAGTGGGAAAATATGCTGGTCTCTGAATACAGAACTGACTTTGCTGACACAACATTAGTAACTTAGATGATTTATTTTTCTCAGTGGGGACAGATTTGTAAAAATTAGTTTGTGCACTCCTGGTTCTTCATGGGACAGGACACAGGAATAAAGGAGAATGTCTGAGGTTCTCCTGGGCAGAGAAAAGCGAGTTGACTTATAGACACTTTGGGCTTCACAACTTGACTTTCCCAGTGTGTGATGCTCCTCAATTAGTGGTGCTCGGCTCCTTTGGCTTTAATATGTGGAAATTAAATAAGGGCAGCTCTGAACATCTTAATAGTCATCTACCAGAAGATAGGGTTGATTTTTTTTTAACCCTTTACACTTGGTGACATCTTGTGGATCACCTACCAGCAACTCCACTGCAATTTTTTTTTTTTTAAAGTTGGAGTCTCACTCTGTTGCCCAGGCTGGAGTGCAGTGGCACGCTCACGGCCACTCCAGCTTCAATCTGCTGAGCTCCGGCGATCCTTACGCCTCAGCCTTCCAAGTAGCCGAAACTATAGTTGCCTGCTACCATGCCCAGCTAGTTTTTAATTTATTGTGGAGAGGAGATCTTACCACGTTGCTCGGGCAGGTTTCGAACCCATGGGCTCAGGCAATCCACTTGCCTCGGCCTCCCAAAGTGCTGGGATTACAGGCTGAGCCACCGAGCCTGGTGTTTGACTGCAATTTTTAATGAAATAGTGAAAAACTAATCACTTGATACTAAGTAGCCTACCGTTGGAGCAAATTATTTTGTTGTAATGATTAGGTTTATAATGGAATTTTGGACATTGAGGAACTTATTTATGACCAAAAGTCAAAATTTTATATTCTTTTAATGTGGTAACGTGTGAAACAGGCACCAACTTGCATTGCAGGTTCGTTGGTACATGTTGTGCAGTAGTAATCTGTTTGACATCTTCCACCTGGTGTTCTTCTATTTGAGCAGATGATGGGGTCACATTTTCCTTCCACATTAATAATATGTAATTTATTGTTGTTCAAAGACAGTGTGGAAGGATGCGCTCATAATTCCTGAAAAAGGCTTCTCAACTGAACAATCAGAAGTTTGACAAATTCAAATGGGACATCGGTTTCTCACTGTTTTTGAATGGAAAACTTCAAGGAAACATACATTTTTGAAAAATTTCTGCTTGCATAAGTTTGTCCTGTATAATTACCAGTAATCTCTTTATGTCCCCTGAGAGGGGACATCAGTTGTTTGCTAGATTTATGATATCCTATCAGAGGGGACATCCAAGTACAAAGATTTAATTTTGATTTAATTTTTTAATTTTAAAACTAAAGAACCTAATCATTTGGCTTATGCCCAAATAGGATGCCTCAAAACCAGGATAATTATTTATGTGGATAATTCTTTCACAAAATTTAACAGCCAACTCTGGTTTTTCCACTTTCTTACCTTGTGCTATGCAGTGTGCTGGGTGCACAGGTAACATGACAAATACCTATGGAGAAACTGACTCTGCTTAAACAACACATATTTCTCAGTGCCCAAGCATGATGATTTTGCCATAGTAGTTGCCTAATAGAATACTTGCCAACCGAAATTACACTGCAAATAACATTTTTATTCTTTTTTTTTGTTGGGCAGAGGGTAAAGATGGGGTCTCATTATGTTGTTCAGGCTGGTCTCAAACTCTAGGCTTCAAGCGATACCCCCACCTTGGACCCCTAAAACACTGGGATTACAGGCATGAGCCACCACGTCTAACATTTATTTATTTAGTGCCTTTACCTGCCTGATTACAAGTTTGGTCAAGAAACTCAAAGCCACTGTTGACATTTCCAGTAGGAAGGGATTTAATATGGAGAACTGGACTTACACAGCCATGAGAAGACCCAAGGAAGTGCAGATCACGTAGGCATTGCTAACTCCATAGGTATAGGAATTACAGGAAGCTACTGTTGGTGATCTCAGCTGCCTGCAGCACCAGGATGTGAGTGATTTTCAGAAAGATACTTGGAAGGTCTTGGCAAATCCCACATGAGCTGTCTGATGCCCTTTGGCCTGATTGCTGTACTTTTTTGAGTACACTTTTCCTTCCAAATGGAGAGTACACTTTTCCTTCCAAATGGTGTGCAAATGGACCTTAGAGGTGAAATCTAATTGGATCTTTGTGGACAAGTATCCAGAAGAATGAAGATATTGCAAAATATTCAGTACACATTGTTCAGCACAGTTTACCCTTTGCAATACACAGCGTCGACACTCACCCTTGTACTCATGTTTACATTTCCAAGGAAAGAACAAGAATATGATTCTGCCTGACATGCAGCAACTATTCCTGTTGAAATGAAGACACACTTGCCCTCCTCTTCCCAAGAAGAGATAAGTCTCAAAATTACACTGTCCACTTCTGTGTGATATTTATTCCTCTTAATTACAATCTCCCTTGATACAAAAATCTTAGATACAGCAGGCACGGTGACTAACACTTGTAATTCTAGCACTTTGGGAGGCTGAGGCAGGAGGATTGCTTGCAAGAACCCAGGCATTTGATACCAGCCTAGACAACATAGCAAGACCATGTCTCTACAAAAAAGAATTTTAAAAATAGCAGGCATGGTGACACATGCCTATAATCCCAGCTACTAGGGAGGTGGAGGTGGAAGAATTGCCTGAACCCAGGAGGTCGAGGTTGCAGTGAGTCATGGTCATGCCATTGCACTCCAGCCTGGACGACAGAGTGAGACTCTAACTCAAAAAGAAAAGTGTTACATACAGTCATCTCTCCTTGTCCATGGGGTATACATTCCAACAACTCAGTGGGTGCCTGAAACTGCAGATAGTACTGAGTCCTAATACAAACCTGTTATTTATTAAAAATTGTGTACGTCTTCTTACGTGTTTAAACTTCAGTTACCTTCAAAGTATCCATTTGATGAAATACACCTATCGAGATGCTTTTTCCACTGCTTAAAACAGTTTTTGGACTTGTCAGTTTTGCTGCCTTTTAGTGCCGCTGCTGTTTTTTGTTTCGCCTCTTCCACACTGGCAAAACGTTTCCCTTTCAGGACTTTTTTCATCCCAGGAAAAGAAAAAATAAAATTACTGGAGGTGAGACTGGGTGAATAGGGAGGGTGGGGCATGGGAGTCTTGCCGTTTTTGTTCAAAAACTGCCGAATACTCAGCATGATGTGGGCAGGTGTGCTCGTCACCCATCATGAAATGGGCAAATGCACTGAAAGTCTCGCAAAAAAAAAAAAAAAAAAGGAACCAAACGCAGCCTCTTACAACAATGGTAGTGGATACACTGATGCTGATGGGTTCCTAGAACACTTACCTAGTGGGGGACGCCTGTACCACTAGGGGCCCACCCTCCCCAAAATAATTCCGATTTTTTTGGGTCCCCTTGTACACTTATTTTCCCCTGATCTGTTAACTGAAATGGCTACTAAGTGATTAACAGGCAGGTAGTGTATACAGTGTGGACACACTGGACAAAGGGTTGGTTCATGTTCAGGGTACAATGGCTCAAGGTTCCCTCTTGCTGCTTAGAGCAGTGTGCAATTTCAAATGTATGAATTGCTTACTTCTGGAATTTTCCATTTAATATTTTAAGACTGATTGACTGCAAGTAACTGAAACAATGAAAAGTGGAACTGCAGATAAAGAGGGACTTCTGTAGTATTAGATGGAGTAATTGGAAGGGGAGAGAGGAAAAGTTGATTAATATATGTAAATACACATCAGATAGGGAAAGAACTGTGCATTGCTACTAAGGCCTTCATCTGTCAAGTCTCCATAGTTCATATAAATATATACATATATGCACATCCACACATAGAAATAGATCATTGTATATATGCGTGTGTATGCGCACACACATATATTTTCTCCTTCGATACTCATGTTGTGTTCCCATCCTGCACCCAAGTAGTCGTGATTCTTTGCCAGACCTTTTTTGCTTCTCTCTCTTTTATTTTTTATTTTTATTTTTATTTAATTTATTTATTTTTGAGTTGGAGTCTCACCCTGTCGCCCAGTCTGGAGTGCAGTCGCACACTCCCGGCCATGGCAGCCTCGACCTGCTGGGCTCCGGAGATCCTTCCGCCTCAACTTGCCAAGTAGCTGGAACTACAGGTGCGTGCTACCACGCCTGGCTAATTTTTGATTTATTGTAGAGACGAGGTCTCACCAAGTTGCCTGGGCGAGTCTTGAACCCGTGGGCTCAGGCAATCCACTCGCCTTGGCCTCCCAAAGTGCTGGAATTACAGACTGAGCCACCGAGCCCGGCCTTCTCTCTCTTTTAGTAAGTTTGAGGAACTCCCTACCTCTCCCAACTTGTATATAAACTGGGGGCATATATGTGGGAAAAGTGGCAGCAGGAATTTCTGGCAGTATGGTAGACTTATGGAAGTTCCTAGGACAGAAAATAATGCTGACTAAAAATGTAAAAAATCAAAAAAACCTTCTCTTCAATTACATAGGTGAGTTGCCAAGAAATAAATTCACAGAAACAAAAAGGAAAACACCAGTTAGAGAAATAACAAATACTGAAGCTTATGGTTACACTGGGAGGAGGCATCTGCCAGTCTCTTGTATACTAGATCTTTCCATTTTAATGGGCTTTATATGGGGGGCAGGAGGTAGACATGGGCTGGAGGAAGGTGAGAAGCCTTGGAAAAATAACATTCTTGACAAAAGAGTGAAACAGGAAATAAAACATGCCAGAGGTGGGTACGGTGGGGAATAATGTGGTCCTCAGCCTTGATTGTGGTGGATGGGAGAAGTCTTCCATGAGAATTCCTTACCACACCTAGTTCCCATGCAGGTTTTGTGTAGAAGTTTATCCTACCTTTAGGTGCTGAAAAGCCCCATACTGAAAATCTATTTTACAGTAATCCCGAGTTGATACTGCCCCCATGCATTTGGCAAAAGCAACCCAAATCTGGAGGAATGTACTTTATTTATTTATTTATTTTTTGAGTTGGAGTCTCACTCTGTCGCCCAGACTGGAGTGCAGTGGCCGCTCCCGGCCACTGCAGCCTCCACTTGCTGGGCTCCGGCGATCCTTCCACCTCAGCCTTCCAAGCAGCTGGATCTACAGGCGCGTGCTACCACACCCGGCTAATTTTTTTTTTTTTCGATTTATTGTAGAGATGAGGGCTCGCCAATTTGCGCAGGCAGGTCTCAAACCCACGGGCTCAGGCAATTCACTCACCTCGGCCTCCCAAAGTGTGGGATTACAGGCTGAGCCACGGAGCCCAGCCAGAATGTACTTTAAATACAAGCCTCAGGTCATTTCCTTAAATATTCCAAGAAGCATAAGCTCAAAAATCCAAAATCACAATCATGTGAGAAAAAAGATGACGGAATCAGATTTGCAGACTGCAAAAATTGTAAGTACAAATTTTGTACCGAGTCTTCTCTCAGTATCCATGGCAATCAGTTCCAGGACCACCCTGTGGATGCCAAAATCCACGGATGTTAAAGTGCCTTATATAAAATGATATGATAATTGCATATAAACTATGCATATCCTCATACATACTTTAAATCATTTTGTTGGAGCTTAGAGAACAATACCCCAAAATATGATATGATACTTTGGCATATTAACCACTTTGAATTAAGAGAAATTGGAAGGTCTTTTAGATGCTGCCTCAGAACCAAGAACTCCCTAGCCTCTGTTTCTCTTCTCACTTCCCAACTCCCCTTTTCTCTCCACCCAAGAGCAGGGAGGGACTCTCTGGAATCTCTTTATCAGACTAAGGAAACTTCTTTACAAAATAAATGCAATTGTCTTAAGAACCGCGCCTCCCCACAAGAATTTCATTAAATAACCAGGAAAGATAAACCACTGATTTATCTACTCTTTTGGAGGAAGCTCTGAGAGATTATCTTTACCTCAAAGAGAACGCATAATCTTTGCTCACAATGTAGTCCTGCCCCTCACCTTCCTGTAATTTGCCAGTCCTATTCAGTTATTACCTGAATAGATAAGATAATTACCTACAAGATAATGTCTGCCTCCCAAATTCGTTCGTTTCCCCTAAAAATTATTTACTACCCTTCTGAATTGCCTACAGCCCCCCATTTCTCTCTCCCTTATAAAGAGGGTATTTAACCTTCAGCCATTATCTATGAGACTCCTGTATCCATGTGCACATAATTAAATTTGTATGCCTTTTCTCCTATAATTTGTCTGTTGTCAGTTCATTTCAGCAAATCTTCAGAGAGGGCAGGAGGAGAGCTTTCTGTCCCCATAATCTTTAGATTACTGGTAATACCTAACACAATGTAAAGGCTATGTAAATAGTTGTTATACTATATTTTAAAATTTGTGTTTTTTTATGGGTTTAAAAAAATATTTTGGATCAATGGTTGATTGAGTCTGTGGATGCAGAACTCATGAATATGAAGGGCTCACATGTATGACAAAGGCATAAGAGACAATGGAGAATGGCAAGGCAGATTTAAGAAAGAACTAAAAATGAAATATAATAATTAAAATTAGAATGGATAAACAGTTTAGTCCCAAATGAAGAAAGAATTAGTGAACAGACAGATAGGTCTGAAGAAATAACTGAGAATGTAGCAATTACTATAAGGAGTAGTAGAAAGTGAGAAGCGAAAAGTCAAAGATTCTTGACTTGGGAATTTTCCAGAGCAGATTAAAGGCAATTCCTATATTTTAGAGTATCCAGCAAATCTCAAACAGATTAAAAGAAATGCTCTTCTTAGACACATTGTTTTGAAACTGAAGGACACAAAAGACAAAAAGATCTTAAAAGCAGCCAAACAGATATGACTACCCACAATAAAGTCAGCAGTGATACTGATGGCTCTCTCCCAGCTGCAACAGTGGAAACCGGAACAGTGGAATAATGGTGAAAAAGGCCAGGAACAGTGCCCTACGCCTGTACTCTCAGCTCTTTGGAAAGCTGAAGTGGGAGGATTACTTGAGCCCAGGAATTTGAGACCAGCCTGGGCAACATAGCAAGCACTTGTGTCTACAAAGCTGAGCATGCTGGTGCGTACCTGTAGTCCTAGCTACTTGGGAGGCTGAGGCGAGAGGATTGCCTGAGCCCAGGAGGTCGAGGTTGCAGTGAGCCATGATTGTGCCATTGGCACTCTAGCCTGGGCAACAGAATGAGACTCCAACTCCAAAAAAAAAAAAAAGTATCGAAAAAAATAACTGGTGAAACTGAATTTCAAGAATGATGGAAAAATGTACTATCTAGTGAACAAAAACTGAGATTGTCACTAAAGGATCTTCCAAAGATAAATGCTAAGATGATGGAAGATGATCCTATGAAGACTTGAGATGCAACAATAACGAATGGTGGCTGGCTGTGGTGGCTGACACCTGTAGTCCCACCTAGTTCAGAGGCGGAGGCAAGAGGATTGCTTGAGCCCAGGAGTTTGAGGCTGTGAATAGCCACTGCATTCCAGCCTGGGCAACTTAGCAAGACTCTGTCTCTTAAAAAAAGAAAAAGGAATAGTGAACAAAAAAGACTTTTAAATGAGGGTAAATCTAAAGCATTAACTGTCCAAAACAGTAGTAACATTTTTTTAGAGGCTATAAAAGAATCCATGATAAACTAAAATGCTAGACAGTAATATTATAACTTGGGAGTAGGTGGACAGATTTAAAATATTATAAGGCCCTGTTATTATGTGGGAGGAGGGGAAAGATTAAAATTTTGAGCTTTGATAAGTTAAATATACATGTTAAAAATTTTATGATAACAGCTAAAAGACTGTAACTAGAACATCTAGCTTCCAAAGTGATAGAAGAAAAAAAAATGAAATTTGGAAAATGAATCCTAGTACATTGGTAATAATCACAAAATATAGAAGACACATCTAAAATATAGGGACATAAAAAGGATAGGAAAAAGTATACCAAGAAAGCCCTAGCCCAAGGAAAGTTGGGAGGCTGTATTAATATAAAGGTAGACTTTTAAGTGCAAGCAGTTTACTATAAAAGGGTACAGCTGCTGTGGAAAAGAATCTGGTAATTTCTCAAAAAATTGAACGTGGGATGACCACAAGAACCAGCAATTTCACCCAATGGAACTGAAAACAGAAACTCAGATACTTGTACACCAATGTTGATAGCAGTATTATTCACAAACAGACCAAAGGTGAAAACAACCCAAGTGTCCATCAACAGATGAATTAATAAACAAAATGTGATATATACACACAATGAAATACTACTCATTAAAAAAGGAATGAAGTTATTTTGCTGAGTGAAATAAGCCAGACACAAAAGGACAAATTTGTATGATTCTACTTATATAAAATATCTAGAATAGGCAAATTCATAGAGACAGAAAGTAGATGAGAGATTACCAGGGGCTGGAAGGAGGGAGAAATGGGAAGTTATTATTTCTTGGGTATAGAAACTTCATTTGGAGTGATAAAAATTTGGAAACTAAATAGTGGTGATGGTTGTACAACATTGTGAATGTAATTGATGCCATTGAATTGTACACTTAAAAATGGTTAAGCTCAGGTTCGATACCTCAGCCTGTAATACCAGCACTTTGGGAGGCCAAGGCGAGTGGATTGCCTGAGCCGGCGGGTTCGAGACCAGCAGGGGCAACTTGACGACACCCCCCCACCCTACAATAAATCAAAAAAATTAGCTGGGCGTGGTAGCACGAGCTTGTAGTTCCGGCTACTTGGAAGGCTGAGGCGGAAGGATCGCCAGAGCCCAGCAGGGCGACACGGGTGGCCATGAACGTGCCATTGCACTCCAGCCTGGGCAATGGAGTGAGACTTCAATGCAAAAAAAAAAAAGTTTTGTCAAATAGTGAATAAATCTTTGTATCTCATTAAGATTTTAATCTATATTGCACTGATTATTAATGAGCAGAGCATCTTTTCATATGTTTATTGACTGCTTATTTTTTGTGATGTGTCTGATTAAGTCTTTTTAAAATCTGTTTTTATGTTATTTTATTTTCATTTATTTTTGAGTCTGAGACTCACTCTGTTGCCCAGGCTAGAGTGCAGTGGCATGATCACGGCTAACTGCAACTTCGATCTCCTGGGCTCAGGTGGTTCTTCCACCTCAACCTCCTGAGTAGCTGGCAAACCCCACCCCCATACCTGACTAATCTTTGTTTTTATTTTTATTTTTTTGTAGAGGCGAGATCTCCTTATGTTTTCCAGGCTGGTCTAGAACTCCTGGGCTCAAGTGATCCTCCTTCTCAGCTTTCCGAAATGCTGGGATTATAGGTGTGCGCCACCACGCTCAGCCTAAATCAGTTTTTAAAAATTGGGTGATCTATTATTTACTCTTTAATTTGTGGGGATTCTGTACATATCCTAGATTCTATTTCTTTATATGCTATGTGTATTGCAAATATTTTCTCTCCTTTGTGTCTTGTCTTTTCATTCTCTTTAAGTAGTGTATAAAAATTCTTAACTTTAACATAGTCATTCACTCACTTTTTTCCTTTTAAGATTAGTGTTGTTATGTAACTTGTTCAAGAAATCCTTCTTCCTAGGTCTTAAATATCTTCTTCTATGTTATCTTCTACCCTTATAGCTTTGCCTGAAATTGATTTGAAGTTTGGTGTGAGGTAGGGATTCATTTTAACTTTTAAAAAAATATGTATATGAATATCCTATTTCTCAGCACTATTTATCAAAAAACTCACCCTTTCTCATTTTCTCTGCAATGTCACCTTTCATATCAAGTGTTTATTTAAATGAATCTGTTTCCATGGGCCATTTGCCTCTATACCAATTAAATACTGTCTGTGTTCCTTCTGCTTTAGCCTTCCAAGTAGCTGGGACTACAGGTGGGTGTCTACCATCATGCCAGGCTAATTTTTTGATTTATTGTAAAGATGAGGTCTCACTGTGTTGCCCAGGCTAGTCTTGAACTCCTGGGCTCAGGCAGTCCTCTCACTTTGGCTTCCCAAAGAACTGGGATTACAGGCGTGAGCCATCAAGCATGGCTGTCATTGATTGATTGATTTTTGCTTGTCCCATTACTGAGTAAACCTTGTTACTGAGAAAGGTTTATTAACATCTCCTAATATGATTGTGAAACTGTTTCATTTCTTCTCTTACTGTCTTATATATTTTCTCAGATATTTACTTTGTATATTTTATTTTATTTTTTTGAGTCGGAGTCTCACTCGCCCAGGCTGTAGTGCAGTGGCACGCTCATGGCCACCACGGCCTTGACCCGCTGGGCTCAGGTGATTCTTCTGCCTCAACCTTCCAAGTAGCTGGAACTGTAGGCACATGCCACCATGTCCAGCTACTTTTTTTGATTTATTGTAGAGATGAGCTCTCGCCAAGTTGCCCAAGCTGGTCTTGAACCCTGTGGGATCAGGCAGTCCTCTCACCTCGGCCTCCCAAAGTGCTGAGTTTACAGGCATGAGCCACCGCACCCAGCCTGCTTTGAATATTTTAGTATTATATTTAGGTACATATACATTTAAAGTTGTTATTAGCCAGGCATGATGGCGCACACATGTAGTTTCAGCCACTTGAGAGGCTGAGGTGGGAGGATTGCATGAGCCCAGGCGTTTGAGGCTGCATTGAGTTATGATCGCACCACTCTACCCCAGCCTGTGCGACAGAGTGACACCCTGTCTTTAAGAAAACTTTTTAAAAATTGTTAATTAAAAATAGTTATTGATTAATTGGATAATTTATCTTATGAAAGAACCCTCTTTATTCTCTAGTTATACAGTTCTAGTTTAAAATTTAGTTTGTTGGATAGTGATATAGTCACACCAACTCCTACTGGTTGTTATTTTCATAATACATATTTTTCATCTTTTTATTTTCAACCTTTTTTTTTTTTTGAGTAGGAATCTTATTCTGTCACCCAGGCAGCCTTGACCTGCTGGGCTCAGGAAATCCTTCCACCTCAACCTTCCAAGTAGCTGAAGCTACAAGCATGCACCACCACGCCCAGCTAATTTTTTGATTTATTGTAGAGATGAGGTCTTGTCAAGTTGCCCAGGCTGGTCTCGAGCCCCTGGGCTCAGGCAATCCTCTCACCTCCGCCTCCCAAAGTGCTGGGATTACAGGCATAAGCCACCATACCTGGCCTCAACCTCTAAAAATCCTTTTGTTTTAGATATAAACTCTTATAAATAATGTATCATTTTAAAAACGATAGTTTGCCCCTTTAAAAAAAATCCAAATTAGAAATGTTTGTCCTAAATAGGGTATTTAGTTCCTTTACATTTTTTTTTTTTTTTGAGTTGGAGTCTCGCTCTGTTGCCTGGACTGGAGTGCAGTGGCCGCTCCCGGCCACCGCAGCCTTGGCCTGTTGGGCTCCGGCGATCCTTCCACCTCAGCCTTCGAAGTAGCCGGAATTACAGGCACACGCTACCATGCCTGGCTGATTTTTTGATTTATTGTAGAGAAGAGGTTTCGCCAAGTTGCCCAGGCAGATCTCGAACCCACAGGCTCAGGTAATTCACTCACCTCGGCCTCCCAAAGTGTGGGATTACAGGCTGAGCCACCGAGCCCGGCCGTTCCATTACATTTTTTTAAAAAATTAGGTTTATATCTATCTTCTTGCTTTTATTCTTTTTTTACCTGCCAGTCCTATGTTTCTCTTTCTCTCTCTCTCTCTCTCTCTCTCTCTCTCTCTCTCTCTCTCTCTCTCTCTCTCTCTCACACTTTTTCTGCCCTTTTCTGGATTAAATACATCATTCCATTTTTCTTTCTCTTTGTTTGGATGCTATACTCTGTCTCTGTTCTTTCAGGGGTTACTGTGGAAATTACAATATTCATCGATAATATATTAAAGTCTAAAATTAATCTATGTTGTTATCCTCCTCCCACACAATAGAAGGACCGTAGGATATATATATTTTTTTGAGTTGGAGTCTTACTCTTTCACCCAGACTGGAGTGCAGTGGCATACTCCCGGCCACCGCAGCCTCGACCTGCTGGGCTCCGGCGATCATTCTGCCTCAGCCTTCCAGGTAGCTAGAATTACAGGCGTGCGCTACCATGCCCAGCTAATTTTTTGATTTATTGTAGAGATGAGGTCTCACCAACTTACCCAGGCGGGTCTCGAGCCCACGGGCTCAGGCAATCCACTCACCACAGCCTCCCAAGGCACGGGATTACAGGCTGAGCCACCAAGCCAGGCTGCAAAGTTATTTTAAAGTCTGTATCTGGTATTTCCAATATCTGGATTGTCTGTTGTTTTTGTTGACGTTTACTCCTGGTGCCCTGTTTCTTTGTGTGAATTGTTAGTTTTGACAGTGAATTCCTTGGAAAATTACTGTTGTGAATTATTTGAGGCCTAGGTCAAAGTGCCTTTCATCAGAGAGAATTTCCATTTTTTTTTTCTGTGAGATGCCTAAGACTCTACCATCAGAATTGTTTTCTAAATTCACTGCTTTTGTACCATCCAGTGACGTGAATTTGAGGCTTAAATCTGCACATTTCTAACTCCTAAAGAACTTGATTGGTATCCTGATCATCAGTGTTTTGCAGCTTAGTACAACTTTACAAAAAGAGACTACTTAGTTTCTCTTAGTTACCTTTTAGGACTTCGTGAAGTAGGTCTCAAGTGTTTTGTTTTGTTTTGAGTTGGGGTCTCTGTCACCCAGGCTGGAGTGCAGTGGCACGATCACGGTACTACAGGTATGGCCCATCATGCCTGGCTAATTTTTTTGTAGAGATGAAGGATAACTGTGTTGCCCAAGCTGGTCTTGAACTCCTGGCCTCAAGCGATCTTCCCATCTCAGCCCCTCGAAGTGCTGGGTTTACAAGTGTGAGCCACCGCATCTGGGAGCGCTCAAATTTTAATGTGCCCGAGGAGCCTATTAAAAAGTGAAGATTGCCCAGTCAACAGAAGAGATTCTGGATCAGTGGGAGTGCGGTTGCAGTCCAGGAGTTAGCATTTTTAACAATCACCATAGAGGATATAGGTGGCAGAGGTTCACTTTAAGAAGCATCATCTTGCCGGGCTCGGTGGCTCAGCCTTTAATCCCGTGGCTTTGGGAGGCTGAGGTGAGTGGATTGCCTGAGTCCGCGGGTTCGAGACCCGCCTGGGCAACTTGGCGAGATCTCATCTCTACAATAAATTAAAAAATTAGCTGGGCGTGGTAGCGCGCGCCTGTAGTTCTGGCTACTTGGAAGACTGAGGCGGAAGGATCGCTGGAGCCCAGCAGGTCGAGGCTGCGGTGGCCGGAAGTGGCCACTGCACTCCAGTCTGGGCGACTGACAGAGTGAGACTCCAACTCAAAAAAAAAACAAACAAAAAAGCATCATCTTTAGATGGCATCATTGGGTCCACTGTACAGCCTCCGGCAAGCATGTGGGAGCCATGACGCTCCTTCCCTGAGGGGAAAATGTTCAGAAACCATCGATCTCATTTTTTTTGGGGGTCAGAGTCTCACTCTGTTGCCCAGGCTGGAGCACAGTGGCATGCTCATGGCCACCCTAGCGACAACATACTAGGCTCTGGCCATCCTTCCGCCTCAGCCTTCCAAGTAGCCGGAACTACAGGCTCATGCTACCACATACGGCTAATTTTTTATTGATTGTGGAGACAGAGTCTCACCAAGTTGCCGGGGCTGTTCTCGAACCCGCAGGCTCAGGCAATCCACTCACCTTGACCTCCCAAAATGCTGGGATTACATGCTGAACCACCAAGCCCGGCCCATCAATCTCTTAACATACGCGGCCAGATATACTGAAATCTATTACTTGAACCTTGGTAGGGGAGGGAACTCTGTCCCCATGCAGATCTGGATCTCAGTGAAATAACAAAGGCAAAAGCGTCTTGCATATAGTTGCTAAACATTTACTTGGAAGACAATGATGTAACAGTCCTAATTTATGCTATAACATTGTTTAGCTTATCTTTTCCTGCTTCTCCACTGGTGCTAGAGCTAAAGAGAGAGACGTCGTTTTTTGGTGCTATGGTTGGATTAAAACACCAGCATAAGCCAGTCTGCCCTTCTCTAAAAGTCATTTTGATCCCATCCACTTAGGGTGAGTTGGAAATGTGTGACTTGAAGCCTGAGTTGAGAATGAAGAAAGACAATGAGTTGGGGTCTTGAAGCTCTTACACACTTATTGACCGAAAGAATGTCTACAAAAGGGCTTTTAGTGCTGTAATATATGCAGCATATGTAATGTATGTAACATGTGGAAGGTAAAACTCATCAGAAATGTGTATGGGAAGTCAGTAATCGAGACAGAGATGGCATTACTTATACTCTATTAAATGAAGAATGTTGAAAACTTTAAAAAATAAGCAAAACTACAGCAAGCCAAGTAAGAAAAACAGAACTATCCAAACACTACCAAACATCATAAATAACCTTAATTCGATTTATTGCAACATCACTGTATCTCTGCAGGTCTGCTTCCACATCAGGCTGTTTATTTCCCTGGTATCACTCAGAAAATGTTTCAGGTCAAAGCCACACTTGACGCTCAGGCATTCATCTCATGCTTTTAAAACTTAAAAATAAAAAAATACTCAATTCCAGTTAATTTTGCTTCTTTTAGATTATTAACGCTCCTGTCCTTTCGGAAATTGGGATGTGGAATGCCATGTGGCACATATTAAGAAGTGGGAAAAGCTGTAGGAAAATTGTCTGATGTCAATTTACTTTTCCCTCCGAGTGGAGCAATCCTTTCCCCCAGAGCTCAGGCCCAGCTGGGCTTCTCAGCTACCCTGGGCAGCCACAGGAAGAGGGTGGCTCTCTCTGCTGCATTCCCCAATGGTCTCTCTCGGATGGGTAAGGGGATGAGGGATCCCCACTTGGGCTTAAGTGGGAACAGACATGTTCGAACATGTCTGAATGGGGCGGCCTGGCCACCCAGAAGACTGGCTGTGTGAGGGCTGGGCAGCATCCTGTGGGGTGGACATGATGGATTTGCCCTCGGATGAAGGAAGGGACAGCAATCCCGAGGAGAGTCACGTGCCACCACTTGGACTGACCCTCGGGTCCCTTGGATGGCAGGACATGTAAGGACTCTCTGAGGGCTTCCACTGACAATGCCAGTGAGACAGCAGCCAGGTTTGGGATGTTTTAATTGAGTGTAACACAAGGAAGTAAGGGCTTCTCCTTGGTTTTCCTACATACTGCCCAGTGCTATGACTTCTGGGAGAGCTCAGAGAATGTCTGTTGGACATTACTGCAGAGATAGGCCGCCCTGAGTCCAGCCACGCATTTTTTTCAGGGCCACATCTGTGCACACCCCTAGGGGGATGCAGGAGATATCCTGGAAGCCTCGCAGCCCGTGTAGGCAGGTGGGGGAAGTACCCAGGGTGCCTGGAACATGGGTTACCATGGGTCATATGTGAATGTCATTTCACTGGCTCTGCAGGCTTGGGAGGCCCAAGGAAACTTGGGTTACATAAAAAAGGAAAAGCATACTGTAGTTTGGCAAACAGAATGTGCCTTTGTGTGTGAGAGTGTGTGTGTGAGAAATGAGCTTTCGTTTGGAAGGTTTGGCAGTGGTTTCAGCTGGTTCCCGAGTCCTTTTTAAATGATATTTTCTGAGCCTGGAAACCAAGCAGGCAGATCATGGAATTTTGGCTGGGGATGTTTTTTAAAAAATGTAGGCTTGCAATGAAAAAGGAGGTGGTAATTTGGCCATGAGGCCTCTATGGGCTGCAGAGCAAACCAGGCAGGGTTACCATGGCAGCACATCTACTGTTTATATAAACAAAGTTTTTTTCCCTGACAAACATACTTCATATTTAATAATACTTAATCCACAGGGGCCTCATCTCTCTTTGCGTGTAGCTAGTTCAAGCGTTTGGACTTGGTGAGAATTTTATTGCAGGTTGTGGTTGTTTCTAGGCACCCAACATACTTCACAATTGAGTGTCAAGTACTGATATCTGGAAGTGCAGGGTGAGAGGTGCTTCTGTGATAGTGAGAGTCATGAGCATGCTCGAGGCAGCGCACTCCAAGTTCTTCACTGATCCCAGGTCTCCCCATGCAGCCCACGCTGAGCAGATGTGCAGACTGCCGCTTCCATCCCGTCCACACCCCAGACAAAACCTGGGCTCCACCCACCTAGCGTCTTTTTCTTTTTTGAGTCGGCATCTCACTCTGTCATCCAGGCTGGAGTGTGGCGGCAGAATCATGGCTCACTGCAGCCCTCCTGGGATCAGATGAGCCTTCCGCCTCTGCCTTCCGAGTAGCTGGGACCACAGGCGCATACCACCACGCCTGGCTCCTTTTTTGATTTTCTGTAGAGACATGGTCTTGCTGTGTTGCCCAGGCTGATATCAAACTCCTAGACTCAAACAATCGTCCCACCTGGGCCTCCGAAAGTGCTGGGAGGCCTGGTGTGAGCCACTGCCTCTCATGGACCCACATCGAATCGTCGGTGAAGTCTTAACAAGCTCCTGTACTGTGAGAGGCATCATTTGGTTATGAGTAATAAAAGCCTACTCTGTTGAACTGAAGCACAAAAGGGGATTTATAATTGGATCATGTCACTGGAAGGGCAGGGGCAGCCTGGTTTCAGGAATCACTGGATCCAGCTCATGTGCCCCTATCTCCGGATTCTAGCACAGCCGACATACTCCTACTCTCTCCCCCCAGCCCCCGCTCCTACTCCCTCACCCCACAAACCTCCCTCCAATCGTCTTTAGGGAGATTCAGTCCTTTTAGAAATTTGGGGATGTTTAGGGTTGGAGGTAAGGATCTTGGGGTGCTTTCCAGGCATCTTTCCCCAGGAACACAGCATGAGCAGAAGTCCCAGCCAGTTTGGGTCAACTTGCCCTTTTCTCCCTTGTGAACATTCAGCCACCACTCTAGCCCCGCCCAGGAGTTCAGAGCAGCCCAGGAAAGTCCCTTCGGCTGTTGCCTTATCACTGCCCTCAGGGTATCTGGTGCCAGCAGGGAGCACTGGGGGTGCAGAATTCTCTACTGAGTCACCACCAGGTTTTCCTCATCATGAATTCACTCTGCCCCAAGGATGTCGAATGTGCACGATATACGTATATGTATGCATGGCACCAGGACTCTGGTGACTCCAGAAAGAACTTCTACCGTGTCCCTGGCTTTCCCTAAAAGCAGCCCATCTGTGGGTTCATATGAGGTTTCATGGTAGCCTCATTCCCCCAGCTCCAGAGTCCTTTATAGCTACAAGATCTCGATGTCCTCCTCTGCCACCCTGATGCCACAAGCATTTCTGAAAGTCCCCAAGAGTTTGCTTGTTTGTTTGGTAACAAACCCATGATGTCTTCTGCCAGGTCTGGGTTGACTACATCCCGGCTGTATCCTGTCCTCGGTCCCATGCCTCACTCTGCGGGCTGGTCACCCCTAAGTCACCCATCCTTGAGTGAACATAGGGCTCAGTTCACGCCGCTGGGTGGGGCTGGGGCCACACCGCCACCATGCCACCCTCTCATCCATGGCTCCACTGTCTCCTTGTTACTCAAATTCCTTCTGCACTAAAAGATCCTCCCTGACATGAACACCACAGGCATCTACTCACCCACTTGCCATCTCAACAGGTGACTTAAGAAGACCAAAGGGACCCCCAGAGTCACAGAGCTGGCTGGCGACACCAGGATTGGGATCTAGATGTCCTCATTCTCTGCCTTTTTCTTTTAGATCAAGTAACACTTTTTCTATCGATTATTATTATAATCATCTGACAGAATTGTTTTTTGAAAAGGTAAAACAAAACCGCCTTGTAAATATAGCAGGGGTTATAGTCTGAGAGCCTAATTTGAGAACCTTGTGGGGAGAGCAGTGAATAAGACAGGAACTATTTGCATGAGGAGCTGAGGAGACTCCGGAAGGAACTTATCCCAAGGAAAGAGGGCACCTGTGGGTAGCGCACGTTGGCCTAAAGACAGTCCCTTGCTGTCAGAGGGAAAGGGCAGTTTTCAGGAAAGGGCAGTTTTCAGGATGGCAGAACTCAGGGAGTATGTGGAGCAGCACAGCTTTGTGCCGGGCTCTGCACTGGGGGCCTTAGACAGGGCCATAGTGGAGCTCAGAACTGGGAGTATTGGGAAAAGAGGGAGAGCAATGGGCAGAGAAAGGGGCATCTCAGCAAGAGGACATGGTGACTGTCACAGAGGCTCAGACGCCCTGGAATTTTTTGAACTTACTGTTATTGGTTGGGACTTAAGGGGCCCTGCAGAACGCACAGTTCTACAGGCGGAGCTGAAACAGAAAAATGCATTTTTGTGGTGTTATTGTGATCCCCTTATATCTACCCCAAGTGGTTGTGACGGGGGAAGCGGAGGGTCACACTTAATGGACACACACAGCGCGTTTGTTACACTCGGTGCCCCGTCTTACGACAGCCGCTGTGATGGGAAGCTGCCACAAGAGGGCAGTGCCTGACCAGTCTGTCTCAGTCTACACGGGGGCGGGAGGAAGGGAAGAGAAATGCAGCCACACGCCCAGGCCCTTTATCCTCTTTTATGTCGCTTTCTTTCTCTGCGGGGCGCCCCGTGCCTGCGAACATGGAGCGTGAATGGCCAGGGAGGCTGGGGATGTGGTGTGTCCAGAATCCATCCAGTGCAGCCTAGAGCAGGACCCAGTGGACACCCTGGAGGACCGGGGTGCCCTGGGCTGATCACCTCTGAGTCCTTTTGCTTGTTCCTGCTCTCGCCCGGATCGCCAACCCCCCGGCCCCCTTAGTGAGCAGCCACTGGCAGTCAGGCACCTTTCTAGGCTCGGGGGGCACAGCCACCCCGGGACCTCCCTTAAGGAGAGGAGGGGCAGTGGCGTCCCCGCGGCCCCTCCCACCTGGCCACCACCTCCGCTGTGCCTGGAGTTCCGGACTCCGCCGGCCGAGCTCCGTGCGGAAGGTGCCGCAGTCGTCCAGCTCTGCCCCTGCCAGGAGGGGGTCACAGAGGAGCTCCAGCCTTGCGACATCTTTTGTCTTCCGCACCTCCGGGTGTGGCTGCGACAACCGGGAATGGGAATGGGGAAACTACAGGGCGCGCAGTGACCACAAGGGGACGTTTGGAGACGCAGAAGGGGCGGTGACTAGCGGGACCAGTCTTCCTCCGGGACCGCAATATAAGGTCACAGTGGCGGGGCAAAAAGGGCATTTCTTTGGCCCGGTCCTTCCCCTACTGGCTCAGCACATTCCCAGGAGTGCCCTGAACACAGAGACAAGACGGGGCCGCTGCAAGTCGGGGCCACCTGCCTCCCTCCCAGGGTCGGGAGCATCTCTTTCTGCCTAACTGGAGCCAGGACAAGGCGGTTGTCTGGGAGAGCTGGGCCTAGAGTCTTCCTGTGGGCGGAGGAGCAGCTGGGAAGCGGGTCTTGGCGGCCAGGCCACCTCCTAGGGGGGCATGGAAAATGAAGTGTTGGATCACCACACAAGAAGCCTTCCTATGACCATGCCCCTCTTTCTTGCTTTTTGATGGATAAAGCCCATCTCATGCCCACCAGTTTAAATCCCCACGGAGCCAGTTTTGAGGAGGGCATTCAGAAAGCTGACACTACTGCATCCCCAGCCAGAAGGCGTGTACGTCTGGCATTGATTGCAAATTGCTACTTTCCAAGGCTTCGCAGCTCAAGGCTTGAAAGCAGGAAGGCAAACCTATCTGTAAATATCTTTCTCCTTAAAATTTGTTCTCTCACGCCCCTCTTCTCTTTGGCTTCTGCCCCTTTTGGCACAAGGAATACAGTTGAGGTCAGCGAGGCTGGGCTGTTTCCCAGTCCACAGCACTTTAGGGACCAGAAGAGAATGTTGGTGTCTCCAAGGTAAGTGTGCTGTCTGCCTCAGGCTCTCGGGCTGGGGTGACAAGGACAGAGCTCAGATGAGAGTCTCAGGTGAGTGGGATCTTGCATTGACTTGGAAGTCGGATCTGGTTATTCAAAGCACTTCTGAATCCCTTGGTGTCGAGGTAGCTTTTAACTCGAGGTCTCACTGCATGCCTGTGTCTTCCTCCAGGAGCGATGGCCCCGGTGGAAGGAAACGAAGACCTGCAGCCTCTCGGGTGACTGGCTCATCTGAGTTTGGTGGAGAGCTGTTCTGAACCGAGCTAGGCTGGGAGATGGAAGCAGGAAGTCCCAGCCACATCAAGCTGCGGGCACCCATGGGTTGACGGTGCCTTAGTCTTGACCTCCCAAGGGCCTGACTGGCCTGCAGTTGCTTGGCCAGCATGTGTGACTCTCAGTCATCACCTGTTGCTATAAACCCACCATTCAATCAACATCACATGCCCCCTGCCCACGCAGAGCCTCACCTCCACCCCCAGTCCAGCTCGCCTCGATGCTTCCCGCGTGCCATCTTAGAAGGACTAGTTGGATCCTGAGCTCTGGCCTCTGCATGCCATCTTAGAAGGACTGGTGGTCCTGAGCTCTGGACTCTGCAGTATGTCAGCACAAGGCTGCCCTGGCCTAAGAAAGGGACATTACACTGGCCGAGGGAAAAGACACTGCTCTCCCTTTTGCTGCTCCATGCGAAGGGATGGGCAAGCTTTTCTCTCAAGGCCCTGCAGTGCAGCTAAGGTCAGGCTGACATTTGCAATAGGGCTGCCTTGGAGGCTTGAACAAGTAAAGGCCAGCGAGGCTCTCAGAGCCACAGGATCATCCTTAGGGAAATAGGGGTCCCCTGCAGAGTGGTAATGGCCATCACCTCTCTCCCAAAGAAAGGGCTCTGACTGCCCCTCCCTACACCCAGGTTCCCAAATGGGAGAGAGGATGGAGACTTGAATTCACCTTTAGAACAGGCATGACTTTGCCCCCAGGCCCAGAGAGAAGAGAAATACCTTCTTACTGTAGCCCAGGACTCAGTTCTCCCATTTCCTGTACCAGGTCTGTCTTTGCCCAGGACACCTGACAGCGAGGTTGGTTGTTCATCCAATTCCGAAGAGAGACAGCAGCCCCACCCTCAGTGGTAGCCCTGTCCCCAGTCCTGCAGACTGGCACCACAGAGCTGCAGCCACCATCAGCCCACTTGGGCATCATCCATGCACATGGGATATCGAGAGCCTGGGCCAGCTCTTTCTCTCCTCCGTCTCCCCTTAATCAGGTCAAGCTCATGTCCAGCCAAAATGTCTACATTCAGGTACCTGGGGACTTCACAGTTCTCTTCAGGGATAACGTGTAGACATTTGCTCCATTCAAGATTATTTTCCCAGGAAAAAAGGCAGATCTGACTCTGGGGTGGATTTAGGTATCAACTCGTATGGACATAAACTGCTTGGAGCCTTGGAGTGCAGCTTATAGTTTAAAAAATTATCCAGGTAGGTTGGGTATAGTGACTCACGCCTATAATTCCAGCACTTTGGGAGGCCAAGGTGGGAAGATTGCTTGAACCAAAAGTACAGGACCAACCTGGGCAACAGAGTGAGACCCAGACTCAAAAATAAAAATAAAATAAAAATTTTAAAAATGTCCAGGCTCATAGCCCAGCTAGAACATCACTTTTGATGTGTTTCTCTGCTCATGTCTGTCTCCTCTTCTCCACCCCAGCTATTTGGAAGCTCTTTATTCTCCTCAAACCTCTTATCCTTACCACTCTCCCAACTGGCTGCCCTCAGTTCTGAATGGCTGCCCTAATTTGGGGAGAAAATGGAAGCCAACAGTCCACCTTCCCTCAGTTTCCCATCAGCTCACCTGTGCAGGTAGATGTGGTGGCGCTCAGCCTCTCCTTTTCTCCTGTCACACTGAAGAAGGCTCACCACCCACCAAACCTGGCTCTCTGGGTTCTGGGTAATAGCTGTGTGGACAGCCTCTATAAAGACCCCAGCTTCCATCTTGCTTGTCCTCTCTTGCTCTTTGACTTATTCATTTTGCTGGAAGCTGGTTACCATGTTGTGAGCTGCTCTATGGCGAGACCCATGAGTTGAGGAACTGAGTTCCTTTGTTCAACAGCCCGTAGAGCACAGAATTCTGTCAACTACCATGTGAAGGAGCCCTTCTTTCTCGACTGAGCCTTCAGATGAGACTCCTGTCCCAGCTGGCTTGTTGATTGCAGCTTTGTCAGAGACCCTAAGCCAGAGGACCAGCTTCCCAACTCACAGGAACAGTGAAAACAATGTTTTGGGAAACACTTGGTAAAATTTGGAAAAAATTTATTACACAGCTATAATAACTAATACAATGATTCTCAGACTTGTTAGTTTCTAAGCTCTGAAATTTTTGGCATCATTTGGGCACTCACATAAGGTTGCCACCTTTTTATTTTACAAAATAGGTCTTGAAAAACTACAACCACTCTTATTTTTTCTTAAAGAGCAATCACTGTTTCATTTTAGTTATTTTTATTATGGTATTATTTTTATACAGTATGTTTCATCCATTTTAAGTTTGAGGGTCCAAAGTAGTTGCTGTAATTTTCCAACCAACAGGAAGGGAGAGAATGTGTCTATAGCAGGAGTCTTCAAGGAATTAACCCAGAAATTTCACACCTGACTTTTGCTGAGATGTCATTGACTCAAAATGAGTCACATGACCAAATCTAACTGTCTGGAAGGCTGGGAGGTGTAGACTGTGGTTGGTTGGCCAAATGCCCAGTTAAAAACCAGGAGATTCCGTTATTAACCAATAGGAGAGGGCATGTGGCATTATGCTGTCTTCTAAGTTGTCAGCCTCTGCCTCTCTTCTGGCTTTTATCCATCAACATTTCATGTGCTTCTCATATTAAAAAACGCTTCCATGGACTACACATACCTCACTCTCCTTGATAGCGCTGTCCCTCCCCCTCCTCACGCCCATTTACTCCTCCACCCTCTCTCAGCTCTCAGCTCTCCCAGAATCTCCTCTGGGACTAGTGGTCCCTTTTGTTGAATTCATGCGCTCCAGCGCCTCCCTTCCTGAGTGTCTCTGCAGCTTCTAGCACATTGACACTCTCTTCTTGAATCGTCTGTCTTCTTCATTTATTTGGTTTCATCACCTCATGCTTTCCACACTCACCTTAGTCACTCCTGGTCAGTTCCTGCCGTGAACGACTCAGTTTCCACCTCCTGTTATCTCTTGGCAACTCCCAGGGCACTCTCTTTCATTCTTTTCTCTTTCTACTCTAGACCCTCATCCTCAACAGATTCATTTCTAGTCATTTAGGACTTTATTTGGCTGCATGTAACAGAAACCCAAAATATGGTAACCAATACAAGCAAGGATTAATCTTTCTCCTGCAACAGGGAGTTTGGGAGGCAGCCATCAGTCCAGGGCTCACTGGGCTTCTTCCATAAATCTGCTTTGCCGTTCTTAGTGCGTGGCTCTTTCCCAGCAGTGCAAGATGGCTGCCACGCACTCAAGTATCACACCTGCATTCCAAGCAGGAAGAAAGGGAAGGGAAAAGAGCAAAAGGAGAATGCCTACTGAGTGTTGCATTTTATAAAGGTTATCTCAGGAATCCCCCCTGTGACTTCCACTCCCACTTCAGAAACAGGCCCCATGACCTGCCGTGGCCACAAGAGTATCATAAGAAATGAGTAATTTAGCTGGACACAGTGCAGACTAGAATAATCCTGGAGGAGGAAGGTATTAATAAGAACACAGGAGAAGATAGACAGTGGCTGGATGGATGCCACCCACAACTTTATCTGCAGATACTCTCAAAATTCCTAACTTTTATACAAATGCCAAGAAGCACATGAAACAATGCTATCACTAATCAGTGGGGATTATGTAAATAAAAACCATGACGAGATACAATTTCACACTCCCTAGGATGGCTGTTACTAAAAAACAAGACAAGTATTGGTGAGGATGTGGAGAATTAGAACCCTTGTGAGAAAGTAAAATGATGTGGCCACTGTGAAAAACAGTATGGTGATTCCTAAAATTAAACGTAGAATTGCTATATGATCCAGTAATGTCACTTCTTTTTTTTTTGAGTTGGAGTCTCACTCTGTCACCCAGACTGGAGTGCAGAGGCCACCATGGCCTCTACCTGCTGGGCTCCGGCGATCCTTCCGCCTCAGCCATCCAAGTAGCCGGAACTACAGGCGCGCGCTACCACACCCGGCTAATTTTTTTATTTATTGTACAGATGAAGTCTCGCCAAGTTGCCCAGGAGGGTGTTAAACCCGCGGGCTCAGGCAATCCACTCACCTCAGCCTCCCAAAGCGCGGGATTATAGGTTGAGCCACCGAGCCCGGCTCAGTAATGTCACTTCTAGTATATACCCAAGAGAATTCAAGGCAAGGATTTGAACAGGTATTTGTACACCTGTGTGCATAGCAGCATAACTCATAATAGCCAAAAGGTGGAAACAACCCAAATATCCATCAATGAATGAAGGGGTAAACAAAAGATGGTACATACATGCAATGGAATGCAATTCTGACACACCTTACAACAAGGATGAACCTTGAAGGCATTACGCTAAGTGAGATAAGTCAGACACAAAAAGACAAATATTACATGGTTCCACTTATTTGAGGTACTTGGAATGGGCAAATCATAGAGACCAAAGTAGAACAGAGGTTACCAAGGGGTGGAGAGAGGAGGGAATGGGGAGTTATTGCTTAATGGGTACAGTGTTTCAATTTTGCAAGATAAATAGAGTTCTGGAAATGAATGGTAGTGATGGTTGCACAATAATGTGAATGTACTTAGTACTGCTGAACTGTACAGTTAAAAATGGTATTTTTCTCAAGATGGGCTTTCTGGGGTCTTGCTATACTGGACTCAGGTGATCCTCCCATCTCAGCCTCCCAAGTAGCTAGGACTACCTATGCATGCCACAGCGCCTGGCTTGAAATGGTGCGTTTTATGTTATATGTATCTTACCACCACAACAAAAAATTCCCATTTTCAGTTCTGGATTCTCATACTTTCAAGACTTGTTTATTCCAGCTCTGGGCATTTTAATGTGGCTCTGTCACCTTAAGCACTATGCTTAGAACTGGACTCATCAAGTCTGACACTGGGCTCTAAGTTTCAGCTGTCAGAGGGCACATTCACAAGCTCAGTCACTGGCCTGCAAAGCTTCATACCATGCCAGGATGGGACGGCCCGGAGCTCCACGTCACTCAGAGATAGGAGGATCCGCAGAGGTGCCAGCCTTGGCCCGAGGCCCAGAGGACCCCGTCTTCTCCACCACCCCCAGCTGCTTCACCCAAGCCCAAGTCACCATCCTCCGTGCCTCCACAAACAAACAAAAAGCTCCCTTCCTCCTCTCCTGATAAGCTCCCTTTTGGAGCCCCTGGTGTCTTTTCCTGCCTTACTCTTGGGTGGAGACCATCCTGTCCGTGCTGCCAGATTTGGGACAAGGGGTGGGGCCCTCTGTTAGCACATGGTTCTGCCCTTTTCCAGAACACGGCCTGTCAAGGGAGCTCCTGGTGGGGTAGGCCTTGTCGAGCATCCCAGAGTTCTGACCCTTCCTCAGGACCAGGGCTTTCCCTGGGTGGATGCATCAGCCAGTGTCCATCTTGGTCAGCCGTTGTTAAATATGTGGAATATTACCATACCTGTTGTTAGATATGTTGACTATTACCCAGCCTAGGACTGTGGGTGCCTACTCTCTGCACATTTGAAAACATGTGGTCTACTGGTTTCTACAGGTAGAAAGACTTTCTGCAAAGGGACATGAAGTGTCTGCCTATGTATGGAAGAGTCTAGTGTAGTGTAGCACTTCTACACACAAAATATAAGGCAATTCTCAAATGGAACAATCTGAAAACCTTGTCCTAAACTCACTGGGAGATGGACTAGTAAACAGTGAGAATGGGAGAAGAGATTGAGATCCAGGGGACTTTTTTTTTTTTGAGTGTGTGTGAGTTGGGGGTCTCACTCTGTTGCCCAGGCTGGAGTGCAGTGGCACAATCATGGCTCACTCAGCTTTGAACTCCTCGGCTTAGGTGATCCTTCTGCCTCAGCCTCCCAAGTAGCTGGGACTACAGACATTTACCAACATACTTGGCTAATTTTTTTAGTTTTTATTTTTTGTAGATATAAGGTCTCACTATGTTGCCCAGGCTGGTCTCGAATTCCTGGACTCAAGAAATCCTCTCACCTTAGCCTCTCAGTGTGCTGGGATTACAGACATGAGTCATTTTGCCCGGCTAGGGGACATTTCTGATTCTATCAGGCATGAGCATTAGCTCAGACACACATATGGTCTTGCTTAATATGCCTGAAAGCCTGAAGGTATATTTGTTATGTAGTGCTGTGTAACAAATTACTCCCAAACTCAGTAGCTCAAGATAACTACATTTATGATCTCACAGTTTCTGTGGGTCAGGAATATGGAATGGTTTATCTGGGTCCTGTAGCTCAGGGTCTCACAAGCCATGATCCAGGTCTCACGCAGGGCTGCAGAAATCTCTAGGCTCAACTAGACAGCATCCTGTTTCAAATGCACTCACTAGTTGTTGGCAAGAGTCAGCCCATTGCTGGCTGTTGACCAGAGCCCACCCTCAGTTCCTCGCCCTATGGGCCTCTCTGTAGGGCAACTCCCATCATGACAGCCAGATTTATGAGTGACGAGAAGGACCAGTCAGAGTGTGGGCAAGATGACAGTCAGCCTTTAATACCTGACTACTATTTTACCCTTTTCTCTTTTTTTTTTTTTTTTATTTTTTGAGTTGGAGTCTCACTCTGTCGCCCAGACCGGAGTGCAGTGACCGCTCCCGGCCACCGCAGCCTCGCCTGCTGGGCTCTGGCGATCCTTCCGCCTCAGCCTTCCAAGTAGCTGGAACTACAGGAGCGCGCTACCACGCCCGGCTAATTTTTTGATTTATTGTAGAGGTGAGGTCTCGCCTGCCCAGGCGGGTCTCGAACCCGCGGGCTCAGGCAATTCACTCACCTCAGGCTCCCAAAGGCGGGGGATTATAGGCTGAGCCACTGAGCCTGGCACCCTTTTCTCTTTATTAGAATCGGATCTCTGGGTCTAGCCCTCATGCACGAGGACACGAGGCTATGGATACCAGGAGGTGGGGCATTTGGGAGCCATTTTAGAAGTTTTCACCACAGCTGCTAAATAACCCCAGCATTCTCTTTTGGCTTGGGACATTTCATCTTGCAGGGAAACTTGATCAGTCAGTCAAATCAATCAAAGGGGAGAAATAAGCTGACAGATGACTGAACCGTTACCCCTACCTTCCCTATGAATATTGCTCCCACTAGTGTCGATTTCAGAGTTTTCAAACACGAATGGTGAAGTTGCTCACAAGTTTGAGGGCCCGGTTTTCTCCCTGGACTGAAGAGGAAAGAACAGTGGTTCTCAAGGCTGCCTTTCCTTTCCTTGTTCTGACTCGTTCCGGCGGTTTGGCTCTGCTCCGTGATTTGTTTACATGGCTGGGCAAAGAAGATGACTTAGCCCATCCAGGCTCCTAAGCCACACGGAGCCCTGGTAGAACTGATTTCAAAGTGAGTCATTCATCACAATAAGCCCTAACTGGCATCATGCACAAAAATCCATGTCAGTGGGGATAGTTGTCTTTCCTACAGACACACTACACTATGATAAATCACACTTTGTTGTTATTGTTGAGTTAGAGTCTCACTCTGTTGCCCAGGCTGGAGTGCAGTGGCACGGTCACGGCTCACCACAGCCTCAACCTCCTGGGTTCCGGCAATCCTTCCGCTTCAGTCTCCTGAGTAGCTGGGACTACAGGCACATGCCACCGTGCCTGGCTAATTTTCTTTCTTGTAACGATGAGGTCTCGCTACATTTCGCAGGCTGGTCTTGAACTCCAGGGCTCAAGCAATCCTTCCACCTATGCCTCCCAAAGTGATGGGATTACAGGCGTGAGTCACCATGCCCAGCCATAAAGCTCATATCTGCACCTGCCTTTGCACATGCTATTCCCCTTCTGAAATGCCCTTCCTGCCTGCCTGTCCATCTTTCCAGGTGGTCCTTCATGAACCTTCCTTGCCTATTCCTGTCTGCACAGCTCTTTCTCTTCCTCTGAAGTTTGAAAGCAGGTAATGTCTTTGCCACATGGTTTAGTTGCTGCTTTCATCCTGCCTCGTGGGGTTTTTATTTTCCTCGTGTGGGTTGTATGCCCTGCCTTCAGCCATATGTAAGTGTCTCGGGGAAGAACTGGTATCTAAATCTTTCAGGCCCACTGTGGTTCCTCTCCCTGGGTAGGGCTCATACGTATTTGAAGGTAGAGGCCTGATCAGGCCTTCTGTTTGGAGGCTCCTTCCATTCCCCTCTCAAGCCCCTTGCATAGCACCTGGCCAGGCAGGTTTTCCCTAAATAAATGTAAACTTGATGTTGGTGTCCCAGCATTTACTTAGGTGGGACATGTCATAGAGGAGGTTGATGGAGAGGAGGGGGCTGCGGCCTCTTCCTGCAGGCCACCAGGATGAGGCAGAGCTCTCTGTCACCCACATGCCCTCTGCTCATCTCGTGTTCTCTCCCACTCACCCTCAGGACGCTGTGATGCTGACACCTGCAGGGCATCTCACTGGACTCACTCTCTGTGGAGGCACTGCCCATGGGGCAGTGCTCGGTCTGGAGAAAGGGAATCTGGATCTTTATTTCTGGGCAAGCAGCTCTCCCTCACCCTGCATTCTTGCCTTCTGAATAGCACAGTTGTTGGTGGTTGTTTTTTTTTTTTGATGTTGTTGTTTTTTGCTTTGAAGGAAGGAGAAGGACAATGCAAGTGAGATCAGCAGGGAGGAGCCCAGGAGCCTCCCTGCACAGACACAGGCCTGGCCGAGTGCTGGACAAGGGAATTCTGGGTGGGGTCGGGGGTGGGGGCCTTTGAGGGCTGCTGCAGACAGAGGAGGCCCTGTCTGGCCAGGATCACGCTGTGGATTCTGTGCTGGACTCTGCAGTTTCAAACTCACGGGACAAAGCTTAAAATGTCCTAGTGCCTCAGTTTGCCCCTAGGAGCAGGAGGCCATGAGGTCCCTCTGGTGGTGCTTGCGTCTCTTGTGAGCATGGGGGATCCTGGGGCTGCCACTTATTGTGGGGAGGGGTGTGACAGTAGCATTCCTCGGGTTCTCCTGCAGCCCGCATCTGTGACCAGCATTTTCCGAGCACCAACTGTGCTCCAGGCTTCGGGGTGGTGGACACAGAAATGACAAAATCAGATGTGGCAAGTCCTTGCCCTGGAGGAGCCCTTGCAGTCTAAAGGGAGACAGAGCAGGTGATGTCAGAGGTTTGCTTGGCCTGTCATGGGTGCTCAGAACCGGGACACTGGGCGGGAGGCATCATGGAAAGCTGGAGGAGGCCTGAGACCAGACAGATGACTAGCATTTGGTTACTTGGGGCAGAAACTTTTCCACAGAGGAGACGCAGTGTGTACCAAGGCTCAGAGAAACAACACCGCACAGTGTGTTTGGGGAGGTAGAGTGAGTTTGGCCTGGCCGCAGCGTGAGGGTTGCAAGCAGGCGTGAAATAAGCAGGCTTGAATTCTAGAAAGATTGCTGTGACTTGTGAGGGCGGGAGGGGAGCCTGAAGAGAGGTGGCTGTGCCCGCTGGGGCTCTGCAGTCCTCCAGGGGAGTGACTCAGAGAGCAGGATGGGGTAGGAGCAGGGGGGACTATTTTGTGTGTGGTGTGTGTGTGCATGTGGTTATGAGTGTTTGTGCACATGTGGGAACGTGTTCATACTTTTGATTGCATGTGCATACAGGTGTAAGTGCATGTTTGCTCCTTGCGTGCATGTGTGTGAATGTGTGTGAGCATGTGTGGGGGCTGTGGGTAGTAGGTATGCGAGAGTTGCTGGGGAACCAATGCTGAACTTGGTACTGTAGTCTTCCTTTCACATTTGAGTAAACTGAAGCTCAGAGATGTTAAATACCTTCCTTTTTGCCTTCTGTGAATACCGGAACACTGTCCGTTTAATCCCTACAGACACTTATAAAGGAGTTACTGTCGCCCTCCCATTTTATAGATGAGCAAATTGAGGCTCAGAGAGATACAAATCCTGGTAAGAGTGAACTGGGTGTCATATTTCTATATGGTAAACATCAGATCATGGACTTCTTTTGAATACCTAACGTTCTCTTTTATTATCATTATTTTTTTTTAGCACAAAAAGGGTAATCTAGGTGCCTTTCATGATCCTCCAAGGACATAGGCAAAAAGGATTGAGGGAACAGGAAAATTTTTTTTAAAATATTATTTTATTGAGTTGTGGGGTTCATGTGAGGATTTACTATATAAGTAAATTATAGGCAGGCGAGGTTTGGGCTTCGAGCAGGTGCTCTCTCCCCTGAGAGTGGACTTCGCACCCCGTGGGTAGTTGTGTGCCCATTATCCCTCTTCCCTCTCTCCCTCATTTAGCAGTGTCCAGCATCTGTTGTTCCCATCTTTGGGCTTGTGTGACCAGTGATCAGGGCCTGCTTATGAGGGAGAACAAGTGGTATTTAGTTCTTTGTTTCTGTGGTAGTTAACTTAGTATGATGGTCTCCAGCTGCATCCAAGTTGCTACAAAGGACGTGGTTTGTTCTTCTTTAGGGTTGCATAGCATTCCCTTGTGTATATGTACCACATTTTCTTTATCCAATCCACTTTCGACGGGTTGCTGGGTCGTTTCCATGTTTTTGCTGTTGTGAATACTGCTGCAATGAACATATGTGGGCAGGCATCTTTTTGGTAGAGCAATTTACATTCCTCTGTATATTCCCAGGAGAGGGATTGACTAAATCATGTGGAAGCTCACTTTTTAGTTCTTTGAGAAAATGCCACACTGCTTTCCAAAGAAGTTGAACTAGCTTACATTCCCACCAACAGTGTAGAAGTGGTCCCCTTTCTCCACAGCCTTACCAACACCTATTGTTTTTTGACTTTAATGATAGCCATCTTGACCGGTGTGAGGTGGTATCTTACTGCAGTTTCGATTTGCATTTTTTAAAACAATAAGAGGGCACAAAGTAAAGTCTATAAGAACACCATCCTCAAGACAATGTCCTCAAGTCCAAAGCAATGAATGGGTAGCTAAGAATTCCTCAGGGTTCCTGGTAGTTTACTTCTTTCTGGTTTTTTTTTTTTTTTTTTTTGAGTTAGAGTCTCACTCTGTCACCCAGGCTGGAGTGCAGCGTCATACTCATGGTCACTGCAGCCTCAGCCTTCCAAGTAGCTGGAACCACAGGCACACGCTACCACGCCCAGCTTATTTTTTGATTTATTGTAGAGACGAGGTCTCACCATGCTGCCCAAGCTGGTCTTGAACCCATGGGCTCAGCAATCCTCTTGCCTCAGCCTCCCAAAGTGCTAGTATTACAGGCTTGAGCCACCACGCCCAGACTGCTTTCTGTTTTAATATGAGGCCTCTAAGTTAAGCACATGCTAACACTTCCAATGTTAAATGGAAGAGGAATGGTTGTAAAATGTACTGCAAACTAGCATTCCTAACTTTTTTTTTTGCACTCCTAACTTTTAATGTGTATATGGACCATCTGGGATCTCATTAAAATGCAGATTCTGATCCAGTAGGTCTAGGCAGGGCCTGAGATTCTGCATTTCTAACAAGCTCCCAGAAGACATCCCTACTGCCAGGTTTTGGACTAAAGCAGCAAGACTGATTAAGAAATGAAGACGCCACAGTGTCTGCTGTTAATGAAGGGTAGAACACAAGCAAGAGTCTGAGGGGAGAATTAGTTTTGGATGTCATGCAAATTTTTCCAGAAGAGTTGGGGGATACAAACACTGAGTGAGAAGTGTCAGGAGGAGGAGCAGGGAGTGCTGACCCCTCCCATTTGCCCCCAGGTCCACCACCTCCAGCTCGTCTCACTATGCTCTGCACCTGGAAGGAGTACCTGTCAGGCTCTGCCTTCTGGATTCTGTTGGGTTCAAGCCAATGGGAAGCCCTGCAGAAGGTTGCTAGGAAGGAGGCCAGTCGGTTGGAGTGTGTATTTCCCAGACTCCTATTCTTCATCACATACCCCAGCTCATCAGGCTGCTCTCTCCTCTTAGCTTGCACTCTCTGGTTCTGGTATCTCTTCTCTCTGTTGCTGGCCCCCATATACTGCACCATTCTCAGTCAGTAAAGAAGCTATTTACAGAGGCGTGGGCTGGTTTGTACAAAGCAGCCAGCGTATGTGTGTCATCTGTATTCTGTCTGGACAGTGACCAATAGAGGAGGATATGGTCAGCAATGCTAGATGTTGCAAGAGGAGTCATTGAAACCAGGACATCAGATTTTGCAACTGAGAGCTCCTCTTGTTTCCCCAGAGCAATTCCCAAGGTCTTCCCATTACGATGGGCATCGTGAGTTGAGGGATAAATGAGACTCAAGAGTCAGACTACTGCCAAAAGTTTGGCTATGAAAGGAGTGAGGAAAGCAAAGCAGTAGCCAAAGTGAATACTGGGGCTGAGGAAGGGGATTTAGGAGACCCTGGAGCACATTTGCAAGCGGAGAAGAAGGTGCCATCAGAGATGGAGAGAGTGGGTGATAGTCTCAGAATCCACAAAAGATTTGGAAGACTCAACTTTGTAAAGGAGAAGGCATGTTTCCTTTGCAACAGATAAGAAGGAAGGGATGACTGGGTGATGAAACAAGGACTTAGCAGGGTGAGGGGCATCAGGAGAACTCCTCTTGGTGATCGATCTTTTCACTGATAGAAAAGGCAGATCTCCTCCTGAAAATGAGTGTGCAAGGATGGGGGTGAGAAGTTTAGAAACATATGCTAAAAGGAGGGAAATCAGAAACATCTGGAGAAAAATGGAAGGTGAAGTAACATCCAGGTGGACTTTTCCATGTGCTGTGGCCTGAATGTTTGTGTTCCCCCATTCGTACGTTAGAACCTAATAGCAAATGTGATAGTCTTAAGAAGTGGGGCTTTTTAGAAAGTTATTAGGTGATGAGGGAAGATCCCTTCTGAATGGGACTAGAGTTCTTATAAAAGAGGTTGACGGGAGCAGCCTTGCCCCTTCTGCCATGTGAGGACACAGCCAACAAGGCACCATCCTTGAAGTGGAGGGCAAGACACTGAAACTGTTGGTGCCTCAGACCCTAGAAGTGGGAGCAATAAACTTCTATTGTTTATAAATTACCCAGCCTAAGGTATTTTATTATAGAAGCTCGAATAGACTCAGACACCATGTTAGATGGTTTCTAATTGCTCTTTCCTTGAGGCCACCTTTCACACATTTGCTTTCTCTCCACCCTCACAGCCACTTTTGTGGCAGCATTTGACACTAAACACATTGCAATTGTGATGTCTTTTGCCTTTGAGGAGTAACTACTGGTCCTCAGGATTTCCCCTTTGTCTCTTCTCTGTTGTGCAAGGAGAAGCACAGGGATCCTCATGCGTTTTGCCAGATGGCTCTGGCTGACCACAGGTGGAGGATGAAGTTCATCTTCCCCGACCTGTGGGCATCTGTCTGCATGTTGCCTTTAGATAAGCTCACCATGGCACAGCCTTGCAGATCCAGTACCTTACTCCATCTGATCCTCTGGGTCTTTCTTTTGAAAGGGAGAATCCAATGGGCTCAGCTTAGCCATTGGATTGGCTTCTCCTGAGCCACCCCTCCACTCATGTTTCAGTCAGCTGTGGCCAGAGTATGAGGTCATGTGTTATAAAATGGACCCTCAGACTAACCCATCAGTAAAAATTGTGGATGACATTCAAATAACTTTATAGAAGGGGGTCTTAGTGAGTTTAACACCATCAAAATAATGTAGTGTACTGAGCTTTGAACTGATGTGAATGAATTTTTTTCAGGAAAATTCTTTTGGTTGTTTCTCTGCAATGATGAAAGACCCTAAGGGATAGAAGGAATTAGCTAACGGTTCTTTAAAGACATTTCATTATAAAGTAGAACTCCTTAAGAGGAAAGAAGTGAATTTTCTCCTTGTTTCTGGTTTCTTTATCACCCTAGCAGACAGGTCTGACTGGTGGGAGACTCGAATTCAGAGGCTGAGGTGGCAGAAAGAGAGCCTGGCCATGTTCATCATCACTGCTTGCAGAGAAAGTGTGAGATCACAAGCCCAACCAGACCTCATAGCTCAGGGACAAGGCTCCACCTTATTCTTTCTAAGGAAAAAATGAGATTTGTGTTTTTGTTGTTGTTGTTTAGGGATTTGTGTTTGAAGAGTCTCACTCTATACTATATAATTTTAGGCAAATCTTTATCTCACTGATATTATCATCTTCAAGAGGCAACATCTTTGAATGAATAACATACTGGATTACATTTGCACTAAGTGGTAGATGATAGACTACCCAAACTTTTCCCTGGAGCAAGTTCTGACTCTAAGAAGGATATTGAGCTCTGAAGAAAGGAATAAAGGAAATATCATGGTGGAAGACATCAGTAAGTCCAAAGGCAAGAAAATCTATTAAGGAGATTTCTGCGTACTTAGCCTTGGGCTGATTATTCTCAAGCCTGGGTGCATACATTTAGTGTTCAAACATTTATGGCTATGTAGAAGAATGCCATAACTTGGAATGTTTGTAAGGCGTGTATCTCTCTTATGGACTTTAAAGTCTGGGCTCTGTTTTCCATGACTGTCTTTTCCTGAAATACTTGCTGACTTTCTTCCTGACTGTTAAGTTGGTGAGCTGGTGCTGTGGGGATGAAGCAAAGAATTGTAGAGGCAAAGCAACAGAGTTTATTCACTTCCCAAGATAAGAAGGGACCAATGCTAAGGAAAGCATGGTGTTGGACTTGAGGATCAGGAGTATTTAAGGTTTCTATAAGGAAGTAATACAGGGAAAAATGTCTCCTGCAACTGCATTCTTGGGTGTTGATAACTTAGGTTTTGTTGTCAGACCAACACATCTTGTAACTCCAGATGGTGGGCTTGTGGTCTGTCAAGGAAGGCTGATCACAGTAGGTTAGATCAGTTTGGTTCTTCATGGCTGGAAGACAAATGCTTAGAATAGAGAGCTGTTTTCTAGGGAGGTAGTTTCTGATAATTAATAATTAGAAGGCATGTTCCTGGGAAAGCAAAACAACATTTAAGTGTAGCTAAAATGACTGCCATAATGTTTAAAGCTACTCCATTTTGAGTTTTCACCCTTTCAGGACAATTTTGAATGCTGTCATGGTGTTCAGCCTGTTTACCCAGGAAGGTATACATTCTCTCTATGAAGAGCCAACCTCCCTGGCTCATTGTGGGTTTTTTGTGGGGGGTTTTTTTTTTTTTTGGAGTCAAGATCTCACTTTGTCACCCAGGCGGTAGTACAGTGGCCAGTGGCATGATCACAGTTCACCACAGCCTTGAACTCCTGGGTTCAAGGGATCCTCCCATTTCAACCTTCAAAAGTGTTGGAATTACGAGCATGAACTATCACTCCTGGCCTGCTATTTTTATTTAAAAAACAAAACCAAAACCTGGGAAGCTTCCTTCTCAAAACAACAACAATAAAGCCCCAATGAGTTTGTTTTTCAAGGAGAGAATGCATTGCTGAGTTTCTTCAAGTCTCAAATGCCACATGCATTTCTTTTGTAAAAGATTCCTTACTTAATGTCTCTCTAAGGCCCTTACAAAGATGACCTCATCCCCTGAAATTGGCAGGGAAGAAGCATTCTGATTCTGTTCCAGCACAAGAACAGAAAGGTGGTTGTTAAGCAGAAATTGTCCAGTCAGTAATCAGACAAGCCCAGTTCCTTCTTCCCAGAAAGATTCTGGTCAAATTCTGGAGATACTTTCTGAAGGCAGGGTTTACCCTATACCCCATAGGCATCTAATTCTGGCTTCTATCAGAGGTTTTAAGGCTTGGTTGGTTTTGAGGACTCTGTGGAGGAAAAGGGGACTTGGGAAGAGCAGACTAATGTAGAACCCTCCTACTACAAACACAGAGAAGAAATGCGGGATAAAAGGAAAGTAAATTAGTTCAATTGCTGGAACTGAAGAGGGAATGGAAAAACGTAGCTGGAATTGCTGAGCGGAACTACAGCAAGCCTGGGGTGTGGGTGTGTCTGTCTGTGCTGTTATTAGGCTGGTGTAAGGCCCACACCAGAGATGAGAGTTAGGGGCTTGGACTAGGGCCATGCAAGAGCTTAAACAAGAAAGCAGAAAAGTTAGGGTGATTGCAGGGGGACAAGGAATAAGATATACCCATTGAATCAGAAAGATGTCAAGAAAGTTTGCCTGTGTCTGGGGGCAAAAATAAGTATTTTGTGAGAAAGTAAAATCTCAAGCTTATGCTTTGAGAGGTTTAGAAGACTGAATTGATACTGTCTGTGAGTTGTATACATCTTCAATTAATAAATGCACACACATCACGGTCCTGGTTATGTTACTGCTAGGATACACGCTGACACAGATGGAAAATCACTCTGGTCATAAGAACTTTTCGCTGAAAAGTCAAGGTCAGTTGAAGATGAACTTTCAGTAAAAAATTACAAAACACCTGGTGGAAAGATCCACCATGAACAAGTGTTTGCAGACACACCGAGGAGGAGGACCAGCAACCCCAAACTTGAGATCACAGAAAAACGATCTGAAAAAAACATAAAAGATAAGAATGTGTAAATGATTAAAGATATAAAAATAAATAAATAAAATCCTCAATGAAAGAATAGCACATTATGAAAAGGAATGGGATTAACACTGACAATAAAACATATTTGTTTCATGTTCAGATTTTAGAAATAAGTAAACTGAAACTGAAAAAAACCTTAACAAAACATTTTATTTGGTTGCCACCAAAAGTAAAAGAAAACCCAAGGCAACAACAATATCTACTCCCTGCAAAAAACCCCCAAAGTACAAAAAAACTTGAAACGTGCAGTCTTGGAAAGAGAAAACAAGGTGCTCACATCTCATCCTTGCATACTTCAACCCACTGAACTTAGCAGACAATACAGGCACCAAATTTGGTTACCTAGGACAACAACCTATTTCTATTATCTGTTCATAGCATGCTAATGGAAGGAATTGGGACACTGGATCAGTAGGGTTCCTGGATGAACAGCCACATAAAATCATACAGTGGGAGATAATGAAAAGAGAATTTGAGTGAAGTCATGAAATGGAAAAAGGATATTAAAAATTATATACTGTGTAGCCGAGCACGGTGGCTCACACCTGTAATCTCAGCACTTTGGGAGGTAGAGGTGGGAGGATTGCCTGAGCACAGGGGTTTGAGACCAGCCTGGGCAACTTGGTGAAAAAAAAATTAGCCAGGCAAGGTGGCGCATGCCTGTAGTTCCAGCTACTTGGAAGGATGAGGCAGAAGGATCACCCAAGCCAAACCGGTAGAGGTTGCAGTAGCCATGAGCATGCCATTGTATTCCAGTCTGGGTGACAGAGTGAGAGAGTGAGACTATGACTCAAAAAAAAAAAAGTATATTGTGTATATTCAAGTATACATGTTGGAGAACTTAGATGCTGAAATGCCTGATGATCAGCCACCATTAGTGCAATGACTCTGGGTTAGCTTTATCTCCCCCACCCCAGTATTGCTGTAGAAACAGTAGAGTCCACTCTCCTGTTAGTACCTGTGAACTGGGTTGGGATTGTCATGGTTGCAGAACAAAGAAGAAAAAGCTGTAAAGGAAGAAGAAAACTGTCATTATTTGATATTAAATGATGACCAACATGGAACATCTATTAGAATCTTCAAACAAGATATTAGAAATAATAGAGTTTAGCAAGGTTGCTGAAAACAAGATCAATATACAAAATGATCAGTAACAAAAGTTAGACAATTTAATTAAAATATATTTACAATAACAGTAGCAACAACAAAAAGCTATAAATAGCCGGGCTCGGTGGCTCAGCCTGTAATCCCGCGCCTTTGGGAGGCTGAGGTGAGTGGATTGCCTGAGCCCGCGGGTTCGAGACCCGCCTGGGCAGTGAGACCTCATCTCTACAATAAATCAAAAAATCAGCCGGGCGTGGTAGCGCATGCCTGTAATTCCGGCTACTTGGAAGGCTGAGGTGGAAAGATCGCCGGAGCCCAGCAGGTCAAGGCTGCAGTGGCCGGGAGCGGCCACTGCACTCCAGTCTGGGCGACAGAGTGAGACTCCAACTCAAAAAAAACAAAAGCAAAAACAAAAACAAAAACAAAATAGAATTAAAAGAACTGTAAACTTCTAGAAATAAATATGAGTACAAGACCTTTGTGGAAAAAAATGAAAACAATTTTTTGAAAGACATAAAACAAGACCAAGTAGTTGGCAACAAAGTACCATATTAATGGATAAAAAAGCTTAGTATAAAATATGTCAATTTTTGCCCAAGTTAAAATTAATTCATTTTAATTAAAATTCCCAAAGGTTTTTTCCTTCACAGAACTTGATAAAATAGATAAAAATTCATATAAAAGAGGAAACTAAAAAGTAACCAAAAATATTAAATAATAATTATTATGATAATGACAAATATGCCTTAACAGATTTCAAAAATCTAGATGAAATTATAGTAATGTAAACACTGTGATATTGGCATAAGATAGAGAAATTTACCAGTGGAACAGGATGAAGAATATGGAAAAAGACTTAAGTATATTAAGAATTTGGAGCCAGGCTCGGTGGCTCAGCCTGCAATCCCACGCCTTTGGGAGGTTGAGGTGAGTGGATTGCCTGAGCCTCCTGGTTCGAGACCCGCCTGGGCAACTTGGCGAGACCTCATCTCTACAGTAAATCAAAAAATCTAGCCGGGCATGGTAGCGTGCGCCAGTAGTTCCAGCTACTTGGAAGGGTGAGGTGGAAGGATCGCCGGAGCCCAGCAGGTCGAGGCTGCGGTGGCCGGGAGCTGCTGCTGCACTCCAGTCTGGACGACAGAATAAGACTCCAACTCAAAAAAAAAAAAAAAAAAGTTAAGAAGAAAATATAGATAAATCTTCATTATTTCAGATTTGGAAAATGTTTTAGACAGGATAAAATAGACAACTAAGTTAGAAAAAGGTTTTAATTGTGTAATTTTAATTGATAGTTTAGTTGTGTGAAAAAGAGGATATTTAGGGCCGGGCTCGGTGGCTCAGACTGTAATCCCGCGCCTTTGGGAGGCTGAGGTGAGTGGATTGCCTGAGCCCGCGGGTTCGAGACCCGCCTGGGCAACTTGGCGAGACCTCATCTCTACAATCAATCAAAAAGAGGATATTTATAACATATATAGGTAGTAAAAAAAAATCAGCGTGCAGAATGTCTCAAAACTCTTTAAGGAAACAGACAATCCAACTGGCATTTCAAAGAAAAGAAGATGGAGGGGAGATGGCCCTGTGAAAAGCTTACTTTGTTAGTAATGAGGGAATACAAAATAAAAATTCACACTATCAGATTGACAAAAATTTAAAGTCTAATAATGCTAAGTAGGGATTAGAATGTGGGGAAATATGAACTTTTTAATAGTGCTGGTGGCAATGCAAATTCATATCCCAACTTCGAGGAAAATTTAACAGCACCCACTCAGGTGCAAGCTTTGACTCAAGCAATTTCATCTCCAGGTATGTATCCTGGAGAAAATTTTGTATTTATGTGCAAGAAAATTCACTGTAGGACACTTTGGAATAGTGAAAATATGAACTCATCTAATTATCCATAAATAGAAGAATAAAGTATTGAGTAGCATGCATATACTAGAATGAATGAATTAGATCTTGTGTCAAAATAGATATGTCTCAAAATATTAGGAGCAGAAAAATAAGCTGTAAAATGAGGTTATAATGTGCGAGACCTCATCGCAGCATTGTTCACAATAGCGAGAACACAGAACCAACCGTGCTGTCCATCAAAAGAGGACTGGACTAAAAAAATGAGATACATATACACGATGGAATATTATGCAGCCATAAAGAAGAACAAAATCATGAACTTCGCAGCAACCTGGATGAACTTAGAGTCTATAATACTGAGTGATCTTTCACAGAAACAAAGAACTGAGTATCACATGTTCTTACTCATAAGTGGACCTTGAACAACTATCATAAATACTATAAGAAAAGGATTGACAGTAGTGGGAAACTGCGGGGATGTTGGGGGGTGTGGGGAGGTGGGATTGGCAGTAGTGGGAATCTGCCTGGGGAAGGGGGAGCACACCTCATCAACATGGGTACCTGCACAATGAATATTTGTGTACCTAACCCTGAATTGTACCCCACAATTTTAAAATAAAAAATTTAAAGGTGAAAAAAAAAGTAAAAAATAAAAGCATCTGAAACTTCCTGTGTCCTTTACCATCCCATCACCTGTCCTCCTCTCTAGTTCTGAGGTTGGTGTTTACCAAGTCCCTGCATATATTCTTTTATTTATTAAACATGCTTTTAGCTCTAAAATACATAGCATGCTTATAAACCCCATATATTGTAAATGGTGTGGTAAACGCCACATATATCTTTCCATAACTTGCTCTTTTCTAACAATATTATGTTTATGAGATTTAACCACACGATACCACTAGCTGTAGTTCATTTTTGTGATTATGTTACCACTTGTTTATCCTTCTAGGTAGTTTTTATTTTTTGCTGTTAGAAATAGTGCTACAGAAAACAGCCAGGTTTGTGTGTCCTGGATACACTTAAAAGTTTCTTTTGAGTGTCTATATCTCAAAGCAGATTACTTGGTAGTCTTGTTTCTTGGATGCCAGAATGTGAAATGCAAACCTTCTTATAATTCTAGTGTGATCTTAGAGCTCTAGTGAAGAACTCGATGTCCTAATGTCTTGCTTTTCTTTTTTTTTTTTGAGTTGGACTCTCACTCTGTCGCCCAGACTGGAGCGGCCACCGCAGCCTCGACCTGCTGGGCTCCGGCGATCCTTCTGCCTCAGCCTTCCAAGTAGCCGGAACTACAGGCACGCGCTACCACGCCCGGCTAATTTTTTGATTTATTGTAGAGATGAGGTCAAGCCAAGTTGCCCAGGCGGGTCTCGAACCTGCGGGCTCAGGCAATTCACTCACCTCGGCCTCCCAAAGCGCTGGGATTACAGACTGAGCCACCGAGCCCGGCCGATGTCTTGCTTTTCTTGAGAGGCTGTTTTTCTGATTTTTACTGAGTTGTAGAAATTTTAGAAATCGATTTCTCTGTCTCTCTCTCTCTCAACAGGGTCTCACTCTGTTACCCATGCTGAAGTGCAGTGGCATGATCCTGGCTCACTGTATCCTTGACTGGGTTCAAGTGATCCTTTTATCAACCTCCTGAGTAGCTGGGACTACAGGCGTGCACCACCATGCCCAGCTAATTTTTGTATTTTTTGTAGAGACGAAGTCCTACTATGTTGCCCAGGCTGGTCACAAACTCCTGAAATCAAGTGATTCTCCTGCCTGGGCCTCCCAAAGTTCTGGGATTACAGGTGTGACCCCCCGCACTCAGTCAAAAATGTTTGCTAGGTACCAGTTTTTTGTTGAGTACGTTCATTGCAAATGCATATCCTAGGCTGTATTTGCCTAGGATGTCTTTGTTGCAGTTTCTTTTGCTTAAAAGTATTTAAAAAATTCAAATGGAGTCACATTTGTTTATCTTTTTCTTTTTGCTGTGCCTTTTGGATCTTGTATAAGAACTTTCTTTAGCGTTTCATTAAATTCTGTTTAATGGAGGGATTTTTCTCTGACTCAATTCTAATAGTTTATTTTGCTAGCATAATGGGTTTTAGAGCATATCCTCTGGTAGGGTCCTCCAGCCAGGCGTGGTTCTATTATAATCCATGTAAACTAGTACTTGGTCCTGCAGAGATCCAAGCAGCTGCAGCCAGACCCATTTTGTCTCAGGGGTGGAGACATCTCCACCTGTCTCTCATCATAATCCTCCAAGAGAACTGTGGTAATCTAGCCAGTGAGCTTGGCTGGAATTTTTCCAACAGGGGCTTATGGAAATTCTCTTCTGTAACAGAGTGAGATGGAGATTGATAAATAAAAAATAGGGGTAATTTAGTCTGGAATTTGGAGCAAGGCAGTTTTTGGGGCAAGAACTGGTTTTGAAATCCCACTCACTCACTAATTCTGAGTCTTACATTTCTCTGTCTATACCATGAGGATAACAACTCAGTTGAAGAATTTGTGATGCACATTAAATGTATAATTCTGGATACCGAAAAATCATAATAAACAACAGTAGCTAAATTTGTTGAGTAGTTAATATGGTCAATCACATAGTTAAATGTTTTGCATAAATTACCTTTCTTTCTTTTTTTTTTTTTTTTTTAGTTGGAGTCTCACTCTGTTGCCCAGGCGGGAGTGCAGTGGCATGATCATGGATCACCACAGTCTTGACCTTCTGGGCTCAGGCAATTCTTCTGCCTCAGCCTCCCAAGTAGCTTGGACTACAGAACCTGGCTAATATTTTGATTTTCTTGTAGAGATGAGGTCTTGCTATGTCACCCAGGCTTGAACTCCTGGGCTCAAGCAATCCTTTCACCTTGGCCTCCTAAGGTGCTGGGATTACAGACGTGAGCCACTATGCCCAGCTACATGAATTATCTTACTTGGTCCTTATGACAACCCTATGGAAGTTAAGTACCACTATAACAGTAATTTAGAGGTTAAGGCGGAGGTCCTGATCAGATTTAATTTTTAGTTCACCTGCTTACTGTGCTATCTTATGCTTTTGTGTTTTGTTTTTATCTGTAAAATGAGAATGTAATAACTATATATACATATATAAGCTAAGGCAGAGTTTAAAAAGAAAAAAAAGAAAAATATCTCTCTCGAGTCTGGGTTTGGTAGCTCAGCCTGTAATCCTAGACCTTTGGGAGTCCGAGGTGAGTGGATTGCCTGAGTCCACAGGTTTAAGACCAGCCCGGGCAACTTGGCAAGACCTTATTTCTACAATAAAAAAAAACTTAGCCAGGCGTGGTAGCATGCACCTGTAGTTCCAGCTCCTTGGAAGGTTGAGGTGGAAGGATCGTCTGGGCCCACAGGTTGATGCTGGGGCGGCCGTGAGTGTGCCACTGCCTTCCAGCCTGGGCGATGGAGTGAGACTCCAACTCAAAACAAAACAAAAGAAAAAAACCAAAAAACTTTCTCTCTCTATATCAGTCCCTCAGTATCTGTGGGAGGGATTAGTTCCCGGACCCCAAATGGTGTAGTATTTACATATAACCAATGCACATCCTCCTGTATACTTTATTATTATTATTTTATTTTATTTTATTTTATTTTATTTTTTGAGTTGGAGTCTCACTCTGTCGCCCAGACTGGAGTGCAGTGGCCGCTCCCGGCCACCGCAGCCTCGACCTGCTGGGCTCCGGCGATCCTTCCGCCTCAGCCTTCCGAGTAGCCGGAATTACAGGCATGCGCTACCATGCCTGACTGAATTTTTTTTTATTATTCACTGTAGAGATGAGGTCTCGCCAAGTTTCCCAGGTGGGTCTCCAACCCGCGGGCTCAGGCAATCCACTCACCTCAGCCTCCCAAAGGCGCGGGATTACAGGCTGAGCCACCGAGCCCGGTTGTTATTATTATTTTAAATTAATTTTTTTAGAGACAAGTTCTTGCTGTGTTGTGCGGGTTGTTCTTGAACCCCTGGGCTCAAGCGATCTTCCCACCACAACCTTCCTTGTGCCTCTGCTCCTGGTCTCCTGCAAGCTTTAAATCATTTGTAGATTATTTATTGTGTCTAATACAGTGCAAATGCCATGTAAATAGTTGCTATACTGTATTATTTATCAACATCGTATTATTTTTTATTGTATTTTTATGAATATTTTTGAACAATGGTTGGTTGAATCATGAATGTGGAACTATGATATGGAAGACTGATTATATATACAAACAAACAAACACATCACAGGTGGCTTAACAACAGGGATACATACTGATAAATGTGCTAAGAAATGTTGTCATTGCGTGAATATAGTAGAGTGTACTTACACAAACCTAGATGGTGCAGCTTACTACACATCTTGGCTATACGGTCTAGCCTACTATCCTTAAGCTACACACTTGTGCAACATGTACTGTGAATACTGTAGGTAATTGTAATGCAGAGGTATTTGTGTGTCTAAACATAGCTAAGCACAGAAAAGATGCAAAAAGTACAGTATTCGAGACCTCATCTCTATAATAAATCAAAAAATCAGCCAGCTTGGTGCCATGTGCCTGTACTTCCAGTTACTTGGAAGGCTGAGGCAGAAGGATCACCGGAGCCCAGCAGGTTGACGATGAGGTGGCTGTGAGCATGCCACTGCACTCCAGCCTGGGTGACAAAGTGAGACTCCAACTCAAAAAAAAAAATACAGTATTACTTATCTTATGAGACCACCATTGTATATGTGGCTTATTGTTGACCAAAATGTCATTATGCAATACATGATCATATAAATTTTCTAGGACTGCCATATCAAAATGCCACAAACCAAGTGGCTTAAACAGAAATGGATTGTCTCCATTCTGTGGGTTAAAAGTCCGTGATCAAGGTGTTGCAGGGTCCTGCTTCCTCTGAAGGCACCATGAAGAGACCAGTTCCAGGCCTCTATGCTAGCTTCTGGGAGTTCCTTGGCTATGGCAACATAATGCCAATCTCAATATGACATTCTCTTTCTCTGTGTGTCTCTATCCAAATTTCCCTTTTTTGTAAGGACAGCTGTCATGTTGGATTAGAGGGTTCATCCTACTCCAGTAGAATGTCATTTTATTTAGTTGTTTTTATATTTTTGAGTTGGGGTCTCACTCTGTCACTCAGACTGAAGTGCAGTGTCATGATCATGATGACCATGGCTCGTGGCAGCCTGGACTTCCTGGGATCAGGCAATCCCTGCACCTCAGCATCCCAAGTAGCTGGGACTAAAGGTGCACACCACCACAACTAATTTTTAAAAACTTCTTATAGAGATGAGGTTTTGCTATGTTGCCCAGGCCGAACTCCTGGCCTTAAGCAATCCACCTGCCTCAGCCTCCCAAAGTGCTACAATTACAGGCATGGGCCACTGCGCCTGGCCAAAATGTAATTTTAAATGACTTAATTATTTCTGCAGTGATCCTATTTCCAAATAAGGACATGTTCTTCCGTACTGTGGTTAGGACTTCAGTGTTCGAGGGGGACCCTCCCTTAAAAAACGGAATTATTTTTTGGAGAGTAGAGCCCTTGTAGTACAGGCTGTCACCACTAGGAACCCATCAGCAACACTGTACCAGCTAGCATTGTTGCGAGAGGCTGCATTCAGCTTCAGGGGGGAGTTCCTTTGACGCCTTGCCCATTGCATGATGGCTGATTTATGAGTGCACCTGCCCACCCTGTGCTGAGTATTCAGCAGTTTTTGACCAAAAATATCATGACCCCCATGCCCCAGCCTTTCTATTCACCCAATCTCTCCTCAAGAGATTTTTTTGTTGCCCCAAATGAGAAAAAAATTCTCAAAGGCAAATGTTTTCCCAATGTGGAAGAGGTGAAACAAAAAATGGCAGAAGCACTAGAAGGCATCACATCTGATGAGTTCAAAAACTGTCTTGAACAGTGAAAAAAAAAACCTGAAGGGTGTATCGCATCACATGGAGAGTACTTTGAAGGTGACTGAGGTGTAGACTTGTAAGAATAAATACACTACTTTTTATAACAAATTCTGGGTTTTTTTGTGCCCCTCATATATTCTTGGAAAACACAATTCAGCCCATAACCATATACGTGGAACGTTTATCATGAGAATGGAAAGAGTTGATATGTGCAGAGGATTTAGAACATCGGTAAATAGAAAATGATTAGTAAAGTGTTAGCTCTTATCACTACTCCCATGAGTTGGATGGAGACACTGAAGCTCAGAGAGGTAGGGTGACTTTCCTAAAGTCTCACAGCCAGTGAATGGCAGATTCAGGACTTCAACTCAGATATGGCTGATTCAAAAAATTCTTTACCATGTATCTTCATTGCCCATAGAGAATAGAAGAAAGAAATTTATAATTCAAGGTTGTATTAAGAAGAAGAGACTCATCTGGGCAAAATTAAACACAAAGAATGTCCTGAAAATTGTCCTCAGTACTTCAGTTGCACTGTTTATAAATTTTTTTTACTTGCAAGTAAAATGGTGCCAATGAGTGAAATTAAATAAAGGAAACATGGGCTGTAAATCACTGCACAATTTTATTATCTTGTATTTTCCCTATTACTTATGTATTACTTTTTATCTCTTATGCTCCACTTTCCTTCTCACTGTTTTCTCCACTTGGTTTTGCTCAAAGCCACAACCCACATCTCTTTCTCAAGGCTGCCATCCTTGTAAGGTCTCTTACCATGCCTTCCTTTCCTCACAAATCAAAATTGCCTATGTCCCATTCTTATAACAGAGTTCTCACTCAGTTATTCTGGTTAAAAAAATGAGACGAGGCACAGTGGCTCACGACTATAATCCAGCACTTTGGGAGGTTGAGGCTGGAGGATTGCCTGAGCCCAGGGGTTTGAAAGCAGTCATGGCAAAACCTCAACTCTACAAAAAACAAAACAAAATTAGCTGGGCGTGATGGCACGTGCCAGTAGTCACAGCTCTTCGGGATGCTGCGGTAGAAGGATCACCTGAGTCCAGGAGGTCAGGTCTATGGTGAACTGTGATCATGCCACTGCACTCCAGCTTGGGTGACAGAGTGAGACACCGAGTAAAAACAAACAAACAAACAAACAAACAAATCAAAACCAAAACCAGGAAACAGTGAGATGATCTCCAGGATCGTACCTCTGGTGGACTCCCAAAGGCTGTCTCTCTGACATCCCGGGAACAGATGGTGGAAGGGTTTACACAGAGACAAGTGATGGTCATGACTGAGCAGGCTTGATCAGGGGCTGAAGATGTGGAACAGTGTTACCACCTCATCCTCAAGCCCAAGTCTTTGACGTCCTCTTTACGTTCCACGGTGGCTAGTTCCAACTCTCCACGAGCATTCCCCAGCAAGGGTCCTCAGCCATGAGACTCATCAGTCCCATTGGGGAGCCCTCTCCCCACATGGCAGCATCTTTGGGTCCACAAGGAGAGGTCTCATTTTAAATTTAGATGCCATCAGGCACTGAGGAATTGTGACCCCCCTTTTTCTTTTTTCTTTTTCCATTGTGGCTGGTTGTGCAGCTAATTCTCACTGGTTGTGCTGAGCGAGGATTCTTGGGGATTTGGGAAGGAAATTTCCTCACATTTTCCATTCCTTTCTTCCCAGAGACATTTTGCTGGCAGAGTAACGGCCACTTCTCTCGGCAGCCAGATGAGAAACAGAGTTTGGAGGCAGAGGCGAGAACAGCACTGATGTGGTCAGTGCCGTTATTTGGCACTGCAGATAGGCAGTCCCACTTGGGGCCGTTTTTCTGAAAAGTGAAGGAAAATGTAAAGCATAAAAGGGTCCTAATTCCAAGAAAAGTGGAACTTGCTATTTGGGGAGGGACAGTTCTTGCTGAGAGGACAGCTGCCAAGGTTCCCTTTTACCTGGGTCATGGACACTCACTCCCCACATCACAAGCCCTGGTCTTGGGCTCTGGTCACGGACGCGTCGCTCTTGTGTGCTCTGGGGGCCAGTCCTCTGCTTTTTCCTCACCAAAGACTGACTCACTGGCTCCTGTGCCCCAGGGATCTCCAAAAGTGCTTTTGTTGTGGGGACCGTCCCTTCCTCGGTGAGCAGCCAGCCTCCAGCAGGTGTTATGTGGCCACACACCAGCTCCCCAGGTTGCTGCTCTTGTGTGGCCTCTTCCCATCCAATTCCGCTGTGATTTAAAGAATGACGATTCAAATCTGCAGGGCATTTGAGGCTTCCACAGGGCTTTTTGCAAATGCTGTTTTCCCTTACGTTTAATTTAATTCTCCACTTTTCTTCAAATGAGTGTTTAAGGCATCGTTATAACTTTTTTTTTTTTTTGAGTTGGAGTAGTCGCCCAGGCTAGAGTGCAGTGGCACGCTCACAGCTACCCGGCGTCCAGTTTCGACCTGCTGGCCTCAGACGATCCTACCGCCTCAGCCTTCCAAGTAGCTGGAACTACAGGCGTGCCCTACCGTGCCTGGCTAGTTTTTTATTTTATTTTTTTATTTATTGTAGAGACGAGGTCTCGCCAAGTTGCCCGGGCTGGTCTTGAACCTGTGGGCTCAGATAATCTACTTGCCTCGGCCTCCCAAAGTGCTAGCATTACAGGCCGAGGCACTGAGCCCGGCCATCGTTATAACTTTAAAACAAAAACAAAAACATATATATATTCTTTAAAAAAGCAGAAAATATTGCAGAAAGGCCTACATTGAAAAGCTCCATCTCATGCCAACACCACTCACCCTAAGCTCTTCTTGCTAGAGGAAACTGTTTTTAACGGTTTGTCTCTCTTTTAATTTAGCTTTTATTTTATTTTACCGTGGTTTAACTAACAAGTAGAACTACAAGGCTTGTTATAAAACAGCAGTACCAGGTTTCTTTTTGGGATGATGGAAATGATCTAAAATTAGCTTGTGGTGTTGGTTGCACAACTCTGGATATACTAAAAGCCATTGAATTGTTCACTTTAAATGGTTGAACTTTATGGCACATAAATAATATCTCAATAAAGCTGTTAGGAAAGGAGGACGACAATAAATACATCCAAAAAAGCAGTCTCCTGACTTCCCGCTTTCTCACTTCCCAGAGGCCATCACTTTCAGACAGTGTTCTATTTTCTTCCACATCACTCTATTGACTTGCAACGCTATTTGTTGATTATTCAGTTTTAGGCATTTACTATTGACCTCTCATTATACAAAGATGAGGTTTAACTTTCTTTCATACCACTCACCCTAGTCCCCACTACACCACATACACACTTCCCATTCTCCGTCCTTCCCACAGGGTGTTGTGGGTGTTTTGTTTAGCTCACTGTTCTGTGTTTATGTTACAGTGACGACAAAAACACCATTGGCAGTTGCCCAGCTATGTGGCATGGAGGAGGGCACCCAAGAGTTTATCTGATTCGTAATTTGTCAACCTCCTATCGTTTCCCCCTCCCTAGCTTTCAAAGTTCCCTGTATTCTCAAATCTTTTGAGTTGTACAAGGAATAGATGATGTTTCATTGAGACTTTCTCTACCTCGGAGATCAGGTTTGAAATTTAGGTTTTATTTTTTTTAAGGGAGTATCCTAGTTTATTTATCATTTGTCTATCTGCTGTCCAGTTTCTGAAATTTTCTTGTTATGTTCTCTATCACATTCTCTTTTTCTTTTCTTATAACAGATTTATTGAAGTCTATTCCTATATCACAATTATCCCATTTAAATTGTACCATTGATTGGCTTTTAACATATTCACAGAGATGTGATCCATCACTACATTCAATTTAGAACATTTTCGTTTCTTTTTCTTTTTTTTCTTTTTTGAGTTGGAGTCTCACTCTGTCGCCCAGACTGGAGTGCAGTGGCCGCTCCCGCCCCCGCAGCCTCGCCTGCTGGGCTCCGGCGATCCTTCCGCCTCAGCCTTCCAAGTAGCTGGAATTACAGGCATGCGCTACCACGCCCGGCTGCTTTTTTGATTTATTGTAGAGATGAGGTCTCGCTGCCCAGGCAGGTCTTGAACCCGCGGGCTCAGGCAATCCACTCACCTCAGCTTCCCAAAGGCGCGGGATTACAGGCTGAGCCACCGAGCCCGGCTTCATTTCTTTTTCTTTGTGAATTTATGCCTTAAAAAATTCCTTTACAATATCTTTAGTGGGATTTCAGGAGGTAGCGGTGGCTAATGTTGTATTTAATCTGTCATCTTTAACCAGAGCTTTTATTTCTGTTTTTAGTTCCTTTTGTGATTATTCTTACTGCTAAAAAAAAATCTTATCACTATTTCTTAAATTATTACATTTAAATATTACCAATGGCTTCTTGCTGTAGTAGATGAAGATTTAACTCAGTTATATTCTCCTAATATAATTATAACACTATTTTTAGTTTCTTCATTATCTTTGTGATTGTAAATACAATTTTCATTCCTTTTTTTGTTTTCTCAATTATAGATAGCATCTCTTTTTGTTTTTGTTTTGTTTTGAGTTGGAGTCTCACTCTGTTGCCCAGACTGGAGTGCAGTGGCAAGCCCACGACCTGTTGAACTCAGGCAATCCTTCCAACTCAACCTTCCAAATAACTGGAGCTACAGGTGTGCACTACCATGCCCAGCTAATTTTTTGATTTATTGTAGAGGTGACGTCTCACCAAGTTGCCCAGGCTGGTCTTGAACCCATGGGCTCAGGCAATCCTCTCACCTCGGCCTCCCAAAGTACTGGGATTACAGGCTTGAGCTACTGTGCCTGGCCTAGATAGCATCACCTTAATACCATATTTTGTTTTATGAGGTTATTTACTTCTCTTTCATTTACATATTTTTTTCACTTCATCCTCCTGGCTTGTCATCTATAATTTTTCTTTTATGTTCTTAAGGCAAAGGAAATGTAGCTATAACTGCAATTAAATTTCATGCTTTTGTTGATACAAAAATTAAAAATCAATAATAAAAATTCTTTTATATTTTACATATGTAAATATTTTCATTGCATATCCAAGTAGAACATTTTGATTACATTTCATTTCTTGGTCAGATTTTATTTTTTCCTAGAACTTTTCAATGCTTTTCTTATTTTCTTGCATTGTCTGCCAGAATTACAAGCTTAGGTTCTGACTAACAAAGAAAAGTCTCCAGTCTCTAGAATTCACCCTTTTCCTTGATATTTCTCATCCTGCTGCAGCCTGAACTGGTTCCTCTCTCACTGTGCTGAACAGCTTTTGTTTGGGAACTTTAGCCTCCTGGGTTAGAGTATTATTTCCTGGATCTTGTGTCTTATCTTTTCTTTTTTTACTCTTATTTTCATGGAGTATATCCTCAAGTCTAGTCATTACAATTTTTTGTTCCTTTCATGTCTTAAGATATCTTTGTCTGATTTTTACACTTGACTGATATTTTGGCAGGGTATAGAATTCTATGCTGAAACTTTTTTTTCCCCCCAGAAATCTGAAGACTTTGTTACACTGTTTTCTAGAATATAGAAAGGTTGAGAGGTCTGATATCAGTCTGGTTTTGTTTCCAGGTAGACAACTTTTTTTTTCCTTTCTGGAAGCTTTTAGCATTTTTTCCTTTATCCTTGAAGGTCTTGGAATTTTCACAGTATGTATGTACTGTCTGTCTATCTATCTATCTATATCTGCCATCTTCATAATCATCATCTATCTATTTTCTTATGCAGTGTACTTGGTTGATTCTTCAATATAAAGACTTGTGTTTTTCCACTTGGAGATTTGGGGGTACTATTTAAAAAACAACTCTCTGTTTCCTATATTATCTCTTTTACCCTCTGGGACTTCTACCAGTCAGACGATAAACTTTCTAGATTGATCCTCTTTGTCACATATCTTTTTAACAAATTAATATTTCTTTTTATTCTCTTCACTAGGAAATTTTTTAACTCTATTTTCTAATCATTCTGGTGATATATTCTTTATTCTTAGGTTATTCCTTTTATTTATAGTCTCTTATTATTTTGTGTGAAATTGTTTCAGATCTTTCTGAGTGTCTCTGAATTACTGTTTGCACTGGTCTTTTTCTTTCACAGTAGGGGCTTTCCTCAAATGTCTAAATACTCTTTAGTTGTTTGATTATATATATAAGAATGAGGCAATAGGAAAAGGTGATTGTGAGGTCTCTGTGCAGGGACAGAGCTTGTTAACCGGCAGGCTTTGCTTTCAGGAGAGTGGGCAAGAAGCTAAACCTTACCAAAAAAACTCCAAATGCCCTACACTAGTTGCTCTAGTTCTCCCCCATTTTCTCACTCGCAAAAGAGAAAAACTCTCTGCGTTTTTCTTTGGAGTATGGAGGGGATTGTTAGAGAGCAGCAGATTGCTAGGAATTCTGCACATGGTGGAGGCAGGAGGTGAGTTGGAGAAAACTGCCCTATATACAGATTCTGCATTAATCTTTTTTTTTTTCAGTCTTTCATCCTACTTCTACTCTAACATCTGGCATTTCTGAATTGAGAGCCTCTCTGGGGCTGTCCAGGGTAGAGGTTTCCCTCTGTAGCTGTGTCACCCCACCCCCATGAGTCCTGTAGGCTGCGGCTCCCTCTATCATGTTGTATATCTTGTCAGCTCCTTATGTATTGTTTTCTGTTTTTCAGAAATATGTTGAGCAATATTGTCCATTGATGGTTACTCCCAGTTTCTTTTCCATGTATTTATTTACTTTTAATTAATTAATTAATTTTTGAGTTGGAATCTCACTCTGTCGCCCAGACTGGAGTGCAGTGGCATGCTTGCGGCCACCCCAGCATTGAACTTCTGGACTCTGGCAATTCTTACAAGTAGACAGAACTACAGGTATGTGCTACCACACCCAGCTAATTTTTGATTTATTATAGAGATGAGGTCTCATCAAGTTGTTTGGGCTGGTCTCAAACCTGCAGGCTCAGGCAATCCACTTGCCTTGGCCTCCCAATGTGCTGGGTTTACAGGCTGAGCTACCGAGTCCTGCCATACTCCCAGTTTCTTTATTGTGATAGGCTTTTAAATATCTTTACTGTTATTGTAATGGGATCTTGAAAGGCAGTGTGCTCTCTTAAATTAGGTATTCTCTGCTGTTTTCAACAGACATAATGGAAAGATCTTTGTTCATTGACAACTCTGCAGCTCTGGGTTCTAGTTATATAGTTCAATGCTTTTTAAAAAAAAAAAAATAGTAGACAGGGTCTTGCTCTATTGCCCAGGCAGGAGAACAGTGGCATGATCACAACTTATCACAACCTCAAACTCCTGGACTTAGGCAATCCTTCTTCCTCAGCCTCCCAAGTAGCTATGACTGCTTGGGAGTGGTGCATGTGCCACCATGCCTAGGTAATTTTTAAATTCTCTGTAGTGATGAGGTCTTACTTGCCTAGGCTGAGTTCAATGCATTTTTATGCCCCATAATTCCTTCTAGCTGTGACAATGCTATTATGTGGAAGACTGGAGAAGTTCTTAACAATTCACTTTTCTGAAGCCCAAGTTCCTCCCTTTTAAGTTGTTCATGCAATTATCTACCACGAGTCTACCATGTACATGGTTTGATGCAAAATGCTATAAAACAAAGATGAATGAGTCATAGTCCTTTCCAGTCAGGTAGTTGGAGTAGGGGATTGCTAGAGACAAAAGAATAAGATTTTTATGGTAAATGGTATGATGAAGATATATGATAGACGACATGCAAGAATAGAAGAGGGTGAAATCAGGGAAGGTTTCACAGAGAAAGTAATATTTAAGCTTAAATAAGAGTTCTCCAGATTTCCAAGGGGGAGGGAAGGAATTCCAGTTGAAGGGACTAGCAGGTACCTACGTGTGGAGTCATGGCAGAACTTGGTGATGTCAGGGAAAACCTAATCACTGGAGATAGCATAGGGTGCTTGCGCGGAACGGTGAGAAATGAGACCAGAAAGTTAATAATGGCAACTAACATGTCTCGTGTGTACAGTCACGATTAACATTTAGAGATGAGGAAACGGAGGCATAGACTTACATGACCTGGAGTTCCCTTAGTTAATAAGTGGGGGGGGGGCTGGGATTTGATCCCTGGGAGTCTGGCTCCAGAGATTATTCTTTTTGCTTGGGGGTTAGATGATAAGGATGAGGTCTTTGGTTTGTTCTGCAAACAGGCTTTAAGGTAGGCAGATGACATGAACAATGCTTTAGATATGTAACTCTGGAGCCACTACTTAGAAGAGTGTTAGACTAGTCAGGGATCCCAGAGAGCAAGTTTGGGATGAAATGGAAGAGGCCACTATGAGAATTATTTCAGAGATAGAATCAACAGAATTGGGTCACTGACTAGTGAAGGAATTAGGACGAGATGGAGTCAGGCTTAGGTGGCTGAGCCACTGGTGGTTTGCCTGCTAAATTTGAGAGTAAAAGATGAGCATGCTAGGGAGAGAAGAGAGAAAGAGAGCAAGTCAGCGTTGAATGTGTGTGATTGAGGTGACCACAATATTCAGGTAGTCATGGCTAGAACTGGTCAGAAAGATGTGTGTGGGTGCTGGGAGACATCTGTGTTGGAGGTACAGATCTGGGAGTTACTGGGTCATAGGAAAACTGAAATCATGGGAGTGAATATGAAGAGAGTATGTGGTATGGAAAGACAGCCAAATTCAAAGCCCTGGGAAGCATCAGACTTTATGAGGGCTGTGTCTGAAAAGTTGGTTGATGGCATCCTTGAGGAGGGGCGGAGGGAGTGGGTGGGGAGAGGAACTGGGAGGATTCCAGTACTGTGTCTGGGCCCTGTGGTATGTGGGGCTGAGGGCTGTGATGGAGATTGCCACAGGGGAGAGCCAGGTCTCTGAAGGGGAGGAGCAGAAGGTTAGTGGTGAAGCAATGATAGAGAGAGGAATCTTCCCAGAGAGAAAGAGAAAAGGGGTGGTTGTGGGGTTCAGGGGTCATGTTGGGATGGAGAGAGGATGCAAGACTGAGCTGAGTGACTGAGGAAGCCAAAGATAGCGGGCGAGGGAAAGCCAGGAACCATTCCTACATGACCTCTCTCTCTCAACTATTTCCAGTCTGCTCTGACTGGCTGACTGTCCCTGCAGGTGGTGGTTGCCCATATAGATCCGCAAGGTTGAGTCTGGCTTCCTGAAGTGCTGATGTGCAAGAACCGCCGCAAACGTTTACATCCACATATTTTGCTTCTCCTGACCTGTGGACAGATGTGGAAACAGGAAGTCTGGGCAGCCAAAGAAAGCAGAGAGGCTTACAGATCCAAACCCTCCTTCTGTTTCAACTGGAACAGCAGGGCCTAGCTTCATTCCCTTAATCTGTTCCAGTCCAAATGAAACGGGCCACCTCTGGCATTGCATTTTAGAGCAATGCATGACGACTGCACACCACATGTCCGATTGACTTGTCTGTACCACCATATATCCCTGTGTCCCGGCCACACCTAAGAACTCCTTCCAGTGGGCTGACTCCTAGAGGGTGTCTTGATTGGCTTCTTAGTGTCCTCTGTGTGTGGCATCCCACTCCTGAACTTCCCACAACAACCCATCTAGTAGGTATTATATTAGTCTTGTTTACAACTAGAACAAAAAGGAAGCTTGAGATTTACAGGTACTAAGTGGGGGTAGTAAAATTTGTTTCATTTAACTTTTATTTTGGTAGAAAATAGTTCAAACAAACAAAAACATTCAAAGAGTAACGTAACTGGAACTGGGTGTGGCGGCCCTATGCCTGTAGTTCTAGCTACTCAGGATGCTGAGGTGGGAGAACTGCTTGAGCCCAGGAGTTCAAGACCTGCTTGGGAAACATAGTGAGACCTTGTTTCTTAAAATTAAAGAAGAAGAAGAAGAAAATGTAGGACAGGCTCAGTGGCTCAGCCTGTAATCCCAGCATTTTGGGAGGCCGAGGAGAGTGGATTGCCTGAGCCTGCTGGTTCGAGACCAGCTCGGGGAAACTTGGTGAGACCTTGTCTCTACAATACATCAAAAATTAGCTAGGTGTGGTAGCGCACGCCTGTAGTTCTGGCTACTTGGAAGGCTGAGGTGGAAGGATCACTGGAGCCTAGTAGGTTGATGCTGAGGTGGTTGTGAGCATGCCATTGCACTCCAGCCAGGAAGATGGAGTGAGATTCCAACTAAAAAAGAAAAAGAAAAAAGAATGTAACTGACACTTCTATACATATCAGTAGCTCTACAAGACTTGAACATGAAGCTCTCCCTATGTCATATATTTGTAAAGAAAAGAAAATATTAACATACACTATTGAAGCTCTCTGTGTCTCTCTTCCTGATGTTTTCCCCCTCCCTCTTTAGAAGTCACCACTATATGAAGTTATTACCACGCAACTTTTTAAATTTTTATTGACTATACTATATTAAAATAATCCACGATATTATTTTGTATGCTTTTAAATATTCCATAAATACTATCAAATGCTGCATTTTGTTTCTGATTTTACTTGAGTATGTTTAGGATATCCACTGGAGATAGAAGATGATGTTATTCTCAGCTTGCACTGAGCAATTGGCCTTTGTCAACTCTGATGCGAATTGATTATAGGCCCTGGAAGATTCAATGTCTCACAATTCTCTCCCAATTTTGATAACTCAAAGCTCTAACTCTTTGAGTTCCTTATTTGTATGTTTAGGTCAATTTCTTCACTTCCTTGGACAATATTACAGGTTTTATTATTGGAAGTTTGTCTTGGTCAAGTTTTATTCTTGCCAAACCATTCAGTATAATGAATGAAACATGAACAATATTTTCCACAGTGCAGAGGTGGGGTGGAAGGTGGTGGAAAATGTGGATCAACCACCAAGTCAAAGTTAGAGGACATAGGAACACCAGCCTCTTCTCGACGATGTTTGCAACAATCTCAGGGTCCCTCCTACTCTTGTTTCTTCTCGATGAATCTCTCCCATTTGGCACAAGGAATTCTTCCAGCAGTGAACCAAACAGGAAGTGGAATGTTTGGGTTTTATTGAGGGCTATTGCTCATGTTTTGCCTGATATTTTTCATGAGTCAAAGACTATGGAATAAAAAATTGCAGCTATCTTTGGCAATAATATGCTTTTCAGCTTCAACAGTGATATCCAATATTTTCTGCAGAGTTTCAGAATGTCCAGAATTTTCTGCAAAGATCAAAATGTTCTATATCTATGTTGTACAGTATAGTAGTCATTAGCCATTACCCACAAATGGCTATTGAGCACTTGAAGTGTGGCTAATGTGACTAAGGAACTGAATTATAAATTTTATATAATTTAATTATAATAGCCACACAGAGCTAGTGACTTCTGTATTGAACAGCACAGTTCTGAAGAATTTATACCAATATGTGTTGGCAGTGTTTCAACAATCTTAATAAATCAAATGAATTCACATTAAGCTGCAACTAATTTATTTGCTCTTTCTTTTCCCAAGCTGAAGTTAATACAATAAATTGGGAAGCTTGGACTTCTCCGCTTGCTCAGGACACTTGATTGTAAAAGAGTAATCAGCATATCCTTGTGATTTTTTGGTGCTGATGAGTACCAGGTATTGGTGGAGCATCTGCTTTCACCCCACCATCGGACATTGTCCCTCATTTCAAAACTCACTCCATTCATAGCATCATTCCCGAACTCCATTTATTGGCTCCTTTCAATTCAGGCTGCCCTGGGGCCTCCCTCTGCTCCATCACAGTGTCACTTTGGGATATAAGCTATCATGATGACTTAAAGAAAAAAATTAGATAGAGGTGACAAATAAACGAACAGGAGGATAGATCTAAAGAAATTTTCCAGAATTCATACAGAGAGACAAAGAGGTAGAAATAAGAAAGGTGAAGGGACAGTGAGGACAGAATGTGAAGGTCTAACATATGTATGATTGGAGTCCTAGAAGAAAAGGAGGGAAAGTAGAGATAATGACTGATAATTTTCCAAAATTGGTGAAACATACATGCATACCTCAGATTCAGGAAGTTCAGTGATTCTGTGACACTACAAACAAATTTTTCCTTATTAGTGAAACTGAAGAACGTGAGAGACAATGGAAAGGGCTTAAATTTAACCAGAGTAACAATGGATTAATACAAAGGAACTACAACACTCATAGCTTATTTTCTACAGTCAAATTCTATCCAGATGATAGTGGAATAAAGCCTTCAATATTCTAGTAGAAAATAACTGTTCGTCTAGAATAGTTATAATAATGATCATATTAACTAAAACATTCTGAACACTAATGTGTTCTAAATTATTATTTTACAGAAAACTACTGATTTAATTCTCATTATAAACCAAAAAAATAGTTGCTACTATCATTTTTGCATTTATTTTACACATCAGGAAATAGAAGCAAAGGGAATTAAAGATTCTGTCCAGGATCAAACAACTTTCTAGAATTGTAGAAAGATTTTAGAAGAAAATATATAATCTTGGAATAGAAAATAATTTTTTTTTTTTTTGAGGTGGAGTCTCACTCTGTCGCCCAGACTGGAGTGCAGTGGCCGCTCCCGGCCACTGCAGCCTCGGCCTGCTGGGCTCCGGCGATCCTTCCGCCTCAGCCTTCCCAGTAGCCGGAATTACAGGCGCGCGCTACCACGCCCGGCTGAGTTTTTGATTTATTGTAGAGATGAGGTCTCGCTGCCCAGGCGGGTCTCCAACCCGCGGGCTCAGGCAATCCACTGACCTCAGCCTCCCAAAGGTGCGGGATTACAGGCTGAGCCACCGAGCCCGGCTGAAAATAATTTTTAAAAAGAAATAAAAGTGCAATCCATACGGGAAAAGATTAAGAATACATTTGATGGCCGGGATCTGTGGCTCAGCCTGTAATTCCAGCACTTTGGGAGACTGAGAAGAGTGAATTGCCTGAGCCCACGGGTTTGAGACAGGCCCGGGCAACTCGGCGAGACCTCGTCTCTTCAATAAATCAAAAAATTAGCCGGGCATGGTAGTGCGTGCCTGTAGTTTGGCTAATTGGAAGGCTGAGGCAGAAGGATCGCCGGAGTCCCGCAGGTTGAGGCTGCGGTGGCGGGGAGAGGCCACTGCACTCCAGCCTGGGCAACAGGGTGTGACTCCAACTCAAAAAAAAAAAAAAATCTGTTTAATTGCATTAAAATAAAAAACTTCTGTTTATCAGAAGCATCTTAAAGAGAGTGAAAAGACAAGTCACAAGTGAAAAAATATTTGCAGGACATATAAGTATGGAAAGATTAGTATCCAGAACATAAACTCCCTTAAAAGCTGGTATGAAAAAGTGAACAATGAGTACAATGAAAATGAATAAAATTTTTGACAGATATAGTCATAGAAGGGAAGCACAAGTAGCCAATAAACACCTGAAAAGACTATAGGTCCCACGACAAACCAGAGAACTGCAAATTTAAACTAGAGGTCCAGTGAATTGTCAGTGTGTACCCACAAGATTGGTAAAAACTAAAGGGTCTAAAAATACCAGGTGTTGACAAGGGTATAGACTAACAGGAATTCATAAAGATTTCTGGTCAAAGTGTAGATTGGTTCAATAAATTAAAAAAATTGTCGTTATTGACTGATGTTGAAAATGTGCATATCTTATTACCCAGCAATTCTACTTTTTGGCACATGCTCTACCGCTGTGTTGTGTAATGCAGTAGCCACTAGCCACATGTGGTTATTAGGACCATGAAATGTGTTTTGACTGTACTGTGTAAAATACACAGTGGATTCTGAAGATTTAGCATGAAAAAAATTAAAAACATCTCATTGACATTTATTTTTAAATATTGGTTACAAATTTTGGATATATTGATTTAAATAGAATATAACTTTAAAATTAATTTCATCTCTTCATTGTTTTACTTTTCAATGTGGCTAAATTAAAATTAAAAATTAAATATGTGGCTCTCATATGTGGATCATTTTGGTTTTCTTTTGGATAATATTGCCTTAGAGACATTTCTGCACATGTACACTAAGAGATAGATATAAGATTGCAAACAGCAGCGTTGTTTGAGTTAGAAAGAATCCAAATGTTCATCAAAAAGACAGTGAAGAAATAAATTAGGTTAAATTAACTTACTGATAATGAACGTTATATTTGTTCAGTTAAAGTAAACAAAACATGGCTGTTTCTTGAGAATATTGGACATGAATATTGGAGGAGATGATGCAAGTTGCAAAGAGTACTTACAATGTGACTCCGTTCTTTTAAATTAAAAGTAAATGCAATATTGAAAAATGCATTATTTAGGAATATGTCCTTAAATGGTAAAATTAAAAAACAAAAAACAAAGGAGGAAGGTAGCTGAGAAGTGAAGGAAGGGAGGGTTGGTACTTCCAAGGTACTGAACTATTCTATGTCTTTAGCAAGGCATAGAAGTACAGAATGTACTTTGTTTTTATTGTTCTCCAATTGAATCTATTCAGTATTTTTTTAAAACATGACAACTGGATTTGGGGAGTTGGTTTTGGTGGGGACAGGTAAGAACTTTTGATTACTGATTAAATTCTTTAATTATTATTGTTTTTTTTAGGTTTTCTATGTAGAGTGATGTTTTGCTTTATTAAAATTTTTGTAGGGACAGTTTCACTTTAGCTAAATATTCAAATTTATTTATATAGTTTTAAGAATATTTTCATATGATTTTTAAAAACTCATACTGTTTCTATAGTTATATCTCCCTTTTTTCTGTAGACCTTCTCATAAAGGTCATATATCTCTTTTTTTTGATCCTAATGTTTTTATTTGTACATTTTCTCTTTATTCCTATTTATTTTTTCTAGATATTTGATCATTTAAATAATCTCTTCAAAGAATCATGTTTTATATATGGACCTTACTGTTAATTTCTCATTCATTAACTTCTGTCCATACCTTGTTTTCTTTCTCCAACTTTCTTTAGATTTACTTAATTATTCTTTTGTACTTTCTTAAATTGAGTACTTATTTATTTCCAGTCTTTGTTGTTTTGTAATAAATGCTTTTTATGCTATTAACTTATTCCTAACAAGTTTACTGTTTTTTTAATAGATTAAGTTGAATGTTTAACTTACCCATTTTCAATCATTCAGTGTTTTATACCCTTAATAATTTTCATATTGCTTGACCTACCATTTTCTAAGTTAAAAATCTCTGATCACTGTTGTGGGTTTGAAAATTTCTCCTTAAAATTCGGTATGTTCTTGTTCACATATTCAGTTTATAATATTAAGTACATTACAAACTTGAAATGGTTTTTATATCTTTGCAGAAGATTGTTCTCATATTTATCAGGATTTTGTGAAGGAAACAAACTGTTTCCGGGGTCTTAAACAGGAAGGACATAGGGAATTAGATGCTTGAAGATTGCTAGCACAGCTGAAGTAGTTGGTGCTAAGCATGTTCAAGAATGATTCTTTGAGGAATATAGAACTGACTGAACAAGGGACCAATATCTCTGAGGCCACCAACTTTGCTGCACCCAAGTCAAGAAGACTTCATTGCTGCATCAATATGCTCTGAAGACCCCAGAAGCTAGAGAATGGACATAGGAGAACTGTTGAAGTCAAGTCTGTTATTGCTTCAACTCTGCTTGTTAGTGCAAATGCCAACAAATTTGCAGGAACGTGGCAAATTTGCCTCCATTCCATTTTCTAACGCTTCAGTTGGTTTCACAGGGTAACCTAATTTGCAAGTAGAACCTTAGTCTCAAGGAGATTGGGAAATTCTGCCTTCAGCATTCCAGCATCTCCAACTAGAAATAGTTGTCTTTATCTTATTCTTTACCCACTCTTTTTCTGCCTTCTATTAGACTCATAAAATTATCTATACTCCCTTTGTTTGTTTTCTTTGCCAGTTTGGAAGCTGTAAGCTGCATTTCTATTTTTTTAGTGGGTTCCTTAATTTTATTATTTTAAATGTTTTTTTTCTCTATTTCAATAACTTTAGAGAGTACAAATAGTTTTGGTTACATAAATGCATTGGATAGTGTCGAAGAAGTCTGAACTTTTAAAATTTATTTTATTTTATTTTTTATTGTAGAGTCGAGGTCTCACCAAGTTGCCCAGGCTGGTCTTGAACTCCTGGGCTCAGGCAAGAAGTCTGAGCTTTAAGTGTACTCACCACCCCCACCTGTGCACACTGTACTGATAGGTGATTTTTCATCCCTCCACTCCTTTCCACCCTCACCTTCTGAGTCTCCAATGCCCACTCTACTATTCTCTATGCCTTTGCAGATCCTAGTTTAGCTCCCACTTATAAATAAGAACAAGCCAGGCTCGGTGGCTTAGCCTGTAATCCCGCGCCTTGGGAGGCTGAGGTGAGTGGATTGCCTGAGCCCGCGGGTTCGAGACCTGCCTGGGCAACTTGGGTAGACCTCATCTCTACAATAAATAAAAAATCAGCCGGGTGTGGTAGTTCCAGCTACTTGGAAGGCTGAGGCGGAAGGATCACCGGAGCCCGGCAGGTCGAGGCTGCGGTGGCCGGGAGCGGCCACTGCACTCCAGTCTGGGCGACAGAGTGAGACTCCAACTCAAAAATAAAAAATAAAAATAAATAAATAAATAAATAAGAACATGTGGAGTTTGATTTTCTGTTCCTGTGTCAGTTCACTTAGGATGATGTTCTTCAATTCCATCCATGTTGTTGCAAAAGACGTTATTTTGTTCTTTTCATGGCTTACCAGTATTACATGGTGTATGTGTGTGCATATATATATATTTATTTACCACATTTCCGTTATCCACTGATTGGTTGATGGACATTTTAGGTTGAATCTACATCTTTGCAATTGTGAATTGTGCTGTAATGAGCATGTGAGTGCAGGTGTCTTTTTTGTATAACAACCTCTGTTTCTTTGGGTAGATACCTAGTAGTGGGATTGCTGGATCAAATGGTAGATCTACTTTTAGAGAAGATCTCCATACCAACTTCCAAAAAATTGTACCAATTTGCTCTTCCACCAACAGTGTATAAATGTTCCCCTTTCACTACATTCATGCCAGCATCTACTCTCTTTTAATTTTTTAGTAAAGACCATTCTGACTGGTGTAAGGTGGTATCTCATTAAAGTTTTAATTTGCATTTCTCTGATGATTAGTGATGTTGAGAATTTTTTCATGTGCTCGTTGGCCATTTGTATATCTTCTTTTGAGAGATGTCTGTTTTGCCTACTTTTTAATGGGAACATTTGCTGTTTTTCTTGCTAATTTGTTTGAGTTATTTGTAGATTCTGCATATTAGCCTTTGTTAGGTGTATAGTTTGTGAATGTCTTCTTCCATCTGTAGATTGCCTATTTGCTTTATTGATTATTACTCTTGTAGAATTTTTTGGTTTAATTAAGTTCCAATTATTTATTTTTGTTGCATTTGCTTTTGGGGTTTTAGCTATAAATTCTTTGCCTAGGCCAATGTCCAGAAGAGTTTTTCCTAGATTTTCTTCTAGAGTTTTTATGGTTTTAGGTTTGACATTTAAGTCTTTAATCTTTCTTGAGTTAATTTTTGTGTATGGTGAGAGACAGGGATTAAGTTTCATTTTTCTACTTGTAGCTATCCTATTTTCCCAGCACCATTTGCTGAATAGGGTGTCCTCCCCCCAGTGTATGTTTTTGTCTGCTTTGTCAAAGATCAGTTGGTTGTAGGTATTTATTTTTGGATTCTCTATTCTGTTCCATTGATCCATGTGTCTGCTCTTGTACAAGTACCATACTGTTTTAGTTACTTTAGCCTTGTTGTATGATTTAAAGTCAAGTAATATGATGCTGCCAGCTATGTTCTCTTTGCTTATGATTGCTTTGGCTATTCTGGCTCTTTTTTGGTTCTACATGAATTTTAGGATTTTTTTTCTGTGAAAAATGATGTTGGTAGTTTGGTAGGGATTATGCTAAATCTGTAGATTATTTTGGGTAATATGGTCATTTTAACAATGTTAATTCTTCCAGTCTATGAGCATGAGATGTCTTTTTCATTTGTTTTGTCCTCTATAATTTTTTTCATAAGTGTTTTATAGTTCTTCATATAGAGATCTTTCACCTGCTTGATTAAATATATTCCTAGGTATTTTAGCTTCTTTTGAGGTATATATTCATATATTTTGCCCACTTCTTATTAAGGCTATTTGTTTTATTCTTTTCAGCATGTTTGAGTTCCTTATAGATCCTAGATGTTAGGCCTTTGTCAAATATATAGCTGACAAATATTTTTTCCCATTCTGTGGGTTGTCTCCCCACTCTTTTGATGGTTTCTTTTGCTTTGCAGAAACTTCTCAGTTTGATGAGGTCCCATTTGTCTATCCTTCTTTTCCAATTTGGATACCCTTTATTTCTTTCTCTTTCCTGATTGCTCTGAGTAGGACTTCCAGGACTATGTTAAATGGTAGTGATGAAAGTGGGTATTCTTCATTGAAGTGACTTTTTGTTTCATTGGTCCTTTAAAATTTCATTTAGTTCCCCTCTTATTTTTGTTATTTCTTTTATTCTACTAGCTTTGGGTTTGATTTGTTTGTGTCTTTCCAGTTCCTTGAAGTGTGACCTTACCTTGTTAACATGTGACTTTTTTAGTCTTATTAATGTAGGCCTTAAGTGCTATACATATTCCTGTAAGCACTGATTTGGCTGTGTCTCAGAGGTTTTGATAACTTGTTTCACTGTGATCATTTATTTCAAGGAATTTTTAAAATCTCCATCTTGATTTCATTATTGACCCAAAGATTATTCAGGAGCATATTAATCTCCATGTTTTTGTTTGGTTTTGCAAGTTTTTCTTGGAGTTAAATATTAGTTTTATTTCATTGTCGTCTGTGCTTGATATGCTTTTGATTTTTTTTTGAATTTATTGAGACTTGATTTGTGGCCTATCATATGGTCTGTCTTGGAGAATGTTCCATGTGCTGATGAGAAAATGTATACTCTGAGTTTGGGTGTGGAATGTTTTATAGATATCTGTTAGGTTCATTTGCTCTAAGGTCCAGTTTAACTCCAATGTTTTTTTGTTGACTTTCTGCCTTGACAATCTGTCTATTGCTGTTAGTGGAGTGTTGAAGTCTCCCACTATTATTGTGTTGCTGTTTATCTCTTTTCTTAGATCTAGTTTAATTTGTTATATAAAGATGAAAGCTCTGGTGTTAGGTGTATATATATATATTTAAAATTGTTCATATCTTTTTGTTGGATTTGCCCCTTTATCATTATTTAATAACCATCTTTGTCTTTTTCTAAAAACTGTTTCAGCCTAAAGTCTGTTTTATCTGATATGAAAATAGCTACTCCTACTTGTTTTTGGTTCTGATTTGCATGGGATAATTTTCCTACCTTTTTACCTTAAGTCTATAGGAGTCTTTATGTGTTAAGTGGGTCTCTTAAAGGCAGCAGATATTTGAATTGTGGGTGTTTTAAAATCCATTCTGCCAGTCTATGTCTTTTAAGTGAGGACATTAAGTCCATTTACATTCAGGGTTATAATAATATATAAGGTACTTTTCCATTCATCACACTGTTTGTTACTTGGTTGCTTTATTTTTTTCTCTCTGTTGTGTTGGTGTTCTATAAGTCTTGTGAGCTTTATGACTTTCAGTGTTTTTCTATTGGTGTATTTTGACCTTTTTAGAAAATATTTAGAACTCCTTTGTGTATTTCTTGTAGAACTGGTCGAGTAGTGACAAATTCTCTTAGTGTTTGCTTATCTAAGAAAGACTTTATTTCTCCTTCATTTATGAAACTTAGTTCTGTGGTATAAAAATTCTTGGTTGACTTGTTTTGTTTGAGGAAACTGAAGATAGGGTCCCAGTCCCTTATAGTTTGTAGGGTTTCTGCTGAGAAATCTGCTGTTAGTCTGATAGGTTACCTTTGTAAGTTATTTGATATTTTTGTCTCATTGTTTTTAAAATTCTTTCCTTCACAAATTAATTTTGCATAACCTGATGATTATATGCCTCAGAGATGAGTTTTTTGTAGTGAATCTCCTGGGAATTCTTTGGGCTTCTTGTATCTGGATGTTTAAATCTCTGGCAAGGCCAGGAAAGTTTTTGTACATTATTCTGTCAAATAGGTTTTCCAAACCTATTGTTTTCTCTTCTTCCTTAGGAACACCTATGAATCTTAGGTTTGGCTGTTTTACATAATGCCACATTTCTTGGAGACTTTATTCTGTTCTCTTGATTCTTTTTTCTTTATTGTTGTTTAGTTAATTCCAAAGACTTGCCTTCATGTTCCGAGATCCTTTCTTCTACTTGTTCTAGTCTATTGTTAATACTTTCCACTGCATTATGTACTTCTTAAGTGGTCTTTCATTTCCAGAAGTACTGCTTGGGTCTTAAAATTTTTGGGGGGGGGGTCTGTCTCTTTGGAGACGTTTTCATTCATGTCTTGAATAGTTTTAAAACTATTTTTATGTTGGTCTTCAATTTTCTTCTGAATCTCATTGAGAGCAATTTTATAATCAACCTTTTGAATTCTATCGCTGGAGTTTCAAAGATTTCATCTTGGCTGGGATCCATTGCTGAAGGGTTAGTGTGGTTTTTGGGGGGGTGTTGAAACACTTTATTTTTTCACATTGTCAGAATTATTTTTCTGGTTCCTTCTCATTTAGGTAGACTACTTCTTAGGGGATGACAGGGGGCTAATGTAGGCACTGTAGGGTTCCCTTGGTGTGGTGAGTTTCTCAATTACCAGCTGTGGTGGTGCTGTAATGGGGACCTGAGTGGATGGGGTGGCTTGGATAGTAGTTTTAGCTGGGATCTGGGATCAGACCTTCCCCAAAGTTTTGCCAGTTGACCCTTAGTCAGGAGATGGTGCTTGTGGGAAAGAGCCAGTTGTGAATGTGGCTGTGGGCTTTCTGCTTCGACTGTGTAGCAGCACTGGAAGTACCCAGCTGACCTAGGGTGTGGGCAGGGCTGTGGGGATTACTGAAGATCTCTGCCTTGAGTCTTCTGGGGGAGAAAGCGCTCAAGCTCCCTACCTGTGTGCACAATTGGCTACTCCATTGAGGACTCTGGCCACTGGCGTAATGTTGCTGTGTTGTGCAGAGGTTACACAAAAGCTTTTACACAGGGAGTGTAAGGCTGCTGTAGCAACAACTCTTGTGCCTTAGCCTCTGGCAGTCTGCATTTAGAATGTAAGAGTGCAGCTGGCTTCAGGTGTTCTCACAGCAGGCTGCCCCCGCCAGGAACTGTTTGTTGCAGTGGAATTTGCCTTTGAGGCCCGTTGTAGAAAGCAGCCTGCAAGAAGGGTTGAGTTCTCAGAAAATGGTGGCTGGAGCCTTCAGGGCTTTTTTCTCTGCACCACTCCACGTGGGTTTTGGCAGAGCACGGCTGTAGGTAAGGCAGTTTCCCATGAGGGACTGGCGACCTGAGAGGCTAAAGGGATCTTTCAAGTCCATGGCAGTAGCACTGAATTCCTTTTAATCACCTCCCCTGCTGCCTCTGAAATCTGTTCACGGTTTGTGCTGTGATCTAGGTGAGTTTGGCTAATTCCAATCAGGTTGGTCGATTTTTCTCTTCTTTACACTCTGTGGATATTATCACTTTGGTGAGTTGTGGGCTGTGCTGCTGGTCCCATTCTTCTCTCACTGCTGAGGAACTCTGTTTTGGTTTACTCCATGGGAGAAACGCATTTTGATTCCTTAATTTTTATTTTTTTGAGTTGGAGTCTCACTCTGTTGCCTGTGCTGGAGTGCAGTGGCACATTCACGGCCACCCCAGTGTTGACCTGCTGAGCTCCGGTGATCCTTCCGCCTCAGTCTTACAAGTAGCCGGAACTATAGGTGCGCGCTACCACACCTGGCCAATTTTGATTTATTGTAGAGACGAGATCTCGCCCAGTTGCCCAGGCTGGTGTCAGGCAATCTACTTGTCTAGACTCCCAGAGTGCTGGGATTACAGGGATTCCTTAATTTTTACAGTTAAGTTTAAATTACTTCAGTACCTTGAAAATTACTTGGTATTTATCTCATCTTTCTAACAAGGCAAGGACTTTATTGTATATAATGATTGTGGAACATCCCCCTTTCTAATCTTGTTATTGTTGTAAAGCTTTATTCTTATATTTTAAATGTAGAAGTCAGCCTTATCATTAGTTATTTAGTCAATATTAACTAAATTTATACTGCTTAAAATGTTTTTTTTCCTGCTCATCATTGTTTATGGTAAACTGTTATTTTACTTTTCTTCTACTGAAGTATATCCTTTAGGGAATACACAGAGCAAAAAGCTACCTGAGGATGGCTCTTCCTAGTGGTTCAAAGCATTTGTAACTAATGCATTTTCCTTGCGGGCTCATTGCGAAGATTAAATAAAATAATAAATGTTAAAACATAGCTAGAGATCAGCACATGTTCTAATGTTGGAGAGTGGTTAATGTGATCATTATGAATGGTTTTACAGCATAAATATTTTCCATGATAGAAAATTGTCTTAGATTGGGTTCCTTGGAAAAAGAGAGAGTCACAGAGTTGTATGTAGAAGGCTTATTGTGGAGTGGCCTACACATATATGAAGATGAGGAAGGTAGACCTGTAATGTAGTTGCAACTGAGGCCTCAGCTGATCCCACAAGAAGCTCTGGAGCTGGAATAACCCTTTGGAGTTGTCCCGGATTGAGGTCTTCCATCAGCCAGTATTTGATCGTAGCTTCTCCCACAGAAGGGAGAATGTAACCCTGGTCAAAGCAATCCTCTGTGGTTGAGAGAAAACCTCAAAGGGAATTCAGCTATGATACATCAACAGCTGATGTTCCCAGCAGTTTGGGGATGAGTGCGGTGTCCTTAAACATGGGCTCCACGCAGAGCAGCATGATATTAACCACAGTCCACCCTTTGTGTTGCTCAGATCTACTTTCCACCATATTTAGGCACACCTTCTCTAGCATTCTGGAATGAACTACAGTCACTGTTGCTGCAGTTGATCTCAAATAAATACTTATCATTCCCCTCTTTAACTACTCATTCTAGTTTCTCCTCACTCAGCAGCATCTCTACTGGTCTACGTGGCTTGTCTGATGGGCAATCCAGATCCTTATTCCTCTGGGGTCTGAGCCCTGTTTCTCAAGCTGTACCTTCTTTTCTTGCCTATTAACTACTAAAACTGGACATAGGTGCGCTGGATGATCACTGGAGCCTCCATTTCCTCCTGATGACCTGAAGCACTACTTCTACCAAAATGGCGACTCGTTTCCTTGCCTGCTGGTGTTTTGGCACGAGGACTCTAAAGTGACCATTCAGCAACCATAGATGAATTTTCAGCGGGATTATTTTTGTGTTCCCTAATGGAAGTGTTTGCTATCTGGGAATCAGAACTTTGAGGCCCCAGGAGCTTAAGTTACGGGGATAAGAAGCAAGTGGGTCACTGGAAGTCAAATAAGTGGAGTAACTTCTAATTTCGTGCCTTATTCCTGGACCCATGAATTCTAACTACTTAGGGTAAGTATTGGGTTCTGGAGTCTGGTGCCTATCTTTGCAAAGTATCATTTCCAAGCTGGTGTCTCAGCAATATCTTTTTTTTTCTGAGTTGGAATCTCACTCTGTCACCCAGGCTGGAGTGCAGTGGCACGCTCAAGGTCACCACAGCCTCGACCTGCTGGGCTCAGGCGATCCTTCTGCCTCAGCCTTCCAAGTGCCTGGAACCACAGGCGCACACCACCACACCTGGCTACGGTTTTGGTTTATTGTAGAGATGAGGTCTGTCTTGAGGTCTCACCAAGTTGCCCAGGCTGGTCTCGAATTTCTGGACTCAGGCAATTCTTTCACCTTAGCCTCCCAAAGTGCTGGGATTACAAGCTTGAGCCACTGCGCCCAGCTCAACTGTACCTTTAAAAGGCCATTCCTCTGCCCTATCAGGTCAGTGGCTTCTGGATAGTGCTGTACCTGATAGGATTAGTGGATTTTATTTGCCACTGTTTCACCACTTTTGCTATGAAAGGATCCTTGGTTCAAACGGTATTTTTCAGGATGCTGCATTGATGAATCAAACACTCATAATTCCTTGGACAGTGGTGCTGGCTGAGGCCCTGTAGACACAAAAAGTAAACCCATACCCAAAATATGTGCTAATTCCACATTGATAGATAAATGGCTGCCTCTTTCATGGTAATAGGGGTCAACATGCCATCAAGTGCTTGGCTGGTCTCATTGAGAATTATTGCAAGATCAGAGTCTCAATATGGGCTTCTGTTGCTGGCAGATTTTGGCAGCAGCAGTAGCTTGATTAGCTTTAGGAAATGAGAGCCCATGCTGTTGGACCTATGCATGCCTCCGTTCATCAGATTGGATACCATTGGATTCTCCATTCATGAGCTTACTGTCCTAGCCACAGTAGGGCTGACAAGAAAGGCTACCTGGTATCAGCTGGCTGAGTCATCCTGTTTACCTGGTTAATCTCTTTTCTGTGGTAGAGGCTTTCTGCAGTGTGTTAAGATGAGTTATAAGATCTTTATACTTTGTGTCCCTTCCCTTATCCCCCTCAATGTCCCTCTTCCCCAGACCTCTTGATCTTGTTTTCTAATCTTCCTGATTTGGGGCTTCTGATCAGTCTGCCAGGCTTTTTGCCAATACTCCTGAATTTATGTATATTCTCACCTCAACTCACTCTTCTCACCATACAAAGTGGACACCATGTGCACTACCCAGACTCTGCTCATTGGAAGGATTTTTCCTCACTCCTATCTTTTAGACCACTCTTGAGTGTGGCTGTATTATAGCATCAGTCCATTTTGGGCTCATACTGACATACTAAGCCAATACTTATGTGAACCAACCTTGGACTTCCCTTCTTCATCAACAGGCTCTAAGGGACTTTTCATTGGTCATAGATGTGACCTGAGAGGCCCTGGTAAAACAAGACGGAGAACACAGCTTACATATATCCTCTTACCCTGCTTACATCTGATCCCAGATCCCGGATGTATCATATCTATCTTGTGATGGGTATCTAGATGTGTGCTAGATTGCATATCTAGCATACTAGCTACACTGGAGGTTACTGCTTGGTTGAGTCATCTGCCAAGATCCAACTGATTTTTGTAGGGAGCAGCTGGATGAATTAAACAGTAATATGAGAGGAACCACCATCTCATAATTCTGTAAATCTTCCAGTGTGGACCTGACTGTATGACAGAATCCAGTGAAAGGTGAGCAGGACTGATCACATAGTCATTTGATGTCCCATGGACAGATGCTCTGTCTACCAGATCCGAGTAGCATACTAGGAGCTGCTTTTCATATGTTGTATAATTTTCTACTGCAGATGGCATGGCTTTGCCCCAGAATCCCAGGGCTCTGCATGGTGTTTCTTCTATTCTAAGTTTGCTATAAACATCTCATGGCATCTTTTTAAACCATAGATATTCTAGTGGCATGGGCTTTGATTGTGTGTATGGCTCAAATGGTACTTGTTCTATAGTCTGGGGTCTTCTGCAGAGCCCTTTCCTTCTTAGAACCCCAAAGTTAATGGTGACAAACTATAACGATCTTAGAAGAAAACTTGGGACATTGGAGTAGGCAAAGAACTCAGGACCAAGTGCTTGAAAGCAAGCATAGCAAAAGCTAAGATTGAGAGGTAGGACATTATCAAGCAACAAAGCTTTTAGACAGCAAGAGAAACCATCAAGAGAGTAAAGGGACAAACCACAGAATGGGAAAAATTATTTGCAAGTTAGGAATCTGACAAAGGTCTAACATCCAGGATCCACAAGGATCTCAAATTAATCGACCAAGAAAGAAACCCAAGTAACTCTATTGAAAAGTGGACAAAGGACATGAACACTTTTCAAAGGAAGACACATAAGCAGCCAACAAACATGAAAAAATGTTCAGTTTCACTAATCATCAGAGAAATGTAAATCAAAACTACAGTGAGATACCACCTTACAGTAGTCAGGATGGCTATTACTGAAGAATCAAAAATAACAGGTGTTGATGAGAGAAAAAGGAATGCTTCTACACTGTTGGTGGGATTATAAGTTAGTTCAACCTTCGTGGAAAGCAGTGCGGATTTTTCTCAAATATCTAAAAATTGAGCTATTATTTTTATGTTCCTCTGGATATATTTCCAGAAGTGCACTACACTTCTACTAGTACTAGTACTTGTATTACAAGTGCACTTCTGGGAATATACCCAGAGGAACATAAAAATTGCTCCTCCAAAAAGATACCTGCACATGTATTTTCACTGCAGCACTATTCACAATAGCAAACACACGGAACCAGTCCAGATACCCATCGAAAGTGGACTGGAAAAATAAAATGTGGCACATATACATGGTGGAATACTATGCAGCCATAAAGAAGAACAAAAGCATGCCCTTATAGCAACCCGGATGCAGCTGGAGACCATCATTCTAAGTGAACCAACACAGAAACAAAAAGCTGAATACCGCATCTTCTCACTCCTAGGTGGGCCCTAAACATTAGGCACGCAAGCACAAAGATAGGAACAAATGATGATGGGCAGTACTAGTAGGGGAAGAGAGGAAGAGGGATAAGAGGCACACAACCACCCACTGGGTACCATGTCCGCTACCAGGAGGAGAGAGGGCTTGCTAGAAGGCCAAACATGCAATTTACGTATGTAGCAAATCTTTACATGTGCCCCACACAAGTCTAAAATAAAGATAGAAATTGAAAGAAAAGTTAGTGATTAGTTGTATTAGTAAGTAAGAGGGTTAGAAACATTCCTGAGTGCAAAATATGTTGCCTCCTGAACCAACAGGAGCCACCTAGTATTGTACTTCCTTCTTAGTGGTGAGGGGTGAGAGATACAATACTTTGTCCTTTACTTTGAATAACATAATGGCATGCTCAGAGCACTGAATCCACAGTATTGATAGGGCAGGTCCCTGAATGTCTGTTGAATGTCTGTTGGGTTTATCTCCCATATTTGTTTTTTTTTTTTGAGTTGCGGTCTCACTCTGTCACCCAGACTGGAGTGCAGTGGCCACTCCCGGCCACCGCAGCCTCGACCCGCTGGGCTCCGGTGATCCTTCCGCCTCAGCCTTCCAAGTAGCTGGAACTACAGGGGTGCGCTAACACACCCGGATAGTTTTTTGATTATTGTAGAGATGAGGTCTCGCCAAGTTGCCCAGGCGGGTCTCGAACCCGCGGGCTCAAGCAATTCACTCACCTCAGCCTCCCAAAGCACGGGATTACAGGCTGAGCCACCGAGCCCGGCTTCCCATATTTGTTACTGAGGCCTCCAATAGATTTGCTAATTGCTCAACTGAACCAAGTGATTCAATGTTATGAATACAGTGGACCAATAACATGTTTTGCAGGATGTCCAGGCCCTTCATGCTGCTTTATGCCAGAGGACAAAAGAATTAATATAGCCTTTTGGTAAGAATATAAATGTATATAATTATTCCTCTTTTTTTGTTTTTATTTTTTGAGACGGAGACCCACACTGTCATCCAGGCTGGAGTGCAGTGGTTCCATCACAGCTACCACAGCCTTGACCTGCTGGGCTCAGGGCATCCTTCCACCTCAGTCTCGCAAGTAGCTGGAACTACAGGCACCACCACACCCTGTTAATTTTTTGATTTATTGTAGAGACAGGTCTCACAAGGTGCCCAGGCTGGTCTCGAACCCTTGGGCTCAGGCAATTCTCTCGCCTCTGGTTCCCAAGTTGCTGAGATTACAGACATGAGCCACTGTGATTATGAGAATGAATGAGAACCATTTCTGATCCTCTTTTCGAATAGATCTGGAAAATAAAGCACTTCCCAGATCTATGGCTGTATACCGAATGCCTGATGCTGTGTGAAACTGCTTTGGTGAAGTTACTACGTCTAGCATAGCAGCTATACTAGGGGCTAACGCATGGTTGAGCTTTATTAATTAACAGTCATTTGCCATGATCCATCTGATTTTTGTAGGGAGTAACTGGATGAATTAAATAGTAATGTCAAAAGAACCACACCGTATCTTAATTCTGTCAGTCTTCCAGTGTGGTACTAATCTCTGCCACCTCTCCTAGGAGGCGGTATTATTCTTGATTTACTATCTTGGCCAGGGACAGGGATTGAGGGAAGCAGTTTCCAAGCCTTTTACTTGGCTTGTCCCACTGTGGGCCGAACCTGGGTCGAGACTCCATTTACTTAACCTGGCTCCACATGTCCCTATTCTAACAAGGGTCTGTAACTTGTGATGCTTTGGGTCCCTGGTTATCAGTGTCAATTTATACCCCAATTCCAACACTTTTCAAAAGGTCTGAATAATTAGTCCTGGGTACTGGGATAGAAAGCCTTTGAGGAGAATCCAAAGAATTATTACTGGATTCAGTTGCCATTGTGTAGGAGAATTTATCCTCACAACAACCGGTCTCTTCTTCATAAGTGGGTTCCTGGTCTAAGAACTGGCCTAGGTCCAGAACTGGGCAAGATTGTGATTTTGTTTTATCGAGGCGGCTGTCCTCAGCTTCCTCATCATTCATCCTCAGTGTCTTTTGATTGTTTAAATTAAGCGACTCCTTTGTTGGCTGCTCGTCTATCATGCCTGGCTCCTTTTGGTACATATAAATCATGTCCTGTAGCTCCTTCAGGGTGCCGTCTCTTTCTTCCTTTAGTAGCACTTTGCCAGTTGGGCCATGTTGAGATTTGACCTTTATGACTGGTCTGGTTGCCATGGTGGGAGGTGGCAGTAGACCCCAAATGGGGCAAGCATTGTCTGTAAGGTATCTTATTGTATCATCTTCAAGCAAAAAGGAGGGAGTGTCTTCTAACAAGGGGGAGTTAGTTTCTTTTGCAGTCCCAAGCAGATGTAGGGAAATCAGGGTTCCACTTCTTCCATATTAGGGTTCTGACTTTGACATAGACTTGCGGCTGTTGAGAATTCGGCTTGCTCTGGAGCTCCACTACAACTCGTATGCTGGACCTCTACTCTGCTGGTTTCCACCTGTAGGAACTTGGGGTTTCCTTAAGTGCTGCCCAAAAGACCTTCTGACTTTCATGTTTTTCCTTGAATTGATGATTAATGACCCTGAGTCTGAATCAAGCCATAGCAACAGCCACTAAGTTCCATAGCCCTTATATTTATCATCTACCTCATACCATGTAAGTACCAGTATATTATGCCAGCTGGTACATCTCTTTCCACCAGTATTCCATCCCAGCTCACCACCTGCAGAAGTTTAAACAACTACACCATCTCGGGATGCTAAGGGCTATCCATCCTCCACCCACCATTGCTGGTGAGGGTCCTCATTGCCCAAGGGATTGCTGTTAAGTGATCCAGAATCGAACATTAGCATCTGTTTTCTAGGACTATTTCTGGTAACAACTGTCTTAGATCCCTGGAAACAGACACAGAGTTGGTGAGCTGTGTTGGGATGCTGTCAGAAGATTAGAATTAAAGAAGAAAGGACTGGGCAGAAGGAGAAGCTGACTTGCAATGGAGTTACAACTGAAGCCTCAGCGGGTCCTACAGAGATCTCTGGAACTGGCATGGCTCTTCTGAGTATTCTCCAATTTGGGACAAACGGGCCCTTGTATGAAGCACCAGCCAGTCACTGGGCACTGGTTCACTCTGGGAATAACCTTGGCCCAGGCCACCCGCAAGTCCTAGTGAGTGATGCAGCTGTGAGCGGCCAGCAGCTGCTATTCCCAGTTGCTAGGGGTGGGTATATCAGCCAGAGGAGATCGGGACGCTATCCATTATATGTTTTCATAATATCAAGTAAAAAACACAAGAAAGAAATTTTATTTGCAGCATAATTTCAGCATGTTAAAGTGGGTATTCAAAAACACACCAAACAATGACCAGAAGGGAATTAAAATGTTTAAGGGGTCTTGTCTTGGTGTTGGAAATATGCATGATGTTAATTACCCTTCCCTCACCACCTGTAGAATACATTATATATACATTAGAATACGTTATTGAAAACACAAAATTCTCCACTGATTCCTCTCTATGGACTGTTCATATCACTCAGAAAGTGAGCATTAGTGTTCCTCAGTAGGTTCTGGATAAACAAGCTTTGATACATCCAGACGATTGAATATTATTCGATGATAAAAAAGAGAAAGGAACTGCCAAACAATGAAAAGACACTTCAATGCATATTGCTAAATGAAAGAAGCCAATCTGAGAATTCTATATACTGTACGATTCCAGCTATATGGCATTCTGGAAAAAGGCAAACGATAGAGACAGGAAAAAAAATCAGGGGCTTCCAGGAGCTTTCAGGCAGTTGTGAAATATCAGAACATACATCTACAAATAAACAGCTGCTTTGTTTATGGAGACATTAATAGGTATCACAACAGCTTGACTCTTGATTCTGGAAGCTTGCTGTTTCCTCAATGAGCCATGACACAACCCTTGATCTTGCTCTACTCATTTGTAGAATGGCAGGGACTCTGGTCCTGTGACAGAGGATTTGATAAACAAATGAAGCAAATTGGAGTTGAGACTTCTGAGGACTGCCAGTGCTGGCGTCGTCTTTTCATCTGGCATCTACCCCAAGTTTCTGGCATCGACTCTTATTTTTCCTCCCAAGTCAAATGCAAAAGGGACCTGACCTCAACTGACATAGATTGTGGAAGAATGAATATGCATTAAAAAGTAATCCAGTAAGTTGACAAAGTTAATGAATTTTCAGAGGAATTCATTCAATACCACCCAATGAGAGTCTACACTTTGAATATTTGCTCAAGGGCAAGGGGGAAATGAGAACTTGTTTATGAACTCTGGCTCTTGAAAGAAAACATTGTCTCAGACATAGCATCCATGTCTATTGTTGACTTGCTTAAACATTTAGAAACGTTGAGATTCTTCACTTATATGTTTATTCACTCAACTAACACTTGATAGAGTAACTATTATGTGACAGGTGACTCATGCATGAAATTGTTAGTGGAAAGGCTACAATAATCTATGTTTCACGGTAGTACCAGAGTGTGGGTGGTGGAAGGATTCTTTTTATTTTTTTATCTTTATTCTTGCCTCATCTTTCCTGCCCACCCACCTCTCTCTCTACCACTTTCTGGCTCTTTTCTGGGAGATGAGACCTGTTAGACTGGCAAGATTATAAGAACCTTCCGCCGGAGCCCAGCAGGTCGAGGCTGTGGTGGCCGGGAGCGGCTACTGCACTCCAGTCTGGGTGACAGAGTGAGACTCCAACTCAAAAAATAAAAGTAAAAATAAAAATAAAAAAATAAAAAAGAAACTTCCATTCATAGGACAGTATTACTAATGGTCACAGTCACTGTTGATTTGAAGCAAGAAAACTTGGCTTGCATTCTCTTTTATTTAATCCATTTGGAATTTATTTTTCTATGTAGCAGAGATAGGAATTTCATCTTGTTTTTCCTAATTGCATAGCTATTTCTTAAAGAATTAGTCTTGGAAATGCCAACACTATCATAAACTAAATTTCAATATATTTATGGCTCTGTTTCTGAAAATTATTCTCTTACCATATGTTGACTATACGTGTCCATTTTCTTTTCTAATTAAAATTTAGAATCAGCATTTGAAATTGCTTAAAAATCTTGTTAGCTTTTTTGATATTGATTTGAATTTGTGGATTATTGGAGAGAGAACTCATTTTTTTTCAATATTATTAAGTCATTTCATTCAAGAAAATAGTATAGCCAGGTGTGGTAGCTTATGCCTGTAATCCAGTACTTTGGAAGGCCAGGTGCGAGGATTGCCTGAGCCCAGGGATTTGAGACCAGCCTGGGCAACTTGGCAAGACCTCGTCTCTACATTAAGTCAAAAAAATTAGAAAGGCATGGTGGCACATGCCTGTAGTTCAAACTACTTGGAAGGCTGAGGTGGAAATATTGCCTGAGACCAGCAGGTTGGGGCTGCGGTAGCTGTGAATGTGCCAGTGTACTCCAGCCTGGGTGACAGAGTGAGACTTTGACTCAAAAAAAAAAAAAAAAAAGTTAGTATAGCTCTCTATCTCTATTTATAAGGATATTTCATTACAATTTTATAGTTATCTTTCTGTAAGTTTTGCACATTTTTGTTAGGTTTATTTTTAGTTGATTTTTATATAGGTCTATTGCATATAATTTTTTTCTATTATGAATGGATAACTTTCTCATTTTCTGACTGATCACTACTATTGCAGGCAGTGTACCTGGCCAACTTACTGACCTATTTTATTAGTTCTAGTGATTTTTTGATTCCCATGGAATTTTTAGGTAGTCAATTACATTCTCTCAGATAATGACAACTTTTTTCCCCTGATAGTTATAATTACTTTAAAATTTTGTTTGTTTTATTGTACTGGCCAGGACCAAAGGTGGACAATAACAGTGATAGCTGGAATTCTTTCTATTTATTTATTTATTTTTGAGCCAGGTCTTACTCTGTCACCCAGGCTGGTGGGCAGTGGTATGATTAGAGCTCACTGCAGTCTTGACCTCCTATGCTCAGGCTATTCTCTAGCCTCAGCCTCTCTAGCTAGGACTACAGGTGCACAACACCATGTTCAGCTAATTTTAGCATTCTTTAATTTAATTTAATTTAGTTTTGTAGAGATGAGATCTCGAGGTCTCATTATGTTGCTTAGGCTTGTCTCGAACTCCTGGACTCAAGCAATCCTTCCGCCCTGGCCTTCCAAAGTGCTGAGATTATAGGTGTGAGCCACCACGCCTGGCCTTTGTTTTTGATTTTAAAGGAAATACTTAATATTTTAACACTAAGTATAATGCTTGCTGTAGATTTCTGGTGAACACTTTTTATTGTGTTAATAAAGATTTTTTTTAGGCCAGGTATGGTGGCTTATACTTGTAATCCTAGCATTTTGGGAGGCCAAAGCGGGAGGATTCTTTGAGGCCAGGAGTTCAAGACCAGCCTGGGCAACATAGTAAGATCCTGCCTCTACATAAAAGTAAAATATTAGCAGAGCATGGTGGTGCACACACCTGCAGTCCCAACTACTCAGGAGGATGAAGCAGGAGGCTCTCTGGAACCCAGAAGTTTGAGGTTACAGTAAGTTATGATTGCACTACTGTACTCTAACCTGGGTAATAGAGCAAGACACTGTCTCATTAAAAACAAACCAAAAAAAAAGATTTTTTTTTCTCTATTCCTAATTTTTTCTTTTTCTTTTTTTTGAGTTTGAGTCTCACTCTGTCACCCAGACTGGAGTGCAATGGCCGCTCCCGGCCACCGCAGCCTTGACCTGCTGGGTTCCGGCGATCCTTCCGCCTCAGCCTCCAAGTAGCTGGAATTACAGGCGCGCTACCACGCCCAGCTAATTTTTGATTTATTGTAGAGATGAGGTCTCGTCAAGTTACCCAGGCGGGTCTCGAACCTGCGGACTCAGGCAATCCACTCACCTCGGCTCCCAAAGTGCTGGGATTACAGGCTGAGCCACCGAGCCCGGCCTATTCCTTTTTCTAAGGAAGTTAAAAAAATTTTAAAATCAGTTATACCAGGACATGGGACTGGTCAGGATTCTATTTTTCTTTTCCTGGTGATCCAAGATTAAATAAAGATGATGATCTTTTAAAGATCTCCTAAAAGCAAATATTGAAAATGCTGATCTAAACATTAGAATGTTGTGAGAATTAACAGTCACAGCAAGTAACATGCGAAGTGGTCAGGGGCTATTGAGAGTGAGCATTTTTTTTGCTAGTTTTGATGGGGCAAATGAAAACGTACTTTCAAATGTAAGAGATGGAATAAGAATTTCCTGGAGCTCTGCAAGTCTTACTCCTTGTGGTGATTATGTCATTGGGGGCAAGTATAACCCAGACATTGACAATGACCAAGAAATGTTCATTTTACTCAACTCTGCCCAGAGTGGAGACCGCAATCTAAAATTTGACATTAGAAAGGATTGTAGAAAACACATACATTCCTGAATGAAGTAGAAAAAAGAACTTCTCTTACTGAAGAGATGACTGGGACCCACATTATTCCCCTTAAGGATGGGTTTATCCGCCTAAAGTTTGCAATCCATCATCTTTGCCACCATTTGGAACAAGAGGAATCAAACAGGGGCCATATTAGCCAGCGAGAAGGCCATTCTTACAAGCTCAGATGAACCACTCTTTGGATTTGCATGGAATATTTATTTTCACAAAACCTTGGTTATTATTATTGCTTAATATTATTATAGATTATTAATTCCAAACTAGTCTTTTACAGCATTTATTGGTATCTTGAAAATAATGTTAGAAGTAAAGCTAAGCAGAAATAGATGGGTTCCGTGTCCTGCAAAGTTGGGGTGGGATTCACAGGGAAGGGGAATGTCAAAGAGCTTGTATTTAAGAAAAATGTGAAGGTAAAGCTAAGCCCAATAGGCTTTCACGGCTACTCTTGGGGAGTGCACATTTTTGGAAAGGGCTAGTCATGGGTGATTGACAGGTCTCGGAAGACTTCTCTTTCAGAAGAAAGTGAAATATTTTCTGTACTCAGTGATCACAACCAACATTTCTTGTACTTTCAAAATTCTTTGCAAGAATGCAAACTACTTCACTACACAAAGGAAAATATATTTTATGAGTTGCATCCGCTTAAGTGTTTACAAGAAAGTCTCAATTAAAAATGCTGGCTAAAGTACTGAATGTGCACAATGAACTGAACATTTTTTTTTTCGAACTGAACATCTTTTAACAGAGTTTTGCTTTGCGCTCTGAAGTGACTCAGAGGAAATTTTGTTAACTGCTGCTATTGCTTTATAAGTACTCATACACTCAAAATGGTATTTAAAATGAGATAAAGGAGATATTGTACAGTTTCAAACTCCAAAACTTAAAATAAAACTTCCAGCTTTGGTAAAGAATCTATATAAGTTAGTGACTATTTACATATTGAGAACAGAGAAGAATCAACGATTACACCTAGCGGAAGCATAAGTTTTCGAATTGTTTAGATATTATAACTTGGGGATGGGGTATGGTAATTCGAATGAACAAAATACAATTGTAGTCAGAGCAAAATTACAATACAGTTGTAAAAAGAATGAAAAACATCTGTTTTGCATGCACCAATTCTATACCCTTCTACCAAATGTTTTGTAATTGTGACATTGACCTTGTTTACATTGGATTTAGATGAACAAAGTGTTATTCTCACTGTTTTGTATCTAAGTGACACTCCTCGAAACACAGGTTTATCTGAAGACAAAAAATGAGATTTAATAAACAGCTGTGGATCTCAAGCTCACGTTCACAGTCAGCACCGGATAAATGATCTTATTCCTGTCATTAATGGCTCCTTTGTTAATGCAACTTAGTGCACTGGAACACTATTCTGGGTATTTGAAATGACTTCATGAGAAAGTCAGTTGGTCATGCAAGCAATATGTAGAATTGTAAAATTCTTTATGCCATAACGAAAACACATTTTCCACTTCTAGTACTTTCCTGGTTTTATTTGTTACACTTAAATTAGATACAGCTGGAATTTATTTTGGTGTAAGGAGTGAGGTAGGGCTCCAGCTTTTCTTTTTCCTTTCAAATTGCTGGTCTGTTATCTCAAAATCATTTATTACGGATGTACTTTAAAAATGTGCACATGCCCAAAGCTATTAAAAAGAGAATACTTGGAAACAAATGTGGTGTGACTGTTTGTGGGTGGTTTTATTCTAATTATGTTGAATTCAAGGTCTTATGAGATTTTACAAAGAAATAAAGAGAGATGCTCTCCTACCTAGAAAAAATTTAAATGGAGGTGTTGAATTGAAAATGTTTAGAGGAATAAAATGGCTTGCAAAAGAAATGCACAAACAATAAACATATTGTCAGATGTATGTGGATAGAAAGGTATTTATTGCAGCATTATCTATAATGCTGCCTGGTTTTTTGAGTAGCTACAGATCTCTGGATTATATGCTCTGTGAGTAAAATCAATCATAGTTGCCTTTCTGCCACAGCAGACAAATGCAATCCTAATTGATGAAGTATATTTTTTCTGTGTGTTTCTCTATCTTCACTTTTAACTTTTAAAAAAATTTTGCGGACAACTCCCTGGGGTCTCCTCCCACTGTGGGGGCTTTTCTGTCCTCTCAATAAATCCTGCTATTAAAAATTTTTTTTTGCATGGATTACTTTTTTAAATTTGAAAATTGTTACATGATATAAAGAAAAATTTGAATGTTCAACACCTAAAGAAGAAATGACAGTAATCAGTACGGTATAGAATTTAATGACAGGCATGAAATCATTTGGGAAATGTAACAGTGTATAGAATGGCTACCGCTTTATTATGACCAGGATGTTGAGCACTTGAAAAAGTTGCACTTTATTTTTATAACAAATGGACAAATAACCAATAAAAAGAGCTGATTTTAGAAATTTATTATTATTATTTTTTTAAAAAACAACTTCCAGGGTTTGTCATTGTACAAGTTTAGCTCAGTCTTCTACAGCATGGTACAGTGATAACTGATTTTTTATAACAATGACTCAGAGGCACTGCAGATCCATAACTGTCTTCTGAATTATCACAGAAAGATGAAAGAGAAGAGTTTAATGTTAAGAGTATTTAAAAAATCGTATTCTAATTCTTTTAAATTGGTTATCTGAGTATGATAATATAGCAGAGCTCAGACAACTAGAAAATGCAATTGACTAGAACACTCCATTCCCACCTGGTGTGCATTAACAGACTTTTTACTGCATATATCTTTATATAGTTTGCAAACTAATTCAACCCACTTTACACAGCATTAATTTTTTTTGAGTTGACACTGGGCTGAAACTGTTATTCATTATCTCATAATTATTACGTTTTTCTAGTTCTTTGATGGATTCCCCCCATCTGACATAGTGTTTAGTGTATATGAGACTTTGAGATCATCTCTGCTCATTATAATGACAGTTACAGTGAGGTTAACCACAGCCAGATAACCAAGACTATTAATTAATGTATCTACCAGCACTGTTCTTGACTTTGGCAAAATAGAGATTTTGTGTCTCACCGGAGTGTGAACCAAGCTTTAGGCAAGAAACTGTGAGCTGGATGTCAACAGAGGGGACTCCCTGGGTTCTTATCAAGGTTCTCATTAATGCTGTGCAAACAAAGGTCTCGTCGTTTCAGTAACTATTTGTACATTTATAAAAGCAATACAGTCATGGGAAAAACCAACAAGCACAGCTTGGTAGAATAACCTGCCATGAAATATCATTGGCTTTATAATAATTTACTACAACTGTTCTTTTTATTCACACTGGATAGGAAATGATCCATCTAACACATGGAATACGAATATATACAACGAAAATTTGGCTTTAATTAAGAAAAAACATTTCATAAGGACAATAACACAGGGGCTGGAAAAATAATTTTGTGCAGTTTCCTGTTCACAATCATATGTCTCCTGCCTTTTACAGGGAATGACACAAGTATTGATGGATTTTGTAAACCAGTTAAAGAATTTTCCTTCCTGCAATAGCCGACTATGAAAATATCACCTTGCTTATACAGTGTATAGAAGTTTCGCCTTCTTAACTGTAATTCTAAATGACCAGGGATGACATGCTGAGTCAGTTTTAAAATGCTGCTCATCACTTTCAAAATCATCATATATTTGCAGTTCCCTATTCCATCAAAACACTTCACCAAAACAACATATTATAACTGCACGGGGCATCTGACTGATGTGCTGTTGAGATCCTGAATGGTGCCTTTTCACTGATGCCCGCCATCTTGTTGCTCAGCAACATCAACGTCTTGGCTTCAACTTTCTGATGGCCGCACAAGTCATGCGGCAGTGGTGTGGGGTGGACTGCTTTGGACTGCCAGCAGTCAAAACAGTTGCCGTGGGCTCAACATCTCTATGCTGTGAGCCTGGGGAACCCATTCTCTTATGGAATGGTCTTCTAGGGGCCCAGCAGTGTCACTGCAGGTGGCGGTGACATTCTGGTCCCTGCTTAGGTGGGACTACACTAACAAAGCCAAGTGTTCTAGAAATAGATGATGCGGCAGGGTTGGGTGAGGGGCAGGGAGGTTGCTTTCATACTTCTGGAAAAATCATCTCTGATTTTAGTTTTCTGAGAAGGCTGGGAGAGTCTCTGCAAGTGGTGGCTGTGGCAGAAGGGTAGAGTCTGAGGTATGCTTGGAGATGTGTCAGTTTGGCAATGGTGCTCAGATTCAGTGCCTGTCGTCCCCCATTAAGGCACTCTGCCTAGGTCTATTTCCCCCGACAGTATCTTTCATGCCCCTGGGCCTTCCCATTCCCTCTGGAAGCCCTGTTTGTTTCTGCTTTCTAAAGTAGAGATGGCAGGTTGAGTTTCTCTCTCTCAATTCTGATTGATGAGTGGAAGCACTTTGGAGTTGTAATTTGAGAAGGATTGTGAAGAAATTATTGAGCTTAATGGGAAATAGTGCTGTGATTGACTAGCAATGTCTGTCATGGGCACAAGTGGTGTTGGTGAAACGCACATCAGGCCCTTATGTCTAAGTTCTAAGTAAGATGAAAGAATGAGGCTGGCTTGATGCGATCTTGAGGGATCTTTGGAGACCACAGCTCAAAGCACTAAGTTTATATTTATTTTGTTTTCTTCTTTGTTCCAGAAAATATTAAGAATTTGAGGGGTTTTGGACAAGGATTTTAGGACTTGCGGAAAGCTGGAGGGCAAGATAATTCTGAATAGGCCCTTGATAATGACTTCTGTTTTTACCCCTGGGTGATGAAGCCCAATGTTTAGCAAGTGGTTATAGGGCTTATAGATTAAACAGATTCAGAAACACTTGGAGGAATGAGGTGGGAAATTCCCAGGCATGGGGGGAATTTCAGGTAGAGCATATCTGGTGACTCTCCCCTTGGTTAACAGCTGATAATATTGTATGTTGAAAAGCCAAAGAAAAATATATTTGCACACACACACATGCCTTTTTGGGATTAATTGAAGAACGTGGGGGATAATTACCTTATTATGTCATGACCATTGTCTTTTAGCTGTACCCATAAGTTTCTGGTGCACAACTTTACCAAGAAATTTAAAAAAAAATTCTATCATGTGGTAGGTGCTAATGATGTTATTTTGGGATGATGAACCCATGCTTATCTCTGGAAAACAGGATCTATCACTTTTAAATATCTCAAGTGATTAAAACTGAAGCCAAACCTTAATTTTTAACATTAATCAGGTTACTCTTCAACAATGTCACTGTCTTTTGATTTAGGGGACCATGTCTGGCCAAAACCAGCCACCTCTAGTTCATGATGGCCTGTGGATTTTAGAAACTGTCAGATGCTCCCGTCAATACGCCCCTGTCAATTGCACCCAACCGATTTCACTTACACAACAACATGGCGACATACCTTTTCCTTCAGTAAACATCTGCTCCCTTCCTCACTTGGAAACTGGGAGAATTTGAAAGGAAAAAAAGGCATATGTTTTTGTTTATGTGCAAATCCCAGTAGAACATCGTTTTGCATACCTGTCTCATGTTGAGTTTCTTGCCACAGTGAGGACCCCAAGCTTCTCCAAAGTTTTTGGCAAAGGTTTCCTCCTTCCTGGGTGGCACACAGGGGTGAGGGTCCCTTGGCACCTAGGCCAAGGGTCCAGGATCCAGGGATGGAAGTGGAGTGGAGGCAGGAAGGCAGCATTTAGAAACCCAGAAATATTATTTCTTATCCAACTCTGCGTTTTACCCTCAGAGAAATTATTTTTCTTACTGGTCTCCATGAGACATAATCCCGTTGAGAGCATCTTGGCAGTTTCACTGTCTCTGGAACTTTCTAGAGGTGGTAGATGGCCGACTATAAATGTGACTAGTTGCCTCATCATTTGTTTTCAGGCCATTCAGAATTTCTATTTTCTTTCTGCTGATCACGACTGTCAGTGTGTTGGCATTGCCAGCCATTTTTTAAAGTGTGGAAAGGTCAGTGGGCTTTATCACCATTCATCTCCTCTACCTGGAAAGATGTGTTCTAACACCACAGAGGAGCCTCCGGCCTGAAGTTTCTGAGAGAGCCCAGAGCAGGAACTTAGGGTTCTAGACACAAGGCCTTGGAGGAGGGCGGGAGGGGGGAGGCGCCCGGCTGGGAGGTGGAGCCTGGGGAGGCGGGGGAAGGGTGGAAGGTGGGGATGGGATGGGAGGGGTGGGAACGCTTGGAGGTGGGGGAGGGCAGTGGGGTGCAGGGGGTGGGGGGGTGTAGATGGGAGCAGGAGGCGGTGAGTTGGTGTGGTAGGCATTGTTGAGTGGGTACTTGGCTGGCTGGCTGTTCTTGACCCTGGTGAAGTTGATGCAGCGTCCCTAGGAGAGAATCAGAGAGAAGGAAATGTGAGAGGATGGCCTTGCAACAGGGGAGTGGGAGTGTGGTGGGTGGATCACGTGTTCCGTTTCATAGCCGAGGAAATTGAGGCTCAGTAAAGCTTAGTCACTTTCCCAAGGCCACACAACTAGGAAAAGGTGGGGTTGGTCATTCTGACCCTCAAGAGACTCCAGAACTCTTCTTCCTCCTTTACTACTTTGCCTTCTGAGGAGAGGCCTCACATTTCATAAACAAAAGTAACTTATTTAGAAATGTCAATGCCTGGAGGCAGTAGAAGGTTAATAACACAAGCTTCTTCTATACTGTAATTCAAGGGTGTGGGCTTAATCTGTGAGCTGCATTGTCACAGATGTGGCAAATGGGGGTGATCCTGAGAGGCCCTGATGCATTTGTCTCCCCTGTGCCCCTGAACCTCTGGTACTGGAAAATGAATGAGGGTGGCAGCTCCTCCTACATATGCAAAAAAGTTACCGATTGGTCCAGCTTTGTCTTCCATACTCTGCCTTCCCCAAAGTGCCCTTAAGCAATAAGCAGTTTATCCTGCTCTTCTTCTGGCTGTGGGATTCCCTCTCCTTCTAGGTGCAGCTGCCCCTGTCCAGGTGCTTTTGGGTTCTTAAGAAACATAACCTGAGGACATTTCACCACCAAGCAGGCGACTGCACTGAATTCTGCTTTTCCCTGCCTTCCTGGGGACTCAGTTGGACAATGCAGAGTGGATCCCTTTAACCCCTACGGCAGCCTCTTGGGAGTCAGAGTCTGACGCAGCCCTTAGCCCTGTCTCTCCCTTCACGTCTCCACTTTGCTCTCCAGAGTCACAAGCGTGCCCTCCTTTTCCCCAACAGATACCCTTAGTGTCAATGGGCACTCAGGAGCCTCCACACAATACTTGGGTCTGCAAGGGAGGGAGACAGGAGCTCTCCTGCTCACCACATGCCTCTGCTGGTAGTGAATACCCTGGACTTGGCCTGTACAACTCTTCCCCCCTTGCCTATTTACCACCACCCTGTGGGCTCTTGGCCTTCCGCGATTCCTGAGCCCATGGGGCAGCTCTCTCGAGTGTCCTGGATGCCTGCAGAACCTGTCTCCATAGAGACCGAGATGGGGCTGCACTTCTCTGAGGCTGCCTTTCTTCTTTTTCTTCCTGCTCATTTTAACCAGAAAACTGGGTACAGCACTATGCTGGGTCTAGGGCTGGGTCTTGGGACTGTCCCTGACCTCATGCTCCAGGATAGGTGCTATCTTGCATGTCCAACCTGAGTGGGATTTGTCCAGAGAGCCCAGAGTTTCCTTTTCTAGCCTTTTATGGAAGGGTCTGAAAGGAAATGAAGAGAGTGAGGTGTGGAATTTAAGGTACAATGAGCTCTAGGACCAGAGGAAAATGAGAGTGTGTTATTTGAGACGTGGCTCAGGGTGAGTGACAGCAGGGACATGACATTTGCTGGTGGGAGGTGATGGGGCTCAGCAAGTCTTCCACTTGTATCCAGCCCCATTCATCCTTCAAGTCATAAGTCATGCTTGTTTTCCTCCATGCATTTTCCACTTAGCCTTTGCTTCCTTGACTTCTTCTCTAGCTACGGTCTACACCTCACATTGCAGCTCAAATACTTCAGTTGTTTGACCTGTAAAATGCCTTGCCTCCCTGACTAGATGAGAAACTTCTGGGAGGCTGTGTGTGTGTGTGTGTCTCATTTTTTGAGTCAGATTCGTGGTTTTCCTGCAATAGCCTCCTGAGTAGCTAGGACTACAGGCATTAACCATCATACTTGGCTAATTTTTAAATTTTTTGTAGATGCTAGGCTCAAGTGATCTTCCCACCTTTGCCTCCCAAAGTGTTGGGATTACACGCATGAGCCACTATGCCTTGACCTGTGGTCTTGGAGACTTTTGGTCAAAACAGAGTTGTTTGAACTACTTGGGAAAGGTGGGCTTGGGTAACATTAGCAATGAACTGAAAATTCATCCGCATGACAGATAATGCCAGAAGGAATCTTGGTGAGAAAGGACCAGGCTTGCTGGGATTGCAATTAGTTTAAGAGTTACAATGCCACTTCTGCACTGTTGGTGGGACTGCAAACTAGTACAATCTCTCCAGAAAACAGTTTGATAATTCCTAAAAGATCTAAAAATTGACCTTCCAAATGGCTCCACAATCCTCCTACTGGGAATATGTTTGGAGGAACTCAAATCACTCTGTGAAAAAGATATTTGCCCACGCATGTTTATTGCAACATTATTCACAATAGTATAAACATGGAATCAACCGTGCTGCCCATTGAAAGAGGACTGGATTAAAAAAATGCGGTACATATACATGACGGAATATTATGCAGCCATAAAGAAGGACAAAATTATGCACTTTGCAGCAACTTGGATGGACTTAGAGTTTATAGTACTGAGTGATCTATCACAGAAACAAATTACTGAGTACCACATGTCCTCACTCATAAGAAGACCTTGAACTATTATCATAATACTATAGGAAAGGGATTGGCAGTAGTGGAAAACTGCCAGGTGAGGGAAGCAGAATTGACACTAGTGGGAAACTGCCAGGGGAGGAGATACACACCTCATCAGTAAGGGTACCTGCATAATGAACATTTGTGTACCTAACCCTGAATTGTACCTCACATCTTTAAAAAAAAAATCCAATAAAGCTTCAGAAGAATGCTTTTTTTAAAAAAAAGAGTTACAATGCCATGTTTAGATGTGATCTCCACAGGCTGATGTAGGAGGACCACTTGAGCCCACAAAGTTGGAGGCTACAGTGAGCCATGATTGTGCCATTACACTCTATCCTAGGCAACAACTAAGAATCTGACTCATAAAACAAAACACACACACACACACACACACACACAAACACACACACACACAGCCTCCCAGAAGTTTCTCATCTAGTCAGGGAGGCAAGGCATTTTACAGGTCAAATAATTGAAGTATTCGAGCTGCAACATGTGGTGTAGACTGTACCTAAAGAAGGAGTCAGGGAAGCACAGGCTAAGTGGAAAACTCATGGAGGAAAACGGGCATGATTCATGAGTTGAAGGTGAGTCGGGCTGGATACAGGTGGAAGGTTTGCTGGGCTCCATCACCTCCCATCAGCATGAGTCATGTCCCTGCTGTGGAGCTTGCCTTTGGTGCAATTACAGCAGGTGCTAACCATGTTAGGTTCTGGTCGGAAGGTCCACTAACTGCAGAAACAAGTGACCACTTTCTCACTGCATTGCTCAGAACCCAGCTCATGGACAAGCTTTTAGGCGTTACGCTGATTTTGTAACCCAGTATTGTACATTCCTGGTTGTCCAAGCAGCTCTCTTCTACAGCTTTATAAATCTAAGTCTTGGTTACAGTTTATTTATGATTCTGGATGAAGTTCTTTCCTTTAAGATGTGAGGGCCCTAATGACTGCCATCTGTGATGAATTCCTGGGATGACAACTCGGAGTTGGGATTTACTGTGCTATCTGTTCTGCCCATTGTTCTTAGACAATCTAAGTCAGACCAAGAGGCTCAAGGGATTCATTTCCTCTAAGCATGAAGGAAAATTCTGATTCTAGGGGAAGAGCTGCTGGTGCCTGGGGTCGAGTCCACATCTGACTTCAGATCTCTAGAGCTGCCCACTGAACTGGGGCAAGAGAGGAGACTAATCTGGGAGCCTATTGATGTATTTCATGTAATTGAAATAAGTGACTCTACCATCCTGTTTTTGTTCCTGACAAAATCTGAATCTCCCAGCCTTCTTCTACCAATCCTTCTGTTCATAATCCATATTAGAATTCCCAAATGTTTTCAAAAAGGTCTAAAAGAAGATGGTCCCTCACATCTGTCAGTTGAACACGGGTGAAAGATGGTGGTGGGGGCTGGGGATGGGGTGAGGTGGTGAAGGAAGACCTCCTTGGGTTAGCACTCCCAGTTGCCGCCGAGACGTCTTGGCCAGGGCAGCAGGGGGATGGGTGTGATGAGGGAGAGGCAAGGAGCTTCCCTTCCTATGGTCAGTAACACCCCAGGGGTACACTCACAGGTCACTTGCATCAGAGCACTGGGCTGTGTGGTTCATTACAGACCTCCAGACCATTAAAACTACACTCAGAGGGGAAGGGACAAACTCATAGCCTTTGCCTTGGCTCCAGTGTGGGACACTCCACAGTGTGACTGGGTATGGGTTGACCATACCACGGGCCACTTACAGGTGTTGTGGGGATTCACTTAATCAATGCTGTGAAAGGCTTGGAACAGCGCCTGGTGCGTCCTGTTTGGTAGAGAAGTTGAGTCTAATGATGTCTCAAAATAATGACCCTGTCTGTGATGGAAAGGTCAGTTGGAAGTGGCATCAGGAGTTCCAACTCCTAGTTTAGTGCCTTGTGAGGGAGCTGCACACTAGATCTTCTATACTCCACACGTGGCTTCTATCATAAAATTGGCAAATAGGAAAAAAATGTAGCATTGGATGTGACCAGAGCAGCTCCAGGGCCGTTCTCTTAAGCTCCCTCTTCTCCCCTCCCATTGCCACGTAACTCCTGTAACTTATTTCTTCTAGGACCTCCCACTGTGTTTGCACACACAGTTGATCAAAGATGCATTTACATGTACTTATCTCACTAAAAAAAGGTGCGGACTGGGTATAAATGAATCCCTGGGGTAATTTACAGTAAGACGCATGGTCTTCATAAGGAGGGGTGTGGCTTCAATAAGTTCTTGAAACCTGGAGCAAGAGGCGCCAACACAAACACCGTAACACTTAGACCATATAATTGGCCTAAAGATCAGTTTACACGACATCATTTTTTGCTTGCGAGAGGATAATAGAAAGGCCAGATGTTCTCAGTGTCATGTAGGCCAGCAAATCTGCACCAGTGTTTGGTTAAAAGGTTGCTAGGACGATTGGAGCTTTCACTTCATAACACTGGTCTTTGTAACATAGTTTAATTTTCTACAGTATTGTTTTTGGGTGGTTCAATTGAGATCCAAGATTTAGCTTTGACCTCAGTTTACCTCGGCTTTCTCATTTACACGAAAAAAATGTCAATTAATTTCACACATTTGCACCAAAGTACTCAGATTAAATTCTAAAAAGAAAATGCAATACTGTCTCTTGCTAATTGGGGGCTTAGCAGGATGCTAGCTGACTTTTCTCCTAGACTTCACAATGCCATTTATATATATATGTGTGTGTGTGTGTGTGTGTGTGTATATATATATATATATATATATATATATATATATATATATTTGAGTTGGAGTCTTACTCTGTCACCCAGACTGGAATGCAGTGGCCGCTCCCAGCCACTGCAGCCTTGACCTGCTAGGCTCTGGTGATCCTTCCGCCTCAGCCTTCCAAGTAGCTGGAACTACAGGCGCGCGCTACCATGCCCGGCTCATTTTGATTTATTGTAGAGATGAGGTCTCACCAAGTTGCCCAGGCGGGTCTCGAACCTGCAGGTTCAGGCAATCCACTCATCTCAGCCTCCCAAAGGCGCGGGATTACAGGCTGAGCCACCGAGCCCGGCTGCCCTTTATATTTAATAATATAAAATTACTTTATCTAATGATGGTGGGAGGATTATTAAAAATGTCCAGGCACATCATGTTCTTTATTTATTGTCAAAACCCTATGAGTTAAGTGTCTTTATTTTCATAGTACAGAAAGAAAGCTGAAGCCTCAGAGGTATTTAAATAACTTGCCCAAGACTACACAGCCAGTAAGTGGCAGAGTGGTATTAAAATCTAGCTCTGCTTGTCTCAGGAACTAATTCTCTTTATACTGTATTATCCTGAGTATAGACTAAAAGTGCAAATAATTTTTTGAAGAACTTGTAGATAGTGTCATACAATGCAGCAATTAGCATAATCCATCGGCTCTTGACACGGCTGTCAAAAGATTTTTCCAGAAACAAAGTCTGGTCAATTCATTCTCCAGGTCAAAATTCTTCAGTGATTCTCCATCACTAAAAATCTAGGTTAGGTGCAGTGACTCATGCCTGTAATTCCAGCACTTTGGGAGGTCAAGGCCAGAGGATTGCTTGAGCCTAGGAGTTGAAGACTAGTTTGGGGAACATAGTGAGACCTCGTCTCTATACAAAATCGAAAAATGTAGCTGAGCATGGTGGCACACATCTGTAGCTACTTGGGAGGCTGAAGTGGAAGGATAGCCTGAACCCAGGGGATCAAGACTGCAGTGAGCCAAGATGATTCCACTGCATTCCAGCCTGGGTGACAGAGGGAGACCTCGACTCAAAAAAAAGAAAAAGAAAAAAATCCAAATGCCTCTAATAGCATATGCAGCCCTTTGTGATCTGGTCTTACATTCTCAATTGATTTCTTAATCTTCTATTTCAGGATGTCCAGCCTGGCCCATCCTAAGACCTCTGCAAATATTTGTTTAATAAAGAATATAATATGCCACTTGCACTCTTCTCTGTTTCTCAGTATAAATGTTACTCCCAACTGGTTGATGAGCATCTCTGAGGCAGCCTCAAGTTCTTTTTTTCTTGAGTTTAGTGTTGCTATAAATATCTTAAGGTCCAAGCTCAAGTTGGCACTTAGCAAATACTGTTCATAAACTTTAGAATTTCCAAGGTGGAGCAAGACCTCTTTGAAAGCTCGAATTTTCCTTGCAAGTTTCAGTTCCTGGAAAGTCAAGGGTCCATTAACATGGCTATGAGTTTATGGCTTCTTAATCACTTCTCACAGTCACTTTGGACAGCTCTTAGGCTCTTGCGGAAGGGGTGGCAAGAATCATATGAGTTCCCCTTAGTTCTACACTTGATGCTTTAACATGTTACTTTCACAAACACTTTTGGGTTACTTTGTTTTATCAAAGGAATTTGCCGCGCAAAAAAACACTTTGCCTAAATTGGAGGTGACACACTCTTAAATGATTATGAGGTGGTCAGGTCAGGATGAAAGATCTTGTTTCTAGTTTTTTTCCAGGTGTGAACTGTTGACACTGATGGTCGAAGAAGTATAGAGACAGGACACTGGTGGTGCAGGGCTGTGGGTTACTTGTGGGTCAGGTCAGGAGGCAGAGTTCTATCTCTGTTTTTGCCACTAATGCACTCACTGTGAAATCTGGGGCATGTCACTTTTTCTCTAGGGGGCTCAGCTGCTTCATCTGTACAAAAGAGTTGTTACACTAGCTCAGTGACGTCCGACGGCCTTCTAGCCCTAATATTTTATGATTCCATCAAAATTTCAGTTGCTTTGAACCCTTTATTTAGATACTTTAATCTGAATTCCTTAGGGCAGCCAGTGTGCACATCTTTTTATACTACTGAGTTTGGCTAACTCTTTGTATTACATATTTTCCAGTTGGCCTCTAGATTTTTAAGAACATTAATAAATTGAAAAATTCAAAATGGAGGCTCCACCTTCTGCCCTTCTGTTATTGTGGTAAGAATTCAAGCTTGCCTGCAAGTTCTGAATTTGGGTTTGTGGGATGACAGGGGAGATGTGAGTAGAGTGAAGGTCGGTTGTGTGCAAAAGACTTGCCAGTGGTGAGCTCATGTGTGCTGAGTGTTATGAAACATCTGTTTGGGCATCAGGCACGCTCAGCAGAGAGGGAGCCGGCCTTCAGAGATGGTTGAAAATATGCTACGACTCCCACAGATTAAACCAAATAGTTTCCTATGAAAGAGGTCATCTAAGGAAATTGGATTTCACAGGAAGAATACTAAAATAATGAGATGGAAAAAGTACAACATATATGCCAAGTTTCCTCTGACAAATACATTTTCTCTCTGCCTAGTTCTCCCATCGATCATCTTGTTTGGAGGGCTATAGATATTTCTCAAGTTACAAATTGATTAGGTTTCCAAGTTTGTTTGGAAGTCAGTTGTTTGGACTTAGGAACTTAGTTCATAACTTAAATCATTCCTGTAAATGGGGGATGGTTCTAAACTCATTGGCATATTGAAGGCAATTGACGTCATCCTGCTGAAGTTAGTGGTCTAGTGATGAATTAAACACATGAAAAATGAATGTAGGGAGGACTAAATTGGATGACTTAATATTGCCCTCTACCCTACCTATGATTCTTTTCACTTGTTAATTCATTTGTGCATTCATCATTTGACAAATGGGTTTTGAGTGTCGACTATGTCCTGGACACCTCATAACGTGCTCTAGCCTCATGAAGTCTCTGCTTTCATGAAGAATATAATCTAGAGGTGGAGATAGACAGTAGTCAAGTGATCCCACAAACAGATGGACTCCAACAACCATATTTGTAATTTGTGATGCTGATGTTGGTCACAGTTGATTTGACCAAAGATCGATACCTAACCTGAGCTAGGCCAGATTCCTTCTCCTAAGAATTTGGAATGACCACTGAGTGACAGGCAGTCAGTTAGTTATAACTGATTCTTTGAGTAGAGGGAATGTGAGTGGGAATTAGGGGACAGCCATCTTCCTCCACAGTCAGGGAGAAGCAGAGAAAATTCTATCCTATTTCTTAAAGATCTTTCACATCCATTCACTCCTCTCCCCTCTCCCTGTTGTTCATCTTCTGTCGTCTGGCCACCAAGTAAACCAGTGTTCCTGCCTGCAACTTTTCTCGCCTCGCATTGATATTTTGGTTTCCATATAAAATTCATATGCACATACACACATATAAATAAAAATGCGCATATACATATGTATGTATGCACATGCATATAGAGAGGTATATATAAAATGTATATATACCCATGTATATAAAAATGTGAAGATACACAGACACACATTCAAAGTTATCTATCTCTTAAACCCTTCAACAACTCTCCACCTTCTATGGGATAATATCCAAGTTTCTCAGCATAAACTTGCCCCTGCTTTTTTTGTATTTTTGACTCTGCCCCACTTCCTTTTCTTTCTTTGAATCCCACACTTCAGCTTTGGTCCATCATTTGAAATGAAGCCAACCTACTCTTGCTTCGCCTCTGACAGCATTCATTTCAGAGGCCTGATTCCACAACAGAGACAAAATGGCCAGGCTCCTGTCTTGCTCCTTCTTTCCCAAAGCTGTAGCTGAGAGCAAAGAGAAGGGTGTGTTGCGAGTAGTGATGCTGGGATCCTTCTTGGCTTCTTTTTCTCCACCTTAAATTTGCCCTGCCTATAAATCTCATATAATAGTCTGACTTTTATGTGCTGTTCATGGAAAATGATCCAAGGTCAACTCTTTCAGTTATTTGATTCATTTTGCTGACACACATGCTGGCATACTCTCCATAATAGCGACTTTGGATGCCAGAACTGAGGGTAAGATGAAAGCACACAGGAAATATTTGGTAACATGAGGAAACTAGAAAAATGAAAGGAAAGGGTAGAAATAAAAATGGTATATCTTTAGTGGGACACGTGTAGATACTAAGTTTGTTAAGAATGAATATTGAGATATGATTTATTTTACAATAAAATCCTGTTTTTTAAATCTGATTACAAAGTTCTACGTTTTCTTTGTTGAAAATTTGAAAAATACACAAAAGAAGGAGAAAAAAGAGGACGGGAAAAGGGAATGTTAAATCATGGCACCAGAATTAACATTTTGCATATATCTGCAGAACACACACACACACAACACACACACAGTGATGCACAAACCGAAAAATGAGATCCTGTATAAAAGTTTTAAAATAATGGGCTATATTATGCTCTCACTTAAAAGCGGACCTTGAACAATTATCAAAACACTATAAGAAAGGGATTGGTAGTAGTGGGAAACTGTTAGGGAAGGGGAGGATGGGATTGGCAGTTGAGGGAAACTGCCAAGGGAGGAGAGGCACACCTCATCTACAAGGGTACTTACATAATGAACATTTGGATACACACCTAACCCTGAATTGTGCCCCACATTTTAAAAATAAAATAAAAAAACAATGTGCTATGACCATTTTTTCCCTGTCATTTTCAACAGTTGCATATTACATGGAAGCACACTAAATTCAGTTATTAAAATATTTATTGTGGGACATTAAGAGTCAATCTAATTTGTCTCTATTTTATGCACATTTCAACCATTTTTGATAATATAGTGTCAGATTGTTTTCTAGAAAAAGTGATATTCGTTTGCAGTTCCAATACTGTTTTATAAGAATTACTATTTTCCTACGTTTTCAATTACAGAATTTTATAATGAAAAATTTTGCAAATCTGATTGCCAGAAAGAACTGTGTGATTGCTTCCAAGTTCATTGTCTTATTATTTGTGAGATGAAAGCTTTTTATGTATATGTGTATTACTCCTTTGTATTTCACTTTTAATATCTTGCCTGTTCGTAGACTTTGTCCACTTTTCTACTAAGGTTTTGATCTTTTCTTACTGATTTATAAAGAGTAATGATAAAACTTTGGTTATGTGAGGAATTTTTTTCTTTGGTTTGTGATTTGTCTTTAAAAAACTAAAAAAAAAAATTAGAACCATGGGGTACATGCGAGGATTTGCTACATAAGTAAGTCTATTGCGTGAGGGCAAGGTTTGGGCTTCTGACAAGTCCCTTCCCCTGCCAGTGGTGGAGGTGGTAGTTTGGGCTTCTGACAAGTCCCTTCCCCTGCCAGTGGTGGAGGTGGTAGTTTGGGCTTCTGACAAGTCCCTTCCCCCGCCAGTGGTGAGGGTGGTAGTGATTTGCTTTTTAATTTTTCTTTGTATAGAAGATAGACATTTTTATGTGAGTAGATGATTATATTAATCCACAAAGTCTATTTTTCATATGCATTAGAAAAACCTTTATCATTCTTTCTTCCTAGTTATGTTATAGTTTCACTTTTCCATGTTTACAGAATGTGGACTGTAGACCCAAACTAACATAATTCAAAACCTAGTTTGGCAACTCACTGTGTTTTCTTGGACAAATTAATTAACCTCTCTTTTTTTTTTGAGTTGGAGTCTTAGTCGCCCAGACTGGAGTGCAGTGGGCACTCCTGGCCACCGCAGCCTCGACCTGCTGGGCTCCAGCAATCCTTCCGCCTCAGCCTTCCAAGTAGCTGGAACTACAGGTGCGCACTACCACGCCCGGCTAATTTTTTTGATTTATTGTAGAGATGAGGTCTCGCCAAGTTGCCCAGGAGGGTCTCAAACCCACGGGCTCAGGCAATCCACTCATCTCAGCCTCCCAAAGGCGCGGGATTACAGGCTGAGTCACCGAGCCCGGCTTAACCTCTCTTTTCTTTTTGGTAAAATGGGGTTAAATAATTGGTCCAATTTCATGGGATTATTATGAGGATTAATTGAAATTACAAATAACTTTGAATAGTGTGTGACATACAGAAGTATCCAGTAAATGTTAACTATTATCATTATCATCTGGAATATGTTTTAGCATAGGGTGTGAGATACAAATTCAAATTTATTTCATCTCTTTCTAAATGGTTAGCCAATAAGATTTTTTAAGTAATCTCCCATCTTCTAACTGATTTACTGTCACCCTTATATGATAAATGCTTTTTCATTAGTGTTTTAAAATCTCTGTTCCATTTGTCTGATGTGTCTCCACATTTTTTTGTACCACATTTTTTTAAATCCAGTTCAGCTTCGATGGGCAGTATGGTTGGTTCCATGTTTTTGCTATTGTGAATAAACATGTGTGCGGGTATCTTTTTTGTAAAATGATTTGAGTTCTTCCGGGCATGTTCCCAATAGGAGAATTGCTGGGTCATATGGAAGGTCAGTTTCTAGTTCTTTCAGAAATCACCACACTGTCTTCCAAAGAGGTTGCACTAGTTTGCATTCCCTCCAGCAGTGTAGATGTTCATTTTTCTCCGCATTCTCACCAGCATCTGTTGTTGTTTGTTTTATTAATGATGGCCGTTCTTACTGGGGTTAGGTGGTATCTCAGTGTGGTTTTGATTTGCATTTCTCTGATGATGAGTGAGGCTGAGCACTTTTTCATGTGTCTGTTGGCTGCCTGTATATCTTCTTTTGAGAAATGTCTATTCATGTCTTTTGCCCACTTTTTAATGGGGCTGTTTGTTTTTTTTTCCTTTCTGCATGTTTGAGTTCCTTGCAGGTCCTAGATTTTAGGCCTTTATCAGATATACAGTTGGCAAATATTTCTTCCCATTCTGTGGGCTGTCTCCCCACTCTCTTGGTTTCTTTTGCTTTGCAGAAGCTCATCAGTTTAATGAGGTCCCTTGTCTATCTTATCTCTTATGGCATGGGCACTTGGTATTTTGATCAGGGATTGGTTACCAGTTCTAGTTCCCATTAAGATTTTAAAACGTTCGCATAGATTTGTACTCTGTATACAGGAAATTCTTAAAGGTAAACAGATATACTTGTTTATGCAGATACCCTTTTTTTATTCTTAATATTTTACATATTTATATGTTCTGACTTCTTTTTTGTTTTGTCTTTCAAAGATTTATCAATGATATTAGTTTTGCCAATGAAAAATTTTAAAACTTATTTTCAGTTCTACTGGTTTAGCTTTGTTTTCATTCATTTGTTTCTATATTCATAGATTCCTTGTTTCTACTTTCTGTAGATTTGTCATTTGTCTTATATTCTTTTCTAAGTTGTAACTGATGTTTACTTCATTTGTTTTCAGTTTTTTCTTGTTTAATAATAAAATAATTTAAGGCTATGATTTTTCCAAATCCTGTAAGTTTTTATTGTGGTGTTCCAGTTGTCATTATTTTCTGGAATCCCAGTAAATTGCGGTTTTGATTTCTTCTTGGACCTAACAATAATTTATGAGAGTGTTTTAAAGTTTTAAGTGCTTTGTTAAAACAAGCGTTTAATCCTTTATTGTTAACTTCTAGTTTTTTAAAAGTTTTATTTTGGTAGTATGGTGGGAAAATGTGGTCAGTAAAAACTATATTCTCTCTTTTTTTCAGGTTTTCTTTGTGACCTAAGTTAGTCAATTTTTATAAATTTTTAAATTAACTGTAATTCTTTATTTTAAGGGTGCTGTTAAATAAATGTCCAGTAATAATTTTTGGTTAGATTAATTAAAACCTCTATATATTTTATTTATTTTTTCATTTGCTTGATCTATTGAAGCCGAAGGGTGGTATAATTTTATTAAGTTATTTTCTCCTAGAATTTTACACAATTATACTTGCACAAATTTTACTTTGCTGCTTTAGTCACTGGGCCACCCAAGAGTACCATGTAGGGAACTACTCTCGGGATCTTCTGGGCAGAGGAAATTTCTTCTGTCCCAAATAATTTTCACTTCCTGTTTTTGGTGGTGGTTGCTTGTTTGAAAAGATGGCTGCAACCAATTCCTTCTTTCCTGTAGAATGCACTTGCCATGGTGAAGAGTATTGAATGCATGCCTCTATTTCCTGAAATCTGAGTTGGCTTATGATAATTTTGAATAATGGAGTATAATGAAAGTGATGTTGTGCTAGTTTTGCGCTTGACTTTAAGAGGGCTGGCCCGTTTCTGCTTCTTGTTTTTGATGCCTTGAATTTCCATGTAAGGAGTCTAGGCAACTCTACTTTAGAGATAGGCCTGAGGAGGTGCAATGAAGGATGGACAAGTGAGTGAAGAAACCTTCTTAGAAGCCCAGTCAACTTTCCAATAATGCCAGCCCCAGCCTCCATCTTATTACAGCTCCATGAGATACTCCAAATGAGAACTACCCAACTAAGCCTGGTCAGCACACAGAACTGTGAGAAAAAAATAGCAAATTGTGGTTTAAGTCACTATGTTTTGGAGTGGTTTGTTATGGACAATAATGAAACAAGTACTAGCTCATCTCTTAGCTGAGTAGGTTCATTCATGGCTTGTGGAAGCTGAGAATAGGGTTGCTGTGGATTTCCCTTTTTTTAAATTCTAAACTTGGCACCCTTCTCAAAGTTGACGCTAAGATCTATGCTCTCCTCATAGCCTGACTGACTAGGACTTTACACCACTAGAATTCAAGGGCCCTCAAAAGAAAGGTAAGATCACTGGATGAGAGAGATAACTCTGAAGGTAACCATCACAGAACTTTCTTTCTGTACTCTTGGGTGTTCTAGTGATGAGAAAAGGCAGAACTGAGAAAGAACTGGGAAAGATGTAATATTGAACGGGTTTTGCTTCTTTACACGCTTATGCAAGCTTGCTTGTGTAAGCTGGGCCGTGACATTCTACGATCCAACTCCATGTTGCCAATGGGTAGCTCAAGCTTGAAGAGTTTCTCCTGGTTCTGCAATCAGGTTAAATATAAATACTCAAATCACCATTTTGACCTGGAAGTCTTAAAAAATACATTAATAAATACTTTGACAGGGAGGAAATACGTAAGATAAAGTAGTTTTGCTACTCAAATGGGATGGATGAACTCTGTCCTAAGGTTATATGAGACGATGCTAAGTGCCCACGTCTAACCTATGCCTAAAGCTGCAATTAATTACTTGTCATACAAATCAGTTTGTAAGTCCAGGTTGAGAAGGACTCACTCTGATGGTCATTGCAATAAGCCATCACAGTCAACAAAGACAAAAACATACTGGATGACAAAAGGGATTGTTTTTATAAATAAAACCTCCCTGTCTGATGCTTAAATCCTCAGTTTAAATTTCATCATTACGTAAGGTCATGACATATTATGCTTGTACCTGTTTAGTTCTGATAAATCTCAAAAATAAAGACAAAATAGAATTGGAGGAAAGAGATTCAGGAAAAGTGACCAGGTGGCCAAAGTGCTGTCACTAAACAGGGGCTGGCTCTAAGAATTCAGACCTTTCAGGGTGGCAAGAGAAAGACAGGCAGAAATACTACAGATAGTACACTTTAGAGGTGGAATAAGTTGATAACATTTGTTGGTTCAAAAGTAAGCAAATCATGTTGAGTGGTGAACCAGTGTGACACACTCTACATTTTGTTTCTTAACTTTGTTCTTTTAAAAAACCAGCCATTGGTATTGACCATTTTCTCTTCATTGGTGGCGCCAAGTCCAGTGTATGCTTCTGGGCCCTGCTAAGCAGTGTGGCAATTACTTCTCCAAAGAGCCTGGTTTTAATCAGCATTTCAGATGGATCTCAGTAATACTATTGCTTTAATGCATTTTCTTTTCTTTCTTTGTTTTGTTTTTGAGTTGGAGTCTCACTCTGTTGCCCAGACTGGAGTGCAGTGGCCGCTTCTGGCCACTGCAGCCTCAACCTGCTGGGCTCTAGCGATCCTTCCGCCTCAGCCTTCCAAGTAGCTGGAACTCTTTTTTTTTTTGAATTGGAGTCTCACTCTGTCACCCAGACTGGAGTGCAGTGGCTGCTCCCAGCCACCACAGCCTTGACCTGCTGGGCTCCGGCGATCCTTCCGCCTCAGCCTTCCAAGTAGCTGGAACTACAGGTGCGTGATACCATGCCCGGCTAATTTTTTACTTATTGTAGAGATGAGGTCTCACCGAGTTGTCCAGGTGGGTCTCGAACCTGTGGGCTCAGGCAATCCACTCACTTCAGCCTCCCAAAGGCGTGGGATTACAGGCAGAGCCACCGAGCTCGGCTTGCATTTTCTAAGATTAAAAAAAAAAGAACCCCCCCCCAGAAACCACTGTGGCATGGTCATGCTGAGTGAGTGAAAGTCTGGCGTAAGATAAACTAATTTTATTCAGTTTTCTTTCTTTCTTTTTCTGTCTCTCCCTGTTAACAATCTTGAGTATATTTTTCCTGTTATTATCCATGTCCCCAGTTAAATGATTCTAACTACTTAGAACCATCATTAGTGTAGTCTTTCTATTTATTGTTTTATTTATGTTGAAGTATTTGCCTTAAAAATTGCTGCCAGAAGATAAACTGACTGAGAGTGCTCAGCCAAGAGCATTATTTAGCTTGGATGTGAAAATGTAGAATTATAAAATTACTTACTCATCTGGTACACAGCTCCAACCTCATCCTACTCCACATATACAAGCTCATGGACGAAGGTTTGTTTTCTTCTTTTGCACAATGTGAGGAATGCCGTCTTCAAAACAAATCTCTTTCTGTGCCTGCAGCTGTCAAAGTGTCTTCATCAAAGTGGAGGGAATATTAAGTTTTTTAGAAAAGAACACTTTTGTTTTTGTGAGTTCTGTATTGTTGCCAGTGAATGTCACTGTTATGGACTTAATGTGTGTCCCTCTCCAAATTCACATACTGAGGCCCCAGGCCCCAATGGGATGGTAATTGGAGATGCGGCCTTTGGTAGGCAATTAGGTGAGGTCATGAGAGTGGAGGCCTCATGATGGGATTTGATGCCCTTAAAAGAAGAGACGCTTCTCCTTGCCCAGGAACCCAGAAAAGGCCATATGAACACAAGACCTGGAAGAAGGCCCTCACCTGAACCTGACTATGCTGGCACCCTGATTTTGGACTTTCAGCCTCCAGAACTGTGAGATAATGAATATCTTTCGTTTAAGTCACGCAGTCCATGGTATTTTGAGAGGTGTACTAAATGGGTACATGTCCATTAAATTCTTAGTACCTCAGCATGCATCGTTTTCCTATCCTACGACCTTGTCACATTGGCCAAGATCTCTCCACATATGTACTCATTGGCGGGACAAGTGGCTTGCATGGGGTGAAAAGTTTCCTACTAATCACATTTACCATTCACTGAGCGCTTGCACTGTGCCAGGCTTGGTACTAGTTGCTTTATATACATCATCTCATTTTGTCCTCCTCACAGTGTTGTTGGCTAATATTATTACTCTGATTAAAAAATGTAGAAATGGCTCAGAAAGGCTAAGCAATTTTCCCAGACTCTCTCTGTATGTGAATGACTGTGTGGAGATTTAAATCCAAATCTGTTTAAGTTCTATGTTCTTTCTTTTGAATAACACGTGCTTTTAGAATGGAATGAATCTAGGGCAGAATGAATCAAGAGGCAGAACCATTAACAGAGTTGGCCACCAGTAAGATTACCCACTTGAGAATTTGTCTTGGATCCCAGCATGTCCCTGCTCCCACCGTACTATTCCAGCTTTCCATGTGTCTATTCTTTTCCCTCCTCAGGATTCCAGTGCCTTCCAGCTACCCTTCTGGGAAAAGGGACTGTGTATCCCCATCTCTCTTAATCAAAACCTGTTTTTCCTGTGTGTGTCTTCCTTACAGTCCTTCTCTGTGCTTTCTAAGGTACAAATCTAATTTGATCCATAAGCTGTGTCCACAGGTGGTTTATTTATTAATAGACTCTACCTTTCCACAGAGACATATACTGTGGACATATTTCACTGCTAACATATACTGTGACAGAAATAGATAACTGTCTCCGTACGCATTTTCACTGTCTTCCTTCAGTAGTAGAGCCCCTGAGTTTCCCTGGGGCCATATGACCAACCAGCAATGACTTTGTTTCCCAGCCTTCCTTGTATAAGTTGTTTCAAGAGGCAGATGACGCTGAAAGGCTTGACCTGGTATGGCATATGAATTGTAGATGGGTGTGGTCTCTTTTGCATCAAGGTGTGGCCATGGAACATATCCTCTGGCTAGCTGAATGTGAGCAGGAGTGATGTGTGCAAATTCCAGGATGTGCCTTAAAAGACAGGGGCATATCTTTCCCTTTTCCATTCTTGAACTGTGCAGACAAGAGCTGTGCTCCAGGTGTGGTGGAAAAACAAGACAGAAGGAGCCTGGGTCCCTGATAGCACAGAGCTGCCATATTGACCCTGAATACCTTATTCCCAGAGGGTTTCATGTATGAGGGAAAAAAAAGGTTCTATCTTACTTAAGCTTATATTCTTTGGAGCTTTTGCAAGATCAGCTGAACCTCTAACCTAAGAAATATGATTCAACAACGAAACCTCCTGAAGATAGTGTTTTGCTCTAAAGAAGTAGCCCTCAGTGCTGGGCATTTGTGGTGCTGTGGCAGGCTCTTATGCTCTTCTGGAAGCAGACTGGGCTTTGGCAGGGGGTAGTCTTAATTTTGACCATGCAGTTGGCAGCCCACTTCAATTTTAAAAAGGCGATTCCTGCTCAGCTAGCTCCACAGAGCCTCTTGACTGTTTGCTGGACTCGCTTGCTTTTCAGGTAAGGATGCTATGATCCTGCCAGAGTGCCTCTCAAGTAGAAACCAAAGGAAGACAATAGTCAAAGCTCTGAAATATCACGGCTAATGTTTGCAATCAGTCAGAGAAATGGAAAATTTATAGCATTCAAAATCTGGGATTCATTTAGGAGTAAAAAGCATTAATTTAAGTTATCCAACCTCAAAACTATTTTCAGGCCTCCACTGGGCCTCAGTACTCTTACTAATTATGAGACCATGAAGAGCTGCATCTGAAATGAGATCATGACCCAGCATCAAAATGCCTCATTTCCATGGTATAGGAAACACCTCACTAATCCAGCCTGTACTAATTAAATGCCTGATACTTCTTCCCAGGCTGGGCTGAGCTGTGTTCTGTATGATCTAGGAAGAAATGGTTTGCTAGACTCCAATTTAGTGAGATGGTAGGAGGAATCTTTAAGAGAGGGGGGAAAATACACCACGAGTGGCATCATCCACTTCATTTCAGTCTATTTAAATTGTCGATCCTGGTTGCAAAAACCCTTACCAGGATAGGAAACCCGTTCCTGGTTCCTGGATGAACCTTTGACTCCAGAATGCTTTTCAGCCTCCTCTCATGACTTACGGTGCTGCTCCTGGCTTGCAGCATTTCTTATTTCCTGACAGCTGCTCTGGCCCTTAAAGCTTGCCCATTCCTACGGATAGATGTGATCTTTGCAACAGGTTTGACCTTTGTCTCCCCTTGGCTTCCCAACCTGTTCCATGTCCTTCCTCAGTTGGCTGGCCTTTCACCAGGTCCCACTCCATAAGGGGAAGAAAATTGGGTCCAGAAGGAGCCTCTCCCACCTGTGTCCCAGGGCCTGCTCACAGAGATCAGCCCTGGAGTGAACTCAGTCAGAGAACCCAAATAAACTCTGAATCCAGACAGTCCAAGAAAAGAAAGGTGATCTCATGCTTAGTAAGAACGATCTGTGTTCAGTTTCCAACAAAGACCCTGTGAAGAGTGGGAGTGCTAGTGGTTTGACCCACTCCCCCTTCGATGCCATGGCTACCAATCCCCTCCCAGTTCACTGAGGAAGAGAATTCTTGAGGCTGAGAGATGTGGCTGAACTGAGGCGGAGGAATGCAACTGAGAGGCAGTGTGGGGACATACCACAATTCTGAACAGCTCACTCTGATTTTCTGGGAGCTTTAGCTGCACAGTGGTTAAAATGGTGAATAAGCAAAAAGCCCAACAGAAATAGCAATACGCCTAGTTCTCTTTCTGGCCATCACAATTTCCACCTGTTGTTTTTTTCTTCTTCATGTTTTCTAGCCTTCTTTCTTTGAAGACAGGGACTTTTTCTTATTATCTGGTCTAAAATAAGCTTCTGGAATAGCACTAGACACTTGCTAGGTGTTCAGTAAGTAAGAACAACCCTGCAAAGTTAGAGCGAGAGCTTGAGAGTCTACACTGTGTTTATCTCCAAACTCTTTCTCCGCTTAACTCTCTCCTTCATCCTGTCTCCTTTGTTTCTCCCTCACCCATGAGGTAAATGCCTCTGGGAGCAAAATGAAAACTCCAAACCTTCCTTTCCTTGAAATGTCTTCTTCCTACTCCCTATACCCCAGAAATGTCCAGACTACCACTTGGTCTGACATTCTCAACATTAAGGGTTGAGAATGTCAGGTCTCTCATGGAGATCCTCCTTAAAATGTTACCCAGGATGATAATTTCCTGGACACTGGCACCCAGAAACATGTGGGCTTGGCAGCATAATCGTCTATCTTATTGAGGACAGGGAAAGGGCACTTAGAACTGTTAAATTGAGGTGGTGGTGATCTAGAGAAAGGGACACAGGCCTGTCAAATTTTGATGAGGGTGGGGGAGGCAAAAGGATCAAAGAGTGAAGAGTACTACAGAGAAGGGAAGGAAGGGCTATTGGGATGGGGGGGTGTAACCACATGAGCATGTCACTGAGTCTGTGAGAATTACAGAAAAGGGAGGGAGGATGACACTGAGGATCCATCTAGGCAGCTACCGACCTGGGGCTTTACCTTCTCAAATTTGTGCAAGAAGCCCAAGAGAAACTTGTTTAATCTCCAAGGAGATTTCTCTTCATATGCTAGTCACATGATGTAATGAGAACCAACCACAAAGCTTTTACTATTTTTGTAATACTTTTGTAACAGAGATTGTAGTTAAACTTTACCACCTCTTATGTCATTTTCAGAGGTAAATGTCATTTTCAGAGCTGTTGGGAGTCACGGATTTACATGTTTTGGGGCTGTGTCTGAGGATTGCTACACGAGGTTGGGCCAAGACTTCTGACGATCATTTATGTTCTGGTGAAGAGAGTGCTTGGGCAATGATGGGGCATTGCTGGAACTTTCTATAGGAATGGAACCAAGTTCATGTTCTTGAAGAGGGGCATTTACCACTAGATAGGGATTTGGAGGTAGAGGAGGGGAATAAGGAGGAGAAAAGGTAATAAAGCTAAAGTGAAGAGTAGCAGAAGGACATGGTACTTCATTCTTCCCATGAACAGAACAATTTTACAACCAATTACTATCTTTCAAGTGTGTTGGCACAATCATTTGTCAACAAAAACAACAGTGATTTCAACTTACTACTTTCAAGGAAGTTGGTAGTCATTACTTCTTATTTGAGACCCTGTAATCATTATCAAGCACAACTTGACAATTTACAAGGGAAATATCTTTTGTCGTGATAAAAGGAAAATTCCCAAAGTCTGTATGCCTTGAAAATACCTTTTGAGGAGATATTATTATTATTATTAGGCTCATGCAGACACAACTTAGAATCCATATTGATAAAGGTGATTTCTGATCAGAGCCCTAAAGGCCCTTACCATAAGAAATAAGATAGATAAGTGGAACCTCATCAAATTAACGAGCTTCTGTAAAACAAAAGAAACCATCTAGAGAGCAGGGAGACAGCCCACAGAATGGAAAAAAATATTTGCCAACTGTATATCTGACAAAGGCCTAACATCTAGGATCTACAAGGAACTCAAATGTGTCAAAAGGAATAAAACCAAACAGTCCCATTAAAAAGTAGGCAAAAGACATGAACGGACACTTCCCAAAAGAAGATATACAAACAGCAATCAGACAAATGAAAAAGTGCTCAGTCTCACTCATCGTCAGAGAAATGCAAATCAAAACCACACTGAGGTACCACCTACCCCAGTAAGAATGGCCATCATTAATAAAACAAACAACAACAGACACTGGTGAGGATGCGGACAAATGCAAACTAATGCAACCTCTCTGAAAGACAGTGGTGATTTCTGAAAGAACTAGAAATTGACCTTCCATATGACCCAGCAATTTCCCTATTGGGAATATATCCAGAGGAACTCAAATCATTCTACAAAAAAGATACCTGCACATGCATGTTTGTTGCAGCTCTATTCACAATACCAAAAACATGGAACCAACCACGTGGCCCATCGAAGCTGGACTGAATAAAAAAAATGTGGTACATATACATAATGGAATATTATGCAGCCTTAAAGGAGGAAAAACATATGGACTTCACAGCAACTTGGATGGATTTAGAGTCGATTATACTCAGTGATCTATCACAGAAACAAAGAACAGAGTACCATATGTTCTCACTCATAAGCGGACCTTGAATAATTATCATAATACTATAAGAAAGGAATTGGCAGTAGTGGGAAACTGCCGGGGGCAGGGAGGTGGGATTGGCACTTGAGGGAAACTGCTAGGGGTGGGAGGGGTACACCTCATCAACAAGGGTACCTACATAATCAACGTTTGTATACCTAACCCTGAATTGTATCCCACATTTTTTTAAAAAGGTGATCTCTGAAAGGCTATTGGCGTAGTGGCTGGTTTTTTATGACCTTAAATGCTACCCAGGGACCTTGGCTATACTGTTATAGCATATAGCATCCAACTTGGCTGTTGGCAAGACCAGGTGGAAATTAGAACATAGTTTGTGTACCAGAACTTAAAACTCAAAGGAAAGAGTGGAGGTGTGCTTTTGCTCACTACATACTCAAAAGTTGACTGTGTCAGATATACAACTCCAAAACAAATTTGTAATTTTTAGCTGCTTCCCCCTTTAGTCAATGCATATTTCCCTAGGCAGAGTTTTGCCTGATTTCAGATATTCTTCTTTCTTTTAACAACATAGTTTGGGCATTCTTATTGAAAAACTTCAACACAATGATAATATTAAGCCTTTTTCACTTTAAGCAAACCTCCTAAAAAATTAAAATCTTTTTTGGTCATTTTGGCCATGATGACATTGATGTTTCCCAAAGCATTGGGCCTTATTGATCTAAGCAACATCCTTGACCTCCTAGTTTGGATCACCATTCCTGGAGCTAAAGGAGACATTCTGGAGTTGCTTTGCTCATGTACGGTGTGCTATCCTTCCAATGATAGCTGTCCTTGTACTTCCCTTTGTATAATAATAAATGTGGTGGGAAAATCCAGAGCTTTCATCTCTCCAGGTTGTTAAATTGGTAGGAAGGAAAACTTAACAGACGAAAGAGAGAGAAGACAATGGGAGGAAGACTGCAGGGGCTTGGAGAGGAAATCAGCTAGATGCCCAGGTGGTAGGTTGCGGTTGACATAAGGGTGACAGTGACATAGGAAGCTGCTCTGAGTAAGGCATGGTGTTTCCTCTGGTCTGTTTCTGTCCAAGTTGTCATTCACATGAGTCTGTATTGCTTTCCTCCCTATCCATGCAGACTTGAAGTGATCGCAAGTCCTAGACCATCTTCCAACCTGCTTAGGCCTGCAGGGGCCTTCTGAGTAAAGGTGACTCAATGCCAGCTCAGAGCTGCTCCACCTGGAGGAGAGCCCTTTCCTTGCTTCTCCACACTGGACTATAGGAGCCCCCAAAGTCTGGACCTCTTTCTGATGGCAAGTCACAAAGACATGCATTCTTTAAATAAATAAAAGGATGTTACTTCCCCCTTACACATGAATGTGCACTAAAGAGCACAATAAGCAGCAATTTTAGAAAGTGATATTAAAAGTAATTTATGGGGGTTCCGGTAAGATGGTGACGGCATAGGTGGATTTGTGAGATTCTTCGAACATGAGTTCCCAAAAAGACACTTTTCTTTCCCCACTCCCCTGCCCACCGCCAGCTGCACTGGTCTGAGGTCCGGGGACTTTTGGTCCCATGCAGGGCTAGATATTGCGGCCCCTGGCTGCTGCTGCCCCACTATATGTGACTCCTGCCCATGCGGGAGCCCCGAGTCTTGGCTCTCTCCTTGGCTACATTGTCTCGCCCAGCACCCAGCACCAAGCTGCTGGTCACCCAGGGAGGCTCTGGGTGCCTGCCCCTCAGAAATACCGGTCCCATTTCTGGCTGAAGTACCCTGTGAGGGACCCAGGGCCACTCTCGCCACCCATCGCCTGCCCTTTGGAGTTTTGGAGCTCTGGAGCTCTGGGCCCACCCTGGCTGAGGCACTCAGCGCACAATCCCATGCTTGTGTAAGGGAACAGCATATCTTAAGGAGGTGATGATCAGAGGCTCTCAGCTCCAGAGGAGGGAACTCCCGACCCCCTCCTCCACCCCAGCCTGCTGGTGACACCCCAGACCCAGTGGCCAGCTGTGCAGCTGATCCCCGGTGCCTCCCACTCCAGCACAGTCCATCACAGTGGATAACACAGGGACCCAGATGAGCGGAGAGAAAAGATCCGCGAAAGTGAAGCTGCCACCTCGGCCATTCTCCAGGCAGAGATTTGCATTGCTCTGCCCACCTATCAGTAGCTTCCACCTCGGTTCCTAAGGTAACATCGCTAAACAGGAGACAAAGCCCCTCCCCTGCTGAATCAGACAAAGGCAACATCACAGACCTCCCAGGCAGCAGGCTAACAAAACAAAAACAAACCCAAGCTGCCAGTAAATCTAGCTGCCTGCCAGGAAAACAAAAGGGAAAGGCTGGAGATCAGAGCTGAAGAGACTTTAGACACTCAGGAAAGATTACAGAGCTAATCTGATCTCTTATTTTGACTTCTGATTTTATCATTTTGACCGTTTGTTTTGCTCACTTTTGCTCACTTTTTGACTTACACTATCTGTTTCATGATTTTATTGGTCTGTTTCTGTGTAGCTACCAGTATCCTTTAGGGAATTTTGCTCACGTGTTTTTTCACTTCTCTCCGGCCTGGTGTCTCTTTCTCACCTATTAGTTGGTATGTTTGTCTGTTTTCCTTCTCACTCTCCTCTCTTTCTAACTTCCTATTGATCCCCCCTTCCTCCATTATTTTCCTCTTTTGCACCTCCTTTTGATCCAGGGACCAAACCTACATACCGCTGAACAGACAGATTGTAAGGCAGTGGGACATAGGTTCCAGTATGCCCATACACCTGTTGGTGAATGCTGGAATCAGTATATAGATTCTAAATCACAGCTTCCCCCTCAATTAAACCTCAAAACTGCAAAAAGTACAGCCCACAGTCCACACTCCAACCTTAAAAGTGAACAAAGCCAGAGGACACTCATAAGGAAGAACAGGAGATTGCATAAGTGAAACTAAAGCAACCCCACCTTCCCTGAAAAACAGAATTAAAGAAGGGGAGGGAAAGGGGGAGAGAGAGAAAAATCTACACAAATGAAGAAAAATCAAAAGAAGAATATGGATCTCTCACAGACCCCTGGGAGGGCAGACACTGAGAAAACTGACTTCAGAATGCAAACAATGAAGAGCCCCCAGAATGACTGGTTCCAAACTACAAACCTAGATATCAAGACATTAATAGAGAGATTAAAAAGAATTGAGGAGACACAAGAAGAAACTAGGAAGGAGCTGATATCTGAGATAACAGTAATAAAGAATACTGTGAATGAAATAAATAACAAACTGACAAGCATGGAAAGCAGAATTACCCAAGCAGAAGAAAGAATCCCAGAGCTTGAGGACTCAAATATAGAACTAACCCAAACTCTTAAAAACACAGAAAATAAGCTCAAAAAGACAGAACAAAACCTTCAAGAGATGAGCAATTACTTCAAGAGACTGAACCTAAGAGTAATTGGCCTTCCTGAGGCAGAAAGAGAGACAGAGACCACACTGGAACAAACTTTCCATGGGATCATTCAAGAAAACTTCCTCTAATCAGTGATGCAAAAATTCAAACACAAGAGATTCAGAGAACCCCTGCAAGACAACAAATGAGAAGACCAACTCCTAGACACATAATAATTTGCCTAAACAAAGTAGGCATAAAAGAAAAAATCCTAAAGGCAGCAAGAGAAAAAGGCCAGATCACCTGCCATGGAAGACCAATTAGAATAGCAGCTGATCTATCTACAGAAACCCTGCAGGCTAGGAGAGCTTGAAGCCCTATCTTCAAAGTCCTAAAAGATAAACAATTTCAACCAAGAATAACCTACCCAGCCAAGTTAAGCTTCATCAGCGAGGGAGAATTAAAATCTTTCCCAGATATCCAATCCCTAAGAATTTATGCTGCAACCAAACCACCTCTACATGAAACACTTAAGAAAGTAAACACAGAAGAAAAGGAAAAAGGAACAACGTTCTTCACAAGAGTACAGGAAAAAGAATAAAATATACACGAACCAACCCCAAAACCAAAAGTAGGCAAAAAACCAAGTGGAAGAACAACAACTCTATAAGAACTCTATGATAGTAATGAACTCTCACATTTCAATAATTAGCCTGAATGTGAAGGGACTAAATGCACCACTGAAAAGACACAGAATGGCAAAATGGATAAAATATCACCAGGCAACAATATACTGCCTTCAAGAGACCCATCTCACTAGAAAGGACATGCACAGACTCAAAGTAAGAGGATGGGAATAAAATTTTCAGGCGGATGGAACACAAAAGAAAGGATGAGTTGCAATCCTAATTTCAGACAAAATACCATTTAAGCTATCAAAAATTAAAAAAGATACAGACGACCACTACATAATGATAAAAGGTTCACTCCATCAGCAAGAAATATCTATCCTAAACATATATGCACCCAACATAGGTGAGCCAACTTTCATAAAGCAACTTCTAGGAAAGCTAAAGAAAGATATTGACTCTAACACAATCATAACTTGGGACTTTAATACCCCACTTACAACCCTAGACAGATCATCAGGACAAAAAATCAGCAGTGAGATCCGGAACCTCAATATGACTCTTGACCAAATGGACTTAATTGATACCTACAGAACATTCCATCCAAAGACCACAGAATACACATTCTACTCATCACCGCATGGAACGTATTCTAAGATCGACCACATAATTGGCCATAAATCAAGCATAAGCAAATTTAAAAGGATCAAAATTCTACCATGCACCTTCTCAGATCACAGTGGAATAAAATAAACATTAACACCAACAAGGTCCCCCAAAACCCACAAAGACATGGACACTAAACAGCATGATGCTAAACAACTCCTGGGTCAATTATGAAATCAAAACAGAGATCAAAAGATACTTGGAAACAAATGAAAATGAAGAAACATCTTATCAAAATCTCTGGGATGCCATGAAAGCTGTAGTAAGAGGGGAATTTATATCCCTACAAACGCACATGAAGAAAATGGAACGATCACAAATTAACAGCCTAACAAACCACCTAAGGAAGTTGGAAAAGCAAGACCACAAAAACCCTAATTTCAGCAGAAGAATCCAGATCACCAAAATAATGGCCAAATCCAGGACATGGAAGACAAAAAGATAATACAAAAAATCAATGAAACAAAAAGCTGGTTCTTCGAAAGGATAAACAAGATCGATGGTCCCCCAGCTAGACTGACCAAGAAAAAGAGAGAAAAAACCCAAATAAACACAATCAGAAACACAAAAGATGAAGTCACATGTGACCCTGAAGAAATACAAAATATCATTAGAGACTACTATGTACACTTGTATGGAAACAAACTTGAAAACCTCAAGGAAATGGAGGACTTTCTGTCATCACACAACCTGTCTAGGTTAAACAAGAAGAAATTGAGACCCTAAATAGACCAATAACAATCAAGGAAATTGACTATGTGATAAGAAAACTACCCACAAAAAAAAAAAAAAAAGCCCTGGACTAGATAACTTTCCAGCAGAATTCTACAAGACATTTAAGGAGGAGCTGATTCCAATCCTACTGAAGGTATCTCAGGTGATTGAGAAAGATGGAACTCTCCCCAAATCATTTTACGAAGCCAACATCATATTGATACCCAAGCCAAGTAAAGCCCCAACAAAGAAAGAGAACTACAGGCCAATATCTTTGATGAACATAGATGCTAAAATTCTCAACAAGATCCTAGCAAACCGGATTCAACAACACATCTCAAAAATCATCCATCATGACCAAGTAAGCTTCATCCCTGGGATGCAAGGCTGGTTCAACATTCATAAAACCATAAATGTAATTAAATACATCAACAGATGTCAAAACAAAAACCACATGATTATATCATTAGATGCAGAAAAAGCTTTTGATAAAATCCAGTACTCCTTCTTGATAAAAACCCTTGAACATCTAGGCATATGGGAATATACCTCACAATAGTAAAAGTCATCTACGAGAAACCCACAGCCAGTATACTCCTAAATGAACAAAAATTGGAACCATTTCCCCTGAAAACTGGAACAAGACAAGGATGCCTACTCTCACCCCTCCTGTTCAATATAGTATTGGAAGTCCTGGATAGAGCAATCAGAGAAGAGAAGGCAATCAGGGGTATCCAAATAGGAAAAGGGGAAGTCAAGTTATCTCTCTTTGCAGATGACGTGATTGTGTACCTTGAAAACCCAAGAGAATCCGTCAAAAACCTCCTTACACTGATAAAGGCCTTTGGCAAAGTCTCAGGATATAAAATAAATGTGCAAAAGACAATTGCATTTCTTTACACCAATAATAAACAAACAGAAACCCAAATAAAAAGCACAGTTCCATTCACAATAGCCACAAAAAAAATGAAATACCTTGCCATCTTCCTAACCAGAGACGTGAAAGACCTTTACAATGAAAACTAAAAGTCTGCTCAAAGAAATCAAACAAGTGGAAAAATATCCCATGCTTGTGGGTTGAAAGAATCAACATTGTGAAGATGTCCATCTTACCTAAGGCAATCTACAGATTCTATGCAATACCCATCAAATTACCAGCAACACTATTCTCAGACCTAGAAAAAACAACACAGGAATTCATATGGAAACACAAACGACCAAGAATAGCCAGAACAATCCTCAGCAAAAAAAAGCAAAGCTGGCAGTATCACATGACCAGACTTCAAACTTTACTATAAAGCTATAATCATCAAAACAGCTTGGTACTGGTATAGGGACAGGCATAGAGATCAATGGAATAGAATTGAGATTCCAGAAGCGAAACCTCAATTTCTCAACCTACTCATCTTCAACAAAGCCTCCACCACCTACCATTGGGGAGAGGAGAACCTATTCAGTCAATGGTACTGGGAAAACTGGGTGACCACATGCAGAAGATTGAAACAGGACCCCTATCTATCCCCATACACAAAAAATTAACTCCAAATGGATCAGAGACCTTAATGTAAAACCTCAAACCATAAGAACCTTAGAAAATGAAGGACATACCCTCATCCAATTCCTGAACAAAACCTGAAACCCACAGGCCATAAGAGGTCAGATAGACAAGGGGGACCTCATTAAACTGACAAGCTTCTGCAAAGCCAAAGAAACCATCAAGAGAGCAGGGAGACAGCCTACAGACTGGGAAAAAGTATTTGCCAACTCCAGGTCTGACAAAGGCTTAACATCTTGGATCTACAAGGAACTCAAATGTGCTGAAAAACAAACAAACAAACAACTCGATTATAAAATAGGCAAAAGATATGAACAGACACTTCACAAAGGAAGACATCCGAGCAGCCAAGAGACACATAAAAAAATGTTCAACCTCACTAATCATCAGGGAGATGCAAATCAAAACCACACTGACACCACCTAACTCCAGTCAGAATGGCAATTATCAATAACTCAAAAAATAACAGTTGCTGGAGAGGATGTGGCGAAAAGGGAACACTTCTACACTGTTGGTAGGAGTGTAGACTAGTACAACCTCTGTGGAAAGCAGTGTGGTGATTCCTAAAAGCTCTAAATATCAACCTCCCATATGACCCCACAATCCCCCTACTGGGAATATACCCCGAAGAACTCAATTCACTCTATAAAAAAGATACCTGCACACGAATGTTTATCGCAGCATTGTTCACAATAGCAAGAACCTGGAACCAACCATGCTGTCCATCAAAAGAGGACTGGATTAAAAAAATGTGGTACATATACACGATGGAATACTATGCAGCCATAAAAAAGAACAAAATCATGAATTTAGCAGTAAGCTGGATGGAACTAGAGTCTATAATACTGAGTAACCTCTCACAGAAACAAAAATCTGAGTATCACATGTTCTCACTCATATAGTGGACCTTGATCATCCAATGTATTACCATAAGAAAATGACTGACAGTTGTGGGAAACTATGGGGGGGAGGAGTAGAAGGGAGATGGGATTAATGGTAGTAAACATCTGTCTGAGGACGGGGAGACACCTCTTATCAACAAAGATGACTGAACGAAGCATATTTGTATACCTAACCCTTAACTGTACCCCATAATATCATAAAAAATATTGATTATAAAAAAAAGAAAAACAAAAGTAATTTATGCAGAATGAAACCTCATGGAAGGTTTTGGGCCACGCAAAAACAGTTTATAGACCACAAATGTAAGAGACTCAACTTTTCACTCCTTCCTTGTGTATGGGAAGAATCCTCTGATTCTCATCTTGATGTGCTGGGGTTGGGTCATGGGCCTATTCTGCAGAAGTCAGAAAACCTAGATGATGATGCCTCCTCCTTGGGCATCTTTTCACTCTTCATCCACTTCTTCACCATCCAGTGACTCCAGGGCCACCCCCACCCCCTCTGGTCTTCTGTAATTCTATTATTCTGCCTAATATTTTAGTAGCTTCCTAAGTGGTCTTTGGGGGAAAAGAAAGCTTTCTTGGACTGCTTGTTTCTAACTACAGAGCTCATTACTATTGTTACAGAATGACTAACTACAACTTTGCAGTGGGGACAGATGGAGACAATGATGGTTCTGTCCCTCTGGAATTAACATCTGGGAAAACATCACTGTCCACTCAAGACCACTGATGGAATATTGAATACTGGCTTTTTAATCTTTCAATGTTTTTTGCTTTTAAAGGTACAAATCTTGGGCCAGTCTGACAGAAAACATTACCTCATTATACTCTGTCACTGGGCAAAGAAAAAATTATGAACTAAGTGAGGATTAAGTTTCATATGAAAGCTCTGAGTACAAAAACCTTGGAGGATCACTAGACAAGGAGAATGACAGAAGACCAGAGAATAGTTTTTAACAATGACGAGCTTATATGTTCTGGGAGGTCTGGGCCACAGAAGTGAAGGTGGTGTTGGATGTAATACAGATGGAAGTGGCCACTGCAGAGAAACACTGTGTCCCGATGTGACCAAACACTCCTATCTCCTTCCTTCCTGAGCTTGAATTAATGGGTCAGAACATTTTTTTACCAGCCAGGGAGTCTAGCTCAGACATCATAGATCTGGTTCTAAAGTCACCCTAAGGCTCACATCTGCTTCTTTCTCTTTCCCCCCCTTAATTTATCACTTCTTTTATTAAATAAAAGCAATTAAGGACATTAAGGACTTTATGGAAAAAAGAAAGAAGAGCCTAGGCTCACTACCCCAACACAGCCGCTATTAATTATTTGGAAACTATATATCTATTTCTACATTTCATCATTTTCACATTTCAATGTATCTCTGTTATCAGGTGATGCAACAGGAACCGGGAATTTTTATCTTATTTTATTTCATTTTTGTAGTTGGGAAAACTAAAGTCCAGGCAAAATTTCATTGACTCACCGAGTCTCTCTTTGAAGAGTTGTCCCATCATCAGAACTAAGACCCCACTGAATCCCTTTCACTTTATTCTTAGGTTCCCCCTTCACTCTCATTCACATTAAAAGTTGAATTATGAAACCGGGCTCGGTGGCTCAACCTGTAATCCCGCACCTTTGGGAGGCTGAGGTGAGTTAATTGCCTGAGCCCGCGGGTTCGAGACCCGCCTGGGCAGCGAGACCTCATCTCTACAATAAATCAAAAAATCAGCCGGGTGTGGCAGCGCGCGCCTGTAATTCTGGCTACTCGGAAGGCTGAGGCGGAAGGATCGCCGGAGCCCAGCAGGTCGAGGCTGCGGGGGCCGGGAGTGGCCTGGGAGACTCCAACTCAAAAAAAATAAAAAATAAAAATAAAAGTTGAATTATGATATGGGAACAAGATGGGGCCTTATCTGGAGAACTACAATAGATCACCTTTCATGTGGGTATATAGGCTAATAAAATCCCCAACTCTCTTGTCTCCTTATGTGAGATTTTACTATATTTTAGGGGCATAACACTGTATAGATATATATACCTTTTGAGTAGGTCTCAGTGGGAGGTGGCTATTTAGAAGAACAGCATCCACTGGGTTCTAGTCCTCTGTAATTGGAGGGTCCCTTTATAGTTCCTGGTCAACAAGCAGGTGTTATAAATGTGTAGAGTCATTTAAGAGCCCCATACTGTTTCAAACAAAATTACTTCTCATACATTCCCATCTCTCAGTGTATAAATGAATATCCTTTAAGGTTTTTTTCTATGGCATTCCATGAATCTCCTCTATTCCTTAAATGTTTTATTTAGTAGACTTTTATTCTATCGAAATGGTTCATACGAGCTATATTCCCAGTACGTATCAAAGAAAATCACCTTTTATATTTGAGGTAGTGATGATTTCTTTAAGAGTCTCAAAACAAACTACTGAGAGAGAATTCACTGGAGCATGGGGACCTCCAGGGGTCGACTGCTCCATCCTTTAATTTCATAGTTGGCTAGAGTTGGCTCCCAATATTCTCTTCTCAGAAAGAAGACAACTGACTCTGTCTGTACAATCCACCAGAGGAGAATCAACTTGCTACATAAATTCGTTCTAAGTAGTACATTCAACTTAAGCTAAGGCATGGAATATGTGTTTTGAGAACATGAAGAACAATATATTCATACCTGTTTTAAGAGCAATTATCAGCCGGGCTTGATGGCTCAGCCTGTAATCCTGTGCCTTTGGGAGGCTGAGGTGAGTGGATTGCCCAAGCCCGTGGGTTCGAGACCCGCCTGGGCAGGCAAGACCTCATCTCTACAATAAAATCAAAAAATTAGCCGGACGTGGTAGCACGTGCCTGTAATTCCGGCTACTTGGAAGGCTGAGGCGGAAGGATCGCTGGAGCCCAGTAAGTCGAGGCTGTGGTGGCCAGGAGTGGCCACTGCACTCCAGTCTGGGCGACAGAGTGAGACTACAACTCAAAAAAAAAAAAGAGCAATTATCATAATTTATATTATTTTATGATACAAAAAGGTCTTGTATATTCTATATACAAGCTGTAATTTTCTAGTGTCACAGACCCAGAGATTTCAAAGCAATGACTTGTTGCTCCATTGACAACATGTGGGAAAACCCAGTAACTATTTGTCTATTTACCTACATTTAATCATTTCGTATCACTCTAGGCACTAATGGTAACATTTGGTGGATGAGGAAATCTACTTTCAGAGTATAATACCACAACTGCAATTGTTTAATTTTGCCTGGGAAACTCAAAGCCTAGAATATCCTTGTCTTATGGATCTCTTTAGTAGCTCTGTGTAAAGAGGAGGCTGCAAGCGCCATTGCTCCCTTACATAGATGGAAAAACTGAGTCTCAGAGAGGACACTGGCACAGTGCCAATGTTTCTTTGTAGTCATGACACTGCCTGGGTTTCCTTTATGAATTTTTCTGTTCATTATTTTTGTCTTTTGAATAGGTGAAACTATCAACATAAATATTAACCTAAATAGATTTCAAGTTATGTGGCCCTCCATTTCTTTAAATCATGGCCCTAACTCTGCAGATTTAATAAAATGTAAAAAGGAACTGTCTGCAGTTAGAGATGGTTTCCCTCCTGTAAAAATTTCCTTAAAGTGCATTATTTTGGTTTTCAACTGCCTGTTTAAAAAAAAAATTCACAGGAGAAATAGAAGTGTGTATTGAAGGACTCAGCGTGATGGGAAAGGGGACCCTTCTGATGGTGCAGGAGTCTGTGGTCATGTTCAGAGCTGCCAGACTGGGGCAGCTCCTGCCTCAGGTGGACAACAGGGTACATGGGTACCTTCCATCATGTGTACCAGTGATGCCTGGCTGGGAGGAATGCCTGATGCATGGGAGAATGGAGTCAGGATACTGAACTGGATAGGCTGTAGCAATAGGCTAAATTAGACAAGACGGTAATTAGGGTTAAAAACCACATCTAGCACTTAAGACAATCTATTGGAGAGGCACAATGATCCAGCATAGGGAACTCTGGCCCAGTTACAGCCTTCATGAAGATATGGGGGTTTCAGAGCACCTGGTCAATACAAGGCAGCTATGTAACATGGCTGCCCAGAGAAGCAAATGGGTTCTCAAGTCACATGGGGTGGTCAGTGCCTCAGGTGACCAGCCTGCTCCATTCTGCCCTTCTGTGGCAAGAGCGTACCTGCTGAGGCATAGGGGGGCATCAAGAGGGCTTCAGACTAACAGAGCAGTTATTAAGGCTCCTGGCTTGTTTTTTCTGGACCTGGGCCTTCCAGACCAAAGCCTCCCAGGAGAGCAACTTGATCATGAGCATCACCTGGACTACTTGTTAAAAACAGATGCCAAAGCCCCATCCTGTACCTATGGAATCAGGATTAGCAGATAACCTGTCATTTAATGTACATCGAAAGTGGTTCTTATAGTCAGAAAGATTTGTGATACATGGAGATAATGAGCTTGTGAAGCATATGGTACAGTGCCTGGTTCATGGTTAAGGATGCGACTATTAGCAATATGATGAATGGGTAAAAGAACAAGATCTACTCTTGACTGGGCATGGTGGCTTACGCCTGTAATCCCAGCACTTTGGGACACCGAGGCAAGAGGATTGCTTGAGGCCAGGAGTCTGAGACCATCCTGGCCAACATAGCAAGACCCCCATCTCTACTTTTTTTTCTTTTTTGAGTTGGAGTCTCACTCCGTCACCCAGACTGGAGTGCAATGGCCACTCCCGGCCACTGCAGCCTCCATCCGCTGGGCTCCAGCGATCCTTCCGCCTCAGCCTTCCCGAGTAGTCGGAATTACAGGCGCACACTATCACACCGGCTAATTTTTTGATTTATTGTAGAGATGAGGGCTCACCAAGTTGCCCAGGTGGATCTCGAACTCGCGGGCTCAGGCAATCCACTTACCTCAGCCTCCCAAAGGCATGGGATTACAGGCTACTTTTTTTTCTTAAAAAGATCTACACACTTAGCCAGTTAGTTAAAAAAGATGGATACCCTAATTTTCATCGATGGGGTAAATGTGCATGCATGTGAGCACTAGTGCATGCATTTCTCCTTCTGGCGGACATAAGGATGTTATCTAGGTTTAAGGTCCTTGGGTCAAAGGGACTATCCTTTCTCCTTTTGGGGAATTTCTGGCAGGTAGCTTAGGGAGATGCTTATACACAGAGAAGTCTTTATAATCACAGCAAAGGCCCACAGACTATTTTACTTGTGCATGCTCTTATTGACTCCAAATGGAAAAGTAGGACCCCCAGAACTCTGAAGGAATCTGGGTGCTGCTTCCCACTAAAAGACTGGCTCTGCGGAAAGCTGCCCATCTGTGGTGGATGAGGAAGTTGTGATTTGGGTCTTACTGTGGTTTACTTCTTTGAAGCATTAATTAAGTCCAGAAAATAATAATTTTTAAAAAAACCTCTACATCATAGCCATTAGCAAGTCTTAGAGTGGGTTTCTGCATGTCAAAACAGAGCAGTTATTAAGGCTCCTGGCATGTTTTATCTGGACCTGGGCCTTCCAGACCAAAGCTGCTCCAGCCTTTGGAACCTTTTATATTCCTTCTGCCTTGAGGGTCCCCACCCCAATTAAGTGGTGAGTCCAGGTGGGGTGGAGATATTTAATAGGCCTTTGGTTTTCTGTAAGCCTTTTATTAAAGCTGCAAGTTACAGCAGCCACATCTCTAGGCTGGATTTCACCTTCTGGTGCTGGGTTCCAGGCTGTCGTGTTTTTGTTCCTAGTGTGATTTCTGATTCCTGATAAAAGTTGGTCACTGTTAAAGCAGGAAGTGCTACCTCTCTTGGAACAGACTCACCCAGAGAGGAAATAAGTGTTTTACGAAGAAGGACCTGGCAAGCCTCCTTGCCCTTTCCACTCTTAACCTTCCCACGTCATTATCTAGTCTATTAGCCAGTGAAGAGGCTAACTTTTCTTGAATTTTCTAAGCAATTTGAATCCATGACTGTGGTGCATTGAGTTGATTACCTTTAGACCAACAAACACAATGAACTCTCTCTGTTGAAACACAAAGAACTCTCTCTGTTGACTTACCCTTAGTATGAAAATATAAAAGGATAGCCAAACAAAAATTTCCAGTTATCATTTAATAGTAATACCTTGGGCCCAAGTACTTTTAAAAGAGACTTTTAAAAGAAAGTGACCCAGAACATATAAAACCCATTGCAGCTGAATCTTGCCAGCTTAATTTTAATCAACAAAGATTGGGGTGACTTTTTTGCAATTTTCAAAAGAACATAAACTGTAATAATCTTTGCCTCTTTGGTTGACCTTGTTCTATTGAGGGGCCTCCCATCAAGGAGACCATCTGCGTTCCTTGTTCTGAGTTTCCTGGGGGTGAGGAGCCACCCTGCTCACCTCCCCTTGATATAGCCTGTAGCTTCCTCCAGGAACCAGCCTGGGGCCAGTCTTCTTGGGCATTCCCAAATCAGGTGACTGAAAAAGGAGAAACATTCAAGCTCTATGGAAAAGAGGGTCTTTTTCTGTATCCCTCCTAGTGGCTAGACGAAGAACTGAATTGTGTATCTATGAATATCCCCCTCACATATAGGCTCCTTTCCCCATTCCTACTCTTGACCTGCAGTTGTGGCCCAATAAGGTCATTTTCTTATAATAACAATTATGTTGATATGCACCAGCCACTGTGCTAAGCATTGTATGCGCAATATTGTGTTTAATCCTCACAACCATGAGCTCCCATGAATTCATCTTACAGGCTCAGAGGTTATTATTAGTCAAAATCACACAGTAAGTGGCAGGGCCAGGTCTCAAATCTAGTTCTGCTCATTATAGAGTCTCTGTTTTGATACTCTGTTTTGATAATTAAGTGATCTCAAGTCCTGAATTGGTGTTGTCGATACAGAAATAATTACACTAAATTGAACTCTCCAAACTTCACACTGTGCTCTTGCAACAGGCGAGAGAACTGCCTTGTCCACTGAAACCTAGAGACATTAAGGATGAAGGAGCCTCTGCTGTGACATGGACATTGGCCAGCGGCAGAAGTGGGAGGCCCTGAGGCCCTCAGCACTTTTGGTGGGAATTGCTGACTGTTGAGATGCACATCAGTGCCTGGCAGGAAGCTAGAACAGATTATTAAACAGATGGTTTGTAAGCTCCAAAGACAGGAAACGGTGGTCATCCCTGTGAGCAGAGGTTTGCAGAGAGGGCACTGTGCCAAACCTCATTTTTTTGGTAAATCTTACTAGATTCATAGATGAGGTTTAACAGATGTAGTTTATCTGCATTTCAGCAAATCATTTCACACAATGTCTCAAAGCACTATTAGGGAAAAGATGGAAAGATCTGGGCTGGATATTTTATTGCAATTTAGACAACTCAGAGAAGGCTGAATATACAGCATCCAAAGAGTAATGCTTAGTGTTGCAAAGACAATGACCATTTGTTCTAAGGGCCAAACACAGGGTCAAAGATATAGCAAGCACTGAGTAAAGGTTTGTTGGTAGCATTAAACTCATGGGGAGAGTTTTTAGTGGGCCCATGAAAGGACTCTTTTTTGATACAGCAAACATTTATAGAACAGATGCAGAGTTTAGGAAGTGGAAGAGGACAAGTTCTTCTTGATTGAGGGAGGGAGAAGTAGGGTCTAGTGTTGTCCATTTTCTTTTGACGTTTGAGGCCCAGTCTCTCAGACATGGTGATGGCTGAGAATGACTGTGGGTCATTCATTGTGTTTGACACATCATGTTTCACATGCCCTTAGGGATTCTGAGGGGGAGGTTTGGACACTACTGTGGAAAAGTGTGTGTGTGTGTGTGTGTGTGTGTGTGTGTGTGTGTGATTGTGTATATGTGTGTATTGCATTTGAATGTGTGCATATTGTGTGTATGTGTGTATATATGTGTGTACCTCTATGTATATTGTATATGTTTAAGTATATTTGTATGTATTGTATGTGGATCTGTATATATATTGTGTGTATGTATGTGTGTGTGAGAGTGTGTGTGTGTGTGTGTGTGTGTTTGGTTTTCTGGCCCACTGCCCATCTAGAACCAGATCATCTCTGCTTACTTGTTCTTCATACTGAGCTTCTGGTAAAATTTCATTTAAAGATGATTTTTTTTTGGTTCAAAAGCGTTTGAAAACTACAAAATATGATTATATCTAAGTGCGTCTTGCTATAAAAATTAACTGGTTCTTAATAATTATGTGGGAGCAAGGAGTAAAAAGCCAAGTTCTAAAAAATGTTGGCGTTATCTGCCCTTCCCTTTCACCTCCTGATACACGCAATCTCCTTGGCAAACCTTTTAAAGAGCCCCTACCTCTAGACTCACCATTCCCTTTCTTTTTTTTTTTTTTTTTTGAGTTGCAGTCTCACTCTGTCGCCCAGACTGGAGTGCAGTGGCCACTCCCGGCCACCGCAGCCTCGACCTGCTGGGCTCCAGCGATCCTTCCGCCTCAGCCTTCCGAGTAGCCGGAATTACAGGCATGTGCTACCACGCCCAGCTGATTTTTAAATTTTTATTGTAGAGATGAGGTCTTGCTGCCCAGGCGGGTCTCGAACCCGCGGGCTCAGGCAATCCACTCACCTCAGCCTCCCAAAGGCGCGGGATTACAGGCTGAGCCACCGAGCCCGGCTCCCTTTCTTGTAAGTGTCTCCCTGTACCTTTCAGGCCCCTGACACTATGTTCTTCGCCTCAAATTGTCTTCTTAAGTGTAAATAACTGGAGGCTTGCATTTTACCAGTAGAAATATCTGTATTGTTAAAAGAGACTCAAAGTGATAGAATCTCTGATTAATAGAGTTTTAAGCAGTGTCGGCAAATGAAGAATTTATGGAAGGATGGAAGAAAGGCTTCGAGTCAGTGGTGCCTCCATGAATCCCACCTAGAGAAATGTGGCCTTTTGCCCAAGTTCATTAATTCACTCAAAACTACTCTTTAAGTATCTGTTATGGCCAGTACTTTACTTGACACTGGGGGTAAATGTTGGGTAAAAATAATCTCAGTCTCTACTCTCATAACACTTGTAGATTGAGGGGAGGAGGCAATTTTACTAAATGTTAATTCATTAATTCAATAGTTATTCAATGGGTACCTATCATATGCTGGGATGTAGAATAAACCTGATGAAGCCCATGCCCCTGTGGGGCATATATTTAAATGAGTAGATAATTAGGATCTGAGGTAAGTGTGTAATGAATGTTAAAATGGAAGTTCAGACTATGTTCCAAGATGTTTGATATTCTAATGAGATGCCTAATCAACCAATGTGGATTCAAGGAAGCATTTGTGAACTGGCTCCATGATGGTTGGATTCCTCAATCAGATGAAGGTTATAAAAGGGATCAGGGCAGGAAGAAGGATTTGTAAAGGGATTTCTTAGAGAAGTGTTGTTGTGCAGAGTCTCCAGAAGTTCTTCCATCAGAGTTCCCATCAAGGCTTCTATGGACTTCACCACAGGTAGAGTGAGGGCTCTCTCCATGGAGTTACTTGGAGAACTTGGAAATGAGTTCCCTGAAGACGTGAACATGTCTGAGTAAATGGAGGCAACCTGTGATAGCAGCACATAGGTGATTGCGATAGGGTCGGCCTGTCCATGCATCATATGAGTGCCTCTTGTGGATCAGATGTGGGCCATACAAAGCTAAGCCCAAAGTGGAGTCATCTTGAATTCTGTCCAAGAGGCCATTTAGTAGGACAGAAGGACTTCAGCAGCAAAAAGCTGGGTGTGACCACTAGACCCGAAGGCTATGGAAGCAGCCACAAACCAACTTTGGCAATAAAGAAATATTTGCCATGTCAAGGAAACTGCAGGAAGATGGATCCCAAAGGATGCTCCAAAGAATTCCCCTTGAGAAAAAAGACTTAGCATTAAACACAGACCGGAGCCAAAGAGCACAAAGCCAGCTTATTATGGGCCCAGTTCCAGGAAAATCTACTTTTTCTCCTACCACTGCTTATCTGCCTCTGCCTAGGAAGGGTAAGAAATTGGTAATGGACTGGGAACTGGGAAAAGTGGAGAGACACAGGAGAGATAGCCATATCTTCCCTTCACAAGGTGTGGGGGTCCATCCCAGCTGGAGGAGGAGAGAAGATTTAATGCTGGCTCAAGTTTGAGGTTGTGATTAATCTCTTGAATTCACAATGTGTTTTTGAGGGTGTATCTAAAGATAGCCTGAGAGTGGACTGAGTAGTTATGAGGCCTGTCATGTCTATATCTGGTGATAGGAGAAAAGTCTCTCTCAATAAATAAAGTTTACAAGGAGTGGAGAGAAACATAAATCAAAGTTTTATTTTGATCATGTCCCATGTCTTCTTGTACCATGTACCAGACACCAGTGCTCAGAAGGCGAGAAACAGTTATCTGGGAACTGGTCACAAAGAGCGTGCTGTAGCTTCCAGTGCAGGAAATGGCTTAGTTTCCCTGAACTTGGAGATTCCAGCATCATTTTCTCTTTTCTGTCCTCACAGGCCCCGAAATGCTCTCCTGGATCGGACTCTTACAAACACTCCATTTCTCACCCATATTCAGCTCTTTTTCTTCTACAGGGCTGGCTGTGACTCAGTGTGGAGATGCCGCTCCCGCCCTGGCCTCATCCTGCCTTGGCTGTGCCCACCTGGCTGCAGGTCACTCTGGGGGCTGGTGGAGGGACTGCAGGAGCTCGGCTGACCCCATCCCATGCCTCGCACCAGCCCATTAGGCATGCTGTGCAGTGCTCCCCCCTGCCCCCAATATCCCTTGGCTGCTGGCATCTGGGGCACTGTCATCAGCTCACAATTTGTAAAAGTCGGAGGGAAGGTTAACTGGAACCCAGGTCTCCTGGCATTCACATTTGGGAGATTGACTTAGGTGTTGTTCTGAAGCTTTGAAATGGAGTTTCTGCACAAGCACGAGAGAAATACATCTGGGCACTTAACGGCGTGTTAGAGACAGGAGTCTGGCAGACATGCCAAGCTGGGCTTCCATAGGAAGAGCTTTTCCAGGGTGGAGCTCTGGCCCAACCACTGGACTTTGCAGAGAGTAACCAAGTCAACAGAAAAGGATTGACAGCATACAAAGAAGGGGCTTTTATGGAAAATGTCTGTTATACCTTGTTAACAGTACACACCAGTTTATTTATTTTAATGTACAGGAAATAAAAAAAAGTCTGGTTCCATAAGGAAAATGGTTTGTTAAGCAGAGTGGTCATTTTTGTGAGAGTTGGAAGCATGAAGTAGTCGTGGGAATGTTTCTTGTGTCTCCATCTCAGACAACTGGCCATTTGGATGAGAATGAGATTACAGACTGCCCAGTCGTGAGAAGCAGAGCCTCAGATGGTCTATGGAGTGAGTGCCCTGGGCCACAAAGCTGAGGTTCCAGCCCAGCTTAAGCTGCTCTGTGGCTTTTAGGCCCTTCCTCTATAAAAGGAAGGTGCTGGCTTTAGTGGTAGGCCTCTTACAGCAGCTGCTTTAGGGTTATTTAATTTGCCTTTTGAAGGTTATTAACTTTGTTTAGCATTTAGTACTAACTATATATTGTACTGTGCTGTTTATAAAAAACAATTGAGAAACAGTGTAACGTTTCTGGAGAGCATAATTATAAATGTGTATATATTTTATTATAAGGCACAGACTATGTTAAGGGATCACATTGTGTGCCCACTCTTAGATATCAAATCCACCAGTTACAGTTGACTCCCTACAAATGGCCCTGCCCTTCAGCAAAGTGTGGTATGGAGCCAGGTCCTTCTGAGAGCTGCCTTGTCCCTAGATGTGGAACCCTGTCAGGCTTCTTTTCCACTACGTGGTGAAGGCTGTGCTCCCTGGGTTTTGCCTCCCTCCTACATTCAACAAAGGTGCCATGTCTAAGATCCTGTGAAATTCTTTTTCCACTTGTCATCTCCCTGGTTTCCTCTCTTCTTCTTCTACCTCTTTCTTTGTGTTCCTCCTCCTTACCTGCTTTCTATTTTTCTTCTTCTTTGATAGAGAATTTACTGAACATCTACTGCGTGCAGAGTATTAGTGATAGAAAGGGCTAGAAATTGGCTATTGAATGCTAAATGAAAGTGACAGAAAGCGATGTTATGATGGCTCTGAGGCAGAGGGCATCTCCAGTCCTGGAAGGGACAGGCAATGCTTTCTAGAGAAGACAGGACTTGGGTTGAGTCACAATGAGAGAAGGAGAAGGGGCAGGATAATGTAGGCCAGAGATAGCGTGAGCAGAGGTCTAGAGGTGGGAATACATAAGGCATGTAGGCCGAACCCATACCCTGGGTGGCAGTCTACTTTGTCAGGACTCCTGAGAAGCAGGTGAAGTCCGACTGACTGTGGAGGGCACTAGGGGATATCCTGCTTCGGCCAGCATTTCCCAAAGTGCCTTCCACAGAACATTAGTCCTAAGTGGTGCTCTATGAAAACAGATAAGTAATTTACACACTTGGAAAATGCTGCATAATATAACCCCGCTTGGAGATTCTCAATGCACACCGGTTTATTAAAGCATCTGTGAAGTCCTACAGAGGAAAAAAAAAGTCTCTTTAACATTGCTAAGTGCAACATTTTCTAAACTTAACTTGACACCTATGAGCAGCTGTAGAATAAGTGTTCCACAAAACACACCTTGTGTGGGCGGGCAGTGGGAGTCAGTGAAGGTGTTTAAGGGAGTGCAGTTTATTGCTGTGAAGGAGTAAAAATTCCCTCGTGGCAGAGAGAAGTGGGTGTGGAGTCTATGCAGATGTGCCCAACACCTGCTGTGGTGGTTGATCCCCCTCTGTGTTCCTGAGAAGAGACTGGCTGTGCTGGTAAGTGAAGAAGGGCAAGTTCACATTCTTTAGCACCGAGAGCATTTTATTGCCCTTGGGTATTAATGAAGCTCAGTGCACATGCCAAGAAAATGTTTTCACTGGCTGGAGAAGGACTTGCATGTCCACATGTATGCACGTGTAAACTTTTGCTGACCGGCAACGGGTTGTGATATCATACCCTCCCTGTTTTTCTTTGTTTAGCCAGAGCCTGAGCAAATCCTCTAAAAAAGAAGCTTAAGTCACACCTCTTCTGTGTAATCTTTTCAGACCAACCCTGGCCTCTGGCTTGGCTCCTCCACCCATGATCTCTCTCTTCTTTATCTTACTGTCAGCAGCAAACAATCACTTTGTAACATGACATCTGGTTCTTCAATACAATTTTCCTCTCCCATTCCTTACTCAGGAGTGCCCATCTCATGCTGTGTTGTGGGATGCCTGGGACATTTGCTGGTGATTATATACATGGCACTGCACGCCTCTGCTTTTTTGGTTTTAATATGGTAGCAGGACAAATGAATGTGCAACAGCTCATCTTCCTGCTGAAAGGAGACTGAAAGAATTGAATCACTTTGCTCTTATTCTCACTGAAGCAAGTCTGGAATATAGCAAAACCTCCTTATTTATCTTAAATGTGTTTCTCAAGTTCAACATGAACAATTAAGAGGCTAACAACTGGCAGAACAATGAATTAACAAGGCACAATAAAGGGGTGATATACAATGACAATCAGCCGGAGTTTCATCCTACTCTCTGGGTGTTATTATTGGGTAAACAGAAATTGGATTGCCCTGGACAAAGTATTTTGGGAGGGACACTGCAGGAAGTGAAGGGAGCTGGAGGGATAAGCAGGTGTTGACAGGGACAAGGCATCCATTAGCCAGTTTCATTGGCTTTATCTCCATAAGACTTCTGGAATCCATCCACTTCTTGCAATTTCTGCTGGGTCCATGCCCACCCACCACCATTGCCTTCCACCCAGGACCATCACACTATCCTCCTCACTGATCTCTCAGTTTCCACTCTGGCATCTGTACAGTTGATTCTTCCTACCATGTCAACGGCAATCTTTGTAGAACACCAATTAGATCATGTCTCTCTTCTGCTAACCCCTCCATTCCATGAAGCCTTCATATTACACCCGGAGTAAAAATCCAAATGCCTTTCCCAGGTTACAGACCCTGCCGGCACGGCCCCTGCCTTACTCTCTGACCTCAACGTCCACCTATCTCCCACTACTGCTTATGATGCTGGCCTCTGAGTTCTTCCAACATGCCAAGCTCTTTCCCGCTTTGCAGGTTTTGTACTAGTTGCTCTCCCCTGATCTTGAGGACAGGCTCCTTCTTGTCATTCAGGTCTCATCTTCAGAGTCACCTGTTTAGACAGGGCTTTTCTGACCACAGAAAAGATATTCATTGTCTTTCTACTCACCAGCCTATTTTAATTCTTAGACTAGCACTTAACACTCAGGTGCTGTGAATCCCAAAGTGCAAACATGAAAGGACCATATCCTCCTTAGTACAACAAATATGTGGTGAATAAGTAAATGCTCGTTCCTCGACTTTAGTTCCTTCACTTAACAGCAGTGGGCCCTCAGTTCTTGAATCCTCTTTAAAGACAATTTCCTCATTTGTAAAATGGGAATGGGAACACTGCATCATAGGGTTACCAGAAGAAATATATTAGAAAATAATTGCAAATTATATGTTCTTGGCAAATATAAGCTATCATTATTGCTCTAGCCAAGTTAGGTTCCCTTATAGTAAAGTGAGGATATTATTTCGCTTATATTATATAGTGTATATAAGCAGTAGAGAGCCCCCACCCCCATACATGCTTGTTTTAAAAAAAAACCCAAACTGAAAAACTCTAAGATTCTGGTTAGAGCATGCAAGACTTCTGGCTAAGAATAAGAAGGATAGGAATTGGTTCAGAAAGCCAAAATCTTAGCTGACTTAATAGAAACCCAGTAAGGGCAGACCTCATAATTTCTGAAATTCTTTGTGTGTGTGTGTGATGACTTTGAGAGATAGGAGAGGTGAGTATTAGTTATTATTGTCAGTTGACAGTTGGGAAAGGGAAGTTCAGAAAGGTCGAGGAATTCTTGTTTTTGAGTGGACGTCTCACTTTGTTGCCCAGGCTGGAGTGCAGTGGCAGCATCACTGCCCACCACAGCTTCGACCTTCTGGGTTCAGGTGATCCTTCAGCCTCAGCCTCTCCAATAGCTAGGACTACAGGCATGTGCCACCACGCCTGGCTAATTAAAAAAAAATTTTTTTGAAGAGGCAAGGTCTCGCTATGTTGCACAGACTGGTCTTGAACTCCTGGACACAAATGATCCACCTGCTTCGGTCTCCCAAAGTACTGGGATTACAGACGTGAACCAACACATCCGCCTGAAATTCTTAATGTATCCACAAAGTATAAATAGTTGGAGGACTCAGGGCCTGTATGGAAAGCATGTCATCTTCCTTCTCACAAGTGTCTTCCAGACTGTCCTCTGGACCAGTGTTGTCCAATAAAAACATAACATAAACCACATGGGCATTTTAGGTTTTTTAGTAGTTCCTCAACTTTGTAAAACATACAAAAAGACTGATGAAATTAATTTTACTAATATATTTTATTTAGCCCAGTATATCTAGAATGTTATCAACTTTTCATTAATATAAAAGTTACTAAAGAGAGATTTCACAATCTTTTTTTCACATTATTTCCCTGAAAATCCAGTGTTTATTACAATTATAGTACATACCATTTCTCACCTGCCATGCTCAGGAGTTCAATAGACACAAGTGGACAGCCTTTTTGGACAGTCAGCCCCAGATTTTACTTTTGAGGTGTCCAGAATCTAAAGACATCTTTTGCTACTTGAGTGGGTAAAAAAAGAGGCTATAATTTTAAAAAACATGAGTCAATCTGTCTTTCTACCAAGTTGCCTCGTGTTATTCTAAACATGAAGGAAACAGCCCTGGTCTGCTCTTTCATTGACCAGTGAAGAGCCTAGAGGAAAATTCTTCTAAGACTTTGAATTCCTGTCATGTAAAACTGTATTTGAAATTGTAATTCCCCTTCTCTCTCTCTCTGTCTTCTGGAAGTGGTAGGAAGATTGCTCACTTAAAATCGAATCATGTTCGCCTCTTCTGACCTTAGTGTTCCTGGGGAAGATTCATGGAAAGCTGTGTTTCTTCATAGAGGAACAGTCTGTGCCATGGTTTACAAAGCTAAAGAATTTCAATAATCAAATTGTTGCCATAAAAAAAAAATCAAACTTGGAAATGGATTAGGACTAGTATGTTATCACCGTAATGGGCTTGAGAGAACAAGAGAATTATTATAGCGTAAAGTTATCCAAAGACTATGTGTTCTTCTTTGACACATAAATCTATTACTAGCCTGGTCTTGGACTTATTTTGGACACAAATTGGGTGAGTTTTATAAAGGACAGGCATCAAAGTCTGGCTGTGGATGACAGTCCTAGGGTCAGAACATTCATTACAGCATTGGTGTCTACAGAAATCTGAAAGCACTGCAACATTGCTGGATGAAACTGACATTTTCACATGGGCATGGTAACCTTCTTGAAAGCTTCTATGTTGCTTAGGAGTGACCTCGGGTGGAATGTCGGCATATGGGTTCCTGGCTTGATGCTAATTACTTCTAAGATCCAATTTTTGCCAAGAGATTCTATTTTGACCAATTAGCAAACATATTTGAAACTTCAGGCTTGCCAATAGAGGACATACTGCACAACATATTAGCACAGCTGATGGGGTGACATGAGGACCATGCATCATGGAGAGCTCTCATGGGCTTATTCCTGGTTTTGGGGGTGTGTGCTCACTGTTTACAAGCACAGAAGGTGACCTCAGCTTTGCAGCTGCCTTGGCTATTTCTGGAGGACTGCATGGTATCCCCTAGACCTACAGATGTGGTGGGTCACTGAGGCAATGGCCTCATAAATCCTGGTAAACTTGCTCCCAGCTACTCACCCATCTTTTCATTTCTCCCTATCATCATGTCCAAGAAACCCAAATTTGTTTGGTCAGAACTACTTCCCTTCCTAGGTCAGAACTACTTTCTAGAAAGAGAAAGAAGGCAAGTACTTTCTGTCTTACATAGCAACATGGAAGATTTCACAGTGGACTTTCCATTAGGCCCACTTTTACTAGTTATACTGCTAAGGGGAATGGTTTCCCGTTATTATGTCCAATTTTCCAGACTCTGTGACATTTCGGGTTTCCCATTACAATTCACCTTTAGTAAGCAGGAGAGTATATGGAAAAGCTTACACAAGATGTACTCTCATTTAAAGTTTGTACCCAAGTCAGAGCCACAGAGTCCTTAATATGCCAGTAGTTGAGGCCAATGCCTGGGTGTCAGCTGATGGGGCCACACCATTCAGTGGAGCAACCCAATTCAGATGCTTGAGGCAAAGACAGAGATGGACAGAGGTGTTGGAATGAAACAAGCACCACCCCCTCCAAGTTAACCCTGTCAGCACTGTGGATTCCCAGTGTGACTTTGATCTCAGTGGTATTAGCCAAAAAGAAAAAAATGGAAAAGCACTAAACATTACACAAATGTCCTAAGAATGAATTTGTAAAGCGAGACTAGTAAAGCCACAGATCGTTGTTTTTTTTAAGAAAATTAACTTTCTATTTTCTAACAAACATTTTTAAAATTCAAAGTTATTAATAGATAGCAATGCCTAAAAGTATGAGTGACAATTGTAATACAAGCTTAGTGTTTTAGTAACTCTTAATCAGCTTCATTTTATCTGGAGATACCCCTTGAAGACCTTGTGAAGACCTTTCTCTCCCCATTAAAAGATGGAGGATTTATTGAGACATTCCTTGCCCACTATCAAAATGTAGCTTTTATGAAGAAGCAAGGTAAAGTTTACAAACAGCTATGACCTAGGGGTTGTAGAAAAAGTCATAATCCTTGGGATAAAGAAACACATTGAGTTACACCCTCAGTGCTATGACAAAAGTACAAAAAAAAAAAAAAAGCTATGGTCCCTTCCCTCAAATTGCCTACAACTTATCCAGGGAGTGAAAAGTTGGCATTGGTTAAAATTAATATAGTGCTAAACCTTGTGGCATTAGTTGCAAACTGAGAAAAAAAGAGGAGCCAGACAATGAGTTTTGACTGGGGGAGCATCTTGGACTTTAACTGAGTGCTAAATACCTGAAAGATTTGGGTGCATAGAGATTGGAGAAGACAGAGCCAGGAGGCGAGTGAGGGCGCTCTCTGCTCTCTCCTCCCTCTCTGGTTGTTGGCTTGTGCCTCCTCTCTCAGTTCCTCTCCTATCTGGGTTTTGGCATATGTTGTTCTCCCCAACTAGAAGGCTATTCTCTCACTTCACTGGGAGGGTTGGGTTCATCCTTCAAGTCTCAGTCAAACAGTCTCTTCTTTTTGGAAGTCTTCCGTGATTCCCTAGACTGGGCTAAATCTCCTGATTTTAGGCTCCCATAGAACCCCAAACTCCCCCCCCCACTGCATACTCCTTGCCATGTAGAGTTGTAATTTAGTGATCTTTTTTGACCATTCCAATGTACCCCTCCACAAGGGCAGGGGTCTTGCCTTGTCCATGGTAAATCCCCACTGCCTAGCCTGGTGTCTGCTGGAGAGAGTAGGAGCTCAAGACCTACTTATTGAATGAATGATGGATGGCAGTTCTCTGTACTGGATGCAGTGTTGATGTAAAGAGGGAGGTAGAGAATCAGGGATAGCAAAAGAACACGAGGAAATCTGGGAGTACAGCATCCCATGCAGAACAGGCCTGTGTGGGAGGGTATCAGTGGTCATGTCATCTTGGGCAGGGTATAAAAATGGAAAGGTATTGGGAGGAGGGAGGAAATAGGACAGGATAGGAAGAGGCTGGGTGGCAAGGACTAGCGCTGTCTTCCATACTTGGATCGGTTCCTACCTTCTCCTCAAAGATCAAGCTTGGTCTGAAGTATCACCTTCCTCCCTGGCCTGGGGTGAGGACTCAAGGAGAGCCAGACAGTGTAGGGCTGGTGGGTTCTAATCTTGCCACTTCCACTAACACCCATTGTAATCAAGGAAAGAGCAGGGTCCTTATTTGAGTCTCATCTTTCTCATATACAAAAAGAGGATGAAGTTAGGTGGCAATGGGGAACAAATGACATATGTACCTGGGAATGCTTGGGGGCCTCTCCAGACCACCTTTCCACACTCAATTTCTGTGCCTCTAAAATGAAGGGACTGAGATTATGAGGGACTTCCAGTCCATCCCTGAGACTGAGTATGAGGTTGAGGAGGCATGGTTAGGCAGATGCTGAGAGAAGATGGGTGTGTGTTGATGTTTTACTGTAGTGTGGTTCTTCCTCACATGGTGAATTCAGAAGCCTATCTCCTAGGTCAGTTTTTGCCATCTGTGATTCAACCTAACCCTCTCAGGGCAGAACAGAATTTCCTCCAAGTCTAGGTTATGATGATTCTCAGTTAAGGCTTACCACAGAGTTGCAGAATGTCCCTTGAGATGGTCTTTTTCAGTGCCATCAGCTGAAGGAGAAGGCCCACAGAAGCCAAGTGACTAGACAGAAACATCATGTTTGGACAAAGTAGCAAACTTCCTAAAATGTTACACACTTGGGTGAAATTTTGACCCTAGAGCCAAGCCTTACCCCCCTCAATCCTGATTCTGTTTGGAAGGGAAAAAATGAGGTCAGAGAATTTGAACAGGGGTGCTTTATTCCCATCCAAGGTCTTGTTCAGCCTTAGCATTTACTTGTCCCCTGTTTGCTATTTGCAACTTGATACCAGGACTTGACTTTCTGTTGTTGCAGCTGTTTGGGAGATGAGGCAATTTAAAGTTGAAAGTCCTACAAATTGGAGATGAAAGAAGCTACAAGATGATGATGAGGATGATGGTGATGATGAGTGTGTGTGAATGTATGTATGACTGTGGAGAGGGAGGAATCAGATTGTGGGGATTGGAAAAGAGGGAGAGAGAGGGAGAGGGAAGGAGAGAATGGAGGGTGAGAAAGAGAGAGAGGCAGAGGGAGAGAAAAAAAAGAGAGAGAGGGAGAGGGAGAGAGGGAGGGAGGGAGGAGGAGGAGAGAGAGAAAGAGAGAGAACTCAACCACATTACTTGCTTTCATATTTATTTATTCAGAAACTTAAATAGTAAATTTACTATTTACTACTGGAGAAGGAGGTTGGTAAAAAATCAAGATGGTATATTTTGCAGCATCAACTTGGGGCTTAACTTCTCTGAAAAAGGTTAACTCTGTAGGTTTTGGGTACAGTTTGGTTTTTGCTGTGGACAGAGAGTGTTTTGAGCCTTTTCTTTCTTAAATTCAGAAAACTAACCCAAAAATTCTAAGTACTCATGTCCACCTCCAATGAGACAGTGAGGGAAAGACTTCCAAGGGTGAGAACTGAATGAATACTACTGAGAATTCAAACATCCAGGGAAAGTGCTGTGCCAAAATAAATCACACCCTCTAGGAACATTTCCTATAATTTTTTTTAAATGATCCACTTCTTACAAAATGTTATAAAAGGTCAGGAGTCAGCAAATTGGACTTTCTCTCCAGATCTTTTGGGACCTTAAACCTGGTGTCAGAGACTGACAGAAATTCTGAAGATGTCCATTTATTCAAAGTAAAAAGCCAATATAAAGATATTGTTTATTGTGCAAGAAAAAGTTGATCTACACATAGGATTTAAATCTGTAGATAACTTAATTATTTTAGTCACTGCTGGTTTAAACATAAAATCATTCTGAGAAAAACTCTATCAGTTGCAGTTTTCAGGGGAGAGGAAGGGAAGAAAATAATCTCCTATCTAAATGAGTTAATTACACCTGTTATTTTGTTTAACCCTGACAACACCATGTTTCCTGATGAAGTGGAGACATCCACCCTGAAATGTGGGGGAGTGTGGCCAGGACGGGAGCAATGGAATTCCCAATGTGTAGCTGTTTCCAGGATCTCCAGTTCCAACTGTCCCATTCCTCCAGCCGCATCACAGGGAGAACAGAGCCATCAGAGGGGTGCCCTTGCTTCCTATCCTCTCACCCATACCTTGGCTCTTCTACCCACACCACTAAGGAAGAATGGCAATTTCTTCTGAGTCCTCTAACCCCTTCTTCTTTCCTGTACTCTATCAATGAGCTCTTCTCTTTAACCTTTCCTGTACTGGGTCTCTGCCCTCATCTTCTTAAGACAAAGAGCCCTTTCCAACTTCCCATCTCTTCCAGCTACTGCCTTGGCATTTCCTCCCATTTTCTGCAGCGCTTTGCTCTTGTCTCCATCACTCCACTGAGCCTGGCTCACCGAGGTCACCATAACCTCCTCACTACTAACTTAATTAGAGGATTGCTCTCAGGTTGCATCTTAATTTCTCATCATTTGTCACTGTTGGCTTCACCCTCCTCTAACGGTGTATTATCTTCCCTTGGCTTCTATAACCCTAGAGTTTCCAGTTGTAACTTCTCTTTCTCTGGCTGGTCCCTCTTAGTTCCTTTTTGCTCTCGTATTTCTTTCTTCACTCTTGCTTAAAGGACATGAGCTTCGGGGTTCAGGGCTTAACTTATCTCCCTGGTTTCCCCTCTATTCACATTCATCTCAGCTCCCATGCCAAGGATTCCCAATTCTTTGCCTCCATTCCAGAACTATCACTGGAGAAAAACTGCCTCCTGCACAAGTTGAGATTAGGGTGAGGCATGCCAGATGTCTAGTGCACAAAATTGGAGGAGACATGTACATATAGGTATCATTATTTGCATGACCTTTGATTCATGCCCTAGATCCCTCATATGCTTCACCCTGGTCCTAACCTTCTGACGGCCTGCTCTGCTGGGATGTCCCATAGGTAACTCCAACTTGATAAGTTAAAAAGAGAAGTTCTCATCTTTTCTCCAAAGCTTTCCTTATCCACACCTTACATACACAGTCAGTTCTGCTGCTTGGGCCCAATCCTGGAAGTTCTCTGCCACACCTTTCTGTCTCCCATCCTCCACACACAGGCAGTGACCAAACAGTGACGCCATTTCCTCAACATCTCTGGAATCCAGATGCTGTCCTTCTCACTACCACATTATGATGCAGGCTGCCATAATATCTCACTGCCACCGTGTCCACACCGCTGCCAGCGTGGCCTTTCTGCAACACATATCTGATTGTGCCCTGCTTGAAATTCTTGCAGTAAGTCCCCACTGTCCTCAGAGTGGAGTACAAACTTCTCACCAGGTAGACTAGGGTCCCATGGCCAGCACCCTATGTGCTTCTTCACCTCAGTCCTTCCTCACAGCCTGGCACACTGTCCTCCTCTGTACCCCATTCCTTTTATATCCCTGAAGGAGTCACAGTCTCTCCTGCAGATCTCTGGCCCAAAGCTTCCCTCTTACTAGAATATTCTGTCCTGTTATTCCCTCTTTTCAAGTTAAACATCACTTCAAGAAGCAATTTTTGACTCTAAAGCGGGTGAGATGTCCTTCCTGGGTGTATTCCCCATACCTCATGTACTCAGCTCCACCACAGAGCCTTTCACATTGGGCAGTGCTTGAGGATTTGCCTGTTTGTTCCTCTTCCTTGGAGGCAGGGACAGAGCTCATTCATCTTGAACACCCAGCACTAACACAGTGCTTAGCTCTTAGAATATGCCTGGCAAGTATCTGTTGAATGCATGAAGCAGTTCAGGAATCCCTAGTGCAGACTTTCAAGTCTGGTCCTGAATTCAAGTCCCAGACCTGCCCTTTACCAGTCGTGTATCCTTGGGGAAGTTAATAGCCTTCCCCTGAGCTTCAATTTCTGCTCTGTGAAATAGAGATCATAGTTATCCCCAAAGTTATCGTGAGTTTGTGCTTCTGTAACTGCTTGCAGTTAATACAACACTGACTTCTCTTTTCTTCCACATCTTCCATACTCTGAACTCCTGGAAGCCAGAATTTAGTTCTCTTCTAATCGGCATCCCTAGTGCCCACCCCAGAAATGGATTCTTAGTGGGAATGCAACAGGTCTTTGTTTGAGCAAAGGAAGCCATAGCAGGCCTTGGAAACTGTTTGGGGGGTGGGGTGGTGGAGGTGGGGGGAGGCAGAGGGGGAGGAAAAGGGGAAGAAGAAAGAAGAAAGAGGAAATGCAGGGAATGTGAAGGAGGGAGGAGAGGAGAGAGAGAGAAAGAAAGATGCAGATGCTTTCTCTGAGGTCTGCTTATGTCACAAGGAGGCTCATCTGTTTTCGAGGGACCAGGCTGTTCCTGCTTCTGCAACAGTAAGGAGACATGGTACCCATGTGACTGGCCTCACTCCCTTATTGGAAACAGCTGCACAAACAGCAGCCCTGGGTCTGGAGCTTGAGGGAGGATTTCACAACCTCTGGGGCTTCACTTCAGATGAGTTTCAAACATTGTTTATGTGCATTTACGTGTGTGTTTCCTTGGGTCTCTTCTGATTGCAAGGAGACCCGGGCTTGCAAAACAAGCTCAGAGTGAGCCTTAGCATTTTGTTCTTGTAGATAGTAATGGAATGTACCAGTCTCCTGATGCCAGATCTGAGAGAAACCAAGGAGCTGAAAACAAAGATGACACCCAGTGGGTCCTCTGGGAGCATGCGAAGTGGGGTAGAATTTGAATCAGGGTAAAAGTGACCAGGAGGGCTCAGGCTGGTATGTAGATTGATGGAATTCTATCCAGAAAGACATATGAGGCAGAGTTCTCTTTTTTTTTCCATCCACTTTGCCCAAGCAGTAACAGTGACATGGCAGCCAGAATCTAGGTTAACCATCTTCCTGGAAGGAAAGGGACTATTGAAAGCACATGAAGATTGAGATCATCCTCTCCCTTATGCACGTCAGACCCTTAGGGTTTCTAAAAGGAATGTGAAGAGTTGCCCCTTAAGTTGTTTCAAGAAGGAAAGAGAAGATGCTGTGCTCCCTGGTTGAAAAATAGGGAACTGGACCAGCTCATTGGTTCTCAATCCTGAGTGCCCACTGAAATCACCTAGGGAGTGTTTAAAATCCCAGTGCCCAGACCTCATCCCAGAGCAATTAAACAGAACCTTTGAGGAGGGACCTGGGCATCAGTACTTTAAAGCTCTCCAGCTGATCATGATGTGCAATCAAGTTGAAAGTCACTGCTGTCCATGGACTCTGATCACCGAATTCCCTTACATTTCTGTGTTTGAAATTAATAAATTAGAAACAGAACTGCCTGTAGCTGGGAAGGATTTCTCTACTACTGGTTAGGACTTAATTTTTAGATTTAAGCTAGACTAGTCTCTCATTGTGTTAACAGGTATTTTATGGTGGAATAAAGAAAAGTAGTGGCTAGATGGTCAAATAAATGTATAAATGTCGACTTAAGTTCCCATGCTCTCAAGGTTAGAGGGACCTTGAAGTTCATCTAGTTCCTTATCTTACTGGTTCTTAAAGTGTGGTGGTCCCCAAATCAGCAGCATCAGCATCACCCAGAAGCTTGTTAGAAATGCTAATTCCCAAGCCCCACCTCAGAATTCCTGAACCAGAAACTCTGAGGATGGGTTCAGCAAGCTGTGTTTTAACAAACCTTCTAGGCGATTCTGATGCTCAAGTTTGAGAACCGTGATCTGCTACAGGAATTCTCTAGTGTATCCTGACCTAGTGTTTTAATCTGTGTAATCCCTGTTTGGTAACACTAGTTACCTGGAACTTTGTGTGGCTAATTCTGTTCATTGGGATGGCACAAGTCACAGTCTATATACACTTCAAAGAATTAAAGATAATGTTCTAGGACTTCTAGTTTAATATACCATATGACTCATAGCTCCCAAAGGAGTTTTTCCCAAATCTACACTAAAATACGCATGAAGAGACAGAAAAGGTGACAATTCATATTACCACCAAAAACTGAGACTGAGGGAGTAGAGTATAGAGGAAATTTTTGTGAGAATTTAGGTTCTCTTGGAGTAGGGAAACTGTTCTAAATTTGAAACCAAAGGCAGAAATTTATTTATTTCTTTACCAATAAAGATTTATTGCTTTGACTATAAAATGTAGATAACGTCAATATATTTTTTAAAAGTTAAATGATATACTAGGAAAACTTTGGCTATATAATACATAAATAAATATAAATATATACATATATACAGTATATATAATATGTTAGGTCTTAAGTTTCATGAGTGGGCACCATATGCTTAATGCCAGCACAGAGTCTGACACATAGTAGACACTCAGTCATTTGATTAATACATAAATGAAGATGGATTAAGAAAAAGACCATATAAAAATAAACACTAAAATATTCAATAGAAAAATGGGCCAAACCATGTACAGGCAATTGACAAATATGGAAATGAACATATACAAAACTGTTCCACCTCACTAATAATAAAAATGCAAATTAAATTAGTACCTATCCAATAAGTAAGTTCAATAATGTTGGTGAGCATTTTGAGGAGATGGGCTTTTCATAGATATGAGGATTAATTTGTATAATCTTTTGGAGAACAATCTGGCAATATGTACCAATGTTTTAAAATTTTGCATGTCATTTGATTCAGTAGAAAGCTGGACATTTTATCCTGAGAAAACATTCATGAATGTGCGCAGTGATTTGGTACCAAGGATATTGGTTGCAGTTTCCTTTGTAATAATAAATACCCAATAAATGTCCAGAAAAGGAAGACGCACAGTGAAACATGACACAGTCATTAAATTGATGCTATGCAAGGATATGTAATGACATGGAAAGGTTATTCCTTGAATATAGTGAAGTGATAAAAAATAGGTTAGACTTTGAACAATCATCATAATACTGTAAGAAAAGGATTGGTAGTAGTGGGAAACTGCTGGGGGCTGGGGGGCGGGATTGGCAGTAGTGGGAATCTGCCAGGGGGGCGGGTACACCTTATCAACAAGGGTACCAGCATAATGAACATTTGTATACCTAACCCTGAATTGTACCCCACATCTTTAAAATAAAAAATTAAAAAAATAGGTTACAAAATGAGATGCATCATGTAATAACCAAGAAAGGACCAAGTTATTAAGCTCTCATAGCTTCTATAATTATTCTTTCTCAGATCAAACATTCTAAATTCCTTCAACCATTTGTTCTTGAAAGATGAGCAAATTTTCTGAACTCAAAGAATAGTTAAGCTATATAGAAAACTTGGGGACCATTCTGGAAAATATTCATGGAACACAGGTTCTAACTTTCTTTTTCTTTCTTTTCAAAAATTTTTGAGTCGGGGTCTCACTCTGTCATCCAGGTTGGAGTGCAGTGGTGCAGTGACACAATCATGGCTCACCTGCAGTCTTGACCTCCTGGGCTTAGGCGATGCTTCCACCTCAGCCTTCTGAGTAGCTGGGACTACAGGCACATGCTACCATGTTTGGCTAATTTTTTGACTTTTTTGTAGTGACAAGGTCTTGCTACGTTGCCCAAGTTGGTCTCAAACTGGTAGACTCAAGCAATCCACCTGGCTTGGCCTCCCAAAAGGCTGTGATGACAAGCATGAGCCACTGCATCTAACCCTTTGCTTAGTATCTGTCGAATATGTTCTCCTTTGGCAATGTTCCCTTTAAAGCATGTTTCTTTTATCTTTATAGGGACACTGGGAATAATGAAAAAATATTACGAAGCTGATAGACGTTCACTAGGTAAAGAGGATGGGAAAGGAATTCCAACCAGAGAAACTTAGTAAAGGGACAGAGCCACAAAAGATCCTGGCACATTCAGGGCCTGGCAGGCAATTAATTCCATGTCTTCGGAGCCTGTTTAGAGGGGATGAGGGAACCTAGAGTGAGCAGCAGACGAAATGCAAAGACATTCTTTTCTAAATCAACCTAAGGATTTTGGACTTTTCCCTCATTTTTCAAGTCTGAAGCAGAGGTATGGTGTGTTGAGATCTGTGTTTTACAAGGTGCTCTGTGGTGGTTGCATCCTGGGAGCATGGGGACACTGCTTAGTGACTTGAACAATCTTAGAATCAGATGTGTTGCCATTCAAGTGGTTTCTTTTGGCACTTTCTCTTTTATGTTGGCCCAGGGATCTCCTGGTGGACCCCAAGAAACAATGGGGCCATGAGTCCACCCCAGGCAGAAAGTGGAAGATGTGTGATGGCAGATGGGAAGCATTCATGTCCCCTACTGCCGTCTCATCATGTTTTTTCCTGATCTGGGGCCGGATGGCTCTGAGGAGGTGGGCACCAATCCCAGGAAGGGGTTGTGGCTCTGGGTTCAGGCCTCCCCCAGCCCTGGCTCTGCACTGGGGCTGGAGGCACTCAGGCCTTTCAGCAGCCTCAGAAGCTCTGTTGGTGGGCCTGTGTCTGCATCTGCAGGGCTGGGGTGGAGTAGCTGGGGGAGGGGAGGGGGGATAAAGGAGACAGGAACTGCAGAGAAAGAACTGCCAGGTTTCTGTGAGGTCAACATGTGTTTGAAGCAATTCAGAATGTAACCGAGAATGTAATTAGGTGACTTTTGTTTTTGTTTTGTTTTAAAGTAAAAATTCAGAACCTGTGACTCTTGTTCATGAGCACATGCCTGGATGTAGTCATTTCAAGTTTGTGGAAAATGTGGTCAGTCTCATAAATCAGTGCTGAGGAATTCTTACAGAGTCATCACCGTGCAAGCAATGCAGGTCTCTAGTGAGTCTCCTGAAGTCATGCGAAACAAAACAGAATAAGCATGTATACAAAGCTATAATACTGTCCTCCCTTTCCCTATAATTCTTTCCTGAGTAGCCACTGGCAGCTCTAATTCTGGCTCTGAATTAATATGCGACCTTTCTTGTGTATCTCCATGTGTACATCAAAACGTCTGTGGCGGCCACCATGACAACAAGGACACAACTCTCTGCATATATTTCTCTCATGTATCTTGTAATTTTAGCAGGATTTCATAAAGAAAGTCTATCTAAAAGTAAACTGGACAATTGTGATTGGTGACAGAGCTGAGAATATGTTCTAATGTATCTACCTAATTCTTAACTTCCTTGACCTCTAATTTAGTCTGATTTGTGACTGGAGAATAAAAGTTCAAGGTGGTATTGTGTTTCTCAGAAACTTACAGAACATCTTCAGATGTGAATACAAACTGTCATTCAGAATTAGGTGTTCAACTTAGGTGTGATTCATTAGAGGAAATTCCATTGTTCTTGAATTTATATAATCAGCCTTTTGCCCCCAAACAGTGTTGATTCTTCTGTCTTACAAATAATAATATTTCTTTCTACTCTTCTCCCCTTCCAAGGGTCTAAAACCTGCTGGAAGACAGTAAGCATTTTCCGTGCTCCCTTATTCCCTCACTTCATCCTTGTGGCACTGGTCCTCTGCCACTCACCACTGGCCAGTGTGGCTGAGGACCAGCAGGCCTCCTTCCTGGGACTGCCCAAAGCACAGGACTGGTCCCAATTTATTCACTCATTGTACCTATATATTGAGAAGCTTAAGTTCTAGGAAGTTAAATCCAACATATTTCTGTCAAAATCATTTTCAGAAAAGCAGATCCATACTCAAGGTCTTGTTAACAACCAGAATTTTGAAAATTAATATCTTTCTTAGGTTGGCTCAGTTTATGAATTTGTTTCTGCCAGACTGGTCAGTGGAGAGTGGAATGTTACCATATTTTAGTGATGTTTTTCAGTTGCTCTAAAAAAGAAAATAGGATTATACACTGTACCAGCACTGTCTGTCACAAAAAATAGTGCTACTGAGCTCTAGTTCGGGTATCTTATTATTTTTTTAAATCTTTCTTTGATGAGTCTCATGCATGTTAAAAATTTTCTTCAATTTCCACAGAAACCAGGTGTACAATTTATAAGACCAAACACCTCCCTAAGTACCTACTTTATGTCCTATGTTTATTTCTGTTAACTGTAGAGTTTTAATTTAAAATTTGGTATAGAAATTTGTTCATGTCACAGACAAAATTTCAAATTTCATATGTCACAAGGGTCAAGTCTATTCAGAATTTTTATTGCCTAATTTCACATTTTGACTTGTCTGCTGTTCCAGCCACAGTATGGAGCAGAAACAGCTAACTGGGCAGTAGCTCACAAAAGCTATGAAATTTTAGACTAAGTCTCCTCAGCCATAAACCCCCCATTGTCATCAGGTGCATAGTGAAGGGGTGGCAGGGCCTGTCTACCAGGCTCCATTCTAGTGTTTCTTAGCTGTGCCACGTTGCAGAGTGAGCTGAGTGAAGACAGAGTAAATTCCACACAAACACATTGCAATATGGCTTGAATTTGCATCAACCATCCACAGACAGCAGAACAGCACAAAGTTAATAACCATAAAAATATCTGCCATTGATTACTCTTATGTGTTCATCAGTGGCCCAAAGGCTTTACAAACATTATCTTCTCCAACCAGACACACAAAGAAGTAGTTACTGTCATCTACTTTACCAAGATGAAGTACAGAGAGGTTAGGTGACTTGCCTGGAGTTAAGGAAGTGAGGTTAAACTCAAGCCTGCTTGATTTGAAAGTAATTCTAAATTAGACACCTTTATTTTGCTTTTGGGTTAAAGTGCCTGATTCCCAAAGAGGTGGACGGAAAATGCAGGTCGCTGGTGGTTGAGGGATAAATGGTTCCAAGTTTTGTTTTGTAAAACTTGTGGAAGAGAGACCAGCTCTTACACGAAGAAATAGCAGTGGTGGGATTTCAGCAGAATTGAGGCTGTTTCCAGCGCTGTTACTTACTACCTGAACCATAACAAGTTTTTCAACTTCTCTTGTCTTTTGTTTCCTTATTTACAAAACGAAGGCATGAGCTGCATGGTTTCTAAGGTCTCTGCTAACTCCACCTGTTATGACTTCCCTTAGCTGGAGATACTTGTACCTAGACAAGTCCTCACCAAGGCTAGAAGATCCTCTTATGGTCCTGGACCCTTGGGCCCAACACCTGCTGGAAGATGGTAAGCGTTTTCCGCGTCCCCTTATTCTCTTACCTCATCCTTGCAGCACTGGTCCTCTGCCCCTCACCACTGGCCAGTGTGGCTGAGAACCAGCAGGTCTCCTCCTGGGACTGCCCAAAGTACAGGACTAGTCCCAATTTATTCACTCATTGTATCTATATACTGAGAAGCTCAAGTTCTAGAAAGTTAAATCCAACATATTTCTCTCAAAATCATTTTTAGAAAAGAAGATCAATACTCAAGGTCTTGTTAACAACCAGAATTTTGAAAATTAATATCTTTGTCACAACACTAAATAATAGCTACATTTGTTACTGTAGCCCTGTTCTAGAACTCAAAGTTATTTTAGATCTACAAAGACAGAGAGAGAGAGAGAGAGAGAGAGAGAGAGAGACCATCAATGAATAAATGAATCCTACCGTGTCTCCTGGCTGTGGACGCATCACAGACACACGATCATATCCTTTCCTCAGTAGAACCCACAAGGCATCAAGTTTTCCCTGAAACAAAACATATGAACCAAGATCACATAACAAATCAGACCAGTGACTTGTCACTGTAGGCATATAGAACTTTCCATGCTTCTTCAGTCATTTGAACAACACAGCACAGTCAATATGGTTGTGACAGGATTAGTGACTCTTCAGTCCCTACATTCAAAATTTGGGCTTCATGAAAGTAGGAGGGAAGACACACAAAACAGAGGACTCTGATGCTCTTGAAGGATACACCCTGAGACCTAAGTCCAGCCCCAAATTTGCAAACACACTTCAGTCACTCTTCATACACACTTGACTTTTGTCTTTATCATATTTCTGTGCATATTCTCACACCACAAGCCAATCTTTTCAACTTTCAAATGAAGTTTTTCTTCCCGCTTGGTGCCCCAGGGTTCAAAAATGAAGACAATAATAACAAATTCAGGAAAATTACAAGTGCATTTGTTACTGTAGCCCTGTTCTAGAACTCAAGTGTCGACAGGGCAAGACCAATGAAAGAACCTTGGGCTGCAGATCTCTGGTTGTTTGCTGGGCTCACTCAGCAGTTCCAGCTTGCTCAGAAGCCCAGGCTCGAGAGACAAATGATCAAACAATACCGATGACCAAAACCACAAACCTTTTGGGGTTGTATGCAATTGGCTGAAACTGAGAAGAATGAAACTGTCAGTGCCAAGGTCTTCACAGTATAAGATAAAGGGCATCCCTAAAGATGGCTCTTATTCCCTGAAACCTGTGATTATGATACCTTACACGTCTAAAAGGACACTGCAGATGTGATTGCATTAAGGATCTTGAGATGGGGAGAGTATCCTGAATTATCTGATGGGCCTAATCTAAATACGTGGATCCTTCCCAGACGAAAGCAGGAGGGTCAGAGTCAGAGAAGGAGATATGCTGTTAGAAGCAGAGTCAAAGTGGTTTGATGTTAGAAGGACCCGACAACCCATCGTTGCTGGTTTTGAGATGGAAGGTGGCCCTAAATCAATTAGTGTGGGAGCCTCTAGAGTCTGGAAAAGACGAGGAAATGGATTCTTGTCTAGAGTCTCCAAAAGGAACACAGCTTGGCTAACACCTTGGTTTTAGCTCAAATAGACCCATGTTGGGCTTATGACTTCTGGAACTGCAAAATGATAAATTCATGTTAGGTCTTTAGGTTTGTGGTAATTTGTTATGGCAACAATAAAAAACAAATACAGTCCTTATGGCTTCCGAATATAGTCTCTGTTCATCTGCTTATGGTCTGTCTATAACCACTGGAATGCCAGCTCCATGAAAGCAGAGGTGTTGCTGATTTTGTTCATTTCTGTATGCCTTGCCTTTAGGACAGCCCCTGATACCCAACATTTGTTCAATGAATAAATGCTCCGGAGTGCTAGATGCCTTTTTTGGTGCCCTCTAATTTAATTGTCCCAGCAGTTTGAAAAGGGGTGAGGAGAGATAATGGAAGGTAAGAGAGATTGAGGAACATTCCCAAGCGTTCAGTTTATAAACTGGAGAGTTGTGATTGGAATCCACGTCTGTCTAATTCCAAAGCTCATATACACTTTCTGCAGATTTTTCCACATGCAGATCTTCGGCTGGAGTGCTTATATTTTGATCTTCTAGAACAGTTTTTTAAACTGTGGGTTGTAACCCTTTAAACTTTCATAAAATCAATTTTGTGTGTTAGGATCAGAATTTTTAACAAATAAAACAGAATCGAAAATATTGATTGCATGTGGTGAGGGTATTATTTTGTGAAAAATTTGTTTCAGTTACATGTGTATGGATGCCTATGTGGATATATACTGGACCAAGATGTAAAATTTCCTACTGGGGTCTTAGGCGTGCTTGAAAACCCTGATCTGGAAGAGGTCTTTGAATGACAGTGCTGGAAAGACTGGGGAAGTCCAGAGTGTTCAAGTTCCTTAACATAAAGCCTTTGTAGTGGCAGAGTTAACTTAAGAATCATCTCAAAGACTTCATATTCTGAAATTATTTTCTGGTAGGTTGTATAAACATATAAAAATTGTGTTTTTGAATTGTTATCAACTTTTGTTGGCGTTCTTGTGGGTTAAACTGTGTCTTTCCAAGTGTAGTGTTTCTCATCTCTTTTGGCAAGGAATTTACAAAAGCCTTGAAAAATATTTTGAAATGACTTTAGAATGCTGGATAGAACTGCTGCTGTGTGCAGCATGGTTTTCTGCATTAAGCCATTTCAATCATCAGCTAAATGTTTTCCTTTAAGGTTCTTTTGGATAAGCATTTATATTTCAGGATAGAACCAGGTGGATTTCCTGGATGAATGCCTCTTTTCTTTTCCCTTTTTTTGGAGGGGGGCTCCCAGTATTTGGCTTTGTCAAATCAGCCCACCCACAGTGTTCTGTGTGTCAATCACTCAAGCCCTTGACAAATAAGGAGCAATGAGATGGGGTTGAAAGAAGGAAATATGGCTGTTAAAGTATATTAATTAAGAAATTTAAAGCTATACACATAGCAGAAGGGCAGAAAGCACCTAGATGCATAATACCAGGAGATGGGTTGTCAGCGATGTTTCTTTGTGGCAACAGACCACAGTGTAGTGTGTAAGAACAAAATGACTGACGCCAGACTGCCTGAGTTTGTATCCTGGGTCTCCTCTTCACCAGTTCTGCAGCTTGGACAAGTTGTTTCACCTCCCCAAAACTTACTTTTGTCATCTTTAAAATGGAGATAATAATATTGTCTACTCTATAGACTTATTATGAGGTTTAAAATTAAATATAGAAGTTAGGTGTTTGTCTCATAGAAAGTACTCATTAAATGTTACCTATGATCGTGGTAAAGTCATTACAATGATCATTTGGAAGGCTCTGGAGAAAGATGGAATTCAGAGTGTAAGGATCCCATAATTTGAACCTTGCAAACATGTACCTGCCCCTCCTCTATTCCGTGCTCCTCCAAGCCCATTTCCCTCCTATCCCCAAGCCACAGTTTTTATTCCTTCTGTCCCAATCACTCCGCCCAAACTGCTCTCTCTAAGGCCACCCACGGCATCCTGATTGCCAAACGCCTTGACACTCACTCCCCTCGGTTCTTCCGAGAGACTCTCTGTGCTGTGTTTCTGTCTCTGGACACTATCCTTTGGCCTCTGTGCTGCCTCCTCCACCTGCTCTCTTCTTTCTCTCTAGCCCTTGTCCACTTCTTTTGCTCTCCCCCTCTGCTGATATTTGACATAGTGGCATTCATTTGGCTCTCTTCTGTTCTCACCCCTCAACTGAGTCCTCATATCTAGTCCCCACTTCCTGTCTGCTGGTAGCTCACAAACTCTATCTTCAGCTCAATCCTCTCTTGAGCTCCAGATCTGGGTATCCATTTACCTAACAAATCTTAACTGTCATGTTGATATATCACAGGTATAGAAAACCAAATTTCACAAATGGAACTAACCCGCTTCTTCCCAAACCTGTTCCTCCTTTTGCACACCTTGCCTTGGATCACGGCACCACCATCTACCCAGCTGGGCAAGTCGGGCACCGGGAATTGTTCTAACCTTAGCTTCCTCTACCACCTGCTCATGTCCAACATCGACCGCATCTTGCGAATGTTCTTTCTTTAACAAATCCCCTTTGCCTCTCCCTGTCCACCTCTGCCCCACAATCTCCACGGCTCCTGCCTCAGCCCAGGCCCTCCTCATCTGTCACTCATTCTGTGAAGTTTTCTGATGGGCCTTTTACAAACCCCAGGCTCCCTGTCTTCTCTCCTCCCAATGACTAATAATGAATTTCATTGCTAGTCCAAATGGATACATTGCAGTTAGTAAAAAAAGCCATGGAACATCTATCTTAACAGCTGTGTGAATTTGGGCAAACTACCTAACCTCTCTGTGCCTTGATTTTTTTCCACTTGTAAAATGGGAGCTCTAGTGTTTTCTACTTTTGAGGGCTGTTATAAGAAATAAAGGCATTAATGTACGGAAAACTCTTGTAAGAAACTCTGCCTGGATCACGGTGTGTACTTTATCCAGGTGAGATACTGTCATCAGGTTCTTCTGGCCAAGGTGAGACTAGCTAGTTCTAGCTGTATCCTCAGTGTTCTGAGTTCTGACTATACCACAAATGAACCCAAAGTCCCCAGTCTGTGGCACAGAGAACAATGTGGGTAATTGACATAACCATATGAGAGGGGACACCCCCAAAACTCTGGAATTTAAACTTCAGTCACCTCAAAAGTACTCTCTGTTTGATGTAATACACCTATCAAGATGCTTTTCCACTGCTCAAAACACTTTTTGAACTCATCAATTTTGACGCCTTTTAGCGCTTCTGCTGGGTTTTTTTTTTTTTGTTTCACCTCTTTCACATTGGCAAAATGTTTCCCTTTGAGGAGTTTTCTCATCCAGGGAAGCAAAACAAAGTCCATTGGAGTGACATCAGGTGAATAGGGAGGGTGGGGCATGGGAATTATGCCATTTTTGGTAAAAACAACAAAACAAAACAAAACAAAAACTACTGAATACTCAGCTTGGGGTGGGCAGGTGCGTTGTCATGGTGGAAGAACCAGTCACCTGTTTGCTACAACTTGAGATGTTTCTTCTGCAAGTCATGATTCAACCTTCTTAAAATTTCCAGATTAAAAACACTGGTTGATTGCTTGATCCAGAGGAACAAATTCTGAGTGTAGTACTGCTCATTCTCCAAAAGATAATTCTGGGTTTTTTTAGGATTCCTCATGTGCATCTTTCTACTCTACTCCTAATCAGGTAATTTTTTTAAGATTAGAAAACATAGTTTATTTATAAAGTAAATTAGAGAAAGAGAGAGAGACAGAGAGAGAGAGAAAGAGGAGATTTGCCTCCCCAAGGGAAGGGAGCAGGTAATGTGTTTTTAAAAAAAATTTATAAACTTATTCATTTTGAAATGATAATAAGTCCAGTTTTTTTATGTTCACACAAACAACACAAACTATATTCAGAACTTCTATGGACAATAACTATATTTCCCAAATTAAAACTTAAATGAGAAAAGTGGCATCATTTTACACTTTTGCAAATGTCAGGTGCTCACAACCAACTAAGAAGAGGATAAAACATAACTCTCAAAAGTAAAAGTGAAAAGCAACGAAAAGGCTCTTGGAGCCTTGATTTTTTTGAATGTGAGCAGAGGTCTGTTATTTAAAGACAGTAGGGAATGGGCTTACTAATAATATCCTTTTGGGTTCAGAACTGCCTCAGGGGATTATTGCAACCAGTCGTAGGCTTTACCTAAAAGTTTGGGAGGAGCCTTCCAAGTTTACTTCACTTTTATTTATCACAGATTTGAGTGTCCGTCATGCATTAGCCTCTCTGACGTTTAAGACACTGGCCCTCACTCCCCAGGCGAAATGCCCAATGAAGAAAGATTTCTCCATAACCCTCAGAACCCACCAGAGTGGATTAGCTGGCATTTAAAAATAGCTTTCTTTCATATGAAGTTGATACATTTTAACTATAAAATGAGACATTTACCAATTCCAGGCTCCCAAACTGTGCCTTAGCCTCAGACAATAACTTCCAATCCACAAAGGCAAAGTGGAAGTTTAAAGTTCTATGTGAACTCTAGCTTTGTTTCTTTCTAAACAAAAAGACTGTGCCTGTGTTTAAAGCACCCCGGGGCATCAGTGTTTGTGGCTGAGTTTTTTGGTTTTCTCTCTCTCTCTGTTTTTTTTTTTTTTTTGTGGCCAGGCAGCAGCTGCGTCTTTTCTTCTGATTTGTCAGCCTTAGTTAGTTGGAAATTAATAAGAGATTAAGAATTTTTAGAGCAACTCAACTAATAAGGCCACTGTAGGCTGACACCTGACGTTTTACACCTTGAAATACTTGGTAAATAGTGTGACCAGGCTTCCCCTCAAATGAAATAATCTAATGGATACAGTTGGAAACCTTTTGCTATACACACATATATGCACACACACATGTGCATGCAGAGTAATTTTTCTTCTGCTTTTTTTCCCTTCTTTTAGTTTTTCTTTAAGAAAGGTTTCAAATCATTCTATAAAGTAGCCAGAAAGGCACAAAATCTGTTCAAAATCAACAGCACATTCGACTTCACCTGATGCTCCAGTACATCTTATTTGGCTACATAGAGCTTAATCCAGCTCGGTGTCAAGGCTGAATGCTGCTTGGCTCCAAGGTCAAGGTGTTTAAGGCCAAGGATGACAAGTTGGCCTGACAGGAAGTGAACAGAAGACCATCCTGTACCAGGCCCTGCAAGTAGCTCAGGCTAACTCTGCCCCTTCACTGCCTGGCTCTCTTGCAGGGAACAGTGGTCTGCCTGGCATGTCTGAGTCTGGCTTTTGTCCTTCAGCTGTCATTTCTGTCACTTCTCATCATGTTCAGGAGCTACTGGAGAAGGGGGAAAATGGTTTCTCTGAAGGCTGCATGCTATAGACCTGAACACAGTTCTGGTTTTAATCTATCTGGTGGCCATACAACTGGGCATGACTTCATTTGTCTGAAATGGTCAGGTCCAATTTAATGAGAAGCATGGAGTGTTGTAAATCCAGGGGGTGAAAACCGAATAAAGGAAAATGCAGGCTAAATATCAGGGAAAATTTCCTGATCATGAGCCTGGAATGAAGAAGAGGGGAGGTGTGGTCGGTGTGGTCAGTGCCTGAAAGTAGACGGGGGCAGTGGGTGGAGAAAAGCCCACCGTAGACCTCTTCCCTCCATGAGTTCCCGCTGGGTTTGCTTGGCAAATGGGCTCACCTGCTTCTCAACTCCACTTCATGAAATGCATGGAAAAAGTGACTCTAGTGCAACACAGTTTAGTATGTACAGGATTCTGGCTTCTTCCACTGGAGAGCTAAAGTCTTCCTAGTACCTGCTGAAAGTTTTGTGCTAGGTGGATGTGTTTTCCTTGTTTATAGTGGGGATAGAAAGTGAGCAGAGAGCGGAAGAGTCATTCTCCTGCTGCGCGCCTCCATCCATTCTTTGTTTTCTCTGTCTTCCCTGCTCCATGCCTTGGAAGCCTTCCTCTGATCAATAGGTAGCACAAGAAGGTGAGAGAGCAGGAAAAAGGAGAGGCCGAGGTATTTGTTCCTGTTTCCTCCCTGCCCCCATACTCCCAGTCATGTCTTCATTCCCACAGAGCAGGGGTCTGCCAACATTTTCTGTATAGGGCCAGAGATAAAGACTTTAGGCTTTGTAGATCAAGAGGCAAAACTGAGGCCTCTACGTTATATGTACACACTACGTATGTACTTATATAACCATTTAAACATCTGAAAACCACCTTTTATCTGCAGGTCATATAAAAACAGGTGGCGGGGTAGATTTAGATTGTCAACTTTTGCTCTGTGGCCACAGAAAAGTTGGGTGGTCTCTTTGCCAAGGTTGCAGCTCCCACTAGGATCCAGTAACACCATTTTCCCACTTGCCCTTCAGGTAGGGATGTAACAACTTTTGCTGTTGCTAGTTCCTGGGTGCCTCACCATCCTCGTGGGTTCTCTTAAGCCTGTCCATACGTCTGTTAGTTCAACTCTTGTGAGTATGCTGTTTCCTACTAGGACTGTGACAACTCCAGGGAGAGGGTGCAGGGAAAAGGAGCAGAGTTTATGGAATCACATAAGACTAAATGTTTTGTCCATGGCCTAGATGTCCGTAGGCATTGTGGCTAGAATGGGGTTCATGAACACTGAAGTTCTGGTAGCACGTCTACCCTACTTCTCCACAGAGTATACTTTTGAATTCCTTTCTGTGCTTTTATTCTTCTTGTCTGCACCCTTTCTTCACCTACCCAGCCCTGATACGCCTAAGGTGACTTCCTTTCCTGTCCCCTCCTCAAGGAAATGGCAAGAAGAATGCCACCTTCCTGGACAGAGAGGATCAAAATGATCCATGTGGTCTGACTGGCATGACGCTCTGGGAGTGGTTTCATAATCACATTTCATGCCTTAGCTCTTTAATAAGACATGATGGAGTCCCTCCTCTAAGCCAGGTACAGTGCTGTTTACTGGGGTTTCAAAGCATAATTGGTGCCTGCAGGGGGTGAAATCTGGTGGTGGGAAGGCTCATAAACATGAGTCATCACACCAACGGGCTATTTATACATCTGCTACCCAGCAGAACGAGCTGAGTCAGTGCTGGCATTGGTTCCACCTGGCAAGAGGAACGTTCATGCTTCTCATGTCCTTACGTGCTTAACAAGTCCACCAGCATCCTAGGTCTTTTCCATCTGGCCTTTTAGGTGACGCCATGATGTTCAGATTACCAACCACTTAACATTAATCTAGCAGTTGAGTTTGTGGTAAAAATGGACCCAATGTGAAATCTGATGTGGGTCTCCTTGCTGAGACTCCTGGCAAATTATGGTGGTATGATCATGGCCTCTTTGCCTGTTTTAATAATCCAGGTACCACTGTTCCTGCCCTCCAGGAACCTCCTATGGAATGATGGCTAGAACATTTGGTGGCAACTTCTTAACTGAGTTTGTTAAAGTCAAGATAACTAGGCCTACTTCCAGAGTTTCTGATCTATTAGAACTTGGGTGATCCCCGAGAATGTGCATTTCTAACAAGTTCTTGGGTTATGCTACCCTTTGAGAGCCATGAGTTTAACACAATGACTAAGGAGGAAGCTCAAGAGCCAGGACTGTGGATGCAGTGTTAACTGAGGCAGCAAACGAGTATCGCTTAGGGAGCTTGGATGTGAAAATTGAAAAGGCAGACAGACACTGCAGATAAAATGTTTCACTAGATGAGAAAAAGTGGGCAAGGTGTGAGAGCCAGTGTGCTTTTGGAGGTCTTCTGTGAGACTCGGAGTCACCAGGCCTTGAAATCTGTATTTTTTACAGCACTCCCAGGTGATTCTGAAACAGCCAGGTTAGAGAGACTCTGTATATTCAGTATCTGGCAGTGCCTGGCACATAACAGGCGCATGATAAATGCTCATTGAATTGATACTAATTCCAAGTGGGTGTTGGAAATGCTTTTAGATTTCTAAATGTATTTGTCCATATCCTTATTTGTTTTATAAAACTTAGTCCTAAACCACCAGTCAATAAAGCAATAACATGTTCTCAAGCAGATACTGGCTTCTCACAACATAATCTCAACATTCAAGATTACAGAAATGAAAACCTGGCTATAACCAAAGATGTTTGTTAGTCACAAGGTACAGATTCCTGAAAGCAACATAGAAAATCCCCTTTCTTCTTCATCTCTGAGAATCTCCTTGGCTCCTTCCTGTCTGCACATGTATGCACGCCACTGCATGTTCCCCATTAGAAAATAATTAGAAGCAAACATCTGTTAGTCAAACAAGCAGCACTTTGCCCACATCTTTCCAGAGTTCAATCCATTGCCCCAGGGAAGCTTATCTTAAAAAAGAATCTCACTACTTAAAACATGCCAAACCCAAATGGAAATGCACTACAGTTCAGGTGAGCCTGAGTTAGCTTGGCTGAAAATATGGACAACCAAGAAAGCTTCACTACACTGTTTGAACCAGTATTTCTTTTCATTTTGTAGGAGAAGGGCTGCTCCAAAATTAGTAAATAACTCAGTGAATGATGACAGTTATCTTTGTCACCATTGACAGAAGGTTAAGGCTGTGTGTGTGTGTGTGTGTGTGTGTGTGTGTGTGTGTGTGTGCAGGTATATGGGATGGTGATGGGAGCTGGCTGTGTGTGTGTGTGTGCATGTGTGTGGAGTGGTGACAGGAAATGGCTGTGTGCATGTGTGTGTGTGCATGTGTAAGGAGTGGTAATGGGAGCTGGCTGTGTGTGTGTGTGCGCATGTGTATTGGGTGGTGATGGGAGCTGGCTGCGTGTGTGTTCATGCATATAGAGTGGTGACAGGAGCTGGCTGTGTGCATGTGTGCATGTGTGTAAGGGGTGGGGATGGAAGCTGGCTCTTATATTGAGTCTTTCACTTGGCCCAGTTTTGTTTGCAGCATGGATCTGAGGCTGTAGCCCTGAGTTGGGACTTTGGGTTCCAGACCTCAGCAGAGCAAGGACTTGGCCTATCTCAGTTTTCTCTTGTATGAGATGAGAGAGAGAGAGAGAGAGAGAGAGAGAGAGAGAGAGAGAGAGAGAGAGAGAGAGAGAGAGAGAAAGAGAGAGAGAGGATGGATTATGTCTAGAGTCTCTTCGGCTACGATTTTCTAGTGCTCTCTGACACTGGCATAGTGCAGATGTTTATGGACAAGGTTAAAGAACAAGGATTTTTGATGAAATCTCATGAATCCAAAGACAGTTGCACTCAAGAGAAATACAAAAGAGGCCTTCAAGAAGCATCAACTGCCTCCTATGACTTGCAATTCAGGATTTTAAGCTCTGGAGCTGTAGGAGAAAGAGAGATGGTAGAGAAAATGGGGGGATTTGCTTGCAATCAGGAAGAGTGAGTCCTAAATCCGTGGCCGGTGCAATTCACCAGTGTGCTCTGGTACACTGGCAAGAGTCTTGCATAAAAGGGATAGGCTTATGTTATGGCAAGAGGATAGAGTAGCATCAAGGAGAATGCCGACATTTTTGTTAGGTAGCAGACTGTCTACTCCTTGAAGCTGTGAGATGTTCTGGAAATCTGTAGTGACCCTAAGGAGTTATTACTCAAGTCGCTTGGCTTATAGTCCACGTTAATTCTACTGCTTTGTCACAGTAGAAATCCTAGTTTTCAACCTTGATAATGTGGAAATTAAGAAAAGTAATTACTTGCACTTCTAAGTCTATAATTTAAAAAAACTGTTCCCTTGGGATGCGAATGGATTTTGGTTTGGGATTTTTATCACACCAAAATATTCTTATTCTTATTATGTAAGTGTTTTATCAAGACTAATGATGGCTTTTTGAGTAAAGAGAGACACACCTTGATCGGAGAGTACCACTTCCGAGGGGAAGAGGGCCGACGCATGTTGTTGTTGAGATTTCGAGGTTCAGGGAATTCGTATTCCTGCTCTGGCATCTTGACTCTTGCATTCTTTGCCTTTTCTAACTTAGCACCTTCTTCTGTGGAGCCTTTTTCTCCCCAACGAACCTAAAATAAATGAAAAATGATGGAACAAAATGACAGAATAAAATATGTTGTTCCTCGAAAATGGGAATCACAAATCCATATGTGAAGTACAATATAAGGGCTAACTGACCCTCAATTCCATTGGATTTTGAGGGCCAGGAAAGAGGGAAAGTATGGAAAAGGGAAAGCCAGGAGATGAGAGAGCAAGCCATGGGGTTGGAAATAAGAAGGAGAATTGTTCTGGCAGTGCGGGTGGCATGGGTAAAGGCCACGTAGGCCCGGGTATGAACTTGGGATTTTACTCCAATATGAAAAGAAACCAGGGGAGGTTTGAGCAGACGTGTGACCTGCTCTGATTCACAGTGGGCAAGTACACAGTTAAAAGGCTGTACCTCTTATCTTTCTTTCTGCCTTACATCCCCGCCAGACCTCCATGAGTTTTCACCAATTTGCTCTGTGTTTTCCCCATGGCATTGTCAATACATAGATAAGTGTACATTAAGCTGTCCTCCTACCTCCATCCTTTTAATGCCGCCAACGCCTCTCCCACCATAATAAGAAGCATCTACCGTAGGCCACTTTTTCTTGGGCAGACCATCATCATCTTCTTCCTGCAAACAGATTGTGACACATGAAGCAAGCAAGCACCACTGCTGGGTGGATGGACATGTCCACTATGGCAAAGTGGGTAGGAGTAGAGCTTGTAGAGTCAGACCGCTTGGGTTAAATCCCATTGCTACTGCTTCCTGGGACCGTGGGCAAGTCACTTGTCCCGCCTGAGCTAATTTTCCTCGTCTGCAAAGTGGGAATGAAAGCAGTACTACCCGCGAAGTTTGTGGCACAATTCTGGGACATGTTCTTTTCTGCATCTCTATTTCTTTGTGGGGGATCTCATCCAATTCCATCTATGTGCTGGTAACTTCAGCCCTGACTCTTCTGAACTCCAACAGCTGACTTGACATTCACATGTATGGGGGGGCTGATAAATATCTTAACAATACCATGGCAAAAAGAAGTCCTGATTTCCCCACCCCAGACTTGTTGTTCCTCGTGTAGTCTTCCTCACCATCTGAAAGCCACTCTCTCTTCCCCACTGTCTTTCCCCCACTCATCCCAATTTGCCAACAAGTTCTGTTGATCCTGCTTAAAGGTTGAAAGCCTGTTGACTTCTCCACCTCCACCTCCTCTACCACCACCCTGAACCCAAGTCCCCATGTGCTTTCTCCTGGACACTCTGGGATCTTCCTTACTGGCCTCCCTGCTTCCCTCGGACCCACCTACAATCCATTCTCCCCAAAGCAGCAGAATAAGTTCAAACCCCGACTCTGCCGTATGTGTTCTGGCCTTTGCTCACCTCTTGTGTCTTCTTCCTTACCAAACTCTCCCCTCCCCACTGAGCTCCAGCTTGCTTGCCCTCTCTCTGTTGCTTAGATGCTCTGAGACATTCGTGTGTTGCAGCTGGTGTGCAAGCTGTCCCCTTGTCCAGGAATGCATACCCCCTCCCAGCTTATCAAGAAGGATTTTCTTATCACTTCTTGGAAAAACCTTCCCTGGACATTCTTCTAAAGTGGCCCCAGTCTCTTCATCCCATCAGTCTGTTTTTAGTTTTGAATCTTATCATGGCTTAATATTTATTTATCATCTGTCTCTTCACACTAGAATGTACGATCCACAGGAGCTTTTGTTCTTCTGCCATACTTACCAAGTTTTAGAATGGTCCTACTTAGTATGTGGTAGGTGCCCAAGAGTTATCTGTTGAATTTACAAATTAATTAAATGAGATGGTTCAAATAAAGTGGTTAACTTAGTGCCTGCAACTTAGCTCAGTGACAAGAGTTACTGTTTATAATATTTTAAAAGATGAAGTGAGACAACAAGAGGACTTGTAACTTTGTGGATGGAAAAGGGAAGGATAATTCTTAACTGCTCTTCATCTTGGCATAGGAATTGTTCCTGTTGTGGGGAGAAGAATATCACTGTTTATAGTTATGGAGGGATTATAAGAAAGTGGCATGATTTCTCTCCTGGGGAGGGAAAGAAGCTGGAAAAGGGGCTGTAAAGCACAGAAATGAGTCCCAAAGGATGGAACTGCTCAGAATGCTGATCTGTTTCTCACAACCTTATTTTGGTGGCATCTAGGGAGTCAAGGACACAGAGTGGAGTCTTATGTTGGGCCACCACAGTGTGAAATGAAGCATCCCATGCAGAATGCAAGGTTCAAAGCAAGGGCAGAAGAGATCAGAGCCAGAGTTGACAAAGCAAAGCATTAACAAGACAGCACATTAGGATGCTCTGAGTTAGGTGCTGTGCTAGGGGCGGGCAGGCTTCTTTAACATTTTTTTTTTTTAGTTGGAGTCTCACTTCACTGCCCAGGCCGGAGTGCAGTGGTATGCTCACGGCCACCCCAGCGTCGACTTGCTGGGCTCAGGTGATCCTTCCACCTCAGCCTTCCAAGTAGCTGGAACTACAGGCGTGCGCTATCGTGCCTGGCTAATTTTTGATTTATTGTAGAGATGAGATCTCGCCAAGTTGCCCAGGCTGGTCTCAAACCCATAGGCTTAGGTAATCCTCTCAACTTAGTCTCCCAAAGTGCTGGGATTACAGGCTTGAGTCACTGCGTCCAACCTGGAATTTTTTTTTTTTAATTTAATATATTTTAAAGGACAGAGAGATAATAGCAAACTAGAGGACTTGCAACATTCTGGCAGCTGATACTTGGGTTGCTCTGTTTCTCTCTGTTTCTCTCTCTCTTTCTCTCGGATTCTGTTGACCCTTGTATCCTGAGTGCAAAGTAGGTACTCAGTAAGCACATACTGAATTCATGATAGCACACATGGGATTTATGTAGCCTTTACCATGTTATATGCCAGTCACTCTTCTAAGTGCTTTACATGTATTAACCCTTTAATCTTGCAACCAGTCAAGGAGGTAAGTGGTGTTATTATTTGTATTTTAGAGACCAGGAGTAGAGAGGTTAAGTTACTTAGGTCATCCAGCTTGTGTGGCAGAGCTGGATTTGAACGTAGGCAGCCTCAATCATGTTAGTTTCACAGTGTTGGCAGGTTCTGAGTTTTGTTCCTTTTCTATTTGCTTTTCCAATCATTTGATGGCATCAAATAAATGATAATTTTCTATTTCTCACTCCTTGTACCTGCTACTTTTGATGACTTATGACACAAAACATGATAAAATAAAACAAAAACCCCAGTACAATAAAATACTATTTTACTATAAAATACAAAATACCATTTTATTTCATATTATTTTACTTTATGTTATAATTTCAGAGATTTATTTCGCCTTACGATGTTAAAGCAAGAAACTTATGTCTCTTATATAGTTAGTTAAACCTTACACTGGAGATGGAGACCTGTGTCTACTCCAAAAAGCTTGGACATTTCTGGTCTAGGGTGGCTTTGCAAAGGAGATAACAGGAATTCTCTTAAAACTGAACCCAGCAGCACCAAGAATGTAAGAAACTCCAAAAAAGCCGCTTTATTTCATGGGGGGACTGAAATGATCTCATGAAATCCCCTAATAATTGCAGGAGTGCAAACATTAGCAATCATCTAATTGAGCCTTTTCATTGCACAGAAGAGGAGTTAGACCCAGAGAAATGAAGTGACCAAAGACAGTGAAGCTCTGGTCTGGATTTCTGATGCCTTGTCCAGGAAGTTTTCTCCCCTCATAGTTCACATTTACATTCGACTTTCTCTAATTCGCAAATTCTCTGAGTGCTTAGGATACAATAAGACGCAAGAAGTCGGGTTTCCTCTTTCCCAGGTTCCCTTGCACGACCGCGCAGCCTCCTCCGCGTCTTTCTGCCCAGGACTTGCGGCGGGCGGGGCTAGGGAAAGAAGGGTGGGCCAGCCCCGTGCGCATGCGCAGGACCCGGCCTTCGCACAACAGGAAATGCCTCGGCTTAGGAAATCGGCACACGCTTCTGATCCACCAAGCCCGTCGTTTAATCCCCTGACCGGAGCTTGCTTGCCAAACTGAAACAGCAGCAAAGAGCAACACAGAGGCCTAGGGTTTGACCAACAGGAGCGTCAGAGTTTCCCCTGCAGTTAGCATGGCTCTGTTTACACATTCTGGAGACAGGAGGGTTTTGCAATCTCCAGGAAGAGAAAGGAACCTTTGATGTGTTTTTTCATTTGGCCAAAATGGATGGAGTAAAATCACAGCCCAGTCGCCGGCAAGTCCGCTAAGAAACTCGGAAGCACTGGAGGGTGAATTTCTACATTTAATTAAAGTATAAAGGCTCTTGGAATGTTCCCCCCAACTACCAGAAAAGATATCTTCAGTGTGACCTTCCTTCCTTCCCCTCCCTCCCTTCTTTCCTTCCTTTCCTTTCTCTCTCTCTCTCTCTTTCTCTGTCCCTGCCTCTGTCTCTCTTTCTCTCTGAGGGTCTTGCTGTCACCCACTGGGCTCAAGCGATCCTCCTGCCTCAGCCTCCCAAAAAGCTGGAATTACAGGCGCGAACTACCGTGGCTGGTTATCTTGCTTTAATATAAACAAAAAACTTGCAGTCCTTCATGGTTACTGGAGGACAGGACTGGATGAGCTGGAACTGCTTTGTATGTGAATTCAGGGGCTGGGAGGGGGCTAGCGGGCAACCAGCAGCAGATGAGCAGAACAGAGTGGGACTAAGCTAACAGCAGACTGTCAGGTTCCCCCTCTTAGTCAGAATGATAGGAGTGGCAAAGAAGAGGCTGTTTAGTATTGTTAGAAATTATTTGTTAGCTGCAGTGTATTTTTAAACCTTCGGTAAAAGTTGCTGCATAGATGGCCTTGTGCCAGCGTTGCTCGATGGTGTCTAGCAAACCAAGATGAGATAACACAGAAGAAGCAAGGAGTAGGAGTCAGTGGTGCCTGGGAGAAACCGCAGATTGGGGAGGGATGCTGGTTTCCCATCAGGGGAAGATATGCTTAAATCTGAAAGGATGTGGTGGCCCCAGACGTACAGTTGGCTGGCGTTTGGGTAACACAAGTGGCAGCACATTCCTCAGATGGTAGACGCCCATTCTGACCTGCGTGTCCTCAGGCGGACCTAAGTGTGCCGGAAGGCATAGTCCTGCTCAAGGAAGAAACAGCAGTAGACTATGAAGTTGGTCAGCTCACTTAGCTCATAACTGGATTAGTCCTGAGTTGTCCTCAGACCCTGAACTTTTCCATCTTTACCAATCAGGCCAGGCTTTTGTACAGCTCCATGCTTCAACATTCAGGGATCCACATGCCTGGAAAGCCCTTCTCCCACTTCTTCTATCTATAATAACTATCAATCCCCTAGCAAATGTAATGCTCCCTTCCTGTGTTTCCACAGCTCCTTGTATTGACTTCCACTCACTCAACAAATATTTAACTGTTAGTTATTAAGCAAACCAGCAGGTAGAAGGAGTGAGGTCTCAAACTCTGGGGCTGCCTCACTCCTGCATGTAGGCTGTGCACTGGGCAACATCACAGACAATGTGAATAGGGCCCCATGGAATCATGCATAGGGTGGCCCTCTCAGACTCAACTGACACGTTGTTTATCATTCCTGATTCTCTGGTGTCCATCTCTAGAAGAGCCAGATGGACAGTTTGACCTCAATGGATTCTTAATCTCCAATTTACTGCGGGTACCAGTGGGAGCTATCAATGAAAAGGCTACGCTGGGTGTCTATGTAGACATTTCTGGAGTGGTGCCAGACGTGCTGCTGCTAGTAGGGTGTTCAACTTGTCTGACTCTAGACAATAGCTATAATTTCCCATAGCTCAGCACATAACTGAGATAGAATAGATCTCAAGGCAATAGCTTTAAATCAGCTTTCAAATTAATATTAATTTTCAATGAACTGGAACACATCTTCAATCCATATGGTAAGCCCTATAGAGTGCCCAACAAGGGCCATTTATTTGTCCACCCCTCTACCCACTCACTCAAGCAACTGTAGTTGAGCCCCCACTGCTTATCAGCACAGTGTTATATTTTGAGAAAAATAAAGAGAATGCAGCTGTCAACAATATTTATAGAATGGTAAGCTTTGTAAGGCTGATGGCATGAATTAAAGGACTAAGGCTACAGAAATCCCCAGAGCTGGGAGACTCTGGAGAGCAGAACCTAAAGTAGAAATGGCTGGACGGTCTCATCTGATCTCTGGGGACAAGACAGGGAGATCTTCAATATCAGTTTTGGAGGTGAAGTCCTAGGAGTGAACTGGCAAGTCAGAAAAATCCAGCAACATTTCTGTTTGTAAATATGAAAAATTCCAAAGGATTTAAGATGTTTTGAGTTGCACTTAACATGTCATGGCACCATTTTATATGTTCACATACACACGATGATTAAGGACAACACAGTGACTGTCCTATATTGTTCAATAAAGAATGCATTCACGTCTTTAGTAGCAATGTTTCTTTTTGTTAAAAAAAGGATAAAAATATAGAATATACAATTTCAGGCATGATCCAGGACATCTGTGTAGAGTGTACATGTGTGTATGAGTGTGTATGAGTGTGTGTGAGCATGTGTATTTAATGTTCACTCGCAAAAGGATGCCTGACAATAGCTTGGCCCTTTATCCCTTCAGGCTAGGGTCTGGAGGCTGCTCCTGGTGTCTGTGTAGGCCTGGCTGGAGGGGTGCCAGGTCTGCTGCTATTAAGGGAGTCCAGCTTGTCTGGCTCTAGACAAATTGTATTACTTCCCATAGCTCATTTGTCTACCCCCAAATTTCTTGCCACAGAGAAATTGTTGGGATCAGTGAACTCAATAATAAACCTAGAAATGAGGTCACCATTCAAATCCGGTACTTACTGTTCATTGGCTGCACACCCAATATCGATGCCTTCAATACGCAGCCCTCTCCCCTCAGATACAAAGCACCAACCTATAAATGCCATATATTCACCCTTTCTCTCACTCTCCTCCCTGCTCCCACACGTATACTAGCCCAGACAGACATATTCTAAAGCTTCTTGGTGAGACGTGGTGACGTGGGAGCATGAAAGGGGAGACAAGTCAGGAAACATGGGGTTAAAGAGAGCAAAAGAGAATAGCTACATACTAGGGCCATGGGCAGAGATAGGCATTAAGACATCTTCACATCAATCTTAAAAGGGGCCTGAGTGTCACTAGGGCCTGGGTAGGGTGTCACTGCCAGTTAAGAAAGGAGCACCAGATGCTCTCCCCCAGGACTGGGGACCTCACTACTGTATGCAGGAGCTGCAGAGTCCTCAGGAACAGGTGACGAAAGACTTCTCTCTGTTTCCCTTTCAGGAACAGGTTTGAATCCCAGTCCCATCACTTAAAAACCGTGCGATCTTGAGTAATCCAGTATTTTAATCTCATTATACCTCAGGCTTTGCATTTACAAAATGGGGATCATAGTAGCGCACCTTTGCTCTTCGTTGAGCTATTAAATGAAATGTACCAGAAAAAGTGCTTTGTATCATCATCTGGATAGTCATAAATGCTTGGTAAATGTTATCTCCAGTAATTATCATCATTATTAATTTTCACAAACTCACATGCAATATCTGACAGGAATCTCTGCCTTTCTCCCTGATTAGGGCCGATTAGGTTATCAACTTTATAAACCTCAATTACACCCTCTCTTAAGACAAACTGCAGCAGAGAATCTCAGACTTGCTATCACAGTACAAAGTAGGCACTCATTCTAGAACTGATGGATAAATAAGAAATTCATGTATCTAAAAAACACGGAGGCTACTTACATACCTTTTATTTCTATCCTATTGGACTTTTCCAATGTCCTCAAGTCAGATCTTAAGACCTTAATTCACCTAATGCCAAAAAGTACAACATTTAAGATTTTATTTTTCAGGTCTCTAGTATGGGTAGTTTCTTTATTAACTTCTGACATCATATTAATTGATTAAGCCAGAGAGTTTCAAAGGGAAATGAATGGGGGAGGGGCTCTACGCTCCTAAAAGGCAATATTTTGTTTTTCATCGGCAAGTGGAATGTACTACTCATCTGTCCAGCCCAGGTCTGGCCATGGCAGTGTGATTATGGAAGAAAAACTGCAGGCGTTCATGTGAGCTATCCTTTTGATAGAGCTAGAGAAGACATGGGTGAGGAAGCAACTTCTCTATTTCAGTGAACTGACTTCATGTGTGGGTCTTTTGTGTCTAAGACATGCAGCCGCTCAGGGCTACACTGTAACCAACTTTCCATTCAGTCATGGAGCTTCCTGCTATGTATGCCCTTTCAAATGTGTGTGAAATTGGGAACAGCAGGATCTTTGAGAAACTGCATGAATGGCAGGTGGGAAAAGAATATGGCATGGATTCTTGGATGTAGTTTATATTCTGATAGTATTTAATTAGATCGAAGTTTAACTTTTTAAACAATACTATTCCAGAGAGGCCACAGTGCCTGCACCAGGCCCATTTCTCCTTCGAAGGGAAATTATTCTCTTCATGCTCAGGGGTCCTATAAGGAAGCACATGACTCTTCTCTTGGCTACACTTGACCCAAGGCAAGATCGTCTGTTGGCTGGCTGGGAGCTGTGATTTATGATTTATGATCTGGAGTGAAAAGATGAGCTGCATCAAGCATATTCTCCTGTGGGAACTGGAAGATGGATGCTCGGAGATGAGACTGTAAGTGCTGGGGGCAGATGTTCAAATGAAGGCTGATGTCTGGAGTTGCCTCAGTTCCTTCCCCAACCACAGTCTACCTGGGTCCTTTCATCTCGGACTAGCTTGAATTGGTCTCTGCTTTTTGCAGCCTAATGAGCCTGAAATGCCAGTAGGCAGACCTGGGCAGAAGGGTCTGTACAAATAAGAGTTAAGAGGGAAGAGAGGAGGCCAGTAGGAGAGAGCAGAGAAAACAGAGATGCTAGGAGTGAGGGTGAAAATACCCACGAGGAGGCTGATGTCTGGAGTTGCCTCAGTTCCTTCCCCAGCCACAGTCTACCTGGGTCCTTTCATCTCGGACTAGCTTGAATTGGTCTCTGCTTTTTGCAGCCTAATGAGCCTGATAAAAACTCAAATGTGGTCATAAGATCCACGGGAGGTGATTACATTTAGAAGGAAACCATCAGATTAAATACTCCATCACTGCATTCTCCCATAAACTGCTAATTATTTGGAATAACCAGAGTCTTAAGTGGAGTCCTCACTGGTGCCACTTGGAGAAGACTCATAACCCAGGTAATGCCCCCATTAGTTGCTAAAACCGAGCTTTTATTGATATCTCTAAATTTCAAGTAATTTTTTTGTACCCTTTATATAATGGTATCACAATTGGTTACATGGAATCTCAGGAAGTCATGCCTTTTTATATTATGAATTTTTATATTTTCTATTAAAGAGTATCATTGAGAACTCCTTTTAAAGATTCGTAAGATTGTCTTTAGTCTCTAAATTCATTTATTTAAATAGCAGACATGCCTCCCTCAGGATATGATGACTATAGATCTGATGAAAGTTTGGATAATTAATACTTAACTTGTTCATATATACAGCAGAAAACATTTGACTTCACACACCTATTAACTGAGTGTTAGACACTGTGGATTTGAACACAGGGAGCTGGAGTGGAGAAGCTTGTCTAGTTTGAGACTACGATTTTCAGAGCATTGTATAAAACACTTTGCGTGGACTAAGTTATCTGTTTCTGTGGGATTTCTTTATTATTTCTTCTTTTTTTCTGCCAAGACACATTAAGAAGGAGATTAGGGAGGCCTAACTCTCAGGGCCAACACACATGCTAAGGCAATCAGCACATGCTCAAAAATGCCTGACACTAAAAAGTACAATACTTAAATTTTTATTGCCTAGGTCTCTAGTTTGGGTGGTTTCTTGATTTATTTCTGAGTTCATATTTAATTGATTAAGCCAGAGGTTTCAAAGGGAAATGAAGGGAGGAGGAGCTCTATGCTCTTGGAAGACAATGTTTTGTTTTTCATCAGCAAGTGAAATATACTACTCATCTGTCCTGTTTAGGTCTGGTCAAAGCTGTGTGATTAAGGAAGAAAACTGCAGGTGCTGTGTGAGCTCTCCTTTTCATGGAGTAAGAGAAGACATGGGCGAGGAAGCTCCAGTCCATAAATTTCTTTAGTGAAGCCTAATCCAACCCTTTTGATTTCAAAGAGCCTGAGGCTGTCATTCTGTTTCAGAAATCAGGCCTGCCTTCTTCAGCTGACAATCCAACTCCCATGAAACTGGAAAAACTCAACTCCTTCTCTTTTTTTACTTTTAACCATTTTTTCTAGGTGGTTCTCTAGTTTGGACTTTCTTCTTGGCTCCAAAATTGTGTTGTTGGGGCTTCATTGAAACAGGACCCCTACATATCACCATACACAAAAATCAACTTTAAATGGATCAAAGACCTAAACCTTAAACCTCAAACTATAAGAATCTTAGAAAACACAGGAGACACCTTTACGAAAACTGGAAAAGGCAACCAATTCCTGATCAAAACCCCAAATGACCATGCCATAAGAAATAAGACAGACAAAGTGGGACCTCATCAAACTGAAAAGTTTCTGCAAAGCAAAAGAAACCATCAAAAGAGCAGGAGGCAGCCCACAGAATGGGAAAAATATTTGCCAACCGCACATCTGACAAAGGTCTAACATCCAGAATCTACAAGGAACTCAAATGTGTCAAAAGGAAAAAACAAACAGCCTCTTAAAATATGGGCAAAAGATATGAATAGACACTTCTCAAAAGAAGACATATGAGAAGCCAACAGATAAATGAAAAAATGCGCAGCCTCACTAATCATCAAAGAAATGCAAATTAAAACCACACTGAGATACCACCTAACTCCAGTCATTCTACAAATATTTAGTAAGTTCATACTGTGTGTGAAGCCCCATGCTCAATGTTGAATCTGAGGTAAAGCAGATACGCCAGTCTTGTACCTATGTCCTCAGGTCTACTCTGGCAAGGTGGCTGTCACCTTCTAAAGGCAAATGCAGTGCAAGAGCCAGAAAAAAGAGCCATAATGCCTCTAATTGAACACACTGAGGGAGGGAATAGAGCCGCCCCATCAAGGGAGCTCCTTGCCCCGATTTTCTCTGGGACCCTAAGAGACAGCTGCACACAATAGAAACAGAGCCAATCTGCAATCGTGGAACAAGCCATCATCTTTTTTCTTAAAGGATTAAGGAAAGGTTTTTGTGGATGTAAAGAGAGTTTTTTTTTCTCTCCCTCCTCTTTGCACAGCAATGCAATTTCCTCCCTTGATTTCTGGGCAGAAAGTTAGCATTCCAACAAGATGTGCTTTAATTGATTGCAGCTATTAAATCCCTTGGCTTACATGCATATAGTTCAGGATATAAGAGCCACATGGAAACTTTAAATTTAATTATTACTGTTTCTGTACGAAGGAAACTTGACAAAGGCATTGGAAGGAGGAGGAGAAGTGGTTGGCACTTGATTTGCACATAGCAGATCTTAGGAGTGAGGACAAGAATTTGAAACCTTATCAATATATCTTTCAATCTCATTAAGTGTTTGGATCTATAGCCTGACTTCTGAATTGGTGGGTGTTGCATCTAGGGAGTCCAGCTGTACTGGGAGTGATCAGATTGAGAAAGTCACTTGCTAGATATTCCTGCCCAGGGATGCTCTTTCTCACAATTAGCTCCTAAAATTGCCACTATATTCTACCCCCGGCCACCCTTGAATCACAACTGCTTACTGGTCAATTTAGTGGAAGAGTCTAAGATTTTCTTTTTCTTTAGATGATGAGGATTTGAGAGTAAGGCCAGGATATAAGCATATCCCTCTTCAGCATATTTTCATTACTGCCTGGCAAACCTTTAGGTAGGTTTGTTTTAAATTAAAGAAAAATGGAATGCTTTGGCATCAGTCTGTTCCTAGAATCAACGTGGAGAATGTGGCAAATTGTACCTGATCTACACGCATAAAGCATTAAGTCTCTGCAGGGAGAAGAGAATTCTAAAGTGTTTGTTTCAGAGGAAAAGGCAGTACCTCAGATCTCTAGACAACTGTATTGATTAAAACATGTTTGCATCTCAAATTTTATCTCTGCAGAGAGAAAACTCTCCAAAGCCACTCTGTCTTTGGGTACCAGTTTAGTTCAGTTTCTGTTCTTCCCCAGTTAGGAAAGGGGCCAAAGACGACCCTGACCCTCCCTGTTGCTTCACAGACAGTGGGGGGCTGAGCCTGACTTTGCTCTCCTTTGGAGGGGGCTCAGTGTCAGGACAGCACTGCCAACTCTCTGCCCCACTCTGCCCACCTACCCCCACCCAGCTCTTGTCGCTTACCTCACTCTCCTCCGCAGGGGGTGGAGGGACCTCCTTGATAATCTGAAAAGAAAAAAAGGAAAACTTCAGTGAAAATTTCTGGCTACCTGCTTTCCAAGAGGCCTACTCTCAGGAAGTACCTTGGTGGTATGGCCATCGTTACCATGATAATAGCCCCAGCAAGGCAGGCTTTATCAGTGCTATGATATCTCTTTCTGGACAGGGTAGCTCGGTTAGAGTACAGCCAAGGCTGAGGGTTCCAATCTCAGTGGTGTCTGCTGTCATTTTGTATAGAGAAATAAATGCAGGTAACAGTTTCATCTCTTACCCCAGCAGCAATTTTGCAAATGTATTCAGTCATTGATTCATCTAGTCACTCATGTAGTGAATCATTCATTCATCCAGCCAGCCATCTATATATTTAACAAAGATGGTGCTGCAGAGATGAGGCAGGTAAGGACCACACTAGCTCCAATGAGTACCCATGCAGGAAAGACGTGTTGATCAGACACACTGATTCCTGATAGGGGCAGCAAAGGAGGAGTATCCAGGGATTTCTCTCAGGGCACTGACATTTAGGGTAAAAAAGATTTAGGCAATAATATTATAAGACCCTACTTTGCAACTGCCACATGTTCATGGCTGAAGACAGCCATGTGCCCTGGGGAGGTAAGCAATTGGGAGCCCCTTCTGGGCCATGAGAGGATAATGATTCAGGGAGAGGGACACAAAGGAGGACAGCTGGGTGTAGTGAGCAGCCCCCCATCACCTTGCCCCCAGCTTGTACCCCCCACTCATAAAAGAAAATTCCTTGCAGTTAATTGGACTAGGGATTTGGCAGTTAATTGGACTTAGAGTGTCTTGGCATGGAAGCTTGGCCATTATCTACTATGATTCCACAATGTTCCTTGGGGGGCTCTTCCCCTCACCCCAAGCTTATTATCAGAATTTTGGGTCCCCTACATACAGTCCTTTTACTTAGAGGACTTCTGGTGAATACAAAGCTCACACATATCTCTTGATGACTTGGCATCAGGGCTGCCCACTTTGTAGATGAGTGATTGGGAACTGCCACAGGACCCATTCTTGACTCTTCCGGTTGGGCAGCTGCGTATGTGTAATCAAGCTCCTCCTCATCTCTCCCTACTCAGCACGTCTCCTCTGATTAGAAGATTATTCTGGAGCCAGGCTCGGTGACTCAGCCTGTAATCCCACGCCTTTGGGAGGCTGAGGTGAGTGGATTGCCTGAGCCCGCAGGTTCGAGACCCGCCTGGGCAGCGAGACCTCATCTCTACAATAAATCAAAAAAATTAGCCGGGCATGGTAGTGCGCGCCTGTAATTCCGGCTATTTGGAAGGCTGAGGCGGAAGGATCGTGGGAACCCAGCAGGTCAAGGCTGCGGTGGCCAGGAGTGGCCACTGCACTCCAGACTGGGCGACAGAGTGAGACTCCAACTCAAAAAAAAAAAAGATTATTCTGGGCACTCATTAGGGCTGCAGTCCCCATGCTGCCACCCGCCCTGCCATGATCTATAATGTCATCTCTGTATGAGGAGACAGGCTTCCCATTGCAGGTTCTATTTTTTCCCCTTTATTTCAATAACTTAAGAGAGTACAAATAGCTTTTGGTTACATGGATGGATTAGATAGGGACAAAGAAGTGTGGGCTTTAAGAGTGCCCACCACTCCCACCTGTGTGCATTGTACCCAATAGGTGATTTTTCATCCCTCCTCCTTTTCTCTCTTCCCCTTCTGAGTCTCCAGTGTCCATTATACCATTCTCTATGCCTTGGCAGCTCTTTAGTTTAGCTCCCACTTATGAGAACATGCAGTGTTTGGTTTTCTGTTTCTGTGTTAGTTCACTCAGGATAATGTTCTTCAATTTCATCCAAGTGGCTGCAAAAGACATTTTTTCATTCTTTTTGATGGCTGAATAGTATTCCATGGTGTATATATACCACAGTTTCATTATCCCCTGATTGGTTGTTGATGGACATTTAGATTGATTTCATATCTTTGCAATTGTGAATTGTCTGGTGATGAACATGCAAGTGCAGGTGTCTTTTTTATAAAACAACCTCTGTTCCTTTGGGTAGATACCTAGTAGTGGGACTGCTGGATCAAATGGTAGATCTACTTTTAGTTCCTTGAGTAATCTCCATACTGAGTTCCATAGATGTTATACTAATTTACACTGCCACTAACAGTGTATAAGCGTTCTCTTTTCACTGCATCTGTGCCAGCATCTATTTTTAAAAAAATATTTTAATAATGGTCATTCTGACTGGTGTAAGGTGGTATTTCATTGTGGTTTTAATTTGCATGTCCTCCAATGCAGGTTCAATTAACTGCAGCCAGTAGCCCAAGACTCCAGTCATACTTTCAGATGACTGGAGTATTAATTCAATTAAGTGAAGAGGCAGAAGCGAAAGCCTCCAGGGGTTTCAAGCTATCATTTCATCTGCCTCCACTTCCTGGCCACTGTGGGAAGCCTGGTGAAGGTCTCTGGAAAACACGAAGCCATGATTTTGCTCACCCACTCAACCCTGGCTCAGAGTTCCTTACGGAAACCCCTGGGGAGAGCAGTTACTGCCCAACGCTGATTTCCTATCATCTCACAGGCAGTAAATTATTTTAAAGCCGGAAATGCCTGAATCTGGAGGGAGGGATGAGGAGCCGGGGACCAAAAGTTGGAATACATCTCTTCTTCTGGGGGAGGGGGAGAGGAGGGAGTGAAAGGAAGAACAGGATGTTGGGGAAGAGACAGATGTTGACAGAGTCTTGGGCTGGAGCACGGCAAGGCTCCTGGGTATGAAGAGGTTTGGTGCAGGTCAGTAGGCTTTGGTTTCTCGGTGCGAAGAGCCCCTTCCTTCTCACATGGAAGCACAGCAGAGTCAACTGTTAATTAATCCTAGAGCTGTCCTTTCCTGACTGTCAGGATTTAATGAGTCCTTTAACCTACCTGAGCTCCACTGTTCTCATTTGTTAAATGAAGTGATAACACTGACCTTGCAGGAACTGAGTCATGATGAGCAATCACGTTTGTTAAACATCTGATACACAGTAGGTGCTCAAAAGATGCTGCATGCTATTAGTTCTCCCTTTTCTCTTCCTTGTTGTCTGTGTCTCTTGCCTTTATTGCATCTTTCATACTGTCCTGCATATACTAGATGACCATGCACAGTGGTTTCCAGATGGAGGTCCCCAAGGACCTGAGCTTCATGAAATGGGTGGGCGAGAGAACTGGTGTTCTGATATTGGTCAGGGGCTTCTGGGGAGTCAGTAACGGTATGTTTGGCCACATATGTGTCAGCACATGACACTAGCCAGGAAGTGTAGCCCCAAGTGATCCTCCACTCAGAACAACCCATTGGTGGGCTTGCTGTTCAATTTAACTTATTAAGTATTAATTGGATATCTATTCTGCATTCCTGCAATGTGCCAGACCCTAAGGGAAATCAAAAAGGCAATGCCAAAATACATGACATTAAATATTAGCCAAAGAGGGCTGGTTTATAATCCAGATTCCACACCGACACACTGTAATTTGGGCACCTGAGCTTCCAGAAAAATGCCACCCTGTTCAGGTAAACAGGAATTAGATACCTCCAATCTGGCCTCATCAATTGGGTGTCTAGGTATGTTCAACAGGAATGAGAAAGAGGTCTTTGCCTTGCTTGGAGTCCATGCACCACCAGCCTGCTCCTGAGGCAGGAAGAAACTCACCACAGGATGGCAGAACTTTTCAAAGTGTGATCCAGACAGGCTAAGCTTGATGACATGGGATGATTACTCCAAAGAGTGAAGCTGGATGGGCTCTCTGTCAGTGGGCCAAACCCTTGTGACAAGACCAGCATACAGGCCACCCAAAAGAGTGTGCTGAGCACAAGGACATGTCAGCCCTCTCAACCATCCCATTCCCATCCCCAGGACCAGAGCTCGTATAACCTTGAGGAGCAGTTGGGGCAATAGCCTGCATAACTCTGTAGCCTACAGCACCACAACGCCACTGCTGCACACAGAGTGGCCTTAAAATACAGCTCTCAGTGGTTGCTTCAGTCAACGGCTTCCATGATTCACAGACTAAAATGCAAACTGCTCCCATCCCCACAAGGCTTACGTGATGTGGCTTCACTACCTCTCCACCTCATCTCTCTCCTTCATTTGCAGCACACCAGTCTCCTGGGCACCTTCCTCTTTCTCCCACATGCTCTGCGGCTTCTCCTGTGCAGTGTCTTCTGCCCAAATGCTCACTAGCCCCTCTACGTTCAGTTCACACCTCTGCATAGTCCCAGGTTAACACCAGGAGATGCAATTCTCCGGGGAACCTCACAGAACTGGCAAGGTCCTCTTTGAGGGCTCTCACTGCGTCTGTATTTTATGTAGCACTTTTAATCATAATCGAAAGGTAAATTGCGTGAATTTTTGTTTCTAACCGGCATGACTAGAAAGTCTTTATTTCCAACTAGAATGCCAGCTAGAATCAGCTACTAAGCTCAGACTTGGTTTGGCTCACTTCCCTTCTCAGCAGGTTATGGGAGGTTCCTCTTGGCTATGGGTGGGCTCTTCAGCTCCTTCCTTGTTAGGAAGGACAAAGAGAAGATGGATAAGGTTGAAGAGATTCTTAATAAAATATTTAAAATAAAAACTTTTCAACACATACATTTGTAAGCATAACACTGAAGAACTGAATAGCAACAGGGAGGGAATCTGAGGACATTTTTTAGTATTTTTACTCTGGAGGCCAGCATGACTTCCCTACTTAATACTATCTATAGACTGGATAAGTGACTGTGTGCTTCCTGTGTGCCCTAGAGTTCCTTTTGCACTAGTAATTGGACTGGTGAAGAAAAAGTGGCAAGAAAATGAGTTGGAATAAGCAACTTCTGAATTCTACTGGTGTCTCTTTGCTACCTGAAAATTTATTTTTCATTAGCCCACATCAAGCTTTGATGAAGAATTTTTTGAAACTGCTGTGAGTTTTAGAGACACATCTCCTCTCCCTTCTTTTTTTCCCCCCTCTACCTTCTAATCAATGACTTTAATTCTGATTTTATCCTTCTCTGTTCAGGCCAACATCAGGTGGGGCCAGGTTTGACATATATCATTGTATGGATTAATAGAGAGAAAGTTAGAAAAGATGAGGTAGAATCTAATCAAATTGAAATGTTACTGACAACTTCTCACTCTCTGTCAAAACAAATCCCAGCTTTTATCTGGACCCCTTAGTTTGGCTATTGGAAATGGCAACGAAGGACGACGTGCACATGTAGTTAGCACGGTATGAACTGAGTAGAAAGATCATATTTTCCTAGGGCCTGACTGACACTTAAGAAGTCTAACTATTTGGTTTTGTAAGTCAAATGCAATCATTTGGATCTCTGTAAAGCTCTATCTTACAATCTATTTTATAAATTGTTAAGGTGAAGTACAGCACCTGATGAGTTTATTTTGCTTGTTTTTTTTCTTTCCCCTCTAGAAGTATTAAAGTTTTGTTTCTAATTTGTAGCACCTCTTCCTCCTTCCAGATGATAGCACAACTGGCTCACTAGACATTTCATTTAGAGTCTCGAGTCAGGCCCAGATGCTGCGTAAGGAGTGGAAATGTCAAGACTTTTGTTTCTATCACCTTGATGAGAAATCCTCCATCACAGCTTCACATCTCTTCCTCATCCTTGCTGATCTTTCAAGGTTAAGTTGTACAGACTCATGGCAGACAAGTGCTCATCTTATGTCATGAGGAGTGGGACAAAACAGGGGACTTCTTTTTGGCCTTTTTCTTCTTAGATTGTGTTTAGTGTCTCAGTGTCCATTTTGCTCGAGCTAGATGTGGGGCTCCTGCAACTCCTCTGTGTTGAAGGACTGTGGAGGAGGCACTTCTCTTGCTGTGAAAGAGGCACTTCCTTGACACAAGGACAACTCTGCTGTTTAGACAAAGTCCATGCGAGCAGCTTGAGATCATGACTATATTAACAAAATAGGGAACTTGTTCTCCATTTTAATTAGCTCAGTGGTTTCAAACTTTGTTGAGTTTTAGAACTAGCCAGAGGGCATCTTAAAACACAGCTTCCTGGGTTACATCCCTGAGTTTCTCATTAGTAGGTCTGGAGTGGGGCACTGTCATTTGTCTAACAAGTTCCCAAATGATACTTACCCTGCTGGTCTGTGGAGCACACTTTGAGAACTATAAATTAGCTTATTGCTAAGAACCCTATACCTCAATTAGATATGTGGGAGTATGTTTTGCTTCAAGTCAGACATTGGTATGAGTGCTCTATAGGAAGTTGTTTATAGCAGATCAGAAATATCAGCTCTGAAAACATTTTATTCTAAAAATTATGGTGTCCTTGTTCTATTGACAGCAACTGTGCGGCCCCCATTGCCCTCACTGTCCCATGTTGGGGAGGACATTGAACGATTTCTGGAAGAAACTCTCAGTTCTGCTTGTCGGTACTCCTTTGCTTCCTCTAGTGAGCACTTGCACTCATCTGCGTAGAGAGCTACCATGGCCTGGATTTCTGGATCTAGCTCTGAAACAGTCCCAGACAGATGGTTTCCTGGGAGCTGGGTCTTATCTTTTCCTGTCTGCACTGTTGGCAATTAACTCAATGAACTGTGTTTGTATATCTCTTCAATGCTGGAATCTAAGCCCTTGAAAACATGGACATATTTGGTCAGTTTAACGCAGCTCAGTGCTTGTTACTCAGTCATTATTTCTGGAATGAATGAGTATGCATTTCTGTAAAGGGAAAGCAAGCATTTCTGATTATTCTAAATGCCCTTGCCTCTCAAATAAGTACTGAATACATGTTATAAGATTTAGTTTTGGTCTCTCAACCTTTCATAATGGTTCTTTAGTAATTAAGATGCTAACTGTTCTAACCACTGAGAGTGGATGGTGACACTTAGTTGCATCATGGGAATCTCGTTAGAGTCATGGCTTGGACTTATGGTTAATTATGCTGCTTTATTAGATGCCATCTATACCCCTATTCTCTCCCCTAGCCCTGGCCTCCAAGTAAATTCACTTGCCCTGTGGTTTGAAATTCCATTTTGCAGCTCTGTGTCCCAAACTCATTTCTGAAAAGGTCTTCTGAATATTTGAAAACGACATGCACGGTCTCTGTTGTTACCACACAGGTATATAACATGCTAATTTTTAAATATGTGCCACGTAAATTGAGCAGTAAGATCCCAAAAGGGTGAAATTATATTAGCTCAAAATATAATTTTTCATGAGGTAAAGGAGAAGGTAATATATATTTTTTAGGGTTTTTTTTTTGGTGTGATAAACTTCATCTAACACTAAACATTAGACATTTAAACGTATGAAGTGATCATACTGGCCACTACTGAGTAACAGCAGGTGAACGCGAAATGCTGCTCAGCATTTTGGAATACACAAAATCCACACACATCTCACCTGCTTTCTCACTTCCATGTGTCCTTGCACAAGTCAAGAATATGTTGCACTCCTGAGTGTGTGTACTTTTCCTTTTAAAAACACATTCTATGGGGAGACACCCCTTATCAACAAGAGTGCTTGAACGATGCATATTTGTAAACCTAACCCTTAACTGTACTCCACAATTTTAAAATAAAAAATTAAAACAAAACAAAACAAATACAAAAACCATGTTCTGTGGCATTGTCAATAGGAGCTTGTGTCCTGGGCTTGAATGGAGGAGGAAGGCATTCAGCTTGTGGAGGAGAAACTTGTGAAGAGATGAGACAAGATGAGATACTGTGAAAGCAACAGGCATAAAGAAACCCAACTGAGCTTTCTCAGAGACCATGCTGAAAAACCAAAGAAAAGAGAATGGAACTCATGGGAGCCATCATCGGCTTAAAGGGGATTAGACGCATGTGTCATAGAATGAAGCTAAGGCCATAATGCTGACAGCAGCAGAATAGTATTTTCATGGCTTTCAGGCTTATTTGGAACCACACAAATAGTCTTTTTTCCTTTTTAATGAAAAGAGAAACCTGGCAACACAACAAAAGCTGAATTTCTATTTTAAGCCAGAGCAGAAAGAATAACAAGACAATGAGTCACGGCCATCCACCTCGGGTGTCGTGATACTTTGTCCTAAGAATGTCCTTCTTTCTGTCTTGTCTCCGTAACTCAAAGCCACACTGCTATATCATACTCATATCCACCAGGAATCTTCATGCGTTTATTTCTTTTTCAAATGAAGGCAAAGAGCTATATTTACTGTAGTATTGTTTTTATTAAGAATGTAAGATGTTTAAAATGGAGAAGTTTTTATTGAGTCTATTATTTCCTTTTAGTGTATTGTTTTGTAAGACCGCAATTTGGAATGTTCTGCTCTGAACCTATTTCCCACGTTGGTTTTGTTATTTTGGTGAGCCAAAATTCCATAATACAGTGATATTTTTAGGAACATACTTCATGTTAAAAGAGAAATGGTGATATATAGAGAATTCTCAATGTACCTGCTATTTAACAACTATTGTTAACTTTGGAGAGAGAAAAATGAAGTACTGTGGACAGAGCCTGATGTCTTCATTTTATTTCTGGTCTTTTGTGCTTTCCATGTGTACAGTAGAACCCCAAGGGTCTGAGTATTACTATTCCTGAGTGTTTGGTCATTTTGGATTGTGAGCTCCTGGATAAGCATTTACCTATGGGAATCTTATGAGGCCTGAGTTGAGGGACTAGAGGGTTCTGGTTTCCTCTTGCAGATCCCTAAGCACTTCCAAACCTTTTCTCAGTCTGTGATTTATAAATCCCCAAGTAGTATAAATTTGAACTCTAGAACTCTTAGAGGTTATGGTTACAAATTCTTAGGGACCCCAAAACACACACACACATCAAACCAGTAGCCCATCATGTCACTCAAGGCCCTAGCATTGGGCAATGTCAACTCCCAAACTACCATGGTCCCACAAAAGACTAAGTCAAATCTCTAGGTTACTGAGATAAGAAAATCTCTTTCAGGACAGTTATTGCTTTAGGGTCTGCTGACTATCTGATTTCAAGGTCTTTCTTTATTCTGGCCCTGGAAATGTCCCTTACTTTCTCATGAGCCTCACTATGCATTTAAAACAACTTTTGCTATCTTTTATTTAGGAGTTGATTTGTTTTGCTATGGAGTCCACTGTATTGCCAGTCAAGATCAACTGATTTTTCATAAATGATTACTTACTGCATGCTCAGTGGGGTTAGCTCAAATAAATGTTGTATCTGCATTCAGATGGCAAAAAGTTTTTTAATTCTTTGATTTTAAACACTATGTATCCTGGAACTTATGAGTTGACCTCTAAGAACCAACTCAGTTGCTGTCTCTCTTGCAGATTCTGCATGAGGAGAAGCCATCAGAACAGAATTGTTTATAGAAGAAATGCCAGTTCAGGTCTGAAAAGTCAGCTAACAAGGGCTTTAATATCACAGATAGAAGGGAATGCTTGCTCTCATCATTTTATATTCTAGCTTCCCATTCTGATTCCCCAACATTGTAAGTATTCCAATTAAAGTCAAGAAAGCAAGAGAAAGTAGGTGACTTGATATGGGAGGCATTCAGGAAGGATGAGGAGCTAGTTGATGGCAGACAATGGAATCTCTCCACTATACAGTCAGCATAAATTTAACAGTGACCTCATGGTTCATTGGGGTGGGCTGATGTTGTCAAGTACTGACTGAATCCAGGAACTTTTACACTGTCAAAGCTTATTGAAGGCTAGTGCCACAGGTGGTGATCTGGAATGTAATATGAGAAATTTTCAAAGAAATGAGCTCAACTCAAATTTCAAATAATTTTTGACCTTTCAACTCATCCCCCTTAAGAATGAGACTACTTAAAACGCTCTGTTCTTCAATATTTAAAGTGAGAGTTGCAGTAGGAATTTTTTTTTATTAATCAGTATTTTTTTATTATGGTTTTGGTTTTGTGGGGTACAGTTAAGGGTTAGGAATTTTAACATTAGTTGACAAGGCCTAAAGGACTCATGGAAACATAAAAGAATGGTCATGCAAATTTTCCATCAGATGTTATGTCAGTATCACTGCAAAGTTCTGCTAAGTGAAACAGAAACATGAATTCAGATTTCCTGAGGCTTGGAGAAGGAATCTCTGGCCTCTCCTTGGGCTATAGGCACGCCGATTTTAGACATTAGCAGTGCTGGTGGCATCTGAGCAGGGCACATAAGGAACAAGGATGGAATTGGTGATGGTCACAGGATGTTCAAACTTGTTGATATTGATGCAGCCTCCAGGGAGGGAAGAAAAGAGGCTGCACCTCAGAATCCAGGAACTTTCTTTCAGCTACTTCAGCAGTCTCTAGGAGTACATTTACCAAATAGTATTTGGCAGGATATTAGTGTCCTACAGATGTCAGTATGTCAACAGGTATTTGGGAGGGTGTGGATAGGCGAAGGAAAAGTTTCACATAAAAATAAGTTTGAAGATCTACATGCACATTATCCTATTAAAGGGTCTGAGAAGTCCTGCAGCAAAGAGAGCTATTCAATTTAGTTTAAGGGTGTCTTTCAAACTTCTTGTCTACACACCTCTTGTTCTGAAGTGTATTATTCACATTTTGTAGGGCATTACTGTCCTGTTATAGTTTGGAAATGCTGCTCCTGATTACTTGCATCATGCAATCCTCAGGGGGTTTCAATATGCAACCAGGTTTGAGAGCCCCTGGCCAGAAAAACAGAGAAGCAAGTTCATTTATAGAAGGTAAGAATATGAAGAAGCAACCTTAGAGACTGCATGGCTCCAATTTTCTAATTTTTTCGCATGGGAAAACTAAAAGGATTGGCCCAATCCTTTAACTGATAAAGGAAGATGTGTTATTGGAACCCAGTCAACTTTAATGACAGATCTTCTTTCCATTTCACTAGCAGGTATAGGGATGGAATGGGTGGCTTACAAGGCAAGTAGTGAGGCCAGCCCAGCAGGGACGAGGGAAGCCAGAGATGACAAAGAATGGGTGTGTGGGGCATGTGGTGTGGAGCACCAGAGGCCAGGGCAGGCCAAGGCAGAGCTCCGTGTGCTAGTGAGAAATAATCCCGTCAGATGTAGAATGAGAAGCATTCAGATGGGAGTGGGTGGAGGCTGGGATGAGATCAAGAAAGCCCAATCAGTCTAGGCCAAGATGCCAGCATAAAAAGCTGCCTATATTAGTCATGTTTTTATTAAACTGTCAGTAAATCCTTTGGTGATGTTAGGTTTGGCTGTCTGGTTCTACAAATTAAATGTTATGCTTAAAGGTGTGGAGAGGATTATTTGAACATTTTTTATTTCAGTTTATGGCACATCAAGTTCTCAATTAATTTTTGTCCTTTGCGATTTGTCATTGGAGATGTCCAGTGGCAACTAACCTTGAAATTCAATGAAGTGAACTCAGTATGATCCTTTACATAATTCTTTAAAAGCTGTTCATAAGATACCTACAAGGCCATTGAAAAGAAAACATAAGAGAAAAGAATTTTGTTTATAGAAGGAAAATTCTGAAGGCATGTACAGGAGCCTTGCTTAACAAACTGCAAAAAAAAATTTTGCTGTTATTTTAATGGAAATAAAATAATTTGATTTGACCTAAATAGTGTGGTGGTTTAATTAGTTGGATTGCGGGGAGAACTGTTACCTTAAAGCAAGATATTTTCTTTTTAACTATAGTTAAAAACATGTAATATAAAATTTGCCATCTTGACGATTTTAAGTATTCAGTTCAGTAGTGTTAGTATATTTACATTGTTGTGCAACTAATTTCCAGAACTGTTTCATCTTGCAAAATGTAGCAAGGTCTTTTCACTTAGGATTCTTCATATCCATTAACTTCCCAATAAAATGGGTATACTTCTAGGATTTTATCTAAGAAACTGATATAAACATCCTTTGCTACATAATATTTGACATATATAAAACATTGCTGGAACTTACACGTAAGCTATGAAATATAAGTCATGAAATCACTCTCCAATACAGTCCCATAGGTTTGTGGATTCCTTCTGTATCTAACTTCCCTCTCTCCAAGTGACTTAGCTTTTCAGTTTGGTTAGGAAAGCATACAAATTGCTTCATTTTGGGATTAGTTTCTGTGACTAGTTTCTCCATTCCCTGGAGGGATTCATAGTACAGATGCTCTTTGACTTACGATGGAGTTGCATCCCAACGAACCTATCGTAAGTTAAAAATATCCTAAGATTCCGAATGTGGTGGCTCATGCGTGTAATCCCAGCACTTTGGGAGGCAGAGGCGAGAGGACTGCCTGAGCACAGTTCCAGCTACATGAAAGGCTGAGGTGGAAGGATCACCTGAGCCCAGTACGTCAAGGCTTCGGTGCCCATGAGTGTGCCACTGCACTCCAGCCTGGGTAACAGAATGAGACTTCTACTCCACCCCCCTAGAAATATCCTAAACCGAAAATGCATTTAATATATCTAATCTACCAAACAGCATGGCCTAGCCTAGCCTACCTTAAAATGTTAGCCTACAGTTATGCAAAATCATCTAACACAAAGCCTGTTGTATAACAAAATGTTGACTATCTCACATAACTTATTGAATACTGTACTGAAAGTGAAAAACAGAATGGCGGTATGGGTATTAAAAGTATGGTTTCTATTGAATGTACATGGCTTCTGCACTATTGTAAAGTTGAAAATTGTAAGTTGAACCATCATAAGTTGGGGACTGTCTGAATAGTGAGAGAATATACATATAAATAAGTACTTGTGATAGAATGAGCAAATGCTCTAACAGAGGTGGGGGAAAAAAGTGCCATGGAAACCAATCCTCCCTGGGTGGGAAAAATATGTGCAGGAGGCTACTGAGATGGAGTGAACAGTGAGTTGGACTTTGAATAAAGAAGAATTGTTAACAGAGTAGGTGAAGAAGGTGATGTTTCAGCAAGAGGAAGCAACATGAGCAAAAGATTGTGACAAAGTTCACAGTGTCTTCAAGGAATCCCAAAGAGTAGAGTGTGTCTGCAGCTGGATCTCCATTCTTTTAGCTGCTCAATGAACTTTGAGATTTATTGAGTCATATTTTTGAGCCAGGCACTATGTTATGCTCTAGGGACTCACAGTCTTGGCTTCCAGCAGCTTCAGCTAACAGATGAAGACAGACAAGCAGACAGACAGTTTTAACGTACTGTTAAAATTATATAGGCAATTTTAAAGTACTATGGAAAATGAAGGCTTGGGAGCTAAGGAAGTCCATGCATGGGAGGGAAAGGGACGAGGAGACGTTGCAGAAGGGGGCTAGGTTGGAAAATCCTATAAGTGCCGCATCAAGGAGCTGCAACTTTATTTTAGAGCATATTTTGAACAGCCAAGAGAATTTTGGGCAGGGAAGTGGGTAGGATCATCATCTGATTGCTTTTTAAATTTTTTTAAAGAAAAATCTCTCCAGTGAAGGTGAGAAAGACTAAAAGAGCAGTTAGAAAGTAATTTAAATAATTGAGGTAGAAGATGCAAGATCCTAGACTAAGGTGATGGCATTCATTCATTCCACAATGACTTCTTAAGCAATTTCTAAGTGTACAGGTACTGTGCCTGTCTTGGGGTAGAGGGTACGGATGAATGTGGGAGATAAGATGAGGTGCGAGAGAAAAGAGTGGACTATGGACAACTCTGAAGTGAGATGAGACAAGAGGTGACAGAAGAAGACAGCAGTGATCGCTTTGCAGTCTCTAACTTGGACAGCTTGGAGAGCAGTGACACATGCATAGATGAAGAGTGGGTTTAGGGTGTAACAGATGAGTTTAGTGTGGCGTATGTTGAGGGTGAGATGCTTGCATCTGAGATGTCTACTGACTCCTATCGTGTGACCTTGACCACTGAAGCCAAGGCTGGTGATGGGCGAACTATGAAGTAGTTGAAATCATGGGAGTTGTGTCATTGCCTGGGGACAGTGTATAGGGAAGAGGATCGAAGACAATACTGGAGAACAAGAGGCAAGCAGAGGATAAAGAGCCCATAGGGAGGCAGGGCAACCTAAACAGAGGTGTAGGAAAAGAGTCAGCAGAAGCTGGTGGAGGAAAGAGTTTAAAGGAGGGAGGGGACAACAATGTCTACTGCTGAGAGCGGCAAAGAAGAATAAGAGACAAGCAGAGACCATTGGCTGGGGAATTTAGGCTTGCAAGATAAGGATCAGAGAAATAATGGTAATGAGGTCAGGGTGCAGTGGGTGGAAGAGGGAATGGGAGGAGATATGGACAGTCAATGCTCTGAAAGGAGTCTGTGGGTGAAAGGAAGTGGGAGAGAAGAGAGAAGCTTGAAAGATAAATAAGGTACGAGACGTTTTTTGAAGGATGAAGGTGGCTGGTGTGTTTGTAGGCGGGAAAGGAAGGCAGTGGAAAGGAAAAGATGCCACAGGAGGGACAAAATGAAGAACACACATGGAAAAGGAGGGAGAAGGGGTCAGACTTTCTGAGGGGAAGGGATGATGGAGGAGGATATGCATAAGAGGGTGCTGGCGGTGAAAACATTTCTCAAACTTCAGAGTTTAAGCAATCTGACCACCTTGACCTCCCAAAGTTGGGATCACAGGCCTGAGCCACCATAGCTGACATGGAAGTAAAAACATTTCTCACAAGACAGCTTCCATTTGTTCACTGAGACAGAAGGGCTGGTGTTTTATTGAGTGTGATGGGGGCAGAGGTAGGATAAGGATCTCCAGGAGCATGGTAACAGTTTGAGAGGGATTTTTATTCGTGAAGATAAGTTAGAAGTGTGTTAAGCAGTGTAGAAGGCCTCATAAGTTTGCAATGGCCCCAATCAGCATGCTGGGGACATTTTCTTCTGAAGTGATCGTTATTTTGGGAGGGTAAAGGAGAATACATACAACTGGGTCAGACCAGGTTTAGGGATGGGCAGGCCAAGTGGGGTGGGAGACAGGGAATCAAAAATGCTCACAAGCGTGTCAACAGATTAAGAGAGTAGGCAGGCATTTATTCTAACCTCCAGATTTTTCATCTGGAGGAGCCAGTCTCCACTGGTAATCAGAATCTGTCAGAGTCTTGTTACCTGCTGAAATGTACATAAGATATTATGGCCTTTGCCTGTGTACATAAAGCCACCAGCCTACCTGGGCTGCAGGCTCTCAGCAGAGCCCTGGCTCTGTGCTGGGACAATGGTAGACTCTCAGAGCTGCCTGAATTTTCTAGAACAGTTGACTATTTATATATATATTATATATATAATATATATAATATATCATTGATTAACTGTCAACCTTTTCCCCCTATATACTCAAGCTATTCATAACATTTACTCTTCCAATACATTTCAATTCTTTTTTGCATGATCCTCTTCTCATTCAGATTTCCTAGTCTTCCTCTTTTTAATGTTCAGTTTAGAAGTTTCAATAATGAACCAGGTTTATGAGTAAACGGAGTGGACATAAAGGGTTCTGGCAATGTCCCTGTGGTACCGAGGCAGGGCTTTATATTTTTCTGGTAAAAAACTGACTCCTTGAATTCCTTTTTGAAAATGCAAATAAGTCTGGAGTGCATGGTCCAATGATTCTCTCCCCTTCAATATGGGTGTTTTGGTAACAGTGAATAAATGTAGGACTCTCAGAAGCCATGGGTATACCTAGGGCTATTGAGGGCCAAGCTGGGGAACAGTAAAGGTTTCCAACAAGGATCAGGTCATTTTCTCTCTCTGTCCGGCAATCATTACTCTGTTTATACTCAGCAGCATAGCTCAGATTATACTCTGTTAAACTGGCAAAGCATGAACTCAGGTTCCATTTATCTGGAAATTAAGAGCCCAGATGGGAATGGGATCCTTTGGGAAAGGCAATGTGCAAAGGATAGGCATCGTCCTTGGCCTGACCCACTAGGTTTCTTCTTTGGGACGGGACCAACAGGAAGTAGGAGGATGCGAGCAAAAGGAAGGCCTGATGGTGGCCCCTGTACCCAGTCCGCTCATCCTGGTCAGTACGTCTAAAAGTGTTCTTTGTGGTTAGTAACTAGACATCTGATTGCTTGTCCCCCTACCCAGCCTGCAGGACTTTGTGCCCCCCACCTCCATATCCAGCCACCAAAGGCTACGGTTTGACACAGCAGGGGTGGGAGCCTTGCAGGTTGTTAAATATTTTGAGTATCGCTCCTGGACAAAACATTGCAGAAGGAGGAAGACACACAGCAGGGACAAGCCTCATGTACCCCACATTTCGCAGGTGCTTTCTGCTTTCTTGCTTTTCCCCCACCATTGAGATGTGAATTTGGTATCAGGTCAAGGGGCATTTTTCACCCTTGGGGGAAGGGGAGGCAGAGTGACAGAGAAGGTTTGGCCACCAGCGTGTACAGAGACCCTCTATGAGTTGGAGGACTGTGGTGAGGGGTATTATAACTTGGGGGAGAGAAACTTTCTCACATCCTTTGAATGGAGCTCCCGAGGAGAGGTCCACATTTCTCTCCTTTCTGAGTACTCCTATTTAGAAAGCACATGACTATATCTCGACCCCCTCAGAATGTCACTCATCAAGTAAGCAAGTGATCAACAAGTGGTTTTTGGGGGAACACCAAGCCCTGGAGCCCAAGCCAGCTTTCAGAAATAGGAGGAGGGGGCAGTTTTTACAGACATCATAAACAGGAACACTATTCTCCAAGTTCATTCCTCATAAAAAAAAATCCTTTGAGACTTACAAAGTTAGACCACATTAAGACATTCTGTCAGCCTTCCAAAGTAACAGGGACTTAACCTGATAAATTCATTGAAAAATATTTTGAATATTGCAAAACAATTTGGCCTTGGGTGAGGCTGCTTCAATAATAAAAGGTTTATTTGAGAAACATTTCCCACCAATATAAATTGAATGCCATACAGTATCACAATAGATTGATACTACATATATTTAATATATTTTATATATTAATATGCTTTCTAATAATGCACAGCACTACTATTTAATAGGTGCTTTCTTTTGAAAAATTAATATATATATATATATTTTTTAGAGACAGAGTCTTACTCTGTCACTCAGGCTAGAGTGCAGTGGCATGATCATAGCTCACTGCAGCTTTAAACTCCTTGCTCAAATGATTCTCCCAAATCAGCCTTTGGGATAGCTAAGATTACAGGCACATGCCACCACATCTGGGTACTTTTAAAATTTTTTTGTAGAGACAGGGTCTCACTGTATTGACCAGGTTGTCTCAAACTCCTGACCTCAAGCAATCCTCCCACTTTGGTCTCCCAAAGCACTGGGGTTACAGGTATGAACCACCATGTCCCGCTGGTGTTAGATGCTTTCTAAGCACTATATGCATAAACTCCTTTAATTTTCACCATCTAACTATAATGCAGGGGCTCTTATTGCCCTTATTATACTAATGAGAAAACTGAGACAGAGAAATGAAGTAATTTGCCCAAGATCACACAGCTAGGAGTTGGAGCAATACTTGGCTGTTATATTGTTCCTAGCTGTACTCACCTAGAAGTAAATGTTTGTACTAATCAAAGGGACTAGGTGAACAACACTACAATAGTGTACACTACCTGCTGCCAGCAGCCCTGCCCACCCCTTGTTTAAGAGCTCACTGCAAGGGTTTTTTTGTTTTTCGTTTTTAAATTCTGGACTTGCAAATGTGCTTGGTTTTTGAATCACCATAGAAAGCACTTTGGCTGACTCGTGGGACTTTTTACCCTCAGAATGAAATGGTTATGCAGCCTTAAGCATTTAAAACAACATTTCACTCTTGGAGCTGCTGTGGTAAGAATCTGTTGAAAATTTCAGTGAAATCATGTCTAGATGGTGCTAACTGACCTGACACTTGTGCCTGTTTGGGGTCTGTCTCTACACACACATGTTCTTGTCTGCTCCAAGTCACCCCTTTCCAGAAGTCCCTACTACATGGTCCACATTCTGGCCGAGTTTCTCATCTCATTCATTTGCCACCTCTTTTAAAATGCAAATTATTACAGCTTCTATAGAAATTGATATGGAGCTTTCTCAAAGAACTAAAAGTAGACCTACCATTTTATCCAGCAATCCCACTACTTGGTATCTACCCAAAGGTGAAGAGATCTTTAGACAAAGAAGACATCCACACTCGCATGTTTATCCCAGCACAATTCACAATTGTAAAGACGTGGAATCAACCTAAATATTCCTCAACTAATCAGTGGATAAAGACAAGTGTGTGTGTGTGTGTGTGTGTGTGTGTGTGTATTCTATACACACACATACTCCATGGAATACTTTTCAGCCATTAAGAAAGAATGAAATAATGTCTTCTACAGCAACTTGGATGGAATTGGAGGCTATTATCCTAAGTGAAGTAACACAGCAATGGAAAACCAAATATTGTATGTTCTCACTCAGAAGTGGGGCCTAAACTAGAGGCCTGCAGAGGAATAGTATAGTGGATACTGGAGTCTCAGAAGTGGGAGAGTTGGAGGGGGACAAGCGATGGCACATTGCCTACCAGGTACAATGTGTACTAGTGGGTGATGGGGATGCTTAAAGCCCAACTTCTTCACTATTATATAGTTCATCCATGTGACCAAAAACCACTAGTTCCCCTAAAGTTATTGAAAAAAAGTCATTTGAAGCCGTTTTCCTCTCCTTTTCAATTCTAGTGCTCTAGATGTCTGTGGTTTGATTCAGTTCAGTTCCATACACAGATTGAATTCCCTTGCACTGTGGGTTTTTGCTAAGTGCTGGAGTTTCAGAGATAAAATGCAGATGAGCTTCTGTCCTGGAGAACCTCATTGTCCATGATTCCCTATTGGCTTTTACACAGAGGAACTAAAATATTGGGAATGGAAGAACCATGGCAGTGGAGCAGTGGTCATTTCAAACTCACCAGGGCATCACAGCACATGCTTATTTGGAAGAAGCATGGCACATGCTAGAAATAGATACATCACTCTCATTTGGATATTACTCCGGGCTCTTTCTAGTCTAAGGGCCAGGGAACAGAAATTGACAACCAGACATATATCATTTGGGATTATCATCAGGATGGATTATTCTAGGCCCTAAGTCATTTGGGGAGACATTGGCTAAAGTTATGTGGTGACTCCAGATGACAGTGATGGGGAGAAGGCAAGCTATTATTGATCTTGCAACCAAGTGCTTAAACCAGTGCTAAGCATACAGGAGGTGTGTCCTATAACTCTTAGCTTAAATTAATGAATAAAGGCAGGTGCCTCTCTGTTGTTGACACTGTCTCAGATGGGTAGACTGGTTTCTAAGACCAAGGTGGCCTTAGAAGAGTATGATTTGGGGCAGTTCGTCGTGTGTGTGTGTATGTGTGTGTGCACACGTGTGCATGCACCATACGAACACAAGCATATACATTCATTATAAAGCAAACACTCATCATTTGTTGCATGCTGTGAATCTTTCCTAAGAACCAGAACTAGAGTGGCCACCCCAGTTACCCTTCCCAAAGGCTGTGTTCATTGACAATTTCACATCATAACTCATATTGACTGCTAATGGCTCATGGTTCCACTGATCAGTGTTAGTTTATGTCACTTTTGCATAAAAAGTGCAAGATTCGCCTCCCTTCTTTACAGTCTTTTGTCCTTCTCTCCCCACTCATGGTCTGTGAACTTTATGTGACCCTTTGCCTTACATGGCCTGAGGTCTAGGGCACTTACCACGGTGCAGCAGAGAGGCCAGAACCACCAGAGGAGAGCCAGGGCCAAGAGCAGGAACAGGATCAGCAGGGCGATTGCCAGGATGGAGCCATCAGACTGCAGGGCCAAGAGAGAGGTGGTCAGTGGCAGGGCAGGACCACGTGTGGTCTTCCCTCCCTGAATTCCCATCACCAATATGCAGATTTAAGACCCAAAAAAGAGCACAGTTTGCCAAGCAAATGGTTGAAGCTCTGCCCATCATTCTGAAGCTCATGGCTCTATAACATACTCTTTTTAGCCAAGTTTCAAGAGAAATGGATTTGCCATTTCAGGGAGGCCCTGCTTCTCTCTTTGAGGAACATTCTGGAGGTCCAGCCCTATAAGAGACAGAGCAGGCATTGAGATGGCCTCTCAATGCCCATCTGTCCCTGGAACATCATCCCCTGTCCGGTGTCAGCCTCCTCCTCACTGGGTATGATGTTCCAGCCTCCCCCCGGGCTGACTCAGGACATTGTACTCAGGATTCTGCCTGCTCCCCCAAACAATTTCGATAGGTGCATGTAACAGATTTGCGAGGTTGTGAATGGAAAGTCTAGGGTCTGTTGATGGAATGCCATGTAGGGCTGATGAATTCCAGGGGATGTTGTGTGTGGGGAGTGGAGAGCAACTGTTGCTGAACCTGGGAGGTGAGGGGTATGGGGGTTGAGTCAGCGCTACAGTCAGATCAAGTGGCTATGCAGGCACGAGGGAGGGAGGAAGGTCCCAAGATGAATTTTACCCACTTCAAAACGTGCCTAGGCCAGTCCCGAAAATAGACATGGTTGCTGTGGCCTGAGACGGTTGTTAACTTTTAGCAAACGGAGGCCTTACTCAGTAGCAGCATTCTGAGATTGCTGGTTCAAGGAAGCCACTTGAGAACATGAATCTAAGTCCCCTCCACGCTTCCTCCCTACCAGCTGAGAGATTGCAAATTGAGACAACTTTCTGGGGCATAGGAGGTTAGGGGGAAAATTGTCACAGGCACAAGTATGAATCAAAAGTCTCCTTCTGAGTAAAACTGGCAATTTCACTTTTAGTCCAAGAAAATTACCAGAGGTGTTTGTATAGGTCATAATGATAATAAAAAAAGAGAACAATATAAATGTTTAACAATTAGGGAAGGTCGAATAATGCATTATAGAATTATCATGCAATCAACTTTTATCCTCATGCTGATGCAGTGAGACAGGCGAGATTTATGATCTCCATTTTACAGATGTGAAACGTAGAGACAGAGAGAGCAAGAGAGTTGTCCTTGACTAACAAAAAGTTTGAAAAGCACACGTGATTTCGGTTACACCGTGCGCATTGCTCTTTGCTGTCGCCCAAGTATAAATGTTGTCACCCAGAGCGTCTTCATCCCCGTGACCATCGGTCAGGCCCTGCGCTCTCTCCCAACCCCTGTCCTGGGGCTGCTCAGCCCTGCACCTGCACTTGTGAGGCTGCAGATCCCTCGGGGTCAGTCTGGCATTCCCAAGCCTTGGCTTGGTGGAGGACGGTGGTGTTCAGTTCCCTGGCTTTTTGGTCCGAGACATTCCACGGAGTTCCAGGGAGTAAGAGCTGCCTTTAAACGGCTTCCAGTAGTCCCTGCTGAGCACCAGAGTGGGAGTGAGTCATGTCCCAGCTCTGCCATTAACCTGCTGCATTATCCTGGACAGGCCGCTCAACCTCCCTCCTCTGCAATGGGGTGGGAGGGTGGGGCGGAGACTACATTAACTCACATTATACACAGTTTCCCCTCTCCCTGGTTTTAATTTCTCATTTGAGGTAGATGAATTGAAGCAGAAGGGCTGATAAACTGTGGGAAATTTTTCTTTTCTTTTCTTTTCTTTTTTTTACTTCCTTATGGAAGTAGGTTTCCCCATGAAACAGTGAGGGTAAAGAACCCAGCGAGAAGGGGAAAGACAAGGCTTCTGCACTGGGAGATTTCCTGGCTCTGGATAAAGAGATGGCTGGTTTTTCTTCAGACAAGCTTGGTCTGCCCCCTAAAGAGGCACAATTCCCTCTGGCTGTCATGGAGGAGGACAGTCATGGGGTTCAGAAAGGAGAAAGGTGCATGGAAGAAGGAAGTGGGGTGGAAACACACACAGGGGCAGAATCTCCTAGAGGAACTTTCTCCTGCTCTGGAGATGACCCTGGGATAAAGTTCCTAAATGCAATGTCTGGTTTTTGAGATCTTCCAGAAACTATTAGATGCTCATGTCAAAAGAACAAAGGGCGTAACGGTTTGATAAGCTTAAACCTGAAGATAATACAAACATGCAACCTCAGAGATTTATTCATTTATTCATTCAGCAAATGTTTATTGGGGGTCTATCCCTGTCTCCATTGAGCAGGCTCTGGGAGATAAAGGGTTGACGAGACACAACCAAGATGGTTATGGTCTGCTGGCTGGCAGGTAGGGGGCTATGTACAAACAACCACACCCAGCGGTCTGTGTGTTATTAAACAGCTATAAAGTCTGCGCCTTTTATGTGCCAGGCAGTGAACAAAACAGCCAGACTCTATCTTTATTTATTTATTTATAAAATAGAGACAAGGTCTTGCTATGTTGCTCAAGCTAGTCTCGAACTCCTGGACTCAAGCAATCCTTCTGCCTTGGCCTACCACAGTGTTGGCATTACAGACGTGAGCCACTGTGCCTGGTCCCAGTCTCTATTGTGAAAGAGCTTTACATTCTGGTGGAACAATAATAATGGCAATGATGACAGCTGTTAGTACAGCTAACAACCAATGAGTACTTACTACGTTCCAGGGACTGTTCTTCTTTCTATGTACTAACATGCTTTCCATATGCTAACTTACTTATTTCTCACTAGCAACCTCATGTATTCAATAATACCAATTTTCCCATCTCACAGATAAAAATACTGAGGCAAGAAGGAGGTGGAGAAACTTGCCGAAGGCCACATGGAGAAGCCAGAATTTAAGGCATGGGCAGTTTGGTTTCATAGTTCACAGGTTTAACCAGAAGGATATTGTTCTTAGCAGGTAGCTAAGTCCATGTGATGAAAAAAAGGGGTTGGGGAGCAAGGAGAGGCTGGCATTCTTGCACAAAAAAGCAAGCACAAAACCCAGTAGGTCATTAAAGTATGGGTTGGGGAGGGGCAGCGAAAGTTCACATGGTGGAGGCACAGGGCGAGTGGAGGTAGAAAGGAGGTGGGTCCCCACTGTGAGAGGCCACGCAAGCCACGCTGAAGAATGTGGCTTCTACCCTGAGCCAAGGGGAACCCTTGGCACCTTTAACCCAAGAACACTGGGGGGTACTGTGATCAGATTTGTTTCCTGGGAAGCAAATGTTTTTGACACTATAGAGCATGGACCTGAAGAGGGAAGGATTAGGGGTCGACAGCCCAGGTGGAGGGTATGCAATTCTGCTCAGTTTTTCTAGGCAGTGACAATTTACTGGGTCACTCTGGAAACATGTGCATTTTCATGACTGTGTTCAGTACTAATGTATCCAACAACAGCTAACCGTTAGGGTGTCCTTTCTGAATTTCCAGCACTGTGCTCAGTGCAATCTGTGCATCCTCTCATTTAACTTAATGAGTCTAGTTAGACAGCCTTTTGCAGGTAACGAAGATGGAGACTTAGTGAATATATATAACTTATCCAAGACCTTCCACATACCAGTCAAGGACATATTTACTTTTATATGCCATTTGTATCCACATGGTCAAATTTTAGAACCTTGATCCCCCACCCCCAACCCACCCCACACTTAACCATTACACTATAGTGTCAGATTTATAAAAATTTAGTTAGGAAATATCTGTACTTAAGAGACTAAACTTGAAGTGACTGCATCAGAGACTGAGACTGTGTTGGTAACTGCTGCATCTACTCTGGCAGAAGCAGTTCACTCACACAGCCCAGCAGATCAGCGCATAGCATGGGTGGCAGTGTACTTCCGAGTGAAATCGTAAAGGGATAAGGACCACAGCAGAGTCTGCCTTTCCCTTAGATTCTTGGCTTGGGGTTTTAATCAATAACCTTGTGAAGAGGCATTGACAACCAATGTAAGGAAGGCTCTACTCTACCTGTTGAACGTATGTCAATATTAGTATAGAAATATGCACACATCCATCCTGTCTAGTAAATGGTATTTGCTTCATTCACAAAGTTAGTTCAATTATTCTAGACCAGTCTTTTTGGCTCAAGATGAAGACACCCCTTCCCTCCCCCATTTGGGTGCTAAGGAGCAGGCATTGCCAGGGGCCAGGGGACACATGAAATGTTCTAGCACCCACATGGCATGGCCTGACACTCACAGAGTCTGGCTCTGCTCTGCACTGCTTTTCTGCTCTGGGCAGTCTGCCTTGGCCTCTGGGGCTCTGGCCTCTGACCTGCCCTCCTGCGTCCTTGGCTCACTGTTTGTTAGCACACCCTACCCTGAGAGCTCCTTCCTGGATTGGAAGTCATGAGCTGATCATGGTGGGTCATGGGCTGACTGCTGCTCACAGACTGACTCAGGACCTGTGTGTGGGCTTGACCTCTACTCTCCCCTTTCACCAGAGCAAAGGTGGCCAGGACAGGAGAGACTCCAGGTCCACACAGACATCACCCCGAGCCTGAGTGGGACCATCTGGGCCAGGAGTCCTCCTTATGGAATTGTGTCTGCTCAGGTCCCATCTCAGATGAGTGTCAGCAAGAGACAATTTGGCTTCCAAGGACTGGTAATCCCTGACTCACAAGCTCAGACCCACACTCTAGGCTTGGTCTAAGGGTTCTCTTTGGGCCAGGAGCTGGAATGGTGACCTGTGTGGACCTGATTTCAAGACACAAAATGAAAGCAGAAGTTGACCTGACTAGCAAATTCTGTGTCTGACACCTGCCCTTGCTGGGCAGCCCCTGCATGCAATTCACCACAAACCTTCCAAAGATATTTCAGAAGGAGGAAAAAAGGCAGTAAACAGCCAGAGATTGAGTCTTGCCACTGTTATATTCGTAACAGCCTAAATATCAACACAAGTTAAGTTCTCATTTTATTTAGAAATGGAAATTAAGTTTAAAAAATCAACAAAGCCCTTTAATTTTAAAATTTTTTGACAGCAGGTTGTGGGGGGAGCTCTGGGGAGAGCTGGAAGGAAGCTTATAGGAAGCAAGCAACCTATGGGGTACATCTAGTTGGCAGATGCTCCATTTTCTTCAGAGAATAGCTTTAAGCCTTATCAAACACTTCCACAGAGGCCTGATATTAAGCTTGCAGATAGGTAATATTAAATATGAAGGAGGGACAAGCTCAGCCTTGCTCCCTCCTCCAGGCGTTCCTTATTAGGGATGACATTTCTTGGAGGCTGCCTGGCTTGAATGGCCAGATCCTCACATCATGGCTTTCTTTAATTCCTTCTGTTCCCAACTCAAAAAATGAGGGCATCTCTTAAGACAAGTACGGGTTGTTCTCGGAGGTACAGATTTGAAAACTTGAAAATGAAAGCATCTCTCACTTGGTAGGTGGAATGTAGGTAATTTTGGATTTTTAATCCATAGCATGAGCAAGTCTGATGAATCTAGTCAGGGCTTGTTTGCAATATAATAGGAGAGAATCAGGATGATATAGCATCAAACATTGCCACTCCTTTCTGTTCTGTTTTGTTTTGTGGGTTGCCACAGTAAAAAGAGGAGGATAAATTGGAGAGGAATTAGTGGGAGATTGTGGAAGTTCAATGTAAGGAACCTTTGTGAAATTCTACATCTCAAAGTTGGCTTGCACTAGGATTCTGCCTAGTGCCCGTGTATGGAGTTACTATGTAGCCAGTCAAGAGGCCTGCAGTTGGACCTGCAAAACTGTTTGATCAAGGAGGGAATGTTTCCTTCCATGTTAGGCACTCAGTATGTAACTCCAGGTCAAACTCTTCCCCTATATTCATTAGTAATAAGGAAAGAGTCAACTGAGCATGTCTGGATTCATTCTTCCTTCTTTGGGAAGATGCTGTCCATAGGGAGCCCGTGTTTTCTGCTATTCCATGCAAGTAGGTTTTGCGGGGCCAAACACAATTTTGGAGAGCATTTTTAAGAAAGATAACATAAAAATACAAATGCAAAATTATAAGGGACCCTCATAGGGCTTTAGAAGGGCTTAGAAGGAACTCATTCAAGTAAGGGTCCTAATGTGTAAGCTAATCAGCTCCTGCTAACTCTGCCCCTGGCTGTATATCTTCCCTGGAAAGGCCTCATGTTTGTGGCCAGGCTGGTAAATCTATCTAATTCTGGCCTTCGATTTCCAGCCCATTTGCTGCCACACTCAGCCAAAGTCTCTAACTCACAGTAATAAAGGTAGTACTAAAGCTTTTGTATATCTTTTTTTTTTGCCTCATTTCTCTTTTTATTCACAATCAAGGCAGGAAAGAGGCATGCATTATTGCCTCTGCTACAGTGACCCCTTATACCTCTTATTTTAACTAACCCTAGGATGGGTCCTGGTAATTGAAACAATTACATTTCGACAACAACCGAATACTCAATTTATTAACAACGAGGTCCTCAGAGTCCTCATTGGTAGCTGGTGAATTTGCTGTAGTTCTACAGTCTATGGGTTGTGCAGATTCTGAGCATAAACAATGAATTACCAAAATCACTGAGGATACTTGGATGTATTCCCACGGCTAGACTATCTCGTAAACACTTAACATAAAAGAATGGATTAGGAAGGCTTATTCTGCCACATTGAAGAGATATTAGCCAATCTCTGCCAAAAATATGACAGGAAAATAGCTGAGAATCCATTAGAGCTTCTTGAAAGCTGGCAGTGCTGTTTCTCTGGATTCTCCCCTCCACAGGGCACCTGGGGACACGGCTGATGACACAAGGCTTCCTAGTGACCTGCTCTCCTCCTGTCCTCCCTCCACACTCTTCTCTGCCTTTCTCTGGCATCCAGCGTGGGTGTCTTTGAAGCAATGTTGGACAGCCTTCAAGGGAGAGAGACCCTTTAGCAGGGGCAGCTCTGGTCTATCGACCTTGTGACTTCATAGCAAGCTGCTTATTCTAAATCCCAGAGTCAATCCTGATGAGAGGGAAATGGGCAGAGATCAAGGGACTATGAACATATTGGCTTTACCCTGAAAGCAGAGTGGGAGGACATCAGCTGCTGTCAGAGGGAGGCTGGAGCTGACAGAGGGAGGCTGTATTGCTCGCACACCTGCTGCTGCCCTTCCGCTGAGGGCCACTATCCTCTCTGAGCATGAGGGAGGTGCTGCTACTTTGGAGGCGTCACATTCCAGTGCCCTGAAGTGGAATTTAGAACTATCCAGAGCAGCTGATCCTGGCTCTGTTTCCTGCTCAGACAAAAGTGGCAGAGCATGGGCAAGTTTTATTTTGAAAGATGAAATTTAAGTCATTTTACTGTTGCTGAGTTGTGGATGGGCAAGTTTAGAGACTAGAATTCTCTCCTAGAGCTCACATATTCTGACTGTTATTTCGGATAGGCACCCCAGCGGTTCTCTAACTCTAATCCTAACACTCCATCCTGCATTTCATTGAAATTCTATTCCCCTGGCATCTGTGATGGTGCTCTCCCCATTCCTCTCCTATCTCTGTTCCTTTCCGGCTTCCTCATGGGCTTCTCCTTATAGGCAACCCCTAAATGTTGCATGCCCCCAGAAAGTCATCCTTCCCCTCCTTAAACAATTGTGGTGAAAGAGATGCTATTTTACGCATTTTTAAATTCAGTGGCATTAAGTATATTTACAACATTGTGAAACCTGGGATCTGTTTTTGTCCATTGTTGGTTTTCTTTCTAACCCTCTCCATGGGCTGTTGCTTCTCCTTCCTTGGTTTAAATTCTCATCTAGACTTTGATAACTAAAATCTATACCTCTAGCCTGGCTCTCTCTCCATGCTTTAGGATTATATTCAGGACCATTCAACTGTCCTTAGGTTCTCCCGATACTCCAAACTCAGCTATTAAAAATGAGTTCATTGTCTTTCCCCTCAAAGCTGCTTGATCTCCTCCTCTCATTTAATGGTACTGTTTATCAGCCTAAGTTGGAAACCCAGAAGTCAATCTTAGTTTTCTTTCCTCCCTTTTTTCCTTCTCCAATATCATACCTTCCATTGGTATATCCTGATCCTCTGACCTAAATGCTTCTCAAATTTGCCTGTCTATTCTATCTCTGATACCATTGAGCAGGTTTAGGATCTCATTATTTCTTTCCCGAACAGTTGCAATGATCTCTTTACTAGTTTCTCCACCACCAGGATTGCTACCTGAAGTTCCATTCTTGACAGTTGGAGTCATTTACCTAAAATGATATTCTGATAGTTTTGCCCACACACTTTTTAATAGCTCTTTGGGGAATGAACTGTCTGAACAATGAGGAGTTATTAAAAAGAGTTCTTAACATTCGAGAATTTGGTGAAAGTGAAACACCCTTTCCTCATAAAAGTACACATTCACATTTACATATGATTACAATTTGAAGGGATTCATCAAGACCTACAATCCATATATGGATCTTCAGGTACAAGGTTTTGGGTCCTATCCTGGACAAGGCCTCTCTTATTTCTCCAACCTCTTCTCTCACCACCTCCCTCCTTACACTTTGTGCTTAGACAAATTGCATATATCACCCCATATTCACCTTGCCCTTCTTTCATGTTCTTCTTCTTTTTCCTGAGACACCCTGTCTAACTTTCATTGCTTGGCTAAATGTTTGTCATCTTTCAAACTCTAGCTTAGACAGCATCTGATTGATTCGTACCTAACATCTTCATTGAACACTTACTGTGGGACAAGGCCCTCTTTGAGTACTGGCATAAAAGACAGACATGAAGGCTGGGCATGGTGGCTCACACCTGTAATCCCAGCACTTTGGAGGGAGGAAGTGAAAGGACTGTCTGAGCCCAGAAGTTTAAGACCAGCCTGGACAACTTGACATGACCTCATCTCTATGACAAATCAAAAAAGTAGCCGGGTGTGGTGTCGCCACTTGGAAGGCTGAGGCAGAAGGACTGTCTGAGTATAGTAGGTAACACTGCGGTGGCTGTGAGAGTGTGACTGCACTCCAGCCTGGGTGACAGATTGAGACTTTGACTCAAAAAAAAAAATTGTCATACTTTTTACAATCAAACCTTGTGGTTGAGTGGGAAACAGACCAATAAATATCACCACCGAGTTCTGAGTGTGTGCTCTTATTTTATTCAAATCATAGCATCCACTATATTTTATAAAAATTATAACATGATGTTCTTGTCTCTCCCAAGGAACTATACGCTCTTAGTGGACATAGATCTGCTTTATTCATCTTGTACCTTCAGACACAGCACAGTGTTTCAAACATAGAATGGCTTACTAACTAGTTATTCAACTATTTATTAGATTGAGGGAAATAAAAAATTATGGAAAGAAAAGAAAGTGCTGAATGAATCCAGTATTTACTTTTTATCATGCCTTCTACAGCTAGTAAGTGGAAGAAATAGCACTGGAACCCTTCCCCCTCCATGGCCCTGTCTCTGTTAACAGCTGCATCAACCTCACTGCAAAGAGCCTGGGCCCTGGAATCAGGAAAAGATGATCCAAATCCTAATATTTCCACTTACTAATATGTGGGCATTGGGTGTCACCCAATCTCTCTTAACCTTCCTTTCCTTTACATATGCAACATTGAGATAATTTCTACTCCCCAGGATTGATTCTGTGATTACATGAGATAAGGTATGCAGAGATCCTGGCACATGGCCAGCCAAGTTCCTGGTGATGTTACCAGGTTTGACCTAGGTCAGTGAATTTGATTCCTGTGAACAACCTTGTACTACCTGTGAGTGCAGCTATGGTGTTAGTGTGTGGTCCCGGGTTACATATTTGAGAAACCAAGTTCCCAAGATTGCCATCCTGATGTCAAGGAAAGAGAAACTCAAGTGGATTTTCCAACTGTAAATGTAACAACCCTCATTAAAGTTGATTAAACATTAATGAGGGTAACATAATGAAACATTATGATTCATTCTTGCTATCTGAGAGGTACTCTGGGATAGAAATGGCAATAAAATTGATAGACATTGAAGATATTAGATTTCTTAGCCCAAGAAGTGGGGCAGTATAGAAAAAATATTAGGTGAGAATTACCCAAGCTTTTGTGGAACTGTTTCTAAAAAACCTGACTGTAAAGCAATGAGGTTGTTCATGGAGTGAACATAACTTCCACATCCAGATGAACAGAATTTCCTCTGAACTAAAGTCTCTGGAGGTTGGAGACTCATTTCAATGATATAGCCATTGCTTAAAGCAATTCTGAAACACCTCCCTTGGGACTGTTTCTAAAGCCAATTTAGAAAAAAAGAAAATATTATAAACTTCTCGTAATGCTTTATCACCAAGGAGCTTCCCATCTTGATGGCCCACCATTCACCAGAACTGGTTCCCATAACTTTGGAGGATTTTGAAATAAAAGGATGACGGTGCTTCCGTATTCCCCTACTGAGGATGTTCAAATACTGTGCCTTCAAAGTTATGGCAATTCCAAAGCAGAAGTACAGAAAATAGTTGGAATAGTGATAGCATTGGAGAAAACATATGATTTTCTCCATATAACTTTCCAAGGTAAATACTTTGAAGGAGAGAAATCAGTTGGGAATGTAAATCCTACTTAGCTATAAATCTTATTGCTTTATGCCTTACATGAATAATAACAGAAAGACTTAGATAAGCCATTATTAGTATGAAATTAAGGGGAAGATTGATGCCAAACTCCTACAGACCCAAGCTTTGAGGTCCTTGTCATGGAGGGACACTCTTGTACTCTTGTCACCCTGATTCAGTAATGACATTTTATGTTATTTATGATAGTGAGGGCAATATGTAAATATTGGATTCATTCAGCACTTTCTTTTCTTTCCATAAAGTGCATAGAACTTGTTAATCAAAACCAGTTTTCAGAGAATAATGCAGACAAGATGTAGCTTGTTAGTACTCAGCATGCTTTCGTTCTTGGACTTGAGGTGTTGAAATTGGATTGCAGAGAAGGTACTTGGTAATGCTCAAATATTATGACACTAGAAGAGAAATACGGGTTTCTCATTTTCATTTTTTTGTTCCATTGAATACAGTAATTTGTCTACCTTTAATGTGACTATTTATTTAATGCATATGCTCAATTGGTTTTGCTGATCATCTTTTATATGTTAGTCAACATCATTGTTAGCTATTACTGGTAAGTAAACATCACCTACTATATACTGTGGGCTATTGCTTTAGATTATGAACTTGGAAAAGTGAATTTGGGTGGTGCCTCATAAAGACAGATTCTTGTCAAAGGTGATCACTATCAATTCCTTAAAGCATTGTCATTAAACGGCATAATAGAGCTTAAGGAAATCAAGAAATCGTTTTCTATTGGGTTTCTAACATATGCTCAGTAGTAGGAGGCACAGAAAAATAGACAAATTCAGCTTCCTATCCTGACACAGGTTGCCAGAGTCCAGTTAGGAAGGCAGGGCCAATTCTCAGTGGTTGCTTAGAGAGCAGAACAGGTTATATGCAGTTAAACTCCAAAAGATATAGCTTGAACTCAGAGCAGAGGGAGTTTAAGAGGCTTGTTGAGGCCAAGAGGCATCTTGGGGCAGGTCCAGATAGTACTTGGCAAGCCTTGCGGACACAGTGAAATTGGGTAGGTGGAAAGAAGAGAGGGCATTCCAGAAGGAAAATGAAATGTGATCAAAGGCCCAGAAATAGAAATGAACGTAATTTTATTTAGAGTGAGGAAGTATGAAATACAGAACAGTCATCAAACATTTTTATCTATTTGGTATCAGTGCATTCTCAAATTTTAAGGCCAGTAGGGGGTCCATCCGGACTACCAGGTTAAACTTGATCATAAACCACATTTTGTAGATATATATTTATTTTGGCCAAGTTTACACTTTTATGTACAATTTCAAGAAGGCTGAGCTTTATAGATACATTTTCTAGGTTCATGAGTTTGGGCAATGTAGGTAAAATAAAATTGCCTTAGCAGTACCTTTCACACTTCTTCAGCCTGCAAATGAAGCAGTTTTCCTGATGCTGGGTTGTGTGGAAAAGAAACTCAGGAATATTTTAGTTGTCACTTATTCAAGAGTTTTTCAAATTTCTTTAAAAACATGACACAAAACATTAAGCCCACTGCTTTGGGCACTGACTAAACTAACATCTGTACTAGCAACCACAGTAACAGCAAAGGAATGCTAGTTATGCATTACTTGTGGCACTGACTCTTCTTTTGGGGAGAAATAAGTTAAATTGCTGACTTGTGAATTTCCTTGGTGCCCTAATGACTAGGTGAGAAGGTGGCTGCTCTGCCAAAGGAAAGGGTATTTCCATACCCTTGTGGGACTCTGTCATTTTGTAGGGAAGAGAGGGAGGAGTTTGACTGCTTTTTGGGAGCATAAACATTATAAATCTCATCAATCTCAAATACTATCCTGATTAGAAAATACATACAAGGACCCTGGGACAACTTGTGATTTGATGCAATGTGACTATAAACTGCCAACCAGGACAATATGATCTAGGTCAGGGTGGGTTACCTCCCATTCTGGGATAATCTAGTCCACTGATTTTGTTAATTTTGAACCATTTAAAGAGTTGTCAATTATTTTAGTGTTGATAGAAAGGAGACCATCACAGGTTTTCTCTGCTTTTTGGTACTATTTCTCAAACTGTTCATCTTTCCTCTCCCCTCACCTCTTCCTCCTCCACCTTCCCTTTCTCTCTCGCACTGACCAACCATCATGCCGCAACTTTTTTGGAACTTCTTTAAATTGTGCTTTTTTCCTACAATTGTGCCTCTCTCAAATGGATTCACTAAACCATAATGCTCAACCCAAAAGACTCAACCATCTGGAATAGTCCCAATAACTTAGGATAAATGTATGCATTTGTCATTAACTAAAACTTGTGTACTTAGGACACACACTTTCTCTCCAGTTCTTACTTAGAAACTCAAATTCTTATTTCATATACCATTTATGTAAGAATGGCTATCTGATATCCAGGCACCCAGAAACTTAAAACTGTCAAATTAGAAAGTAGATAGTAGAATATCTCAATTGGCAAACACAGATATAATACCAAGAAGTGAAAAAGCAGAAAAAGTAGAACCATAAACTTACACACGCATACACGCACACGCGCACACACACACACACACACACAAACACACACTGACCAGAGACCACTATAGGAAGAGCTTCACAAATAGAGGGTTTCATAGTAATCTGGCAAATGTTAGTTTATGATAAGAATGGGGAAGAATAAACTGTAAACACTGTGCAGTATTTTATAACATCCATTTTGTGAACAAAGGCTTCCTAGGAAGAAAGACTTAGGAGTAAGTGAGGAACAAACTCAATTTGTGTGTATTTTCTTGGTTCTCTTGGTTAACAATTTCACTCCAGCGCTGCCTTGAACCAGTGACGGCACTGAGTTCAGTTCATCTTTCCATCCAGACAATTCTTTGGATACATTTCTATTTCTCTTTTTCACCTCTTCTGTGCTCAACTAATATTTTCTTTGTTACCTCTCTATTTATCCTGTTTATTATTCTGTACTTACTTGATTATTTTATCTTATTTTTTGGAGGGATATACTGTCCTTCTTTAATTTCCTGAGTTCTATGCTTCACTAATTGTCTTATTTATTCTTTACTAACATAAACACTTAAGACTACAAATTTCTCTCTAAGTATCACTATGGTTGCATTCCAAGTTTTGCTATGTGGCATCTTCATAGTTTGATTAGTTCTAAGTATTTTCTAATTTACATTATGATTTAACTTTGGCTTATAAATAATTTGGATGTGTGTTTGAAATTTCAAAACATGTGAGATTTTCAAAATTGATTGGTTACTTGATTGCCTGTTTATTTTAATTGCCTTCTTAAGGTCCCTGTATACGGTCTATGTGATATCAATTTTTAAAAATTTGTTGAGACTTGACTTATGGCCAAGTACATGACCGCTTCCTATAACAATATAAAAATGTACTTGAAAAATAATAAATGTTTTCTGTTGAGTGCATATCTCCTATATATAATAAGCCATTCTCCAGTTCTTATTTTCTTCTGTGAATGGGGGTGGGTAGTGGAGAGGAAGTGACTGATCAGTTTTGTTCAATATATGTTTCATTATTTTTACTTTTGGTACAGTACACACTGACGGGAAATATTTCAGTGAATTTCAGATGCATCCATTGCAGAATGCCACATCATTTTATGAACTATTAGGGAAAACCACTGCTCTTTTGCATCATGATACATTATTATAATGTGAAACATCCCAATGATAGAGATGTCAAATGTGGAAAAAAAAGTGTGTCTTAGAATTGAAGAAATATGGTATTTTTGTTATTACTTTTGCAATTGTGTAAGTCCCCATTTTGTGCAACCAAAAAATTTTGGATCCTACTTAGAATGTTATAGTGGAGTCTTATCATGTGTCTATCAGCTTATGTTTAATTGTGTTATTCAAATCATTTATATTTTATCAATTTTTTGGCTTTTTGATTTCTTAATTACTGAGAGAATTATAAGTAAATCTACTGTAATAATGAATTTATCAATTTATCTTTGCAATTCTGTCAGTTTTTGCTTTATATATACTGGGGATATGCCATTAAATGCAGATTAAAATTATTATAACTTCTAAGTCAACTAACCCTTTTAACGTTAAGTAATGGTCCTTTTTTGCCAATAATACTTTTTTCCAAAAAGTGCATTTTATCCAATTTTAATATAGCTGCACTAGCTTTCTTTTGGTGTTTTCCTGATATAACTTTTTATAGACTTTTATTTTCAACCTTTCTGTGTCTTTATATTTTGTTGAATATATGTTTTTATGTTTTAACTGTTGAATTTGGTCCATTATGTTTATTTTGCTTATGGATGATTTGGATTTAACTTGTATCTCAGTCATCTGACTATTTGCTTATCTCAGAGTTTTCTAAAGCATAGATTCAGAAAAATTTTTTTTTTTCTCATTTATTCTCAAAACAAAGAAATTTTAAACTTAGGGCAAACATTCTTTAAAATACTTAGAGATGAAAATATTGAAAGTCAATTGCTCAAACATCTAAGAAAAACAAATTGGCATGAATTCTCCAAAACATATTTTAAAAGATATTTTTATACATACAAGGGTTATCAAAATACAGATGTTGGCAAACTAATTTTATTTCAGATCATAAACCATATTTGAGATCTGAGTTCTGTATTCTGATATTTCTGTGGTCTTCTGCCCTTTCTAATGATAGTACATGAAACCACAGGCCATCCCGTCAAAATAATAATAATAATAATAATAAAAGAACACTGTAAAAAATTTTTTAAATTATTTATGACTCTACTGAGACTGGTGAATAAATAGAAAAGAATAATTTGTGACTCATGTAGTAATTGTCTGTAAATAAAAGAGTGTGTTTTGAGAATGCTTGAAAACAGATTAGTCTCTGGAGTTTAAAGCACCATGGTCTGCAATATGATCCCACTTGTATCAGATGGAGGTTGACCAACCTGATTGTACTAAGAGAAATTGTCTCCAGTATCACCAACAAAGTTATATTTATTTTCAAAATGTAAAAGCAAAACCTATTTGTCATATACATAGGATAATATTTCTTTTACTCCTTCACTAACACACTTTCAGGTCTACAATTACAGACTCAGTGTTGGAATGAAAGTTTTTCTAGTCCAATCACCCATCTGATGCATGAATGGCATTTACATAATTCTGCCAAGTTGTCTTGTTGACTGTGCTATTTGGCCAAGTCTCAACAAATTTTTAAAAAATGGATGTCACTGGGACCAAAAGAAGACAATTAAAATAAATAGGCAATCAAGTAACAAATCAATTTTGAAAATCTCATATGTTTTGAAATTCAGACACACATCCAAATCATTTATGAGTCATAGTAAAGTCATTATGTAAATTTAATACAACCACAATTGGTCCATTCCCACCTACAGCAGCCAATGAGAAGGACCTTTTTTTTTCTTTTGCATTTACATTTTATTTTCCATACATTTTTCTATATAAGATTCACAGTATTTTTTTTTCAAAAGGAAAGTTGTAGATATAAAAAAACTAATGAGAAAGTGAGGATGAATCGGAGGCCCAAACTTCACCTGGACGATGACCACTTCTATACCTAACCCTGAATTGTACCCCACATCTTTAACACAAAAAAAGAGAAAGTGAAGATAAGAAGCTGTATTTGGATGACAATTATAATTAACTTTATAGTCTACATAATTTTTTTCAGAGCTCTTAACTTATATCTCAACCTTCTGAACATTTTCTGCCTATTTTAAGCATTGTAAACATTTTGAGGACCCTTTTCATCTACTGTTCATCTACTTATTCTTATTAGCAAAGTAAGAGATAATTTGGAATAAAAGCTTGAGAAAGACCTTTTTAAAAACTGAGCAGAAACTGTTTCTTTCAGCCTACCCTACCCTTTGGATCTATGCACCAAATACTCTATAGAATTAGGGCAGTACAGACATAGATACATCTGTTTCAGAACAGCCCTTTGACTATATTCTCCATGCTACATATGTCTTTAGGCTAAAGGGCCCCGATTCTATATTTGACATAACATACCAAGTCTGGTAATATTTCTCATACATTCGATTTCTATAGGCTCTCCTTTGAAATGTTCGTGGTACTGAATGTCATACTCGAATGGAGATTTTACCTTTTCCAAGTTGAGCAATCCCATCACCACCTTAGTTTCAACCATAAGTCAGAGTCTTTGAAAATCTTATCACTGTACAAATTCTTGTAGAGACCACAACATCAGCACACACACACACAAAATGAACACTTGGCATCTACTTTGTGCCAGGACCTCTGCCAGCTATTCTAAGGACATATGATAATCTCAGTCTAAAGTCACACACTCGGTAAGTAGCAGAACCGGGATTTTAGCCACATTGATCTGATCCCAAAGCCTATGCTTGTTCCCACTTTTCCTTTCTAAGTCTTTCCCTGTGTTTCGCTAAGTCACATATTTCAAAGGATACAGCAATAACACAGCGTGTAAATGGCCATCCTTTCCAAGGGCGGAGTATGAAGCCCTAATGATTCACTTGCAGCCCCAGTGCTGTGGATTGGTCACTCTCAGCACTAAGTCTCTTTAACCCAAATAGCGGAAAAGTAAACTAGAGCTTATATCTTTTCCAAATGACCAAACTTATAAATCAGTGGCATCCAAATTAATGCCACTTTGTTATAGTTAATATACTTGAAGTGTACACACACTGGGTTAATCTTCCTAAAATAATGCTTTGTGTCTCCTTCAAACAGCTTTCCATTGCCCAAACTCCATTTTCTGTCATTCAAACCCTCTTCAAGGTCAGTCTCCTATCCTTCCTCCAATCCAGTCTTGCCTTATTCTTCCAAGCTATGTGACACTGAATGCGTAAGGAGGGGCAGGTGTGGGGGAGTTGGACAGGAAGTGGAATAATGATGTTGGAGTGAAGGAATCTACAAGGTAAAGTAAGGGTGCGAGCCCTGATCCTGCCCTCTTCAATTGGTTGTTTTGAAGGGCTTTTTCTTCTTCATGGTTTGTTTTCAGTCATTGAGAAACAGTTTGGGGAAGGCCTTGTTAGGGAAAAGACACTCACAGAATAGAGTTTTTGGGTTGAGCTTATCATGAGCTGCCTACATGTTAAGTCTGAATTTCTAGAACGATCTGTCCAGCTTCCTTTTGCAGGAAGGGGTGAAAGATCTTCTTGGTAACTTGGAAGTAACCCACTATGCCAATGGTGTGCCATGTTTGAGTCAAATGACTTATTCAAAGGCTCATGAGTTTCTGGAACAGATGGGGAATTTCTGGGTACCTGTGTGATAATTGCCTTTTTACCTCAAACTATCATATTTACCTTTTGGAGTGTATATCCTGCCTTGGCAACTATGTTGTAGGCCTCTAGTGGCCTCTGGACGGTAAGAACTAGCTAGTCTTTGAGTCCCTAACACTTTGGCCACATAACTTGTTTAATTCACGTTGGTCTTGATCCTTAACAATACCTTTAGCCTCATTTGCCACTGGCAACCTCCTCCCTGTACTTCTTTCCTTAATGAAGAGGCCCACATGTTTATAGCTTTGGTATGAATTATCTGTCCCAACGACAGTTACCTATTTTGATTGATGGATTATTTGCTGACCTTGGAAAAGAAGTAGAAGGAAAAAAAGTCTTCTCTTCTTCCCTGATTTCTACTTCTCTGAAGAGTGTGCAATAACTTTTTATTATGTTGGAAGGTGAGCTTGCCACTCAGCACAGCCTACTGGATTCACTCCCTACCAGGCTGGTGAAATTCAAGAGATTTTGGCAAGGGCAGTTACGCCAGCTGTCTGTCTACCTAGAGAGCCACATGACTACAAAACTAGGTTGGATTTGTATTTTCTTGTTACTTCAAAGCAATTGGTAACAGAATTGAAATGACTTAGAAAATAGACCCAGGAAGTTGCCTAGGACAGAGCTCTGCAGACAGTGCTGGGGGGTGGCTGCTGCTACTGGCAGCCACTGTGGCCTCCATCTTGGGTTCCATCACATCCCTTTCTGAGCCAGCCTCACCAAAGCAGACTGTGTACCCTCAGCACAAGCTGGCAGTATCCAGGTAAGTTGAGCAGCTGTAGCCTAAGTTTCTGATATTCCAGGGTGAGCTCAGGCCATGCCAATGTTCTCTGAGTCACAGTTTTTCTGTAGTGGCCTAGATTCTATCAGTCTCTATGGTTCTGCCTGGCTTCCAGCCTTGTGCTGCATACCTTCACAAACTTGGGGCCTATCCTGAACCCTGAGCCAGTTGAGTTGGCTATTTCTTTCAAGCCTGCATCCCTGGCAGGGGTTTGGTCCTAGTGAAACTGGTGCTTTTATGAAGAGGTCTTTGACTACTGCCTTTCCTGGGACTGCTGGTTATTGTTTTTCACCTGGCATATTTTTCCCTCTTAAATTATGATTGGACTGTTGACCATTCTCTTTGGAGGTCTACCCTCAGAGGCCACTGTTCTGATACTACTCCTTTCTCCTTTTCTCCTCTACTGGCAGGTGCCATCATGATCTCAGCATGACCCTTGATGGAGTTAAGTCATTCATTCATTCAACCATCAGTTATTTACTGAGCAATTTCCATGTGCAGACATTGTTTCAGCTGCTGGGTTGTGACGGTGACCAAGACAGAGTCTGTTTTTCCTCAAGAAGTGTGACTATACTGTGCCTGAGAGACAACTACCCTTTCCAATGTCTTGGGTTTTCTTTACTCCAAGTCTCTAGTTGTTCTCCAAATTATAACCCACTTCATGGCATCTAGAGATCCACTTTCTTGTGAGCCATCAGGGACCATCAGAGTTAAAAACGAAAAACTGATGCTAACTAGCTCTTTCTTCTTGAAACAATGAATAACAAGTCTGTGGCTCATCAAACTTTGGTGTGAGAGGAGAAAATGAAAGGACAACTTGGAATGTGGAAAAAGGGAATTTGGAAAGAAAAATTTTCAGTCTTTGGCAACACAAAAGTGAGAAGATATATAAACTGGTCATAATGGGCTAAAAGTATTCTGAGACAAATTTCTATTTTTATATCAGAAAAAAGAGTCCCAAAGAAAGAATGTATAGAATGGGTTCTGTATTTGAAGTCTTAGAGTTCATAAATGAATGGGATTAGGAGTGAACCAAAAGAATAACTCTTCTTTCTTAAATAGATTTTACTCATGGTTTCATTTTTTAAAAAGTTTTCAGGATGAGTTAGTGTTAGGTAAATATAATGATGAGGGTCCTGTGTGTTTAAGACTTATCTGCCAAGTTTATTAAAATGCAGAATCCTGGACTCCCCCAGGAAATTATGATTCTTGGGAATTTTTCTGTCATGGTAACTACTGGCATTTTGGACCACAGAATTCTGTGAAGTAAGGTGATGGGGGAGGGGTGTACCGTGCATTGTAAGTCTCTTTTTCTAACTCTTTCTCTTCTCAAGATAAATATTTATAGAAAAATACCACTAGTTTAGGAAAAGAACAGTCCAAATTCATAAAAATTTGAAGGATGAAATTAAAAATCCTTGGGAAATATACCACCAGTTTGGGAAAAGAACAGTCAAAATTCATAAAAATTTGAAGGATGAAGTTAAAAATCCTTGGGAAACAAGTTGGCACCATGTTCACCTTCACAGAAATAAAAATCATACTCCAAACTACAGAGAGTTGTGGCCACTTTAGGGACATTGGAGGATCCGATCTGTATGCAACTTTTTGTGAGGTTGCAGATCTAATTTGCATGCTCTGTTAAAATGCCTCCAGATATGCTAGGCATGATAGAATACCTCAGTGACAACAGGAATTCTGTGTGAGATAATACATGAACTTTAATAAATACTTGTTTTAATTCATGTCTCTAAGTAATGAAATATTTCCCTTATGCTGCTACTTACTTCAGTCATTTATTAAGAAAAAACTTTTTTTTCAAAAATAGCAAAGAGTCAGACTGCAAACCAACCTTGTTTGACCTTCTGAATTTGACTTACTGAATTTTTTTTTTACCCCTAATTATCCTTCAGGCATCTTAAGTTTTTTTCCAGCCTGTTCCTAAAGTCTAGGCTTATTATAGATTCAAAAGGGAGCATGCTTCTTAATCAGGGAAAAACAACCTGTTTATAAGTCATAGGACATGTATAGCAAATATTTTAATGGGGCAGGCCATTAGACTTTTACTTGACAAGGAAAGAGTATGAGACCAGTAAACGAATACACAGCTGTCATTCTTTGGCAGGCTATTGTGTGCCTCAATTCCCTTACATACATTGACTTTCATCTCTTCTGTACCCATGAGAGACAGGTTTTAAGACAGGCTCAAGGTTAACCAAAATCACCCTAGAAAGTGGAGGGGTTAGGATGTGAAATGAGGATTTTTTTGAGTTGGAGTCTCACTGTGTTGCCCAGACTGGAGTGCAGTGGCTGCTCCCGGCCACCGCAGCCTTGACCAGCTGAGCTTCGAAATGAGGATTTTTGATGCAATGTCCTGCATTTTTAATTCCTCTATAATGCTGCACTTATAGGGCAGTTGTTCTTTCTTTGACATCTCAGGTCTGAGTTTGTTGAATTTTTATTTTCACTCAAAAAGAATTTCTCTGAACAGTGATGTGACATGGATCCTCTCAAATTTATTAAACCTTGTTGCTGTTTGTAGTCAGGTTATTTTCTTATATAAATCAGGGGGGGGAAGACAGGGTTCTCCATTTATTCAGTGTTGATTTTAGAACCTTATGTTTAACTTTAGGTCTCTTTCCTTTTTTCTCAGATAGCGATTTTCCAAACTGACAGTCAATACAATTCAAATCCTGACTACAATGAAAAGGGATGAGCATCAGCTGGGCTTCACTGTCACACACTGGCTGGTCAAGATCAAGCGTGTGGAATGTACATCTTGCAAGGGTAGCTGCCAACATGAGAAAGGGTCCAAAATCAAAAGGCACCAGAAAATGATATAAAATGAGAAGAAAAGAGAAAAACAAAGTCACAGCTCTGGGAGAGACCATGAACAAACTACACTTAGAGTGCTATCTATTCCTTGCTCAGGTTGGTTTCTCTGTAGGACATGGCCTCTTTCCACTTCTTTAATTATCATTTTTCAAGTCACCACTCAGGTATTATCTCCTCCATAAGCTCTCTTGATTTGTCTTGGCTTCATTCTTTCCCTCTCTGAAATCCTATGGTATTTATGCCTGACTTGTGATCTTGTTGTTTATTATATACTCTTTTATATGCTTGCAAGATGCTTTCTCCAACTGGATTTTAAGTTCCTTAAGAGTCTTGGAAACACAGTAGAAGTTTAAGATATACTTGAATGATTCCCTGATTTTTGTACACTTTGGGAGATAAAAGAATTTTAAGGTATTTATCTGAAATAAGACAATCTTCATGGAAAGTTCTAAAATTTGCTTGCTTTGTTCTCAAAGGACAAATTTCTTTTTGCTATTTTCCTTAAAGTAGCACCATATTAGTGATTTTCTCAAGCACTGGCTAGGGGATGGGAAAGAAAAAGTAAGGCCAGTTAAGAACACAGAGATGGGGCAACCCCCTCGTGTCCCTTTCCACTGTGGGAGATTTTCTGTCCTCTCAATAAATCCTGCTTTAAAAAACAAGACCACTACAGAGATGGGTGTATTTCAATGTGCTGGAGCGAGAGGTCTCTGGATGTCTGACCATTTTCTATAGTCATGGAGCTCAACAAAGTTTACCATTTGTATAGGAATCTTTTACCTCTTAGATGGAAAAAAATCTCTTTCCTGTAAAACTTCGTGGAATTTCTGCTTCTGGCTGGGCAACAGTTATTCAATGCAGGTCTTGAAAACTTGTGACACATTTGTCCAAATGGGCACCAAATTAAGTGAGAAAAGTCTCAACTACATATTTTAAAATTATTTTTGGTTCCAGGTGATGAACTGGGCAGACTTTGACTGGCACTGACAATAACCCTTTACTCAGACCCTGGGGATCACTTTTGATCTAAAAACCTTGTTCTCCAAACCAGCTGCACAAGAAACAAACTCAAGTCCAAGACCTTACTTCATTCTGGATGACCACACGTTCCACCTGCATTGCTATTTTGCCCAGAGGTACTTCACTTTTTAATTTGATCTTCTGCACAGGACCTGGTTGGGGATTGGAGTTTTATGCTTGAATATAGGCTTTTGGGATGATTTTTGCCATCTTGTCTGTCCCCCTTCAGTCACCTAGGCTTGGTCAAGTGACAAACATGTACTCCTAGTGGTACATCTTTTCTCAGAAGAGCTCCTTTGTTAGAACAGGACTCTGAATTGAGAAATGAATTCTCTAGAAAGAATCTCCAATTAGCTCAAGAATATTGATTAATCTTCTACTCTAAGACAGCTAGCATTTACAGAGCACTTACTACTTGCCAGGTCTTTGGCCAAGCATTTTACTTATTTCATTTAATGCTTACAAAACTGCTAGGAGATGTAAACTTCTATTATCTTTGTTTTATTAATTAGGAAACTGAACCACAGAGGGACTAAACACCATGATCAAGGTCACACCAAGTAGTGAACAGCAAAACGGATTCTCTGATTTGCCCCTCTTCAAATCTTCTCCTTCTGCAGGCTTCTCGTGTCTATCAGCTGGTGGCAACTCCATTCTTTTAGTTTCTTAGGACAAGACCCTTGGGGCCATTCTTGATTCCTCTTCTTCTCTCTAGCCCCACATCCAATTCTTCAGAAAATCTGTTAGTTTTACTTTCAAAATATATCCTACTCTGATCATTCTCTCCCCTGCCTTGCCCCCTCCTGATTTAAGGCACCATCATGTTTTGCCTGAAATAATTGCCATGACGCTTCTAACTAGACACACTGCTTCCATCCTTGTCTTGTTGTCTACCCACACACAGTCTGAGCAATCTTTCACATGCAAGTCAGACCATGTTGTTCCTCTGCTCAAAAACCAGTCATTCTATGACCACACATGCTCCACCCCGGGAACCTCCCTGCCTGCTGTTGTCTTCACTCACTTTTCTGGAGACAACTGCAGACCTTCTTGCTGTTCCATGGATACTAGATGTCTTTGGCTTTAGGGTCTTAGCATGAAGGTTCTTGGTTTGGAATGTCTCACCCTTCTTCACTCTTGCATAGTCTCATGGTTAGCTTCCTTGCTATCCAGATCTCTACTCTCATTTTCACATTACTCTATTTACAGCTAGAACTCACTCAAATAATGCCAGACCCTCTTATTCTGCCCTATTTTTCTTATAGCTTGTATTACTTTTAACAAAGTATGTAATTTTTAAATTATGTTCATTATTCATTGTCTGCCCCTCCTCCATTGCACAGAGATTTCAATGTGCTGAGTTCTCTGATGTGTCTCAAGCACCCAGGCTTGTGCCTAGCGCACCATGATCAGTGAATATTTGCTGAATACATGCACAAAATAACTTGGACCTCAAATCTTAGGATAGTTATAATTTTATTGTAGACAAATACAGTATTCTTAAGTGAAAATAGAAGAATGTAGGCTATATTGTGAGGTGGCCTTGATCAAGGGTCAACTGAAGATAAATTTCAGTGGTATGTGTTCAGATGAGAGAGATACAAGATGCAAGTGGAGGTTGGAGTTAGTTGGGAAGATAAAGTGGGATTTTCCAGGAATTATTTAATTTTGCATACAACAGAGAGAATGCTCTTTCTTCTTTACATAGAGGCCCAGAATTTAAATTTGTCACCCTGTATTTGCCACACCACAGGTTTAGATCCTGAGATATTTTCCCCTCCCACTTCCCCTGCCCTGTGGTCTCAAGGAAAGTGGCTGTTTCTCTGTGGTATGATCAGACATAATGAGAAATACAGATCAAAACTGTTGAATCACTCAAAAGCTGGAGGAATCTGGAATAGAGTTATTAGATTTGGGGTATTTTAATCATTTCCTGTGGTTGGCAGGTTCCAAAGGGTCAATTTGCAACAGAATCAGGGAGGATACACTTGAAGAAATTTCATTGCTTCTGCATAGTTTTCAAACTTGGTAGTGTCCTACTCAAGCCTCCAGATTTGAGGGCCAGTCAGATGCCTGAGACATGTGCCCTTCTCAGTGGTGACACTTCCCTGTGACAACCCTAGTCTCTAGCTTTGGTCAAGTAAAACTTTTCTATCATCTGTTCCATTTACACTGACTTACCCTGCTTTCAAGAAAATTGGTTTGCTCCTAACATGGGATGAAAGTTGAGAGGGAGAATGTTATCCTTTATGTGACTTTCTTCCTGCTCTCTTATGAGATAACTCATCTGGCTTCAGTGTATGCATATCATATCTTGTCCTCCTGTGACGGCATTAAGGACACAACTTCAATTATTGGGGGATCCTACCAATATATCTTCCAAAGGCCAAACAGGAATTGACCATAGTAACAACCTAAGCTGACCATCAGGCCAAACACATTAGTTTCTAGAATAATCTAATGGAGAAAGTGCATTGGGTTAAAGAAACTGAATATCCAGACAAGGTACTTTTGGAAATGCTTATGTTAGGGACTGAGGTCTTTATACAAGCTAATCAACTCCTGGCTGGCCCCTGACAGGCTGAGCTATGAGACACTGACAGACTGCAGGAGCAAGTCCATAGGCTGAAGGGTTCTCTGCCACAGCTGCATACAACAACCTCCCAGGAAGGCCTTGGAACAACCAAAGCTAGGGCTCATGCCAGAGATTTTGGTCCAATCAGTCTGGCATGACGGCACCAATCTTTTTAAAAAGCTCTCCAGGTGATTCTAGGTATAGCCAGAAATGAAAACTACCTGGCATAAAGGATCCAGAGACTGGATAGCTGAGAAGCTGGGAGAGAGAATGCAGCCTCCACGCCTGCCACATTATCATTATCACTATTGCAAGGGTCCCTCCCCCATTTCCTACTTCATCAATTTTCCATTTTCTCCTGGATTATTTCCACAATCGTAAACAAGTTGCAATTTCTCCCATTCTAAGTAAAAAGCCCTTTCTAAACTCCACATCTTTCTTCAGCCAATGCCCATTCCATCCTTTTAGAGAAAAACTCCCTTAAAGATGTGCTTGGTGTAGATGATGTCCAATTCCTTTCTGTCCTTCCTCTCCTAAGCCCACTGTATCTGGACATCCACCCTCCCTACTGCACAAACATAGCATATCTTGCCATCTAGTCGGGCCAGTGATTTCAGATATCCCCCCCAATAACATTAATGGGGAAACTGGAGAACCCAACACAGACATTCCTGACACACTCTGGGTTAGAGTACTCTGATCCTGCCCATGGCTGGTCTCATAGTGCCCGATCAAAGCTCAGTGAACAGAACAAAGAACCAAAACAACTTTCCAGGGCGCCTTTGGATAAGATTGTTGTTTAAAACCCTTCTTGATAAAAACCCTCAAACACCTAGGTATGGAAGGAACATACCTCAAAATAGTAAGCACCATCTATGATAAACCCACAGCCAGCATATGGCTAAATGAACAGAAACTGGAAACATTCCCCCGAAAACCGGAACAAGACAAGGCTGCCCACTCTCACCCCTCTTGTTCAACATTGTGTTGGAATTCCTAGCTAGAGTAATTAGACAAGAGAAGGAAATCAGAGGTATCCAAATAGGAAAAGAGGAAGTTAAGTTATCCTTTTTGCTGACGATATGATTCTACACCTCAAAAATTCAAGAGAATCTGTAAAAAACCTGTTTGCACTTTGACATTGGCAAAGTCTCGGGGTACAAAATAAATGTGCAAGAGACAATTGCATTCTTATACACCAACAACAAGCAGGCAGAGAACCAAATAAAAATCACAATCCCATTCACAATAGCCACAAACAAAATGAAATACCTCAGCATCTTCATAACCAGAGAAGTGAAAGACCTTTACAATGGGAACTACAAAACACTGCTCAAAGAAATCCAAGAGCACACAAATAAATGGAAAAATATTCCATGTTCATGGATAGAAAGAATCAACATTGTTAAGATGTCCATCCTGCCAAAGGTAATCTACAGATTCAATGCATTACCCATTAAATCACTAACATCATTCTTCTCAGACCTGAAAATGGCAATACAGAAATTCGTATGGAAACATAAACGACCATGAATAGCCAAAACAATCTTTAGCAAAAGAAACAAAGCAGGAGGTATCACACTTCCAGACTTCAAACTTTTCTATAAGGGTACAGTAATCAAAACAGCCTGGTATTGGTACAAGAACAGGCATACGGACCAGTGGAACAGGATAGAGATTCTGGAAGCAAAACCTCAATTTATCAACTAACTCACCTTTAACAAAGCCTCCAACAGCCACCACTGGGGAGAGGAGGACCTAGTCAGTAAATGTTGCTGGGAAAACTGGCTGATCACATGAAGAAGATTAAAACAGAAGATTAAAACTGGACCCCTACCTATCACCATACACAAAAATTAACTCTAAGTGGATCAAAGACCTAAATGTAAAACCTCAAAGTATAAGAATCTTAGAAAATGTAGGAGACACCCTTATAGAGATTGGAACTGGCAATCAATCCCTGATCAAAATCCCAAGTGCCGATGCCATAAGAGATAAGAGAAAAGTGGGACCTCATCAAACTGACAAGCTTCTGCAAAGCAAAAGAAACCATCAAGAGAGTGAGGAGACAGCCTTCCCTGGGAAAAAATATTTGCTAACTGTATATCTGACAAAGGCCTAACATTTAGGATCTACAAGGAACTCAAATGCACTGAAGGAAAACAAAAATAAACAATTCCATTAAAAAGTGGGCAAAAGACATGAATAGACACGTCTCAAAAGAAGATATATGGGCAGCCAACAGACACATGAAAAAGTGCTCAGCTTCACTCATCATCAGAGAAATGCAAATCAAAACCACATTGAGATACCACCTAACCCCAGTAAGAATGTTCATCACAATAAAACAAACAACAGCAGATGCTGGTGAGGATACTGAGAAAAAGGAATGCTTCTACACTGCTGGTGGGAATGCAAACTAATGCAATCTCTTTGGAAGACAGTGTGGCAATATATGAAAGAACTAGAAATTGATCTTCCATATGACCCAGCAATCCCTCTATTGGGAATACACCCAGAGGAACTCAAGTCATTCTATAAAAAACATTTCTGCACACACATGTTTGTTGCAGCTCTGTTCACAACTGCAAAAACAGGGAACCAACCATGCTGCCCACTAAAGCTGGACTGGATTAAAAAAATGTACATACGCACAACGGAATACTATATAGCCATAGAGATGGTCAAACATTTGGATTTCACAGCAACTTGGATGGATTTAGAATCTGTCATACTCAGTGATCTGTCATAGAAACAAAGAACAGAGTACCATATGTTCTCACTCATAAGCGGACCTTACCTTGAACAATTATCATAATACTATAGGAAAGGGATTGGCAGTAGTGGGAAACTGCCAGGGGAGGGGAAGTGGGATTGACAGTTGAAGGAGATTGCCAGGGGGGTTGGGGGGCACACCTCATCAACAAGGGGACCTGCATAATGAACATTTGTATGCCTAATCCTGAATTGTACCCCACATCTTTAAAATAAAAAATTTAAAAGTTAAAAAAAGATTGCTGCTTAAAAAATGTCAACAATGACAATGATGAGGTCTTTAGTAAAGGAGAAGGCTATGACTTACACAGTGTGTGGTGGTGATGATGACAGAACTGGAGATGAAAGAGAGGCCATCGTTCATGCTGACCTGGAGTGCAGCTTTCCTGCAATGACAACAAGGGAATCAGAGACACTCAGCATGGTGTGCAATAAGCAATGGACTGAGAGCCATCTCCTTTGGACTTTGAACTATCCTTGGGACTGCAGTCTCTTCTCTTGAGAAGGGGTTTGAGTTTCCCCATTTGTAAAATGAGGATGGTTGTTATGTCCCATCATCCTCTCACATTTTGGATAGATGTCAGGATATGCTTGACTGGCATATTAAGGCAGTGCCTTTAGACCTTGCATTGCAGTGAACAACACTGAATGGGCAAAGCCCGCTACTACTTAACTTACTTGTCACTTTGTAGTAGGACAAAGAGTTCTTCAAACATGGTCCAATTCAGTGGGGATAAACTGGGCAAACTATAAAACTGATGTTTTACTGCCATCACCTAGACTCTCCAGTGATCTGAAGGGGGTGACTTTGTCTATCTATTCAGCAAACTTACAGAGGTAAAGTAGTAGGGGAACCAATTTGCCTTCTATCTCCTCCCATCTATAAGGGACTCACCGAAAGATGAGCTTACATTTTGTTGCCTTTTGGCAGCATGGACACCAGGTAAATTTGTGGAATCACTGGTATCACAGGCAACATCTGTTAGGCAACCAGAGTTAGAGGTCTTACAATATAAACAAATGATTGAAAGCAGAACTCAGGTGGACAATTGTAACATTTTTTCCTTAAAACCACATTCAATCTCCAGCCTTTTACAGGCATGATTTTGGAGAGAATGTTTTGTTTTGTTTTGTTTGTTTGTTTTATCCTCTGACCAGCACTGCCTGCCTCCTGACATATTTCTTTTCTTGCTTAGGGTACAAATTATCTTTTTTCTGGTGAGTATTTTGAATACATCTCATTAGCACTTATTGTAATTGCATCACCATGAGATGTTCTGCCATAAATTAGTGAATACCCAGTGCTCTGAGGAGGAGTTAAGGAAGGAGCAAGCACTGAGGGTGATGCTGGAATGTCTGAGTCTGGAGTCTCCATTTGCCATGAGCCAGTTGTGGCCCCACCTGGCCTTTTTGAACCTTCTCATCAAAAAAGGAGATAAAATCATTGAGCAGAGTAGTGGTGGGCAAGGTAATGAGTGTGAGAGCTTTCTAGAAGTGTAGTTGTGATTAAGCCAAACAGACCTCTGGTTGAGCCCAGATGCCTCCACTGACTACCTCGTGACCTGGGCAAGCTACTTAAATTCTCTCAGCCATAGCTTCCACACATGTAAAATCAGGATAGTGGGAATGTCTGATTTATGGTGAACCTGGGAGGATGAGTGAGATACTCTGTAAAACACTTATCCTGGTGCCTGGCTCACTGTAAACACCACCTGTCACAGCATTACGCAGACATCTAGAGAAAGGCTCCCTCATGACAATGGAGCAATGCTTTCTTTTCCCTATGTCCCCTCTGCCTTCTCTGTCCTCCCTGGCTATGAAATTCAGTTGCTGGTGAAAACTTACATGCCAACTTCTTTTAAGATAGGTGCTGGACACAGCAAATAAGTATCTTCCACAGCAAAGGGTTTCTCATCTGCAAAAAAGAAGTCACTTTATTAAGAAGAGTAAGGCAAATTTATAACTTCAAATTTAGTGACTTCTAGAGAACATCAACCAAGTCCAGGAAGACAACAGAAAAACAAACAACTTTTTGAGATTAAAAACTCCCGTTGAGCTGTACATTCATTAACACTACACTCCAGCACTCTTGCCTGAATAGTGGTTTCCTGATCTCGTATGTTCAGTTGAGTCAACCAGTGAGCAAACAGTAAGTGAACTCTTAGATGGAACAGGAATAGCTAAGGGGAAACAAGAAAATATTAGACTGGTCCTAAGGAGCTTCATGTCTAAGTCTAGTTTGGGAGAGAATCCAAATTTGTGGAAAAAAAGCTTGCTGACAAAAGAAGTGACTTAACTAAAACATCACTGGGCTTCAGAAGACAGGGAACTTCCTTTACAAGGGTGACATGGTCAGGTCACAAGAACATACAAAACATGAGCTGTGTTTTAGTGGAGAGATGGGGAAGAGGCATTCCTGGAGGGAAGAATGGCATGAGGAAAGACAGGACAAACTAAAGGTATGTTCCAGTGTAGGATATAAGTAGGATTTGAACAGATCAGTATAGAAAGAAGTTTGGTCCAAGTTCTTTAAGTTAGCTAGAGGGATTTGGACAAAGTTCCATAAGCTACGAAAAGACCTTTGGAGGGGTTATAAGTAAAATTGGAGTGATGATTTTGGAGGTCTTAGCAGATGTAGCTGTGGAAGATGGATTAGAGTGGGGCACTTGGAGGAGGGAAATTCTTCTGCTTATTCTAATGGATGGCCAGGAAAAAGCTTAAGTGGTTTTAATCTCAAGGTTCTAAGCAACTTCAGTGTGTTTCAGATTCTGGGGCCAGAGGCAGGGCTGATAAGTTATTATACTCAGTTTATAATAGGTGTTCCTTCATGCCTCATCCTTTATTGGGTACATATGTGCACAAAAGACTTCAGCAGGGCCTTCAGGTGAAAAGAAGGTGAATAAGATTTGTCCCAAAAATCAAGTTGTGACTACAAATACTAGAAGATACAAAAGAATACATATATAGAGAGGGTGCCAAAAAATGTATACACATTTCAAGAAAGGAAAAAAAGTATTAAAATTGTAACACTCAATATATATCGATAACAAAAGATGAACACAAGTCACCTTGGGCTTCTGCAATTTTAAGAGGTGTTCAAAGTGGTTACCATCAGCGTCCAGATACTTCTGATTACAGCAAACTAAAAGTAATACATAGGCAACATGGCTTAAAATGTGTATACATTTTTTGGCGCCCCTAGTATTATTAAAGGATGATATTCTTCTATTGGCCTTTGTTGTGACATTGATATTTCTTACATTTTCAAGTCATGACTGCAGCACACGGCTGACACTGAATGCTTGGCTGGGTGGAGATTAGGAAGGCTTGTGTCCTTTATGACTGGATTTCCAGAGCAAAGCCACCTAGGATGGAAGCTAGAGAACAAACCTCAGTGCTAAGCACTGTGTACCCACTGGAAGGAGGAGGAGGAAGAAGATGTTGCCCAGGGAAATCTTCAAGCGGTGAAAAGCTAAGAAGGCTATGACAAGACACTTGTTTATTCATTCAACAGATATTTATTGAAGGCCTACTATATTCTGCAGGCTTTAAGAAGAGAAACACCATCTCTGCTTTCATGAATTTTGTAGGAGCTATAGGACAGATAGTTATTCAACATTATTAAAAATATATTATTTAGCCGGGCTCGGTGGCTCAGCCTGTAATCCCGCGCCTTTGGGAGGCTGAGGTGAGTGGATTGCCTGAGCCCGCGGGTTCGAGACCCGCCTGAGCAGCAAGACCTCATCTCTACAATAAGTCAAAAATCAGCCGGGCGTGGTAGCGCATGCCTGTAATTCCAGCTACTCGGAAGGCTGAGGCGGAAGGATCGTCGGACCCCAGCAGGTCGAGGCTGTGGTGGCCGGGAGTAGCCACTGCACTCCAGTCTGGGCGATAGAGTGAGACTCCAACTCAAAAAACCCCCAAAAAGCAACAACAAAAAAATATATTCTTTGAGTGTCTACCATGTGCCAAGGACTGTGCTAAGGCTTGCAATGAACAAAACAGGTGAAGCCCTTTGCCCAAGGAGCTAACATACTAGTACTTACACAAATTATTATTTAGTTATAACTGTGATGAACACGCAGAGGGAGAAAGCGGAGGCCAACCCTCATCTGGGAGGTCAGGAAATGTTTCCTTGAAGAAAGGTTATTTTCACCAAAACCTGAAGGTTGGGTTGAGAAGGAGGTAGAGTGAGCTAAGGAAGAGAGGGATCATTAGGCTCTCTTTTCCGTGGGCAAGAAGGAGTTCAGATCTTTTGAGAGCACAAAGAAGGCTAAGGAGGCTTTTGAACTTGAGTGAGATAGATAGTGATTCAAAATGTGGTTAGAAGCTGGGCTGGGTGGCTCAGCCTGTGATCCCACGCCTTTGGGAGGCTGAGGTGAGTGGATTGCCTGAGCCCGCGGGTTCGAGACCCGCCTGGGCAACTTGGCGAGACCTCATCGCTACAATAAATCAAAAATTAGTCGGGCATGGTAGCATGCCCCTGTAGTTCCAGCTACTTGGAAGGCTGAGGCGGAAGGATCGCTGGAGTCCTGCAGGTCGAAGCTGCGGTGGCCGGGAGTATGTCACTACACTCCAGTCTGGGCGACAGAGTGAGACTCCAACTCAAAAAAAATAAAATGAGGTTAGAAAAGGCAGTGAGGCCAGATGACCAAGGTCATGCAGGCCATGGAGAAGCTTTTGGGATTTTTCCTAAAAGCAACAGGGAACTATTGGAGGTTACGCCCATATTTACAATCAGCTTTTGGCAGGTAATGGAATGTAACAGTAAAATTGATTGAGTAAAATTATGGAGTTTGTGCTGACAGTATAGGATACTACAGTGTCTGAACTGAGCATTATTGTTTTCAAGATGTTTTCCTGTCTGTGATGATAATACAGGCAGTCCCTGACCTAATGATGGTTCAACTTAACGATTTTTCGACTTTGTGAAGGTGTTTTTTGTTTTATATGTTAATGGTGAGTATTCATACAACTGTTCTATTTTTCTTTTTATATTTTCTTTTAAAGATATGGGGTACAGTTCAGGATTAGGTAAACAAATAGTCATCGTACTCTATTTTTCACTTTCAGTGCAGTATTCAGTAAATCTCACGAGATAGTTAATACGTCATTATAAAATATGCTTTGTGTTAGATCATTTTGTCCAACAGCTGGCTAATGTCAGCGTTCTGAGAACATTTAAGGAGGCTAAGCTAAGTTATGAAGTTCTAAAGATTAGGTAAACTAAATGCATTTTCGACTTACAATAGTTTCACCTCATGATGGGTTTATTGGGACATAACCCCATTGTAAGTCAAGAAGCATATGTAATGACAGCCAGACTCACCCAGAGCGTGCTACATATAGGCGCCCTCTAAGAGCTTTCTGTATATCACTTAATCAAATGTAACCTTCTAGCAGAACTATAAAGAAGGGATATTACTCCTATCATTTTTAAGGTGAGGAAGAGATGAGGAGAGATTAAGTCATTTGCCCAGTGTTACAAAGGGTAGCTTAGATCTGCACCCAGGCAGTCTGGCTGCAGAGTTCATGTGTTAGTCCAGTGGGCTACACTGCCACCCTTGGTAAAAACCATGCTCTGTTTCTTCTCATGACAACCTTGTGAGCTAAGGAAGAGAGGGATCATTAGGCTCTCTTTTCAGATGCAAAAATGGAGATTCAGACAGAAGACAGCAACTCATGTGGTTGCACAGCAAGTCAGAGTCAAGGTCAGGAATAGAACTTAGTAACTTAGTTTTGTATTAATTCTGCACTATCCTTTCATCGCTAAGAGACTCTCCATTCCAGGAAAGCCTTGTATTAGAGAATAAACAGAACTTGGGACAAGCGTGGCTGACCAGAACTTACATTTATTTCCTTGTGGCCATGGCTTATTCTGTTGCACATGCATTAGCAATACCTGGGAGTGCAGATTCCTGCCTACAGAGCCAGCCCACAGAGCCATGGGACCGCCACAGAGCGGCCACAGGCGGCCTTGTGACTCCTGGCTGCATTCTGTGGGAAGAGCTGGGTCATGCTGAGGAGGGCGTCTGAGGTAGCACACTGTAGCGTCACAGCTGGGGAGACTCCAGAGGCTGGCATGTCCTGGTCCTGTGTTAGCCTGAGTTCACTTCCGGCTGCCTCTGAACAGTTTCTCTCCTTCCCTACATGACAACTGGAGAGGGGTGAGAGGATGAGCGTGGCTTGGGCCTGGCAGACATGTCTCACTCTTCTCCTCCTTTCCTTTTCCTTTTCTGCTTGGGAGATCAGTATTTCTGGAGCAAAGCAGAGGAAAACCTTGCTGGGAGGACCAAAGGAGGTTTTGCTGAGGCTGTAGGACAACCTCCTTCCATCCGGGTTTATCAGCTTCCAAGGCTGGGGGCCTGCTCTGTGGAGTTGGCATTTTCTGCTCTGAGGAGACTGTTTGGTTTGGAGCCTGTTTTCACTTTACCACAAAAATGAGTGACTTTTTTTTTCCTCTCTTTCTAAACAAAGGAGGGCCATTTGGTTTCCATAACTCAGGTCATCTGACTCCTTCCTGGAACATCCACTTGGGAAGCAGAGCACAACGTCTTGCTCCTCAGCTGGGCTACGTTTGGCTCAGGGGCCATGCCAGCCTCACTGCAGTCTCTGCCAAAGCCAGTAGGGTTGTGACGTTTATGGGCCACTCCTAGCACAACTGAGGCCCCTGCTGGTGCGCCCACTGGGCAGCCATTTCACTGCTCATTAGCACTGAGTGGGCAGGGGAAATGGAGACCAGAAACTCAGATTGGCCCCCTTGGCTTTTGTTTGCAACTGGAGAGGAAATTAGGGAGGGGCGGGAGTTTGAAACTAGAAGTTAAATGGAAGTTTTAGAAAATCCTGAAACATAAATTTCCTTGTCCGCTACCAAAGACCTTTCAGATTCTGTGCAGGTCGTGACACAGGTTTACCCAAAGCACTCATATCTAGGAGCCTAATAAGCTTGATTTAAATCAGGATTTGGGGATCAAACTGCCAAATGTCCCAGACGGGCGCAGGGCATCCCTGAAGCTGAGTACAGAAGGCAAAGAGAGTGGCAGAGATTTCAGAGTTCAACAGATCCACAGGCCTTCTTATAGGGTATGACTGGGGACACATTATCCATTTATAAGCAGTGGTGATGGTATCATTGCACAGAGTTGTGTGGGGAGTAAATAAAAGTGCATTAAAGTACAAACCACACTTCTTGGTACTTAAAAAGCATTCAGCAAATGTTATTCCTCTTCAATACATGGGCATCTGCACCTCTAAAAAAGACCATGTGAAGTGTGGTTTAAAATCAGAATTAAAGATTAAAATTGTCAAAATGTTTGATTGCTTACTTACATTGTTTTCCCAAATTAATATCTTTTTAGACATGAGGAATTCCTAGGAAAATGAAAAGTTTTAATGAATTTGCATGTGTGTGTTTAAATACGCACACATACACATATACTTACATACATACTGATTTTGTCTAATCCCATATACCCATGATCTTGTTTGATGCTTCCACAATCCACTGAGATATTATTATTATTTACAGTTTGAGAAACTGAGGCTTAGAAATGTTAGTTAATTGAGTTTGTCCTGCACCGCTTATGTGTCAGAGAGGGAATTCAAACCCAGGTTTTGTTGAAACGGTAAGCCTAGTTAGTCTTATAGTCTAGCAAGAAGTAGACTAGGAGTTGAAGGTCTTCATATTGACCACTCTGGAGGCAAGTGGTCCGGACCTTCACTGGGCAAGGCTGGATAACTATAGGAGACAGATATTAACTTCCAGGAGTCCAGGGCTGAAGAAAGAGCTCTATGATAGCATTCAGGGTCTTTGGAAAGGGCCTGATCTAATGGGAATGAACCCATGTTCTAGAAACATACACTCATATGTGTACATTCCCAGATTTTGACCTTGAGACAATGTAATCTTTTTCAGACTGGTGAAGAAGGAAGTTCCCAGAATTCTTCTCTGCAATTTGGTGACTGTCTAATGGATTCGGGATAAAACCAGGATTAAAATTCATTAGTAAATTCAAACACCAATCAGAGTGAGTCCTTTTATAGGGCTGATTAAATAATTCAAATACTTTTCAAGTCTTGGCAGTCTTGTCTTGATATAAATATTTACTTCTGGCAGAAAGGAAAAGAAAATAACCCTAGTCAAATGGGGGGTGGGAGTTGTTGTAACCCTCCAAAAGCTGATGTAAGGCCCAAAGTAGAGTTTACATTCCTACTGTGACATTGGCATTAGGTAGTGGGAAAAATAGTGGAGGTGAGGGACTAAAATGAGCTCACCCTTCTGTTTCTCCTAATGTCCCCTGGGCCTAGGAAGCATTTTCAGGGCATATGAAAGCCAAACATAACTGTTCAGTACCAAATTATCAGCGGGTTTGGGAATGGGTCTCCAAATGAAGGGAAAACAGACAGGCTAGAGTTAGGCTGGATATTTCTACCTTCTCATTGCCTTTTAACGTAACCAGCTTTAAAAAAAGTTAGACTTTAAACGACTGTGCAAAAATCTGAAATAAAATTATATTCATAAGGACTCCAAGTTGGTGAGATTCAGAGCATCAGGACTGAGATTTTTGGAGCCCCAGCCAGCAAGATGACTGACTGCCCTACCGGGGTTGCCTCAGTGATAATTTACAAATGTGGGAGTCTTACTGAATAGCAAAATGCGACCCACTGCTGAGAATAGAAAGGAATTAACATTGATCGGACATGTACTATGTGTCAGGCTCTGGGCTAGAAAGTTTCCACGAATGAGTGAGAAAAACAGGCCTAAGTATTCTTTTGATAAAGGACAAACTCTATGTCAAGGGACAAAGCAGAGATTTTGAAAGTAAAGAGAGTGGCTTCTACTTGGAAAGGCTGAACAGTGGTTGTGAAGTCAGAGGAATACAAGAGTCCGAACAGAAAGGGAAGAGTTGGTGGTGAAGTGTAGGTAGGTTTAGCCAAGTTGGAAAACATCCTGGCACGAGAACACGCACCGTTACGCTCAGCTGAAGCCAGAGGATGCCTTTAAAGTGACAGAACCAGCCGGGCTTGGTGTCTTAGCCTGTAATCCCACGTCTTTGGGAGGCTGAGGTGAGGGGATTGCCTAAGCCCGCAGGTTCGAGACCTGCCTGGGCAACTTGGCGAGACCTCATCTCTACAATAAATCAAAAATCAGCCGGGCGTGGTAGCGCGCGCCAGTAGTTCTGGCAACTTGGAAGGCTGAGGCGGAAGGATCGCCGGAGCCCAGCAGGTCGAGGCTGTGGTGGCCGGGAGTGGCCATTGCACTCCAGTCTAGGTGACAGAGTGAGACTCCAACTCAAAAAAATAAAAAATAAAAATAAAGTGACAGAACCAAACTGACCACTGTCGTTTTCCTTACACATGGCCCATACCCAACCCATTCCTTCCCTGGCGTGGTGTTGTGACAGGGTTTCCCTGGAAGCCCTCACTGGCTAGTTGCTACAGGCTCAGGGGGTGTGCTTGGCCAACAGGTTCCAGGTAAGATTCTTGGGTTTATACGGATTTCACCAGGCCTTGTATGCTATAGATATTCAGGAGATGTCTTTTGGTTTCCAATCCTGTTCTCTGGGACAGGTTGGAGTAACATGGAGGGTAATGAGCATGTTAAGGGCCTCAGTTCTGGAGATCCATCACAGCCCTTCCATTCATTGGTCATGGAATTGTGGACAGTTTTACCCTATTTAGAGCTCAAGAGTAGTCACCCATAAGATTGGAATAATATTTATTTCAAGTTAGTGACTGTTGCAAATTTTAATGATATAATATTATTAAATGCTTAGCACTTAAGAAGCACTCAATATATACTAATTGTCAGTACTAAGGTGGGAGCACTTATGAGCTCATCATCAGAGGCAATTGCAAAACACAAGGTGTGAATGTGTGTGCAAACTGAGAGGGTCTTGCAACTTGTCTACCAGGTTGTGTCAGGGTTGTATGATAGCGCTATGACAAGAAGCAAGACATTTATCTAAGTAGGATCTGTGGACATGAAAGCAGTGAAGTGGATCTTAAATGGGGGTGATTTTGCCCCTCAGGGGACAATTGGCAATGTCTGAGGCAGTTTTGGTTGTTACAACTGGGAGAAGAATGCTATTGGCATCTAGTGGGTAGAGACCAGGGATGGCGTTAAACATCTTACAATGTACAGGGCAGCTGCTTACTCCTGCCACCAACTTCAACAAAGAATTATCCATTCCAAAATGCCAGTAATGTCAAGGTTAGAAAATCTTGTAAAATAACTCCCATGGCTTTATATCTTTCTTTTTTCTGGCAGAGGGTCCTACAGATATAAGTGGGTAGTTACCAACCCCCAGGGTATTGGGGCAATGTCTAGAAAAATTCAGAGGTGTTCTTGGGTGATGGGTAGATGAGTGAGAGGGTAACCGCTGCAGAGGCACTAGAAAACAAGTCCTGGTTGGAGTAAGGAAGAGAGTGTTTCTGGATAAATTCCACTATGCAGGCACTGATGGGTTCAGGTTTTCTTAGTGGCAGATGGAACAGCACCTGAGCCACTCTGCTTGGTGAAGCTTTATAAAGTAAACTGAGCACTCCAGCAATGGGACTTATATTGCTACCAAAGCTCTGAAATGACAAGCATGGGAAGGCTGTAGAGTCAGAATGCCTTACATATAAATACCAATACAGGACTCAGAGCTAAGGGCAGTCTAGGAAGAAAGTGAAATGGGTTATTTTGGCCATGGTGTTCATGAGGACCAAGATTACATCATGGCCTCAGAAGGAGAGAAAGTTAAAGGTGAGGGACAAGCTCATTCCCAGAGGTGTTCAGGCACGGGATCCAGCAGCCCTGCTGGGTTCTGAGTTGTCTTTGTTGGGTTTACACACTCCTGAATGACACATGGGTTGTGACCCCCATACCTCTGGGCACACCAGTGTTTAGAACTGGTTGTCAGCACAGTCAGTCTGACTTCTCAGTCTGAAAATTATTATTTTCCCATATTTATTGTTATTTTTTATTAATTACAAAAGTAATACATGCTTAATATAAAAAGTCTGGAAAATACAAATAAATATATAAAAAATTAAAATCCTTGATAATCCTAACTCCCATTCATAAACATTATTAATATCTTAGGATATACTATTTCAGAATTTTTTCTGTGCATATTATTTTATACATAATTGGGATCATACTACACACAATTTTGTGGCATCTAGAATTTTTCTCTCTGAGGTTAATAGGGTAGTTTTAGGTATTGCAAGAAAACTAGATGAAGCTAATGCGGCTCAGGCTCTTGCAAAGTATTTTCTCCTCCCAATAAATTCACACCAAAAAATTATTGACTGTTGACATTTATAAAACTTACAAGTTATCTTCTAAGTAAAGAGCATCGTCTTTTAAGATTTTGCAATCCCGAGGTCAGAATAACTACTACACTTAAAACAGCTGTAATTTGTTGAGAATGAACATTTTTAAAAAAGGTTTGCTTTTACTTGGTAGGTGATCATTTAGAATTCATGCATGAGGTATGCGTCTCCTGACACACAAACTCTTGCAGCTGTGCACAGTCAGGTTTGAAAAGATTTTACCTTTGGAATTTGGCTCAAGGAGTAAGTCTACAAAAATGGTTAGAGACTTCCTCACAATCACAGCCAAAGGATACGGCAAATACTGATAGTTCTTAAAAAGGACACAAATTTACAAAGAAACTCAGAAGACAGTGTGGGAAGGAGACCCTGGGCATACACTTGAGTAACAGTAGATGTTCACTAAGCTGCTGTGGCATGCAAGCTAAGGGCCAGAGCTGAATTGCGTGGAGGAGGGATGCACCGGTAGCACTCTTTCCTCCTTTCCCTCTGCAGCACCCAGCTTCTCTAAATGGATGCTGAAAAATATTTAAAGAACGTCAGTTTGAAGGGCGACAGATTATGAGCCTGCCAGGAGTCTGGCCCATTCTTGTGTTTGTTAACCAACCTCTCTTCCATCATCCTACTGAAGTGACAGAGGAAAAGCATTGCATGGTGGAAGGTACCATCCACCTGCTGGTCACCATACATGAAAGTCCAATCATCTGGTGCAGAAATAAAGGGGGATGACAACTTCCACCACTCAGGACAGAAGAACTAAGGTAAAATTGGAGTTCAGGGAAGCCTATAAGCAAATCTCTCCCCCAACCATTCCTCAGAGAAGTTCGCAGTGTGCCAGTGTCTACATGGAGCTTTCATGTGGAGCCAGTTGCACACTTGGTAGAACAGGAGGAGCATCAAGTTTGACTGTATATCGGGGAGGGGCTGTTGCAGCTAACTCTGGACTGTCAACTCACCCCCAGTATAAGCTCTTTTGCCCTTAGTTACCTATGGTAGCAACTCCTGCTTTGCTTCACATGATTCTAGATTACTGCAGTAAATTTCAACATATGCATATTTTTGTCTAGGCCTGAAAGATGGGAGTATGCATTAACACATTCTCTGCAGGAGCTACTTCAAAAACCTATGGGCAAAACCAGAGCTCTGTCTGAAAGGAGAGGCAAAGGAAACATCACCAGTTATACAAAAAAACTCCAAAGGTTTGAGAAGGGTACCCGGAGAGATGCTTACCTGTGGCCACACAGTTGGCTACAGACACTGACACTCCTAAAGTTTGAGGTTCTTCCTTCCCTGAGTGTGGAGATATTTTTCTTGATCCTGGGTTCAAGTTTCAACTCCCCTACTAATGAGCTCTGTGACCTTGGGCAAGGAGTTAGATCTCTCTGAGCTGAGATTTTCTTGTCTGCCAAATGAGGGGGGACCTTTTGAAATCAGTGCCTCTAAATCAGGCACGTATCTATCACCTAGACATTTCGAGTCAGTGGGCTCAGGGATCTCTGGGGATCGTGTTTGGGAGGCAACGTAGAGAAATGACCTAAACTTTTGGAGTCAGACTGCCCAGGTTCAAATCGTTTCAACCCTGGCAGTATGGACGACCTATAGGGCACAGCATCTTTCTGAGTCTTCCAGCAAGATGAGGATACAAATAACTCTTTCCTCACTAGGCTGCTGTGATAAAGAAATAAGATCACCGAGGAGGGCACTTGGCACAGCATCAGGTGCAGGGCAGGTGCTCAGTCATCATTAGCTGCTATCACTTGGATAAAGCTCCCTGGTGATTGTGATGTGCATCCCAATTATGAAGCATGAGATTTCATGCTCCTTTATGTCTCTTTATTCTGAGTTACACAAAATGACATTTCATCATCTTCATATGATAGCAAATCCCTAGGGGTGCATCTAAATTGCATTAGGAACCTTTGACCAACATATGCAATACTCTTAACCCTGACATAGGAAATACTAGACTTTTGTTTGAGAAGTTTATAGTCCCCTACCCTCCGACCTCCCTCCCCATCTGCTACCGTAGGTACATTTTAATGATCTCTTTAGGGTGCCCACAGCAGACCTGGGTCCAGATGTTTTCTAGATGAAGTCCAGTTTCTGGATAATTGGACAGATTTATAAAACCACACCTTTTGGAACTTCTACATTTAGAATGATTGTTGTCTCTCATTCCCTTAGGAAGCTGAGCCCCTCTTGGATGTCTTAGAACTGCCTTCATGTCTACCATTCAGTTTGGGAAAGTATCCTCAAAGGGGCAAAGTTTCATCCTTTTTAGAGTGTGCAAGAAGTAAACTTAATAAGATTAAGTTGAGAAATAAAATTTTGCCTAAAAAATAAAGTGTGCTTATAAAATCATGAAACTGATTTCTCACGTGGCCAATAAACTCAATTTTCCTGAGTTTGTTACAAATTAGTTTCTTTTGCTTATAGCCATACATACTTCAAGTGTTGCCAGGCAACACCAGGACAGTCTGGCATGTTTTTCATTATTGCATGGAAATGCTCCTTTTAAAATTATAGCGCATAAAGTGGATCATTTCTCAGCTCATACCCCGAGGTCCCCCTTTCAGCATTCAAATCTCTCTGAAAATGGGTTTCCAAATGAAAGTAGATCTTTTCTTGGCACAGTACACTGAATACTAGAGTAGGAAAAAGTGTAGCCAGAATAAATAAATTTTGTGTGAAGATTTTCAAGATATTTTCTTGGCCAGGAGTTGAGTTCAGCTCAGTGATTGGAGAACCAACCAAATGTTCAACTTAAGATATATATGCTCAGCCTCAATAATTTTCAAGAACTTTTAAATTAAATTTTAAATAAATTGAATGAGTTCTTATTGCATAAAGGACATATGATTGTGGGAAACAGAACACACAGATGGAAAGACGAAAATAAAAATTAATAGTGGTCCCGTTCAGAGGTGACTGCAGTTAACATTTTGAGTATATCTTTCAAGTTTCTCTTGGCATTAAATGTGTGTGTGTTTCAAAAACAAAAATAGGCTCTCGAACCACTCTCACACTCAAGCCTGCTTCTAATTCTTTGGAGTGTAATACCTCTTCTGCCTAATAAATCTCTTTCTCTACTAAAAAAAAAAGCATCAATTTACTGTTTTGCGACATATTTTTTAAACACATAGTGCTGTATTATTAGCATTTTCTGACATCAGCAATTATTCTTCCATGACATTATTTAATTATTTGTAGGTGAAATATAATGTATATAATAGACAACCTATGGTTAAACATTTATGTTGTTAGCATTTATGTTTTTTTCCTCGCCTTCTCCTCCCCATTTCCTCCTTTGTTCTTCCCATTTTTCTTTTGCTGTAATAGGCACTATTGTGATGAACATCCTTGTAGCCACATCTTTGTCAATGTTCTCCAACATTTCCTTTTGAAGAAGTTGAAATTAAAATGCTGGGTCAAAAATGCAGTTGATTCATTTAAAAAACTGCCTTCCAAATGATTTAATGTTTTCTCATCGGTGATGAATGATAACACCAGTATTCTTACATCTTTGCCAACACTTTTGTTAATCTTTGCCAGATTAATAGGGTAAAAAGGGCAACAGAGTATTTCCCATATGATTATTGATCATAATTATTTTTAAAATTTTCTTTTCATATCTTTTACCCACTAGTGTGTTCTCCTTTTTTTTTTGAATTGGAGTCTCACTCTGTCGCCCAGACTGGAGTGCAGTGGCTGCTCCCGGCCACCGCAGCCTCGACCTGCTGGGTTCCGGCGATTCTTCCGCCTCAGTCTTCCGAGTAGCTGGAACTACAGGCGCACGCTACCACACCCGGCTGATTTTTTTATTTATTGTAGAGATGAGGTCTCGCTGCCCAGGCGGGTCTCGAACCCGCGGGCTCAGGCAATCCACTCACCTCAGCCTCCCAAAGGCGCGGGATTACAGGCTGAGCCACCGAGCCCGGCTTGTGTTCTCCTTTTTTAAAAAATTGATGTAGAAGCTGTCTTTATACTAAATTTATTGGCCTTATGTTTGTTATATACATAAATCTTACATATCATTTTTCCAGTTTTTTGTTTCCCTTTTGTTTTTTGGTGGGGGAGGAAGATGGGAACAGAAGAATTTAAAAATATATACTCAAACTATCAAATTTTTCCTTCATAGTATGTCCCTTTAGGCTTAAAAAGTCCTTCCATATTGAAAGATTATGTAAATTTTTGTCTTCTTTTAGAAATTTTACAGCTTCATGCTCACATTAAAAGATTCAGTTCATCTGGAATATGTTTAGATGTAAGGTGTGAGATAAAAATCAAGCTTAATTGTTTTTCCAAGTGGTTAGCCAGTTGTCTCCACATCATTTTTGAATAAGCCGCTCTTTCCCCACTGATTTGAAAGGTTTCTTTATTTTATATTAAATTCAAATAAGTGTTTGGCTCTGTTTATGGACTTTGTTCCAAAGCTCAGTTTGCCTATTGTGGTACTGGTCATACATTTTTTCAATTACTGCAGCTTTTTTATACATCTTAAAATCGGCTAGGGCGAGTTTCCACATTTTTCTTGGCTATTCTTGTATGTTTATTCTTCCATATAAACTTTAGAATTATTTTGTTAACTTAAAAAATCCCATTGGAAATTTCATTGGGATTGCAATAAAAGTAGATATTAATTTGAAGACAACTGATGTCTTTACAGTACCCAGTTACTGTTCTATTTAATAATAGTAAGGATGATAAAAATATAGTAATATCAGCAGCCAACATTGACTGACTCCTTACTGTGCATCAGGTCCTGTTCTAAGCCCTGTCCATCACATTTAAACTTCATAACAATCCACGATATAGGTGCCATTATTGCAGTACTTATTTTACAGACAGAGAAACTGAGACATGGAAATGTTAAATAGCGTGCTATGGTTACACAGCTAGATATGACAGGGCCAAGACTCTTTTCTCTGTACTATGCTACGAGTCCATCTCTTCTTGCTTTCTTTGGATCCGTCAGAAAGATTCTCCACATATGTCTTTACAAATTTGGTTAAATTAGTTCTTACTAGAGTTTATTTGCTGTTGCTGTATTTTTCTTGTGATGTTTTCTTACTAGTCATTGCTCTGGCAAAGGTATCAATTGTGATAAGCAAGGTATTTATTTTGAAGTCATTGAGCTTATTAATTTTCTTGTTAGTCTACTAGTTCTGCCGACTCTCTAGTTTTCCAGGAAGACAAAATTGTCATTTTAAAGTAATGATGTTTGGTCACCTTTCCTGTATGTATGTCTCTCATCAGTTTTCCTGTGCTATCCTAATGCTCATGACGTTGTCTGATATGATAGTCACTAGCCACATGTGGCTACTTACACTTAAGTTAATAAAAATGAAATGAAATTACAAATTCAGTTTCTCAATTGCACTAGCCACATTTCAAGTGTCCAAGAACCACATGTGGCTTATGGCCACCATTTCAGAACATTTCTATCATGACAGAAAGTTCTGTTGGATGGTGCTGCTGGAACTTTCAGATCAATGTTGAATACAGTGGTGAAGTGGGTTATTCTGCTTTGTTATTAACTTAAAAGTAAATTCCTCTGAATAATGACTTTTAATAATGATATTGTATTTTGAATTCAAATATCTTGATATGCTTTTTATTATGTTAAAGAAGTCTTATCCTTGTCCTAGTTTTTAAAAAGTATTTCTTAAAATTAGGAATGGATAACGAATTTAATTATCTTCTTGATAATCAATAAATTTTGCTATATGAGAGGTAAATGCCCCTTATTTCAAAATTGTCTTAGCTGTCTTGGTTGATTGCCAGCATTTTTATTTAGATGTTTGTCTTCAGTGAGCTTGATCTCAAATAGTTTCGATACTTTTAATGCCTCTGTCTAGTTTTTCCTAAAAAGCCACAATTATATTAGTACCATAGAAAGAATTAAAAGCTTCCTCTGTATTTCTTTTCTCTGGAACAGTATGTTTTAAAATTTGGTAAAACTTGTGTGAAAAATATCTGGGGCTGAGGGAGGGATTTCCTCGAATCCCCTTCTAGTTCATGCATTTCATCTTCATCTGTCTCTAAACCCATTGTTTAATTCATCCATGAAATTGAATTTTAGTAAATAAGCTTTTTCAAATCTAGAATTTATTTACTGAGTTCTTCTGCAAATCTGCCTGTGTTGAGTGTTCTTTCCCCTCTGAACTGTTTGATCTCTTTACATATTTTAAATGTATTTGTTTTACATTATCCTTCAACCATCTTTATATGGTTTGTCATTTTGTGCTGTGGGCCCATCTTTAGAGGGAATTGTTTACTGTAGGCACGCTGTGGGTTGGGTTGTGTGGAAAGCCCCTACAGAATGGATGGGCAAGGCCTTTGCAGGGATCAGGACAGTTGTAGACACATTTTGAAATGAGTTTCTTTGACTTGGTGCTTCTGTATTACATGGGCGATATAACATCATTACACTTGTAGATTTTGTTCCCCTGCCTGCTTTCTTGCTCACATTAATGTGTGATGCAGTGCTCTGGAGCCTGATTTCTGCAGGGGCTCTGATCTTGTCTGATGCCTTGCACAGGGCTAAGATCTGTCCTGGGTCTGCATTAGCATCGAGATCACAGCCTGCAGAACCTCCGACTTGGAGCCCCATGACTTTGCTTCCTGTTTAGGTTTTCATTCCCTTGGCTCTCCTATTTGGGTATTTCCCCTTCTTTCTTTGAATGGGGTCACATGTGACAGTTTTAAAAACTGTCTTAGATTTCTAAGTGGTTGGTTTTATTTTTTTATTTTTATTTATTTATTATTTTTTTCATATTTATTATTTTATTGTTTAAGGTCACCAAGATAGAAGATCTTTCTATTAACAAATTTGGGGCTATCTTTGACTCAGTCATTTGTATGTATCTTTGCCATCTAGTTCTCAGACTGGTCCTCAATTTTTACACTTCTCAGATTCAATTTCTTATTTATTTATTTATTTATTTATTTTTTATTATGAAGCTGTGTGAAAGAAACCATCAAGAGAGCAGGGAGACAGCCTACAGACTGGGAAAAAACATTTGCCAACACCAGTTCTGACAAAGGCTTAATTAACATCCTGGATCTACAAGGAACTCAAACGTGCCGAAAAGAAAAAAACAAACAACCCCATTATAAAATGGGCAAAAGATATGAACAGACACTTCACAAAGGAAGACATCCGAGCAGCCAACAAACACATGAAGAAATGTTCAACCTCACTAATCATCAGGGAGATGCAAATCAAAACCACACTGAGATACCACCTAACCCCAGTCAGAATGGCAATTATCAACAAGTCAAAAAATAACAGCTGCTGGAGAGGGTGTGGTGAAAAGGGAACACTTCTACACTGTTGGTGGGAGTGCAAACTAGTGCAACCTCTGTGGAAAGCAGTGTGGCGATTCCTAAAAGCTCTAAATACCAACCTCCCATATGACCCCGCAATCCCCCTACTGGGTATATATCCTGAAGAACACAAATCACTCTATAAAAAAGATACCTGCACACGCATGTTTATCGCAGCGTTGTTCACAATAGCAAGAACCTGGAAACAGCCATGCTGCCCGTCAAAAGAGGACTGGATTAAAAAAATGTGGTACATATACACGATGGAATAATACGCAGCCATAAAAAAGAACAAAATCATGAATTTCGCAGCAACCTGGATGGAACTAGAGTCTATAATATTGGTTGATTTTATTTTTAAGCAAGTGCAAGGAAAGTAGGAGAGAAGGAGGTATGAAAGTATAATTTTTATCTTCTGGCTCTGTTTATCATCTAAGAATGTATCTAAACAATTTCCACTTTATAGCATTAATATTTTGGGATTTTATTTGTGTCTTAGCATGATAAATTTGTAAGACTTTAAAAAGGTATAATACATATACTGTTTGTACTCTATCTCTTTAATTTTTTTACTAGTAAGTTCATTCAGAGACTTGGAAAATTATATTAATATCTCCAACTATAAATATAATTTGTCAACGTATTCTTTTATCAGTTTTGCTTCATGTAATTTGCTACTGCATTATTTGTTGAAGAGCCTGAGGCTTAAATCATGTTTGAAATGGCTACAGCCATTTCAGCCTTAGCTTCATGACTGGGTCTCAGACTTACCTTTTTCTGATTAACAATAGCACTTTTATTCTCTCTTTCTTTCTCTCTCTCTCTCTTTTTTTTCCAATCAGGGTTTTACTCTGTGGCCCTGCCTGGAGTACAGCGGCACAATCACAGTTCACTGCATGAACCTCTGGGTTCAAGTGATCCTCCTGTTTCAGCCTCCTGAGTAGCTGAAATTGCAAATACATATAGCTATGCCCAGTTAATTTTTTGATTTTTTTCTTTTTGTAGAGACAAAGTCTTGCTCTGTTACCCTGGCTGATCTCAAACTCCTGTGCTCAAACAATCCTTCCGCCTTAGCATCCCAAAGTATTGGGATTACAGGAGTGAGCCACTGCACCCAGCTCTCTTTTTGTTACAAAATGTAATGCAGCCTTTAGGAAAAAAATCTTGAAAAAGAACATATATAACATAATAATGAAAAACAACAGATTAACATTTTAAAACTTGAGGTATAGAAGTGGGAAAGAGAATAGAAACATAAAGGAATCTAAATGTAATTTACTTGACAGGGAGGAATTATTCATGAGGTTGATAGAAAAATATATATATTAATGTGCTGCATTTTTTTTTTTTTTTTTTTTGAGTTGGAGTCTCACTCTGTCGCCCAGACTGGAGTGCAGTGGCTGCTCCCGGCCACCGCAGCCTCAACCTGCTGGGCTCCGGTGATCCTTCCGCCTCAGCCTTCCAAGTAGCCGGAATTACAGGCATGCGCTACCACACCCGACTGATTTTTTGATTTATTGTAGAGGTGAGGTCTCGCTGCCCGGGCGGGTCTCGAACCCGCGGGCTCAGGTAATCCACTCACCTCAGCCTCCCAAAGGCGCGGGATTACAGGCTGAGCCACCGAGCCCGGCTAATGTGCTGCATTTTAAATGTATCTTTTCTGTTTTCCTCAGGTTCTTATTCATATTATTTACTAACTGGAAATGAACAGGAGAATTAATAAATGAAGATCAAGTGTCTTCCTCGAATTCAAATTTTCTCTCTTAATTAGAATATTTTAAATAATTATATGTTTCAGTCTTGGAGTGTTGCCTGCAGCATAAAATATGACCCATTCACTGTTTTCTCTGTGCTGGAAGCACAGCTAGGTTTGTGGGTTAAGTTACATCCCTACTCCAACAGCTAATCTTTCTTTTCGATTATGAATGAGATGATGAACCTGTGCATGTATTTGCAAGTATATGCACAGGTTCACCACCTCATTCATAATGAGGAAAAGAGAGAGGAGGAAGAGAGAGAAAGGAAGAGAGGAGGGAGAAAGAGGAAGGGTTGGGTCATATCCTAAGAAATAATATTTCATGGAGAAGTTGGAAAGTATGCCTTCAAAATGTTACTCTACAAATTCATAGTAAATTTGCATTTCATCTTATCTTAGCACAGTATCTGGTGTAACCTTTCAGGCAAAGGGATGTAATGTAGATTATCTCTCGTCCCATCCTACTTCTATTTATCCTTAGAGAGGTTGGGTCTGAAAGCTCGCTTGTCTGGAAAGCCTTCTTTGGAAAGTGCTGATGTCTTTGAGTTAAACCCTCAGGAATTTCTGATCTTAGTCTTGAGATTTTGGTTAAAGAGAAGGGGAAGGAGAACTTAAGTGACATCACAACTGAAAGGGAGTAAAAAAGGAAGAACCCTGCAGGAGGCCCACATCTAACTTTCACACTGTGACTACGTAGAGATATTTCAAAATGCTTTCAAATCGTACGTGCTTTTTGGATCTGTGGGAGCATTTCCGAATATTAAGAACACTGAATGCTTCTTAGTTTGGAATTATTCCAAGGCCAGGAATTCCAGATCCCTGCAAGGGAGCCACTGCACGTATGTTTAAATATACAAGTGGGTTTTACAATGTCAAGGAGGACAAAAAGGCATACCCCCTCAATTATTCTTATTTAAAAACAGGATAACTTCTTTCAAAAGGCTATTAGGAGAACAAAACTAGTGTGAGTGATTAGTCAATAAATGTGTGTCCTCCTTGCTCTTTCTTTCTTTTCTTTTTTTTTTTTAGAGTTGGAGTCTCACTCTGTTGCCCAGACTGGAGTGCAGTGGCCGCTTCCGGCCACCGCAGCCTCGACCTGCTGGGCTCCAGCGATCCTTCCGCTTCAGCCTTCCAAGTAGCCGGAACTATAGGCGTGCGCTACCACACCCAGCTAATTTTTTTTGATTTATTGTAGAGATGAGGTCTTGCCAAGTTGCCCAGGCGGGTCTCCTTGCTCTTTCTATGTCTCAAGGCTGTTGCAGCAAAAAGATGTGAAGTGTTTAGAAAATACACAGCACTATTGAAAATGCAGTGTATGATGACTGCTGTTTATCATTGCAGATGTGGAATCAATAATTATCTGTGTGATGGATGCCAGATGCAAATAATAACCAGGGCTCCTGGCATCTGTCTCCCTATAATCAGCCTCCCCATCTCTCCTAGTCAACCACATGAATCACACACATTTTTAAATTAGAAACTTGCCTGCTACAAATGTCTCGTGAAGGAGCCAATGTTATGATAATTCATTTTTCTCATGATATGCACTTAGTTTTACTCCCATATTCCTGTATTTCATGTAAGATATTCACCATGAAGAATGTTTCTCGGCTATTCCAAGCAAAAATCATCTAGATTAAAAATAGCTGCAGAATCTACACATGTAAGTCATCATTAGCTTCTGGTTTCTTCAGAATTAATAAATTTAGACCATTTCTTTATCATACTTATTCTTGAAAGTCCCTAATACTTTGTAAAGGAACCTCAAGCTTCTCCAGCCCAACTAACCAGTGCTGACACTGCCACCTGAGAGTGAGACACTTGGCAGACATAGGGACGAGGAGATGAGTGCCTGCTGCCTGCCGAGGGCTGGTGCAGGGCTGCAGCTTGTGGGTGTGTAAGTTGTGGATGATGAAGACTCAAGCTCAGCCTTGCCTTGCTCACCAAGGTGGGCACCCACCGGGTTGTGCCCACCCAGAGGGGTGCCTTTTCTGACTGAAACCACTGTAGAGGCTGGTCTTTCCAGCAGGAAAGACTCTTCTCTGCTGTTTTCACTTGTCTGATCTTGCTAGAAGATAGGGCTGGAATTTCCTTCTCTAAAGCAGGCTGAAGAAACCTACAGACTCTGCAAGGACTTACTGAGTGTGACTGAGTCATTGATCTTGAAGCTGCAAAGGACCCTGTCCACGTTGCGGGCATGTCGGAAACCGTTTCCTCTCACGACAACTTGAAATGACTCTGAAATAAAGAATGACGAGACACATTACTTAGGCATTGGTTAACTATTTTACCAGGCTTAAGATATTTAAAAATTAGTTCAGGTTGAAAATCAAAAGCAACCAGGTAGGTTGCTTTTACCATTTACTAACTCACTCTCACTAGGTGTCCATGATACCTTTGTGCCTACCACCTGGGATGTCTTCCTCCCTTCTCTCTGGTCATACCGATCTTACCCATGTTTCATGTCCAGGCAGTTTTTTTTAAACTGTGATCATGCGGCGGGGAGGGGGGGAATCTACAGGAAAGGGGTCTCCACTTCTTCAATCAACTCAATTCCTTTTTGGTCTGTTTTTACATATTGAATTCCCTTGAAACAATTTCTTTAGAGTCTAGAGTGCCTACACTTTTTGAAAATCACTGCCTTATGGCTTTGCAACTTACCTGAACAATGTAGTTTGTCATTACATACTGTCTAGTGTTGTTCATTTGTCTTTTCTCCCCCAACTAGAAAAACACTCCTTTTGGTTGGGAGTTGTTTGAGACCACTATAGTGTTCCTATCTCTGCTGGGCACACACTAGTAATACATAGGTTTATGTGGGAATAACTTTACTTAACGATGAATCAAAGTCAGTTGTCAAGCATTACCTACTTGAACAGACACTGGCCCCTCGGGATAATACTCTGAATAAAAGAATAATATATATATAAAATACATAGTGGGTTTGCATATTAATTTTACATTGGCATAATATATGCTCAATTAATACATGTAAATAAAATTCATTTTAAGTTAAAAACAACTATTCTGTACAGTAGTCCTACCAAGGGGGGAAAAACTCCAATAAGTTAATTAGCTAAATATTTAGGAATATTTGATGGTATCTAATAGTCCAATGTTTCACTTTCTTTAAACTTTATAGTCCCATTGTGTATAAAATATGGGGTTTAGGATAATACTGTGTGACATAAAAAGATAAATCGACTAAAAGAGGAAAGATGCAGTATTTGTGAACAAAGATCCTAAATTGTAAATTACTATCTAAATGAAGACTTTTTGTTGGAGAAAGAATGGAATTACAGAACTAGCATATGGGACTCTTTCAAAGTTTAGTAAATGTCATGAGTGTATGTCACCTTCACTCCCATGATCTAATTTAGAGACCATGCTTGCCAAGATAACAGTAACTGATGTTAATTGCTCCCTCATTTTGTGCCAGGCCCTGTGACCATGTTTGATGTCATTTAAACCTCACCACAGCCCAGGGAGGTACAGATGAGAAAACTGAGCTTAGTGAAGGTAATTTAATTTGTCCAAGACCACAGCAACTGTCAGAATCAGTACTAGAGTTCAGGTCTACCAGGCACTGAATACCATGGCCTTAGAACTCACCCACTATTCCTTTAACCACCACGCTAAAATGAATACTATTTTATGACAGATGCATAGTCTAGAAGTTGGAGTTGTGATTTTTTTTACCTTATTTTATTTTTAGGCAGGTTTGCTCATTTTGCAGAAAGGTGGAACTGGCCTGGATGTAAAGCAAGAAACTAAAATCTAAGAAAAAGAACCCAAAGGTACTACATGAGCCACAAAGAGTACAAATTAGAACAGAGTATTTTTTAGAAGTATGAGACCTTAATGATAAAGAATGAAGATATTTTAATTGATTTGCCTAGAGTCATGAAATTAGTAAGCAGTAAAATTGGACCTCATATCCAAGGGTCTCGTGCCTCAGTTTTGAACTATATTAATTGAGGTCACAGTATATGGTTTTTCAGAAGCATAAGTCCTATGACTAATAAGAATTTATATACATGTTGATGCATATATACAATTGCTAAACTTAGAAAGATGAACTTAATATTTTTCTTTAGATGTCTGCCAAGTATGTGATGGATCACTCAGTTGGTACGATACGCATTTTATTAAGTGTCAAGCATTGTGGAAGAATCTTATTTGCTCAAATAATACTATAGAAACCTATTCTGTATGCAGTTTGAATGCCAGATATACATAAATCTGCCATTTGACATTTTTGCTGATTCCAAATGTTTTCTGCTTCATTGCTGTGCCTACATCTTTCCTCAAAGATCAGCAGAGGAAAAGAAGACTCTGGAAATGCAGGCCACATGCCAAACTCTCTTCTCTAACATCATGTTCTAACATTACCAGTTCAGTTGCTAAATCCTCTATAAAAGAGGCTGCCCACATGTCTGCTTGGCTCAACCTCAGGAAGTTTAGGAAGAAAGACAGCAGGAATCCATGATGTGGCAATGGTGGAAACCAAACCAAACCCTCAGGCCTGGTGATGGAGGAAATGATGCTTTGGGAAGTACATCAGAGCAGAGGCGAGCTCCCATCCTGTCTGATACAGTTTCTGTGTTAGTGCACATTTGGTTTCCAGAAGAGCCCAAACATCTGACCCGGCAGTCTGACTGGAAGTCAGCTTTTCACACATAGGTGTTATGTAACAAAACCCTATCGAATGAATCTGCCAGCAACTGAAAACCAAACACATTAGAACCAGGTCATATTGATTTAACTCTGTTTATCCACAAAGCCCTGAACCTACCTTACAAAAATGCAGCTACATGTTTTTAGGCAACTTGCTTGTTGGGTTACAGCGTCTGTGAGAAGCAACTTGGGATTGTAGGAATTTTTAGAGGAATTTTCCACCTGAAAGTAGTTTTTGATTGAAACTTTTAAGATATATATCCTTTAAGGTATCTTTAAGATATATATTCATTTTGATTCTTTGGTCACTGTTATTTCCAACTACAGTTAAATCTCCCTGATGGCAGAAGCCAGCATTTCTATTTCTCCTGGGTTGGCTGTGCCTAACTCAGGACTGAGTCTCAGTATAAACTCATTGAATGAATGAATAAATAATATATCTTGGCACAGAAAGGGAATAAAGGGGAAGGATAAGGTGGCCATTCATTCAAGTACCAGCCAGGTATAATCCTGTTTATTTTCTGAGGTTTCATAAGGTCTGTGAATGAAAAGATGCTTCAACATCAATTGTCATTAGAGAAATGCAAATCAAAACCAAATGGAGATAGCACTTCATACCAGTTATACTATCTACAATAAAAGAGATGGACAGTAACTACTGCTGGTGAAGAAATTATAACTCACATACATTTCTTGTATAAACGTAAAATGATGCAGTCACTTTGAAAAATACTTTGGCAGTTCTTCAAAAAGTTAAACATAGTTACTTTATGACCCTCCAAATTTCATTCTAGACATATACCCAAGAGAACTGAAAATGTACATCCATACAAAAACTTTTATATGAATTTCACAGTAGCATTATTCACAATAGCTAAAAAGTAAAAACAGTGGAAAAGTTAATCAACTGATTAATACGGTATTTTTATACAATGGAATATTATTCAGTCATAAAAAGAAATCAAGTTCTGATACATGCTATGTCACAGATAAATCTTGAAACCATTATGCTAAATGAAAGAAGCTAGATACAAAAAACTACTTATTGCATGATTCCATTGATATGAAATGTCCAGATTAGCATATCCTTAGGGACAGAGAGATTAATGGCTGCCAGGGATTGAGGGAGGGGGAAACAGAGAGTAACTACTTCATGGGCATAAGGTTTCTTTTTGGGGTGATGAAAATATTCTGAAATTAGATAATGGTTATGGACATACAACTTTGTGTTATATTAAAAACCACAGGCTGGGCTCGGTGGCTCAGCCTGTAATCTTAGCACTTTGGGAGGCCGAGGCTAGTGGATTGCCTGAGCCCATGGGTTCAAGACCAGCTCGGACAACTTGGCAAGACCTTGTCTCTACAACAAATCAAAAAATTAGCCAGGCATGGTGATGCTTGCCTGTAGTTCCAGCTACCTGAAAGGCTGCGGTGGAAGGATCGCAGGAGCCCAGCAGGTCAACACTGGGGTGGCCGTGAGTGTGCCCCTGCATGCCAGCCTGGGCAGCAGAGTAAGACTCAAACTCAAACAAAACAAAATAAAACAACCCCCCCCCCAGAATTGTATTTTTAAAAGGGCAAATTTTATAGCATGTGAATTCTAGTTCAACAAAAAAAAAAAAGAAAAGAAAAAAGGAAGTCAGTGACTGGTTTGGTAAACTTATTCCATTTTGTTTTCTGCTTTTATTTCTTTTCTTTTTATTTTTGGAAATGTGGTACACATAGTTTTGAGATGACCTCAATAAAGATTGCCTGTCTTCATTGCTTCTGAAAATCAAACATCTGCATATTCTCTACTTGCTCTGGTCTTCCCAGACTTCAGTGCCAAATTATTGCTAATTATATTTCATCTTGTGAGTCAGTTTGAATTTTCTCTCCTATTAGATGCTTACTGTGGCATGTAGCACCTAAAATATAGTAGAGAGATTGATGTTTTATAGATGCTTCTGATGCCTGAATCATAGAACCTTTTTCTTTTATAGCTACTTATTCATAACAGCTTTAGTGAGGTATAACTGACATACAAAAACTTACACATAAAGTGTACAGTTTGATATACTTTGACATATGTATACAATCATGAGGCAATACCACAGTCAAGATGGTGAACACATCCATCACTCCTCAAAAGCTTTCTTGTGCCGTCTTATAATCTTTCTTCTTGCCCCTCTCCACCTCCATTCCCATGCAGCCACTTATCTGCTTTCTGTAACTGTATACTAGTTTTCATTTTCTAGAATCTTATGTAAATGTAATACTACAGTAAGTAATTTCTTGTTTGACTTCTTTTACTCAGTATAATTATTTTAGAATTCATCCTCAATTATTTTGAGATTTATGCATGATTTATTTATTTTTTTGTTGTTGAGTATCATTTCACTGTGTGGATACACTACAATTTGTTCATCTATTTACTACCTGAGTTTACATTTTTTGGCTGTTAAAAATATAGCTGTTATGGGCTGGGTGTGGTGGCTCATATTTGTAATCCTTGCACTCTGGGAGACTGAGGTGGACAGATTGCCTGAGCCCAGAAGTTTGATACCAGCCTGGGCAACATAACAAAACTTCATCTCTACAAAAAAATTAAATAATTATCTGGATGTGGTGGTACATACCTGTAGTCTCCAGCTTCTCAGGATGCTGGAATGGAAGGACTGCCTGAGCCCAGGAGGTTGAGGCTGTCATGAGCCATTATCGTCAGGATCACACCACTGTGCTCCAGCCTGGGCCACAGAGTGAGACCCCAACTCAAAATAAACAAAAAAATAAAAATAGAGTTGTTATGAACATTTGTTCACAAGTTTTCGTCTGTATACAGATTCCCTTTTCTCTTGGGTAAATACCTAAAAGTGGAATGGTTAAGTCATATGGTAGGTATTTGTTTAAGTTTTAAAGAAACTGTCAAAACAATTTTCCAAAGTGTTGTGCCAACAATGTATGAGAGTCCTTCCTCCAAATAAAAATATCTTTAGATGAAAGAAAAGATTGAGCAGAGAAAGAAACAATCCATTCAGAAGAGGTACCTGATGGCCAGAAACAAGTGTTTTGAAAGATAATGAAAAGTGAGAGAAATAAAATCACAATTTGATGTTGCTTGAATGTGTCTGTATTAAGCATCTAATTATCGTATGATAAACATGAAGCCTAAAATTACCTTCCTGTTGTGTTAACTCATCCAGTTTTATCAGAAACAGTGGGAAACACAGTAGGAATAGTACAACTGTTGCTGAAATGACAATGTGAGGGGCTAATTATAATGTATTTCTTGTTCTGGAATACAAGATCTTCAAGTGTTGAGCAGTTGGCAAGTTGCACATTTGATTCCAATTAGTTCCTTCCTGGAGTACTTGCTTACACAGCACATTATGAACTATGCAAGTTTAAGGCCAACCAAGTGGGACCAGAGCAAAATTGAACTCAGGCACAGGATACATTTCCTAGAGAGGAGCTAGATTAGGTAGGGTCAAACTAACAATGGGTCAATTTTCTTCATTACGCAGAGGCTAATCTGCAAAAATATTTAATTATGAATTTTAAAAAAGAGTCTGTGTTGTAAGAAAGGTAGAATTATTTAATTCTGCAGAAAATGTCAAAGTTGCAATAAAGGCTCTCCATATAGCAGGTGAGTTCCTACATGTTTTAGAACAGGGCCTGTAAATACAGTGACATAAGTGCCATGCTAAATGGCAACCATATGATTGACATGGGTATTAAAGTGACAACAGAGAGTGGTAGGGATATGGTGAATTAAAAGTAGTACATTTTTCTTTTAAAAGAAGATATTCAGTTCTCAATAATTGTTAGCTTGTAATAAATGCAGATCCAGTGCTGTCAGACATGACTTTTCAAGACAATATGAAAATCTGAATTTTTAGGTGAAATCAGATTTTTAAATATTAGCAATAAATTTAAGTTAAAAGTGCAGTATGCATCAAAAAGAACATATGACCAGATCAGATAGGGCCAGTAGGCCAGCTTATAACCTCAGAGAATAGAGGAATTCTGGGAAGACTCCCTTTCCCGAGAGAGTTTCACTCATGATGCGGACTGGAATTCTTTTTGATCACAGCAGATTAGATATTTTCTCCACTCCCTGTCCCCATTAAGAGTTCCTGTTAAAATGCAAAATAGTTTCAGGAGTGCTTGTTTCTTCAGTCATTAAAAAATAATCAGCCAGTAATATCTTAGCCAAAAATGAATTAAGTCTTTAAAAGCCTAGAGTTGTAAAGGAGACCCCAAGGGGGTTTTCTCCAGATAGCATCTGGTTACAGATGGCCATTTTGCCACTGCTCACATAATTCTATGGGTGGAGAGCTCAGACCATCCACTCCATTGTTGGAAAACTTTAGTTGTAAAAGTTGTATGTGTTAAGCCAAAATCTGCCTCCCCGAATTCTTCTCCAAGCTTTCCATGGTGGTCTCCTGAAGCTATACATAATGAGTCTATTAATTCCTCCCGCATGGGAATCTTCCTATGAGATGCTCTTGTGAGCATCTCAATTCCTGGCCTCAATCTCTGTGGTTACTTCAGTCTTTCCTCATCCCACAGGCATCTCATTAGTGCTCTCACTGCTCTTTGAGCAGACCTCTGCTATAGAGCTTAATGCATAGTTTTGTAATTTATTTGAGCATATGACTATCTCCCACAGTGAATTTTGAGTTTTGAGTTTTGAGTGGGGAAGGGTTTGGGAGCAAACATTTTTGTACTCATAACTTTTCACATTTGTTGGTGCATAGACAATACTAATAACTGATGAAAAGAAAGACGGAAGAAAGGGAAGCAGGAAAAAAAAGTGAAGAAAGAATGAAGGAAGTGGAAGATAGAAGGAATGAATCCATGACTAAATTATTAATATGGTTTCAAGATCCATTCTCCTATGGACATAAGTAATCAATTATTCCATTAACTAATGGTTACTTAAGTAATATATCAAGTAATATATCTATTAATTAATTAATAATTAAGAATGTCAATAATATTGTTAAAATGTGGAACTTGAAACCATAGTTGTAACATGGGATGGGTCTATTGGCTCTCTTGACCTGGACATTGGAGGGTTATTGATGCACCCTAAGATTGCATCAGTTTTTTTGGTCAGAGGCATTCTTGTTGGCTACCAAGGCAGCTATGATTGTCCTTGTCTCTTCTGCTCCCTCCCCTTAACTGTTACCAAGTCTAGTTTTCCTAAACCTGCTTGCTTGTAAAACTGGCTATTTGGACCCAAGTTCAACACTTTATATTTGTCCTATTAAATGTTACCTTGTTACGTGTAGCACGACATATAAAGGCCTGTGCTGGGTTTTGGTTTTGTTGTCTACCCAGAGCCTTATCTTGCTGCCTCACTCAGCACTCAATTTGCTGTCAGAACCATTGCTGGTGTTGAGCTGGCGGTGAAAGCCAGCTGAGATCATTGTCTTAGGGGAATGCAGTCATCAGCCTGGAGTGTCTTGAGCAGGACAAACCTGGGCGGGGCTCCACAGTAGGGGCTGTTCTGGGGGCCAATGAAGGGAAGGAATTCACCAAGAGAAAGGGGAAGGGGCTGAGAAGAAAGGTTTTTGATGAACGCACATTCTACCTTCTTCACTGATCTGTCTAGAGCTCGGTCCCACCATTATACTTTAGAAATACAAATAATCAGTTATTTTCTTGTTTACTCTGTCCAACAATACACAATGATTAATTAATAATTTTTCAGATATTCTGAACTTTATCAATGTCCTCCCCAATTTTCTTTCAGTGGAAAAACATACAGACATGCTTTTCTCATCTAGATATGAAGTTATTGTCATCATGATTCTAACATTGACCTTTAATCCTTATTAAATGATACTGATGGTAATAATGTCATCTTGTTTTGTATAATAATTTACACTTTTCAAGGTACTTTCACATAAATCCCTGGGTCCTGAGGAAGATCACAGAGAAACTATGCCTAGCTCCATCTAATAGGTGTTTGTAGAGTAGACAATGGAATGGTCTCTCATGCTTCATGAAAGCCATGCTTACTCCAGAGAATGGTCAACAACAGACCTTCAAGGAAATTCGTGGAAGAACTTTTGATACAAGGATATCCTTTCGGAGTTTCATTTTCTTCTTAATAATGTTATTCTGCAATCAGCATGGCTAACCCTTATGATTCTAGTTCAACAGAGGTGAGAGCTTGCCTTTTTCAAAACCTAGGGCTAGCTTCTGTTATTGTGTCTTTTTCTTTATAAGAAATGAAAAGGTAGACTTGTATAGTTTACTTTGATACAGAAAAATATCGTTTGTTTATAAAATATGCAATACTGCACATAAACTGGATATTTTAAGAATATCTAAAGAAAGTTTCTTTTGATCTTAGATTTACTAGATTTGTCTACTTTATTGGTTTGGAAAAATTTGTCAGTTGAATTGCTTTAATATTTAAAATGTGCTAGTGCTCCTTGGTCTTTTTTTTCCATAGTTTAAATTTTTTTTTACTTAATTCTCAGTTCATTTATTTTTGTTTTTCATTTAAGACAAATTTGAAATCTATAGATTTGACAGGATCAGATCTTGTGGACCCTGGTATTCGCATGCCATATTCCTTTAGTTTTATATATGTGATGTCTTTATTGTCTTGAAGAACTTAATGGTATGTAAGGGAGAATTTGGTTTACTTTTTGAGTCTAGAATTACTTAGGATGACATTTTTCTATTGTCCAAGTGGTTGAGATTTTAATTTTAATTTTGGTCTTGTTCTCTCTTTGGCCATTACATTTTAATTTTGTTCATTTTAATTATATAGTTCAAAAGAAAAATTTCTTATGGTTAAGTGAAAAGAGTTAAGAAAGGTCAAATAGGCAAAAATCAGTGGCACAGTTTTTTGGAGGAATACATTAATCAAGACATTCAATCAATATTTATTGACCGCCCATTAAGTGCCAGGTACTCTGCTGTGCAGTGAGAATTATAAAGAAATAAGGTTCCTTCTCTGTCCTCAAGAAGTCTACAGGAGGAGAATTGATGACTAAGCTAGTGAATTTGCAGAAATTGTGCTCATTGTCTCTAGACTTTCCGATGCATTACAAGTGAAAGGACAAAAGACGGAGTCAAGCCAAAGAGCAGCCATTTCAACACTGTCTAGTTCTGCCACGTTTTTCTAGCAGTTCACTTTAATTTACCCTCTAAGCACCAGCCAAGGACAGAATTGGTTTCTCAGAGGTAGTTATTAATAATTGTTTTGCAACTCCCCAGCTTGTTTCGTATTAATTAGATTTTCTAGTCCAAGTATTTGCCTCCAGCCATAAGAAACCAAGTTAACCTAATCAGCCTTTCATGACACAGTTAAGTGACTAGCCCACCCGGCTGTCTGCTGTCCATCACCTGACATCAACACCTGTGCTTACCTGCCCCTTCATGACGACATGCCGTTTCATGATGACATGAAACAGACCACCACACAATCACCCTAATGATCTGCTCCCACTAAAGGGAAGGTTTAGGCATTCAACCTCAAGCAGCTGGCGTCATTGCTTCTGCTAAGCTCTGGCCAGATTATGTGCTCATTGAGCTATGGCGGCCATTGCTTTAGCTAAGTTCTGGTCTGGCCATGTGGCTCTTTGAGTTATGACCACCATACTTTTCACTAAGCCTTGGCCCCCGCCTACCTTGAGGAGGCAAATCACCTCTCTCTCCAATTTACTTGCTAAATAACTATATTTTCCAATTTAACTTCTGTGCAATTCTTTGCATCTTTTGCACTGCACTGGGTCAAGACCTACATCCCTGCCAGCCCCCGAGTCTGACCTAACACCAAGGTTGCAACACATAGCAGAACTGCTAAGCTGAAAGACTGGGTTTTCTTCATGAATGTAATAATTGCACAATTAAGGAACTCCCTTGTTTTGTAATTGTTTTAAAATTAGGGAGCTATAAAAATACATTATACTTACATACACTCACAAAATGTAATTAATGTAAATATCCTACTATTTATCCTACTCAAAGTACACAAAGCCCAAGACCTCTTACAAGGCTCAGGCACCATATTCACATGGTTATATGTTTCTGTCAAATTTACAAAGGTGAGATTTCTGAATTATTTTTCTTAAAGAGATTCTCTCAGATCCATCCTTGTGGCAATCACATTTACTCCTGCCATCTGTGTTGCCGGGCAAGGATTCATTTAAAGGACAGTAAGTAATCTTTTTTGATTGCTTTTCTTTGGGAAATTAGCAAAATATCTCAGAATAGTTAGCCACCAAGTATTTTGCTAACAACTTTACATATGTATGCAAATATTTATGAATGTACATATGTATTTATGTACACACATTACATATTTATGCATGTATGGAATTAATCACCAAGTGTTACTAACAACTTTATACACTTACATATATATATTTAATGTTATGATGTTGGCACAGATTATTCAGTGTGTCTAACTCCCTGTAAGTCTTTCAGCTGTTATAAAATATAGGCAAAAATTGAAATAAAATCTTCAAGAAATCCCCTCATTTATACCCATAAAGTATGCTATATACATAGGAATGTGATGGTATTTGAAAAGGACTGAAATTTCTTCCTTCAATATTTACTATCTTATCAGAATTGTATGATGTATTTTCTCTCATAAATAAGTAACTCACACTTGGTATTTTGGGAGACTAAGAAGGTGTTATCCACAGTAAACTCTCAACAGTGAAAGATGCATTTCTGGAGGGAAGGGACTCATGCAGAGCATTTATCCTCCTGTCTCTCCAGCATCTTGCACAGTGCCTAGTGTGCAGTGGACACTTAACAGTAAGTTTTAAATAAATAAAAGAAGAGTGATGGGACACCTGTCAAGAATTATATGAAGAGAGACAGCATGTTGATATTTTAGACAGTCTATTACAATACAAAACAAGAGCAAGGCCCCAACTTTAATCTGTTATGGAAAATATTGTGATTCAAAGAAGGCTGGTAGAGATTTCCTATATTAATGATAAAATTATTATGCCCCTCCACTGGGACAACTGGAGCTGTCCACCACCACTGTGTGAGGACTGGCAGATTAAACAACTTAGATAAACATATTAATTATGCAGAAAGACCAGCACTCAACTAAATACTTAGATATATCCACATTTCAGGGGTGACCCATGATCCCTATGATCCCCATCTGGTATCTGTAGGGCTGTCATGAGGATGAAGGGTGACTCCACTTCTATCCAGAGCAGGATGGTAACTCAGTGTTCAGTACTGATGTGGGAATGAATCTAGTACTTCTACAATTCTCTTGAAATTAGGTTCCATGAAAGACAGAATTTGGACGAATCTTTTCAAACTTTTAAACAAATGACAAGCTGCTTCTTTCTTTTCTTTTTTCCCTAGAAGCAAATTTAGTCAGCCATTTCTACTCCTCTTTTCTCCCTACCTTCCTGCTCCTCTTTTTCACCTTGTACCAGTGAAGTAAATATGATTTGAACTCAAAATATCAGTGTATGAAAGCAATTAGCATTTAATTTCCCTTTACCTCCTGCACATATGGTGGATGGTTCAGCTGCCAGAATTTCAATGCAAGACTTCTTCAAAATCTAGGAGGAGAGGAAATAAAAAAGTCAGCATACAGTTTATTTTGTTCAAAGAGAGAATTAAGGTTTTGCTTTTAGCTACTGAGACAGAGGTAGAAAGGTTCAAGGACATTAGGTTGCAGTGTGAGGTAGAAGGGGAGGGTAGCAGCTTGACTATTTTTTTTTTTTTGAGTTGGAATCTCACTCTTGTTGCCCAGGATGGAGTGCAGTGGCACACTTGTGGCCACTGCAGCCTCGACCTGCTGGGCTTAGGCAATCCTTCGGTCTCAGCCTTCCAAGTAGCTTGCATCTTGACTATTATCACCAATGCCAAACATTTCATGAACCAGATTGTGGAGATGCTGTTGGGTGTCTTAAAAGCCCTAAGTATTACTCATTCATTTGTTCTTTCGGCAGATATTTATTAAGCCTATGCTATGCCAGTCCTAGTTTTGTATAAATTTAACAGAGTTGTGGAAATGGAACTTACACTTGAAATGATAAATTATAATGGTCTGTCATATGTGGTAGGTGCAAGGGCAAAGTGGCAGACAGTAGGGGCTACAGAGTTTATGGGAGAGATTACTGGTAGCAGATATGCTGGGAAGGGCTTCATGGGAGAGATGGGAGCTGAGAGTAGCACTCAAATAAAGAGGAGTGGGTTGAGGGGAGGGTTAGGGTCCAGGCAGGGAATGGCATGAGCAAAAATGAGAAAGTAGAAGTACGTAAGCCTCTTTAACTGGAACAAAGGGATTTTGAAAAGCAGAAATAACAGTGATCCTAGAAAAACCTGGAGCGATAAATGGAGATGGTCAACTCTCCACAGAGCTGCAAAGTCAGATGATTTCGAGTTACTTTTTTGTTTGGAAAGTTTGGGAAAATGTTGTGAGAGAAGGCTTTGAAGGTTGTGTTTGCCTTTCTCTTCAAGAGGACCCCCCAAGAGACTTACTTAGATGGAAATGTACTCCTGTCCAAAAAGAAGTCTTGTAGGGTTGAGTGACGAGTTTGGGGGGACTCCATGACTGCACAGGGAGTTCATAATGAAAATTTCTGGCCAGAGCTGGGTATGTCAATGGTAGCATTTAAGCTTCTCGCCACAATTTACAAATCCTGCCTCTCATTGAATATTGATTCTAGAATTTAAACTGAGTATTTTAGGCAAGTATAGAACAGAGAGTTAATTTATGAACCAAATGTAGTATCTTTACTCAGGCCTAGCTTAATTTGGAGTTTGAGATGATTTAGAGAGCTGAAGGAAACCATTCCTCTATTCATGGAAGGGGCATTTGTTAAAGCAACTAATGATATAATTATAAAATGTAAAGTCTGTAAAAGGAGAAAGTATCTTTTTAGCAATGGGAAATGCCCATCTGTGTGTAATTATATGCTTCTTTGTTCCAGCTTAAGTGATACATACAAGATACACATAAATAAAGATACAGTAAATTATAATGGAGGGAAAAAAAGGGAAGATGATTCCAGGAGTGAGAATAGCATAGAACAAAAAAATGCTGTAATCTTATTTTAAGTCCTTGCCAGAGTGGACTTAGTGCCAAGATTTCTAGTAGCAAATAAAAAAAATAGACAATATTCATGAGCTTCTCAATCTGCAGAATAAAAAAACAGTTTCTCAGAAGAGATAATATTTACCCATTCCAGAGAGAAATATGTGCATCCTTATCAAGAAGCATTGCAAACGAAAGTGAACAAACATGCTTAAGAAAATCCTTAGCTGATATACAGGTAACAACATACTAGAATTAATTCACTGAGATAAGTTCTCTTACAATCGTGTGTTTTAGGTAGCCATATATACCTGAAAGTCATAAAAAACAGCATTTTCTTTTATTTTTTTTGACAATTCTAAAAATTCAGGTTTCTCAGCTTCTTTTCCTTCACTCTGTACAATTTCATGGCATTTTTGTACTTTGATCTCCCCATTTGTTTTCAGCTTCCTCCTGATTCTGAAGTTGGAAGTAATGTATTCCTTCAGCTTTTGTCTTATTTCCTCAGCCTCAGGCTCACCTACCACCTTTCCCCACCTGAAACACAGGAGTAGCCTCAGTTCCTTGCTAGTCCATGAGCCTATCCTTACTACAGCAGGAAGGGAATGCTCTGGACTCCCACATCCCCTGCCCATCTTTGCTAGACTCAGTGTTCCTCACTTACCTGACTTGGGTACCTGGTGTGAAACACTGAGCTCCTGCTGTCCCTTCATTTTCAGTCTGGCTTGGGATCAAGGATTCCAAGGATATATCCTAAGCACCTGGGTTTCCAGACTGGCTTCTCCAGCCTCCCTTTCCCTATGGCTGATCTAGTCTTTTTTTGGTTTTTTATGCCTGTAGCACCATCCTAGGACTGGGGCCTGCTAAGATCCTGGTGCACAGTAACTCATCCTAGACTGCCCGACCTGAATTATGATGATTGCCCATATTCCCACCCCCTAATTTGCTACCATTGGGCTCTTCCTGTTTGATGGGGCACTTCAGCTAGTGATTGCCTTGATTGAGGGAGGCAACCACCCCCTTCGACTTGTCGTCAGGCACAAGTCTCCAAACAGCCTACATTTGAAGGAACAGAGCTAACCCAGAGGGAGAACCTTATTAACTAGTGGCATTAGAATAACATGAAGCTATTTTTTGATGGTTTGAATAAAATTCCTCAGGCATTGGACATCTCCTAATAAATCATTTTATCATCTACAGCAAAACACTTCAAAATAGCCCAGGAATACAAAAAAAGCTGTTGGACCAATTCTGTCCCTATTCCCCAAACACACACATGAAATTTTCACCCGTGTAAGTTCCTGAGTTTGAATCAACCTTTCTGAACCAACTCTAATACTTAACTAGGGATCGGTAAAGGAAACATCCGTGAATCTTTGACCACAAAGACACACTCACAGGGTTTGTCATAATAAACACACGCCGAATTATTCTCTCAAAGTGTCTGCAATTAGCTGATAAATCTAAGGAGTATACAAAGGGCCAAAAAATGTCAGCCAAGGGCTGTGCTTTAATCCAGTAAAAACACAGCTTTCCCAATCTTAACGTAAAACATCTGGAAGGGATGTATTACAGCCAATAGAGTAAAATTTATCAGTGAGGGGGATGGGCAGGATTGTGTCTGAAACTGTGGCTCCTACTAGTTTGAAATGTCTGGTTTCAAAAGGTAGGAAGTCACAATGGCATTGGGTGGATTTGGGGGTTTCTCTTGGTTATTAGCAGCTCAGACTGTATGGTAATCAGTCTGTCTGAATTGTAGCAAACAGTAGATCAGCTTAGTGACAGGAAACTCTATAGGGGTGGGGAAGGCCTGGGAAGTGATAGACACAGAGGAGGTGTAGAAATAACAGTAGGGAATCACTGAAGGAAAATTACTAGACGCAGTGAAAGGAACTCACTCGGCTTTGGGGTGATGTCAGGTAAGAGGCTTTGAGGTGAGAGTATAATTGGTCTACAGAGGAGAAAGGGCTAAGATCATCACACGCCTCAAGTATAATCTTATGTGAAAAGTTGGGTCTTGGCATTGGTCCTGTATTACCTGGTCTATGCTCCTTGACAAATCTTTTAACTTTTCTGAACCCAGTTTTGGGAAGCAGTTTAACAGGGTGAGTAGTAGCTTAGAATCTGGAATCAAATTGCTTGGGTCAACTCACTCAGCAGCAGTGTGACCTTGGGTGAGTTCTGTAACCTCTTTGAATCTCTGTTTCCTTATCTATAAAAATGGAATAACAATAGTACCTACCTAAAGTACTAACATAAAGTTGTTGCATTGGGAAGATTAAATGAGATCATGCAGGCAGAGCCCATAGCACAGTGCCAGGAACCTGGTGAGTACTCAAATAATGGAAGCTATTATTATCAAGAACTTATGCTCTGGAGACGGGTAAGATAGATTTGGACTCTGAATGAATTTATGTTCAAATCGAAGCCCCATCACTTATTGGCCATGTGGAATTGGACAAGTTACCAAACCTCTGAATCTCAGCCTCCACTTCTACAAAATGGGGTAAGAAAAACACTGACTTCAAATGGCTGTATGATGGTTAGCAGACATGAAAGCAGAGATATTTAGTTTGTAAAATCAGTCAGACACAGGTGGTAAAATTCATACTGGTCTGGAGAGTGAGGGAGAGTGTGAGATCCAGGTAAAATGACCAGGTTTTTGTCTTATAGACAGCTAGACAGATGTGATTGAGCAATACAAAGTTAACAACCCTTGGGCCACCAGCCAGCATGTATACTTCATGAAAATAAGGCACCAAGAAATGTGCTCAGAACTACCTTAGCAGTAACGCACTTAGGAGAATGTCTGGTATATATTCAAACAAGGATACCTATTACTTTGTCATTATTATTGCTACTGCTGCTACACTTGGGCACAGATGGTAATTCATACATGCTTAAACCCATCATGTACCACTGACTCTTAATCATATTGGCTGAAAAAAATTGAACCAAGGTTAATGCTATTTTCCTGCCAACTTTTGGACAGATTTCAAAGAGAAAATAGATGAGAAAGCATGTTTGAAATCCATGAAGAACTAAATAAATGCAATGTGTTGTTACTGGTAGGGTTACTGGTGGGAGGGGGAGTTGCTGGAAAGAGGCAGCAGATGTACAAGATCTTTGCCAAGTTACAAGAGCTGTTTAATGTATTTAAAGTGAATCCATTGTGGGACAATCTAGGTTGTATATAAGATTTTATTATTTCAGATTCTAAAAGTCTAATGTCCTTTGTCATGAAGTTCTCAGTTTATGCAGAGATTTCTTGAGAATCTTTAAAGAACTGTGAATATTTGCACAGAATTTTGAGGAAGCCCTACCTTACCACAGGCACACTAATTTTGTTTTGTTTTGTTTTTCAAATTGCTTTGCTTCCTTCTCCAATAAACAATCTTTATTTACTTGGCCATTTCCTGTTGGAGGATTTCTGTGTGTTAATAATGGAATCAGTCTCTTTTATCCACTCATGGTATAAGGGCCTTTTTTCAGAAAGTCTTTCAGAGCCCATTTCTTGGTGTCTTATTTGTTGTGAGGGACACATTCTGGTTTTAAGATGTCTGGGGCTTGAAGTATGCTGGTGCAAGACTGGTTAATTATACTATCGACCAATCATAGCTGTGCAATTCTCCAAGACAAAACCCTAGCAGTTTTCCTTAACCTTACTCTCTTGATTGTTCTACAAATCCAACATGAGTTATGCCACCTAAGTGCTAGTGATGTGACCAATGGAAATATCTCTATATCCACCCACATTTTAGTATAAACTGCCATCCTTCAGAGATTTATCCTAGTTTATAATTACAGAAAACATACACATTTTATTATTTGGTCATTGTCTTTTTAGATTATAAACTCTACAAAGGCAAAAATTATAGTTGTTTCTACCCACTACTATATCCACAAAGCCTAACCAAGCACATTGTAGGCATTAGATATAAATTGGATAAATAAATGGCATACTTTCTGCGTGACTTCATAAATGGGCATTATAGCATACCATACATTAGTCTCCCTTTTCCTCTATAAGTATAATCTCAGGGTCTTCTGAATACAACGCTATATTCTGCACCTTGTTATACCTCCACTTCTGATTAAGCATCATCATCTTGGGAGACTGCCTTACTAAGAGGCCTATTTCAACACCTCCATTTTAAACAATGGCTTATCAGTTTAAACAATAATGTCATAGGTGTAACATTTTCCCCTTGTGTAAGATCTAGGTTGGTTGGCTTTATAAAAGGCCTCCACTCCTTCATCTGGGAAAAACAGAGGTCTGTGTTTGGTGGGTGGGGCTCCAGCTCCCACAGACACACGTTGTTACAGCTGATGGCAGAAAGCATGTTGGATAAGCCTGGGGACCATTGCGTGTAGAAACAGCCAGGCAGCTTGGAATATACAACTGGCTCATCCACATCTCCAGGACTGTCAATACTCCCCCCATGAATTTTGAAATCATTTAATCTCTGATTTATTAATAAAATGTTTAAAAAGTTACCTTTTCTAAATATAGTCTGATCCACACTTTAAACCAAAAGGCCCACCTATTGTTAACAATTAGCAATTATCCTACATCCATGTCAGTTCCACAGAGTCTGGCTTTAAAATAAAAATGGAATATTATACACACATCTTTCTGGGAATCATGTATGATTTTATGTATACGAGCACATGATACCAAATAAATACTATTACATGAAAGGAACATATTTTTAAGAGGTTTCTAAATCTTAAACAATAAAGCTTATTCTGAAAACATATCAAAGTCTTTGTCTGAGGCACCCAGCTGACTTAAATAGAGGCTACTCTTCTGTTAGTCTCATACTCACTGCGAATCTGGTCTGAAGGAGAGTAGGACAAATAAGGTCTGAAAGTGAGGGAATTCATTTTTTTCCCTACCAAACCACTTTTCTCTTAAGTATTCAGAAGAAAAGCTCAGAAAGTTGTGAACTCCAAAATGTGGTTTATTTAGTAAGATGAGCTTGCTGACCTCCTACAAATTGATGAAGTGAGTGGCCCTCCTTGGGAGTTAATTTTCTCCTAAAAGTCTGCTGTTGCTTTTAAAATGGGTCTTCACAGATTCCTAGATATAGGAGAAGGAACTGCAGGAGGAATGGGGATGATCTGAGGATTAACTGAACATGCCCCTCTGCAAACTTTGTAGCTTCTTCAAGCTATGGGAATTTTTATTCCATTTGAACTCTTAAAATAAGCTGAATAGAAATAAAAGCATAGGAGAAATGCCTGGCCTCAGTGTCTGTAAAATATGAGTCTAATTAATGACTGCTGAGGCAAATGCTTTCTTAAAAAAATGTTTTCTGCTCATACAAAAAACGACAACAGATTCTATTGAGCTGTCGTTTTTGTATGAGCAGAAAATAGGTCTGCTAATGTGAATGGAGTCCAAAATGCCACCTTTTATAGATGCAATCTTGGAAAAGGGATGGGAGAAGAAGTGAGGCGATTTTACAAGAAACAGCCACAAAAGTGCCCACTGGTCATGCAGTATAGGTCTTCCATGGGTCATGAATGCTGTAGTCATCTGAACAACTTTATAATTAATAAACATGCAAAGCACAGAGCTGGTCACCACGGGAAATACGCCACATGGGACAGTTTCTGTGACTGCACAGCTTAGCAACTGAACAAGAGGAATGGTATACAGTGTGGAACAGATCCACGTGCCAAGCAAGGGTTTCCAACAGTTGGCACCATTGGAGTCCAAGGCAGGACGAGAGAGCAGGGCAGGCTCTGTAAAGCTGAGAAGATGAACAGTGTCTTGAGTTTGAGACAAGCCTCAAGGTAGGATTCAGATGGGGTGAAGGAAAGGAAGGAGATTCCCTCCAATGACAAATAAACCTGATTTAAGCTGAAATACACCTCCCCATCTGCTAGCCCTGGAAAAAGGATTTGTTCAGTTTCCTAGGACTTTGCACATGTTACATAGGAAAATTCTTAGCAGTTCTTGGTGGGGTCTTGGAAGAGTAGGTGGAAGGGAAGCCAGGAAGACAGACTTTGCCTTTTGTCACAGCTTTGCTAAGGCCTGGGTCGTATTGGGGATTACATTTCTTCCATTTTTACCACAAGTGGAAGGGAGAAATCAGCACAAAACTTGGTTTTCACAAATAAAACCAACTTCCATGGAATAGATTAATTCCTCAGTTTTGTTGATCTTACAGTTTTCCTGATAAAGTGAGTGATCATGCCACAGCTTGCGAGAAATCCTTACAAACATAGTTGAGTTTGCTCAATACTTGTTTACGTGTTGATCCAACATGCAAAACACTCTATGTGCTGACTCACCCTCCCGTTAATAGGAAGTCCAATGTTGGCTTAAATATTTATTCCAGGGAAATGCTCCTAGATGGAGAAGTCTTGATGCTAGCAACTATGGGCTCTCTTCATACACAGTGTTCCTGGTTTTGGATACCACCTTTGATTGCGTACCAAGTAGGGACAGCTGAGAAGAGAAGCTGGCATTGTGGTAGCTAGGCCAAGCGTCAGGATTCAAAGCTGCTGACCCATTTCAATGTTATCTGAATCCAGGTTTCATGCAGGTTCCTGTTTCACTGCCTGAAGCACTTTTGAAAAGGCAACAAAGACTCAGAAGCCTTGCTGGACGGTTGCTTCATATTTTCACTTGAGGGCTGGTGCTAAATTCACCAGCTATTGTCAGTGGAAACTCCTTGAAGAAGCCACAGTCTGAAAAAGGCAAAGGAATAGCTTCTTTCTTCACCGTTTTACTGGCTTAAAGGGTCACAATCTTCCAACCATTCAGATTTTTTTCTTATAATTTTATCACTGTCTTCTGCAAAAGCGAGTAGGAAAACTGTCATGGTCTCAGAGGTGAAGTACTGCGCAAGTGTGGAAGGGGAGCTGTTTCTTTCAGGCTAAGGTCATGTTGCCAGCTTCTCATAATGATGGATCGTCATCTGTTGAATAGTTATTAAGATTTTTGGAGGTGCAATCTACCCAGTAGCAAAAGGCAAAGAGCTCTCCTCTTCCCCCCCCCCGCTGCATATGAGATCAGGCCACATGGATTCTGCTCTTGCCTCTGCTGTAACCATGTGAACTGTGTTGGGCCAGTTCACATTTTTGGTTCCCAGTGTCGTCTTCTCTGAAATGGAGCTGCTTCTGGCCTGCCCACATTATTCAGTAGAGTATGGTGGTCACTCATATTGTGGGTGTTAGAGACAGACCTGGGTCTACTCTGGATCACAACTCACTGTGCTGTGGGACCTTGGACAAGTTAGTGACTCTCTAACCTTTTACTATTGCCTTCTATAGAAGGGGTAATAATATATAAATCAAGTGGTGCTTGCAAGGATTTGATGAGATGATCATATAAAATGGTTTGTAAAGTGCCTGGTACATAGTAAGAACTCACAGGATGGTGGCTTTATTTTTGTCTGTCTAAGCAAAAAGGTTGGAGAAATAGCGGGCTCTGAAGTCATGGGACTGGGATGCGACCCTGCTTTCTTTATTAGTGTTGTGGGCTCTTGGGCAGTTTATCTGAGCTTCAGTTTCTTCATGTGTAAAACAGGAATAAATATTACTTCATAGCATTTTTACATGGGATAATAGGACAATGCTTGGTTCCAAAGTAACTTCTCGACAGTTAATTTCCTTCTGCCCTTTCCCTGTCTCCCATGGTTGAGAAACTAAAATGGAAAACAAGTAGGAGCACTTTGAAAAATAATACATTATACAAACCTGACAAATAAGTGTTTCTTCCCGAAGAGGAGAGGATTGAAAACCAGTGAAAAGATCAAAACACAAGCACCAGATTGAAGAAGTAGAGAGACTGGGGACTAGATGAGGCCAAGCCTGGGTAATGAGCTCTGGTAATGCAGTGGTGATTTTCCATTTCCTCAGACGTTCATGGTCAAGTGGCATGGAACAAGCAGGACCTCTGGAGCTAGGCCTGTGCTCAAATTCCCCACTTCACCATTATGAGAGGGTGGACTTGAGGCAGTTTGTCCAACCTTCCTGCACCTCAATTTCCTCATTCATAAGATGGGGATAATAAATCCTTTTTCAGAGGACAGCAATGAAGTGCCCAGTGGAGGAGCTGGTGGAGAGAAGACGCTTAACAAGTCATGGTAGTTTTTCTTTTTCACAGGCATGAGTGTTTCTTCATCATCCACAGGGAATATGGACAAAGTGCCATGATATCTAGTTTTCCTGAGTCTTGATTTCAAGTCTGATCACTCTGTTGTCAGATTCTATCTGGCTATAGCTAGCTCCCCATTGTCCTTGGAGTAAATATATGACCTTCAAAGATCTGGCAATTTAGCCTCTGCCTGCTTCTTTACTTCATCTTCTGCCATTCTCCACCTTAAGCTCTGCTCTTTCATTCTCCTATGCACCATCTTAGGGCCACACTCTGCCAAGAACACTCCTTCCATGCTCTTCCATTGGTTGGCTACATTTCACCCTTCAGATCAAAGGAGCTTGGGTTCTTTGTCTCTTCTTTTAATCTCAGGAGCACATTCTTTCTTTTATACCATTGATCACAATTTAAATCACACACATTTACTTATTTACTTGTTTTTAATGTTTCTCTCTTGTTACCAGGATTCTGTGTCTGTTACCAGTGTTCTGTGCCAGGTTCTTGTCTTTGCCAAAGAAAATAATTTCAGAACGAATTGAACATAGCAAGGCAGTTGGCAAGCTTATTAAAAGTGGAAGTAACAGAGTATTGCACCTCAATTTAGGGAAAAGTGCAGGTGGACACAAAAAAAGTGTTGTGCTGGGGGGGACTTTTGCTCATGGTATTGTATGCTACAATAATGAAGGGGTAGAATATTCCATTAAAGGTGTGGATTTTCTAAGAGATGGGTGGGTAATTCCCGGAATTGGGGTGCCACCCAATTTATTACTATAAATGGGCAGGGTCAGAACTGTCATGGTGTTAGAAGGAATGTCATTTTGTATGCTAATGAGCTTATAATGAAGATAAAGGTTAAGACAAGACAACTTGGTTATTTGTGCACATGTCCAGGGGGATTCACCAACTGTGCCCTGTCTGGTGGTCGGCTCTCAACCACAAACATCCTGAGTAGGCTGCAGCAGGCATGTTGGGTGAGAGTTATTTTAACAGGTTTTTTTTTCTGAAATCTTCTAGTAACTCTGAAATTGGTGCAGCCCTTAAAAGCATCTCCATAAGTTTCTGAATTGTCCTATAGTTTCTATAGTCCCGATATTTCTAACCTGTCTACTCTATCCTCTCCCACTAGACTGTAAGCTCTACCAGCACAGGGTCTCTACCTGCTTTAGTTATTACGGAATGGTCTAGAGCCTGTCATAAAGGTTTACAATGAGTATTTGGTGAATAAATAAATACTAGTCCCGGCAAATTAATTTGAGACTTAAAAATGTGGACGCTTGGGGTAGAAAACTTTGTGAACCATTTCAGCTTATTAGAGGCTTCTTTGCGATCTTATTTGGGATAATTAAGCCCAGTCCTATTTATTCTGAGAAAATAACCAGTTACAAAACAAGATCCATGGGAATAAGCTGCAAGCTGGAATAGATGCTTCAAATGGTTGGCGGTGTGGGGGGGGGGTGGCGGAGGGTGAGAGTTTTGCTTTCCAGTCTCAAAAAGGGGGAATGAACCTACTTCTTGAAAATAGTTAGTCAACTTTCAGGCCATATTTATTTCTGTTTGATTTGAGAAAGATGAGCCCTGCTGTGCTTATCCCTGTTTCTCTGTTCAAGCAAACCAATTAACAACTGCCCTACACATGAGTTTTGAGTCTTGGAAGGATCAAAACCACTAGCATAACTCCCAGATAAAAGCTCACAAGAATGTTGTCATTTAGTTAAAAGTATTAATACCGGAATCTCAAATTAATTTATTCCCTTTTGGAAGGCTATTTCACTAAAATTTCTTGCACATCTTTGGTGTTATTTCCATTTGACAGTGGGGTTAGTTTTACAAACATCATGGCTCATATTGAGTTTGGGTGAGTTGCTAATGCTGAAATATCCAATGACAACACTGATTTATGCAACTAAAAAGATTTTAATTATCTGTGTAGGAACCAAATCTTAGGCACATGACTCATAAGAACCTTTGGACAAATAAGAGTTGGCCCTGTTTGGAATGCTACTGTCTGAAGGCGGGACTACTGACTCCTGACTGGGCTACTGCCTCTAGGTGTCTCGTCTTACTCCTACATCCACGGACACTGCCATCAGATTATCTTCTTAAATGTCACTTGTTTCAGTGATTACATACACTCACTCTTAAGTTGGAGTCGAAATCCCTTCAAGGCTTTTGTCAATCCACTTCCAGTACAACGTCTAGGTTTATTTTCCATGACCTTGGCTTTTTTGCCAAGATTGTCCCACCAAACAGATAGGTATTATTACTATTATTGTCCAAATATGCTTTGCTCTTTTCCAGTCTCTGATCTGAGGTCATAGCATCCCTCCTTTGGCACTACCAACCACTCTCACCCAGTCTTTCAATGATTCAGGTCTTCCCTGCCTTCTCATAAAGGCTCCCACCCAGTATAATCCACTTCTGAACTTTTAAAGGTTTCATGATCAGCACAAATCCTGCAGTCAACCATGTTTTGCAATCCTTGGGTTGTTGTGTTATATGGTTGTTATAGTTCATGCTGCTGCTATTATCAAGTATGCCACAGTGACCTGAAAAATAATTTACAGCAGATGTCCTTCACTTGTGGATCTATAATTGGGTCTGATACCTCTCTATCCTATCAATAACTTATACTTCCTGGTTAAAGTAGTTTGAGTGGTTTTTACTCTTTGCAAACAAACACATTGAATGACAATTATCATCTGTACATATTTAAGGTTAGAACTCCCAATCTGAGGTGAGATTATTTTTCAAAATTTTGAACATTTAAAGTTATATATATAAAATTGTTCTAAAATTATACCTGAAGCGCTTTTTTAAAAATACAGATTTAAAATAGGCAGATTCCTTGGACCCATTCCAAACTGACTACAATATAATCTTTTGGGAATAGGTATTGCAAACATGACTCCCAGGTTATTTTAAAGTATATTCAAGACAATTTAGAGAAGCAAGAAAAGCTGACATTAATGTTCCTCATATGATGGGAAAGGGAAGTAGAAGAGGAAATAATTCATATATCTTGAGTACCTATTATGTGCCTGGAAAAATATTAGGTATTTTCCTTAGTAATCCTTGTAATCCTCAAACAAGCCTATGATGTAAATCTCATCAGCAGTTCCCCTTTCCAAACAAAGAAAGAAGTGTCCAAGGATCTGTAAATGGTAAGTGCATGAGCCAGCATTTAAACTCTGGGCTGCCCAGCTCCAAGGTTCTTCCTTCTCACTCTGCTGGAGTTTCTAGCAAACCTTGGAGGGAGAGGCAGCATGGAGGCACAGCCATGCTGGAGGTTTTCCAGGTTGGTCTGGGGGAGCTGCTAGATCCTGAGCCCCTAGGTTGGCAACCCCTGAATCAAAACCCCCTTGAGTTTTAAGAGCACAGTGATCCTCTGAGTTCCAAATGAGCATCCTGGACCTCAAGTCTGGGACCTGGTGAGCTTCCAGTGAAGACTGTGGGATGTCTGCCTGGTCAAAAACCTAAAGGAGGAGGTCTCAGTGCCTCTGACCATCATTGCAGTGTAGCAGGCACACTGACCTACCAGCCAAGGCTTTAAGGGCCAGTAACATCCAATATTCCAGTTGGACCAAGAGCCTGACCTGTGTGTGGAAGGCAGAGAAGGGAAGTCCTGGAAGCCAGTGTCCTGTTCGACATCCAGAAAAGGACTATGGAAAACCACCCATGTAGGTGAAGGAGAGATGTTGACTGTGCGAACACTGAGGAACACTGGAGCTCACATATTTGGGGGTTACAGGATAAAGCAGTGGTTCTCAACCTTGGCTCAACATTAGAATCACCTGGGGAGATTTTAAAAATTTCTGAAGCTTCAACTGCAGCCTAGACCAGAGGTCCAGGCAGTGGCATTTTTTTGAAGCTCTGCAGGTGATTTCAGTGGGCAGCAGTCTGGTCTAAAGTATGTGCAGCAACCAAGAGATATAGATCCAGTCTGCAAATGCTGAGAAGGCAGTTGTGTTCAGTCACGGCTGTGAAAGCTGAGGTCAGACAAGTGTAAGCAGTCAGCCAGTTTGCCCAGATGAGAACTGAACTGAGAGGGTTATCTGAAGCTTGGCTCATTGTCAGAGAAGTGCCCCCTTCCATTTTAAATTTTCCATTGTCGGGAAGAATTGGCACAGGAGAATGAGAAAAGAAACATGAGTAGAAAGCAAAAAGGAGAAGTGGGACATGGTAGACAAAAAGATATATGAAGGAATGTTCTCTCAAGCAGGAAAACACCAGCCTTAAAGAGATGGAACTGGGGTATTAATAGCAGATCAGGGCAGAAGGTGCCTGGATGTCCAGTCTCAGAAAAAGTGCTCTACTCACTGAGTGGATAATGCCCTGCAGAGCCTGAAAACCGTCATTCACGGGAAACACATGGTCCTTACTGTCTGCAATCCGAGCCAGCTGAGAACACAGAAAATACACAGACACACACAGAGCTGTGTTAGGCTTGAATGTGGAGAATTTAGGAAAGCCACTGGGGTCAGGGGGCACTACCTACTTTCAGAACCCAGAGGAACTTGAAGTCTTCACTGGGCTCAGGGGCCTCCCTGAAAAGTCTTCAGTAATAATGAGCTTACCATCAGCCGCCCTGGAGCAGGCCCGGAAGGTTGGCTCCAGTTTTTACATTTGTTTTAATACTTTCTCCTTGGGAGTAAAGGTAAGTGTAACCAGCATGATGAGCATTTGGCCTGCGTTGATATATTTATGAACTTGGGGACAGGCCATGGGCTCATTTTCTCCCATTCATCCGAATTCCTATTGGTAATTCTGCTTAAATTAAATAGACTCAAGTTCCCTTTCAGAGAAACTTTAAAAACAAATTCAGGCTTTGGTGGTGGGTATGGCCAACGAGTGGGGACCCTCACTTTTCACCCAAATTGCTCATGAAGGAAAGGCCTTTGCAGTTGGTTTGGCTGCTCCTGGTCTACGGAGGGAGAACTGAGGGCCAGGAGAAGGTAATCTGTGGGCTTGTCTGCCTCGCATCTCTGAGGTAGATTTTGCAACTGCCACAGTGCTGGCCAGCATGCATGGTTTAAAAAAAATATTTGGGGGGGGATATTTTACTGATTGAAAAAGTCATACTTACTCACTGCAAAAACTTAAGAAAATCCAGGAGAGTTAAAATAAAAAGAAAACAAAAGTTAATCATAATCCTATCTATCCACCTATCTATCCATCCATCTATCTTTACTAACAGTTTGACAGATCCAGTTTTTTATGCTTTTTTTATGCAAATATACACATTTTTATATTTATTTATTTGAGTTGGCGTCTCACTCCATTGCCCAGGGAGTGCAGTGGCACACTCACGGCCACTCCAGTTTGACCTGCTGGGCTCTGGCGATCCTTCCATCTCAGCCTTCTCAGTAGCTGGAACTACAGGCATGAGCTACCACTGCCTGGCTAATTTTTTTATTTATTGTAGAGATGAGGTCTCACCAAGTTGCCCAGGCTGGTCTCGAACCTGCAGGCTCAGGCAATCCCCTCTCCTCAGCCTCCCAAAGTGTTGGGATTACAGGCTGAGCCCTGAGCCTGGCCCACATATTTATTTTTAAAGTGAACACATGCTATTCCTACTGCTTTCAATCCCATTTTGTTAACTTCATATGTCATGAGCATTTTCCTATGCCATTAAAACAAAAAGAGAGCCGGGCTCGGTGGCTCAGCCTGTAATCCTGTGCCTTTGGGAGACTGAGGTGAGTGGATTGCCTGAACCCGCGGGTTTGAGACCCGCCTGGGCAGCGAGACCTCATCTCTACAATAAATCAAAAAATCAGCCGGGCGTGGTGGCGCGCGCCTGTAATTCCGGCCACTTGGAAGGCTGAGGCGGAAGGATCGCCAGAGCCCAGCGGGTTGAGGCTGCGGTGGCCGGGAGTGGCCACTGCACTCCAGTCTGGGCGACAGAGTGAGACTCCGACTCAAAAAACAAAAACAAAAACAAAAACTAAAAGAGGAATATTTATATAGGTTGCTAACAAATTTTTGCAACTTGCTTATCTGTACCTGTGCACACATTTTTGCCCACTTGCCCAATTATTTCCATGTTCTTATATTGAAAATACATTGCATTCTTAATGGGTGAAAAGGATTGTTTTTCTTTTTTTTTTTTTTAACATATTTTTATTTTAAAATTATGGGGTACAGTTAAGGGTTAGGAATACAAATATGCATCGTTCAGGCACCCTTGTTGATAAGGGGTGTCCCCCCGTCCCCAGACAGATATTGACTACCATTAATCCCACCACCCTTGCCATTAATCCCACCACTCCCTGTCAACCCCCACCATAGATTCCCAAGGGTTGTTTTTCATTTGAATAAGTAAATCCCATCTGTCAAATTAAATTAAAAAAACAAACAAATACATTTTCCAAGTTATTTCAGACCTCTTTTGACGTTTTGGCCATTTAATGTTTACTAAGAAATATGCTGCCTTGATGGTCTGTGTTGAAGACCCCAAGTCCATCAGCAAATGACTATATATCTCTTACGGATCCAGCAATTCCTTTCTGATTAGTATTTCTAGAAAAGTAACCTATCTAAGAGACATCTATCCCGTGGATACAATCTCTGCACTGACTGTGCATGTTCCCCATCAATCACAACCTCAGTATGCTCCAAATCTGAGGAAATCCGGATCATACCTGTGTCTCATTGAAATCCTTCACACCAACGCAGTAAACAATTGCACCAAGATCTCGGGATCTATTAGCCTGGGTCAAAAAAGAAAAAAAAGAGAGCATTAGAAAAAGAAGCAATGACAAAAAAAAAACCTCCTTTGGGATCTGCCAGACTAACTTCAATGATCTGGTATTTAACAAGCATCTACCATGTGTCAGGTACTGTACCAGAAAAGGTGATCCCGGTCTCTATACTTCAGTGGACATCACATTCTAACATAATGCATGGAGGACCTGGGTGGCTATTCCAATGGTAAGTGTTGAAAAAGACTCACTGAAGTAGAGTCTTAACAAAGGTCGTTGAAAGATGAGGGAAAGAAAGAGACCCTGCAGGCTAAGATAAGTCAGATGATCTAGGGTAACCACGACCTCTTCTTTCTCTGATAAATTTTTATTGACATTTGTTTGTAATGACAGTATGGTATCATGAAAGAATGTGGCTATTGGAACCCAATACACCTGGGGTTCCCACCTGGCTTTGCTCTGTAAAGTGCACTGGGGGCTAAGGGAGATAACGCATACAGAGCTCCTCACATGGGAGTCCCTCACACTCCAATTTTAGCACACTTTGTGAATAAGGCCTTTTCATTCTTACAGAATAAACTGGTTTAATAGTATGGGAATGGTGATCCAGTTTGAATAGGTAAGCCCATGGCTTCTCTACAATGAAGCATTCAGAGGGCAACATAATAACATCCAGGTTTTGCCTCAGTTTTAATATTTAATTTATTAAAAGGTCAGATATCTGATATCTGATTATCCTATTTCAGAATAGAAAATAAAAATTGGAGATCCTTGGCACATACAGTAGGTGCTTAATAAGTAATTGATACTAGATATACAGTAAATGCTCAATATATGCATATTGATTTAAACTGTGTGTATGTGTTTGTGTGTGTGTTTAGTACTCAAACCCACGGTGTCTAATACTGAATTCTAGAAGGGACAGAAACATATGTCTTTTTTCTTTCACATTCGAAATATTCTCTGCTGCTTTCAAAATAAAATAAAATTTTAGACTCAGTTTAGCCCCCAACCTTATCAAAAACAACTCTGTGATTCTTCTTCTCCAGTTGGGCTTTATATAGATTTGCCAAGAATGGAAAGGTTCACTTTCTTTATATCTTGAGCTTTATCATTCTTCTCTGGAAAGCCTCTTACTATTGGCTTTGGCACTCTGAGTATTTTTCCAAGTTTGTATGAGCCATACCTAAAATTCCTTTCTACTAATCCCTATTTTAAGCTTCAGACACCCATCATTTATGTTAGCTCCAGTTCTTTCCTTATTAGGATTTTTACTTCATTTGACTGTTATTTGGTGCCCGAACAAGCCATTTTACACTCCTATCACATAGTTAGTCTCTACTTTCAAATACAGAAAAATGTTATTTTCAAATGCTCAAGGAGTGTGTCATAATAACTTGTGTGTTTCCCTATTGTGAGTTACACTTTGTATTACTAGGAGGAGAAGGGAATTAATATGTTTACCTACATAATTTCTCTATGCCCTTTGCCAGCAGAGACTTAAAAATGTGACCATTACTTCATGGTAAGTTATTTTATGGTAAGACCCATGAGAACAGCTCCTGTCTCACTCACTTCTCTGTCTCTAGTGTCTAGCAAATTGTCCAGCATATGCCAAGCTCTTTAAAAAAATTTTTATTTTATTTTAAAGATGTGGGGTACAATTCAGCGTTAGGTATACAAGAGGCCATCGTACGGGTCAAGCTCTTGCTATTGCTGAATGAATGGATGAAAACATACATGAATGAATAAATGCTTTGTGTTTGCTGAAGGAGCTGAATTTAAATTAAATAGTAGTCAAGAGCATGAGGTAAGTGTAGTGCTACAATTAACTCCTTTCCCAGAGCCAGCATCTCCCTCCCATACTGCTGTTTTCCCTATTGTTTCTCTCTACCTTGGCCTGAATGAGCTTTGTCACTAATGAGGCTTCAGTACATGTTCACAGTTAACCTGATTCCTTTTATACCAATTATACATACAGCTTTAGGTCATTTATACATACAGCTCAAACCTAAAACTTGAAAAGAAAGGATTTCCTAAGTATAAACATTACTAGACAATTCTTGAGGAAACCTTGTTTTCTAAGTCTCTTTAGACAAACTACAGTATTCATTTAGAGAATATTTTTTTTTTGCCTTAGGAATATTTTTTTCAGAACACAAAGAAAAAGAAAAAAATATTAAAGGAGAGATTACAAATAACTTTGCTACCAATTCTGTTCAACTTTGGTTCTTGTGAGAATCGCAATGATTAATACAGTCTGACAATATTTGCTGTTACATATTTCAAGTAATTCTTTCTCCTTTTGTTTAAGTAGAAAATATAAGTGAAAAATGGAGGAAAAATGATACCACTTTTTATTCAAAAGTGTTATATACAATATTTCAAAACTGCTAGAGAAATATAAGGCCTTCAATAAAGACATGGCAGATATTTTTTATCCCTTAGAACAGTAATATGCAAACATTCTGAAAGAGAAAAAACATCTACCATGTATAAGACATGAAATTTCACTTTAAAAATGATTTACTATTATATCCACATATGAAGCACTATTTCATTCAGGGGTTTTATAAAAAACATTTATCATTTTGCCTGAGTAGAGAGAGTGCAACCCATTTCAGAAAGAAGAAGCCCTGTTTCCATGTATGTGTTTAGAATCAGGCCATGCTGCCGCTTACCTCCCTCTCTGAATAGAAAAAGAGGTCTTCGTGGAGTTCTCCATCAGTCAAAGCAATGATGACGCTAGCTGTCCTGTATCCTGTTTAACACAACACAGACCGGCTCAGTCCACCCTGCTCCACTCAGGGAAACCCCCCTTTCAGCCCGGATTTGATCTCTTATAAGCTCAACCACCTGAAGTCAATATTGTGAGAATCACAAACTTTTTGGTCCCAAAGTAGCTCCAGCATGAAAAGAAACTTCCATGGGGACAGAGTCTAGGAGAAATAGGTTTTGCTTCTGGGTTTCTCAGCCTCATTTCAAAAAATGACCAAATCTGGTGAAGTGGTTACTGAACCAACAGCTGGGAGTAACTCTGGTGAGTTAAGTGTGGTTATTTTTTATTAACACTCCATGCAACTGTCACCCATGCCTGAGAGCAAAATCTGGCCTGGGCTGTTCATTGATCCTTGTCACCTGCTATAAGTGACCACATACACCACCCCTTGAAGACAGTTTGGCAAAAAGTTAATAGTTGTCATGACTTATAAGTTGGCTGGAAGAATTACTGCAGCTGGCCAAACCTATGAGAATTGTTTCAGTGATTTTTAGGCTTTTAGCTTCAGTGCTCATGGTTGATTTATATTAGTAAGATTTGGTATTGATACTGGGTCTGTTCTTTTTGTTGCACTTTTGAATGAAACAGAAAGTGGACACCTCTATAGACCTGGGTGGGAAATCCCCACCATAATATTGAATTTCTTTTAAGAGATTTACCTGCAATAAAGAAATGCTGTCCATGAAGATAAAGAAATGATATCCATGAAAGACACTGAAATAATAATCGCTAAAATAACAATAATAATTTTTATGTGCTAGCCACTCAGTACTAAGTACATTTTATTCATATTTTTATTTAAATGAAGAAAAGTTTAAACCAAACTGGTATCTTGATCTTAATATCACATCCAATCACAGTAATGAAGAGGCTTGGAACTTAGAGAAGGACAAGAAAATTAAATTTGACATAAAAATCCAAGACTTTGCTAACTTATCCAAGTATTTACTAACTTAATAAATTCAACATACAAAATTGTTCATGGGAATTACAGACTGTGGCCTTAATAGGATCTTGATTATTTTTAGGTAACTTTTTTTGGCATCAATAGAACAGTGGAATTTGACCCTGTACATGCCATTTTTCTATGCATTTCTTCTTTGTGATGAAGTGTGTGTCCGGGAATTACAGATAATATCATACATGTCTTTTGAAACATGAAACTATTGAAACACTTTTTCAGAAACAAACACACAAAAAGTTAAATAATTCAACATGGTAATCCATAGTATAGTCTTACCTTGACTGTTTTCATAATAAATCTGCTCACTGGCCTGAAAAACATATGAACAAGCCATTAGACATATAATCACTATTTGCCACTCCAAATATCATAGTGGGCAGTGGGCTCTGGCATGGATATGCAGCCAAGTTCCAATCCTGATTCTTTATGTAATGCACCCAGGCTTCACTCAAGTATCAATGGATGATATCCATGTAAAGTTACTCTCACATTTAGTGATATGCAGTCATGTGCTACATAGTCTACATATACATCCATGGTCCCCTAAGATTATAATGGAGCTGAAAAATTCCTGTCACCTGTTGATGATATTGCTGTGGTAACATCATAGTACAATGCGTTACCTATTTCATGCTTAGATAAGTTTAGAAACACAAATACATTGTGTTACAACTGCTTACAATATTCAGTACAGTAACATGCTGTAAGTATTTCTAGCCTAGGAGCAATATGGTAGACCATATAGCATAGGTATGGGGTAGGTTATACCACCTAGTTTTGTGTAAGTACACTCCAGGATGTTTGCACAATGACAAAATTGCCCAACAAGGCATTTCTGAGAACATACCCCTATCATTAAGTGACAGATGACTGTAGTTGTGAACATGGAATGAATGTCTTATTTCTCATATAGCTTAGCATTTGTTTTCCTTAAAGTTCAAGTCACTAAAATTCTGTGTCAACCATTGAAATTGACATCCAACAAAAGTCACTTTGGAGATGGCAGCGACTTGTGTGTGGCATGATTCATGACTGCTAGCCAAACATTGGCTAACAAACCATTCATCAGTGTTAGGGAAAGAGGAAGGAATTTAATTTCTTTAGTTTTTACTTGGACAACAGAATTGTCCAAGTAAAGCTTATGAGAAAAAAAATAATTTGAACTTTCTTGCCATTGGGTGTTCTTCAGCCTCCTTAATACATGTGCCTTATTTCATCAGCTACTTCTATGTTGATATGTATTTTTCATAATCAGTGTTATTTACTATTGTTCTGAAGTGCTCATCAATACAATTGGAGAAAGGAGCAGAATTGACTTTATGTGTCTGGGATGATGATACAGCTAGAAAATTTAAGAATTAACTAAAAAACTACTAGAAAGCAAGAGTAGCAAACATGAAGATCATAAAACATCAGGATCAACAGCTTTCTTCCATACCAACAAGAACCAGTTTTAAATATAATGGGAAAAGGTATCACTGATGATTGTATATAAAAATATACTTAGGAATATTTTTTAACCTTTTAGAGTTCTGCTGTTAATCCAATCCCCTATCAATAAATATTTAATGTACTTTTGTGAGTATACGGGGACTAGAATATGTTCAAACAGAAATTTCAAATTGCGAAAAAGATATGTTATTGAATAAGTGGAGTTGAATTCTACATATCATTCTCAATAATCATATCAACTTCAGATGTGGGAAAAATCTAAAAGTTAAAAAATAAAGCCACGGTTTAGAATAATACACAAGTATAAAAAGACATGGGAAAACATGGCAGTAATGATTATAATAGTGAAAAATGCGGGGTGGGGGTAAATATCTCAATATGTCAAATGGATTTGATAATATACAGTTTCAGGTGGTCAAGAATGTATGTTTACACTGGCATAGATGTTCAATACCATATACAAATTCAAGTATAAGCCTAACAGCATGATAAAATATTTTATTTTAATATTTAAATATCATAATTTATATTTGGAATTAAAACTTTAACAATTACCCTTTCAAATCCTTCATGCATGTAAGTGTCTCCTCCCGGCAGAACTTTCTGGAGTTCTTCTAGGCCTTGACGGATCTGTTCCCTGAAATCCAAAGATATCCTGTTAGTCTTACAGGAACATTTTTTACCTTGCTGTTGACAGTCATGTGCACATCTTCTTCTTGTCTCTGGACACTAGTCTCTAGTCCGTCTATGCCTTATCAAAGGGAATGTCTTTATATGCCATTGTCCTTCCAGGATCAGTCATAGCATAGGATGAGTGAGCTTTCAAAGACTGAAGGAAAGGACCCTTCTGCAAGACTCTCAGCTCCCAAAAGATTTCCTTTCCCTTAAGAGGGACAGAGTTTTCATCTCACATTGGAAATGAGTCTTAAAATGCAACTGTTACCCAAGTGACACATAACAGTTCAGTCAAGGATGCAAATGGCTCATGTGAGCCAGAAAGGGGCAAGACCAAGAGTCCAGGGAAGGCCACCACGAGGACACAGGCGGGAGGAGGAGGCGTCCGGAGCTAACTGCCATTTGCATGGCTGTGCCAAAGGAAACCTTGCTGTCAGTGTTGAAAACAGAAGCTCAAGGAACCTTCGCTTTCCAGGACAACCAAGAATGTTTTCTGTGGGCTGGTGCCTGTGTTTTCTTACACTAGCTGTTGAGGTGACAGTGGGGGCAGGAAGAGGAAGTGGAATATGGCCTTGGGAAAGAGTCTGACTAGCAGTGGGAAATGTGAATGTCATGAAGGCCAAACAGAATCTTTGTGGACCATTCTCTCTGGAATTTAAGATGTCCACATTCATGTTGCTGTCTTTTAAACAGCTCCATACTATGCCCAAAAGGGCAAGAAAGTATAATGTCAGGGAGGGAGGGCAGGAGAAGCCCTATAACCTTAGTCGTAAATTGTAAGAAATCACCTTTCTCCCACTGGAGTCTCCTTGGTGACAGAGGATGGAGATGCTGTCTTTAAATTAGGAAAGGAAACTCCTTTTGAGGAGGGGAGAAAAATCCTAACATTTACTGAGCATTCACCACTTATAAGACACTGCTCAAGTCTTTCTGATTTCATCCTCACAATAACCAGTCAAGGTGGGTATTACTGTCTTCATATTACATGTGAGAAAACTAGGACTCAGAGAGATTGAGTAGGAAAGTGGAGACTTGACATCAAATCTATCTGACTATAAAATAGCATTCCATTCTGCAAAGCAATCTCCTGAGATCTCACAGTGCTGGAGAAATGGGAAGTTTGCTTCCATAAAAAGAAACGGCAATACCTAATGCCATCTGGAGATACTTGTGGTGTGCCAGTCTCTGTTTTAAATACATGGACTTTAATTGATCCACTTAAGCTTACGGCAACTTTTGGGGGGTAGATATAACTGTTACCTACATTTCACAAATAAGGAAACTGAGTCACAGAGGTTATAGAACTTGCCTAAGGCTCCTCCACTAGCAAGTGACAGAGTTGGAATTTAATCCTAGAGGCCCTGCTCTTAATCAGTATGATAAACTAGCTAACTCTTTCTCTCTCCCTCTGTATTTCTCTTATATTTACCCTAGTAATTGCTTGGGTAGAAATTTTAAAGAAAAAAACACAATATTTTGTTAAAACTGGTAAAATGGGGGAGGCCATGGGTGAGGCTGAATTGCTAGGCTGTGATACATATACACGATGGAATATTATGCAGTCATAAAGAAGGACAAAATTATGGGCTTCGCAGCAACTTGGATGGATTTAGAGTCTATGATACTCAGTGTTCTCTCACAGAAACAAAGAACTGAGTATCACATGTTATCACTCATAAATGAACCCTGAACATTTATCGTAAAACTGGAGGAAAGAGATTGGCAGAAGCAGGACACTGCCAGGGGGAGAGGCATATAACATCCATAAGGGTACTTGATCTCAAACCTGGTGAAGTGGGAACCAAAGGGAGGCTCAAACTTTACCTGTACGATGACCACTTATCTATCTAGTCCCGAATTGCTCCCCATATCTTTAAAATAAAAAATTAAAATTTTAAAATAAAAGCATAAAAGCAAACAAACAAATAAATAAATAAATAAACATTTAAAAGGCAAACTAGCTGGGTACAGTGGCTCACACTTGAAATCCCAGCGCTTTTGGGAGTCTGAGGTGGGAGGATCACTTGAGGCCAGGAATCAAGACCAGCCTGGGCAACATAGCCAAACCTCATCTCTACAAAACAGTAAAAAAAAAATTAGTCAGGTGTGGTAGCATGCACTAGTAGTCCCTGCTACTTGGGAAGCTGAAGCGGGAGGATTATTTGAGCCCAGGAGTTTGAGATTGCAGTGAGTTATGATTGTGCCACTGCACTGCCTGGGCAACAGAGTGAGACTCTGTCTCTAAAATAAGTTAAAATGAAATGAAATGAAATAATAAAATAAAATAAACATTTCCTTCTCTCTCTCTCTCTCTAATTTAATTTAAAATAAACGATATTTTCTAATCTACAAAAAGTAAAACAAAATAAAGACAAACTGAAAAGGGATTAGCCTGAGCCTGTCCCTGGGCTACTGATGCTTGTTAAGTGGAATACTTAATACCAAGTAACTCAGTTGTTGGGAACCAGTAGTGACAATCGTCTGATTGTCTTATCAGTGCCCAGATATCAGACCACATGCCCAGCTCACCCAAGTCAGAAAGTGGAATCCCTCCTTGATCACTACCTTGACTCTCCTCTCTCCTTGTGCTCCCCCACATATTCCATCATCAAATTATGTCTGTTCCACTCCAAACCCATCTCAAAATGAACCACTTCTCTATCTCTTCTGCCAACATCATCATCTGAGCCACCATCCTCTCTTGCTTAGGCCACTGGGACAGTCACCAGCTATCTTCTAACTTCTCTCTTATCCCCTCTTTCACTCTTTCTCCATATGGCTGTAAAATGTTCAATATCAAATTATGCCATTCACTCCCTGGTTCGACCCCCTTCAATAGCAGTCCGTTATACTTGAGATAACATCCCAAATTCTTGCCATAGCCTTCCAGTGCCTACATGGATGGCTCCTGCCTTCTTGTCCAGTCTCATCACACATTACTCTGCCTCCATTTCACCATAGCCAAACTAGTCTTCCCAGGCCTTCTATTGGCAATCACTGCTGCCTGGAAATGCTATTTGACCAGCTATTCACTGGGAGAATTCTTACTCACCTTCAGTCCCAAGTTATATGTTAGTTGTTCAGATTGGCTTTATTTGACTCCCAATCTGGACTCTCTCCTTCTGTTAGACTTTGCCCTGGCATCCCACAATTTTGGCTTCATAGCACTTAGGACATTTTTTTATAACTAATAACATTAAACAAGTTTTGATTATATAATTATTTGTTTAGATTTGGCATGTTTGTTTCAGTTCTAGACTTTAAACTCCATGAGGACTGGGCTGTGTCTGTTTTGGTTCCCACCATACCATCCATGTCTCCCTACAGGGCCTGGAACATAACAGACATTCAATGAATATTTATTGAAGAGGTGAGTGGAGGGAGTGGATGGCTTCATTGATAATCATCCTGGGACGAGGTCAACTTTGGAGCAAGGATGAACTTCCTTTGGCCATGTGGAGGGAGGTCAAGGAGGAGCTGACTGGTAACAGGTCCTAGGACAGATCTGGGGCTGTGGAGTGTTTAAAAATCATTCTCTGTGTTGTACTTCTAACATTAAATCCAATATTTCAATAAACACCATCACAAGGCATAATTTGATTTCAACTCTGTTGTCAGATAATGAATAAGGGAATATGTCCTGGGCATTAGAAGGAGGGATAAAGATGAGAGCAGTGTCTCCAGCCATGGCCATGTTGGAGGCAGTGTGTGGCATTAGCAGTCACCAGGTAGAGGGCACCTTTGCCCTGTGGGCCAGCAGTTTTTCATGAGGGTCCTAGGAGCAGAGGCAGTGGCAAGGTGACATGAGGAGGAGGCTAGAATAGGAAAACTGAGGTCTGTTCTTGAGCACACAGAGGTGGCACCATGGAACCCTTCATAATAGCTGGGGGGCTCTATGGAGTGGGGGGCTCCATGGGGAAGGAGGCTAATTTCTGACAATTAGTGAGAGAAGAATGAGCAATACAGGCAAAAATGACCTTATTCTTTGGTTATAGACTAGCAACATCTGAGACACTTTGGTACCACTAAAAGTGGAATATTGTGTAAAGACTGGAGATTTAAAAGGTGGGTTTAAAATAAGACGGCATATTGGGGGTATAGACAGGTTTGTTTGGTGTCACTGTATTTTTTTTCCTGCCAAATAAAGTCTGAGAACTAGGACATTTTTTGTCAGCTTATTTCCTTTTTTCATATGTAAGTATTTTCTTGAGCTTTCTATGCTTTTTTGGACCAGAACAAGCACAGACTGTTTTGGAAAAATGTCTTTGCCTTTGATGCTTTCTGTCTGGTAAGATACAAACTCACTAATTGCAAGCGGTGATCACAACCTCCCTGATAGACTGGTATATTGCCCTCACTTCTCAAAAGATCAGGTAACGCATGGCCCTGCCTCCCCACGCCCTGCCCCTTCTCGAAGCACCCACAACATCTAAGCAAACAGAACAGTCGATTTTAAGAGAATTGTGGGTCTGCTTTAATTCTGGGACAATAGAACTATTAATAAGGGTCTGTTCTTTATGTTCTCTTAGAAACTGAAGAAAATTGGGAGAAAGATCTTTTAAAGGATGATAAGAACCCCTCTGAGGACTTGGTTATTACCAAGTGAAAAGTTACCTCCCTGGGAATGAGAGAGGTTGGAAATGCTACAACAAGAGGCTGCTATTAAAGAACTTCTTTTTCCTTAGTGGCTTCACATGTCTGCTAGTGTTCCTACTTAGAAGTCAAGGGTTCTCAGGCCACATATCTTGCATGCCTTTGGCAACCCCCCCTACACTAAATAATGGGCTGACTGTCGAATAGGTGACTGTTGAATGAATGATTCCTGATTGAGTGCATTCATCCATCATTCATTCATTGCCACGTTGGTTTGTAGGGGTAGTAGGTGGAAAAATGCAGTCATAGTGTCTTCTGACTTTCTGTTACCTGGGAAATTTTTCTGCTTTTTTATAAGGATTACTTTCTGGGATTCTGGTTGTGTTGTGACATTTTGATAACATGTGCTGATGAAAACATTAAAGGAGGAACACATGTAGTATGCCAATAAGCAAATCAACAAGACTTTATCCCAAGTATTCTACTGGTGTTCCCACTATGACATTCCCCTTAAGTTTATGCAGTAAAAAACAAAGCAAAAATAACTACTGTATTTTTGCTCTATAAAACAGCTTCTGCCACCACCCAAAAATAACCCAACATCAGCTTTGCATTTTCAACTTCCTAGTCTCCTTGTAAAAGAGCTTCTGTGAAATTGGACTTTTCTCAAATGCCTTGCAGTTGTTGGCTTTGGAGTCTCAACTTATATACTAAACACGCATCATTATTTATTACCACCAACGAGACTCTTGCAATGTTTCCAGTTGGCCCTATGGCTCCAGTTGTTGACTACAAAAAACAACGAAGTGAACAGAAGAACACAGACTAATTAAAGACATTTTGCTGTTACTTTTGGAGTCATGAAGTTCCACAACCAACTGTAATCATTTGTTTGTGATGTACATAAATCACAGCCTCTTTGGGACTTTTACAGTATGGATAGGCCAACAGGATTAGTGATATCAAGATGCATGCTGAACCATACTCTTTTTCCATGTAGTTTTTGGTAAGACATAATTTATACATAATCACTTGTCCAGATATTTGTTGTTTCCTTTATAATGATTAAATTTATTTCTATAAAATTGTTTATAATATTTCTTTATTATCTTTTAACATCTGTAGGATCTGCAGTAATAGTCCCTTTTCTGATATTGCATATAAGTTGTATTTTCTCTTCTTTAAAAAAAGTCAACATTTCTATTAGTTTAACAATTTATAATTTTAAAATACCTCTGAGCTTTGTGATTTTTCTCTATTTTTAATCTTCCTTTATTATTTGTCTATTTTCAATTTTATTGATTCACTTTTATTTTCTTTTTCCTACTAACTTCGAGTTTAATAAACCCTTCCTTTTTAGCTTAATAAAGTACAGAAGATAATTGCTGCTTGTAAATCTTTTCAAAATTTTTTTCCTAAGGAAAAAAATTAAAGTTATACATTTACCCCTAAGCATTACATTAGCTGCACCCCACAAATGTTGATATGTAAATTTTTATTTTTGAGTTGGAAACATTTTCTAATTTCCCTTGTGATTTTTCTTTGACCGTGTCTTTGACATGTGGCTTTTCTTTGATTACATTTTATCTCTAGTAAGTACTTTTTATTTAGACATCTACTCTGTCTAATATTAATATAGCCATTCCAGCTTCTTATGATTAATCTTTACACAGTGTATCTTTTTTCATCCTTTTACTTTTAACTTATCACCACATTTATATTTGAAGTGTGTCTCTTGTAAACCACATTTAATTGTGCATGGTAGATTGCTATATTAATGGCCCCAGAGATCATCCCCCAAGCCCCTGGTATTCTTGCCCTTGTATAGTCCTCTCTAGCCAATGAGACATCAGTAAACATGAAAAAAGCCAAGGTTCTATTAGCACGTGTACGTGCCTCCTTGGAATGTTGCAGCCACCAGGAGAGGAAACCTGGTGTTCTAGCTTCCTTGAGAATAAAGATCATATTGAGAGAGAGAGAGAGAGAGAGAGATCTTCAACTGTCCTAGATGTATTATATTTCCCAGCTGAGCCCAATCCCCAGTGAATCCTACAGATAAATGCAGCTGCATAAATAAGTCCCGGTGAAACCAACATAAATTATTTCAAGCTATTAATATCTGGGATTTCTATGCAGCAAGATTAGTGATATATTGAATCATGCTTCTTTAGCCACTGTGATTTTCTCTGCCTTTAAATTAGAATCTTTAGTTCACTTCATATTTGATGTAAGTACTGACATGGTTGGGTTTAAGTCTATCATCTTATAGTCTTGCTATTTTCTTTCTAATTGACACTTCTGTCTTTGATTCTCCTTTCCTACACTCATTTGCATTGATCAGGTAGGCTTTGGTCTTTTATGTAATATCATCTATTGGTTTTTTAAAAACAATGCTATATGTCTTCTTTTTTTTTTAGCAGTTGCTCTATGACTTACAATATGAATACTTATTTTATCACAAAGTACCACAAGTTAATATTGTCACTTCTCATATAATGGAAAATCCCTTTAATATTATATTTCCACATAATTCCTTCCCATCTTTTGCTTTATTATTGCTATATACTTTATTTCTCTATTTGTAATAAACTCCAAAATAGTGTTACTTCTATTTTAAATAGTCAGTTTTCTTTTATAAAATTAAAAAATAAATTTAAAAGTCCTGTACTAATTATATGTCATTTCTGATACTCTTCTTTTTTGTTGTTGTTGCTCTAGTTTATACTTCGTATCATTTTCCATTAACCTGAAGAACTCCTTTAGTACCTATTTTTTGTAGTGCAGACTTGCTGGTGATGACTTTCTGAGGCCTATTTTTTTTCTTTCTGAAAATGTCTTAATTTTGCCTTTAATTTTAAGGGCATTTCAACTGAATATGTAATTATATGTTAACTTTTTTTCTCTTTTATCTCTTTATGGATATTGGCCTTTTATTTTCCAGATTGCATGTCTTTTTTTCTAATGAAAAGTAAGTTTCCAATGCTGTTCCTCTGTAATATGTCCACCCCCGACCTCCCAGCTGCTTTTAAGATTTTTCTGAAATTTGACTATGACATACTTGGGTGTTTTGTTGGTATCTGTCCTGCTGGCAGTTCACTGAACTTCTTGGATCTGTGTGTGGAATATCGTATACAGATACACATTATCAAGTAGTATGGACCACTTTGTATTATCCTATAAATCATAGGACCCGGTTCATTCTCTCACTCCACCCATAATCTTTTTCCTTTTCTTTCTTTCAGTCTGGATAATTTGTACTTACTTGTTTTTAAATTCATTATTTCCCTTTCTGCAGTGTCCAGTTTACTTTTAAACCCATCTAATAAATTTATATACACACACACACACACACACACACACACACACACACACATATATAGTTTTTTTTTTTAAACAAAACAGGATCTTGCTTTGTTGCCCAGGCTGGAATGCAGCAGGCCCAGTCATGGTCAACTGCAGTCACAACCTCTTGGGTTCAAGTGATCCTCTCATCTTAGCCTCTTGAGTAGCTGGAATTACTGGTACATACCATCACGTCTGGCTAATTTTTCAAATTTTTTGTAGAGATGGGGTCTTGCTATGTTGCCCAGGCTGGTCTCAAACTTCTAGTCTCAAGTTATCCTCCTTCCTTGGCTTCCCAAAGTGCTGGATTACAGATTTGAGTCACTTTACCTGATCTATCTAATACATTTACATTTCAAATATATTTTTCAGTTCCACAGTTTTCACTTGGTTCTGTCTTTGAGCTTTCTTTTTCATTTCTGATGACTCACATCTTTCCCCATTATATTCATCTTTTCCTGTAAATTCTTTAACATATTTATAATAGTTGCTTTAAAGTTCCTGCTTGTTATTTCCAATAACGGAGTCACCTGTGGTTTGCTTCTATTGCTGTGTTTTTTTCTTTATTACAAGTCACATTTTCCTGCTTCTTTCCAAGTCTCATAATCTTTTATGTTTTACAATGAATATTAAAAAAGCAGTGAAGGCTTTGGTATCATACTGATTTATTTTTTTATTTTTTTATTTTTTTTTTTTGCCCACTGCAGAGCATACAATTTTTATTCTTTGTAAACTAGGGAGAGGGGGAAATCATTGAGATTACTCCTTGAGTTAGCCTGAGCTCGGGCTGGGCTGCAGCTTTACTTAGAGGATGCTCTCTGTTATTAGCCCAACTCCGGCCTTCTTCCCTGCCCTTGTGATCTTTTTGGTAGTTGAGTTGAGGGGCTTGGTACAGCTTCAGATATTTCTGCTTGACCATTGGATTCTACTCTGCTAGGTCTCCAAACTACAAGTACAATAAGGATCCACATGATTATGTGATTTCTCTCTTCTTTTCAGCAACTCCTCCCCTGCTACTTTCTTGGAAAAATGTGGAGGTGTGGGTGAGGCGGGAGAATTGTCAGGATGAGAGATTTCTTTTTCATTTCAGATTTGAACGCATCCCTCTGGCATACATGGTTGTCTAAGTCTCACCTGACCTCTCCTCACTCCTGCAAAGTCTCTGTCCATGGCAGACTTACTCCTCCAACTGCTCATACCCAGACCAGGCTCCAACCCTAAGTATGGAAGCATCTGAAGATCTCTGCTTAGCTATAAAGGCCTTGTATCTCTCTAATTCAGTTTTTCAGTGCTTTCTGTGTCTCTATTTGCCCCATGGAAACATGAATTTTATTTGTTTGGGTTTTTCTGGTTGACCATGGAAATGAAGATTTTTTAGATTTCTCTATATCTTAACCAGAAGCAGACATACGTTAAAAGCCTTTTTCTAAATGTTTGTGACTATGTATTTGGCTCACGTCAGGAAGAATTCTGATTATCAGCATATAAATATACTCTAGTATCTCTCATCTTAAAAACAACAACAACAACAACAAGTCCTCTTTTACCCCACATCTCCCTTTAGCTGTTGACTTATATGTCTGTATCTATCTTCATGACACAGTTTCTTGAAACTTGCTTCCTTACCTCTCTATCTTTCCTGGGGGGGCCCTTCTTCAAATGTTTAGTGACCTGTGGCTCTCTTGAATAATGAGTCTAAAAGACTTGTGTGTGTGCTTTTGTCAACAGGTTTTATGTTGAAGACACTCAAATAGCAATGTATATACATTTTTTTCCCTCAAAGGCTTATTACTACAGAGAAGTAGTTTTCAAACTCCTTCTTTAGGTTTTACATCTGAAATTGGAAAAAAGGGAAGGCTAGTAGCAGCAACATTTGCTTTGCAGTTGTCTAATTTTCCTGTGCCTGGTGTCCCTGACTATGTGGCCATTTTTGTGGAACTTTGCCAGAGAATAAGCTTCTCTTCTCTGGTGTAGGTAGAGGAGGGATAATTTTCAAGCTGCTGCAGGAGAGAGTATACAGCTTCTTAGATAAACTTTTAAACAATATGCCAGTTTTTTTTAACCTCTGGCCCTTCCTTGCCTTTTGCAATGTATAATAGTTTTAGATTTTGAGCCTTCCAGGGTTCTACAAGGCTACACAGCCTTGTAGCCTTGTTCCTCTTTGGTATCTCCTTCTGCAGGTCTGTTTTTGACTTTTCTCCACAATGCTACATCATTTGTCACTCTCAGCAATGAGTTTTCTCCTTTTGTCTCAAATTTTCTGGTTTGAGTTTTTTTCTTTCCTTTTTTTTTTGTTTGAGTTGGAGTCTCACTCTGTCGCCCAGACTAGAGTGCAGTGGGCGCTCCTGGCCACCGCAGCCTCGACCTGCTGGGATCTGGTGATCCTTCCACTCAGCCTTCCAAGTAGCTGGAACTACAGGTGCGCGCTACCATGCCCGGCAATCTTTCCTTTTTTTTTTTTTTGAGAAAGAGGCAAATATGTCTTTACCCCTCATTTCAAAATTGAAAATCTTCACCCTTTAGCCTACTTTGCTCTGCCTTTTGTTTCCATAACTCTGCTGAAACTACTTCTGGCAAGGTCTCTCATGTTGCCGATCCAATGGTCACTTCTCTGGTTTCAACGTTCTCAATGTTTTTCAGCATAAGACACAGTTGACCTCTTCTTCATTTAAAAACTTTGTTCTTCTGTTGATTTCCATTGAACCATACTGTCTTCTTACCTTCTCAGCTGTTTTTTCTCACATTTCTGTGTAGGCTTTTCCTTCTTCCAGGACTCTAAAGGTTGGGGTGCTCCAGAACTCAGTCAGATCACCCAAACTTACATCGACATTGTTTACCTGGTCATCTCATTCTTCCCACGGCAGTGCCAAAGTACATGGAAAGGAGAAGTGACTTTGGAGGAAGATAGACTCGGGATTGAAATCTAGTTGTATCATGTGTTAGAGATGCCAGCGCACCTACTTGAACTTTAGTTTTCTCAAATGTAACATGAAGGCGTGGAACTCTAAAATCTATCAAGTCCTTTACGTTCAGAATACTGCAACTGATTTTATTAGGAGACCAAAGAATGACCAAAACCAGAACCTGGAGATCTGTTGGGAACTGGAGAGGCCGCACTTAATAACCCACAATGTGACACAGGATCCAGTGCAGAACAGTAACTGAAGTTGACAAAGAGGAGCATACTATCATGGAATTTCTAAAGGTTGTAGCCTAAGCTGTAAAAAGACAAGAGTGATGGTTTAATGACAGGACAACATGAAGAATTTGTCCAAACTCTTCTTTACATGGCTTTATTTTCATTGGTTGCTCATTTATACAGTGTTTTTTACCATGTGGTTTCCTATGGCACCACTTGGCTTTTGGAAACAAACCCTATTAGACCCTCCACATCACTAACCCTTTTCTGTAGCTGAGCAATATTCGGCAGGAGATGAGAGTGGTGGAATGTGGGCTGTATATTCAGGTGTACCCAAATATACTTAAACTTCCTGTTATGAGAACCCCCCATTCCATGTGCCTTTAAGTTCAGTAGAGACTGGGTCTTTCTGGTGCTGGTGAGTATCTATAATGATCAGGATGATATACTTCAGTGCAATGTTACTGACCACAATGATTGTTTGGAGGAACAGGAGATGAATGCACTCTGCCAAATCTTGTACAGCAGAGGCTGGGAAGCCCTGTGTCATCTTCTGGGATGGAAGGTAAAAGTGGACAGCCCTAAAGAGGATGACAGGCAATATAAAGATCCAACCACATCTGTATATTAGTTTAGGCTGGTGTAGCTATAGTCCCCTTTTTTTTTATTTGTTTTTTTTTTTGAGTTAGAATCTCATTCTGTCACCCAGACTGAAGTGCAGTGGCTGCTCACGGCCACCGCAGCCTCGACCTGCTGGGCTCCGGTGATCCTTCCGCCTCAGCCTTCCAAGTAAGCTGGAACTACAGGCGTGCACTACCACACCCGGCTAATTTTTTGATTTATGGTAGAGATGAGGTCTCACCAAGTGGCTCAGGCGGGTCTTGAACCCGCGGGCTCAGGCAATCCACTCACCTCAGCCTCCCAAGGCGCAGGATTACAGGCTGAGCCACCGAGCCCGGCTATAGTTCCCTTTAAAAGACAAGACTTCCGTGTTACACTTTGGAGCAATGATGGGCTGGAGATGGGAGTTGGCAGGAGTATGTTAAATCCACAACAGATAATTCAATCCTCAAGTCATAAGTGGGGATAATCCATTTGAGAAGAAGGATTGTGGGATAACAGTAAGATATTGTATTAGAGGACTGGGGCAGTGAGAACTCTGTTAAATTGCTAGTGGGAGCGTAAGTTGGTGAACCCCGTTTGGAGAACAATTAAGCAATACCTAATGAAGCAAAATATTCACACACTCTGCAATTCAAACCCTGGTTATATACAGGCATATCTTGGAGATATTGCAGGTTCAGTTCCATAACACTGCAATAAAGTGAATATTATAATAAAGTGAGTATTACAAATTTTTTCTGCTGTCTCAGGGCATGTAAAAGTTTCATTTACACTACACTGTAGTCTATGAAGTATGCAATAGCATTATGTATAAAAATAATGTATATACCTTAATTTAAAATATTTTGTTGCTAAAAGATGCTAATGATCACTTGAGCCATCAGTGAGTCATAATATTTTGCTGGTGGAAGGTCTTGCCTTGATGTTGATGGCTGCTGACCGACCAGAATGGTGGTTGCTGAAGGTTGGGGTGGCTGTGATTGTGGCAATTTCTTAAAATAAGACAACAATAAGGTTTGCTGCATTGATGAATTCTCCTTTTCATGAACGACTCCTCTGTAGCATGTGATGCTGTTTGATAGCATTTTACCCACAGTAGAACTTCTTTCAAAATTGGAGTCAGTCTTCTCAAACCCTATGCTGTTTTATCAACTAAGTTTATGTAATATTCTAAATTCTTTGTTGTCATTTCAACAATGTTTACATCTTTACCAGGAGTAGTTTCCATCTCAAGAAACCACTTTCTTTGCTCATCCATAAGAAGCAACTCCTTATCCATTCAAATTTTATTATGAGATCGCAGTAATCCAGTCACATCTTCAGGCTCCGCTTCTAATTCTAGTTCACTCTTATTATTTCCAATACATTTACAGTCACTTCCTCCACTGAAGACTTGAACCCCTCAAAGTCATTCATGAGGGTTGGAATCAACTTCTTCCAAACTCCTTTTAATGTTGATATTTTGACTTCCTCTTGTGAATTATGAATGTTTTAAGTGGCGTCTAGGATGGTAGATCCTTTTCAGAGGATTTTCAATCTACATTGCTCAGATCCATCAGAAGAATCACAATCTATGGCAGCTATAGCCTTATTAAATGTATTTCCTAAGCAGTAAGACTTTAAAGTTGAAATTGCACCATGATCCATGGGTTACAGAATGGATGTTGTGTTAACAGACATGAAAACAACATTCGTCTCCTTATACGTCTCCACCAGAGCTCATGGGTGACCAGGAACATTTTCAATGAGCAGTACTAATTTGAAAGAAATATTTTTTTCTAAGTAGTAGTTCTCAACAGTGGGCTTAAAATATTCAGTAAATCCTGAATTGTACCCCACATCTTTAAAATATAAATAATATAAACAAATTCAGTAAACCACGGTGTAAACAGATATGCTGCCATCTTGACTTTGTTGTTCAATTTATAGAGCACAGGCACAGTAGACTTAGCATAGTTCTTAAGGACCTTAGGCTTTGTAGAATTGTAAATGAGTACTGACCGCTTAAGGTCACCAACTGCATTATCCTCTAAAAAAAGAGTTAGCTTGTTTTTTTAGAGCTTTGAGGTCAGGCATTAGCTTCTCCTTTCTAGCTATAAAAATCCTAAATGGTATCTTCTTTCAATAGAAGGCTGTTTCATCTATGTTGAAAATATGTTGTTTAGTGGTACCACCTTCATCAATGATCTTAGCTAGTGCTTCTGAATGAGTTGCTGTAGCTTCTCCATCAGCATTTGCTACTTGCATGTTCATGTTATAGATGGCTTCTTTCATTAAACCTCACGAACCAACCTCTGCTAGTTTCAAACTTTTCTTCTGCATCTTCCTCACCTCTCGTAGCCTTCAAATAACTTAAGAGAGTTAAGACCTTGCTCTGGACTTGATGTCAGCTTAAGGGAATATTGTGGCTGACTGGATCTTATACTCGGACCACCAAAACTTACTCTATGTTAGCAATAAGGCTATTTCACCATTTAAAAAAATCATTTGAGTGTTCACTGGAGTAGCACCTATAATTTCCTTCAAGACCTTTTCCTTTGCATTACACCTTGGCTAATTGACACAAAAGGCCAAGCCTTCAGCCTGTCTCTGCTTTTGACATGCCATCTGCACTGAGTTTAATCATATCTGGATTTATAGGGAGAGACATGCAAACCTTTCTTTAACTTGAACACTTAGAGATCATAGTGAGGTTATTAATTTTCCTAATTTCAATACTGTAGTGCCTCAGGGAATAGGGAGGCCTGAAGAGAGGGAGAGGAAGGCGGGGGGATGACTGGTGGAGAATGCAGAACACACACAACATTTATTAAGTGTACTGTTTTATATAGATGTGGTTAGTGGCATCCCCAAACAATTACAATTGTAACATCAAAGATCACCATAACTGATATAATGATAAAAAAAGGTTTGAAATATTGTGAGAATTACCAAAAGGTGAAAACACAAAATGAATACATGGTGTTGAAAAAACAGTGCCAGCAGGCTTGCTTGACTCATGGTTGCCATAAACCTTTAATTTGCATTACATCTGTGAAGTGCAATAAAGCAAAGTACAATCAAATAAGGAAGACTTATATTTTAAAGAAATTCTTGCTTCTGCCCACCTCATCACTTAAGAGGAGACAAATATAAGAACGTTAATTGCAGCTTTATTTATAATAGCAAGAAGTTAGGAGCAAACTGATGATCTATGAACAAGAGAACCTGTAAGTACATTATTACAAGAAAACATGATGAAATAGAACAGTAGTAATAGTTAAAATGAACTATGCACAACTATATGTATCCATACAGAAAAAGTCTCAAAAACAAAAAGCAAGTTCAAGAAAAATACATACAGTATGACCATTTTAAAATAAAGTTTAATAGAAAAAATACACAAATTGTTTATGGACATTTACAAATATGCAACATCCATTAAAATGATAAACTCAAATTCAAGATAGTGATGATCTCTCATGAGGAAAGAAAAAGGGGACGCATTCACAGGGGATGTTTTATTTTACAAGCTTGATGGTGGCTAATGAGTGTTCATTAGCCTTTCTTTCTATACTTTTGTTACACCTCAAATATTTAATAATTTTTAAAAATGGTTGAGGGTGCATAGCAAAGACTGAACCTGGAGCTCATGAGGAGGCATTCAGAGGCTGTCATAGTCAGCACTAAATGCAAGTCTCAAACAGGTCAACCACACTGGTGGCCAAGGAGTTAAGTGTCAGGTAATAGACAGGGAGTGTGGGAGTGTTACTTCAGATGTCGAACTGCCTGATGATGGCCAGTATTGGGATTGTTTTTGTTAGACCACAGGAAAGTAGTTGGTTCTTGTTGGCTAGCTTTGGGTATGAGAATGCTACTGGTTTTGGTTCTGTTGACTACTTCTGAAGTTTGTCTTGCTGTCTTCATCCAGAAGACAGAAATGTTTCTTGATGCTCTGTCAATTTTTAACCTTCATTTATATTTGCCACAGGAGCAGTGGCAAGTGAGGGGAGGTATCTATGTTGTGTCAGGGTCTCTGCTGTGCACTTTCCAGCCATTAATTCGCAAAGGCCTTGTAACTACTCCATATGGTGGACACTATTATCTTCATTTTACATATGAGAAAACAGAACTGGAGAAGTGTAGCAACATGCACACAGTGGTGGAACCCAGACTGGAAATCAGACTGGGTTCTGATCCAAAGTCTATATTTTCCCTATTATATCTGTGGTGCTCATACTTGCTGTATAACAGCATACTGTGTAGAAACACAGGAGACATATAACTTTGTTTTTTCTGTAACATAAATAGTACTATAAAATTTGAGAACTCAACATGATTTTTATACAACATTATATATAATAAAATTATGGGATATATCATGGAATAGAACACAAATGCACATGCATTTTTGAGATGAAGGAATTCTGAAGAAACTTCTTGCTTTCAACGAGCCACTTCAAACTCTACCTTAGGACCCCAGGAGTATACTTTCACTTCCTTCTACTAACGGGAGTACTCCAGAAGGAGAAACTGACAGGCACTGGACCACACTACTCTCACAAATCAGTCGGTTCCCAGATGTGCTGAATTACTCCAAGTAGGTTCTTTTTACTATCATTGCAACTCAACATGGGAGCCCTGAGACCGCCTCTAGACACACGGTCTTTGTGCTCTCATCTGGAAGAAGTCTCACTAGAATCATTAGACAAAGGAAACAATGTTTATTTGGCTTCATGCTGAGACAGTGTTTTGTACCTGCATCCCTCTATACAGGGATAGACTGGCCAAGTGTTGAAAACTTCGGAGAAGGGTATGAGCCAGGGAGAGGTGGGGACTCACTCACTGAATTACTGCTGGATAAGCTATGATGATCTGAGGTGGGTTTTGTCCAGCAGAGTTTGAGGCGATCCCTTAGCTGTCTATCAAAGCCTCTAACAACAGTCATGATAGTAACAACATCTAATGTTAATGAGCTCTTATTACACACCTGCACTGTTAAGTCTTTCAAAAGTTCTGTGGGGGTGGGGACTATCATTACATCCATTTTCCAGATAAGAAAATGGAGGCAATGAGAGGTAAGGAACTTCCCATGGTCTCAGACCACATGATGTTATCTCTCAATCAACAGGACAAGAGAATAAATAAATGCCTACCCACTACCATTTTTCTTAATTTTGCCAAAAAGCCTTCTCAAAGCTAAATGAACAATACCTCAAAATGGAATGAGTCCAAGTTCTTTCAAGCACTCAATATCTGAAAACTTTCTCTGTCTGTCGTTACTTTTAAATTTAGAAAAGGTTTTTAGAACTACGTCTCTTGGTAACGGCAGCCTATAATCATTCTGCTCCAGGAATCAAGTGATGTGTTCAGAATATGTCATTTTCCCCTGTGACACTAATGGCAAAACCACATTCTCAACCAAACCAAAGGCTGACTGAGAGGGAGAAAGAAGTGTGGTCTCTTGGTTTCCACTCAGCAGTTGGAGCCAAATGTTCTTGGCTTTCTCTCCACCTCCTTAAGCAATAAGCAAGATACTTAACCTCTTAACCCCATCTGTGAAATGCTGATGCTACCTCTTTATCTCTTTGTGAAAAGTATTTCCAAGCTCTAGTTTTCAAAAGGCCATGAAGATGAAACGTGTAGAGGCCACAAGCTTTTGGGAAGCTGTTTTCTTGAAGACATCAAAGAGGGTTTGGGTGGTGAATTATGTGTGCTTAGATTTGTTTTAAATGTAAAACTACACAAAAGTAAAATTGTGGGAAATCCTACAGTATAGCAACTAAGAACACAGACATTGGGGCTCTGCTTTCAGGTTTCTACACTTTTATATCAGAGTGGCCTGGAGCCTTCTCTGTCTCAGTATTCCCATCTACAAAAATACATGGTATAAAAAATAAGGTAATCCTCGTAAAAAATAAGGTAATCCTCATAATTAGTTAGGTACTGTTGTTATACTGATTATATATGAGAAAAGTATTCTAGGTTATTGATTATCATAATCCCTTAATAAAAGATTATATACAGATTTTCTAAATATATCTAATAAAATAATATTATATCTATTATATATAGATATACACATATGCAGATATATGTACATATATATTGTGATGACTTCCTTTTAACATTCCAGAGATAAGCAGCATAATATGTAGAAGCAGTGCATGCTGGGAGGCTATATAATGTAATAGAAAAATCACTAGATTTAAAATTTTTCATTTTGTGAGATACAAAAAATTGCATTGCCACAGAGTATATAAATGAATTTCAGCAAATAATGCAATCTCTCTGGGAATCATTTTCCTCAGTAGTAAAATGAGGTCAGTGGGTTGAATAAGATATAATAATCCTTGTTGTTATACTTTGTTTTTAATCTTGCAAAATTTGGAAGAAAGGTGAAATTCAAGTCAAAGGCAATGATCTTGGTGTACACATTTTAACTCTAGCTTCCCTTTCCAAATTGCTGTAGAAATAGCTAAACGAGTGTAATAGGGATGCTATTTTTTTCACTGTTGGAAAATAGGCAAGGGTCATACTTATGTCAGAAACTCAGAATTCCTGCACAGTGGGAAGCTGCTGAGGTCAGAGTGAGGGAAGGATCCACCATCCTAGGATCTCGGATCACAAGAATAAAGCCTGGGAGTAGATGAAGGGAGAAGTTCTTAACAAAGGGATCGGACATCTACAACTGACCATCTTCCTTTAAACTCAAATTTCTCCTTACTTTGGAAACACTGCTGGGTCTCTGAGAAAAAAGTTAAACTATGTATAATTTCTATCATTTTCTTTAGCCTGAAATTTTAACTTTTTTTTTTAAACAAAGATCATGCATAATCCATAATAGAACTCACCCCAAATCCCTTTACTGAAAAACCTAGTTGACTTGACTATTTAGTCACTAAGCTCGGGAAAAGTCTCAGCAGTTGGGAAGAAGAGGAGAAATTTTAGAAATCTGAGAAAATATCTCCCTTTGAAATAAAGTTATATAAGAAATAGGGGAACACATAACAAATTCTAATTCATATTTATGTTAAAGACATTCCATCTCAAAAATAATAGCAAGGTCACACACACATGAAAAAATTTAGAACAGGAAAATATTTCCAAGGATTAAAGATATTATGTGTCAGTTGAAACTGTAATGGAAGTAGTGAAAAGTAAGTTGGGTTACTGCAAAACAAAACAAAAAACAAAATAAACAACTTGGGCTGGTGAATTATAGGACCTGATTTAAACATTCTTCCTGAACGGAAAAAAAAATGATGACAGATTTAAAAGTTATACTTAGAATATAAAAGAGATGTTAGATATATTTAAGAATTAATGAACAGACAGAAGAAACGTTATCATAAAGGAAATAACAGACGAAAAATGTTTCAAGCTGAAGAAGTTTAAGTCTTCAGATAGGATGGCTCAAGTACTATACAAAGTACTATACACAATTAATGAAATAACTCAGATCTAGATAGATTCTGTTAAAATTTCAAAAAAAACTCTAGGATAAAGAAAAAAGTTCTAAAAGCAGCCAGGAGAAGAAAACAGACTACCCATGTAGAAGAAACCAATTATACTGGCATCCCTCCTTTCTCTAATACATGTAAGTTGACTATGAATCACTGTCTTTTAAAAATTTAGGAGAAAATATAAGAACTTTATTTTCAATTGAAATATTTACCTGGAGGCAAACTGAAAAAAAAAATCAGATAAGCAGGGACTTAAACAGCTTAACATTCACACATCCTTCAGGAAAACCATTTCTAAAGAAAGTCTCAACAAACTGAGAAACTAAAAATATATAATAAAAACTTAAAGTACTGGAAAGAATGTATGTATTCATACATATTCAATAAAATCAGTAAATCTTAGAATAAGTTTAGATCATTATTGTTAATATGCTTATAAAATACAATGCAAATATTTCTTACAAAGAAATTCCGTAAGGAGAATCAATAGATATTATCTAACTCTTGCCATTAAAAAAGCAAACAAAACTCATTGACAACTGCTATTAGAATGCAAATGAAATTATACTTTTTAAATCACTGGAAAATAGACAAAATAATAAAATAATGAATCATAAAATTTAAAAAATACACATACTAGAATGGATGAATACATTTAAAAACAAACATTAGGTAATTTGAATAGAGAAAATAAGAGAAAAAATAGCTTTATACAAATGTAGGATAGGGATATAACCAAATATATACTTTATTTGAAAGATTATAAAGGTATATGATACATTTAAAATATCAATACACTGGTAATGTCTACTACTTCTGAGAGTAGAAAGCATAATTCAAACCACAACATGTAAAAAACTGAGATAACTGCTAAAGAACTTCTTGAATAATGATTTAGGCCTTGTTTGTTTTCCTCAAGTTCTATCAAACCTTGAACAAACATACTTTCTATATTAGTTAAGCTATTCTATAGCATATACAAAAAGATTGCCAACTCATTTTTTCAAGTTCATATAATCCTTTTACTTCCAACCTGACAAAAGTCATATAAAATAAAGTCACAGAATATATTCAATATTAAATATTGATAAGTAATATCTTCCATCTTACAGTAAATCAAATCCAGAAACACAATAAAAAATAGCAAACCATGATAAATGCGGTTTACTCTAGGAATGCAAGATTAGGTTTTCATTAGGAAAACTTTGAGAGGTCAAGGAAATAGAAGAAAGATATAATTATTTTAATATGGAAAAAGAGTATTTAATGAAGCCTAACTAATTCAGCTAAAACATTTAAAAAGTACACTTTCATTTGAAGAATTATTTCTTAACACAGTAGATAAAATCTTTATGATGTCAACATCCGATAAAATATATAATTGTGAAATGCAATTGGGATTTAAAGTCTGAAAATTTTAGCCAACATAAAAAAACACACAGAAAGATATAATGGCTATAAGTATTAAAAAAGAGGATAGAAATTATCATTAATTATGAATACTACAATATCTTATGTAAACACTACTTCAAAATTAACTGGAAAAAGTATTAGGACTAATAAGATGTTTCCTTAAACTGGAGGGATAAAAAATAAATCTACAAAACCTATTGAAAAACTATTGCTTTCTTCTAAACTAATATTTCTTGACCTTTCTGGGGGAGTAAGGGAGAGAGAGTTACAGGCCTCTGTGGATGCTAGTTATATGCTTTCTCCTATAGAAAACCTATTGACAAGCACATAGTTCAACAGAAGCCCGTGGTCCATCAACTATAGGTTCACTGATCTAGAGTAAACAGAAACAATTTATAAAATGTAACAGAAAAGCATTTGATTCAGAAGGGAAACAAAACTTTAAAATGCTGAGAAAGAAGTTCACAAACACTATAAGAGACTGATCTCAAGAAAAGAACACACTCTTACTGAGGCACATAGAGAAGTGATATATCCTTAAATAAGAAAATAAGCACAGTAAAAAATGCACTGTCATTGTTTCTGAGGTCAATCTGTTTTTTTCACACAACTCAAGTGAATATCCCAAGTACATTTTGGAGCACAAAAAAATTATTTAAAATGTACATGGTTGGAAAACTCCATTAAAGACCAAGGAGATGTTCACCCAAGATTAGAAATGAGGAAGAATTGGCCCTCCAGATGTAAAAACTAATTAAAATAATGTGATCCGAGTACAGAAACAGACAGAAAAACATAACAGAATAACAACAGAATAGAAGACCCAGTAATAAATTTAAGTTTATCAAAGAGTTTAACTTTTCAAGAGGTTGGTAAAAGATATTCCACAACGGTAATGGAAAAACTGGCTAATCAACTGAAGAAAAATGTTGGCAGCTGGTATTATAGTTTACATAATAATAAATTAAAGAAGAAGTAACAATTTAAATTAAAAAAAGAAGTACAAATACTATAGGTAAAGGTAGTCATAAAAAGAACAATGAATTAAATAAATAAGTAAATAAATATTACCCCAGACCTAAGAAAAAAATTAAAAAATAAAAAGAACAATGGCAGCCCAGTCATAATTATTAACAGGGATACTAAATGTCTACATAATATATAGAAACTAAAATTAAGATATACATTAGAAGAATATATCATAGCCAAATATAACCAGAAATACAAGAGTAGTCCAATACCAAAAATGTTTTTAGTAAATTTCACTGTCCTAGTAGGTAAAAGAAAAAAATGACCATTTAAATAGATGGCAAAAATGAACCTGACTAAATTGAACATTTATTCCTGATTTCTTTTAAGTAAATAGTTGGACTTCCTTGTTATAATCTCATTTCCAAATGATGATACATGTAAAGTTAGGAACAAGACCATCCTTGATGTTTTCAGGAAATCATGTGTAGTAAATTATTCTAATTGTATTTAAATTGACTTACACAGTTCTTTATACTAATAAAGTAACCTACAAAATTTGTTATAGTTTGCCAATTGTTCAAACTGATGAAGCTAAGAAATTTTGGAAGAACAACATGATATAATGTAATATACAGTAGTTGGACAAAATTTAGAATTCAGAATCTTAATGCTAGTTCTGCCAATGACTAGTTATTTGACCCCAGAAAGTTACTGAAACTCTTTGAACCTCAGTGTCCTTATCTGTAAAACAGAAGTAACAGCAGCCAAGATAGAGTACACTTGCTACTGTCTATATCTCTTGCTGATTACAACAAAAAACTTCAAATAAAGTAAAAAAGTAAATGAGTGAAGACTGAAAAGTAAACAAAGCTGGTGGATTGGGGAGGAAAGTTAAAACCTGCAGAAATGACTTGCACAATGGTGAGTTCTAGGATTCCCCCGCTTCCTTTCCTTTATGGCTTTAACCTGAGGATAAATCTTAGTCACATAACAGTGGCCTGGTATGTCTCCTAAAGGGCAAGAAAATCTCCATATTCCTGGGAATCCCTGGGAAAAGGGGGCCATCTGGTTTAAAGAACATGGGAAGAATCCTTATTTTTACTTCTCTTTTATTACTCCTGACTTTGCCAAGGGTGGCCTCCGTGGAGAGCTGGACGACAGCAGTGTGGGTGGCCAAAACTCCAAAAGAAATCCCATTTTTTTCTTGCTAGAGAACTTGGGAAGGAAGGCCTTAGCAATCCAGACAGTGTGAGGGGAATCTTGGAGAGACGGGATCTTGGAGAACAGGACTTCTCTAATTCTGCATATAAAACTGTGTAAGTCCTAGGCTTATCCTGGAACTGCATGTGTGCAGCTGTGGACTAAGGATCCAAAAGACTGTAGGAAAGATTGAACTGTCAGGGAAGCCACATAGTGTCTTTACCCACAAAAGAGATAGAACTTGTGGTCTGAACCTAACCAGGCTGACTGCTTACTGAAGCTAACAAAGGAAAAAAATCCCTTTCCATAGGATTTAAATATGATCCAGAATCTAAACAACACAAGATTCAAAAACTGTCATGATATACTTTATTTTGACGTACAAAGCACCTTAGAAAACGTGATCAATTCTGAAGGAAAAAGACAACTGAGATGCCAATCCTGAGATGTTGAAATTATAAGATAAATTTTAAAGCAGCTACAATAACTATTCTCTATGAGGTAAAGGTCAACAAACTTGAAATGATGGAAAGATATAAATTCACAGCAGAGAAATAAAAACTTTGAAAAAGAATCAAATAAAAATTTTAGAACTGAAAAACAAAATATATAACAAAAAATTAACACTGTACTCCAGACTGGGCAACAAAGTGAGACTCTGACTCAAAAAAAAAAAAAAAAAAAATTAAGTGAATGAGTTCAACAGTAGAATAAAGATGACAGACGAAAGAATCAGTGAGCTAGAAGACAGATCAATAGAAATTATTCAATGTGAAGAACAGAGAAGAAAGATGGACAAAGAAATGTACAGAACATCAGAGACATGTGGAATAAGGTCACAAAGATTTAACATTTGTGACATTTGAGTCCCAGAAGGGGAGAAGAAAATGATTGGTGCAGAAAAAAATACTTGAAAAATAATGGCTGCAAACTCCTCATATCTGGTGACAGATTTATTTATAGATTCAAGAAGCTTAGCAAAGACAAAACAAAGTAATCCGAAAGAAAACCATGCCTACAGGAGTTCTGCAGATGACTAGACACACCTTCTCAGAGCTTCTCAAAATGCTTGGCTGATATTGAAGTCACACAGGCTTCTTGGATTTTATGATTCTCTGTTGAACAGAAGGCAGTAAGGTAAACTGGAAAGAATGTGGAGCCTGGGTAGGGCCTGAGTTTTGCTTGGTGTCCTTAGGAAGGGGGTACTGCCTCAGTTCCTCCTTCTGTTAATAAGGAATCAAAAAACTCCTGTTTTTTGAATGGGGTTTTTGTGCATCTCAAACGACATGCATGCATATAATAGACATATAATTACTGTTGAAGAAGTCACAGAAATGGAAAACTTCTACATGGCACAGAGCACTCTTTTTGTTAATGGGAAATAAAGGCATGGAGAAAAATGAGGACTAGTTCAGATTTGCTGATTTGAACCAGAAAACCTTACTCCATCCTGTTAGTTATATTCTCATCTCTATATGTTATAATAGAATGTTATAGTATAAAGTCTCCTTTCCCTCCCTGTACTTGCCCTTCTTCCTTTGCTTTTTCCAATTTGTCCATATATGTCTGCCAATAATCCCATGTGTCCTGCATGGTGCTTCTCTCATATGGACTACATCATTATTTAAAAGTGCACAGTGTCATTAATAGGGGAAAGTGGTCATCTCCACTCCCCAGGATACTTTCCTAACTATGAATAGACTACATATCTCTGTTACTGCTAGTTTTCATCTGCAAGTAAAATGTGATAAAACTCCAAATAATATTTTTATTAAGTTAGGGCTAACCATTCCTTTTATGGCAACAACATTCTTCTACACCTGATGCAAATTTCCATTAATTTTGCAGTACTATAAACCCTCCCATTCTATTCCTTTCCTGGGTAATTACGAATGATAAAATATTTCAAGCTCTTACCTTTCTCACATGCACTTATTATATCTCTGAAACTTTAATCCACAAAATAAATCTAATCTAAATAGAAGAAAATACAGTCCCCCAAGAAGTTGGTTTGCTAACATTTTGTTCCAAGTTAGCAACTGAGTCAACAATCAGACGTAAAATTTATCTGAATGTGATTTAGCCATTCATAAAATTTCACCAACATCAGGAATTTCTATTAAAAGTCACCATAGAGCAAACTAGCAGAACGCCATGTGCAAAGTTAAAGGCTTAGGTTAAAAGAGGGAACTATTAGATTAAAATGATCAACAGGTCAAGGCTGGCACTATGTAACAAATCTCAGGGCCAATCAGGAAGCAATGGATTCTTTAATGACAGCAATGAGAAGTATCCTTACCTGTCTTCTGTCAGTTTCATTAAGGTTGTTCCTCGAGTAGAGAAGACAATAAAGGACATTCTTAGCTGTGGGCTGGAAAGAAAAAGAAGCTCAGTGAGGTCAGACAGAAAGACTGTGGCATGACATTCCCGTGAGGCTTCCTCCCTGCTGTCCCCTTTCTGTCATGGTTGCCAGAGCTGAAGACTCACAACCCACAGGGGGCCTCCAAGGCTGGTGCTGCAGGTGTTGATTAGCCAGTAGTGGACTTGAAGTGTGAACCAAGAAGAAAACCTGCTGCGCCTGTCTGGAGGCTGCTTCCGACCAGACACAATCACTCAGTGAGTGTGGATTTTAAGAAAGATAAATTCCATCGTTGTCCTGTGTTCTGTCTGAAGAAGTATGCCTCTAGAAGGGGACTGGTCTGCATGTGTCTATAAAGGGTGGAACCCCAGTAGATAAAATGCATGTGTCTATAAAAGGAGGACATAGACAAAATTTGAGCATGTCCCCTCTATATATTCTATTCTATAATGAAGAGTTGCAGCTTGATGCCATCAGCCATTAACATCATACAATTAACTACTTTTGCTCTGAAAGAGGAATGGCCTTCTAATTTCTCCTTGGCTTCCAAGGAGGCTCTCCTATAAGGAGAGAAAATGCTGACTGGACACAAGAATATCTATTCCAGTTGGTGGTTATACTTCTCATTATTAATAAGCAAACTGGCATGGTTTTTATATGGCAGCGCTCAGGAGCGCTGTCAACATCAATTCATGTTCTAGGAGACAGAATCACTCTCAGCTAAAAAGCAAGCACGTTTCTGAGTCTGCAAGATGAACTGTCAGACTACAGTGGATTCAGCAATGGAATGCCATCCTGTGGGACCAATTTGTTCAACTATGATACCACTAGTCTATTTCTTCACAACGGAGTAACCTCCCACACCCGATCTGGCTCCAAGCCTTAAAGTTCCCACTTCCCAAAATGTTTTTGAAACCTGCCCTCCCCCATCTCTTAGCATAGGACCCTGACCTCAACTATCTGACTACTGCAATTGTTTCCTTGCTGGTGACTGCCTAGCATCACTCTTGCTCCAATTCATTCTTCACACTGCTCCCAGAATTATTTTCCTAAAATTTAAATTACATCGTGGCCAGGTACAGTGGCCTATATCTGTAATCCTAGCACTTTGGGAGGCCGAGGTAGAAGGATCGTTTGAGTACAGGAGTTCAAGACCATCCTAGGCAACATAGCAAGACCTCATCTTCCCAAAAACTAAAAAAATTAACCAGGCATGGTGATGCACACCTATAGACCCAGCTACTTGGGAGGCTGAGGTGAAAGGATCACTGAGCCCAGGAGTTTGAGGATTTTGAGGATGTGGTGAGCTGTGATCATACCACTGCAGTCTGGTCTGGGCAACAGAGTGAGATCCCTGACCAGAAAAATAATAAACAAATGAACGAATAAATAAATCTTGTCACTTATCTGATATAAAACCCCTAATGGCTCCTACTACCTCCAGGACAAAGTCTAAATTTATTACCATATGTCTGATGCACCTTTGTAAGCCCTTAGCATGGTGTTTAATACTTGGTAGGAGCCAAAACAATACCTGGTGGATTGATATTGGGCTCGTGTGAAATGGACCTCAGTTTTCTGTCCATGATGGTTTGCTCCCTGATACTACCTCACCAGTGCTAGGCCAGTAGGACACTATGTCTTAAGTGATAATAATAGCAATAATAATGATTGCTTAGTACTATAATAATGGCTATCCTTATCAAGTTCCTACTATATGCCACCATTATCGTAAGTGATTTCCATGTATGACCTCATTACACTTGGAACAGCTCTGTGAGACTGGTACTATTATTATTCCTATTTTCCACAAAAAGAAATGAGGCCCAGAAAGATGAAGAAATTTCCCCAAGGTTACACAAGGGGGAAGTGGCAAAACTGGGGCTTGAAACCAAGTGTTCTGATTCTAGACCTTGGGCTCTTAGCCATTGTGTTATGCTGCTCCCCTTCTATCAAGTTCAGCTCTGGGAAGAATGAATTTGAAATGTGGGATATGTAGGTCTCCAAGCAGTCATTGGCATATAAGTCTAGGTAAGTGGCACAATTTTAGAGTCATTAGCATACTGACAGGGGCAAAGTTGTTCAGAGAGCATGTAATCAATAAGAAGGGAAGTGAACCCAATACAGAACCATCATTGGAAGGGCCAGCCAAGGTCAGCGAAATGATATGAGAACCAGAGATGGGAGGAGAGTTTCAAGGAAGGATAAGTCTGCATCCAACGAAACTCTTCTATGCAGCAGACTAAGGATTGCAAGAGGCTCACTGGACTTGTCCTGTAGGACATCCCTTAGTGACCTGGGTAAGAGCAAGCAGGAGGCGGGTGGGGCCAGATGGTGGCAGGTTAAGAAATGAATAAGAAGTAAGCATAAGGGGGCAGTGAGTCTTTAAAGATACATGAATGAGAAATCAGTGAAGAAATAGGGTCATATCTATATATAGGAAGGCATGATCAAGATATTCTTTGTCCTTGTTTTTTTGGGACCAGGGCAGAAGAGATGAGTTGATATCTGCAGACTGTGGAGCAGGAGAAAGGTAGAGGAACATATAAGAGAGAAACAAACACCTGGTGGAGATGGGAGACAATGAAATAAATGGGACTAAAATGGAGAGATTGGCCTTAAATAGGAGGAATACTTGGATCTCAGAGACTGATGGGAATGACATATATGTATCTTTTAGGAGTAGATTAGAGCTTGTCTGCTACTCTCTGGATTCTCAGTGAGGTCCTTTGCTGACAGTGACAAATGTGAGGTGTAGGTTGAAGGCTTAAGGAAAGTGGTGAAGCATTAGAATCATTATTAGAAAAATGGGACAGGATCAGAAAAAAGTCAAATCAAAGGTCTTGAAATATCATAAATCCCATTGAAATTAGAAATAATACATTTGTGCTGGCATCAGTCACTGTTATTGAATAAATATACTTCCTGTAGTACCAGTTGCCTTAGACTATTTATTACAATAAATAAACAAATAAAAATCATCCATTCGCTCACATATTCAATAATACTGACTGATAAGCACTATGTGTCTGGCACTATTATGGGCACATGGGCTGTAGTTGTCAAGAGAATTCAGCCCCTGCCTCATGGAGTTTGCATGACAATAAGGAAGTCTTGGTCTCACACTTCAAGGGGGTCCACCACCAAGGAGGGCTAGAAGAGACAACCAGAGGAGAATGCCTTGTGGTCTGGATTAGGCCAAGTCAACTTCCCTGGTCCTCAGTCTCTCTGTCTATAAAGCAAGGAGACTGAATTAAGCGTTCTCTCGATCCCCTTCCCCTCCCTCTCCATGCCAACATTCTTTGCTTCTGAGAAAGTGAAGAGTCTGGAATTGCTGGGGGAACTGGGAAAGAAAGATGGTGTATGCCCACTCGAAGCCAGGTGCTAGGCTAGTTGGTTTGCACATGTTTTCTTTTATAGGCCTCACGTGTAAACTAGGTTTCAGTCAAGGTAAGTAAATTGCTATAGTTGCACAATGGAACTTGGATTCTAATCCACATGTGCCTGACTTCAAAGCCTATTCCACTAGACTCCTCTGCTTCAGAAGGAAGAGAAGACAAGAAGATGGAGCAGATACTGTCAAGGATCTGGAAGCAGATTTGTTTTATTCACTACAAAGGACCAGTGGATGAAAGTACAGGAAAGGATATTTTGGCTTAATGACAAAAAGACTTTGATGAAAACTGGAGTTGTCCAACTATTGTTTCCTTCAAAATGCAGCAATTTCTCACCAGAACTACGCAAGTTGAGGGTTATTGAATACCTTCTATGATAGCTTGGAAAGCTGTTCCTTTCAATTCGAAGTTTCTATGAGTCTCTTAAATATTGTTTTTAACACCACCCATATATTTGTTTCTCTCCCTTCCCTGTACTTTTTTCCCCTTTCACCTCTTAGCATTTGTTTTTCTCCCAGTCATTTGGGTAGATGTTCCTTGGCATTGTTGGTATTGCAAAGAGGCTACTTCCTAACCCTTTTTCTCTAATTAGACAGGGAGGTATGTGTTGAGACCATTAACTGAATTTGGAAAGAACAAGTCTGTTATTATCTAAGACTCTCAGAAGATAACCTGTATTCTGAAACAAAAAATCTTACTCAGAGAAGAACTTCTTGGTCACTCATATCAACTGGAGGACCCTACGGAGGCCATCTTGCATGAAGGGGAGCTGTGTCAGAATTTACAATGATTGGACCAATTTTATCACAGGCCTTGACATCTTGCTTCAAGTACATCCATGAAAGCTGTCACAGTTGTGTTATCCCTAGAAGACTGTCCACAAGTAGGGCACAATGACCTCCTTTCCTTTCCTAGTGAGCATCCGTACTTACTGGAAAGCAGTATCTCTAGGACTCCCACAACATTTGCAGTGACTATGTTCAAAACTGCACTGCCTTGCCTGGGAAAACAGTGTTGACATGCTCAGAGGATTCTCTTAATAGGACACATAGCTAGGGTGACCAGCTGTCACGGCTTGGTCAGGACTAAAGAGGATTCCTAGGACATGAGATTTTTACTGTTAAAATTGGGAAAATTCTGGGCAAACCGGGATGAGTTGGTCATTCTACACCCTGTACACCCTACACATGAGTCCAGCTAGAATGTGCCAATTTCTCCAGCCTGAGGCACTGTGCAAGAACAATTTTAATGATCTTTTATAAGAATGTATTATTCAACAAGGGAGGGAGAAGATTAAATATTTTAGTCTTATAATCAAATCTGGCTCCTCCTGAAAACATGAAGCCCATAGTTACTCTAATAAGTGGCAAGGATGAAAACCAAGTAAACAGTCTCTGGTCCAAGACATGAGAGACTACCATTATCAAAAAGCATCCCAAAAGTAGTTAGCAGTTAGTCGAATAACAAACATGGGCTGGTTTTACTCATGGCAAGAATTGCAAGTGAACAAAAGCATCATTTCTCACCTGATGAATTTATGAGCCAACTGTTCCACAAAGTAATAGATTTCATTCCAGTGGTGTAGCACACTTCCTGATCTGGGAAAACAAAAGCAGATGTTGCTTGACTCCGGTGTTCATGTGTCTTTTCCTTGTATTATTTCTCTTCACATTCTGTTATTTTGGCATTTGATCTAGCCATTATCTAGACTCATTATTTGCAAACTATATAACTTGGAAATTATTTTAAAGGCTACTTAAACCTCCGTTAGTGTTCTTATTAAATAACTCCTTCACTTTACCTTCTACTATGCCCACTCCACAAACCCAAACAAACCCTGAAAACAAACAAACAAACCCTGGGCCCAAAAAGATTCACAAGTGATTTTCACATCTTTGAGAAACAGTTATTTTTGTGCTATGTTAACAATCTCTCTGATTGGGGAAGAAAAACTATCCCAATTCATTCAAATGAAGTTGGCATAAAGTAAGATAAACAAATGCCACACCCCGAGTCAAATTTCATTTGTAAAAACAGATGCAGAATCTCTAATTAAACTATTAGCGAAACTAATCCAGCAGGAATCCAAAATAATAATAATTAATAAACTGGTGGAGTTTATTTCAGGAAGATGCTGATAATTTAACAATTAAGAAATTCTAATGTAATTAGTCATAATAAACAAAGAAGAAAAACTATACAGGCTTTTGTTATATTAAAAAGGGGTCCTCCTACGACAAAAGAGGGACACTGTTTCCCTAGGACATGAGGAATCACAGATTTTAGATTTAGAAAGGGGCTTCTCTATTTCCAAGTTTGACTTCTGTTTCACTTGAACCATCTCCTATAGCTTTAATTCTGCTTATAAGTATCTTCCACAGTGCTGGTACTCAGTTTGTTGCAGTGGGTTCCTGTTAGTTTTTTTTTGTTTTAGTTGAAACCCACTCTTTTCTATAGCTGTGATGCCTTCTTCTGTCACCAGAGACTCTATTTTAGCTGAGCTCTGCATTTCTGCCTGCCATTCTAATAATTGTTGAGGTTAGAGTTTGTTTCTTCTACTTAGACATTTATATTGCAAACATTTTCCACTGGTTTCTGATTACTATTATTTTTTATGTACTCGCTTGCAATTTACAAATAACTTCAAGGAAATTATTTGCTGCTATTTTTCTTTGTTTCAAACTATATTATAGACTTTTTTTTTTTTTTTTTGAGTTGGAGTCTCGCTCTGTCGCCCAGACCGGAGTGCAGTGGCTGCTCCCGGCCACCGCAGCCTCGACCTGCTGGGCTCCGGCGATCCTTCCGCCTCAGCCTTCCGAGTAGCTGGAATTACAGGCGCGCACTACCACGCCCAGCTAATTTTTTTTTATTTTATTGTAGAGATGAGGTCTAGCTGCCCAGGAGAGTCTCGAACCGCGGGCTCAGGCAATCCACTCACCTCAGCCTCCCAAAGGCGCAGGATTACAGGCTGAGCCACCAAGCCCGGCTATTATAGACATTTAATAAGATTTTTTTGCCTTCCTTTTCATGGTCCAATATTCCTAAGAATTCTCATTTGGGTTGAACATATTCTACCTCTATAAGGATAATTTATTTTTCTCTGCTCCATATCCAGAAATGATATATTTGTCTGACCTGAACAAAAGTAATACAATATGGTTAGGTGATACAATGAAAAACTCTATGTCACAAGGATGTCCCACTTTCCCTAAGTTAATCTATTAACTTCAATTATGGGAAAAATCCTTAAACTTAAAAACTGATTTTAAAAATAAAATTTAAAAGTTTTAAAGCAGTTAGAGCAATTCTGAAAAGGAAGAACAAGGAGAAAAGAGCTTGCCCTATCAGACTTAATGACCCTAAACACATGACACATGATATAACAGTAGAGTCAATGGGATAGAATAGGGAGCCCAAATGCCAACCTATGTGAGATCTGGCTATGTAGTGAAAGAGGTTGTTTTATGGAAGAGGGAGATGAAACCCTTTAATAAATGATGCTGAGAAAATTGGACTCCTAACTGAGAAAAAAATCAGATCAGAATTTCATACCAGATGTAACCCTAGAAGTATTAAAAAATGAATGAGAAAAGCACAACATTAAATCTGTTGTATGAATTATAGATACGTATGTCCTCAATTCAGTGAAGGGGTTCTTAAACCAGATATAGAAAGTAGAAATTGTTTCTCAAGAAAGAGATAATTTTGACTTCCTGATGTGTCTAAATTTTGGAATGACAAAGAGACACCATAAACTAGCCAAAAGACAAGAAAAGAATGAGAGATGTTCACAACAAATGTAAGAGGCAAAAGATTAGTGTCTAGGATATGTGAGTAGCTGGTACAAGTAAATATCAAAATGGTAAACAATAGAAAAATAGACAAAGGATCAAAACAGGCAATTTCTTGAAGGGTGGTAAATAAGCATATGAAAAAAATTAAACTCCTCTAGTAAATAAAGAAATGCTTATTTAAACAATTGTGACATACACCTTCATACCATTCAAATTGGCAAAAATTAAAATGTCTGACAAGCCTAAGTGTTGGTGAGAATATGGGTAAATAGGAATGCTCATACATTGCTGATAGATATGGAAATTGAAATAGTTACTTTGGAGGGCAACTTGGCAATACATAATGAGGTTAAAGAGAAGCATTTCCTATGACCAGCAACTCTGTTTCTTGGTTTATATGCTCCCATGCAAATAAGGGAATGTACAGAAGAATTTTTTTGTAGTGATGGTCATTGTTCCATTGTTTGTTAGAGAAAAAAAAATTATAAATAACCTGTATATCCATCAGTAGGTAATTTCTGTGAATATATTCATACACATTATTTCTTGAAAAAATAAAGGTGTGAAAACTATGTTAACATTTGCTCATTTGATGTGCAGAACTCATGAGTGCCCATTATATTATTCTTTGTTCTTTTCTGAAGAACACAGATTGTTCTAGAATCTCATAAAGTAGACTGTACACAGTGAAAAGATAGGATTCAATCCTGGATCCCTCTTCACTTATGAGAAATATTAATTATACTACAGCACATTATATTTTCATGTGCTAACCTCAAACCCTACTTTGTTTGATTTTTTTTTTTTTTTTGAGTTGGCGTCTCACTCTGTCGCCCACACTGGAGTACAGTGGCCACTCCTGGCCACCACAGCCTCGACCTGCTGGGCTCTGGTGATCCTTCCGCCTCAGCCTTCCAAGTAGCCGGAACTACAGGTGTGCGCTGCTACTACGCCCAGCTGATTTTTTGATTTATTGTAGAGATGAGGTCTCGCTGCCCAGGCGGGTCTCGAACCCGCGGGCTCAGGCAATCCACTCACCTCAGCCTCCCAAAGGCACGGGATGACAGGCTGAGTCACCGAGCCCGGCTCAAACCCTACTTTGGATAATCTGTGATGATAATTGGCATGACCAGTGATAGAAAAATAATCCTGGGAATTTTGTATTTCTTAATACCTATCAAAAATAACATCACCCAGCACCATTCTGTGCTCTTCCAAAAACTCAAAGTTGAGTGAGAAAGACAGAAGAATTAAAGTGCAGCATGTGGTGACAAGTGATGCAGTCAAGATCTGTGTATCTGGAACAATGAAAAGAAAATGGCTCATTCTACTTGTGCAGGCTTGGAAGGGGTGTGGTCTTTAATCTGGATCTTGAAGGACAGGTAGAAACTTGTGAGGACGGCAAGGGGAGAAAGAGCATCTTTGACATAAAACACCGAAGCTGCCAAGACAGGCTATGCCTGGGGAAGAGCAAGCAGTTTCATGTGGAGGCACCATGGAGCCCGTAGAGAAAGTGGTGAGGAGGCGTTGGGGGTTCCTCCTGCCAAAAGCAACCCTTTTCAGTTCCACTTGCTCAGCCTTTATACATATTCCACCTGCTTGGGACACTCACTATTCATACTGGCAAACTCCTCCTCATTCTTCAAGACTCAGCTCAGTCTCTCATGCTTCTGACCAATATAGACAGGGCTCATTGCCCTTGCCTCATGCTCTTAGGGCACTGTGTACATCTCTCTGTCAGCACCCTCTGGTATTGGGTTACAGATGGTCTTAAAGAAATTTACTTCCTGAGAATCTACCTGTTTGATGGATAAAAAAAGAAGAGCATGAAGAGGAGAAGCCTCAATTGCTTATGGAAGCCTCTTGATCTTTTGCCACCTTGGCTTGGATAAATACCCTGGCTTTGGAACTCAGATGGCTCCAGCCAAGTCTTGTGATCCTATGTAAACTAAGGAGCCTTCAAAGATGGGTCATTAAATTTAGAGTATAGATCCTTGGTGACTGGGACTACCTAATCATCAATAATAGATCTCTGAGCTGAACAGCAGCTGAAGTCTCCCATGGGCGCACCAAACTACACATCCTAGCCCTGGGATTTTAAAGCTTTAGAAATCCTCTTGCATGAAGACCCAGCCATCTTCCTAGACAAGCTTTACTTGTATACTTCAAATTGCATGGACTGCTCCTGGCTGCTCTCCTTCAGTCAAGGGGGTGGATGCTCTGGTCCTGGGAGTCCCCTGTGAGGGTCTGGCAGATATGGTCCAATGCTGTCCAGGTGTCTCAGAAGAGGCACCGCATGACTAGCTATAAGCCATAGTGCAATCCAGAATTATTATTATTATTATTTTTGAGTTGGAGTCTCACTCTGTCACCCAGACTGGAGTGCAGTGGCTGCTTCCGGCCACCGCAGCCTCGCCCTACTGGGCTCCAGCAATCCTTCCACCTCAGCCTTCCAAGTAGCTGGAACTACAGGCGCGCGCTACCATGCCCGGCTAATTTTTGATTTTTATTGTAGAGATGAAGTCTCACCAAGTTGCTCAGGTGGGTCTCGAACCCGTGGGCTCAGGTAATTCACTCACCTCAGCCTCCCAAAGCATGAGATTACAGGCTGAGCCACCGAGCCCGGCTTGCAATCCAGAATTCTACAACTCCTTTCCATTGCAATCAAGACATTTCCTAAAACACCAGCCATCAGTACCCACTTCTGAAATGCAATGCTATTTTTTTGGTCCATGCAACCAGTACAATTAATCTCTGAAATTTTGGTTACTGAGGGGTAGGGTAAAATGACTAGGGAGGTATCCCACACCTTCTCACTTTATGTCTGATCTCATCAGCAGAGAATTTCTGCAGTGAGGAAATTATACTAGGAAAGGCAGCATGTTGGTGAAAGAGGAACTTGAACTAGAATTGGGAGACTCTTCATGACTCTCTGCTTAAGAAGCAGGGGTTTAAAGTAAATACTTTTTGGATGCTGTTTCTTTATCCTCAAGGATTGACTCTACTTCACAGCCACATTCAGTTTGCATTTCTTTAGTCCTTAAACAGGATCACCCAATGATAAATCATGCTTTCTTTTGTCTAAAAACATTTCATTTTCACTATTCTTCTACCTGACTGACATGTAAAATTTATACAATTTTGGTATTCACCTAACCTGCTGATGCTAGATGTACAAGGAAAATTTTTAAAATATCCTTGAGTATAGGGAAAAGTCTAGATCAATCAGAAACTTTCTTGCTAATGGTTAGATGCTGCATTTTCTCAAGAAAAATAAAATAAAATGAGATCCCTCCTAAGACAAAAATGAAGGCAAGGAGGTATAAACAGGCTTCCCATCCTATCTCTGCTAATAGCTTCCCTGTCACTGTTGGGGTTTGCTGTTTCATAATATGTAAGTGATCATTCTTTAAGCAACTATTTAAGCCTTGACCAAATTATACTGCCTTTGAGCCATGCCATACTTGAGATGTACATTACCTGCTTCCTCAAGTATTAACAGTAAAAACATAACCTTAGATTCTGTGAGCCAAACTGGTTTTGTCTTCTCTGGGTTATTCTGGGATTCCAAGGATCACTACTACTAAAGGAGCAAATAAGTATAAGGCTATCTGGAACTACACCTTGGACTCCTTCTACTCTTTATTACTGAGCCTTCCTTACCCACATATGCAGGTTTTGTCCTTCCCAAGATCAGACTACTTCTTGGAAGAGGAAAGAGCCCAGTGTCTGCTGCTTATGGTTTTAGCACAGCAGCAAGCTTGGTAGGGGTACTGCTCATATTTCTTTAATCCAAATCTCCAGTGGCAGGAGGCTCGCCTGCCTGGTACCACAGTCTACTCTCTTGCCTCATCACTACTCGCTGACCACAGCTGGACTTCCTATCCCTGACCTCTGGGACCTCAACCAGACTCCTGTTCCTCTCCCATAAGAATAGATATGTTGGGTCTATGACTTAGTTTGAACTTTCTGTTGAAGTATGCGTGTCTCACCTGCACTTGGCCTTGTGACTGATTTTCTAGTTTGGAAATTGCTTGAGTAGTTACTCCTACAATAATCAACACAACGTAGTTTAGACTACTGTTTTTTTCTCAACCCTGAAGACTGACATGAACATCAAATCAATGCCAGGAGAAACCAGGTGTTGGGTGGGGAAATGGCACAGACTGAATCCAATTCCCGGTTCTCTCTACCCTACAAAGTGTAGAAAAACCTAATTCCTCATGCCAGTATGTTTAAGAGTTAATGACCCTAAATCCTTGCTATAGAGTCCTGATAGCATCTTCATGCAGTATGGCTCACCCAGCCACTATTACCAAAGCTGCAAGGTGGAAATAAAGAATTCCTTCCAAGCCCAAATATATTGTACACTGTTGTTCATTTTCTTTTTCAGAATTGCTTTTAACATGTAATTGCTGGACAAACCTTAGTCACAGACAGTTACAGTGCCATATGTTAGAAATAAGTGGGTGTGAAAGGTCTTTGATTTTTACTTAGTTAAGTCCTAACTCAAATGCAGCTCCAGGCCCTGAAGAATTCCACAGGCTAGCTTGGTATCAGGATGGTGCAAAGGGTTCAGGGCCCTCCTTGGAATTTTGTACCTCTGTTTCACTGTATAAATCTCAGCAAAATTTGGAATTCAAGTAGCCTCCCAAGAATTTTGCTTTGAAGACAGTCTTACAGAGTTCTCTGTCTGAAGATTCTTTCAATACACTGGAGTCCACTTGAAACCAGAGTCAGTGCCCTCCCACACTGTCATCTGACTTGGTCTTACAGAAGGGCTCACTAGACCATGGGAAAAGAAAGCCACCATTCCTCACTACTTGTCCCATAAGGTCACTAGTGAAGGCAGATCCAGAGTTTTTTTTACTTATTTTTGTTTTTCTAGGCTCTCTCCAGTGTTTGGAACATGATAAGAAGTTAAGAAATTTTTGTGACATTGTATTCACTGGGTTTTCCCAGTGTAGGATTCTGCATGGAACCTGGCATTGCACTCAGGTTACTGTTCAATTACTTCCAAGGGTCTAATATGCAAATAGGATTAAAATAAGAATTCCAAATCTCATTCTGACTTGTTTTCTGCAATGCATTATTTTCTGTTTATGTGAGTTTCCAAACCTCCTTGTGGTTAAGTTCCTTAGAAAACACAGGCTCTTTCCATTAGCCACATGCACAACAAGAGTCAGAAAGAATCAAGTTGGCCACATTAAATTTACACTGTCCCTCCTTCTTTTGCACAAAAATTAGAACATAGTAAAAGAGAAAAAGAAAGCTTGCAGTTAGAACCATCACTCAGGAGTTTTAATCCTGGAGGAGCAGAGCAGCTCTGAGGATGGAAATTACAAAACTGTCAGTCCCTACTTTTCCTTAGCCCCACCCATCTGAAGTCATCGATGTCCTCAGCGACCCACTTGGGTCCCCAGCCAATCCTGGAAGGTTACGGATATGTTCAGCAGCCTGGGGTGCATATAACTGGGACCCACAATTAGTTCTGCTGTCAAAGACCCTGTGTTCATCTGCTATTGTGCCCTCTCTTTCCTCTCCCCAGTGTCTTCCGTGAGCTTCCTCTCCTTCTTCCTAGTCTTGCACCACACCCTGACTGGCTGGAGTTCTAAACCTGACCCAGGCCCTCAGGCCTTGCCCTCTTATTACTGTTGAGGGTCACAGTCAAGCCTCCCTCCTGCTTATAAAGCTTGTCTTTGACTCTTGTCTCCACTCCAGCTTCTTTAGATACCAATAGAGACCCCAAACAAGTCACTGAGTACTATACTTTGAGATGGGGCCACCTACTCTGCTCCGGTCAGCCCCACCTGACTGACTTGTGATGAACTTTCTGTTAGTCAATCTAACAGATGCCTATGAAAACAATTACTCATAAGCTGCAGAATGTAACTTTTGTTAGAGATTTGGGAAATCAGTTTGGTGAGATGTGGCTGATTTTTTTTTAAAGAATAGGATAGAAATATCAGAATATACTGCATACTGTGACAGAAAGAATGCTACACAAAACTTTTGGTCAATTATGTCTAAGTATCGTATGTGTTTTGTGTCAAGATATAAAATGTATTTTCTCTTGTGGATTGTGATAAAAAAGGTCTCGTAACAAAATATCTACTTTCATCTACACTCTGTCTTTCACAACACACGCGAGCGTGTGCTTACATGCCAAGGAAAAGCCTAAAAACATTTTCTCACATCAACTATTGGTACTTTTGGTGCAAATTCAACTCAAAAGTGTTGTTAAGAACACAGACTATCGGTTAGTTGCCCACGAGACATTTCCCATAATTGAAATGTTCAGCTGTGGCTCCATTTCTCACACTTGCCAGTGTCCCTAAGATGTCACTTGGGAGGAAGTGATTCAGAATGAGGGCACCAAAGGAGAGGGTTTGAAAATACTGTATTATGAAAGCAACACGCTCATTGTTGGAAATATTGAGGGGTGGAGGGAATGGAAAGACAAGCAAAAGAAAGAAAATAATCCCATCATCTCACATCTCAGATGAGTTCATTGCCCACACTATTGTGACTCTGCATTCAGGCTTTTCCCAAGCATATACACTTTGTGTATTTATTTATTTATTTATTATTTATTTACTTATTGAGTAGGAGTCTCACTCTGTCACCCAGGCTGGAGGGCAGTGGCATGTTCACGGCCACCGCAGCCTCGTCCTGTTGGGCTCAGGCCATCCTTCTGCCTCAGCCTTTCAAGTAGCTGGAACTACAGGCACGTGCCACCATGCCTGGTTAATTTTTCTTGATTTATTGTAGAGATGAGGTCTCACCAAGTTTCCCAAGCTGGTCTTGAACCTGTGGACTCAGGCAATCCTCTCACCTCAGCCTCCCAAGGTGCTGGGATTATAGGCATAAGCCACCATGCCATTTTATAGATATACTATTTATAGATACACTATTACTGGAATAATTCCTTGTTATACATTTAGTAAGTTTTACTTTTTCACTTATAATAGCATTATGATGAACATTCTTTACATACAGATCATTTCATACATAATGGAGGTAATATGTTAAAACTTTTACTGTGCTTTTCTCTTTGGTATTTGCACAGAAAGTGACCTACCACACCCTGGACAGTCCAAGCCAACTATCTGCCAGGGTCTACAGTAGAGAGGTAGGGGATACGCTTTTCCCAACAGTGATATAAAAAAGATGGGGAAAAAAGTTAATATTTGAGATTCAAAACATGATTTTTGCAGCAACACAATTGGTTTGGAAATGAGACTTTGTCAAGAAAAGCTGGCTGGGCGCAGTTGCTCATGCTTATAATCCCAGCACTTTGGGAGGATTGCTTGAGGCAAGGAGTTCAATGCCAGACTGGGCAACATAGTCAGACCCTGCCTCTACAATATTCTTTGCCCAGTTTCTATTGTGTTGCATATTTTTTTTAGTCCAAGGGTGGGCAAACCTTTTCCGCAAAGGTCCAGACAACAAATATTTTAGGGTCTGGGGGCCATATGGTCTCCATGGCAACTGTTCAACTCTTTTTATAGCACAAAAGCAGCCATTGACAATACATGAAAAAAATGAGTGTGCTTGTGCTACAATAAAATTTTATTTACAAAAACAGGCTGCAGGCCATAATTTGCCAATCTCTGTCCCAGACAGTGACTTTCTTTCAGTCTTGTTTTTTCTAATTTCTATATTCATTGTCATGTCTTTCTTGTGATAGGATAATATGAAAATCTGTATTTTTTTTCGTAATAGCTGAAATTTTGGTGTCCTTCACTATTCATTTCCTGTTATTATTGCTGAGAATGTGGACTGGAAAAATTGTGCCTTGGGATATATGGAGGCATTCTTTGTGACCTAATAAATATTTCATGGGCATTTAAAAGGAAAATTTATTCTCTATGGGGTATAGGGCTCAAAATATATTTATCAAATCAATCTCATTAATTATTATTCATATCCTTGACATCCTTTGAATGCTTAAGAATTCAGAGAGATTTCTTTCAGATTCTGCTGAGATAATATGGTTTTCATCTTCAGCAGTCAAAATAAATGTGCATTATCTTAATGCATTTCCTAAATATTGAAGCCCCCTTGCATTCCTAGGATAAATTTTACTGTTCTTTGGATATTACTCTTTTACTACACTGTCAGGTTTTTAAAAATGTATTTGATTTAGAATTTAAAGTTTTATTCAAAAGTTGGTGATAAGTTTTGTGTATAAAGGTTTTATCCTTGGTAGATAAGGATATCAGATATATACTAGCTTCCTAAAATGAATTGAGAAATTCTCTATCTGTTCCTGTTTTCAGTATACATTTAACTAGTATTGAAATTTTCAGTTCCTTAAAGATGTGACAGAACTTTCAATGAAATCAACTGGTCCAAAATCAAAGGACCTCCTCACAAAACAAATCAGTCTTCCTCTAATATCCAGATTCTATTGGTAGGGGAAAGGCAACATCTGATTAGACTGAGCATTATACCTAAAGGGATTTTTAAAACTCACCATACTGGACTATTATTACTACTTTAATTCAAAATTTGGAAAATTTGGAATTTCCCTCCTGCTATTCAGTAGGTGGACTAGGAAAGAGGAAAAGAGGTATTTGGAAGCTAAAAGTAAACAACATTTTTTGTATATATAAATGTAGCATAAGTAATTTTTGCTATCTTGCATTAAAATTTTACATTTTCATTTTTTCTTATGAGAATCTGCTCTTGCAGTTTTATAGTATGTAATCTCATTGCTAACCTGATGACTTCCTAATTTTTCTAAGGCCATTACTTCTGTTTCTTTCATATCATGTCTTTTTCTTTTACTTTTTTTCAAATATATTTTCCATTTTTATGTCAATATTTTCAAATAAATTTTTCAGAAAGGGTAAGTGAATGTACACATTTTAAATTTTATGTTTGAGAAAGCTTGGCTAAGGAATTTAAAAACCACATTTCACTCAGGACTTTATTGAGGGTTTTTGTTTGTTTGTTTTGCATTTAATATTGTAGAGTACTATTTTCTTTTGTTTTGTTTTTCGTAGAGAATAAGTTTCTCTATGTTGCTCAGACTGGTCTCGACCTCCTAGGTTCAAGTGATCGATCCTCCAGTCTTGGCCTCCCAAAATGCTGGGATCGCAGACGAGAGCCACTGAGCCCAGGCTGAGAGTAAAAAATTTAATGCCAATCTGAGTTTCACTTCTTTTTTTGTCTGAGGGGGACTACTTTTTCCCTTTTTGGAAGAATGCAGACTTTTCTATTGTTCTTATATTTTAAGAAGTTTCTCACATTGACTAAGTTGTAGAATACTTACAAAAAAATAATTCAGCTGAGTATTTGGTAAAAATCCTCTAGATCTAAAGACCCCGGTCTTTTAACAGCTCAGGAAAAAGTATCTTCTCTTATTATTATTTTTTATTGTATGTCTTATAAATGTTCTCTGTCCCTAGGATTCTTACTATATATATATTAGATATACTGTAGCTAGCTTTTGTGTTACTTATCTCTTTTCTCATAATGTTAACCTCTGTATTCTTTAAGCTTAAGTTCAGGGAAATTTTTCAAACTGTCCTCTGATGAACTGAATCTGCTTTTTTGCTGTATTCAATATGGTGGTCATTGCTTCCAATGGATTTGAATATTCAAAAATAAAAATATTTTTCTCCCAAAGCTTCTTATTTTGTTTGTTACTTCACATGTCAAACTGCTCTCATTTGTTGATGCAATATCATTTCAAAATTTATTGAAAATACTAACCAGACACATATTTGCTTAAATGTAGTCAATGATCAGTGTCATTTTTTAAAATGTAATAATTATTATATTTTAAATGTTTTTAAAAACCTTGACTAACTTCTTAGATAATTTCCTGAGGAAAATTATTCCTACTCCCCTTTCTAGAAGAATGCATATCTATCTGAAAATGTCTTTTTCCCTCCACATGTAAGTGACATCTTTGTTAGGCATAAAAATTTTAGGTCATAAATCCATCAACATTTATCCATCATAAAGATGAATTTTATCAATCAAAATTCACCATTTAATTTTGTAGAGTCTTTGTAGGTAACATGTATTTTCTTCCCATTTATAAAATTCTTCTTTGTCTTTCAAACTAAAAATTTTCACCTGGAAATGCCTAAGTACTACTATCTTTTAATAAATAATTGATTGATTGTTACTTAATGATCCTATTTGATCTGCATTTTCAAATTTTTCTTAAATCATGAAACTTCTATTAAATACTTGAATGTTTCATCTAGACTATACTATAGCAATGCAAAATTATCTGATATTTGGGATATCTATTTTTGCCATTATTTATCATCTCTCTCATCACTTTCACCTAATTGCTTTTTCCTGTTCAAATTATGTGAATTTATCAAACATGCCTTTGTCATTTTTTTTTTTTCGAGTTGGAGTCTCACTCTGTCGCCCAGACTTGGAGGGCAGTGGCCGCTCCCGGCCACCGCAGCCTCGACCTGCTGGGCTCCGGCGATCCTTCCGCCTCAGCCTTCCAGGTAGCCGGAATTACAGGCGCGCTACCACGCCTGGTGATTTTTTGATTGATTGTAGAGATGAGGTCTCGCCAAATTGCCCAGGCGGGCCTCTAACCCGCGGGCTCAGGCAATCCACTTATCTCAGCCTCCCAAGGCGCGGGATTACAGGCTGAGCCACGGAGCCGGCTGCCTTTGTCATTTATTTTATTTTCTTCACTGTCAGTCCTGCTCTTTACTGCTTCTCAGGTGATTTTAAATTTTTCTATATTATTTTATATTTCTTTAACTGTCCTAGGTCTTTTTTCCCTCTCATTTGGTATTTTATCTTCTGTCATGAATTTCCTGTTTTATTTAGCTTTGTTGAAGTCACACAGTACTGCAATCAATCTTTTTTGGCATTGAAAATGCCTTCCATAGATACCTTTTTCTTCCATCACAGCACTTTCGTTTAATCACTTATTTTAAGGTGATAACATGTTGGAGGTCTTATTTTCATCTTTGAATGTGAAAAAGTACAACATGGCCTGGCACTTGCTTCCAAAATTGTGTGTAGGGGTGTGTGTTGGGGGACGGTACAGCTTTAGACAAGTGGGGAAAGGGTTGAGGGGGAAGATAATTGTTTACACTTTAGCTTCGTTTTTTGAAGTCATCAACTTCCTTTTCTTTCTCATCTCCCATTAAGTTCCTCAGCTCATTTTGCATCATGGGTGTATTTTGCACCTAAAAACTTTTTCACACTTAAAAACTTCTCTGAGAGCAGGGCTCGGTGGCTCAGCCTGTTATCCCGCGCCTTTGGGAGGCTGAGGTGAGTGAATTGCCTGAGCCCGCAGGTTCGAAACCCGCCTGGGCAGCAAGACCTCATCTCTACAATAATTCAAAAAATCAGCCGGGCGTGGTAGCGCATGCCTGTAATTCCGGCTACTCGGAAGGCTGAGGCGGAAGGATCGCCGGAGCCCAGCAGGTCGAGGCTGCGGTGGACGGGAGCGGCCACTGCACTCCAGTCTGGGCGACAGTGAGACTCCAACTCAAAAAAAGAAAAAAAAAACTTCTCTGAGAATTTAATCTGGGGGAAGGGAATTGGGTCTTGATGGCTACGGCTTATATTGTTCTTCCACTAGTTAGGGAAGAGTGGGGAATGAAATTAACCCTGGTCATTTCCACAAAGAAGCTCTTGCAAGGTTTTTTGGGCCACGTTTATACCATTCCAGTTTTGTTTGTTTGTTTGTTTTAACTAGTCTCTACCTCTGGTTTGCATTGTGCCATACCTGGCCTCATTCCTATTATATCCACATAAAACAGGACTCTGCTATTTCCCTGGAGGTCCAAGCTCTGTGGGAAGGACTCAGCAGTGCTGGAAGGGATTGCTGTCAGGAAGATTCCTGGTTATCATAGGCAATCCTTTTGTGGCTTAATTTGCCCTTTGTCTTCCTAGTGCAGCTGCCTGTGTATGATGATGCAAAACAGCAACAGGTTCTCCTCCCTCTTGGTCCCATTTTTCAAACTCGCTTCCAGATTTGGGGTTATTCTAGGGGCTCCTTGAAAATCTTTGTCTGCATGTTTTTTATAAGTTGGCAACAGAGTTGAAAGTAGATCCCGGCTGATCTCTTTCAAACTCAGTCCATCTGCTTTGTTTCTATTGTAATTTCTTACAAGTGTGTTGCATGCCAGTGTCACTGCTCTTTGTCTGTGGACCTGATACAGGCTGCTCCTAAACACTTTCTTAGGACCGTCTTTCTTTGGGGGATGGGACAGCTTTAGATGAAGTGGGGAAAGGGTTGAGGGAGAAGATAATTGTTTACACTTTAGCTTCTTTTTTTGAAGTCATAAACTTTCTTTTCTTTCTCATCTCCCATTAAGTTCCTCAGCTCATTAAATTTTAGTTTCTGCTCTTATGATGCAACAGCACTACCAAAAGTCACAAATGCTTTTATTTCTGCTAAAGTAAGTGGCTTTTTCTCAATTCTCGTCTTGCTGGACCTATTTACGGTATGCCATTAATCAATTCAGTAAACTGATTTTTTTAATGCCTGGTGGGTCCTTTGGAATCTATAAAGATTAATAATTATAACATTTGACAGTTATTGAGTACTTAGCAGCAGACATTGTGCAGGGTACTTTATATTCATTGCCATTTAATAATAATACTAGCTAGCCGTTCCAATGTGGCCAATTCTGTTCTGAGCACAAGAATTCTATGTGGTACATAATAGGAAAAAACTAAGTTCACAGAGAGGTTGAGTAACTCGCTCAAGGACACACAGCTAGTATGTGGTAGGGCTGGGATTTGATGACGGGTGGTCTAGACTTAGAGCCTAGGAGACCAAACACTATGCTCATAAAATCTTTCTGGCATTGATTCCTGTGCTCTTAACCACTATGCAACACTGCCTCCCCATGGAGGGGTCAGGAAATGTACAGTAACAGTTCAAAGTGAGGTGCTAAGAATTTCCTCTTGTTATGGGAATTTGGGAGTGGGGATGCCAGGAAAGGCTTAAAACTGGGGCACTTAGATGGAATCAAGAGTGCTAAACTGGTTGCCCATTTCAATGGAACAAACTGTACAAGGGACTTCACCTGTTTGTCTTCAGTTCTCTTCCCTTTTGTCACTTTGATTGTCTTTTATGACAGTTAATAATTAAGATGATCAAATAATTTAAAATCCAAATGGAGACACTTCTGAGAATAAAAGAAAAAGCTATTAGTAATTATCCTGGGGCAACAAACATAGAACAGGCCTGTCCTGGGCAAGTCAGGATGTCTGATCACCCTGTTAACAACGGTCTTTAACATTCTGCATGTATTTATTTATGTCTAGTGTTGCCCAGTGTCGTCTTAAATTTCCTCTTACATCATATTGCTTATGTATGTGACTGGTACACAGTTATAGTTTGGATTCTTCCTTTTTCCCTTATTTGCTATATAATCTCTGTAAATCTGGTATCTGCATTATATTTTATGTAAGGGGTGATGGCAGGCTGACTATGATTCTAACTATAATTCTTTTGCCATCAAGATGTTGGGAAGCCGGGCCCTTCTGGGAGCGCAGGTTACGGAAGATGTTGGGAAAGCCCTGTTCCACAAAGTTCCTAGAGGCACTTATTAATTGGAGCTGCATATCAGTGAGTATTATGGGAAAGGAAGGTCATTGAAGGAGCCCCCAGAGGACAAGGTTTTTCCTCTCCATTTCTTGGCAATGGACCACTCTACTGCTTATAATGGGATATGATTTGTATGGGGTTAGGAAATTCTGAATCAGGAAGGGATTTTGAATGAGGATGTAATGTAGAGAAGTAATTGTTCTTAGTTTTCTTTTTTTTTAACCACAGAGAGTCCACAGCTAGTGATGGGAAGAAACCAAGTACTGGTAATTGTCCCAAAGGACTAGTGAGCATCACCCAGGTAAAAATGGGAATGGTGATAAGGACATTACAGCTAAAGTTAAGAGTTAGTTTGGGGAGCTCCACGGTTCAGTTTTGTTGAAAATTACAAAGTTGTAGGACATGGTGAGAATTGAAGTTTGGGAACTACACAGAGGTCTGAGCAATAAAGGTCTTTAACACCTTGCTGAAAAGTTTACTCTCTATTGTGAAAGAGCCTTGGAAGCATTTAAAGGGTGAAGGGTGAGGGTTAGGGAAGAGAGTATCAAGATTAGATTTGTGTTCTACAAAGACCAACTTGGTACCAGTGTCAAGAATACAAGGTGGGAGGAAGGGTAAAGAAAGGAGACATAAAGAACAATTTAGAGAATGTTTCAGTGAACTGGGTGAAAATGATGAAGGTCTGAGCTAAGGCAATGACAAGACAGAGAACTGGGTAGATGCAGGAGAGACGTGAGAGCAGATGTGGTCAGGTCTTGAGTGTGAGAAAGAGGATTACCTCTTGGTCTCTGGCTCAAGTGACTAGGTTTATGGTGCCATTGTTCACCAAGACTAGAAATAGAGGAGGGGAAAAACATCTAGATAATCATGCTTTCACTGAAATCTTGTCCCTCCTCGTCTCCATGGTAAAACTATTTGCTGGTTCTCCTCTGACTATTTGACTGCTTCCTCTCAGCTGTTTAGTGGAGTTTATTCTCTTGCCCAGACAATTCCTGTTGGCAGTTTCACTGGGTTGAACCCTGGCCATCTTCCTCTCCAAACTACACCTCTTCTTGACATTTTTAATTTTGATAACATCTCGATATTATTTATTATGCACACCACACTTTAAACTACTACCTTTAGGCTAACAACACTTAGGTCTTTATTTTCAGCTCCAGGGAATCAATACAACCGCCTACCCAACATCTCCACTCACATGCCCCACATGTTCAGATGCAACACATTCACACCAAACTTCTCTTTCCTTCTGACTCTGCCCCTCACTGTTGCAATCTCTTCTCTCCCATTCACTCAAAGTCAACTGCTCATCCAATCCTGTTGCTCCTCAATACAAAAGAGCCCCCAATTTCATTTATTCTTTTTTCCTCATTGCCAGAATAGATGATAGATATATGTTTCTAAAACACATACGTAAGCTTGCGACTTTTGCCTTTGGAAACCTCTAATTCCATAACCTATTGCTGATGGGACAAAATCCAAACTCTTTCCAGATTTTTTTCCTGTCATGTTCACATCACAAAGAGTATGTGTCACTTTGCTTTCCTGTATGTTGCCACTTTCTCTACTTTGTCATCTGACAAAATCCTGATTAACTTCCAAGTTCTAGATCCAAAGTCACCTCTTCATGAAGCCTCCTAAATCCCTCTCATCTCAGCCAATATTAACTATTTCACCAACTATTTCCTCAGTGTTTTGTCTCTTCTCCTAAACTGTGAGCTCCTTGAGAACTGGCATGTCTTAGGCCTCTTGCAATTCCAGAAGTCTAGCCCAGCTTGATAAATTATTGAACTGGACTGATAAATTCCTTGCCCTAACCTGGCAGTCCTACTTGGAATCTAGGGAGGTGTCTTTTGTTAGAGGACTACATTCTGTTTTTCTAGTGGTGATTACTACCACCACCACCTCCACCACCACTAGCCACTATCATCATCACCATCATCGCCATCCACATCATCCCCATTACCGCCACCACCCCCCTCAGCACCATCATCACTGTCAGCATCATCACAACCACCATTATCGTCATACCTATCACCACCATCATCGCCATCTACCATCTTTGCACTCATGTGTCAAATGCTCGGTTGAACGGTTTTGATTTTCTTTAATTTTTTTTTAGTTTTAAAAACATTTAAGGACAAGGTAGCAGATCCATTGTTAGGTACCGCAGACTTATTTATTTATATTTTTAATTTTTTTAAACTTATATTTTAAAGATGTGGAGTACAATTCGGGATTAGGTTTAATCTTTGCAAAACTTTGGTGAGGCAGAAATTTTAGTGCCTATTTCATTAACAAGAAGAATGTTCAGAGAGGCTAAGTAATTTGTCCAAGGTCACAATGCTTAGTGATAAGTTGGGCTGGTTTTTGAAGATGGAGATGCCTGATTCCAAAGTTGGCCCTCTTAACTCCTGTGTGAAGTATTCCTGTGAGGCACTGAAACACATTTCATGCGTGGAGACTTGAGAAAAGGAGCAAAGGATTCTCCTAGCTAGCAATCACCACTTAATGTACATACACACACAACAGGACCTGGCAACACCGAAGGGCCAAGTATAGCTTCTCTGTGACCTTTGCTTTTCTTCCTCCATATCATGCGGAGCTTTTTCTGCCACCATCTGAAATAAGGGCTCTGCTTGGAATTCAGTTCTGAGATGTGTGCTTGTTCATCTACAACCTCACCAAAAAGGAGAAAAGCCATCATTACGGGGCAGCTTTTCTTGTCTTCCCGATCAGTCTTATGATTTATTGTGGGAGGGAGGGGCCTGCATCAGAATCACCTGGGAAGCTTTTCCAAAATACATATGCCTACCTCAGCCCTCTGAAGATCTGATCTAGCCCTTGGTTGAGACCCACTGTCTTAGTATATTTATTCCCAAGGCCTACGATTTCCATTGATCATCTGATCACTGAAGCCTCCCCACTTCTGCAGAAAATGCTCCTCCTGCTCAGAGGTGGTCCTTGGGTGCTAGAAATCAGCATCATTGGCCTGCCTTTCTCTGCCCTGCATTCTTTTAGTCAGGGGTTCTAGACCAAGGTGGTACCACCCCTAGAAATAAATGTAGTGGCATTTATTTGTTAGATATCACAATGACCAGAGAGACTAATAACACTTAGAAAGCAAGGATCAGGAATGCATACAATGAAAAACTTTCCCACTGAAAATGCCAACAGCACACCCGCTGAAAAACACTAGCCCAAATACTCTTGATTCAAACTCTGTATCAGCCCTCGCGTATATGGGCATCATCTCAGCTCTGCTGCGACGGGGTTCTGTGCTCCTTGGGCTGCTCTCCGTCTTCAGTCTTTCAAGTTCCCTTATATTTCACAAACTTTGGAAAAAGACATTCTTATTTTTCAAACATATTCGTGCAATACTTAGGTGACAGGAGAGCATGTCTAATCTCCATTTCTACCTTCCATTCAATTTAATTTAATTCCCCACCCACCACACTGAATGTTTCATTTAAAGTAGGGGGAGTAGAGAGGAAAGGGGGAAAAAAGCAAGAACTGCCACTGCCTCACGGGCATATCTGAAACATCATGTCAACAGTAAATCCGGATTGATGAATACTGTATATACAAAGCGTAGCTCAAAACTGACTTTTATCCAGAAGTCTTATCTCTTTACCCTCTCTCAATGACTACTCCTTTCTAGCTCACTACTCAGGCCAAAGTGAGGTATGATTATATGTTTGTGCCCACTCATATGTGGCTTTCCTTTCCTTTTAGACACATAAGAAGTTTAGATTTCTTCAAGTCATTTTATATTTGGTGAGGCCATGTGACCAGTTCTGACCAATGGACAGTGAATGGAAGGATGCAAGTCACTCTTGCCTGAAACACATCATGGCTAGCAAGACAGCCTCCAGAACTCTCTTCCCTCACAGCCGTGATGGTGGCAGCCGGTATCAGAAAGTCCACCAGAATGGATCCCAAAACAACTACCGTGAGCAGAACCCCTGCTGACTGCCATCAAACATGTAGCATATGCAGATAATAAAACTTTGTTGTTTTATGTAACTGATATTTTTAGGATTGTTTGTTACCACAGCATAAACTAACCTACCCTGATTGATTCAATGTTCTTCTGCAAGTTTAGATTCTTTTTTGTTTTTTGGGGTTTTTTTTTTTTTTTTGAGTTGGAGTCTCACTCTGTTACCCAGACTGGAGTGCAGTGGCTGCTCCGGCCACCACAGCCTCGACCTGCTGGGCTCCAGTGATCCTTCTGCCTCAGCCTTCCAAGTAGCTGGAACTACAGGCATGCACTACCACACCCGGCTAATTTTTTGATTTATGGTAGAGATGAGGTCTCACCAAGTTGCCCAGGCGGGTCTCGAACCCACGGACTCAGGCAATCCACTCACCTCAGCCTCCCAAGGCGCGGGATTACAGGCTGAGCCACTGAGCCTGGCTTATCTTTGTGTGTAGATTATGAGTCAGAAAGGCTTGGGTTTGAGGCTTAGTTTCACCACTTAGATCTTGGCTAACCCTTCTAAACCTGTTTCCTCATACATGAAGTTATGATTATGATTAGATAGGATCCTACAGGCAGCGTTTACTATAGTGTTTGGTATCAAGGGCTCAGTAAATGTTACTTATTATTTCTTCTTGTTAATCTAAAATTGACTTTTTTGGTCCCTGCTCCAAATCTTCATTGGAGTCTTTAGTTCTGGCTGCCTAGAGTCCTTCTAACATCTTTCTCCATAAAAAGTCAATAGCCTGGGGCTGCTTCCTGTTTCTTCCACATTCTTTGTACCTCCCAGGACAAGACATCACTTGCAAGAGGCATTGCTTTATCCCTGCCTTTACTGGTGTACACACTTGTGATCGGAAGTGAGAATGTCGTTTATACCTAATGAATGAAAGAATCTGCTGAGTCAATTTGAAGAAATCCAATTACTTTTTCAGTACAAACTTGATATGTCTGAAAAACATGTCAGGAAATGTCCTAAAACTCTCTTTGTCTTTTGTTGCAGAGTAATCAGTGGGCAAGAGATTCAGTCTCTTGGCTCCATACCAAAAATAGACACCCATTCTAAATTAGCATAAAGCAAATTCCATTTGCATTTGTGTGACAGCCAAGGCTCCCTAAAGGATGCCAGAATTTGTTCCTGGACCACTAGAAGTCCTTTAGCATTTAGACATAATTACAGGTTATCCTAGGACAGCTGAGAGTGCTTGCCTCCAGCAGTCCTGAATTCTATTCTCAGCATGACTCTGAGTTTAAGCAGGTCTCTACAGCTAAGGAGAGTAGAGGTAATTACTTGGCTGACCCAGACAGAAACACAAAACAAAACAAGACACTCTTACCTTATTTACTTTTATTTTTGACCCATATGCCAAACCTTCCAATTTGCACTCAGTTCTATGATCAACTATTGCCTGACCTGATAGATCCTCTCCAAACCTGGAATCTAATTGGAGGAACACTTACAATCAAGCATTGAGTTTATCTTAATACAAGAAAAGAAAGAAAGAAAGAAAGAAGGAAAGGAAAGGAAAGGAAAGGAAAAGAAGAAAGAAATTTCTGGCCCCAGAGAAGTATATTTTTTTTTCTGATGCCTTTAAAAATTATTATTGAAGCATTTTCAAGGTAGCTACTAATGGCCTCTTTGTTTTCCTTATTCAGAGCCAATTTTGCAGACTCTAAGCCATCTTCCAAAGTATTTCTGAAAACAAGCTACGCCTGTGTGTTTTAGCACATTTACAGACTTGAATTTCCCTTTTCTATCAGATTCATTCTGAACAAATTACTAATTTACTGGGTCTTTAAGTGCATCCTAATCAGATGTCCTGAACACAGCTTAGGATCTGATTCATGTATTAACATCCCCGCTCCACTCCTCCTCATCCCCCTCCTGCCCCCACCCCCAGATTCCTGAAGAATCTCTCTGGGCTGCAGGCAATTGAAGTCTAAAAAACTTTCGATCAACTACAGCTGATTTAACAGTGGAGCAGTAGCTCCTCAATTAAGTAACCTTAATTTTGCCTTATGCACCATGATTTACTGAAACTCTGATGCAGGGATTTTTTTAATTCCTGGAATCTACCCAGCTGTATTGCCATGTGCTTCTCATTATGGCCCAACTGTGCAGGGAGAGATGAGCCGAAAGAGCTGGGCTGGGAGTCAAGGGCAGACATGGTCCTGGCTCTGTTGTGATCTAATCCTAGCTCCTTGGGCAGGTCACTTAACCCAGTGGGCTGAACAAAGGTTTTCTCATCTGTAAATTACATACTGTCATGCTTGCCCTACCTACCAAACAAGGAAGCGTCTTCGAGACTCACACTAGTTCCACCTCTAAATATTTCTTTTGTAAGTTAGTAGTTGGGAACCTAGAAAATGTTTTCCCAGTACGAGACCCAGTGGGTCTCGTCTCATGCTACAAAAATCTGTCCAATGACTCTGTCCCTGGAGTGCGACAAACAGTAGAGGTCCTACAGATCAGCACCACTGTGAGATTATCCATTTGTGGGTACTACATTTGGAACTCTGGGACAGTGACAAGATGGGGTCCCTTTGTATGGGGAAAAGAGAAATATTGGTGCTGAACAGAAATGGCAGAGGGGAGTCTGGGTTCTTCTGGGGGAGGAGCACATGGTGATGGGGGGTCTTTACAAATTTAAGGATTTACTAGGTGCAGGAAATAAATGACAGGCTGTGGCTTTGGAAAGTCCTATAAATAAAGCTGTTCAGAGCTCACTCCCACCCTCCAGGTCACCATCTTCTCCACTCCTGCTCTCTTCCCCACATCTTATTTTTGAAGTTTAGGGCACCTGTAACATAGCCGGCACTTCCCTGAGACTCATGATGCAGAATTAATTCACTTTATCCATCCAAGTGACTAATCGCTCCATATAAAATAGGCCAATATGTGATATATAAATACATACTGTAATGCCAGAAGGGCTCTGTGGGAGAGGAGAGGCATATTCATGTCCATGTCAATGGGTTGGTAAAATGGGTGCATTAATCTTAGAAGACCCCCTGGAAGGCTTAAATGCAGCTGGCTGCTCCTTTGGTTTTTTTGTTTTGTTTTGTGTTTAGTTTTGTTTGTTTTGTTTTCTAGACAAAAGCCTTCCAAGTCTAACTTTTCAAATCCCTGATTGGATTCCCAGCAATCTACTTTTCCTGACTGTAACCAGAAAAGCATGTTTAAATGAACATGAAATTCCATCATATAAAGCCTTGTGCAGCAGGGTCCACCAGCCCAGTCGCCAAAGCCGCTAATAATGCCCTATTGTGTTACCGTGGTATTTTCTAGGTTATCATTATGAAGTCTTTGCTCCTGGTTGAGAAAACATGACATTCCATTAAATGTATAATCTGGGTTCCCTCCAGACAGAGATGCATGCTGCTTAAAGTTGAAATGAGCTGAGATTTAGTGTCTTGGAAAATAAAACCAGTCGCAGGGGAGAAGGGAGTTGAAGGAACGAAGAATGGTGAATTCAAGTTCCCTGTGATTCCCTGGTTGCCTCCGGCAGACAGTGTCTTGCCAGCCCAAGGATCATAGAAACCCAAGGAAAAAGCAAGTCAGCATTCTTTTCCTTTCCACTCTGCTGTGGTTGGGTGCTGGACAGCACTGCTTAAGGAGGTTCTTTCTAGGACAGAAGACCAGGTCTTTAGGGACCACCCAGGGGCCTGTTTGCCAGCACTGCGTTTTGGTCCATCCCCAACTCTGGACTCAACCGTCTCATAAATTAGCCTGGATGGAGATGTCAAGCTAGAAGTGAGCACACTATCATCCCAAGTTCTTGCAAGTTTTTTTTTTAAATTAAGCACAAAAAGGCCCTTCACTTCAAGCAGTAGGATAACTAAAGGAAGTCACAGGCATCCATCTGAAGGTACAGGTATGTGCCTGTAAAGGTCTCCCCACCATTTTTTTTTTCCTGGAGCATTTTTGGGTCCCCAGTGTACTTCAAAGGATGCTATTGTGCACTTAGAAATTTACTCTATAATTACATATAAAAGAAGCAGCATCCTTTATAATAGGGAGGTGCTTGAAACTTAGCATGCTAGTTAGAGACCCTCTACACACTTGACATTAATTTTTTAAAACTCAAACTCAAAATAACTTATTTTTGTTAAATATAAAGGTAATAAATGTTCATTACAGAAAAATTTGAAAATTCAGAAATGTCTAAAGACACAATGTAAAAATCCTGTCTTCTCGAAAGAAATACTGTAACCATATTGGGTAAATACAGACATATACACGTGTGTGTTTAACTTTTTTACAAAGACAGAATCACAATGCATATGATGTCTGGTCACTGTATTTTTTACCTAAAAGTATATTATAGCCATTATATATTTCCTCACAATTCTAGTGCTCAGCAGTCTCATATGATTGGTAGTACTGTATTGAACAGCTCAGATATAAGGCATTTCATCATCCTAGAAAGTTCTACTGGACAGCGCAAGTCTGAAAGAACTGTACCAATTAATATTTTCTCTAATAGGACATGATAATGCCTACTTCCTATAAATTGGGCAACACTAAATATTATAATGCTGTAAAAATCTGTGCCAACTTAATAAAAATTACATTGTTTCTTATTTCTTTGATTACTAGTGAATTTTTAAGTTCATTTATTGACTTTCATGTGTTTTTTCTTGTGAAATATGCAGTAAGGCTATTTTCTATTGCCATGATTTTTTTTTATTGTCTTTGTATATAAATATCACTCTTTAGAGAGAAACATGTTGTAAATGTTATTGTAACTTTATGTTTTACTCATGGCATTTTTTTCACTGATGGAAGTATAAGGTCTTCATATATTCAAATCTCTATTTCCCTTTATGGCTTCTGCTTTGTTGTTATGTTTTAAAAGCTCTAAACCTGAGATTCTGGCGATGTTTATCTACATTATCTTCTAGTTCATTGATCATTTCATTTTAAACATTTAGATTTTCAGTCTTTCTGGAATGTATTTTGGTGTGTGGTGTAAAGTATAAATCTAACCTTTTTCCTTCCCCATGTTATCATCCACCTGTCCAAGAACCATTGTTTAAAAATAATGAATTAATTACCTACTGATTTCAAATTCCACTGCATACTTACATGTATTTGAATTTCTAGATTTTCTATTCTAAACATCTATTGTTTGGCCTTTACCATCCTGTTTTTATTAATCTGCCTTTTTTATACATTTCAATTTTTGGAGAGAAAGTATTTATTATTCTTTCTGAAAAATTTTTTAGCTCTTTTTACTTTTTTTTCTCTAAGATAAACCTACAATCATGTTATTAAGTTCCTCCTGTCACCAAAATAGATTATATCAGAACTCTGACTGAAAAGTTGAATTCAACTTGTAAATTATTTGGGGGATTATCTCCACAGTATCGAGTCATTCCTTTCAGGGACATGACATGGTGATTCTCCCCCCCCACCCCGCCCCAAGTTTTCCTGTCTGTCTTTCTGAACTGGCTTTTAAAAAAACACAAATGGTGGTGTTCTGACTACTTTCAGACACTGTCTCTGAGTCTGTGCCCTGGTGCTCCCAGCCACTAGAAGTAACAAAAGAAATTCCATTTCTTAGCATTGGAGTAGATTTTCAGTATCCACCTTCTCATAAATCTGCAAAAAAGAAATCTCATTTTTCATCCAAAGAATCTGAAGTTCAAAACAGCCTTTACGGAAAAATCAAACTCCAGTGGCAACTGCAAAGCACATTTGGTGTCTAGCTGGCCAGCTTATTTTGCAGGACTCTTTTTCCAGCTCCCAAATACTTTCCAGTCTGTGAAATCCATCTCCCCACCGCTGTAAGAGCAAGCGCCTCTCCTGGCACCAGGGAGCTCACACAGTTTTAACGAGCATGGATCTTCTGTGAGGGGCATTTTATTGTTGAAGCTGGTTTTCAGCAGATAGCATGCAGCTTCCTTGAGGGACTGTGGCTTGGCAAACCTATGGGGACTTGGGAAGTGTTTAACTGGCCAGAGCTCAGCTCTCCCTGAAGCAAATCCCGCAGCCTAACAATCACTATCCATTTTAATAAGGAAACCAGGGCTCCTGCACCTCCCTGGTAGCCCACCGTCAGATGGCCAAGGGCTTGAATTTGCCTAGATCGACAGTCAAAGGGCTCTCAGGTGGAAGGAGAGCGACCTTCGGCAATGCCTGGAGACATTTGGGTTGTCACCACTCACGGGAAAGGTGGGAGGGAGTGGGGAGTGTTACTGGCATCTAGTGGACAGGGGCCAAGGGTGCTGCCGAACATCTCACGGTGCACAGGACCGTCCTCACAACAAAGAAACACCAGGCTTAAATCTCAGTAGTGCCGGGGTCGAGAAACCCTGCCTTCTATTTTCACTAACTGCCTGAAGATGCATATTATTAGGAACAAAGATAATGCATTCAATGGCACAGCGCTTAAAAGAGGAGCCGACTGGACTCCGAAATGCCCACACTTCTTGAGACGTGCCTGCAAGTTTAGTCTCCGCTCAGCAAGCCCTGCCACGCAAAGTGGAAGGATTCACAGACACCCAGCCGGTCGCTACCAACAGCCCCCTCCAAGTCCCCTGCAAGCTCCGAGGGCGCAGAAGGCACAGCCGAAGAGAAACGGGCCGCCCCGCCCGGCGCGGCGCCGGCCCCACGCGCGCCGGCCGCGGAGGGTGGGAGGGGCGCTCCCCACAAAGGCGCCGCGCTCGCCGCCGCCGCCGCCCGCCGTCCCGCCGGGGACCCGAGACGCCGGCCGGTCCCGGCGCGACCCGGCCACGGCGCCCGACCCGCGGGGCAGGCATCCTCGCGGCTCGGCCGGGCAGGACGCGGCGCGCGGCACTCACTTGTCCAGAATGAAGTACAGGTCGAATCCCCCGTAGCAGGCGGGGCCCCCGTCCTCCCTGCGCCCGCCGTGTCCCGCGCACACGAGCACGAGGCCGGCCAGCGCGAGCCACTGGAGGCCACCGCCGACGGCTCTCCGCTGCACCGCGGCCATGGCTCGCCGCCCGGGGAGAGGCTCGGGTCCGCGCCCGTCCACGCTGCGCGCGCTCGCCGCGACGCTCAGGGGCGCGCCATCCGGGGCCCCGCTTCGCGGGTCCTGGGTTCCCCCTCGCTCCCTCGAAGCTCCCCGGAAGCAATTGTCTGGAGGAGTTCAAGGTTTTCCCTCTGGTTTCCGCTCCGATTCTGTTTCTAGGTTTCGGGTTTCAAGAATCCCAATACTGTGCTCCGCTTCTTTAAAGGGGCTGCTCGGAGCCGGGGCCGACGCGCCGCTCCCGAAGCTGCGCTGAGGCTTTGCAATGGAAGCAGTTCCGTCCCGACGGCCCTTTGTCCCAGATTTTTAAATATGATGGGGTGGGTTTTCAAATTGTTCTGGGTTGGGGAGTGCTTCGCTTTTTCTCCCTCCTCTCTGGCCCCCTTTCTTATTTTTTATGGGGAAGACGGTACAAAGAGTGCCACCTTGTGGCCAAAGACGGCCGAAACACGCTTGGGCGTGCGTGGGAATGTGGCCCGCGCGGGGGCACTTTCCAGGCTTCGGGTGTAAATCTCCTTTTATCATGTAAGCTGTGCCTGTTTCTTACTCCTTTCTTTTTTTCTCACGCACCGTCCATTTCTTTTTCCATGGCCGTCTCTCCATTCTCTCTAGCCTTTTTATCCCTTCTTTTCCTTTCCTGTCCTACATCTGCTGTAAACATTGGATGAGAACTTATTTCCTCGGTGCCCGGTGGCTCCGTCCCCCAGGCTAAGACCTCTGCAAACAAGCCATTGTGCAAACTGAGTAGGAAAAAACGGAGCCTTTGTGATCTGAGCCATCCAAGTGACCTTATGTAGTCTTAGCGCAGATCATAAAAGAGACTGCTGGGGTCCATTCTGAAAACAGCACAAACAGTCCCACAGAGTGTGGTACTCAAGGCTGCTCGCAGCACGGAACGGCTGGGCCTTCTAGACTGTCACCATCGCCATAGTCTAGAGATTCCGTGATAATAGTTCTTCTTTTCAGCCTGTGAACTTTGACTTTTTCTCTCTGCCTTGATTTAGGGCAGAGGAAGTAAACAGCTTACGAGACTATAGACGGTGCAAGCAGTTTGGGACTGGCAGAAAAGCCCTGGTCTAGCTTTTCTCGATTGGAGAATCTTCCTTAGGGTAGCCTCTGAGCCCCACTGCAAGGTGGGACCCCCGTTGTAGCTTCTCAAGTCTTCTGCTCTGGGAGTCTTCAGTGCATGCTCGTGCTCCATATTCCAGGGTTCTTCTTCCAGATATACATCTTCCTCTTTTCTTGTGAGCCAACAAGACCTTATTCCCCGTGTGACTGTCCATGGTGGCTTCCCCCTCAACATATGTAGCTGTGAATCCTAATGTCTTGGAATGTTCCATTAAACAATACTTGTATCATCAAATCAATATTGGATGTTCATAATGCTTGGCACTAGCCTGCTTCCAAAATGACCCTAGTGTCCCCTCACCTGGTATTCACCCCCTTGCCACATTGAGTAAGACTAACCTATAAGTCATTAATAAGACGGTATGTGGCTCCTGAGTCTAGACCATAAGAGATATTTTAGTTTTTCCCTGACTCTCTTGGCTCACTCAACCTGAGGGAGCCCACTGCCATGCCCTGAGAACACTCTAGCAGCCCCATGGAGTCCATGCGGCAAGAAATGGACAGCAGCATCAATTTGCCAGCCATGTGAGTGACCATCTTGGACGTGGCTCCTCCAAGTCCCGTGAAGTCTTCAGATGACTGCAGCCCTTCCTGATATCTTGACTGCAGCACCATGAGATGCTCCAAACAGAACCACTCAGCTAAGCCCATTCTCCATTTCTTGCCCCATAGAAGTTATGCGATGATTTTTGTTAGTGTTATTAGCCTCTAATGTTGGGGCAATTTTAATGCAATAATAGGTAACTAATAAATGTCTATTATCATATTAAAGCCTTGAAAGTTTCTGTAGAAAAAAATTGTTTAACTGGGCTTTCCTAGGTTTAATTGACCATGAAACTGTTGTTTTCAGATAGTACCTATTGACATTCATGCTTTGGGACTTACTGCTCTCAGGAAAAAATTATTGGGAGAAGATTAAAATACTCTAACCTGTCCAAGTCTTCCTTTTCCATGCTGATTTCTTTTCAAAGGATTGAAAGACCATCCTGGCCCCATTGCAGATCTATGATAAGAAAGAAGTGGGAAGGCTATAGAAATTAGATGGCCAAAGAAAGGCAGAAAAGCCAGAGGGAACTGGTTGGGGAACAAAAGGAATCTGACAATGTGATGGAGAGAATGTTTATGGGCTTGGCCAGCAATAGGACAGGGTTTGAATAGAGAAAGAGGTTGAGAGGCAGGAGGGCTCAGGGAGACATTAAGAATGTCTCCTCTCATCCTCGTGCCCTCTGAAGTTGTTTAGCATTTGGGTGACAGGGGAATATCTTGAGAATTTTTCAGGCAAAATAGTTGAGGAGGTTAGTCTGGGAGAAAAGCACGAGGTGTCTTGACAGAGCGCTTCAAAGTTAGAGACACCATTATCCAAGACAGATGAGGGCATAGTCTTATATCCCTGCCCCACGTGGGAGCCATATTCCACTTGAAACAAAGTTATGGGGAAGGGGAAGGAGTGCCAGAGGCACCCTTGGGTCAAAGATGGTACTTTTGGGGCAGAGAGGTGGTGGGAGGGATTTTTCCATCTGCTTTTCTTCCAAGATTCTGGAAAGGCATCTATTAATACAAGTTGATCATTTCTATATCTTAAAATGGCTCACCCTTCTCTCCATCTGTCCCAAGGAAATCTGTTCCAAGCTGTCTCTTCTACCTTGAAGGTTTTGTGCCAGCCTCCCTCACTGTAGGGTGGTGTCCCTCAAACATTCCCAGTGAACTTGATGCTGAGCTACAGAGATATAGTTGTTCCCAGGGAGGGCTGAAATAAGACAGAGATGTCCGTAGCCTATAACAATGTAAATGAAGCACCTTGTGTGATCTTAGCATGTTAGCTCAGTGAGAGAAGAGACATTATCAGGTACTCTAAGTTGGCAACAACTTTTGTTTTGGCTGTTGGAATGTAGCATCCTCATAGTTAGTGCATGTAGAGACATGATGTGGGTCAGTCACTGGAGGACAGAGGAGGACTTTGGAAGAATCTGGATAGGTTTCTGCTATTAATAGCATTTCCAGATTAATTTCACAGCTAAGAGACATCTAAATCTCAAGCTTTCCCTGAGCAAATGTTATCATCCTCTTGAGGTAATTCTCAGTGTTCTGATTGGACTGGAAGTGTCCTGATTCCTAATCCCTTCAAGGACCCCAGTGTTCTGGAAGAGATTGACTGGCCTTTCCAAGTCCATAGAGAGAGGTACATGAGGAACTCTTCTTCATCTCAAACTCAAGTTAGTGGAAGAACAATATACATGGTGATGTCCAGCCTATGGATAGATACTTCTGGAGTTGGAGAAGTACAGGAGAAAGTTAGTCATGCACATGGAAGCTTCTGGAAGGTAACCTGGAAACCAAGGCAAGAAAGAGTTTCTCAGAGGAAGAAGTAGTCAGCAGAGCCACATGCTTTGGAACTCAGGAGAATAAGCCCTTAGAAAATGTCACAGATTTAACATGAATGTCACTGCGTCACCAAGAAGCAGTCCAGTGGAGGAGCAAGGGCATGTTAGACTGCACTGGGTTACTAGGAGGAAGAAACTTGTCTTTCAAGAAGGTAAAGAGTTAAGGGGTTAACTTGTTATGTTCAAATGTTTTATTTGCCACAAGAAGGAATCCCAAGTTATTTAAGGATACCAGAAATTTCAAGTTCCCCACCTTCCAAAATATTGGAGAGTTTACCTGACTAGACTGATCATCACAAGGCTTTAGTCCTGTATTCTAATCATTCTTCTACCTGAATTTATTAGACTTCCTCTTTGAGATAGTAATTATTACTTATGCCTATCTACTCTTACTGGCTCACTCTCCCTTACTTGCCCCCCACTCTCCAGCATGTGTGACAAAGTCCCTTTTGCCAAGCTGTCAAACACAAAGTTTATTATCCTGTTACCTTCCAAGAATCTCACTGGGCACCTAAGTGCCATTTGTCTGAGTTCTTGACGAAGATTCTGGAAAAGGCTCTAGATAACCCAGACTACTCAAAAAAATTTGACACTTTTTTCCTTAGAAAAAAATATTTTCCACAATATGGAAAAATCTGATATTCTCCACTAAATTTTGTGCAACTCAAGTATGTCCAATATTTGCTAGGTTCTTGGAGTCCCTCTTGCCCCTTAGATAATCATCTGTAAAAATTCAAGTGAGTATTCCCAGAAGCAATTTATCATCTGGAACAAAAAAGTTTCTAAAGAATCTAAATCAGCTGAGTATTGGCTTTCGGTGATGGGAAAAACAAAGGTACAGTACTAAAGTTAATTCCAGAGACAGAGCCATCATCTAGAACAAGATGTCCTGATGGTACCTTATAGGCCAGGTCATCCACAACTTCAACCCAGAAACAGTCAAAACTTTGTTGCACCCAGCGCCCTAGTAATACCTACTCCAAACCCAGCCAAGACTACCTTAAAAATAGAGTCCAATATATCCCTTGATTTCAATTAAGGACAATCCAAAACCCATCCCAAAGCCCTGTGAATAGCCGCCCCATAAAACCCATTTAATACAGGCTCCAACCTAACTCTGACCAATCCAGAACTCTGCAAAAAATGACCCCATTTCAAGCCGGGCTCAGTGGCTCAGCCTGTAATCCCGCGCCTTTGGGAGGCTGAGGTGAGTGGATTGCCTGAGCCCGCAGGTTCGAGACCCGCCTGGGCAGTGAGACCTCATCTCTACAATAAATCAAAAAATCAGCCGGGCGTGGTAGCGCATGCCTGTAATTCCAGCTACTTGGAAGGCTGAGGCGGAAGGATCGCCACTGCCCAGCAGGTCGAGGCTGCGGTGGCCGGGAGCGGCCACTGCACTCCAGTCTGGGCGACAGAGTGAGACTCCAACTCAAAAAAAAAAAAGACCCTATTTTATATATCAGTCACTTTCAGCCCAGGGACAGAGGCTGTTTAATCTGGGTTGCAACCCAGCTCAACTAAGGTCACACACCTTCTTTGTGCATCCTAAATCACAGCCAAGCCTTCTGAAGAGCATATTTTTACAAGGATCCATTCAAGAGAATAATGCATAATTTATAAAAGTAAGTCCTAAAAAGTCCATCCCAGATCCTCGAAAGGACCTAAAGCCTTGCTGAACAAAAAGTTCATTTTGTCTACAGCAGAGACCAGGTCAACCCAGTTCAGAACTCAGATGAACACTCAAATGAACCAGTACAGTCCAAGGCCTTGACAAGTATAGAGACTGCAAATGCCCAGGGGGAGCCTGTATTAGATAAGTCAAAGCCAGCACAAAACTCAACATAAGACTGATTCAGCCCAACCCTTCTCAGTTCTGCTCAATTATGACATATTTAAGCATATTTAGGACGAGGGTCTCATTTAGAGACACAGACTGGTTTGCAACTGAAGATACTAGGAAAAGCTCTACCCAGACCTGTCAAACCTCAAACCATTTGATCATTTTGCTAATGGCTATCATCCAAAGCCCAAGCCAGAGGGACTAGTGGTTCTCAAAGTGTGTGAACACACATGTGCAAATGGGGATGTGGGTAAGAGTTCTTCGAAGGTGAGATCAAGGAGGTTTGCTCACTCTGGAATAATCAGTGGAGCTTTGCCAAGGTTCATATATATGTAGAATATCAGAAATGGGTGTGGGAGTCTGAGAGACATGTATAATTAAATACAGTCTTACAGTGGTCAGTTTTGTTTCATTCCTTGCTTCGTATCCTGTTCTTCCTGACAAGATCTATTGAAATAAGTAGAATTAATGGTAATTCCCATACACTATTTGAACACTATGAAGGACAACACACTGATGAATAGTGTAATCTCACATCAGGTTATTTGGGGCAAAGCACAGCTCTGCCAGTACCACTGGGTGACTGTGAAAATTACTTGACCTGTCTATATCACAACTTTCTATCTGCAAAATGGGAATAATATTGCCTATCACACTGGGCTGTTGTGCAGTTTCAATGAGATAATTTATGCTATTTATGGCTCTCAGGAAGCACACAGTTGATGTTGGCTTTCATGGTTATTAGGGGGATTCTGGGAAATTGCATGTGAATTTTTTCTAGAGATGAGAAAAACAAATTTAGGAGAACCACTTTTAGAGCAGCAGTTCACCAATGAACCAAAAGTCTTTCTCTACTATCGACATTAACATGATCAACTTGAAGAAATGCAAAAATAAATATTCTAGCTCTCATCCAGGAACTACTGGGAGTTAATGGTTTCCTAGGACACATTCAGAAAACAAATAAAAAACATGCTTTGGGGATATCAGTAACATGTTGGCAGTAATGCTATTTCCATTAGCCAAGAATGCTAGATAGCTAAACTTTAATGAAATCTGAGGACATTGTAATAACCAGTATTGTTTCTTTTTGATGTTGAGTTTTGAGATCTAGGGATTCAGAGAAAGAAATCATTATTATTCCTCTTCATTAACTCATTCATTTTTTCAAAAATAGTTTTTAAATATCTACTGCATAGTAGACCCTATATTTTACACTGAAGATACAAAATGAATATAACCTGGATCTTAATAGAGTCTAACTGGGAGACAGAAATGGTACAAGAGGCACTGGTACAACAATGCAGTTGGCCTATTTTTTAGAGGAGGTTCAACATGTCTCTTCCACGTTGCTTATCCAATCCCAAGGATAATTCTTTCTGACATAATGAAGTGAGGTACTGTTGGATCACAACTCATTGGGATGACTTGCTCCAGGAGGTGAATGAATTATGACCATGACAAAGTCTCTTCCTACTAGTAATGAGATACCCTTTCACTAGGAAGATTCAAAAGTGATAAGGAAGATGCCTTTGGCAATAAACCAAAATCTGGGCTAATTAAACTGCCTCTAATCTCAAGAGATACCCAGAATACTTGTTCTTGCTCATAATCCATCATGGCTTACCAGGACACAGAAGGGCTTTGTAGTGGAGTTGTACCTAGTGACTAGATATGCACTTACCTGATATGCATTGACTCTTTAGGGAAGTACTTGGGAATAGTCAGAACTGGTTTAGCTTCTGGCACAGGTTTTCAGGCTGAAATGAGTATGCCCAAGATGGATGTCTAAGAAGTAGGCTTAACCTAGACTCTCACTGTGGCCAAAGTAACAGTGGGGAAATCATATGCCATCCTAGTAAGAGGGTATCTGTACCTCCTGAGATAGAGATTGATTTTTGAAGGTGGAGAAAACTCCTCTCAAAATAGGAGCTCAAGACATGAATGGCATTGCCACCCTAGGCTTTGTTTACCTCTCCATCATATTTCTCATCAAGGTTGAGGACAGACCTGCTATGCAGTATTAATCTTAGTTATAAATGTAGGTCTTAAATTGTGAGTTTTACACAAAGAAAACAGTAGAGTCAATCAATAAACCTGTAAAGAAGACCAAGGACTTCTACAGCATAGGGTAATTATTACCTTGGGTTGTAATAGAGGAAATGAAATTATTACAAACCCAAGATCCAACAAAAAAAGAAGCAAAGACCTATGACTAGAATACTGTGCTCTAGAAATCAGATTTTCTCAGAGGCAGAGGAAAAACCCCAAGTGGTAGATAAAAAGGCTTTTTGACTTGCTGTCTGAACAGAAAACTATAAAACAGAAGTTTGAAGAGTTCATTACAAACTTAGTAAGCAATGGAGTTTGCTTAAAACACTGTTCTTAATCATGTAGTCCATTCAGGATCTGTGGGAATGAGAGGAAAAAGGAAAGAAAAACCAAATTCAGTGAACATCAACACTCTATGCTTAGGTAGTAGACATTTGGGGCATACTTTTTCCACATTTTGATAGTTGCCCATAATCATGTTCTCCTAACACACGATTAAAACCACTACATTTTCTAGTCTTCATTGCTACTAGAGTTCAGAGGCATTTGTAGGAGGGAAAAGTCATGAGTACCATGTGGGTACTAAAAACTGTTCATTAGATTTAGCAAGTAGGAGTTCTTTGGTGATCTTCATGAAAGGAGCTTAGTGGAAACGTGGAAAAACTCATATTGCAGTGAACAGAAAAGTGTATGGGGCATCCAGGTAATGATAATGGGTGAAACACATTTATTGAAGACTGTTCATGCTCAGAATCTCACTAAAACCAAAGTAAAGGAAGGAAGCAGTAACAACAACAACACCCACAAAGATGAGAAGAAGAGGAAGAAGAAACAACATTAATAAAAATCTAAAAGCTGGAATGCCACATCTAAGCTGACAGTAGCCAAGTGGTGAACCATAACGATCTGCATTGTGACCTCTCTGGTACTGAGGGATACAGTATGGAACTAAAATAAGAGAGGTGATTTGAAAGTTGTTTAAAAAGAGTCTGGTCCCACAGATAGTGGGATCTCCCTTTCTCAACCTTAGCAGAAGATTGAAATATCATTCTCTGATAACAATAGCAAAATAGAGGTTTTTCTGGACTGGGAGATGCTGGGCATAGCTGAGGCCATCATCACCCTGAAAATAGAGGAGTTGTGAGACTGAAGGAATATTGATTATTGAATGCTCAGATCTTTAGCCTTATCCCCTCACTGGGTTGGTTCCCAGAGTGCTGGATTTTACAAATAGGAAAGTAAAAATTTTCTACTGGCCATTTGTCATCCCAAGAGGAATATCTTGAAGATACTGATATCAGGGCTTTCTCAATGACTGATTTAGTCCAGTCACTCTGCAGAGAAGCCTATATAAGATAAACTCTACCCACAAACTTAGAGCTTCTAATCAGCTTTTCAGTTTCCACTCTTAGACATAAGCAGATAAGCAAGAGTTAATGTACATTCACAGAAAGACTGTTTATAAAAGATGGAGACAAAAACACATACACAGAGAAAAGCACTTACAGGTTACAGAAATTATGAGCTCCCTTTCCAAATTGCTATTTTCAGAATGTTATGAGAAGATATTATATTCATAAAATAATAAAACAATACTAGAAAAAATGAACAGCCTAACATTGTATCAGAAATTATAACACAATAGTAAAACTGAAAAAACTCAACAGAATAACTAGAAAACAAACTTGAAAACAATTTTTAGGAAGTAAAGCAAAAAAAGACAATGCAATGAAAAAGGCAAGAGAAAAAATAAGTAAAATTATGCACAAATGCAGAAGCTCCAACATCTAAATGACAGAATCGCAGAATAGTATATTAGAGAAAATAAAGGGAAGAAATCATCACAAATAAAATTTCCTAGAATGAAGGACCTGAGTTTGAAAGTATCTTCTGAGTGACCATAAAAAGGGCTAAAAATAGATCTCCCCCAAGTTCATTACTAAATTTTATAACATTTGGGACAAAGAGGTTTTATAAGATTCCAGAGGGAGACATCAGGTGACATATGGAAGATCAGGAATCAGAAAAGTCTTGGACTTCTTTACAGCAACACTTGAAGTCAGCAGATAATGGAGCCTGCAAACCTCTGAAGGAAAATTATTTACAACCCAGAATTCTATACATAGCAAAGCTATCAATGAAATGCCAGGATAGAGTAAGATATGTTCAGACATGTAAGATTCCAATACATTTACCTGCCATGCATACTTTCTCAAGATAGAGCTGGAGGAGATACAACAAAATGAAAGAAGAAACCAAGAAAGGAAGACATGATACCAAGAAAACAGAAAACCCACATGTGATGATTAATTTTATGTGTCAACTTGGGTAGGCTATGGTGGCCAGTTGTTTGGTCCATCAAACACCAGCCTAGATGTTGCTGTGAAGGCATTTCTTAGATGTGTTTAATATTTAAATCAGTAGACTTTGAGTAAAGCAGATTACCTTTCATAATGTGGGTGGGCCTTGTCTCATCAGTTAAAGGCAGAGAAAAGACTGAAGTCCCCTGAAAAAGATGGAATTCTACCTCCAGATTGCCTTGGAACTCAGCAGTGCAATGTCACCTCTTCCTGCTGTCCTGCTCTGCAGATATTTGACTTGTCAGGTCCCAAATTTCCATGAATCAATTCCTTAACTTCTACTCTTTTTTTCCTCTGCCTCCCCCACTCTTTCTATATGCTCACACATCCTTTTGATTCTGTTTCTCTGGAAAACTCTGGCTAATACACCAACTTGGGAGAAAGGCAAAGGAAATTCTTAAGATGACAGCAAAGGGCTTTTCCAGGATGACAGCTGTGCAGACAGCCAGAGGAACAGTCAGTCCAGATAGGAGAATGAAGGTTCCTAAAAGGATTCTTCCAAGGGAGGGAAGGAAAAGATTAATGCTACCTTGGTGTGATTGACATTGGAGAGCTAAACGTTACCTCTAAAATAGAAAGTCCATGGATGATGTTTGAGATTGATGAATCAAAATATATCAGTATATACATATCATTTAGAAATGTGGCAATGTGGAAATGACAGAAAAATTAGTTAAAATAATTGAAAGGGGATGGGAAAAAGAATGGTGAGGCAAGACATGGGAGCATTTTTAAATATAATTTTTGACAATTTCACTTTTAAACTATGTACATTTATTATCTGGAATAGAAATTTACAACATTTTAAAAAATGAGAGACTTTAGATTTTTCTAAAGATTCCACTAAGGAATCATGTAAAGCTTACTTCCTCCTATTGAGCTACTTGTACAATGAAATGCCAGGTCATCTTTAAAAGTGACAATCACATGAACTAGATAGCAATACATAGAGATGTTTATAAAATGATGCTGAAAACTGAAAAAGTTTTGTCGAAGATGAGTTGGTTGAGAAATTGAGATTTTGCTTTGGGAATCTCTATCCTGCTCCATTGGTCTATATGCCTGTTCTTGTACCAATACCAGGCTGGGGTTTTTTGTTGTTGCTTTTTGTTTTTTGAGTTGGCGTCTCACTTTGTCACCCAGGCTGGAGTACCATGGCATACTCATGGCTACCCCAGCTTCGACCTGCTGGGCTCCTGCGATCCTTCTGCCTCAGTCTTTCAGGTAGCTGAAACTACAGGCGCGTGCTACCATGCCTGGCTAATTTTTGATTTATTGTAGAGATGAGGTCTCGGCAAATTTCCCGGGCTAGTCTTGAACCATGGGCTCAGGCAACCCACTAACCTCGGCCTCCCAAAGTGCTGGGATTACAGGCTGAGCCACCGAGCTTGGCCACCAGGCTGTTTTGATTGTTGTAGCTTTATAATAAAGCTTAAAGTCTGGGAGTGTGATGTCTTCCACATTTTTTTGTTTTTGTTTTGGGATTTTTTTTTTTTTGCTGAGGATTGTTTTGGCTCTTCATGATCGTTTATATTTCCATAAGAATTCTTGTATTGTCATTTCCAGGTCTGAGAAGAATGCTGCTGGTAATTTAACGGGTATTGCATTAAATCTGTAGATTGCTTTGGGTAGGATAGACATCTTAACAGTGTTGATTCTTCCATTCCATGAACATAGAATATTTTTCCATTTGTTTGTGTCATCTTTGAATTCTTTAAGCAGTGTTTTGTAGTTTTCATTGTAAAGGTCTTTGACTTCCCTGGTTAGGAAGATGCCAAGGTATTTCACTTTTTTGGTGGCCAATGTGAAGAATGGGATAGTGCTTTTTACTTGGGTTTCTGTTTGTTTATTGTTGGTGTATAGGAATGTGACTGACTTTTGCACATTTATTATATACCCTGAGACTTTGTCTAAGTCCTTTATCAGTACAAGGAGATTTTTGACAGATTCTCTTGGGTTTAAAATTGTGAACTTTGTAGCACCTTGCATGGACACAGAGGCTATAATACTGAATGATCTAGCACAGAAACAAAGAACCAAGTACCACATGTTCTCACTCATAAATGGACTTTGAACAACTATAGTAATACTGTAAGAAAGGGATTGGTAGTAGTTGGAAACTGCCAGGGGAGGAAGGCACACCTCATCAACAGGGGTACCTGCAAAATGAATGTTTGTATACCTAACCCTGAATTGTACTCCACATATTTAGAATTAAAAATTTTAAAAAGAAAAATGAAAAAGTTGAAAGGCAGACAGTGCACACAGTAATGTATAAACATTGAAGGCAACACTGAAAATTATATATCACATACACTAAAAAATCATACATATAATGCATTGCCTTCAGTGCTTATAAATTACTCTGTGCTCTGTTTATTTTATATACACACTACACACACATATACCAACAATTATAACTAAAATATAAAATCTCTACATTAGGAGAATAATTAAAAAGTTCTGGGTCAGTAACAAAAGGACATATTATGTAGCTATTACAAATAAAACATATGATGCGCATAAACCACGAGAAAGTGTTCATGGTGCCTTATTGCATGAGAGGTACATGTAGGATACATGTAGTTTATGAGGCAACTATGGAAAATGCTCTTGTGGGCGAAGGCTCAAATGCAAATTTTACAAAGCAATCAGTGTTAAAAGCAAAGAGTAAAATGCAGGGAAAGCAGTGGATGCAGTGAGCATAAAAAGTTGACTGTGAAGCTCAAAAACAGGCAATTGCTGGGATTTAGAGGCAGGAAAAAAACACACAAGGTTGAAGGATGTTTTTGTGTCTGCTTGTTTGTGTGATTTTTTTTAAAGTTGGGAGATGTTTTAGTAGGTATCCATGACTGGAAGAGGGACCAAGGAAATGTAGAGGCTAAGGCTGACTGTGTGTGTGTGTGTGTGTGTGTGTGTGTGTGTGTGTGTGTGTGTGTGAGAGAGAGAGAGAGAGAGAGAGAGAGAGAAAGAGAGGGAAACAGAGTGACGGGAACAGAGACACACATACACAGAGACAGAGAGAAGCAGAGAAAGGGAGACTGAGACAGAGAAACACACACAGAGAATGTGACAGAGAGACAGAGACACACACACACAGATAGACACATGCATGATGCACACATGGACAGAGAGACAGAGACACACACACGGACAGAAAAATAGAGACATTTACAGAGAGTCATATACACACAAAATGACAGAAAAACAGACAGCCACAGGTCCTCCCCCCACGAGCAGAGACAGAGACACATACACACACAGAGACAAAGACACAGGGACTAAGACAGATACACACACACACACACACAGACACATACAGAAAGACAGAGAGATAGAGACAGAAGACAGACACATACACACAGAGAGACAAAGAGATAGAGACAGAAACACACACCCATACACAGAGGAGACAGACAGAGACAGAGAGAGAAAGTCAGATTTAGAGTACAGAGGAAGGAATTAGCATTGACTAAATAAATGAATTACTGTATGGCAGATATTCTGCTTGGGGCTCACATGTTTCATTTACTACTGACAGCTGGGATTTCGATATTATGATCCTCATTTCATGAATAAAGATATGAGAATCAAAGAAGTCAAATGCCTTTGTTAAAAATCCACGTGTCTGTAAGGGACACAGCTGGGATGCACCTTCCTCCACATCACACTTAGAGACAGAGGACAGCCTGTCGACAAGTATGTAAGTGCAAGGGTAAGGAATCTAACATGTTTTGAAAGATTTTTCCATTACTGGAATTTCTAGGATCTAGATTTTCTGGATTCCATTCATAACGTTGTGCTTAGCTTTGTAATTTCTTTATTCTATTGCTGGTAAGTAGACATGTTTCAGTAAATAAATGATGAGACTTCTTCCTTTGACTTACATAAGGGCTGGAGATATTGAATACAAACACAGCGTTGCTGCTTTATTTACTGCAAAATTACTTTTGCAGAGCAGATGAACAAAGCAAGCAGAGAAGAATCACTTGAATAAAAGTGTTGCAATTGCATTTCATTTTCAGAAACGTTGATGGGCTTCTGTGGACATCCCCCATGCTCAGATGGGCGGATGTCTCAGGATAGCTGAATGGCTGCCAGATCCATCAGGGCCTTTCCAGAAACTCTTGGGCACTCTGTCCAGACGCATGTGCCTGTCCATAGACCTGCTCCTTGGAGCTTGTGAAAGAGAAGACAGTGAAGAATTCTGGGGAATCAGATTCTCAAATGCCCCCTGAATATGGCAGCAAGCACATTTGGGTTTAAAGGCAAAGATCAAGTCAAAAGAGTCAATTCAATCCATCTTAAGGCTGAGTCATTCTGAGTCTCTTTGAAGGAGGGAAGTCAGGGAAACTTACATGCATCAGAACTCTGAATAGCCATCCTCTTTCAGACTCTGGATGGACTTGAACCTGCATGTGTCCACTACTTTCTGAGTTGCTGCCTCACAGCAGGCACACCCTTTCCATCTTTGAAATAAAGGAGGCCGGAGAGGGAGCTGAGCTAATGCTGCAAGTCTTGCCAAAAAGCTCTGACAATCCTAGAAAGGAGAAGCATATCAGCACCAAAAGGGAGCTCTGGCAGGTTTGGGGATGAGAAGATTCTCTGTCCGTCTGGGCCCTGCATGGCTCCAATGGCCAACAGAGATACTAACATCAGCCAGCCAGCCTTCTGGTCACCTACTGTTGCAAAATAAACCACCTCAAAACATAATGACTTAATACAATGACTTATTATTATTTCTCATGGTTCTGAGGACTGACTGGGGTTCAGCTGGGCAGCCTTTTAGAGTCTCCCATGCCATTGTAGCAAGATACCTGCTGGGCTATGGCTATCCAAAGGATCAAAGGACTGGATATCCAAGTGTCCCATTCACATGGCTGGCATTTAATGTTGGCTGTTGGCTGGGAGCTCAACTGGTGCTGTAAATCTTAACATGTTCTTAAAATTAGTGGGGCATGGTGGCACATGTCTGGAGTTCTAGCTACTCAGAAAGCTGAGACAGGAGAATCTCTAGAGGCCTGGAGTTTGAGGCTGCAGTGAGCCATGACTGCACCACTGTACTCCAGCTGGGCAACAGAACAGTGGAGTACCTTTTCTCTAAATAATAATAATAGTAATAATAATAATACATCTTAACATATTATTGTGGCCTCCCCGCATGACTTGGGCTTCTTACAGCTTGGTGACTGGGCTCCCAAAGGGAGTGGTCCTAGAGTGAGCATTCCAAAGGACTCAAGCTTCTCAGCGGAGTCCAGTCCAAGTCAGTTACTTCCCAGCTAGCTGACCACAGATGGGTGCAAAATGCTTATTATTGAATGCTGTGGAGACTTTGTGATTGTTTGTAATAGTTAACTAATCAAGTAGGCGTTTTAAGCTCCATTTTCTCCCCAGAAGCTCTGATAAGTTAATGAACTTAATTAGGAACCAGTTTTTGGATCTAGCTCTGCCAAAATCACCACCCTACATGGTCTACTACTAAGTACTATAAGTGGGTGTGGTCAAACACCTACACTGCCCTGACGGATGGTATAAGGTCAGGAGTGGAGGGGGCAAGTTTCCAGGGACCTAAGCGGGAAAGACCTTTCTCTGTATTTCTTCCCTAGGAAATTCTTAGAGTTTTCTGAGATTTTTGATCTTGGGGTGTGTGTGGGTTGGGAGGGAAGTTGCTGTACTGAGTTTCACTGTTTCCTGAGCAATTTCCACTGACGAGATGAACAGCTGAGGAGGGCGGGCCCATCTTCATTTCTCAAACGTGAAAGACTGCATTGTAGATTTGACTGCCTTGTGTGGTTAACTAAAGAACTCAAAAGGCCTGGGAGGGTATTGGTCATACTGAGATTAATTCTCTTCTCTCTCTCTCTGTGTGTGTGTGTGTGTGTGTGTGTGTGTCCTAAAACTCTGGCATTTGATACTATTCACAATGAGAACAGTGGACTTAGCAATCATCTAAGACTTGGCTTTTGATATTGATGCAAATTAAAGGTCTCTCCTCCATAAGCCATGCCTGCTCTCCCAGTGAATGATATTATTTAAATAAATGTGTGAGAGAAAAGCACTGGACCCAGAGAGAGTTAGCCTCAAGGCGTTGTCCTGACCCTCCAGCTTTACTAGCTGAGTGGTTCTGCGTGAATCCTTTTGCTTCACTAAGGCTCAGTTTCCACATCACATCATGACATTTGCTCTAACTGCCTCACACTATGAGGCAAATGAGAGCTCCATGATGGATAAATTTATACCTTCATCCAATAGGTAGTGGATGAACAAATTTCTGAAATATAAACTGTTAATAGGTATCTAAAGCCTAGAAAGGTGATTTTTAAGTTTCTTATTTTTGACTTTAAAATAAAAAAAATGCATGCTGGCCTGTAGTCTGTCCAGGTCAATGCTAATATGTTCCCTATCCACTGAAGCCAGGTCAGACCCATAGATAGATATATTGGCAGCTCAACAATTGTCCCTTAGCTTCAAAGTCAACTGAGGGACAGAGTAAGCTTCAGAGTCACTGCTGCCCTTTTACAGGTGCCAGTACCACTGGCCACTCCTTTAAAGCCTCTTGACAAGGCCCTGATGAGGAGTGACCCCATTGGCTTAACTCCCTCTCCCGCCTCTGGTCCAAGGTGGCATTTCAAGCCTATATAGTAACTCTCATCTCTTCCCTTTGATTTGAACAAAAAACCAAAAATAGAATAAAAATTTTTTATTTTATTTTATTTATTTATTATTTTTTTTTATTGTGAAGTTGTGGGGTACAGTTAAGGGTTAGGTATACAATTGCGTTTCATTCAGGCACCCTGTTGATATGGGATGTTTCCCCGTACCCAGACAGATATTTGCTACTGTTAATCCCATCTCCCTCCCCCACCATAGTTTCCCAGTGCGGTCAGTCATTTTCGTATAGTATTGCATTGGATGTTTAAGGTCCATTATATGAGTGAGAACATGTGATACTCGGATCTTTGTTTCTGTGAGAGGTCACTCAGTATTATAGACTCTAGTTCCATCCAGGTTGCTGCGAAATTCATGATTTTGTTCTTTTTTATGGCTGCATAGTATTCCATCGTGTATATGTACCACATTTTTTTAATCCAGTCCTTTTTGATGGGCAGCATGGCTGTTTCCAGGTTCTTGCTATTGTGAACAATGCTGCGATAAACATGCGTGTGCAGGTATCTTTTTTATAGAGTGATTTGTGTTCTTCAGGATATATTCCCAGTAGGGGGATTGAGGGGTCATATGGGAGGTTGGTATTTAGAGCTTTTAGGAATCGCCACACTGCTTTCCACAGAGGTTGCACTAGTTTACACTCCCACCAACAGTGTAGAAGTGTTCCCTTTTCACCACACCCTCTCCAGCAGCTGTTATTTTTTGAGTTGTTGATAATTGCCATTCTGACTGGGGTTAGGTGGTATCTAAATGTGGTTTTGATTTGCATCTCCCTGATGATTAGTGAGGTTGAACATTTCTTCATGTGTTTGCTGGCTGCTCGGATGTTTTCCTTTGTGAAGTGTCTGTTCATATCTTTTGCCCATTTTATAATGGGGTTGTTTGTTTTTTCTTTTCTGCACGCTTGAGTTCCTTGTAGATCCAGGATGTTAAGCCTTTGTCGGACCTGGAGTTGGCAAATACTTTTTCCAAGTCTGTAGGCTGTCTCCCTGCTCTCTTGATGGTTTCTTTGGCTTTGCAGAAGCTTGTCAGTTTAATAAGGTCCCTCTTGTCTATTTTCTCTCTTATGAGCTGTGGGTTTTGGATTTTGTTCAGGGATTGGATGCCAGTTCCGATTTCCATGAGGGTTTTTCTTCATTTTCTAAGGTTCTTATGGTTTGAGGTTTTACATTTAGGTCTCTGATCCATTTGGAGTTAACCTTTGTGCATGGGGATAGATAGGGGTCCTGTTTCAATCTTCTGCATGTGGTCAGCCAGTTTTCCCAGCACCATTTACTGAATAGGTTCTCCTCTCCTCTGTGGTAGGTGGTGGAGGCTTTATCAAAGATGAGTTGGTTGAGAAATTGAGGTTTTGCTTCTGGAATCTCAATTCTATTCCATTGATCTACATGCCTGTTCCTATACCAATACCAAGCTGTTTTGATGATTGTAGCTTTATAGTAAAGTTTGAAGTCTGGTAGTGTGATACCACCTGCTTTGTTTTTTTTTGCTGAGGATTGTTCTGGCTATTCTTGGACGTTTGTGTTTCCATATGAATTCCTGCATTGTTTTTTCTAGGTCTGAGAAGAATGTTGCTGGTAATTTGATGGGTATTGCATTGAATTTGTAGATTGCCTTAGGTAAGATGGACATCTTCACAATGTTGATTCTTCCGATCCATGAGTATGGGATATTTTTCCACTTGTTTGTGTCAACTTTTATTTCTTTGAGCAGTGTTTTGTAGTTTTCCTTGTAAAGGTCTTTCACATCTCTGGTTAGGAAGATGCCAAGGTATTTCATTTTTTTTGCGGCTATTGTGAATGGAATTGTGTTTTTTATTTGGGTTTCTGTTTGTTTATTATTGGTGTAGAGAAATGCGATTGTCTTTTGTACATTTATTTTGTATCCTGAGACTTTGCCAAAGGCCTTTATCATTGTAAGGAGGTTTTTGACAGATTCTCTTGGGTTTTCAAGGTATACAATCATGTCGTCTGCAAAGAGAGATAACTTGACTTGTTCTTTTCCTATTTGGATACCCCTGATTGCCTTCTCTTCTCTGATTGCTCGAGCCAGGACTTCCAATACTATGTTGAACAGGAGGGGTGAGAGTGGGCATCCTTGTCTTGTTCCAGTTTTCAGGGGAAATGGTTCTAATTTTTGTCCATTTAGGAGTATGCTTGCTGTGGGTTTCTCGTAGATGGCTTTTACTATTTTGAGGTATGTTCCCCGTATGCCTAGATGTTCAAGGGTTTTTATCAAGAAGGGGTGCTGGATTTTTATCAAAAGCCTTTTCTGCATCTAATGATATAATCATGTGGTTTTTGTTTTGACATCTGTTGATGTATTTAATAACATTTATGGTTTTATGAATGTTGAACCAGCTTTGCATCCCAGGAATGAAGCCTACTTGGTCATGATGGATGATTTTTGAGATGTATTGCTGAATCCGGTTTGCTAGGATCTTGTTGAGAATTTTAGCATCTATGTTCATCAAAGATATTGGCCTGTAGTACTCTTTCTTTGCTGGATCTTTACCTGGCTTGGGTATCAATGTGATGTTGGCTTCGTAAAATGATTTGGAGAGCATTCCATCTTTTTCAATCTCCTGGAATACTTTCAGTAGGATTGGTATCAGCTCCTCCTTAAATGTCTTGTAGAATTCTCCTGGAAAGCCATCTGGACCAGGGCTTTTTTTGTAGGAAGTTTTCTTATTACGTAGTCGATTTCCTTGATTGTTATTGGTTTATTTAGGGTCTCAATTTCTTCTTGTTTCAACTTAGGTAGGTTGTGTGATGTCAGAGAGTCCTCCATTTCCTTAAGGTTTTCAAGTTTGTTTCCATACAAGTGTACGTAGTAGTCACTAATGATCTTTTGTATTTCTTCAGGGTCAGATGTGACTTCATCTTTTGTGTTTCTGATTGTGCTTATTTGGTTTTTTTCTCGTTTTTTCTTGGTCAGCCTAGCTAGGGGACCATTGATCTTGTTTATTCTTTCGAAGAACCAGCTCTTTGTTTCATTTATTTTTTTCTATTATCTTTTTGTCTTCTATGTCCTGGATTTGGGCTTTTATTTTGGTGATCTGGATTCTTCTGCCGAAATTAGGGTTTTTGTGGTCTTGCTTTTCCAGCTTCTTTAGGTGGCTTGTTAGGTTGTTAATTTCTGTGCCTTCCATTTTCCTCATGTGTGTTTGTAGGGATATAAATTTCCCTCTTATGGATGCTTTTAAGGCATCCCAGAGATTTTGGTAAGATGTTTCTTCATTTTCATTTGTTTCCAGGTATCTTTTGATCTCTGTTTTGATGTCATCATTGACCCAGGAGTTATTTAGCATCATGCTGTTTAGTGTCCATGTCTTTGTGGGTTTTGGGGGACTTTGTTGGTGTCAATGTTTATTTTTATTCCACTGTGGTCCGAGAAGGTGCATGGTAGAATTTCAGTCCTTTTAAATTTGCTTATACTTGATTTGTGTCCAATTATGTGGTCAATCTTAGAATATGTTCCATGTGGTGATGAGTAGAATGTGTATTCTGTGGTCTTTGGATGGAGTGTTCTATAGGTATCAATTAAGTCCATTTGGTCCAGAGTCTCATTGAGGTTCCAGATCTCCTTGCTGATTTTTTGTCCTGATGATCTCTCTAAGGTTGTGAGTGGTGTATTAAAGTCCCCAGTTATTATGGTGTTAGAATCAATGTCTTTCTTTAGTTTTCCTAGAAGTTGCTTTATGAATGTTGGCACACCTATATTGGATGCATATATGTTTAGGATAGATATTTCTTGTTGATGGAGTGAACCTTTTATCATTATGTAGTGGCCCTCTGTATCTTTTTTAATTTTTGATAGCTTAAATGGTATTTTGTCTGAAATTAGGATCATGACTCCTCCTTTCTTTTGTGTTCCATTTGCCTGAAAATTTGTTTCCCATCCTCTTACTTTGAGTCTGTGTATGTCTTTTCTAGTGAGATGGGTCTCTTGAAGGCAGTATATTGTTGCCTGGTGATATTTTATCCATTTTGTCATTCTATGTCTTTTCAGTGGTGCATTTAGTCCATTCACATTCAGACTAATTATTGAAATGTGAGAGTTCATCCCTATCATGGAGCTCTTATTGAGTTGTTGTTCTTCCACTTGGTTTTTTCTTTTCTTTTTTTGTCTTTCTTTTGGTTTTGGGGTTGGTTCATGTATATTTTATTCTTTTCCCTGTACTCTTGTGAAGAATGTTGTTCTTTTTTCCTTTTCTTCTGTGTTTAGTACTTTCTTAAGTGTTTCATGTAGAGATGGTTTGGTGGCAGCATAAGTTCTTAGGGATTGGATATCTGGGAAAGATTTTAATTCTCCCTCACTGATGAAGCTTAGCTTGGCTGAGTAGGTTATTCTTGGTTGAAATTGTTTATCTTTTAGGACTTTGAAGATAGGACTCCAAGCTCTCCTAGCCTGCAGGGTTTCTGCAGATAAATCTGCTGCTATTCTGATTGGTTTTCCATGGTAGGTGATCTGGCCTTTTTCTCTTGCTGCCTTTAGGATTTTTTCTTTTGTGCCTACTTTATTTAGGTGAATTATTATGTGTCTAGGAGTTGGTCTTCTCATTTGTTGTCTTGTGGGGGTTATCTGAATCTCTTGTGTTTGAATTTTTGCATCACTGATTAGATAAGGGAAGTTTTCTTGAATGATCTCATGGAAAGTTTGTTCCAATGTGGTCTCTGTTTCTCTTTCTGCCTCAGGGAGTCCGATTATTCTTAGGTTAGGCCTCCTTAGGTAGTCACTCATCTCTTAAAGGTTTTGTTCTGTCTTTCTGAGCTTATTTTCTGTGTTTTTAAGAGTTTGGGTTTTTTTTATATTTTGGTTCTCAAGCTCTGAGATTCTTTCTTCTGCTTGGGTAATTCTGCTTTCCATGCTTATCAATTTGTTATTTATTTCATTCACAGTATTCTTTATTACTGTTATCTCAGATATCAGCTCCTTCCTAGTTTCTTCTTGTGTCTCCTCAATTCTTTTTAATTTCTCCATTATTGTTTTGATATCTACATTTGCATTTTGAGACCCTTCATTCTGGGGACTTTTCATTGTTTGCATTCCAAAGTCAGTTTTCTCAATGTCTGCTCTCCCAGGCGTCTGGGAGAGACCCATACTCTTCTTTTGGTTTTTCTTCATTTCTGTAGATTTTTCTCCCTCTCCCCCTTTCCCTCCCCCTCTTCAATTCTGTTTTTGAGGGAAGGTGGGGTTGCTTTTATTTCTCTTCTGCAATGACCTGTTCTTCCTTATGAGGGTCTTCTGGCTTTTTTCACTTTTCCCTCTGCTTTACAGTCTGTCTATTCAGCAGTATGCAGCCTTGGTCCCTAGATTTAAAAAGGGGGCATATAAAAGAGGAAAATAATGGAGGAAGGGGGGGTCAATAGGGAGTTAGAAAGAGAGAAGTGCGAGAGGGAAAACAGATATACATACCAACTATCAGGTGAGAGAGAGACACAGGGTCGGGAAGAAGTGAAGAAAGACAGGTAAGAAAGATTCCCTAAAGAATACTGATAGTTACACAGAGACAGGCCAATAAAATCAAGAAACAGTTTAAGTCAGAAGGTAAACACCAAACGTAATCTAAACCAACAGTTTCAATGATAAAATCATAAGTCAAAATAAGCGATCAGACTAGAGTCACTTCTGTGATCTCCAATTCCAGTCTCTCCCCTTTGTTTTTCGTTGCAGTGTTGGGGTGGGGCTTTGTCTCCTGTTTCGCGCTGTTGCCTTAGGAACTGAGGTAAAGTTTATTGATAGGTGGGCGGGGCAATGGAAGTCTCTGCCTGGAGTATAGCAAGGTAGTTTACCCAGATCTGTTTTTCTCCACTTGTCTGGGTCCCCTGGTTTGGGGTCTTGCACTGAGTGCCTCAGTCAGGGTGGGCCCGGAATTCCAGAACTCCAAAGCTCCAAAGGGCAGGCAGTGGGTGGTGAGAGTGGCTCTGGGCCCCCCAAAGGGTACTTCGGCCAGGAAAGGGACCGGAGTCTCTGAGGGGCGGGCACCCAGAGCCTCCCTGTGTGACTGGCGGTGCCAGGTGCTGGGTGTCGGGCTGGAGACAATGGAGCCAGGGAGAGGGCTGGAGGGAGCAGGGACCCAAAACTCCCCCGCACGCTGAAATATCTGGCCTTAGGAAGCGAGGTAGTTTGTTGGTAGGTGGACGGGGCAATGGAATTCTCTGCCTGGAGAATGGCGAGGCAGTTTAAGCAGATCTGTTTTTCTCCACTTGTCTGGGTCCTCTGGCTTGGGGTCTTACGCTGAGTGTCTCAGCCAGGGTGGATCCGGATTCCAGAGCTCCAAAGTTCCAAAGGGAAGGCGGTGAGCGGCGAGAGTGGCGCTGGGCCCCCTACAGGGTACTTCGGCCAGGAAAGGGACCGGAGTCTCTGAAGGGCGGGCGCCCAGAGCCTCCCTGTGTGACTGGCAGTGCCGGGTGCCGGGTGTCGGGCTGGAGACAATGCAACCAGGGAGGGATCTGGAGGGGGCTGGGACCAGAGACTTCCACACACGAGTAGAACAGCAGCAGTGGTGGGGGGTGCACAATATCTGGCCTTGCGTGGGAAGTTCCCAGGCCTGGCACCAGCACGGTTGGTGGTGGGCTGGGGGATGGGGGAAGAGAAGTAATAGCCTTTTTGGGAACTCACGTTCAGAGAATCTCACCAGTTCACCTATGCCGTTGCCATCTTGCCCCGTCTCCAAAACCAAAATTTTGTAACTCTAGAATAAAAATTTATCCTAGCAGTAGAAAAGATGGAAGCCTGCTGTTGGAAAACCAGAATCTAAGAAGTTTTTGTCACACATAGTATGATGAAGGGCCAATCTTAGGGAAATACCAACACTCTTGATTCAAGCAAGGGAATGAAAACTTTGTCTGAACAATACGAGATGGACACTGAGCAAAGCCCCCAGGGAACTGGAAGTGAAGGTAGGACAAGGGGCATTTAGAGACAGAGAAATCTCTAATCTACAAATGAATCAGGGATTGGTCCATGCCAGCCTGAGAGCAGATGACTGCAACAACAGGCCCAGATTCCATTGCAAGGCATTTCAGCAACAGAACGGTAGTGAGAATTGTTATTGTATGCAAGGAAAGGGCTGTTGTCCAAGCTAACTTCAGCAGCATCACCAAGAACCAGGCAAAGAAAACATTTGAAGTTGGGCTCGGTGGCTCAGCCTGTAATCCCGTGCTTTGGGAGGCTGAGGTGAGTGGATTGCCTGAGCCCGCGGGTTCGAGACCTGCCTGGGCAACTTGGCGAGACCTCATCTCTACAATAAATCAAAAACTCAGCCAGGCATGGTAATTCTGGCTACTCGGAAGTCTGCGGCGGAAGGATGGCCAGAGCCCAGCAGGACGAGGCTGCAGTGGCTGGGAGTGGCCACTGCACTCCTTTCTGGGTGACAGAGATTTGACACAGCAGGAACATTCCCAGTATTGGGGCCACCTCTATACTCTATCCTGACCTCTATACTGCCACATTCAGAAAGGGAGAGGATAGAGTTGAGAGCATTGCCATATGGTAAGGCCTGACTCTGCTCATGACATCAGGGTTTTCAAGAGTTATAGGTACACTCTCAAAATGGGTGTGATACTTGTTCTAGCCAATTAAAGCATGCTAAGAAAACAGGGATCTTAGTTGCTTCAGTGGAACCCTAACTAGAGAATCATATTAATTAGAAGACCCAGTTCACTTCAGGCACTACAGCATAAAAAGAAAGAAAACCTTGTGTCCAGTTGGAACATCCTGATCATGCTAAGGGGCTCTCTATTGAGGCTCATTTCTTGTTACTCACACATAGTACATATCAAGCAAAGTAAAAATTTCAGAAAATTGTAGGGGAATTTTAGTTGTCAAAATTAATTGATAATTAATTCTCACTCTATCCATTTAAGTCATTTGGAAGGATGTTCTACTTTGTTCAATCGTGTTTACAGCTGCATGCTATGAAAACTTGTCCTGCGTTCTACACAATTGTTCATAATTTTTTGAAGTTTGATACTAACTTGCTTTAAATATAAAGAAATTTACCTTGCACATTTTAAGTAGCATTTTAAAGGAATGCATGTAAATTGAGGGGAACCAGTACTTCCTTTGCTTAGAACCCTATCAAGAACTGTTTGCCATTTCAGAAGCATCATGTTGTCAAAGCAACACAGTTCATGGTACACCAGCTTTTGCCAGCAGATACTTATGTGAGTCTGCATTTTGTGGTGATTCTACTTCCTGGTGCAAAATGTTGAAGTTTTTATATTCTATTTTTGTGTATTTGATTTTTCATGAACTGATAGATATAGAAAGTTCTCCCCCTTTTGTAGCTTTGCGAGTTTATTTTAGTATTTCCAACAGGTTTTGTTCTAGTGCTAAAAACTCTGAATCTATATAATTTGGTATATAAAGTTAATGACTGTTAGGTCTCCAGTGTGGATTGCATAATACGTGCCACCATTACAGATGATTTTCTATTATTTTATTTACTAATTTTGCCACAAACTATACTTTTTTGCAATAATTTTACCACTGCTGATTTTATTATTTATTTAAAATATACCTGTGCATGCTTGCCAATTTCATTATTTTCCACATATCATTGTTTCTTTGTTTAGCTTTATCTTTTATAATATTTGGATTTTAAAACAAAATCTGAGTCTTTACCTTTTAGTAAAATAATTCAATCCAGTCACATTAAAACTTTTAATTTTGAAATAATCTTAGGTTTCTAGATGAGTTGCAGAGAGGGTACAGAGAGTTCTTATATTTCCTTCACCCAGCTTCTTCTAATATAAGTGATGGATAAACATAAGACCCGAATAGATCAACAATAATTGGGTTAATTATATTGAAGAAAGAGGACTCAAGGGAAAACTTAAAATGTTGTGAAAAACTAGCTAAATGTTACAAAAACCAAAAAACAAAAACTGACCATTGTTCAACAATTCTGGCAAAATAGATAGCCATAATAAACTGTCTCGAACAATTCCAACACATCTTTCACATAGCCTCCCCCAAAACTTCAAAGTCCCTGTTTCAGTACAGACAGCCACTTTCCACTACACTGCCCTCCATTTCCTTGTATTTTTGTATTCTGCCTTTAGTAAATCTGCTTTTCTTAATTCATAACTGTCTTGGTAAATACACGACACTAGCTTCAACTAGTCATATGCATGACATGAATTAACATTTTACATAGCCATGACACAATGATCAAAAATGTAAAATTAATGTTAAGACTGTTAAACAACATGAAGAAACTAATTATCAACTAACCTACAAATTTCATTTGAATTTTTAAGAACAGGTTTTTAGAATTAATGTCTTCTTTCTGCACTAGGATCCCACACTGCATTCAGTCATCATGTCTCCAATCTATGGCAATTTCTCAATCTCCTTGTCTTTCATGACTGTAATAGGTTGAACTGGGTCCTCTACTGAGATGTTTCCAAGCCCTGTGCTCTAGTACCCTTCGTTGTCCTTATTTGGTAATAGCGTCTTAGCAGATGGAATTAAGTTAAAAATCTCAGAATGAGATCATCCTGAATTTAGAGTGGGCCCCAAATTCAATGACTAGTGTCCTTATAAGAAAAAGGAGAATGGGATTTGAGACTGAGATACATGCAGGAAAGAAGGATATCTAAAAGTCGAGACAGAGACTGGAATTATACTGCCATAGTCACGGAACACCAGAAGCCACCAGAAACTGGAAGAAGCAAGGAAAGATCGTCTCGAAAATCTTCAGAGAAACTACCACCCTACTGACACCTTAGTTGCAGACTTCTGGCTTCTAGAACTGTGAGAAAATTCATTTCTGCTATTTTAAGTCACTGAGTTTATAATTATTTATCATGGCAGCCCTAAGAAGCTATGAGATGACCTTGGCACTTTTGAAGAGTACTATGAGATATTTTGTAAAATGTTCCTTAGTTTGTATTTGTCTGATGATTTGTCATGTTTATACTGGGATTATGGATTTAGGGAAAGACTGAGTGAGGGGAAGGTCACATCATATGAGAAGATGCATGGTATCGACCTGACTTAAATCTGATGATGTTCACCTTGATCACTTGGTTAAGGTAGTGTCAGTCCAATCTCTCCACCATAAAGTAGCTATTTTTCTCTTTCTATATTCTGTTTGTTAGAAACAAGTCACTGAGTTCAACTCATGTTCAAGGGGAGAGAATTAAACTCCACCTTCTATAATTTTACATTCTATTTTTAATCTTGGACCTGGCACAATTCTTTTTAAATATTCTTGGAGTGTTTTCAAACATTGACCTAGGCTTAATTAAAACTATAAATTCTAGTGAGTAGAGATTTCACAAGGCACATTCATTAACTACAATGAAATAAAACTATAAATTAATAATAAAAGAACAACACAAAAATGCAAAATTCAAGATACTGTCCTATAATTTTTTGTTTATAAGACAATAAAAATATGTAGTTATTAGCTATTTAAAATAAATAATGATAGTGTCAAGAATATATGTCAAAATTAAGGAATGAAGTCAATTTATACACAGAAAAAATTAATGGTGATAAATGCTTTTATTATTCTAAAAGAAAAGCATGATAAAAATAATTAAGCAACTCAAACAACTAGAAAAAAGTAACAAAAAACTTAAGGAAAGTAAAAATTAATATATAATATTAAAGAAAGCATACACTGATGACTTATAAAATGAAAAAGCAGGAGACTTTATAAGCAAACATCAGAACAATTTTTTTTATTTGAAACAGACCCCAGCGTTAAAATGACATACACTTGGTTGCAAAAGTCACCTGGTTGAACTATTGCAGTGTGAGCCGGAATCTGTACCAGGAGCCAAACCTTGGCAGTGCAGCCTCAAGTATGACAATAACTTTCAGGAGGGGCAGTTTTGAGCACTGACTAGATTTTGGGCAGCAATAGCAAGCAAAGACACCTTTTTCTCTATTTATTTTATCACAAAGATGTGGGGTACAATTCAGGATTAGGTACGTAAGTAGTCTACATGCTCATAAATTTTGGGCCTCCAACTGGTCCTCACTTCCCCTGGTTTAGAATCAGGCACCCTTAGTGATGTTATGTGCTCCCCCACTTCCCCTTCCCTCCCTTGGCAGTGTCCTGCTACTGTTGATCCCTCTCTTTGCAGTATTGTGATAAATGTTCAGGGCCCAAAAGATACTTGCACACTCATGTTTTTTGCAACACTATTCACAATAACAAAAACATGGAACCAACCCTGTTGCCCATCAAAAGTGGGCCAGATAAAGAAACTGTGGTACATATACACAGTGGCATATTATGCAGCTATAAAGAAGGACAAAATTGCAGACTTCATGGCAACTTGGATGAATTTAGAGTCTATCATACTCAGTGATCTATCACAGAAACAAAGAACTGAATATACACCTCTTTTAAGAATCCAAGTTTCGGCATCAGAACCAAACCTCCTGTTTGGGGCACAGTAGCAGCTGCGATTCAGCTTGTTCTGGTAGCTACTGAGGAGTCTTCCAGGCTCAGTGAGACATGCTTGATTCTGGATCCATATAGAAGTGAGAGTGGCCAGGAAGAATCTTCACACATAAGTACACTCTCATGATGGCTGAGACAGATAAGGCAAAAGGCTGATCTAGGGAGACAGAAAGTTTAGATTCTGACTAATCATGGCAAATGAGTCTTGACTGTATTACTAGGGACCCATTATTTGCACCTTGACTGTAAAGCAGGACACTCAGTGACCTAAGAATAATTTGTTAGAAGCTGGAACCCATTTTTAATTAAGTTAAATGTTTTATCTTGCAGGGTCATCAGAAGTTTTACTTACTTCATGACCCCTAGAGACACCAGAGAGAAGTAGATAATATCCTGTTACCGGCCTGACTCTCAGAAGGAAACATTAACAAAAAATATTTTAGATAAACACTTGCCCATTTCTGGTCTCCTCCCAAATGTACTTCTGACATAACCAAATAGTTCAAATCAAACCTTCAGCAATTGAATCCTTCCAGAACATTTACTAATAAACTTTTTAACAATGCTGAAATAATAGAAAGAACATTTCAAAAATCTGACCAAGGTTTTTAGCCTTCTAGTTCATTTTAATTGTTCATTCCAAATCTAAACATTTTAAAGTTTATCTTATTAATGTCTTTCTCTTTTTCCAAGTTAAGGTGATATAACAAATATTAGATAAAGTGTTTCAATATATCTATGACAAACTGATCATTGAAATTCTGTTTAATGGTGAAAAAAATGAAGGTATAAGCTGAGGATATCTGCTATCATTTTATATTTCATTGTTCTTAATGTTTTAATCAACACAGTTAGGCCTAAATAAACAAATAAAAAGAAAGAAAAAAGAGAGAAAGAATATAGTACATATTACAGAAAGTACATGATCAAATCTGTAGAAATTATTATTTCTACGAGACTGCCTTCACTTCAAAGTCAACTGCATGTTGACTTCTTGTGAGTAGTGGCACTCACAGTCAGTGCCATTACTCACAACATGCGTCCACTTCCATGGACACATGTTTGAGAGTCCCAGTTCACCCTCCCTTCTGACCAGCTGTCTACTGACTCAGCCTAGTTTGCATATCTGGGTAGGAATTATTTAAATGTGAAGTTTTGAATACTTTCTATTATATTGTGATTTGGTTGTACTTCCTAATATTCTTGATTGGTTACTTCTAACTTTTGAATAATGGGAAATGTAAAATTTGGTTAATAGATATATGTAACTATTGATATGAAATTTCCTTAGAAAGATTGACTTTAGGTTTAACTTTATTAGTGAATGTTCTGGAAGGATCCAGTTGCTGGAGGTTTAGTTTAAACTATTAATTAGGTCAGAAGTACAATTGGGAGGAGACTAGAAAGATACTATAACAATGGAAAGTGCTTATCTAAAATATATTTTATTAATATTTCTCTCTGAGAGGTCCATAACAGGATATAATCTACTCCTCTCTGGTGTCTCTTGGGGTCATGAAGTCAGTAAAACTTTTAATAACCCTGCAAGCCAGCGAGCTCAGTATGCTCTCTGCATCTCCTTCTGTCCCTAATGAACCAAGTGGATAACACCATGGCCTGGTGTTAGTTACTTAGGATATCCCCAAGGTCAAATAAAACTGCCCATGGGCAGCTGTGTATAGGAGGCTTTCAAGCAGTGATTTAGAATCTTGTGGGGAGCCCATGAACTGTGGCTTCTCTCTGCAGCCCTCTAGTATTCGAGTGCTGAATGAACTCATTTTTGCTCACACCACTCTTCTGGGGATACGGTCAAAGGCTGAATGTTTGGAACCACCAAATGCTGAGCTGAGCCAACAATGAGCAGCATCTGACTCATGTTGCAATGAAAGAGCAGTTTCATTCCATCCACACAGGTCTGCTCTCCTATTGTCCTTATAACACGATTTTGCCTATTGTGCTTTCAAATTTTTTAAATTGTAATTAAATATTGAGTAAATATAAAGGCTGTTTAAAAATGCATGGAAAGTATAAAGAGTAATGTCACAACACACATCTGTGAGCACCCCTCCCCTCCATGTAGTCTGAGAAAGAGCACATTTATCACTACCTTGGAAGTCTTCCATGGACTCATCCATGAACATTCTCTCCATCTCAGGGGTAAACAATAATACCTAATTTTGTGTTATCATACCATTGATGTAAGTCATAGTTTTGCCACATATGCATGCATTTCTAAAATATATGTGTTTGGTTTTGCATGTTTTTGAACTTTATATAAACATAATATGGTTTCTTTTGCAATTTGCTTTTGGGGCTCAACATTATTTTCCAGAGAGCCATCCATGTTGTGTGTAGCTGTGGTTAATGTGGTTTTCTTTTCTTTTTATGTTTAGTATTCCTACTAAACAAACATGATATATTTGCTTCTTCTACTGTTGGCAAACATTTGGATTGTTTCCAGGTTTTTGCTGTTTCAAATACTGTTGCTGTGAACATTTTTGTGCATGTTTCTGGATGACCATGTGCAAGAGTTTCTCTAGGATGTATACCTAACGGTGCAATTATTGGATCATAGGATATTCACAACTTCAACTTTATTAGACAATGCTGAGTTGTTTTCCAAAGCAGTCATATTAATTCTTACTTGCCCTGGCCATGTTCTGTTTGGTTATCTGTTCTGATACTAGACTTTTTTTTTTTTTGAGTTGGAGTCTACTCTGTCACTCAGACTGAAGTGCAGTGGCCGTTCCCGGCCACTGCAGCCTCGACTTGCTGGGCTCCAGCGATCCTTCTGCCTCAGCCTTCCAAGCAGTGGGAACTACAGGCGCGCACTACTATGCCCGGCTGATTTTTGATTTATTGTAGAGATGAGGTCTCGCCAAGTTGCCCAGGCGGGTCTCAAACCTGCGGGCTCAGGCATTCCACTCACCTCGGCCTTCCAAAGCACTGGGATTACAGGCTGAGCCACCAAGCTCAGAGATACTAGACTTTTTAATTTGTCACTTGGATGAGTATGAGATGATCTTCCATTAAGGTTTTAATATGCATTGTTCTTATTATTAATGAAGTTAATATCTTTTCATAACTAGATTCACCATTCAAGTTTCCTCTTCTGCTAGAAACCTATTGAATCCATTTTTCTTTTCTTTTTTTTTTTTTGAGTTGGAGTCTCACTCTGTCACCCAGGCTGGAGTGCAGTGGCACGTTCACGGCCACCACAGCCTAGACTTGCTGGGCTCAGGCGATCCTTCTGCCTCAGCCTTCCAGGTAATTGGAACTACAGGCACATGCCACCACGCCCGGCTAATTTTTTGATTTTTTTTTGTAGAGATGAAGTCTCACCAAGTTGCCCAGACTGTTCTCAAACCCATGGACTCAGGTAACCCTCTCACTTCGGTCTCCCAAAGTGCTGGGGTTATAGACGTGAGCCACCATGCCCGACTGAGTCAATTTTTCTATTCCTCTTTTTCTTGTTGATATGTAAGAGTCCTTTATATCATTTTTATTCTAATCCTTTGTCCAGTTTATGTGTTGCAAATGTCTCTACTAGTTTGTAGTTTGTTTTTTCACTCTGTTTTTATTGTCTTTGGATAAACAGACATTCTTATTTTTAGTGTAGAGAAACATATTAATATTTTACCTTATGGCTATGGTTTTTTATGTGAAGTTTAGCAAATCCTTCCCTTGCTCACTGGTAATACATTTATTATTTTATATTACCTTCTAAAACTTTTTTGTCTTTTATATTCAGATTTTTAATATAGCTGGAATTAATTTTTATAAGGTGTGAAGTAGAGGTCTGTTTCATTTTTCAGCTTATTTTTTATTCCATGTGGCTACCTAATTGTTCTAGCACCATTGATTAAAACACTCACATTAAGTCATCTCTAGATATGTGGATCTATTTCTAGGCTTTACACTTTCTTCCACTGATGTATTTGTATATTCTAATACTCATCTCATATTGTCTTAATTTCTATGTGTTTATAACTCTATAATAATTATTATAGATCAAGTTCACTCACTTTACTTTTCTACACTAGTGGCTTGGCTATTTTTGGCACTTAAAAAAAGAAAGTCTGAAATTTTATCTTACTCGAAAGTTAAAAAGTTAGATGACTATAGTTTCATGGATGATAACAGACCTGAAAGTTCTGAATCAGAGACAAAGGATTTTATTACTCATATCACAGCAAGCCCAGTATGAGCATGGACATGTTTGTGTCAGTGCTTCTTGCCTGCAAGTCCCATAGGAGTGATGCACGTGGACCCAGAATGATGCTTGCACACACAGTGCATTACATTGTGGAGAGAAACCCAGAGCTTAGAGAACTCGAATCTTTTGTAATAGACAGCATGCTTGCTTTTCCCTCTAAAGAGAGACACTCTCTCTACCTTCTAAAACATTTGTCGTACAAAAAGTCCTCACCGAAATAGTTGAGAACAGAGGGCAGTCAGTGCCACTACTCACAAGATGCATAGAAGCAGCAAGGACTCATGGAGAACTGTCTTCCCACTGGTTCCTTCATCTTCCACTTACATTCTAAATTTAGCTTGTTTTATACTACACACACACATACCCACATACGCACATACAAACACACGGAAATTTGTTTTCAATTGCCAAGAATCTATAGACTGGAGATAGATGTTCTTATAACATTGAGTCTTCTGATTCATGGCCACACATTTTTTTAGTTTACTCTAATGTCTCTCAGTAAAATTTCCACAGAAGTCTAGCATATATTTTGTTTAACGTATTACTTAGTAAAACCACATCTTATTTCTGCTCAAATTCTTGTAATGTCTCCCTATTTTGCTCGGAATAATACACATCGTTTTAACAATGGCCCACAAGGCTCTTCGCCATCTGGTTCTTCATTACCTCTATGTCCTCAGCTCCTACTACTCTCTGCCTTGCTCATTCTGCCTCAACCACACTGACCTCCTTGCTGTCCTTTTAATATACCAGACATACCTCTGCTTTAGCCTTTAGTACTGGCTATTTCCTTTGCCCATAATGCTTTTCTCCCAAAAATACTGGCATGGCTAACAACTTCATCGCCTTCTGTCTTTGTTCAAATCCCAAATATATTATTAAAACTACAAATTACCTCTTCCCCCTGGTACTTTTGATTCCTTGTATCCTGCTAAGTATTTTTTTCTAAGTACTATCACGTTCTAGCCTACTATAAAACAGTATATATTACTATTCTACCTCACATCCTATTAACTAATTAATTAAATTTACCATTTATTTCCTCTTTATGTATAACTAAAATATTACCTACATGAGACAGTGATCTTTGCAGTTCTATTTGCTGATAGATTTTTAGTTTTTGGAATAATGGCATGTGTGTAGTACTATTAGGGTGCTTAACACATATTGTTAAATAAATTAAATATTTTTTCCTAGGATGTCACATCTTTTACAATTGTAAGTGCTATTTACAAAAAAATAAAGTATCTGTAGTTGCTGCCGAAATGCAATTCAAATCTGATAGAAATCTTGGTACTCAGGAATCTCTAAATTATCTGATTCCTGTAACTTATCTGTAGATTTGGTGGCGTTTTGACACAGAAAATCACGTAATCTGGGCAGAATGAGGGTTTGTAATTATCTTCTTTCTTTTTAATCTTTACATCTAGTATTTATTTTTGCTTTATTAGCTTTCAGTACATTGTTTCTGGAAGTTGTGATGGCAGACGTGTTGTTTTGGCTCTAAATGTTTTAATAGGAACAATTTCATTGTTTTATATGATTGCATGTAGCAGATTTTTTAGGGGGATGATTTTTTTTAAAGTTATTTTATTACAGAGATTGTGGCACAAGTGAGGATTAACTACGTAAGTAGGCTGCATGCAGGTGAAATTTGGGCTTCTAACTGGCCCTCACTCCTCCTGGTAGAGGACCAGATAAACTTTGGGTTGTCACTTGCTTTCCTCCCTCTTCCCTCCCTCCCTCCCCTAACAGTGCCCAGCAACTGCCAATCTCTCCCTGGTGCTAATGTGACTATTGTTCAGGTCCCACTTATGAGTGAGAACATGTGATGTTCAGTTATTTGTTTCTGTGCTGTATCACTTAGTATGATGGTCTCCAATTCCATCCAATTTGCTGTGAAATCCATGATTTTGTTCTTCTTTATGGCTGCATAATACTCATCATGTATATGTACCACATTTAAAAAATCCAATCCACTTTCAGTGGGCAGTAGGGTTGGTTCCATGTTTTTGTTATTGTAAATAATGTAGCAGTAAACATGTGTGTGCAGGTATCTTTTTTGTAGAATGATTTATGTTCCTTCAGTATAGTCCCAGGAGAGTGTTTTCTGGATGGTATGGAAGGTTAATTTTTAGTTTTTTAAGGAATAACCACAGTGTTTTCCATAGAAGTTGAACTAGTGTGCCCTCCCACAAACAGTGTAGAAGCATTCCTTTTTCTCCACACCTACATGGGCATCTGTTGTTTTTTACTTATTCATCATGACCATCCTTACTGGAGTTAGGTGATATCTCATTGTAGTTTTGATTTGTATTTCCCTGATGATTAGTGAGACTGAGCATGTTTTTATGTATCTGTTGGCTGCTCATATGTCTTCTTTTGAGAAGTGTCTATTAATGTCTTTTGCCCACTTTCTAATAGAGCTGTTTATTTTATTTTTTCCCCCTTTCCGTTCATTTGAGTTCTTTGTAGATCCTGGGTGTCAGGTTTTTGTCAGATATATAGTCTGCAATTATTTTTTCCAATTCTGTGGGTTGGGCTGTCTCCCTGCTCTCTTGATGGTTTGTTGTTGTTGTTGTTGTTGTTGTTGTTTTTTGCTTTGCAAATTTTTCAATTTGATGAGGCATCACTTGTCTATCTATGCTTTTATGGCATTCACTTTTGGGGACCTGGTCAAAAATTCCTTGCTTACTCTGATGTGCATAAGGGCGTTTCCCATGTTTTCTTCTAGATTTCATATAGTTTGAGGTTTTATGTTTAGGTTTGTGATTCATTTTGAGTTGATTTTTTATATGGTGATAGGTAGGGGTCCATTTTCATTCTTCTGCATGTGGTCAGTCAGTTTTCCAGGTACCATTTGCTAAATATGATCTCTTTCCCCCAGAGATCGTTATTGGAGGTTTTGTTGAAGATAAGTTGGTTGAGAGACTGTGTTTTTGCTTCTGGAATCCCTGTCCCGTTCCATCGGTCTGTATGCCTATTCTTGCAGCAATACCAGGCTGTTTGGTTACTGTAGCCTTGTATTCAAGTTTAAAGTATGCAAGTCTGATACCTCCTGCTTTGTTCCTTTTGCTGAGGATTATTTTTGATATTTATACAAATTCATATGAATTTCTGTATTGATGTTTCCAGGTCTGAGAAAAATGATGTTGATAATTTGATGGGTATTTCACTGAATCTGTAGATTGCCTTGGGTAGGATGGACATCTTGACAAAATTGTTTTCTCCGATCCATGAGCGTGGTTTGCTGCTTCATTTGTTTGTGTCATCCTTAATTTTTTCAGCAGCATGTTGTAGTTCTCATTGTAAAGGTGCTTAACTTCTCTGGGGGTGGATGTCAAGGTATTTCTTTTTTTGTGTGTGGCTATTGTGAATAGTATTGTGCTTTTCATTTGGTCCTCTGTCTACTTGCTGCTGATGAATGCAACTGTTTTTTGCGTGCTGACTTTGTACTCTTGAGACTTTTCCAAAGTTGATTATCAGTGCAAGGAGACTTTTTACAGACTCCCTAGGGTTTTCAAGGTATAGAATCATATCATCCACAAAGACAGATAGCTTAACTTCTTCTTTTCCTATTTGGATACCTCTGATTTTTTTTTTAATCTTGCCTGATTGCTCTGGCTAGGACTTCCAGCACTATGTTGAACAAGAGGAGTAAGATTAGGCATCCTTGTCTTGTTCCCATTCTTGCGGGGAATGCTTGCAGCTTCTGCCCATTGAGCAAAATGTGGCCTGTGGGTTTATCATATACAGCTCTTAGTGTTTTGAAGAGTGCTCTTTCTATGTCTAGGGGCTCAGGATTTTTATCAAGAAGGGATGTTGGATTTTGTCCAGTGCTTTTTCTGCATCTAATAATATAATCATGTGTTTCTTGGTTTTACATCTGTTAATATGCTGAATTACGATTATGGTCTTGCAGATTTTGAACTAGTCTCACATCACAGGAATGAAGCCCACCTGGTCATGTTGGATGATCTTGAGATGTGTTGTTGGATTCTATTTGCTATAATCTTGTTGAGAAGTTTTGCGTCTATGTTCATCAAAGAGATTGGCATGTGATTCTCTTTTCTTGTTGAGTTTGTGTATCAGTATGATGTTAGCTTTATAAAATGAGTTGGGAACGTTCCATCATTCTCAGTTGCCTGGAATACTTTCAGTAAAATTGGTATCAGCTCCTTTTTGTATGTCTTGTAGAATTCAGCTGGGAAGTCTTCTAGTGGGCTTTTTTGGTAGGGAGAGTTCTTATTTTTTTAAAAATGTATTTATTTGCTTATTTTATAGATGTGGGTACAATTCAGGCTTAGGTATACAAGTGGTCATCATACAGAAAGATTTGGGTCTCCTGGTCCACACTTTGCCTGGTTTCAGATCAACTACCCTTACTGATGTTGTGTCTCCCCCCACTCCCTCCCAGTAGTATCCTGCTGCTGCCAATCCCTTTACTATAGCATTATGGTAAATGTTCAGGGTCTTCTTATGAGTGAGAATATGTGGTACTCTCTTTGTTTCTGTGAATGATCACTGAGTATGATAGTCTCTAAATCCATCCAAGTTGCTGTGAAGTCCATATGTTTGTCCTTCTTTATGGCTACATAATATTTCATTGTGCTTATGTACCACGTTTTAAAAATCCAGTCCAGTTTCAATAGGCAGCAGGGTTGGTTCCATGTTTTTGCTATTGTGAATAGTGCAGCAATAAACATGCACGTGCAGGTATCTTTTTGTAGAATGATTTGACTTCCTTTGTGTATATTCCCAGTAGGGGAATTGCTGGGTCATATGGAAGGTCAATTTCTAGTTCTTTCAGAAATCTCCGCACTCTCTTCCAAAGGTTGCTCTAGTTTGCATTCCCACCAGCAGTGTAGAAGCATTCCTTTCTCTCCACATCCTTGCCAGTTTCTGTTGTTGTTTGTTTTATTAATGATAGTCATTCTTTCTGGGGTTAGGTGGTATCTCAATGTGGTTTCAATTTGCATTTCTCTGATGATGAGTGAGGCTAAGCACTTTTTCTTTTTTTTTTCTTTTTTTTTTTTGAGTTGGATTCTCACTCTGTCACCCAGACAGGAGTGCAGTGGCCGCTCCCAGCCACCACAGCCTCGACCTGCTGGACTCCTGCGATCCTTCCACCTCAGCCTTCCAAGTAGCTGGAACTACAGGCGTGCACTATCACACCTGGCTAATTTTGATTTATTGTAGAGATGAGGTCTCTCCAAGTTGCCCAGGAGAGTCTCGAACCCGTGGGCTCAGGCAATCCACTCACCTCAGCCTCCTGTTTGTTGGCTGCCCGTATATCTTCTTTTGAGAAGTGTCTATTCATGTCTTTTGCCCACCTTTTAATGGGGCTGTTTGTTTGTTTTTTTCCTTTTGTCACATTTGAGTTCCTTTTGGAGCCTGCGTGTTAGGCTTTTGTCAGATTTATAGTTGGCAAATATTTTTTTCCTATTCTGTGGGCAGTATCCCTGCTCTCTTGATGGTTTATTTTGATTTGCAGAAGCTTTTCAGTTTGGTGAGATCTTATCTCTTATGGCATGGGCACTAGGAGTTTTGATCAAGAATTGGTTTCCAGTTCCAATTTCCATGAGGTATCTCCTGAATTTTCCAAAGTTCTTATAGTTTGAGATTTTATGTTTAGATCTTTGATCGATTTAGTGTTGATTTTTGTATATGGTGATAGGTAGGGGTTCTGTTTTAATCTTCTGCATGTGATCAGTCAGTTTTCCCAGCACCATTTACTGAATACGTTCTCCTCTCCCCACTGGTTGTTGGTGGAGGGTTTGTCAAAGATGAGTTGGTTGAGAAATTGAAGTTTTGATTCCAGAATCTCTATCCTATTCCATTGGTTCATATGTCTATTCTTGTTCTAATACTAGGCTGTTTTGATTACTGTAACCTTTTAGTAAAGTTTAAAGTCTGGAAGTGTGATGTCTTCTGTTTTGTTTCTTTTGCTAAGGATTGTTTTGGCTATTTATGATCATTTATTTTTCCATATGAATTTCTATATTGTCATTTTCAGGTCTGAGAAGAATAATGTTGGTAATTTAATGGGTATTGCATTGAATCTGTAGATTTCTTTTGGCAGAATGGACACCTTGACAATGTTGATTCTTCCTATCCATGAGCGTGGAATATTTTCCCATTTGTTTGTATATCTTGGATTTCTTTGAGAGTGTTTTGTAGTTCTCATTGCAAAGATCTTTTACTTCTTTGGTTTGGAAGATGCTGAGGTATTTCGTTTTTTATGTGGTTATTGTGAATGGGATTGCGCTTTTTATTTGGTTCTTTGCCTGCTTGTTGTTGGTGTATAACAATACAACTATCTTTTGCACATTTATTTTGTACCCCGAGACTTTGCCAAAGCCCTTTATCAGCGAAAGCAGGGTTTGCACAGATTTTCTTGGGTTTTTGAGGTAGGATCATATCATTAGCAAAGAGGAATAACTTAACTTCCTCTTTTCCTGTTTGGATACCCCTGATTTTCTTTTCTTGTCTAATTTCTGTAGCTAGGACTTCCAACACAATGTTGAACAAGAAGGTGAGAGTGGGCAGCCATGTCTTATTTTAGTTTTCAGGGGAAATGCTTTCAGTTTCAGTCCATTTAGCAATATTTATAGTAGATGGCTCATATGATTTTTAAGTATGTTCCTTCTATGCCTAGGTGTTTAAGTGTTTTTATCCAGAAGGGATGCTGGATTTCATCAAAAGCTTTTCTGGATCTAATGATATTATCATGTGGTTCTTTTTTTAGCATCTGTTGATATATTTAATTCCATTCATGGTCTTACGGATATTGAACCAGTCCTGCATCCCAGGGATGAAGCCTACTTGTTCATGGTGGATCATTTTTGAGATGTGTTGTTGGATCCAATTTGCTAGACTCTTGTTGAGCATTTTTGCATCTATGTTCATTAGGGATATTGCCTGTAGTTCTCTTTTTTTAAAAATTGGATTTGTACCTGATTTTGGTATCAGTGTGATGTTAGCTTCATTCAATGATTTGGGGAGAATTCTGTCTTTCTCAATTGACTGGAATACTTTCAATAGGATTGGTATCAGATCCTCCTTGAATGTTTTGTAGAATTCCACTGGAAAGCCATTGGTCCAGGGCTCTTTTTGGTAGGTAGTTTTCTTATGACAGAGTAAATTTTCTGGATTTTTATTGGTCTATTTAGTGTCTCAATGTCTTCTTGTTTCAACATTAGGGGATTTTGTCATGTCAGAAAGTCCTTCATTTCCTTTAGGTTATCAAGTTTGTTTCCATAAAGGTATGCATAGAACTCTCTGATATCTTTTGTATTTCTTTGAGGTCATTTGTGATTTGATCTTTTGCATTTCTGATTGTGTTTATTTGGTTTTTTTCTTGGTCATTCTCACTAGGGGTTCATCAATCTTGTTTATTCTTTCAAAGAACCAACTTTTTATTCTGTTGATTTTATTCCTATGATATTTTTGTCTTCTTTGTCCCATATTTGGGCTTTTACTTTGGTGATCTGGATTCTTCTGCTAAAGTAAGGGTTTTGGTGGTCTTGTCTTTCCATCTCCCTTAGGTGTTTTGCTAGGTTGTTAACTTGTGATCTTTCCATTTACCTGAAGTATGTTCATAGAGATATAAATTCCCCTCTTTGAACTGTTTTCATGGCATTCCAGAAGTTTTGGTAAGATGTTTCTTTGTTTTCATTTGTTTCTGGGAATCTTTTAATTTCTGTTTTGATTTCTTTGTTGACCCAGTAGTCGTTCAGCATCATGCTGCTTAGTGTCCATGTCTCTGTGTGTTATGTTGGTATTGATATTTATTTTTATTTCTCTGTGGTTTGAGAAGGTGCATGGCAGTATTTCAATCTTATGAAATTTGTTTATGCTTGATTTATGGTCAAGGATGTGATTGATCTTGGAGTACAGTCCATGCAGTTATGAATAGAATGTATATTCTGTGGTTGTTGGGTGGAGTATTCTGTAGGTATCTGTTAATTCCATTTGTTCAAGAGTCAAGTTGAGGTTCTGGAATGCTTTGTTGATTTTTTTGCCTCAATGATTTATCTAGGGTTGTTAGTGGGGTATATAGTGGGGTATAGTATAGTGGGGTGTTTAGACTTAAATACCTCACTATACTATAATTAGTATTATAGCTAATACTCTAACTGTAATAGTGTTAGAGTCAATATCCTTTTTTATTTATTTAGTAGTTGCTTTATAAATGCTGGTGCTGCCATTTGAGGTGCATATATGTTTAGAATGTATATTTCTTGTTGATGGATTGAACCTTTTATCATATGCAGTGTCCTTCCCTATCTTTTAAAATTTTTGATAGCTTAAAGATTGTTTTGTCTGATATTAAGAATGCAACTTCTGCCTTCTTTTGTGATCCATTTGCCTAGAAACTCATTTTCCATCCTTTACGTTTCAATCTGTGTGCATCACTTGTGGTGAGATGAGTTGCCTGGATGCAACAAATTATTAGGTCATGGATTTTTATCCAGTTTGCCTTTCTGTGTCTTTTCAGTGGGACATTTAGTCCATTAATGGTCAGGCTGATTGCTGGAATGTGATTGTTTATCGCCATAATGAGGTTCTTATAAAGTTTTTTGGTCATTTGTTTTCTTTTATTTTTTGGGTTGATGTATGTGTGTGTTTTTAAGCATGCAGACATGATGTATTCTCTGTTGATTCTGTGTTCTGCTGTTCCCTTGGGAAGTGCATGGTGATTCATTTTTGTCTTTCTCTGTGCTTAATACCTTTTTTTTAAGTCAGAATCTCACTCTGTCGCCCAGGCTGGAGTGCAGTGGTATGCTCACAGCCACCTCAGCATCGATATACTGGACTCAGGATATCCTTCCACCTCAACCTTCCAAGTACCCGGAACTACAGGCACACACCACCATGCCTGACTAATTTATTGATATATTGTAGAGAAGATGTCCCTCATGTTAATTTCTCCCTGTAAAGGTCTGCACTCTGCTCCTGAAACAGAGTGAGCTCTCTGTGGCAGAGGAGGGGGTAGGTTCTGCCTTACGGAGATTCAGGGCTTGAAGGTAGCTCCTCCCAGTCTGGCTGAGACTGGTCTGCTGGGTTCACTCCAGATGTGGGTCTTTCCCACCTATGAATAAGCACTTATGGAGACTGACATAGCATGGGTCCTTTTTTCCCCATTTTGCCTGAACTACAGTTGTCCACCTCTGTGCCTTGCCCAGGACTACACCTGGGTGGATTGGATTACTCATGCATGACTTGGAAAGGGTGAACTGTCCCAAAGAAACTTAGGTACACTCACCCACTTTTGATCACTGGGCAGAGCTTCAGTTCTTGTGTGAGCCTGGTGCACAGGAGGGGATGGGGCTCCTGGATTCCCACTTCTACCATTGCTTTCTGGTGTCTATGTGTTCAAAGAGAACTTTGCTGAATGCAGGGTGTCTCATCTGTCCAAAAGTGTTCAAGGTGTCTCCTTCTATCATCAGCTGGGTCTCTACTCTCTGCATTGTTTGGGGAGAACAGCCTCTGGTCTGCTGCTCTAGGTGGCTGTCTAGGCAGCTTTCAGGATGTTCTTATTTTAATGAAGTTTCTTTTAATTCTGAATTTTCTAGAATTACTTCTTTTTTGTGAATAAATATTCAACTTTATTATATTACTTTTGCTACTATTGAGATACATCACAAGAGTATTCTTTTAATCCTTCGGTGCATCTTACATTATGTATTTCCTATTATCAAACCAACTTGCATTGCTAGGAAATAGTAAACATTGTCATGATATCTTTTGTATACATTGGTCAATTGATTTGCCATTATTTTCTTAGGAAATTTTGCATTTATATTCACTACTGAGATCACTCTTTACTTTTCCTTTTTTATACAACTCCTGTCAGATTTTGAAATCAAGTTAATAATACTCTCATGAAATGAACTGGAGAGTACTCTTTTTTCCCTACTTAGAATAATTTGTATCTTCAATTTTTGTTTGAGCTATTGTAAAAATCATCTTGTTCTGGAAGTTTTAAACTTCTGAACCTATTTCTTTACTGGTTATAGAACTATTCAGGTTTTCTATTTCTTCTGGAATCAACTTTAATAAATTATTTTTTTAAAAAATTCAGTTTAATAGAACCAACCATGTTGTCCATGGAAGCTGGACTGGATAAAAAATGTGGTACATATACACAGTGGAATATTAAGCAGCCGTAAGGAAGGACAAACATATGAACTTTGCAGCAACTTGGATAGATGTAGAGTCGATAATCATTGATCTATCACAGAAACAAAGAGAGTACCATATGTTCTCACTCATAAACGAATCTTGAACAATTATACTATAGGAAAGCGATTGGCAGTAGTTGGAAACTGTCAGGGGAGGGAGGGTGGGATTTGCAGTTGAGAGAAACTGCTAGGGGAGGGAGGGGCTTACCTTATCAACAAGGGTACCTGCATAATCAATGTTTGTATACCAAACCCTGAATTGTACCCCAAATATTTATAATAAAAAATATAAAAATAGAAAAAATAATTCAATTTATCTAGGTTTAAACTTTACTGCTATAAAGTTATTCATACTATTATTTTATCAGCATCTTAATATATGTGACGTCTGTAACTTAGTCTTTCTCATTTTTAACACCTAGCTTTGCTTACTTTGTGATTTGTCTTCTTATTTGGGACCAATTTCATCTAAAGATTGTCAATTTTATGCCTTCCCCCCCAAATTTTTACCTTGTTGAGTCTTAGTACTGTACAGTTGTTTTGCAGTATTGTCAATATCATATCTTTCCTCCTACATATTTGAATGTATTATTCTTTTCTTTCATTTTTAAAATTAAAAACCTCACTAGATGATTAGCCTTTCATTTTTTACAAAATAAATACTTAAGACTATGCAGAAGGTTTTATATGCAGTGCTTTATTATTGCACAGTTCTAAATGTGTTCTATTTTTTCATAAATTTTTGTTTAGCTCTTGTATTGCTTAGAATTATCTAATTTCAAAACAAATAGAGCTATTTTATTCAAAGGAAAATATTTATTTTATACTAATTGAAATTAGATCAGAAAACCATGTTCCTTATGATACCAATCATGTAGAATTTTTTGAGATTTGATTTATTCCTCAGCAAGTGACCAATATTTATGAACACTCCATACACATTAAAAGGAATATGTATTCTGCAGTGCTCCATATATGTTCATTAAGATAAGCTTGCTAAGTGTATTAAATTTTTTTATATCTTTACTTCATCTATAAGTTATTTAAAGGTTTGAGTTAAAATTTTCAAGTAGGATAGTGAAATTGTTTAATTCTCTTGCAATTCTTACAATTTCTGCTTATGTATTTTGACACATAATCTAGAATTGTTCTATCTTCTCAGTGAATCTAATTTTTTAATCTAAAAATAGTGACTAGACAGTTCTAAGAAACATGGTATTTACCAGTTCCCAACAGTCAGGTACTTGACATTGTACACAATTTGTGAGTCACAGTTTGTTTATTTTCCATTCATTGTAGGGCAGTATTAAGACTATGACCTTTAATGGGTCTTTGACAGGTTCCCACCTTTCCTGGATTCAGAATATTCTGGAAGTTCTACTAATCTCGTAGTACACATCATGTGAACAGCAATGAAATGACATCAGCATGAATAAAGTTATAACCCCCTTCCAGTAATAATGGGTAATTATTGGTGTTTTTCCAAATGGTGGGAATAAATGTCTTTAATTTTATTTGTTAGGATTATTTAAGGATATATCACCTGAAGACATTGGGGATTTTCTAAAAAAGATATATGGGAGCAACTTTTAAAAATTAACTGTAGTTTGAGATTGTAATAAAAAAACATTTGGAGTTTTTATTTTCGCTAAGATCTTTCTCCTCCAGTGGAGACCCCTGTGCTGTGTGGGTACCATGTGACTTTGCTTTCCTGACCATCAGTGAATACAGGTTGTGAACCAAACAGGATCAAGGAAATTTGGAATCGGGATTCAACATGAGATCCTGCCTCTTGAACAGGAAAGTCATGTAAACATGGGAGGTGAAGCTAAAAAATTGGTTCAGCCATTCCCTGCCATGAGTACAGAAAAACCATTCACAAGATGGAAAGAAGAAAAAAGTAAAATCTAGAAAGAAAGAGAGAAAAGATAATGCATGGCTTCAGGGAGAGGAAGAAGCAGACCTGGGTTTTTGTGTCAACAGAGCTCCTGGTTTGTCTTTTATATCCTACTGCTTTTCTTGCCCTTAGATTGTTTTAAATACTTCTACATCTTTGCAATACCTCTCTTCCCTCCATTTTTGGCTTATGCTACCCTGAGAAAATTTCTGTCTTTGCTGATCTGAAATATTACTGTGCACATCAACTATACAGCAGCCTTCAGAGCAGTTGAATGGTCTAGGAATCTTTCCCAGGGCTGCAGTTAATAGTATCTGAAGCATCTGGAGGGGTTCTTTATAGGAGGCAGGTTTTGAAAACAGACTAACAGTTGGGTCTAATGCACTTCAACAACTTGCAACCACCACATGAACTTTTCATGCTGTTTATTCAAAATAGAAATCCTGAGAAATGTTAGTACCAACTGAACTCAGTGCTAAATAGATTTATTGAAACTTACAGAAGCCAAACATAATTAGCAGAAAAAAAATTTAGGATAAAATGATAAAACCATTAGAATACATTTTTTTGCATTCTGATTACTAAATTCATAGTGACTTAAGATTTTTTTAGTTCTCCACTGTTCCTCCACAGAAGGAAATGTTCACAATCCACAATATGCTAGTAATGAAGCACTTTTCTGAGGAAAAAAACAGGTTTGCCCCTGATAAAAAGAAAAGAAGAAGTTAATATCAATGTTTATTAAAGGATTCATTTTTTGCGAGATGTGTGTCACAAAGTTTCCAAACTAGTGTGTACTGATTTCAAGATCTATCTATTGATTGATCTAGATGAAATCAATCAATAGAGCGATCTGGAAATTTGATGTTGAGTTAAGTTCTTAGGTGGACACTATCCTTGTGTAAGCTATTCTTTGAATGCCCAGAAATTGACTGTTTGAGCTATAAAAAGTTAATAGATTCCATTGGCATTCTTCTTTCATTTGGCCATTTATGAATTCTTTTGAATGTGCCTTGAGTTTACTCTAAATTCACCTTTGAAAGACAGTGTTCCATAATGTTTCAGGACACAAAATGTAGAATCAAAAGGCTTGTGATTGACCCATGCAAAGGTTTTGTGACTCTATGCCTCAGTTTCCTCATCCATAAAGTGAGAATAACGATAGAACCTATAAGATTGCTGTGAGTAGCAAATGAGTTAACATATTTAAAGCATGTAGAATGGTGACTGCTGATCCCTGCCTTGTGTTAACATGACTAGTGTTCAGAGCCCACTCAAGACTGTTAAATAAATAAATAAAGCACATAGAACAGTGCCTGGCACAGAACAAACTCTGAGCAAGTGTTAGTCTTGATGACTATCCCCCATGTGACTGGTGCCCTCTGTGGACATGAGTCTAGCAATTCCACCAGCACTGACTAGAAGTGAACAGTAGGGAGGCTACTCACCTTGAATCTCCTCAGCCATGTATGTTGGAATTCCATGGCACATGCTAGCAATGTTTTTTCCAAATTTGTTCAGATCATCGACTCTGTTAGGGTTGACTGTGAACATCAGGCCCTTAGGAGGTGGTCCCTCTGGTCCCTTACCCTGAAGCTGAGTGTGGAGAAGAGAGGTAGAAAGAGAAAATAAGAAAGAATGATTGCCAAGCCCAGTGATCTGTTGATTTGAGGAGATATGAGGCCAACAGGAGATACTGCTCTACTACATTTTTTCATAATCAGGTTAAAGAAGAGCCTAGTACTTCACTCTACTCCTGTGAATCTCAGAATTTCTAAGTTCCCTAAGAGAATTAACTAATTTGATACCTCAGCTTCTCATAAAAACAGAAATCTGAGACTAAATTTATTCTTAAACTGAACCTCATTTGGTCATCATAGATTCCTTGGGTTGGGCTATGTGATAATTATCTTCTGAGAATGCAGTTTATTTTACTCCTCTACTTTCTCAGTGAAAGGTATTCATTTATGAATTATGGGAATATGAATGCAGGCAAATATTTTAAAGAACTATGAATCCTCTCTTCCCACTCACCTCAAATAAGGTTGCTAGGTAAAATATAGGACACCAAATACATTTGAATTTCAGATACACGGCAAAACATTTAAAAAGTGTAAGTATATCCCAAATATTGCCTAGGATATACTTATACTAAAAATATTAGCCATTTCTTATCTGAAATTCAAACTTAACTGGGTATCCTCTATTTTCATTTGCTAAAGCTGATAACCCTCACTAACCCTTGCAAAAAATGTCTTTGGAGAAGTGCTGAGGACTTCCATTGGTGTGACCAGATCTCTGCTCCTGTAACAGTCAAGAATATCAGATGATCTTCTCAGCCCTGTAGGTGTAGGTGCAAGCCACAGCATTTGATGTGACAGAAGCTTCCTCCTCTCAGGCAATTACGAATTACTCTTTCCCCTTTGTGCTGCACACTGCAGCACACTGTTGTCAAGAGGAAATGATTGGGATCTCATTAACTTACTGGAGGTCATAAAACCTCTACCCTCACAAAAATAAAAGGACTTTTATTTTTACCTTCTTCTCCTTGACCATGGCATCAAGGGCTTGAATGGAAGGCATGACCTCCTTGTTCATTTTGTGCACAATGCATGACTTTTTGCGAAAGAGTCTGGTTGCAGCGTAGCCCTGTTAAAGCAGATGGTAGACAATGAGGCATGTTCTCCAAGGAGCTTTTCTTATCATTAAGTCTGTTCCACTAGTTGGGGGAAATGCAACTCCAAGATCATGATGGGCTGGAATGAGACCACTGAATCTGGCCCAGCTTGGCAATCATACCTAATGCCGTCATTTGTGAGGATAGACTGCAAGTTCTGGAAGGGCAGAGACTGAACATCTAAGTCGTTTGCTTTGTCTTCATGGTCTAGCATGAAAAGAACCATTCTACATGTCTGTTTTAGTGAAATAAACTTTAAAAATTTATCACATTTTAGTCTCCTTGATCCTCACAACATTTCAAGGAGGCAGCTAAGACAAGAATTAGTTTTCCAATTGATAAAATACAAATGAAACAATAAAGAGTTTGTTATTTAAAAGTATGCAGTTTGGGCAACCTCATCCAGATCCCTTCCTGCTGTGGAAGCTTTTCTGTGTTATTAATAAATCATACTTTTTAAAAAGTATGAAAACTTTAAAATACAGAGCTGGTAATTGCAATCTGGTCTCCTAACTAGTGTCAAGCATTTCTCTTTTTTCTCCCTTACCAATTGACACAGTCATTTACATTTTCTTTGGTCCTTTCAAGTTACAGGTGAAATGCCAATTTCTCTCTCAGAGGGAAACCAAAGACAGAGATGGACTATGCTCTAGAACTTTAGAAGTAGTCATGTTGTATAGGTCTTTTATCATTCTTGAGGGTATCTGCAGGCGAGGCAAAAGGATGTTCATATTTGTCTTATAGCCCCACAATCCCTTGAACAGAGTGGGTCCTAATAACTCTTTATTGGTTTGAATTTTGACTGGTCTTGAGCACTTCTCAATTGTAGTTTTACCTAGGGAGTGAAACTGGTTGAGCAAAAGAGCATTTTTACTTATAACTGTATGCTTGTGTGTAGCTAGAAGTAATTTTTAAAGTTTTTTATGGTTAGTGTGCCCAATTTTTGGTTACAAAAATGCATCATATTTTAAAGAATGTAATATAAATTGCATGTAGACTACCTACATTTTCATAATCCCAGAGGGTATTCCAGGAGTTCCATCCATTGTTATTGTCAACATTGGCCACGTTATGTTCATTGTTGACACTCACTGACTGCTGCCCGCTTCCAGCACGGTTGCCATCATCACTGATGTTGATATTCTGAAATTTGAAGGAATTGAGAGTGGTTTAATACTACATTTATTTGCAAATGCATTTTGGTAACACACTTTACAGAGTGACACTTACATAGTCAGCAAGGACAGGAGCTAGGAAGACTCCAAGAAGTCCAGCAAAGACAATCTGAAATGACAAATAACATTGGCCCAAGGTTAGATGGCAAACTAATGTCCTCTTTTTCTTTATTCAAGTTCATAAAAAGTAGTCATTTTACCAATGTGTTGAGTATTTACTAACGTTAGCAATGTGTTTTCTTCATTTACTCTATATATTTTTTAACCATAGAAAGTTTTAATGATAATGTCGAGTTGTTGATTAACTATAAGTATATTAATATGATATCGTTTTAGAATTGTAATATATACCTTAGGAAAAACTGATGAAGAATAAATTTTAAAATGAATAGCATAGTATGAATGAATAACATAGTATGAAAAGAGTTATGCTACAAGTTCTAAAAATCACATCTGAAAATGATGTTAGTTTTTCTATTTGATCTAGGATGCTTTCTTTCTAATGGAAGTACTCTTTTTATTTTAAAAATTTTTAAATCAATGAATTAGTAAGTAGTTTGGATGTTGATAACAAGAGACTAAGGATGAGGTATCTGTCTGTGAATTGTGGTCAGCAGAAGGGAAGTCAATAACAGTGTCCCAGGATACTCGGTTTAGTTTTTTGCCACAGAATACAGAGATTTGTGCAGGGTTCCCCATTCTGGATACATATTCTCATTTTATTTGCATAGGGAAAAAAGAGTTCAAGAACTGCTCTGAAGATTCAAGGCAATTGTTATAAATTGTTTAATTTTTTCCCATGATAGCTTAATATGGAGTTAAAAATTGATCTCTTAAAAAGTCAGAGGTGGAAGAAATTTTAGAGAACATCTTGTACAATGCAACCATTTTACAGATGAGGAAACTGAGTTTCAGAGGTTAAATGACTTGGCCAAGATTTTACCTCTTGTTCATTCTTGTCCTCTCCTAGTTCAGAACTAGGAGAGAAATCTGATCGTCCAACCTGTGTCTGGAGCTCCTTCCCCCTCTCATTTTTACCTTGTTGCTATCAAGAGGACTTATTTCTAGATAATTATTTTTACTGCTTTATACTGCAACCCCAGTATAAAGCAGTCTACTGTAATATATTCCAGTATGTATAGTGTGTCAAAAATATTCATCTGATTCAAGCTCCTTTGCTTCCTGTTACAAGAATCCCTTTGACAGAATTTCAAGGTTCACTTCCTACACTCTCAGGCTTAAGTCTGGAACCACAGGTGAGATGAAGCACTAGCTTCATGCCTCAGACACTTTCTTAAAGGAAGGGCCACGATAGGGCCCAAGGCAAACCTTTTTACTTGAAAAGTCATTTCACAGTAAAGAATGTGACAATAAGTCTCTCATGTACTTGTTTTGATAATAAATTTTTAATCTTGCCTTAACTGGCTAAGGAATTTTGGCAAAAGGAAAAATTCAAGAATGGAAAAGATCAGGCACTTTCTAGGCCTTAGGGACTGGTTGCCCTGTGGAGAAGTACTTTTGTTAAAGATAACTCATGTTGTTAAAGACAGTCCAGATAGCTGTCTAATCCCAGTGTAATTATCTCTTTCTACAGAGATGCTTTTAAAAGTGCCATGATTCCATAAACAAGAGAAAACTTTTTTTAAATGAAATTTTCTTTCATGATATTGCCATAAAGAAGCAGACAGACCTCCTTATCTCATATGGTAGTAAATTCAAAAGGAAAAATCTACTCACTGTGAACTTCATCTTGTCTTCACGAAAGAAGTGGAGCAGAGGAGAAGGAAAGCATGAACTTGAACAAGAAGCCTTCTCGCATTTGTACTTAACTGACTTGAGTCAGACAAACTAGGTGTGATCAGGTGGGGTCAAGGACTTATCTTTGTCCATGTCCCATATCTGTTTCATGGCCCAGTGTACCAGGAAGCCTTTCAAAATATCTGCCTGGTTAGCAAGGCACTTTGGCATGGAGTTGATCTGACTCATCACCTGTGTAAGCTGAGGATATTACAACAAACTCAACATGACGTATGATAATTTCTCATCCAGTTGAAGTTGTAGGTGTGGGTATTTCACACATTGACATTACTCAGATTCAGAAAAAGGATAATCCCTAAAACTAAATAAAACTACAGATGAAAAACTGCGTGAATACTAGCCCTTCTAGATAGCAGCTCCTGTAGGAATATGGGAAAGGGTTCCTCTTCTTTACCTGAACCCATTGCAGTGGTTTTATTTGGCTAAACATGTTCTCTGAGCTACTCCCAGCAACCCTAAGGTTGTCTTTCTGAAGCATGTACATGTGACCCTCCCATGCTTGGAAAATGTCACTGGCAGTCTACAAGATAAGGTTCAAACTCATTGGAACGACATCTAGGATTCTTTATAATAAGCTTTCTAAAGGCTCCGCAGATGTATCTGCCACTTTTAGGTCATGCACTACCTATATTCTAGCTGCACCAGAGTTTTCATCATTTAAAATATTCAAGATGGTTCATGTCTTTGTGTCTTTGTACATGCTGTCCTTTCATCTTGGAGTCCATTCTCTTGCCTTTTACTTGGTAAACTGCTATTCACTTTTCAAGGCCCAGCTCAAATATAGCTCCTTCCATCACTTCTCCCTCATTTGCTAGATGAAACTTCCCTCATTTTTTTCCTAGAGCTGTAAAATAAATTGCCACTTTAATATTTGCTCCTAGATAATTTAATTTTCAAAAATTACATTAAAATAATTTTTTAAATGTTCTCACCAAAAGCAGAGAACAGAAACTGTCCCTTGGGCAAATAAGTAAATGCTCAACACAGTCTTGGAGGGGGATTAAAGTTTTATTTTTATTTTTTGCTGCCTCTTCCTACAAACTGAAGGTGGTAAATCAAATTTGCTGAAAAGAAAAATTGTATTTCATTAAACAATGATCTACAAATTTTTCTTTTGGAAAACTTGTGCCCACGCTTGTCTTCCTGTGCATAAATTGGAACTGTACAGTGGGGTTACATTGCTATACAGTCAAAGTCTCTTCCAAAATGTTGGTATGACTGGATCAAAACAACTGTAGTAAGATAATACTTATACTTTTACTGTGTCCACTAATTTATTTCAAACTCATTCTTATATCTGCAAAAGGTCAATAAGCCTGGGGTAGGGGGAAGACAGACTTGAAGAACTCCTCATTTGCTTTAGGAACCTTCATGCCACTGAGAAGTCAAAGAGTGGACAACATAGGCCCCACCCTGGTACCCCAGTGAAGAGTCCATCACACCTTTTGCATACCACACAAAGAACTTGAGGTTCTACAGTGGACCTGTGGAATGCTGGTCTAGAAGATGTTCCATGTTAGATAGATGATAAAGATAGATAGATAGATGATAGATAGATAGGCAGACAGTTCAGGGTCCAATAATCCCCCAGTGAGAGACTGACAATTCACATTCATATATCAAATGGGTTAAGAAATCTGTAGGGGAGAAATCTGTGCCATATTGTTTCATCTAGATTCTTCTAAGCTTAATTGACTACAGAACTTGATTTGTTTCCTTTTTCTCTCATTGATTTTTCTTAACATATAATGACATCCCTGTTGTTTCCTTAGGGAAATTACAATTGTGCTACCTCTGAAGATGCATCCTAGATTTGAAAATCCATTTGGGGAGCTACTGGTTGGAACTAGAAACCAGGAGACCCAGATTCTATTTTTCTTCCCTCTGTCAGTGACTAATTTTTCCCCTTTTTAGAAAAAAAATTTCTCATTTATACCATATTGCTGCTTAGATGGCTTCAAAATCACTTTGTGTGGTATGTGTGTGTGGAGTGGGAGAGGATTAGGAGATCTGGGGCCAGGGGTCAACCCTCACCTCAATCCTGGTCTCATCAAAGGCCAAAGGTCCTAATTGCCCTGAAAGCTGTTTTATGTTTCATTCTTCTTATGAGAGAAAGGCAGAACATGTCAATGTTTTGTGTCACCTCCATAGAACCTAAAATATGTTGCTCAATAGGCCCCTTAAACATTTTGAATTGCATAAAGATGTTCAGCTAGAGGATAAAATATGCATTTATCTATTCATTTCTGACTTTTGATGCCAGCCTGAAAGGTGTTGCCCTACATTGACTCTGGTGACATATCTAGAGAGTCCAAGTTGTTGGTGTGACCTCTGTGCCTTGTGGTTAGGGTAGGGCAAACCAACCCATGGGTAAATAGGACTTGCCCTGCCCACAGAGGTTGATGCTGGGCCATGCCAAGAAACAAGCCCCTATCGTGATTTTACCTTACAATGTGCACACACCCAAGGTTTCGTTCTGTTCCACGCCCTGTAGTGCCAAGCTCAGAGGAAACGCCCTTTGTGTAGAACAGATGGGATGCATCTCACATAAATATGCTTGTGTCATGGATATGGAGGGATAGAGCTTTTCCAACAAAATTGGACTTTCCACATTCCTTTTTTTTCTCTGAGTAGAAGGGAATGTTTACCTACAGGGCATGTTTTTATCATTATATTTTCTTACTCTAGACTTCCTTTCCTGTGTAGCCCTGCTGAAGGGCTGACGTAGCAGTCATTAACACCTATGAAGCCCTTGGGTTCCCTTTTAATTCCTGCCCCATTTTTCTGATATTTAGGACTCAGCTGTCTTTTAGCTCACTTCCCCTCAAGCTATAATTTATTTGTTTGAGTGTGGAAGTCCCTTCATGCAGACTCTGTCTCAGTCTCCTTTCCTTTACTGTTGCTTTCTGAGCAACCTGTGCTCCAGTTTGATGGTCCCTGTGATGATTCCAAGTTGGGGTTTATTGTGAGGTCTGAATACACTTCACTTGGGGGAAATGTCCTTCCCCTTCCTGGTCTCAGTTTTCCAGACTGTAACTAAGACTCTTGCTGTGGCTTCTGTTACTATAGCCTTAATGCTTGCAACAGTGATACACTCATATCAAATCTTTCATGTTACTTGAGGCCAAGAATGACACATCTAAAAAAATAGCAATAGAGACATGTAAAAAAATAACATCTTAATTGTTATTGCTAGAAAGTGTCAAATTCCAGAAAATCCAAACTTACTATGTAGTTAATTTTATATAAGAGAGAAATTCTTTTCAAATTACAGCACAGTGGGGGGAGTGCTTTCCTAATGCATCATCAAGCTCTTTATTTTTGTTGTTTCTTCTGGGCACATTGCCTTCCAAAACACATAGAACTCAGCCTTTCTGTTGCTTCTTGTATATATCTGTCCAATTGTATTTGCCAGACCTTCTGGATCTCCTCAGAGACAAGCAATGATGTATTATGCCTCAGATTAATTGTACCTTGAGTTTGTAAACAGGATTTGGAAAATCTTGCTAAAAGATCTCCTGAGTAATTTCATCCTGTGTATAAAACATATGAAAGTAGTGATAAAGAGAATGATGATCAATGACTTCCTATTTTATCATCATGAATGAAAATCAGGCCTGGTTAAGTACTTCTGCTCTGAAAAGTACTTGGAAAAAATATGCCCATACGAGGAACAGAAATCACAAAGTTATAGTAACATGTTGCTTTTTAATTACCTCATGGCTAATTCAGAAGTAATAAATAATAACACTTAACCATGTTCAGTGTTCATATTGAAGCACTTTAGAGATAACAGCATAAAAGTACACTTTCTTATGGTGTGTTCGTTCACTCACAGCAGCCAGGTCTGGGAAGGATTGAACTGTTCAGTGAAAGATGAGTATCAGGTCCCAAATGGTTTGAACTGAGGTGCTAGAGCTGGCTGAGCCACACCTGGAGCCAGGGCCTTGTGAGCACCCCATGGGCTCCATATCAGAGTGTCTTCTGTGACTTCTATGTCCGAAGAGGCCAAAATAAAGGACTTGCCTGAAGGCCACCCAACAATGAATCATTGTGACTGATTAGGGTGACTGATCAGAACTGGTTTCTTTTCCTATATCTCAACTAGGACATACGCACACATGTGTAATATTTTCACTTTTGAAAGAACACATCCTCAGGTGAAGGCATTGAATATTCAGTGGTGCCTCAGGGAATTTTGAGCCTTCTGTGTTTATTCATTTATACTCTCTTCCTACCCACACTCCCAGCCTCTGATTCCTGGAACTGCTTAATAAAGCCTATCCACTGGGTTTTATTTTGGAGAGTGTTTTTCTCCTTCAGTGGTCCCACTGGGCTTGAATAAAAGCCCATTCTCCTCATCTAGGCCAGGGAAGTTTTTGCATTTGCTGCTCAGCAATGGGTCACTGGGCCTACAACCCCTATTTATTGTCTCACATTGAAAAAATAATCAATTAATAGAAATTCATCCTGCTCCAGTTAATGCAATGACCCAGTTAAGTACAAGTGCTACAGTAGAATTAAGGTTGTAAAACAACTAGTGCTCACAGTCTGAGATCCTGAAATCTATATGAGAGGCAGAGCTGGCACAGGGCCCAAGAACAGATGGAACCCCACAGTGGGGACTTTAGTGCTTTGCAGTTGCTGTCTTGAAATTCTTAATAATTTTATTTTTGGATTTGTGTTTGGCAAGGTGAGTCCAACAGGACAATGGAGCATGTGCTAGATGCTTGGAGCTTTGGCTCACACATGGTCCTGCCTCCCCACCTTCCTGGATAGGCTCTCAACTACAACTCCTTTACTTCTCTTGATTGGTGGGGACTGGATATAGGTACAAGAAGGGTCAAGGTCAGATACATGCATGATGAGGTGCAGAAGCCACTGTCTTGGCAAACATCCCTATGCCCAGGGGTGTTTGACATTTACTAGCAAATGAAAAACACCGTCATAGGTTGAGAGAAAGAGAGAATGTATGGATGAAAGGAGAAAGCTTGTTTTCCTGCTTTTGAACAAGGGGTTCCATAGTTTCATTTTGGGCTTAGCAAGTTAAATAGCTGGCCCTGATGGGAGGCAACCTAACATGGATACAACAAAGCAAAACAAGAAGGCAAGGCTCTGAGAGACTTTGTAGCTTGTCCAAGGTCACATGGCAGGTAAGATGGAATGAAGAATTCACAAGACCCTAGGGCCTGTGTTCTTTCCTTTATGTCTTGCAGCTTCTTACAATGAGCAGTAGAGACACACGTTCAGAGGAATGTGACTTCTCTAAGCTGGAGTGGTCACAGAGGCTTCATGCAGCAGATAGACCTTGGCTGAGTCCTGTAAGACAGACGAACATAGACATATAGGCAAGAAGGGTCAAGCAATGGCAGCCTAGGGGAGTAGCAGAACTAGGTGGTGTGAACTGGGGGTTCAGTGACTGTGAAGAAGCCACCTTATAACATTCTTAACACTCTCCAATTCACCTTTATGGCTTCTAAATATCTCATTTAATCACAATCAGAGAGAGAAAAATTGAGCCAGAAACAAGCAATTTATCAAGAACCTACAGTTTGCTACACACTAAGCTCAAGATATGGTAGTGGTTTAATAATCACCAACAGTCACTTAAAACTTCCTTTTCTCTTTGGCCCAATACTTTCCTGCATGTTGGAAGGCTTTTTTTCCCCCTCCACACCCACATGTTCCAACACAATTGGGTTCCTCCCAGTAAATTAATATTTTAGGTGGTGGCCATGGGTGTTTCTTTAAAAATGCAATCAATTAAATTTTTCATAATTGACACACCTTTAAATTTGATTTAGTTTCTTCATAAAGCAATATCAGGCACATATAAAGGGAGATATATAAGCAAGTATATATATTTTAGAAATGTAAATACTTTTTGCTGTTTAGAATATCATGACTCACCTTGAAGTAGATGGAATGCACATACAGATGATGTGTGATAGTTTCCCTGGATATCTAGCAGACTGTGAGTTTCTTGTGACAGAACTCATATCCCTTGTGTCCAATATACTTCCTGCCTCTTGATTAGGGTTCAATAAATGGTAATCTCAATTGAAATGCAGATTCTACTAATGTTGGCCATTTTCCTCAAATCTGAAGAGGCCAATTCTCCTGTATACCTTCTCCTACAAAAAATACCCTCTTTCTTCTTGCATGGGAGTTAAAAACAGAAAATAACTTAAGCTCAAAGCAGATTTTTTTTTGGACATGTAATAGTATCAGCAGAGTTCAGTTTTCCTGATTTGTAGCCAACTTCTTCCCTCTTCTTTTCAGTGACTGTTCAAATTTTTGCCAGTTTATCTAAGTCCTCTCTATCACCCCCACCTTTACCCTAACTTCCTATCACTGAGAAAATAGATGGTGTCAGGCTTCTTGAACCATCATCCATCTGTCTTCCAATCTGTCTTCACCCCATCTTCATTCCCTCTAATCTTGGAGGAATGTGTTCTTAATATATCATGTATAAGACCAACATTTCTATCTCTGATTTCCACTTTCCTCCATCAAATAGTTGGCTTTTTTTCTCAGACTTCATTCAATCTCTTCCTTTTGGTTTGCTCCTACTTTTTGGTTTGTATGATCAGTATCTCTCCAGTACTAACAAAACAGAACATAAAAACTTTCACTTAACTCTACCTTCCTCATAAAAGGAGAACTTATATATTCCTGCCTCTTTGCATTCCTTAAAATAATCATATAAGTTTTCTGATTTCACTTCTTCACCTATCAGTCAACCCACTGCAATGTAGCTTCAGGTCTGAAGGATAACCGGTAATGGTGAAACCAAAGTGAGGAAGGCAAGGAGTCTCGCTCTGAAATCACTAGTGTGCTGCTATCTTTTCTTTTTGTTAATCTATTTCTATTTATTTTAAAGATGTGGAGTACAATTTAGGATTATGTAGATAAGTGGTTATCATACAGGTAAAGTTTGGGCATTCCCTTTGGTCCCTACTTCTTCTGGTTTGAGATCAAGTATTCTTATTAATGTAATGCACCCCTGTGTCCCATCAGTTTCCCGCTACTGTCAATCCTTTTCTTACAGTATTATGACAAATGTTCAGGGTCTGCTTATGAGTAAGAACATGTGGTACTCATTTCTTTGCTTCTGTAATAGATTACTGATATTATAGACTCTAAATCCATCCAAGTTGCTGAAGTCCATAATTTTATCCTTTATGGCTGTGTCATATTCCATTGTGTATATGTACCATATTTTAAAAATCCAGTCTGATTTTGATGGACAGCACAGTTGGTTCCATACTTTTGCCATCGTGAATAGTGCTGTAACAGACATGCCTGCAGAAGACTGAAACAGGATGCCTACCTATCAACATATACAAAAATAAACATAAAACTTCAAACTATAAGAATCTTAGAAAATGCAGGAGACACCCTGCTGGAAACTGGAATAGGCAACCAATTCTTGATCAAAATCCCAAATGCCCATGCCATAAGAGATAAAGTAGACAAGTGGGGCTGCTGTGTTTTCAATACTCATTTGACTTGACTTCTTTGTACTTTTTGATCCTATGTTTCTCTTATTTTCAAAAACTCTCTCCTCCCATAACTCTGTGACATCCCTTTCTCCCATTTCTACTCCAACCATTCCTTCTTCCATTCCAACAATTGCCAGCCTCTCTTCTTTTATCTATCCCTTCAATGTTGCCACTGGAGTCTACCCTTGACCTTCATTTCCACATTTTGCATTCTTCCTGTGTGACCTCCTCTATTTTGAACACTTGAGCTATCCCCTTTCAAGGAATGTAAAGGAGTGGGAGTATATAAGTTCTGTTTATGAGGAAGGTAGAGTTAAGTGAAAGTTTTTATGGTGTGTGTGTGTTGTGTGTGTGTGTGTGTGTTTTAAATTTTATTTTAAAGATGCAAGGACAATCCAGTGGACATCATACAAGTAAAGTCCAAATATAAGTGGACATCATACAAGTAAAGTTTAAGCCCCCCTTTGGTCTCCACTTTTCCTGGTTGGAGATCAGGTATCCTTTTTGATGTTATGTGCCCCTTGCCCACACCCTGGCAGTATCCCGTTACTGCCAATCCCTTTCTTATAGTATTATGGTAAATGTTCGGGGTCCACTTATGAGTGAGAACATGTGGTACTCAGTTCTTTGCTTCTGTGATAGATTACTGAGTTTGACAGTCTCTAAATCCATCTAAGTTGCTGTGAAGTCCATATATTTGTCCTTCTTTGTGGCTGCATAATATTCCATTGTGTATATGTACCACATTTTAAAAATCCAGTTCAGTTTCGATGGACAGAATGGTTGGTTCCATGTTTTTGCTGTTGTGAGTAGAGCTGCAATAAACATGCATGTGCAGGTATCTATTTGGTAGAATGATTTGAGCTCCTGCGAGTATACTCCCAGTAGGAGGATTGCTGGGTGTTGTGTTTTGTTATGAGAAAGACAGTTAAGTGAAAATTTTAATGTTGCATCTGATTAATACTGGGTATATTTTGATCATACAAAACAAAAAGAAAAACTGACCCATCCTTACCAAGCCTCAGGTTTTAATTTACTGTATGCATTAGATGTATTTTAAAATGATGCTTCAAAATCAAATAGACTCCAAACCAAATCATTTTCGTTAGTCCTCAATGTGCTGTTTTAAAAACATATCTATTTTAATGGCATTTTAAACTGTGAGTCAATCAAGATAGGTACCTCGGCTACACTCAACTCTTATTCAAAACTGGTCACCATAATCTTTATTTATTTATTTTTTAAAATTTTATTTATTTATTTTAAGGATGTGGGGTACAATTCAGGGCATCATAGCCTTTAAATTCTACTTTTTAAATGTCCTTTAAAAAACAATTTAAGTTTTTTTCTGATCACAAAAGTAATTCATAAGAAATTATGGAGATACAAAAATGCCAAAAATAATGAACGCATGATCATTTTACTATGCAGAAATAATCACTGTTGATTTTTAACATAATTTAAATTTTCTCTTGAGACTTCTTTGATTCATTTGTTATTTAGAAGTGTGCTGTTTAGTCTCCAAATATTCAGGGATTTTCCAGTTATCCTCTTGTTATTGATTTGTAATTTCATTTCATTGTGATCTGTGAATATATGTTATATAATTTATATTATTTTGAATTTGTTAAGGTATGTTTTGTGGCCCAGAATGTGTTCTCTCTTGGTGAATGTTCCATAAGAGCTTCAGAAAAAATGTGTGTGTATTATCTTGTTGCTGAATGAGCAACATTCATTTAAATGTAAGTTAGATCCAATGTATTTATGATACTCTTCAGTTTTAAATGCCCTTACTAATTTTCTGCCTACTTGACTTACTAATGCTTGAAAGAGGGGTTTAAAATCTCCAGCTGTAACAGTAGGCTTGTCTATTTCTCTATGCAGTTTAATCAATTTTTTTAAAGTAGACTTTACTTTTAAGAGGAGTTTTAGGTTCACAGCAAAACTGATTGGAAGGTACAGAGATTTCTCAGTTCTATTAGTTTTTGCCTCATATATTTTGATGCTCTGTTGTTAAATGCGCACATGTTAAGGATTGTTACATCTTTTGGGAAAATTAATTCCTTTGTCATTATGCGATGCCCTTTTAAATTTCTGATTACTTTATTTTAAAATCTGCTTTTTCTAAAATTAATATGGCTGCTTTAGCTTTCTTTTGATTAGTGTTGAGTGGCATAATTTTCCCACCCCTTTATTTTTAGCCTATCTGTGTCTTTATATTTAAACTGGGTTTCTTATAGACAACATATAGTTGGATCTCTTTTTTTAAATCCACTCTGACAATATCTGTATTTTACTTGGTATATTTAGACCATCTACATTTAAAGTGATTATGACATGGTTGGACCAAGATCTATTATGTCTGTAACTTCCTTATTTATTGCGCTTGTTTTTTGTTTCTGTTTTTCTTCCTCTCTTTTTTGTCTTCTCAGGTTTTAATTGAGCACTTTATGTCATTCAATTTTCTCTCTCTATTAATGCATCAATTATACTTAAATTTTTTTTTAGTAGTTGCTGAGTTTGCAATATACATTCCCAACTAATTTAAGTACACTTTCAAATAGCACAATGCTGCTCCATGGATAGTGCAGGTACCCTGTAAAAGAGTATTCCAAATTCTTCCCTTTTATCCTTTCTAACAGGGGTTCCCAAATCCCAGGCCACAGACCAGTACCGATCCATGGTCTGTTAGGAATCGGGCCACACAGCAGAAGATGAGCAAGAGAAGCTTCATCTGTATTTACAACCACTCCCCATCACTCACATGGCCGCCTGAATTCTGCCTCCTGTCAGATCAGTGGCAGCCTTAGAATCTCACAGGAGCAGAACTTTATTGTGAACTGCACATGTGAAGGATCTAGGTTATATACTCCTTATGAGAATCTAATGCTTGATGATCTGAGCTGGAGCTGAGGTGGTGATGCTAGCACTAGGAGGTGGTTGCAAATACAGATTAACATTAGCAGTGTGGTTTGACTGCACAGAGATCAAAATAAATCAATTGCTTGCAGGCACATATCAAAATCCTATCAGTGAGTGGTGAGTTTATGTACTCCAATTGCACAACTGTATCTGTTGGTAGGTTTTAAGTCACTGACACTTATTTTAGTTTATGCCTGGCCCTCCCATTATTTTATTTACACTTCCATCTGTACCTCTTTTTTTAATGGTGAGTTGTATAATTATTTCATTATATTTTACATTGTGTTTTATAATGTAATAATAATAGAAATGAAATGCACAATAATATAACATGCTTGAATCATCCCAAATGTAACACGCTTGAGTCATCCCAAAACCATCCTCTCCTCCCGAGGCTGTAGAAAAATTGTCTTTCATGAAACTGGTCCCTGATTACAAAAAGGTTGGGAACCCCTGCTTTATAACATTGCTGTCACTCATTTTTCTTATTTATGTACTATAATCTCACAATACATTGTTACTACTGTTACTTTGAATAAATATTTATCAATTAAAAATAACAAGAATAAAAGATTGTATTCTACCATCACATATTTCGTCTCTGATGCTTTTTCTTTCTTTATGAGAGCTGAGTTTCTAACCTATATCATTTTCCTTTTGCCTGAAGAACTTCTTTTGATATTTCTTGCAGGACTGGTTTGTTGGTGATAAATTTTCTCATTTTTTGTTTGTCTAAGAAAGTCTTTATTTTTCCTTGCTTTTTAAAGGATTATTTTTGCTGGATATAGAATTTTAGGTTGGTGGTTTTCCCCTTTTAATACTCTAAATACCTCATTCTTTTTGCCTATATGATTTCTGAGAGAAGTCCACTCTAATTTTTTCTTACTTTTTCTCTATTGGTACAATTGTTTTTTTTCTTCTAGATTTTTTCAAGATTCTCTCTGTCTTTTCTGCAATTCAAATATGATATGCCTAGGTGTAGTCATTCTAATTGGAGTGTAGTGCTATCATTTCATTAATTTGCATTTCTCTAATTACCAAGAATGCTGAGCATCTTTGTATGTAGCTGTCTGCCATCTGTATATCTTCTCTGGTAAACCCTCTTTTCAAATCTTTGAACTGGTTTTAAGAGGACCTGTTCTCTTATTATTAAATTTGAGAGTTCTATAAACACAGAGGGTGCCAAGAAATGTAAATACATTTTAAGAAAGGAAAAAACTGTATTAAAATTTTAATATTCAATATGCACCAATGATAACAAGAGATGAATACAAGTCACATTTGACTTCTGCAATTATGAGAGGTACTCAAATGGTCACCATCAGCATCCAAACACTTCTGATTATGGCAAACTAAAAGTAATACATAGATAATATCTCTTAAAATGTGTATACATGCACTCTGCTTTTCTATATATAAATTCTTTGTCAGATATGTATTTTACAAATATTTTCTCCCAGTCTGTGTCTCTTATTTTCATAGTTTTGATAGTGTTTTTGGAAGAGCAAAAGTTTTCATTTTACTGAGGTCTAATTTATTAATTTTTCCTTGTGAATTTTAAGAATGATACTAACTAAAAGTTTTTGTAGATGTCTTTTCTCAGTATGAGGAAATTCCTTTCTATTCCTAGTTTTCTAAGAATTGTCATAATGAGTGCATGCTGAATTTGTCCAAATGCTTTTCTGCACCTATCAAGATGATTATATGGTTTTTCATTTTTAGTATATAATACGTTGGATTACAGAAAGTCCTCAACACTGTTGATAGGTTCATGGAAACTGCTATTTTAAGACAAATAATGTGTAACAAAACCAATTTTGTCATGGCTAACTGATATAAACAAATGTTGAATTCCTAAGGCATATTTCTGTTCACAAAAACAACACCAAACTTCTAAATAAAAACCCCAAACACGTTTAATATTAAACATTGAAATAGACATGAGCTACACATCCATTTAAGAAAGATTAGGCCGGGCGCGGTGGCTCAGCCTGTAATTCCAGCACTTTGGGAGGCCGAGGTGAGAGGATTGCCTGAGCCCGGGGGTTCAAGACCAGCCTGGGCAACTTGGTGAGACCTCATCTCTACAATAAATCACAAAAACTAGCCAGTTGTGGCGGCGTGCGTATGTACTTCCAGCTACTTGGAAGTCTGAGGTGGAAGGATTGCCTAAGCCCAGCAGGTTGAGGCTGTGGTGGCCGTGAGCTGCCACTGCCCTTCAGCATCGGTGACAAGAGTGAGACTCCAACTCAAAAACAATGAAAAAGAAAGATTAATAAAAAATCAAGCGAGGGAACTGCTTACCCAATATCTGGCAAATCTGTGAGTGAATGTTTAGGAAAAAATGTTTGCAAAGTGAAAATATTAAGGAGTACCTCTTACTACCACAAAGTTAAAAAACAAACAGTAGTCAGTATTGTGGGCTCACTGAGCGTTGTTTATTGACATGTATTTGTATGAGTATCGTATACATGGTGATTTTAAAAAATATGCCATCCATTTGTATTCACTTCTTCATTCATATTCTAACTTGCAGACTTGAAGGTAGCAGAGCCTATCCTGAAAGCTCAGGGTGTAAGGTGGGAACACATCCTGGACAGGCCACCATCTCATCGCAGGGTGTACTTGCACACTCAGACTCACTAAGACTGGGACTGTGTAGACATGCCTATTCACCAAATGGACATATATTTGGTATGTGGGAGAAAACCAAAGTACCCGGAGAAAAATCTATGCATACGTGGGAAGATATGCAAACTCCACACAATGACGTGGGCCGGAAATCATGTTATTTTTCCTTATCAAAGTTATAAGGAAACAACTTTGAATGAACTCACAGTATTTGATGTTCTGCAGCATATTTATTGATTTTCAAATGTTGAACAAAACTTACATTCCCAGGAAAAACTTCATCTGCTTATTAGATATTATTATTGTGTATTGCTATATTCAATATACCAATATTTTTGAAGTTTTTTTCCATCTATGCCTATGAGGAATATTGGACCATAGTTTCTTGTTTTCTTTATAATATCTTTGTTTATCTTTGGCATCAAAGTAATTCTGGCCTAATAGGATGAATTGGGAACTGTTCTTTCCTCTCAAATTTTCTAGAATAATTTGTATAAAATTGGTATTATTTCTTCCTTAAATATTTGGTAGAATTCACTTGTGAAGCCATCTGGGCTTGGATATTTCTTTGTGGAAATGTTTCTAATTAAAATTCAATTTCTTCAGTTCATATAGGGACATTCACGTTATTTATTTCTTCTTGAGTGACCTTCGGTAGTCTGTGTCTTGTAAGAATTTTTTCACTTCATCTGAATTGGCGAATTTGTGAACATAAAGTTGTTTGTAATATATCCTTATTATCCTTTAAATGGGCATAAGATGAGTATCAATGTCTCCTTTTTAATGCTGATATGAATAATGCATGTATTATTTCTTTTTTTTTTTTGTCTTGAACAGTCTGGCTAGAGATTTATCAATTTGATTGATCATATAAATAAACCATTGGTGTATTTCATTGATTTACTCTTGTTTTTCTATTTCCAATTTCATTGATTTTTTGCTCTTATCTTCATTAGTTCTTGCTTTGTGCTTGATTTAGGTTTGATTTGAAATTTGTTCACAAATTTCTTAAGGTAGATACTTAGGTCACTTAACTGAGACTTTTCTTTTTTCTAACAGAAGTATTTAGTGCTGTAAATTTCTCTCTAAGCACTGTGTAAGCTGCATCCCTCAGAGTTTTATGCCTTGTATTTTTGCTTCCACTGAATTAAAAATATTTTCTACTTTTCCTTTGACTTTCTCTTTAACCCATAACTTATTTAAAAGTAATTCTAAAAGAAAAAGAAAACAAAATAAAACCCAAAATTGGGGATTTTCTGAATATCTTGGTTTCATTTTAATTTAACACTGCTGTTTAAATTTCCAATTCCCCAATAATTTATGAGGTTTGATTGGTTTTATTTATAATAAAAAAGATATTTTAGATAAATTTTATCATGAGCTTACTCTGTGTCAGCAACACTTCTAAATATGTATGTGAGCTCTTCAGTGTTTACAAAGATTTTTGTGAAGCATTTAGTTATCCTTTCTTTCCAGTTGAGACTACCAAATGTATAATTTAATTCATACACAGAATGAAATTATAGAACTTGGATTTCAAATCCAGGTAGGAAATTTCTGGAGCCGCAACTCTTTATCATCCCCTATTATTGCTCCCTCTCTCTCTAATCGGGTTATGTGCCCTTTAGAAAAATCCCATGTGTCAATTATTTTCCTGAGTATTTGCTAAAACATTTTATAAGTTAAAGATATTACCCTTTGTCCCTCACATGTACTAAAAGTATTCCAATTTATTACCATGTCATTTTCCGCCATACCCCAAACAAGGGTTCAGAAACTATTATTGAGAGGATTAAAAAATTTAACTTTAAACGGCCTTGGGATGAAGGTATAGTTATTTGGGAAAAACTAATACAAATCTTACCATAAGAAAAATGGATTCCAAATAGAAGAATCAGTTTTTAAAACTAGGAGAAAATATAGATAAACCTTGTTCTGTTTTTGGCAATGCAAAGGATTGTCTAAGCCTAAAAGTATTGTAAGAAATCATATGAAAACGATATAAGAACCAAACTGCATGAAAATGTAAAATATTATTAACTGCTATTTTTTTAAAAAAGCAAAATATAAAATATAAAAGCAGGTGTCACTTCTCCATGCTTGGAACCTCCATCTGCCAGGTTGATGCCAGGATAACCATGAAGTCACATATTAAAGATGGGGAAGCCACAAAAGGACGAAGTTAGAATACACAAATTCCTTGGAGGAGAGCTATCTGTCATGAGGGTCATCTGCATTGGACCTTATGTGAGTGAGAAGTAAAAGTTCATTTTGTCAAATCACTGAGATTTAGGCATTGCTTGTTACAACAGCAAGTGCCAATATTCTGAATAACGAAAGTCATTGTGATGGGATAGTGTGCAGTAGTGAGGACAAAGAATAGAGTTTGTACTGATGAACTGGAAAGAAAGATAGACATGGGAGCAACAATACAAAGCAAAAATTTCAGAAGAATCAAGGATAACTTCAACGTGAGCCTGATGATCTGGAGAAATGGTCAACCGAAATAACAATTCTAGAACAAGCTGCTTTTGAGAAAAAAATGCAATTGCTTTTATTTTAGATATGGTGAGCTGGATATATTATAGTGCATACAAATATAAACTTAAAATTCTCATGTCATTTTTAAAAAGTGAAAATAAAACTATACAGCTATAACAATATTGGAATATAAATAAGGCTCATTAAGAGTATTGAGTTCTTTATTTCTTTTGGGAAGATCAAACTATGGGATGCCCTTAGGTTATGTAGGAAATATGAATAATTAAGTATGCATGTTAAAATTTCAAAGTTGGCATTAAATAATAAAAAATGTACATCATTCAGAAAAAAAGAAAAAGGCAACCATAAAATCTTTATCAGTACAAAGAAGGCAGAAAAAGTAGAAAAGAATGCAAAGAGAGCAGTAAGTATACAATAACATGAGAGTAGAAAAATATCTAAAATATATTAATAATCATAATATAGGAAACAGATGACACTCACTTATTAAATGGTTTTGCAGACTGTAGAATACGTAAAACTTGATAAAATTTTACAAACTAGAGAAACATCTAAAACAATACCACACAGAAAGTTAAAAATAAAATAAAAAAGTATACAGCCTAAATAATATCAAAAGAAGGCAAACTAAAGGCAAAAACAAACAAACATGAATAAAGGTAATGAGGGACATTTATAAGAATGATGACACTGTTCAATACACTGATGATAAATATGCATACTCCAAAGAACATTGCTGTGAACAACGTGAAGCAAGAACTCATAAATATTACACAGAAATGGACAAAAGCACAATCAATCAAAAAGATTTTTAACAAACTGTAGTAGAATTAGTTAAATCAGGTATAAAAATTAGAAATAAAGCCGGGCTCGGTGGCTCAGCCTGTAATCCCGCGCCTTTGGGAGGCTGAGGTGAGTGAATTGCCTGAGCCCGCGGGTTCGAGACCCGCATGGGCAGCGAGACCTCATCTCTACAATAAATAAAAAAAAATCAGCTGGACATGGTAGCGCATGCCTGTAATTCTGGCTACTTGGAAGGCTGAAGAGGAAGGATGGCTGGAGCCCAGCAGGTTGAGGCTGCGGTGGCCGGGAGCGGCCACTGCACTCCAGTCTGGGAGACAGAGTGAGACTCCAACTCAAAAAAAAAAAAAATAGAAATAATGTAGAATATTTGAGAAGTAAAATTAACAAGCTTGATCTAATGGAAATATCCATTTCAAATGCAACCACAGATAGAGATATACAAGGGAAGACCCCCCCCCCAAAAAAAAACCTGGAATCATCTTTTGGAGGGTGGGCCTTTTATGGTACTCTTGGAATTTGTTCCTCCAGATCAAACAGTCAACCCCAATTTTTATCTGAAAGTTTTGAGAAAGTTGAGTCATGATTTGTGAAAGACATGTCCTAAGGTGTAGCAAAACACGTGATTGCTTCTTCCACCATGACAACACACCTGCCCACACCACGCAGAGCAAATTTGGATAAAAAACGGCATGACTCCTGTACCTTACCTTCCCTATTAGCCAGATCTTGCACCAGCAACTTTTTTTTGTTTCCTTGGATGAAAAAAGTCCTCAAAGTGAAATGCTTTGCTGATGGGAAGAGGTGAAACAAAAATGGTAGAAGCATTAAAAGGCATCAAAATTAATGAATTCAAGAAGTGTTTTGAGCAGTGTAAAAAGCATCTCAATAGGTATATTGCATTCAAGGGAGAACACTTTGAAGGTGACTGAAGTTTAAACATGTAAGGATAAATACACATTTTAATGAATAAATTCCAGTGTTTTGGGGTACCCCCCATACATTATTTCAAACTTATATAGGATGTTTATGAATGAAGAAAGAGACAGAGAGAATGAAAAAAAGGTTGACCTATTCAGTAAAGAATGCTGAAATAACTGGATACTCAAAAGGGAAAAGAAAATTGGATTTCAACCTAATACTATACTCAAAAATAATAATAAAATGAAATGTAAAAAGCAGGACTCTAAGAAAATGCAGGAAAATATATAAAATATCTTGGAAACATTTCTTAAGTAAGGCTAAACAGCACAAATTATAGAAGAAAATATCACTCATTTTGACATTAAAATTTAAAACTGTTGTATAGCAAAGGATATCATAAACACAGTAATATAATGAACTGCAGACTCCCTGAAGATTATTAGAGAATTCTTATTCAGAATATAAAAAGAACTATTATATATCAATAAAAATGCACAAAAATTAGAGAAATGGGAAAAGCATATGGACCAACAAATTATAGGAGAAGAAGCCTGAATGGTCTGAGGTATAAGAATATACTTAATTTTAATAGTCATCGGGGAAGTACAAGTTAGCACCACGATGATATAGTACTTCATGCCCACCAAAAATTAAATAGTCTGACAATATCAAATCGTGCCAAGATGTGGTGGGACAGAATACTTTGCAAAACCAGGACAAGTGTAATTTGCATCACCCCCTATGGAAAATGATTTAACATTATCTAGAATAGCTGACTTGGTACACTCCCTGTGACTCAAGCAAGGCTTACACTCCAGGGCACTCTTGACTTAAATGTGTGCAAAAACATCTGTTTCTGCACTGCTAGTATCAGCAAAACAATGGCCCATATGGTAGAGTGGATAAATAAATAAATACTTTCATTCACTGAAGTTTTGTCAAAAGTTTTAGTGCTTTACCAACTAAAGGATATTGGATTCAATGTCAGAAAGCTAAGGGGAGAAGTCCTACCTTTGCCACCAACTGTTGATATGACCTTGGGAAAGTTTCTTAACCTGCTTGACTCCTAGTTTCCTCGTGAGAGGTTTGGACAGTACTTGAAAAATCTTTCAATCAGAATACCCCATGGAAGTTTTAGATGTCCACATGCTTGTACCCCTTCACAGACCTACTGCATCAGGGTATCCAAGGTGTGGGCACCAGGTCAGCGGTTTCACTCTCTCTGGGGGAGCCAGGCAGCTTATGTCTGAATTTCCTTCACAACAACTTTTACAAATACAGCCTCTCATTCTTCCTGTTTCAGTTTTCTCTTTTGAGTTGTGGGTAGGTCTGACAATTCCCAAGTCTATCTTTTAGTCAAGGAGCATTCTGGAAGCAGAAACCTCCTTGGTAATGCCCCTATCTCAGTAGGGCAAGAAGTTTCACTTACCCAGATAGGAGGCTGTATAGTTCTTGTAGTTAAGAGTGTGCACTCTGGAGTCAGATTGGGCTCAAATCCTACCCCTCACCATTAGAAGTTGTGTAACCCCAGAGAGTTATCCTATCTGTGAAATATAACGGGAAAGAAGGTAACTTCTAGGGTTGTTATGAGGATGAAATGAGTCAATATATGCAAAGTGTTTTAAAAACTCTGGAACATATTAAGTGTTCCATAACTGCTAGCAATTATCATCAAAACTCCTGAGGACAGGAAGGGACAAAATAGAGAGTAGGATGAAATACTTTAATGAGCTCTGATGTCTATGGGCATTGTTGGCTTGCTTTTTTGAGTTTCTGGAGCAAGATATGGGAGAAAATTTGCAGATGTATAACACTGTAATCCTCTCTGCTGTAGCTCTCTCAGAAAGTTTAATAAAGTTGCACATTTTACATCTACCACAGCTGAACTTCCAGGGTAGGGGAATTCCAGTGAACTAGGTAATCCCCAAATTGCTCAAAATCCACTTGTTGAAAGCCCCATTTATTATGTTTTTGAGTCAGGGTCTCACTCTGTTGCCCAGGCTGATTCAGTGGCATGATCACAACTCACCACAGCTTGGGCTTAAGAGATCCTTTTGCCTCGGCCCCCTGAGTAGCTGGGACTTCAGGCACACACAACCAAACAAGACTAATTTATTGGGTTTTTTTTTTTTTGTAGAGGCTGATCTTGAGGCCCTGGACTAGAGCAATCCTCCTGCTTCAGCATCTCAAAGTGGGAGATTACAGGCATGCGCCACCATGCCCTACCTGAAAGTACCATTTTAAAAAAAGTTTCTGGTTAGGTTGTGGTTTCAACTGTAGAACAAAGACATTATTCCTACTATCTCTTTACTTACTGTGGTAATTCTCAGTATTTTACAATTTATAGGTTTAAAAAAAAAACAATTCACCTTCCGAGTTCAAAATCCCACCCTGACACTAATAAGCCATGTCTAATTTTAGTGCGAAAATAGTTACATAAACTTTATTCTCTCTTTTTAAGTTTGAGAAATTTTTCAACACCCCTCAAGATAGCTAGAGGTACATAGCTCATAGATTTTTTTGGAGATTTGGGTAAGGCTTAACATAAAAATATGGTTGACCCGGGTAATCAGGCAGAGTGCTTTTGATCTTTATTTCTCATGAATTTCTGGACGCTGGCACCAAGTCTTTTAGGAAGAACAAATAAAGTCATAAGACAGTTTGTTCTCAAATCAGGGTTCCCCAGCTACTGTCCTCACCTCCAGTCTCATGTCCATTCCTTAGGTGGAAGAATTCAATAAGCAGAACAAACAGTGATGAAAAGACACTGAGTGTGGGCTCAGCTTGGGTCCTAAGGAAAGGACTTTACCTTCAAGAGGACATATGAGAAATATGTCCTTATACATCTATAACCTATATGCACAGAACAAGGATCTTGAAATATTTCTAAAGGGTAGAAATAAAAATCTCAAGTGCAGCAAGAATAGATAAGGAATATTTACAGAGTGATCAAGTGTGAACTTTCATTACTGACTAATGAATCTCACTGATATCAGGTATGTGGTTGGGTCTCAATCCTGATAAAGGAGTTTGCTGGGGTGTGTCCAAGATATAGACATGGACTTTTTCAAAGTGATCATTTGGAAAAGAGATTTCCACACCTTAAAGCCAATATAAAAGGTAGAAGCTGCACTGGCCGGCTTCACTTGGCTCCAGCACCTTCTTCCCTTCAGGCAAAATGAAAATCCTTGTGAGTACTTGTTTCTGCTTCTCGTTGCTCTTGCGGTGACTGCTTGCAGAGAATGCTCATATTCTGGGCTCTTAGATACCATGTGCTTCTAAGCTTCTGCGATTGAATTAATGATATCTCTGGCAGGAATAGTGTCAAATTAGTCAGATATTTACTTGCTTATTGTCTATTTCCTGAGATGTTTTCTTTAAAAGTGCAAATTAAGCCAGGCGCAGTAGCTCAAGCCTGTAATCCCAGCACTTTGGGAGGCAGAGGTGAGAGGATTGCCTGAGCTCAGGGTTTCGAGACCAGCCTGAGCAACATGGCGAAACCTTGTCTCTACAATAAATTAAAAAAATCAGCCAGACATGGTGGTGCATGCCTGTGATTCCAGCTTCTTGGAAGGTTGAGGCAGAAGGATCACCTGAGCCCAGCAGGTGGAGGCTGTGGTGGCCATGAATGTGCCACTGCACTCCAGCCTGGGCAACAGAGTGAGACTCCAACTAAAAAATAAAAAGAAAAAAGAAAAAAAGAAAATGTACAAATTAATCACTTTGGAAATATCTAAAGAATTTTGATTTGAAGGATGTTCAATAATAATTTATTATGAGTTTTGCAGGGAGTAAAGGCAAATTAAAACAACTATTTATTATCTATGAGAGAAGAGGTAATTTTAAAAAATAATATTGGTGGTATTAATAATAGCAATTATCATTTCCTGAGCGCATACGAAGCTCTAGGCTAAGCAGTTCACACGAATAATCTCACCTATTCATTGCAACAACTATATGAGCTGAATAGTATTGGTTCCATTTCATAGACAAGGAGACAGAGGCAAAGAGGAGTATGATTTTCCCAAGCCTATATACATGTATATATATATGGTTTAGAATGCAATCTATCCATCTGAGCACCCACTTACAAGCACAATCATGACAAAATTTAGGCAGCCAGAGAGTCATGGCCAAATTCTCCCTTAAGACAAAACATTCCTTCCCATTCTTCCATCTGATCCCAGCTTCCATAGTTCCACATCATAGTGCCACATGGACAATGGTCTATGTTCTAATCCCTAACCCCTTGCCCCAGTCTCTGCCCTTTACTCTCATCCAGTTGCTGAGGGAGAAAGCAAAATGTTAAGTACCTCCTATAAGGTGTTAAAGGCTGTCAGCTTAAAGAGTTTTACCTCCCAGGAGTCTCTTGATTTTCCAAAATTTTTCTAACCCTGAAACACAAACTTATAACCATGGTATTTTGATCACAGTGTTGAATGGGAGACTATTTTAGGGGCAGAGAACACTCCCTGAGCTCTCTCTAATCATGCCATGAAGGTGATCAATCCTTCATCTACTCTCTCAAATCTCCATTTTAGACTCATTAAATAGAATATACAGGAGCATCAGAGATTACTAAAGCTGGTCTAGGGCAAAAGAAGATGTGTCCCTATGCAAGTAAGCAGGTTAAGTATATGCATATAGGTCTTGGTTAGATGCTTTACCCCCAGTCACCAGGAGAAAAATGCTAGTGGTGGGATGGTTAGGGAAGTAAACAAACCCAGTGACATTTCTTAAAAATGTCTGCGCCTTCCCCCAGGCCCTCTGAGGCTGAGGTGAGTGGATTGCCTGAGCCCGCAGGTTTGAGACCCGCCTGGGCAGGCAAGACCTCATCTCTACAATAAATCAAAAAAATCAGCCGGGCGTGGAAGGCTGAGGCAGAAGGATCGCCGGAGCCCAGCAGGTCGAGGCTGCGGTGGCCGGGAGCGGCCACTGCACTCCAGTCTGAGCGACAGAGTGAGACTCCAACTCAAAAAAAAAGTAGTTTTCAATGATAGTGCAGTGTACTATGATGTTCAGAACAGCGGGCTCAAAATCAGGGTTAGCTTGTTGGGTCAGTCTCATATAGCTATACAGAAAAATATCAGAATTGCCTCAATGTCATGACCTGCTGGTCCAACACTTGTCTGATGGTATCACTAAGGCATGGATTGTAGAAGAATGTGGAGGCTTTCTTTGATGTAGCCTCAAAAGTTAATTGCATTCCCAAGCATTCTATTTTCAGTTTTCCTTAGAAAAGGAAGTGTCTCTATCACTTGTGAATTCAGTTTAAATGTTTTACCCTCTCAGTCTCAAAGAATTTAAGATGTTTTAAAATCAAAGGACACAATTTGACCACTCTGATCTAAAGCTATTGTGAATCATAACAGAGTATTTCCATAGTAAAATGAATCCTTCTTCACTGTTCACTTGTCCCAAGTTTCTCCTGCTATCTAAATGGTTATAATGTTGAAAGAGTTGAGAATTAGGTGGTCAACATAGAAACTTTTGTCTGACAAATAGCATGAACTCAGCAAATGCCTGTTAAGTGAATGAACGTGTATGCTTCACACTTTGTAAATGAACTGTTGACCATCCATGACAACTTACCAACATCTCTAGGTGTACATTTTCTGATATATTTGTGCTTTTCCTGTCCGATGTCCCACTATCCCCACCCTCAATACTACACTACAGAGAATAAATGACTACACTATAGAGAATAAATATTACTGTTCTGTTTTTTAGGTGGCATTTCTGGTGGTGCTGGTCACCTTTGGGATAGAATCTCATGGATATGAGGTGAGTTGGTTTCTTGTGCGTTTTATTTCTAGGAGTTGTTGAGAGAGGAAAGGAAAGATACAAGATAATCTGAAAACCGGTAGAAAGTCCACATGCCCTAGTTGGGATGGAATCTCAGAAATAACCAATAACAGAAACAATTGAGGTTGGCTATTTTGCTCCAACCACAATGTAGTCACAAATGTAACCCACTGCTATAAAATGTGGTCAGTCTGATTTTTCCTGTGATGTCATTGCTTCTTCAGTATGTAATGTTGCATTGGAAACTATAAGGAAAAGCTTCGACTCTTTGTTGTTGCTGTTTGGTTTTGAGACAGGGTCATACCCTCAGCCAGGTTGGAGTGCAGTGGGTGTGATCATGGCTCACTGCAGCCTTGACTCCCTGGGCTCAGACAAGCCTTCTGCCTCAGCCTCCTGAGTAGCTGGGACTACAGGCATGCACCACCATGCCCGGCTTATTTAAAAAAAATTTTTTTGTAGAGATGAGATCCCACTGTGTTGCCCAGGTTGGTCTTAAACTCCTGGGCTCAAGCAGTCCGCCTGTCTTGGCCTCCCAAAATGTTGGGATTACTGGCATGAGCCACTGCACCTGGCCAAGCCTTGCAGTCTTGTGGCAAAGGCTTTTGTCCTGGAATCCCGGTGAAGAGATTTGGGCTGCCAATTCCTTATCATAGCAGGTAGAAGGTTTTATTTTGTTGGATGAGTTGTCTTTCAAAAGTGTGAGATTTATGGGAAAAAAACCATTATGTCTTTGTTGTCAATCTAGGTTTACAACATCATCAGCCCAAGCAGCAATGGTGGCAATGTTCAGGAGACAGTGACAATTGACAATGAAAAAAATACCGCCATCGTTAACATCCATGCAGGATCGTGCTCTTCTACCACAATTTTTGACTATAAACATGTAAGCAACAAATGAATTTTTATATTCTTCAAGACTGGTTTTCTAAAGGACAGGGAGACAGCCGTTTATTATATATTGAAATTCTAAGATTTATCCTTGTGAATCTTTAAGAATTTCCTCTTTCACTTTTCACTTTAAATAATCAAGCAACTGATTGAAAGACAAGAAAAAAACCATTTCTAAGGAAAAAATATGACAAGACACATACACATTTGCTTGACATTTTCAGACGGAAATTGGAAGAGGGATGATATTGCCTCACTATAGGCTTAGAAAGTGCGTAGAAGAGTGACTAAAGCCCTAAACAATGTCCAGCATGTAGATTCTCAAAAATATTTGCTGAATGAATTAGGGTTTCTAATCCAAAACAGCATGCAGAAAAAGAACAATCACAGCCGGGCTCGGTGGCTCAGCCTGTAATCCCGCGCCTTTGGGAGGCTGAGGTGAGTGGATTGCCTGAGCCCGCGGGTTCGAGACCCGCCTGGGCAGCGAGACCTCATCTTACAATAAATAAAAAAAAATCAGCCGGGCGTGGCAGCGCATGCCTGTAATTCCGGCTACTCGGAAGGCTGAGGCGGAAGGATCGCCGGAGCCCAGCAGGTCGAGGCTGCGGTGGCCAGGAGCGGCCACTGCACTCCAGTCTGGGCGACAGAGTGAGACTCCAACTCAAAAAAAAAAAAAAAAAGAACAATCACAAAGCAATCACAAAATAGCAGAAATCCAGAGCAATTATGCACATTTAATTATTTGTATAGGATAGGCAATTAATCATACTTTTTCCTATAAGAAGAAAAATATGTTAACTAAAAGCACCAAACTCTTTTCAAGTTTTAGTTACTGATATTAATAATAAGTATCAGATATTTGCTCAGAAAACTTATTTCTCATTAATTTATTAATTTGTTTCCCATTTCTTCTTCCAACACTCATTATGAACCTGCTTTTACCCGGTTCAGAGCTATGCACTGTGAATATAGTTTGAACTTGCTTTTCTTCCCCCTTTCTTCTAGAAGTCTCCTCACATACCTCCTCCCCACTGGTGTTAGCAGCTCCATGACACATTTTAAATTACAGAGACTTTAAAAGATGCAGTTTAAGAGGAAGTGATACTGAAACTGCTTTTAAACAACTGCCACGGAAATCCCAAAAGTACCCTTATAAAACAGAGTGATGAGGATTTGCTTTACTCTTCTCCCATTATCATCAGGCTTGACCTCAGTCAATTTTTTTAATTTTAGGAACTTGAAATTTATGAAAATTGAGGAGTAGTAACTAGAAGGATTTCTGTTAGATACAACCTCATAGTATGAATCAATTTTTTAGAACTCTGTAGAGACAATTTCTACTTTAGTTGAGGATGTGATGGCCTTAAGTCCCTTCTGGCCCCGGGGTCCTTACCCTCCATTGTTCTTCCGATCCCATCTTCCTCCAATTCATCCTTGTTCAGACATCTTGGGTTTTAGGTGAAGAAAGAATGGAGAAGACTGGAGGGAGAGAGAAGTTGGTAAAGGAGGGGAGGATACATGTATGTACATGTGGCTTTGAGAGTGGGTGTGAGGATGCTTAGGGGAGTTTCTAAATCAGGATTGTCCAATAGAACTTTCTGCAATGTTAGAAATGTTCTACAGCTGCATTTCCAATAAGGATACTCCTAGTCCTTTGTGGCTGTGGGCACTTGGAATGTGTGATGGAGGAAGTACCCTTTAAATTTTATCTAATTTAAATTTAAATAGCCACATGGTAACTATCATATTGAACAGCATGATTCTAAATATATTGTTATGTACTTCAAATTGAGGAAGAGACAGAATAGAATCAATGGAAAGAGACAGAGTTACTTCTTCTCAATTTTTCAGACCCCAAACTACAGATCCTATCTCCATGGGAAATAGAATGTAAGTCATGGGTTTGCACAACCTTAAAGGGGTAGAAACAACAAGTGAAATAATAAAAATGCTGTGTGAAAGAAGCTGAGTAGATGAAATTGATTGCAGCTTAGAAAGCAATCCCATCATATACTCACTGTGCATTCTCAAGTCTTTCTACCAAGGCTTAGAAATAATCCTCACGAAGTTCTGAACACAGGGAACTGGGGAGAGGAAGTAAATGGGCTTTTGCTGCCTCAGGGCTACATTGCATCCAGGGTGCTGTCCCGAAGAGCCTGCTTCATTCTAAAGATGGACCACAAAGCCATCCCTGCTCTGGACCAACTCCAACGGTACATCTATGAGAAACAGGTAATTCTGAGGTACCCTTGAGTATTCTCAGTTCTTGAACTAGGCAACACTAGTGCCCATGGAGAAATGAAGAGGGTGAGTGAGAAGATCATAATACATACCTTACCATATATAAGGTACTCAATTTATTAAAGTGTTTTCATTTTTATTTATTATTATTTAAGGGAAGGTGTATGTCTCAATTGATTTTCACCATACTGTACAGTCTTAACTAAAACTTTTAATAAATTCCAGTGCCCTTAAAGAAAGGACTGATCAGCCTCTCTTTCTAGAGCAGGGCTCTAAGAAATAGTGATTATCAGAAAAATGAGTGAAGTTCTAATATTTAATGACACAAAGATGCAAAGAAACATTGCAGTATGATGAGAATATACAATCATTGCACTGAGAGTAGAGACCTAGGGTTTAAGTATCCCTCCGTAACTTCACATCTGTGCCACCTTTGGCCTGGGACTTAACCTTTTCTAGATTTCATTGCCAGCAGCACTAAAATAACACTGGGAATAACAAGGCTTCTCTTCAGACAGAGTGGTCTGAAAGAGATGATGTCTTGAGATCCCTAACTGCCTTCTGTTTAATAATCTGAAAGAGAAAAACAATTATCACTTAGAATAAGGCTCACTGGATTATTTATTTTGTGCTGCCCTTCTCTGTAACACTAATCTAGGCTCTGAACACCATGTTCTCTAACAAATACACCTGGGTCAAGTACAACCCTCTGGAGTCTCTGATAAAAAATGTGGATTGGTTCCTGTTTGGATCTCCTATCGAGAAACTCTGCAAACATATCCCCTTGTATAAGGGAGAAGTGGTTGAAAAAGATCGTGAGTATTATAAATCATTCATTCACCAAGTATTTTCTTAAAGCTACTATGTGCTAGGTATTCTGCTAGGTGCTATGTGAAATACAAATAAATAGAAACAAGACTCAATTCAGTTTGCTTTGGGAATTAAATACATACGATGTGTGTAAATTGTGCTAAATGTTAGGTATATAGAATGGAGTGAAACTTCCTTCAAGAAACACATGATATAGTGGAAAAATTGACGAGTAGAAAGAGAAGATGGAATAAAGGATTCTTAGATGCCAAGTAAAAACTATTATATTTTCTTATTCTTTCACATGTAAGAGTTTCAAGTAGGAAAATTCTTCTTAACCCTTAGATTAGCATCTTTTGGAGATGGTAAGAAGGAAGTCACTGAGAAATTAACTTAAAATTTAGAATGTAATTAGTTCAGGAAAGAGTGAACAAAGTGCACTGAAAGACAGGAAAGAAAACTCATCCAGGTAACATTTGGCACTGCTGTCCTTACTGGCATTTTAATATGTAGTTTCTAAATGTGGCAGGGTATCCAGAGTGAAAGAGGGCAGGGCCAACAAAATGATGAACACAACAAAAAAAATTTCCCCAAATACTAAAAGGTAGATAAAGAATTTGCATGTATTACATTTCTATTTCCCAGAAAAAAATTTAAGTAAGCATTAGTAATGTAAGTAAAGGAATATAGGTACATCATTGCCACAGAATGTCATAGCATCACTAGGATTAAACCAACCAGCACTTCCAGGAATTGCCAGTTGTACTTAAGCTAATATATTATTAAACTTTGCAGTGAAAGAATAGCCAAGATCTTGGGTAACATTAAGTTACATATACAACTCTTAGTCAAGACTTGTACAAAAAGCATTTGTTGTTGCATTCCAATAATATATTTGCTAATACTTTTTCTTTAAACATGTTTTTCCCTTCCAGATGATGTTGGTGCTGGAGGCTGTGCAAAGGTTGGGCTCTTGGGCATCCTGGGAATTTCTGTCTGTGCAGACATCCACATTTAAGATGATCAGACCACTAGTCTCATCTTTTCAAAGAAATACACTCTTGTTTTCCACTCAAAAGCTTCTTGTTCAATGTCCCAACTAATTTTGAGATTTGGTAGTAAAACATAAATGCTGTATTTACAGATCTCTAGTTGCTTGTTCTTTTTATAAGCAGCAAAGGAAAACCAAGCAATTTTATGTCACTGCATAGAAGAAAAAAATTGCCAGGATTTTAAATAAGTACACAATGTGAAATGTGAAAATTCCCAGGTAATATAGCAGGATCATGTGCAGACTAATCAACTGAGTTCAGGCCTCCATCTCTGCCACTGTCCTCTGGATCATGCGCCCATCTGTTTGTCCCAATGTACAGGGGTAGCACAGGTGGAATGGGACACACGTGGTTGTGACCTTGACCCAGTGAGGGGAGGGATATGGTTTACAAACAACTTGATTGCTCAGGCAAATGAAACTATCCCCTCTGACAAAGCACCTAGCTTTGAGAGCCATTCTTATGCTTTTTAAGAAAATACCTTTTAACTTGCCAAAGCAGTAAACTCAACCTTAATGAACATATTGTGATATGTGTTTCCCTATTTGTAGTACCTTACTAAAAATCTTAACAGAAATGAAAACCTTACTGGAAATGCCAAGTCAATGAATAGCAGAAGAGCAATTTCCATGATTTCAAATAAATTACACATTGTGGGCAGACTCCCAGATCACATAATTGTGTCTCATGCGGATGGTCAGTTGAACACAAGTTCAGAACAAAGAGGACCTACTTTAACAACCATTTCTACTGGCCATTGGCGGCTTCTCTTCCTAGCAGTGTATGTCTACTTCTTAACAGTCATCAGTGAATATATTTTAAGCACTTAATTTGTGCTCAGCACTGGGACAGGTGTGCCTGGGTAAGAGGCCCAAGGCAAAGATACTATAACCAAGAAAGTTATTTTCTTTTTGGGTAAATAGAATCTTTGTATGAAAGCATTTTATAGAACTGTAAAGAGAGTATCATAAAGCATCAAATGAATGGTAGAATGTGTTAACTGAGACCTTGGTGTTTGCAAGTGATGGAGCCCAAATCAAATTTGCTAAGACCAAGGGATAAATTACTGTCTTGTATAACGAACCATGGCGGAAAACGGATATTCTGGTCTTGGGTAGCTAGAACGAGGTGCATGAAGGTGGTCATACTCTCTTCCTGTGCCTCGACTCCGCCTTGCTACTGTCAGTTTCAGCATCATACACTGGTTTTCTCCATGAGGATAGAACCATCATCAGAGAGGAAAGGACTCTTCTCAATTCTAATTTTAAATTAGCTTTAATTTAGACATCTCTGGAGATAACTCTAATTGGCTCATGTAGGGTGGGGTGCCAGTACAGGAAAGGGTGTTATGACCGACATCCTCCTTTGGAATGAACTGCTTAGAGAAGTGTTATCTTCTTTAATTTTTATAACATAGTTTCACTTTTTGAAAAAAACTGGGGTCTCAATCTGTCACCCAGGCTGGATGGAGTATAGTGGCACGATCACAGCTCACTGCAGCCTTGACCTCTGGGCTCAGGTGATCCTTCAGCCTTAACCTCCCAAGTAGCTGAGACTACAGGTGCACACCTCCATACCCACCTAACTTTTTGATTTTTTGTAGATATGGGGTCTTGCTATGTTTCCTGGGCTGGTCTCGAACTTCTGGGTTCAAGCGATCCTCCTTCCTTAGTTTCCCAAGGTGCTAGGATTGTAGGCATGAACCACTGCACTCAGTCACTTTCCATTTTTAAAGTAGAACTTTGAGTTTTGCTTTTTCCTAACTTTGCTCTCTCTAAATCAGTTAACTCTCCTCTGTGCTGAATTCCTGTTAGGAGCAGCAGGTAAAGTGTGCCAGGCTCATACCTGAAAGGAATGTGTTTGAATGGAAGATACAAGGAAGCCGGAACTTGTTACATTTTCATCATAATTAGCCTTTTCTTTCCTTTAATTTTTATTATAAAGATGTAGGGTACATTTCAGGGTTAGGCATACAAATATTGATCATGCAGGTATCCTTGTTGATGAGATATGCCCTTCCCTCCCCTAGCAGTTTCCCTCAACTGCCAATCCCACCCCCCCTCCCCTGACAGTTTCCCACTAATGCCAATCGCTTTCTTATAGTTTTATAATTGCTCAAGGTCCGTTTATGAGTGAGAACATATGGAACTCTTTTCTTTGTTTCTGTGATAAATTGCTGAGTATGATTGACTCCAAATCCATCCAAGTTGCTGCAAAGTCCATATATTTGTCCTTCTTTATGGCTGCATAATATTCCATTGTGTATATGTACCACAGTTTTTAAATCCAGTCCAGCTCCGAAGGGCAGCACAGTTAGTTCCAAACAAAGCCTCCAACAAATCCACTGGGGAGAGTAGAACCTATTTAGTAAATGGTGCTGGGAAAACTGGCTGACCACATGCAGAAGATTGAAACAGGACCCCTATCTATCACCATACACAACAGTTAACTCTAAATGGATCAAAGACCTTAAACGTAAAACCTCAAACTATAAGAATCTTAGAAAACTCAGGAGACACCCTTATGGAAACTGGAACTGGGAACCAATTCCTATTCAGAACCCTAAAGGTCAATGCCTTAAGAAATAAGATAGACAACTGGGGCCTCATCAAATTAGCCTTTTCTTAAAAGCTGAAGAAAGTAGATATCAACTTAGTTAACTCACTGGGTGCTCAAGCCTAGACTTTCTCTGGGTCTTCAGGGAGGTGAAACAAACCTGGACTGAACACAACAAAGCATCTAGGATGCTAGAAGGGCAGGTCAGGCTATAAAAGCTGGCCTGAAAGAGCAGCCTGATCTAGGATATGAGTGTGCCACAGGGGCTTTTGCAGGAAGCTTAGTGAGGGTTGTAGATGGAATTCTTATTTCCTATATAGTTTTGTGCCTCAATGCATAGTTTTTTTCCTCACAGTAAATGACACATCACATAGTTTCATCTGAGATAGAACCAAATACAATTTGTTCACTCAGAGCTCCTATCTGCTTCAATAACTGACTCTGAATGAATTCAAGCATTTGTTAATTTAAGCATAATAAACTTGAATTGGTGAACTAGAAAAATACGGAAACTTCTAGCTTCCAATAATACTGAAGTACTCGCATCAGACTAACTCTTCTGTCATAACAATTATAAACCTGGCAAAATATTAAAATTAGCCATTTGAAGACACTGAAGTGACCCTAAGCAGGTAGAAACTAAAGAAGACCGGTCTTTGAAAGAACTGCTCACTCATCTATTGATAATCAGAGTTGTCTGATATTCTATGGCAAAAAGAGTTTACCCAATCTCTATTTTTCACCTCATTTCTTCCTGCTAACAGAAACCTGATTTGGTTAAGTAGCAACTTAAAAGCCCCTTAATTTTAGGGAATATATTCCTTTAGATACAGGGGTTGAATCATGATTGATCTGAATCAGTGGTTTTCAACTGAGATGTGATTTTTCCTCCCTCCCCTGGAGACATTTGGTGAAGTTTAGAGACACTTTTCATTTTCACAACTACAGGGTATGCTACTGGGATTTGGTGGTGAGGCACCAGAGATGCTGTTAAACATCCTGTGATGTACAAGACAACCCCTCACAACAAAGAATGTTCTGGCCCTAAATGTCAATAATGTCAATGGACAACTTAATCTTGTTTCTCTAAAAATTAAAAAAAAATTAAAAGGTAATATCATTTTTCTCAGCCTGTGATTGGTCTGCAAGTGGCCATAGGACTCCAATTCCTGCCAGTAAGATTTAAATGAAAGTTTGCTAGGTGAGGCTTCTGGCAAAGTTTTTCTTTCCTGATAAAGAGGGACAGACTCAGCTGGCATGCAACTCTGCTTTTTTACCTTCTTATCATCCTTCAATGAAGATATGAAGCCAACATCAGGAGATGCATCAGCCATTTGGGACCGTGAGACAGCAACAATCTTAGAGAAAGAAGGACTAGGAAAGAAAGAGTTAGACTACCCAATTGCATCATTCCAGAGCTGTACCAGCTGAAATGATCTTCCTCTGGACTCACGTGATCCAGAGCAATCTCTGTCTGCTCAGTGCCACTGCACTGAGGTCTTTGTATTGGCAGTTGCAAACATTCCTTATAGATAACCTGAAAAAGGCTGGAGGTATCCCAGTGGGTACACATGCCCCAGGACCTGGCACACCCCAGCACTATTACCTCTACTTCTTTCACTTCTAAAGCCCCCTTGAAAATTACAGGCTCAGAGCGACTTGATGAGTGCTGAGTTCCAGGCGCCCCATCCCCTGTCCTGATCCAGCTGTGGGTCAAAGCGTGTGACCAGAAGGGAGGAGAAAGAACTCCAAGAGATCAGTGGTTGACAAGTCTGCTGACCCCTGCTATAAACAGAATAAAGGAGAACACATTCCTTCTCAGTCAGCACAGGCAGGCAGCTGTATCAGCTGTCCATTAAAAGAAGAAAATGAAAATAAAAGAAAAAGCCGAGTTCACAAAGATGGAGATGGCATGGGGGACTTGTGAGATTCTCCAAACACGAGTTCCCAAAAATACTCTTACTTTTCTTCTCCCATCCTCCAGCCCACCACCAGCCTCGCTGGTCCGAGGCCCGGGGACCTTCGGTCCCACGCGGGGCCGGATATTGCGGCCCCCTGCTGCTGCTGTTCCACCATACGCGACTCCCACCTGCGTGAGAGTCTCGGGTCTCAGCTCCTCCCTGGCTACATCATCTCTCGCCCAGCACCCAGCACCAAGCCGCCAGTCACTCAGGGAGGCTCTGGGTGCCTGCCCCTCAGAGACACCAGTCCCATTCCTGGCTGAAGTACCCTGTGGGGGACCCAGAGCCACTCTCGTCACTCAACACTTGCCCATTGGAACTTTGGAGCCCTGGAGCTCTGGGCCCATCCTGGCTGAGGCACTCAGCACATGACCCCAAGCTTGGGGACTCAGACAAGCAGAGAGAAACTGATCTGCAAAAGTGAATCTGCCTTGGCCATTCTCCAGGCAGAGATTTCCATTGCCCTGCCCACCTAGCAACAACCCCCACCTTGGTTCCTAAGGTAACGTCGCTAAACAGGAGACAAAACCCCACCCCTACGCTGAACCAGACAAAAGCAACTCCCAGGCAGCAAGCTAAAAAAAAAAAACAAAACCCAAACTGCAAGTAAATCTAACTGCCTGCAACAAAAAACAAAGGGGAGAGACTGGAGATCAGAGCTGAAGTGATTTTAGTTTGATCTCTCTTTTTTTTTTTTGGAGTTGGAGTTTCACTCTGTTGCTGAGATTGGAGTGCAGTGGCCGCTCCCGGCCACCGCAGCCTCGACCCACTGGGCTCCAGCGATCCTTCCACCTCAGCCTTCCAAGTAGCTGGAATTACAGGCACGCAGTACCACACCTGGCTGATTTATGATTTATTGTAGAGATGAGGTCTCACCAAGTTACCCAGGTGGATCCCAAACCTGTTGACTCAGGCAATCCACTCACCTCAGCCTCCCAAAGGTGCGGGATTACAGGCTGAGCCACCCATCCTGGCTTAGTTTGATCTCTTATTTTGACTTTAGATTTTATCAATTTGACTGTTTTGATCACTTTTGTTGGTTGCTTTCTGACGTACACTGTTTCTTGATTTTATTGGTATGTCTCTGTGTAGGTACCAGTATTCTTTAGGGAATCTTTCTTACATGTCTTCTTTCACTTCCCTCCGGCCTTGTATCTCTTTCTCACCTGATAGTTGGTATGTATGTCTGTTTTCCCTCTTGCTTTTCTCTCTTTTAACTTCCTATTGACCCCACCTTCCTCCACTATTTTCCTCTTTTATACCCCCTTTTAATCTAGGGAACAAGCACACATAATGCTGCATGGACAGATTGTAAGGCAGAGGGAAATTAGTTCCAGTGTGTGCATACACCTGTTGGTGGATGCTAGAATCAGCATATACATTCTGAACCACAGCTTCCCCCTCAATTAAACCTCAAAACTGCAAAAAGTACAGCGCACAGCCCACACTCCAACCTCAAAAGTGAACAAAGCCAGTAGAGCCTCATAAGGCAAAACAGTATATTGTAGAAGTGAAACAAAAGCAACCCCACCTTCCCTCAAAAACAGAATTAAAGAAGGGAAGGGAAAGGAGGAGAGAGAGAAAAATCTACACAAAAGAAGAAAAAACAAAGAAGAGTATGGGTCTCTCCCAGACCCCTGGGAGGGCAGACACTGAGAAAACTGACTTTGGTATGCAAACAATGAAGAGCCCCCAGAGTGAAGGGTCTCAAACTACAAACCTAGATATCAAGACATTAATGGAAAGATTAAAAAGAATTGAGGAGACACAAGAAGAAACTAGGAAGGAGTTGATATCTGAGATAACAGTAATAAAGAGTACTGTGAATGAAATAAACAACAAACTGACAAGCATGGAAAGCAGAATTACCCAAGCAGAAGAAAGAATCTCAGAGCTTGAGGACCCAAATATAGAACTAACCCAAACTCTTAAAACCACAGAAAATAAGCTTAAAAAGACAGAACAAAACCTTCAAGAGATGCAAAATTACTTCAAGAGACTGAAACTAAGAGTAATTGGCCTTCCAGAGGCAGAAAGAGAGACAGAGACCACACTGGAACAAACTTTCCATGGGATCATTCAAGAAAACTTCCCTTATCTAATCAGTGATGCAAAAATTCAAACACAAGAGATTCAGAGAACCCCGGCAAGACAACAAATGAGAAGACTAGCTCCTAGACACATAATAATAATTCACCTAAACAAAGTAGGCATAAAAGAAAAAATCCTAAAGGCAGCAAGAGAAAAAGGCAAGATCACCTACCATGGAAGACCAATTAGAATAGCAGCAGATTTATCTACAGAAACTCTGCAATCTAGGAGAGCTTGGAGCCCTATCTTCAAAGTTCTAAAAGATAAACAATTTCAACCAAGAATAACCTACCCGGCCAAGCTAAGCTTCATCAGTGAGGGAGAATTAAAATCTTTCCCAGATATCCAATCCCTAAGAATTTATGATGCCACCAAACCACCTCTACACGAAACACTTAAGAAAGTACTAAACACAGAAGAAAACGAAAAAAGAACAACGTTCTTCACAAGAATACAGGAAAAAGAATAAAATGCACATGAACCAACCCCCAAACCAAAAGAAAGACAAAAAAACCAGGTGGAAGAACAACAACTCTATAAGAACCCTATGATAGGGATGACTCTCACATTTCAATAATTAGCCTGAATGTGAATGAACTAAACAGACCACTGAAAAGGCATAGAATGGCAAAATGGATAAAATATCACCAGGCAACAATATACTGCCTTCAAGAGACCCATCTCTCTAGAAAGGAAAGGCACAGACTCAAAGTAAGAGGATGGGAAACAAATTTTCAGGCAAATGGAACACAAAAGAAAGGAGGAGTCATGATCCTAATTTCAGACAAAATACCATTTAAGCTATCAAAAATTAAAAAAGATATAGAGGACCACTACGTAAAAATAAAAGGTTCACTCCATCAACAAGAAATATCTATCCTAAACATATATGCACCCAACATAGGTGCGCCAACTTTCATAAAGCAACTTCTAGGAAAACTAAAGAAAGATATTGACTCTAACACCATCATAACTGGGGACTTTAATACCCGAACACAACCCTGGAGAGATCATCAGGGCAAAAAATCAGCAATGAGATCCGGAACCTCAATGTGACTCTTGACCAAATGGACTTAATTGATACCTACAGAACACTCCATCCAAAGACCACAAAATACACACTCTACTCATCACTGCATGGAATGTATTCTAAGATCGATCACATAATTGGCCATAAATCAAGCATAAGTAAATTTAAAAGGACCGATATTCTACCATGCAACTTCTTGGGTCACAGTGGAATAAAAATAATCATTAACACCAACAAGGTCCCCCCCAAACCCACAAAGGCATGAACACTAAACAGCATGATGCTAAACAACTCCTGGGTCAATGATGAAATCAAAACAGAGATCAAAAGATACCTGGAAACAAATGAAAATGAAGAAACATCTTACCAAAATCTCTGGGACGCCTTGAAAGCTGTAGTAAGAGGGGAATTTATATCCCTAAAAACACACATGAAGAAAATGGAAGGATCACAAACTAACAGCCTAACAAGCCACCTAAGGAAGTTGGAAAAGCAAGACCACAAAAACCCTAATTTCAGCAGAAGAATCCAGATCACCAAAATAAAAGCCCAAATCCAGGACATAGAAGACAAAAAGATAATACAAAAAAATCAATGAAACAAAAAGCTGGTTCTTTGAAAGGATAAACAAGATCTATGGTCCCCTAGCTAGACTGACCAAGAAAAAAAGAGAAAAAAATCAAATAAGCACAATCAGAAACACAAAAGATGAAGTCACATCTGACCCTAAACAAATACAAAAGATCATCAGAGACTACTACGTACACTTGTATGGAAACAAACTTGAAAACCTTAAGGAAATGGAGGACTTTCTGATATCACACAACCTACCTAGGTTGGAACAAGAAGAAATTGACACCCTAAATAGACCAATAACAATCAAGGAAATCGACTACGCAATAAGAAAACTTCCTACAAAAAAAAGTCATGGTCCGGATGACTTTCAAGCAGAATTCTACAAGCCATTTAAGGAGGAGCTGATACCAATCCTACTGAAGGTATTCCAGGCAATTGAAAAGATGGAACTCTCCCCAAATCATTTTACGAAGTCAACATCACATTGATACCCAAACCAGGTAAAGATCCAACAAAGAAAGAGAACTATAGGCCAATATCTTTGATGAACATAGATGCTAAAATTCTCAACAAGATCCTAGCAAACCGGATTCAACAATACATCTCAAAAATCATCCATCATGACCAAGTAGGTTTCATCCCTGGGATGTAAGACTGCTTCAACATTCGTAAAACCATAAATGTAATTAAATACATCAACAGATGTCAAAACAAAAACCCCATGATTATATCATTAGATGCAGAAAAAGCTTTTGATAAACTCCAGCACCCCTTCTTGATAAAAACCCTTGAACATCTAGGCATATGGGGAACATACCTCAAAATAGTAAAAGCCATCTACGAAAAACCCACAGCCAGCATACTCCTAAGTGGACAAAAATTGGGACCATTTTTTCCTGAAAACTGGAACAAGACAAGGATGCCCACTCTCACCCCTCCTGTTCAACATAGTATTGGATGTCCTGGCTCAAGCAATCAGGGGTATGCAAATAGGAAAAGAGGAAGTCAAGTTATCTCTCTTTGCAGATGATATGATTGTGTACCTTGAAAACCCAAGAGAATCTGTCAAAAACCTCCTTACACTGATAAAGGCCTTTGGCAAAGTCTTAGGATACACAATAAGTGTACAAAAGACAATCGCATTACTCTACACCAATAATGAACAAACAGAAACCCACATAAAAAACACAATTCCATTCACAATAGCCACAAATACCTTGGCATCTTCCTAACCAGAGACGTGAAAGACCTTTACAATGAAAATTACAAAACACTGCTCAAAGAAATCAAAGATGACACAAACAAGTGGAAAAATATCCCATGCTCATGGATTGAAAGGATCAACATTGTGAAGATGTCCATTTTACCCAAGTCAATCTACAAATTCAATGCAATACCCATCAAATTACCAGCAACATTCTTCTCAGACCTAGAAAAAACAACACAGAAATTCTTATGGAAACACAAACGTCCAAGAATAGCCAGAACAATCCTCAGCAAAAAAAGCAAAGCAGGTGGTATCACATTACCAGACTTCAAACTTTACTATAAAGCTACAATCATCAAAACAGCTTGGTATTGGTATAGGAACAGGCATATAGATCAAGGGAATAGAACTGAAATTCCAGAAGCTAAACCCCAATTTCTCAACCAACTCATCTTTGACAAGGCCTCCACCACCTACCACTGGGGAGAGGAGAACCTATTCAACATGTACTCATGTTGCTGGGAAAACTGGCTGACCACATGCAGAAGATTGAAACAGGACCCCTACCTATCCCCATGCACAAAGGTTAACTCCAAATGGATCAGAGACCTAAATGTAAAACCTCAAACCATAAGAACCTTAGAAAATGAAGGAAATACCCTCATGGAAATCAGAACTGGCATCCAATTCCCGAACAAAACCCGAAACCCACAGGTTATAATTGAAAAGATAGACAAGTGGAAACTTATTAAACTGACAGGCTTCTGCAAGACCAAAGAAACCATCAAGAGAGTAGGGAGACAGCCTACAGACTGGGAAAAAATATTTGCCAACACCAGGTCTGACAAAGGCTTAACATCCTGGATCTACAAGGAACTAAAATGTGCTAATAAGGAAAAAACAAACAACCCCATTATAAAATGGGCAAAAGATATGAACAGACACTTCACATAAGAGGACATCCGAGCAGGCAACAGACACATGAAGAAATGTTTAACCTCACTAATCATCAGGGAGTTGCAAATCAAAACCACACTGAGATACCACCTAACTCCAGTCAGAATGGCAATTATCAATAACTCAAAAAATAATAGCTGCTGGAAAGGGTGTGGCGAAAAGGGAACACTTCTACACTGTTGGTGGGAGTGTAAACTAGTGCAACCTCTGTGGAAAGCAATGTGGCAATTCCTAAAAGCTCTAAATACCAACCTCCCATATGACCCCGCAATCCCCCTACTGGAAATATATCCTGAAGAACTCAAATCACTCTATAAAAAAGATACCTGCACACGTATGTTTATCGCAGCGTTGTTCACAATAGCTAGAACCTGGAAACAACCATGCTGCCCATCAAAAGAGGACTGGATTAAAAGAATGTGGTACATATACACGATGGAATACTACGCAGCCATAAAAAAGAACAAAATCATGAATTTCGCAGCAACCTGGGTGGAACTAGAGTCTATAATACTGAGTGCCCTCTCACAAAAACAGAGGTCCGAGTATCACATGTTCTCACTCATATAATGGACCTTGAACACCCAATGTAATACTATAAGAAAATGACTGACAGCCATGGGATGGGATTAACAGTAGCAAATATCTGTCTGAGGATGGGGAAACACGTCTTATAAACAGGGTGCCTGAATGAAACGTAATTGTACACCTAACCCTTAACTGTACCCCACAAAACCATAATTAAAAATTTTGATAAAAAAATTTTTAAAAAAATTGAAAATGACTGACAGTAGTGGGAACCTATGGGGAGGAGGGAGATGGGATTAACGGTAGTAAATATCTGTCTGGGGATGGGGAAATACCTCTTATCAACAAGGGTGCCTGAAAGGAATGTATTTGTATACCTAATCCTTAACTGTACCCCACAATATCATAATAAAAAAATATTGATTATAAAAAAAAGAAAATTACAGGCTCATCAACAAGGGTAATTGCACAGTGAATATTTGTATACCTAACCCTGAAATGTACCCCATAATTTTAAAATAAATTTTTTTTTAAAGTTTAAGGAAAGAGCTGGAAAAAAGAGAAAGAAAATTACAGGTTCACCACATTCTTGCACCCATGCTGCAGAAGTCCAGTACTGTGAACTTCCTGTGGGATGATTTCAAGAAATTTGTTACTTGAAGCTTACTGTTTGCTCTGGTGGGCCTGTTGTTCTTTTTATCTGCCCCTAGTGCTTCTTTAGCTCTTGGGAAAATGTCTGAGGTTGGAGCAACTCTGCTGCAAAAGACTTAGGTCACACTCAAGAACTAGATCAAGTACTTCTTGGGGTTTTAGGTCCAGCTCTACCCCACTTTAAGGTGGTAAGCCCTTTTCCTTAGCATGCTTTTAACAGCTTGGGAAGGATTCCTTGGCAGCAACAGTGGTCCCTCCAACTCATGCAGTAGCATATGACCTTGGGAAAGGACTTTACTCTTCATTATCCCAGCCGTCCACAGCAGGTGGAGCCTGCTGCCTGCAGCCCACCCCCCAGTCTTCCGCTGAAGTGACCTTTGCCATACCCATTAGGGCACAGCTAAAGGCAATGGCCAACTATCCTGTCCTCTTGTTCATGACCTTTGTTAGTTTCACTTTTCGCCTGTTTGACCCAAATTAATCACATCATTAGGGAGAATACTGGGGATACTTGCCAGCGCCTTACAGTCTGACATTGACTCCACCTCAAGAGTCCTGCCAGAGTATATTTTATTTTTACTGAGAACTTCTCAGAATATTCCATTACTACCCTTGTCTACTCCCTTGTGGCTAGAAGGTTGGGGGCAGGATAGTACTGGGAATGCCATAAAGGAAATTTCTGAGACAGTGTGAATGTTGTATATCATCATCTATATTTTGGCCACATTGGGTATATATATATGTGAAAGTTCATTTAGTTGTGCACTTAAACTCTACACGTTATTGTGTTTTTAACTCAGTAAAGATGCTAATACAAGGAGGGGAGGACACAAAAAACCCAGAATTATTTATCAAAAATTGTGTATTTACTCTTGCATGTTTAAACTTCTGTAGCCCTCAAAGTTCTCTCCTATCTGGATGCCTTTCCACTGCTCAAAACAGTTTTTAAACTCATTAATTTTGATGCCTTTTAATGCTTCAGCCATTTTTTATTTTACCTTTCCACATCAGCAAAACATTTCCCTTTGAGAACTTTTTTCATCTAGAGAAACCAAAAGAAAAAAAAAAGCCACTCAGGGTGAGATTGGGTGCATAGAAAAGGTGAAGCATGGGTGTCATGCCGTTTTTGATTTTAAAAAAATTGCTGAACACTCAGTGCAGGCAGGTGCACTCATAAAACTCCCATCATAAAATGGGCAAACACGTTGAAAGAATCTTAAAAAAAAAACCCCAAAACCAAAAAAACACTCAAGCTGAGTGCATCTTCTCACAATGCTAGTGGATAAACTTCAGGGCTGAGGACAGCTGCAACTCCACCTGCTGTGATGGCTGGGATAATGCCTGTATCAACAGTACTGTCACACAGTAGAAGGGCTCCGCAGGAATCACTGCTGACATATGCGTAAACTATGGGGATCGTTTCTCCACCCCAGTTGGCAGCAGGACAAAGAGAAGCAGCACATTCCAGGTAGGACAAGGGGCACTACTCCTGACTCCTTGGAAAAGAATCTAAGAGCATAAAGCGGGCAAGGAGCCAGAGGGTGAACACTGGGCAGCTGTGACCTGGTGCTTGTGAGCCAGCTCACCCATACCCACAGACCTGAGCTTGAGGCCAGGGGGCTTTTCCCAGAGGCTGCAGAGAAGCAGAAGTGGCAGGGAGAGTTGGAAGTGGTGTTATCTGGGGTGGAAGGGGTTAGTGAAGGGAACAAGATATTTCCCCCTAAAGGGGAGTTTGTCAGTGATGTGCTTTCTTTAAACAAGGTGGCCAGGAAATTTGACCTCCGTCTTGCATCTTCTCTCTCTGGTAAATGACTCATGGGCAAGGGTGGAATTTTTGCCGGAATCTTAAAGATTTACTGGAGGAGAGTTTTTTGTGGATCTTAGCTGGGATTTAGACATTACTTAAAGATTTCTTGGTAATTTTTCAAGTGTGTATTTGCAGATGTACTAAGAACTCTGTTAGGAAAGATCTTATGCTCAGGAAAGAGGGGGCTAGGACGCAGTCCTAACCCAGTAACAAACACAAGGGGGTTGGGGGAAGAAACAACTCCAACCTCATTGTAATGTCTTGTGCTCAAATTTGTCTCCAGTCCAGTTTGCAGTGAATTTATGTTACAGGCCCCAGGATGTTGAGCGGGGACTGTGAGAAAAACAACAGAAGCTGCAGAAGAGAAAAGCTTTTTTTTTCACTAGTTTCCCTTAGAAATGAGGGCATATGTTGCAGGACATACATGAACAACTGAGACCTCAAAGGGTGGGGGGAGGCTCATGATCTTTATTTCTGTATTGGGTCTAGGGGGCTAATGCTTCTCCACTCTTGGAGGCTCCCCAAATCAGTGGCAGAGATGGTAGTGACTGCCCAAAAGGCAATGCAGGGATGGAGATGGCTCAGCAGAGGGCTCTGGGGGCTGTGGGTTCCTGGGTCCCTTTTCCCAGCTCTCAGAGGCAGCACTGTGAATGTCAGCCTATCAATGACAGGGGCTGCCCTAGAGAGGAAGAAAAGAAAATAGAAGATTTTCTTGTTTGGAAGATCACTGGGCTAATTTTTAGCCACTTCAGGCACTCCCAGAGAGCCTCAAACATTATTATGATGAACTTTTTTTTTTTTTTTTTAACTTTCTTTATTTTTTATGTTAAAGATGTGGGGTACAATTTAGGGTTAGGTATACAAATGGTCATTGTACAGGTAAAGTTTGGGCTTCGCTTTGGTCCCCGCTTTACCTGGTTTGAGATCAGGTATGCTTATTGATGAAGCGAGCCCCCCTCCTCCAGGCAGTTTCCCACTGCTGCCAATCCCTTTCTTACAGTGTTATGATTGTTCAGGGTCCGCTTATGAGTGAGAACATGTGGTATGCAGTTATTGGTTTCTGTAATAGATCACTAAGTATTATAGACTCTAAATCCATCCAAGTTGCTGCAAAGTTTATGATTTTGTCCTTCTTTATGGCTGCTTAATATTCCATCATGCAAATGTACCAATATTTAAAAATCCAGTCCAGTTTCGATGGGCAGCATGATTGGTTCCATGTTTTTACTACACAATGAACTTAACAAGAAGCTAAGGTTCTTCAATCACAGGCGAAAGACACAGTTTGCTACTAGTGTTAATGTGATTCTATTTTTAGCAGAAGGCTGGTGGCCTTGATGAACACGGAATATATTTGGGTTGGGGCGCTGGTTTGGTATTCAAATATGGTAAATCTTATTGAATGCTAAATGAATAAACTCTAAGGATAAATGTTAACAATGGTCATCAGTAGGGTGGTAACATCTTGAATTATTATTATTATGATTTTGCCTTCTCCACTGCAACTCTCAAAAAGACCCTAATCTTGGTGCATACAAAGAGGATTCTTTATAAGGACCAAAATCTACCTTGACAAGTACTCAAAGGTCTAGAGAGCTGTGCTGGCTCCTTCCCAGGACAGAGCTATCAAAGCCCAGTCAATGACAGCCAAGTGTGACAATGCATGTCAAGAGGGCAGCAGGCCTTGAGCTGAGAGTTCTGGAAGGGAACCAGTCCCAGCTGGCAGAACAAATGTCTGTAGGAATGATAAAAATGGAGACAAGCATGGTGGGTGGGTTGGAACTTTGAACCCTCTTGGAAGTAACAGGGATGTTATAATAATTGGGTGAAGTTTGGAGGTGATGGGAAACTCAGGAGCAGCTGAAGCCCAGATGCCCAGGACGGGGAGACTGGCATCAGGATGGTCAGTAGACAGCAGGTACCCTCCATCACCAATGGGGTGAAGAGACAGCAAGCTCACCACCATCACAGCGGGATCAAGAGTAGAGATCCAACAACTGTAACCAGTACTTAGACAAGACAGGGACTGGTTCCTGGAGCTGGGGTCAATGGTGGAGGCTGGATATCAGGGACAAAGCAAATGTAGGTTGGGGATGGACTGACAACCATGGTGATTTGACTTTGGAGACTCACTGAGTTAAGCCTTGAGGGCCAGACCTGCCTCATGGTCCTCTAGAGCCTAAGGTTGATCAAGCCTTGGTATGTTGCATCGAATGTTTGCACCCAGAATGTGGCTGTGTACATATTTCCATGTGCCTTACCCTCAGCAGCCCACATGGGACCAAATCCGTAATTTCAGAGCCTCTGGCCTGCCCATCCTGGCTCAGTGTACATCCAGGTAGAAGTTCATCTAGGACTTTTCATTCTGGCTGCTTTCCTGACTCAGTTGCACCTTTATTTTTTAGAGGTCTGCTGCTCCACACATGTGTGCTACCCATTACTCTCCACCCAGTCCTGCCCTATTTCATTTATTCATTTATTTATTTGAGTTGGGGGCCTCACTCTGTTGCCTAGGTTGCTGGAGTGCAGTGGCTCACGGCTCACCACAGCCCTGACCTCCTGGGCTTAGGCGATCCTTCTGCCTCAGCTTCCTGAACAGCTGAGACTACAGTCATGCACCAGGCTAATTTTTGTATGGTTTGTAGAGACAAGATGTCGCTATGTTTTCTAGGTTGGTGTCGAACTCCTGGGCTCAAGCAATCCTCCCACCTTGACCTCCCAAAGTGCTGGTAGTACAGGGTTGAGCCACTCAACCTGGCTTCCACCCTAAGTGCTCCAAACTCCAACACTACCTACTATGAACATCAGTGTCTGTATCTCTAGCATTCCTTTCCCATTTATTCTTGTTCCTGAGGAAAGGGGAACCAGGGGATGCTCTCTGTGGTATGGGTGGGCCTGGATCAGTCGCTCCCAGCTATTGGGACAGTTAAAGAACGAGTACTGAGAATCAGGTCCCTTATTAATTTGCTGTGGAAAGAATCCTTAGGCGTTTATCACTAAGGGACAGTTCCAAAGGAGGTCTACTTGGATTTCTTCTAGGGGGTTTCCTGGTACACCCTGGGCTATCACAGGAATTAGGCTTCCTTGGAATCTCAGCACCAATTCTCAGGAGTCAGAGATGCGGTCTCGGACCTGACTATTAAGTCTGTGCTGTGGCTAGTGTCTGTTTATTTTTGATTAATCGACCTTTTTGTCAGAATTCTCAAGAGATACCCCAGAGAGAAGCCCTTAGAAATGAGGCTTCCTGGGAGAGGTGTCTCCTCCATTGCACTGTGCTGGTGTGTGAGGTCCAGGGCTGCATGGGCAGAGAATGCCAAGCGAGGACAATGCAGGCTGGGAGGGCTTGTCTGCTAGACCGATGAGGCAAGAAACTTTATTTTTCTAACCTGGAGGGAGAAAGTGTACCCATTTTTCCAGATTACAGAACCAGTATGGGGTTGAGAGGCAGAAGGTAGAGGACTGAAGGGCACAGCTTCCCCAGAGGTAGAGGGAGGGCTGTGCCCCAGTCCAGGTGAGTCCACACTCCATGTGGACGACCTGGAGGTTCAGAGCCCAGGGATCTCACCACAGATGGAGAGTCCCATAAAGAACAGAAGTTGAATTTCAAAACAGGATTCTGGGTCAATCGCCTGGGCAGTACCTTTAAAAAGAAAGAGAAGTATTTTACAAAAAAGGATCACTTTAAAACCCCAAAGTAGAGTGGATATGTGATGAGTTGCACCTAAATCAGAAGTGATGCTCAGGACAGCTCCACCAGCAAGAGACTGTGGGACTAAGATGGAAGATCCCACTACCCCTCTCCCCTGTAATAATTAGACTCACATTTCCTCTTTCTATTTTTTTTTACTGACCCCTAACCATCCTCCTTAATTCCCAGCTATTCAAGTTTTCCCTGCATTCCTGCTGCATCCTCTTGTTATGAAGAAGACTTGTTTGTTAGGTTAACTTATACTAAGATATAAGTGACTGGTTGCCTAGTGGGAAGAGGCTACTGACTATATCTGGACTAATAGGCAGATCTTGAAGTCTTATCTGGTTTCAAGTTAGTCACCACCGATCCCCTACCATATCTTTAGGAGGGGTGCCAGCTCCTGAGATGTTTCTTTCCTAGTGTGGTATAATGATTACGGTTTTGCCTTCCAACCTCTGGGCAGCTTGAAAAAGAGGAAGACTGAGGACCCCAAAGCAATGGGCTTCCGATGGTGGGATGTGGTCACTATGTTCCTTGTTGGTCAGGAGGTGATAAAGCTTTCGGTCAAGAGAAGGTATCCACCAATTGCCAAATCCTACTGATGAAATGACTGACTTTGAACTTGTAACAAAGCTAACTCTGCTTCCCATTCTCAATGAGCCCCAGTGTTAGGAAATCATCTCTGCCACCAAAGGGAATACATCCTAGGCCACATTATTTTTATACTTAGTAACAAAGAAACGGAATAAACCTGACCACTGTCATTAACATTTGCCAATGAACTAAAATTCATACTGCACCTTTTGACTCACTGTGGTCTTGGGTTTCTAATTAAGTTGCTGACATACCTTCCTTTTGCTGCTGTGCAAAGTAGGTAGGGAACTCTCTGCATTCGTTCTTGATGGCCGTTCTATACTGAGCTAAGCTCTTAACTCGGCTGGGTAAAACAGTGTAGGTCAAGCCATGGGTAGATGGGTAATGCTTGAAAGTCTAGAAGAGGTGGTACATCAAAATGGTGAGACAGCATACAGGGGTACAGCAAACAGGAAAAGACAAATTCCTGGGACCCTGGCCCACAGGTAAGTGGCAACAATATGTGAGAATGATACAATTGACAAAAATAGCTCTGAACCCAAACTCCCCCTTGAATTTCATTTCTAACAGCAATATTCTATGCAACCACAAGGTGATGACATTACTCCAGAAAGATCTGTATGCCTGTGTATCCAGTCGACTTCCTGTCTGTTGCTTTCACCCTTGTGAAATTCATAACTCATCCAGACTTCGATGCTTTCTCATATCTAATGAGACTATAGAACAGTTTATATTATGTTGCATATATATATTATATTTCTACTTGTTAAATCAGATGGGTGGGATACTTTTGACTTTTCTCTTTAAAGCAATTGCTAGGTTGCTTTATTTTTATGTAAATCTAAGTGTATTATTTTTTCTCCAAGAGTCAGCAAACCTTGTGCAGCAAATCCTGCCACAGACATCAGTGTTGCCCAAATGTGCTGTGCAGGTTACTTAAGCAAATGAAAGCAGATTTCAACAACTTATCAGGGACTACCTGTTGGTTTTTAACTTACTGGACTTGTAATTTAAGAGGCTGAGGGGGAGAGAGCTTTGGCAGTCCTGGGCTTATTTTCAACTAAAGATAATATGTGTGTATGTGTTTGGGGGATGGGCAAGAGAAGAGAGATGGTGGGGGGCGTGAATACACTAATAATTCACTCTAATGCTTATATTCAATAATTTATATTCACGAACAGCTCAAATTCTTCTGGAATACATCAAAATGAGGTCACTGCATGGAATTTTTGTCGATTCAAGTATGATTTGACTTGAATGGGCCATTGACTGAATCTGAACTTCTTCGCATGATGGTAAGATTTCATGGGCATTAAGAACAAGCAAGAACCAAAGTCCCCCTGTGTGCACAGCATTATACTAGGAGGTTGGATGCAGAGTTGGAAAGCATCAAGCTAGGAGGGGACCACAATGAGCTGGTCTCACTTGCCTGCTTGTCCAGGGCCTTACTAATATCATCCAAATTTGGGAAGACTGCTTGGTCCATCTTAGCCAGGATGCAGGCCCTCTTGCTAAACAGCTTAACTGCAAAGAGATCCTTAAAACAAGACAGTAGAAACATGTTATTCATTCATTTACAATATTAATGAACATCTACTCTCCATTAGGCCCTGATGCATAGCTGTTCTTCTGATTGTAATGTAGAGAACTCCAGCAGAGTGTTCCCCTGGCTACCACAGAAAGGTCAGAATAAGGACTGGCAACACGTGCAGACTCCTGCTTCTCTGAGAGCTCCATGCACAATCTCTGCTGTGGACAACAGAAGAAACCCTCCCAGGGCATTCTGTGCACTACTAATGGACTACTAAGAAGGTCATTTAAAGAGTTCCCATTTCTTGTAATTGGTCTCTGCTATAGAAGTTATTTTATCTTACTCCAGGTTTTAATGTTAATTTCCAAAGAAGAATGATGTATTTTTATTTTCAGAAATCTAACTGCAACTTGTCCATCCCTTTTAGGAATAAGATCTAACAGAAAGATGAAAGATCGGGAAAGATCAGGTCCTGTTTTGACACTTAGCAGCTATCATGATTGTCAGTGAGCTCCATGATACTCAGTTTCCTCATCTGAAAGCCAGGAATAATAACAGCCTCTCTCCCACAGGGTTGTCATGAGGATGAGAGGATGAGATGACATACTAACTGCTTGTGAGCACATTGTGCAAGTTCCAGCATGTTCTTTAAATGTACAAGTTGTCAGAAACCTTGGGTCAGGACTTCTAGACTTAGATTCTTGCCCTGGTCTGCCATCCGTGTGACCCTGGGCCTGTCATTTGGCGTCTCTTGACTTGCATTAGAGCAGTGGCTCTCCAGCTGTGTCTGACTGAGTCCAAATTTCACCTGCATCTCCCCCCTTCAACTGGACTACTGTGGAATATTTTGTTTGAAAAAAAGTTTCCGTGGCATAAAACCGAGTTGGAAATCACTAGACTGTGTGTAGATTGTATGCCCTCTAGCAGGATTCAGGAAATGTCTTATTGAAGAAATCAGGAGTGGGTTGTCAGGTGAAGAGTGAGAGAAGTGATCTGGAAAGGGAGTAAGACAGGTACAGGTGGGAGCAGAGACAGAGCCTGTGTTTGAGGCATATGTCCTGAGATGTCCACTGTAGCTGGAAAGAATGCCACGGAGGTAAGCAGGTGGAGGAAACTGGGTGGCAAAAGACCTTCTGGGTCAGACCGAGAAGTGTGGGCTTTTACTTTACTTAATCCTTCAGAGTCCTGCCAGGCAGGAAAGTCAGTTATGGATGCTGTTTTACAGATGAGAAAACTGAGGCACACAAAGGCTAAGTTGGATATCCCTGTGGTTATAATGCTTTTCTATGGGAGAGCCAGGTCAAGGACACAGGTGTTCCCTTCCAGATCTTTCATCTTTCTGTTAGATCTTATTCCTAAAAGGGATGGACAAGTTGCAGTTAGATTTCTGAAAATAAAAATACATCATTCTTCTTCTTTGGAAATTAACATTAAAACCTGGAGTCAAGATAAAATAACTTCTATAGCAGAGACCAATTACAAGAAATGGGAACTCTTTAAATGACCTTCTTAGTTTGGAGGCCTTTGGTGGCTTTGTGAAGTCAGCATCTCATAGGAACACATGGGAATGCAGGATCCCTATAGATCAAATGAAGTTCCTCCTGCCTTCTCCAATTCAAAAAGAAGCCAGTACAACTGCAGGAAATCTGTTTCCTTACCTAAAGAAATGCATTTCTATCAAAGTCCTAAACCTACAGAAAGCAGATGAAGACACTGTTTTATTTTCTGTGGAAAACCATGAGGCTACATGTTGGACCAGACAAGGCTTCCTTTCACATTGTAATGAATGTGTTTCTCACTTACTGTCTTGTAGTCCATGATTCCACTCCATTCACTGAACACATTATTGTCTTGAATGCTGACCATACCTTGGAAACCATCGACTTGGATAGTTTGGGTCCCAACAGATCCATCCAGAGGATGGCTGTCACTGATGTTCTGGAGAAAACCAAGCAACCACAAGAAACATTTAAAGTCCAGAATTACTGCATTGCTCATATTTTGCAGGCTTAAGGGGGTACCCACAAGACCTTTGAGAAAGTCATCCTTAATTATCACCTTTTACAATACTTCTGCTAAAGAAAGATTGGATAGGTTGGGTTCTCTCCACCCTCACTCACCATCAGGGCCAGACATGGTGTTAGGCGGAGGATCACAAGAATGAAAGATGCAACCTGAAATGGAGACAAATATCAATGCATTTTCCCTTCAGAGTCCAGAGCCCCAAGTCCTGCTGGGACTGGAACTTTCCTTCAATTATTTCTAACTTTCTCTGTCTCTCATGCTGCTGGGGTCCAATGTGTATCAGGAGACTATTGCTCAGTATGGTTCATATGGGGTGTGCTGGCTACTCAGAAGGCAAAGCCTTATTGTTCAATCAAGACACCTTTTGTTTCGCTCTCCATCTATTGTCAATCACTAGGCTAAAAATCAGACAATCTGATGAATCATTTGATCTGTACATGAGGAAGGACCATTGTGGGCCAAACTGTAAGAGAAGTGATAATCCAGGTCCTCTGTCTTCTTTTTCTGCATCTTCCTCTCTCCTTCCGACCACCTGGAACCCCCTACCTTCCCCCTCTGGAAATTGATATCTTCCTGATTTCCTTTCTGCTAGATTCCCTCATCCTGTCAGAAAATAAAAGTCCTGGCACCATTTGTTTGCACCTTATTTTGGAATAGATTGTGCTTAAAGGTGACTAACTTGAAATATTTGCGGTTAACTATTTCCTTCTGGTGTGGCCTGCCTTGCCTATTAAGGGAATTTCAGGCATCACAGAGTAAGGTACAAAGAACTGATGGGGGCAGGAGCAGGCGAGGGTAAAATAGTGCAGCAATGAACCTGTCTCCATACCCCATAGTTTATCATCTGTTCTACTGAAGGCTTCCCCATTTATGTACACTCATAGTAAGCTGGAAGTGACAGGAACTCCCCTTCTCCCCATCCCACAATATCCCATGCAATGTTCCATATGCAAATGACAGCAACAAAAGGTGAGATACATCTTCAAAGGAAAGGAAGCAGCTACTCTATTAATAATAGTAGTAGCGTGGTATGGCTAGTACAGAGGTACATGAGATGCAGATGGGAACACTATTTACTAAAATATTAGAATTAGAACATACGTTAAATGTATCTGAAATTTTTGCTCACTGGAAATTTGTAAGCAAGACAAATCTAGTAATAGACTATTCTAAAATATAAATATCTATCTAACCCCCAAAGATTCTTGACCTTTAATAACTTAGTTATTAATTCCTTTGGGAAAGACCCTTCATTCTGATGTTCCAAAATAGAGAGGCTTGCCAACAGAGAGGTTATGTGACAAATTAATATTTGAAAATTTGATTTGTGTTTAATATAACAAGTTCATAGAAGAAAAGAACTATCCCTTGGCTATTTCGGCTCTGAGGAAATAATCATCTACATTTGAAATTATAAAATATACTTACAAGGTGTTTCATGGTGTCTCATATCCCATGCAACTGCATGCATAGTAGAATTTTCTAGTCCCATTTATTTTCTAAATCTGATTTATATAGTCCCAGACCTTTCAGCTATTGCCATGATAAAGGGCTCTTGAATAGTTAACCATGATCCAGATACCATTCAGGGAGGAAAAAGTCAAGTTTATGTAATCACAGTTATCACTTTCTTTAACTACATCTGAGTATTTCCCCTTTACCCTGATACCTCCACTGGTTCCAAGGCAAACATTGCATATGAACAAGTCTTTGTGGGCTGCCAAAGCCCTCAGTAGCTAAGCGGAGGATTGCAAACAGTAGATCCCACAAAATAGTCCCGATACAAAATCAATGAGCTCACTGTTTCTATTTCTAAATTCCCAAAAAGTTTTTTGCTACCTGTGAGGGTGGTTGAGAAAAACCTTATGAAACCAAAAGAGACAGACTGTACTACACAGTTAGATTGATTAAAAAATAATATTGCCCTGCTTTCTTTTTTTTTTTTAAATTATTTTAAAGTTGTGAGGTACAAGTCAAGATTGTGTACATAAATGGTTTAGGTTCTCATCCAAACCAAAAATCACACGGTTGGCCCTGCGCTGACCTTTGTCCACTTACCAAACTGACCTCATCTTACCTCTTCAAACATCTACCTCTGGTTGACTTTCCTGATATTCTGATATTCTGCTCCCACTATATAATTTGTCTCTCTTCTTCCAGCTTTCATTTCTGGATGCTTTTTTCCAGAAAGGATCCTTTTGACCATCCCTGGAACACCTGAGACACAGGAAAATATTGCCTATATATGATGAGTCAGGTACCACTTCAGACCTTTTCACATGTTGTGTTGCTTTTTTTCTCAAGCTCTAACTGGTGCTGACCCAGCTACCTGATTAAATTCTAGAACCAAACAGATCTTTTTTTCTGAGAGGAGATAAACTATAAGGGTGAGCCTGAGCCCTAGACTGATCTAAGAAAGGAAGACAGGCTGTTCAGTCCTTAGCAGTGCTTGAGAAAAATTGGCCACCGGAATATCCAATAGTTGGACTTGGATACTGCCAGGCCACCCAGACTCAGATAATATCATTCTCATTTCTCTATTGCTCTCAGTACTTCCAAAGCACCATGCACAGACAATGAACTCAATAGTTATTGACTGAATCAGTAAAATGTTTTAAAAGAATGACTTCCAGAGATTAGCAAAATGACGGGTTTTGTCTATAAATAGATGGTGGCTATAAATATATTTATAAAGCACTTTAAAACTTAGAAATCACCTTTACAGTTATAATTTTGTTTGCTCCCTATTACCAACTATATATGTTAGCTCAGGTTGCAGGCAAGGACATGCAGCCCACAGACTAACTCTGCACTAACTAAACTCAACTCCTACCTCTGCACTAACTAGCTAAAGTTGAACTCAAGTCTATGAACTTTAAAGACTCCAACTATATGCATTTCCCTCCAAAATGTGTTGCCTTTTTGGACTTGTTAACTTCATGCTGCAGATTAAAAGAGCAAGGGTCCTGAGAGACAAATGTTCTGCTTTCATGTTCTTGTCTACAGTCTTTTGCTTTCCAGATAACTATGGTAAATGGCTAATCTTGTTGGAGTTTCCCTCCAGGCAAATGGGGACTAGGAGTCACTCAAATCTCAGTCAGTCAAGTGCCACTTCTCTTGCCCTAAGTCCAGGTGCGAGAAGTGGGAGGATCAAAACTAAAGGCAGCGTGCCATAGAGGGAGAACAAGCAGATGATCCCAGTGAGTTTCCAGTCATGGAAAGGTCTGAAAAGGAAGACAGGTATTCAAACAAAAAGAGAGTGTGGAGTCAGAAAAGAAATGAAGAGCAGGCCTCAAGGAGTCAGAGAGCCATGATGAGGTAGGTGGGCAACCTCTCTTACCCCCAGGGTTCCCGCTTGTCCAGCACCTGCTGTGAGAGGGGTGTGTACGTCTGAAGGACAGTCATGCAACTCTCCTCCTCCAGTGTCCTCCTGTAGGACCAGTCTCTGGAGTTGCACTCCTTAGTTTTGGGGGATTGCTGGTGAGTCATGGCATCATGTTGGAGTAGCTTTACCATTAAATGCCTCATGTAAGTGAAGCTATTATTAAATGAAGGTACTATTATAATGGTGTTTGAATACTTGTTGAGATACTGGAACATAAGTTTACTAATAAATAATGATTCGGACGTATACTCAAATCTGCAGTTAGCTCTACGGAGATCAATAGCCATGTGCCAAAAAAATATACGTTATGTTCAAATCATAGAGACTCATTAAAAAATGAGCTTTGGCCTAAAGAAAGTCTGGAATATACCTCTTTGTTTTGTTTCTTTGTTTTTGCTTTATTGGCCCTATGTTCTCTCCTCTATCTTCCCATACATTCCACAAACTCTGCTAGTCCTACCTCTTCACTTTGCAAAATCATTCAAAGACATCTACGATTTGGCCCTCACTAACCTTTGTTCTCTAGACAAACTGGAGGGTTGGGGGAGACACCAAATCCCCAGAATTTATTTATAAAAATTTTTGTATTTATTCTTACATGTTTAAAGGTCAGTCACCTTCAATGTACTCTTCATTTGATGCAATACACCTATCCAGTCGCCTTTTCCACTGCTCAAAACAGGTTTTGAACTCACCAGTTTTGATGCCTTTTAGTGTTTCATCTCTTCCAAAATGTTTTCCTTTGAGAATTTTTTATTCTGGGTGGGGAGGGAGTCATTTGGGATGAGATTAGGTGAATGGGGGCGTGGGGCATGGGGGTCATGCCTTTTTTGGTCAAAAACTGCTGAACACTCAGCTCAGTGTGGGCAGGTACACTCGTAAATCACCTATCATGAAACAGGCAAATGCACTGAAAGAATCTCCCTCCACCCCAAATTCACTGAAGCTGAATACAGCCTCTCACAACAATACTAGCGGGTATACTGATGCGGATGGGTCCCTAGAACACTCACCTAGCGGAGGAGGCCTATACAACCAGGGGCCCGCCCTCCAAACAATAATTCAGTTTTGGGGGGTTCTTTTTTGTACAGTAAGCTCATTTATTCACTTAATGTACATATTTTTGAGTACTTACTCTGTCAGGTGTTATTCTAAATATTAGTTATTACAGCCATAGCAGAAAATAAAGCAAGGTCTTTAATCTTATGAAGTTTACAGTCAAATGACAAAAATTTAATGGCCTCATCAGACAACCATAAAAATAGGTATGCCACAACAAAGAATATGAATAGCCAACATGATGTACAAGCAACGTAAGGTACCTCATCTGCAAAATGGGCTAACAATCACTGCTCCTGTTAACCCACACAGCGGTCATAAGGAGTGAGCGAACTCATGGCTATGAAGGTGATTTGACAGGGAGGCAAATTTATTAATTCGGGTTTGATGCGCTCATGGGTATGTTATTCAACTCTGAATCTCCTGGAGTACTTAGCAGCGTCTGGTATGTAGTTGGTGTACAGTAAATATTTGTTGAATTTAATGGCAAATAATGGAATCACATATTTAGTGACAATGTGAATGAGGAAGACAATTAACATCTGAACAGGATAGCATACACAACGGGAAAATGGCCCTCTTTATAAACTCCAATTATAGTTCAATTACAGACTATTAATATTTTTGTTCCTGGATTTGAGGGTAGGAAGTAAAGAAAAAGAAAAACGAAAGCCAGGCATCTGCACAGTTGTTTGCCTTTTATCTTGCATCCTGGAACGTTTGGCAAGAGCAAGACTCCTTTGCCCGGATTCCTTGTCCTGCTTAGTGTTTGCTAAACATGCTTTGATTTTCTTCTTAGTGTACTCACTGCCTGCTGTAAGCCAGAAACTTCCTTATTCTTATTTTACAATTTCTACTTTCACCATAAAATGCAGTTTTCTCTATCCATTCCTTTAATGTACTGATATTTAGTGAGTCTTTCCACTTTTGCAGAACTCATTGGGCATCGCAATTTTGGAGGTTTTTTTAATTAGCAAAACTTTGCCCATGCAAAATTATATACTTATAGTCTCATATACTTGTATTTCTTTCTTAATCCCTAGGCAAGTGAAAAATAAATATAAATCAGTAATCCACTCATGTTGCTATGGTCAACACTTTCCTTCTGATATTCTTGTTTTGTGTTGTTTTGCTGTTTTTAATTAGTTCTTTCCACAGAGTCTGATACCCATGAAGAAGTCTGGCCTTCCTCATGCATGTGTCACTTGTTTTATAGTCCTATATTCTTTTTAAAAAAAAATTAGAGTCTCACTCTGTTGCCCAGGCTAAAGTGCAATGGCATGATTACGGCTCACCACAGCCTTGACCTTCTGGGCTCAGGCGATCCTTCTGCTTCAGCCTCTTGAGTAGCTGGGACTACAGGCGCATGCCACCACATTCAGCTAAGTTTTTTATTTTTGTAGGGACGAGGTCTTGCCGTATTACCCAGGCTGGTCTTGAACTCCTGGGCACAACCGACTCTCTCATCTCAGCCTTCCATAGTGCTGGGATTACTAGTGTGAGCCACTGCACTCAGCTACTTCTATAGTCAATTATGATTGTGATCATTTTTTCTATGACTGTTTTCAACCCATTCCCCACTTCCTCTACCATTCTGATTTTCTCCTCTGAGGCCCCTTTACCTCTTGGATTCCTACATACATCCAGGAGCCTGAATTCCTGCCTTCCAGAACACCAACCACCCAGACCCCACTGTACTCCTTTATCCCTTCCCTTTCTGGCTCAATTTCTCTGGATGTTCTCTCTGCACCTCTGAGAAGGCACAATTTTCTAGCATATGTTATCTCACGGCATCTCTCATCTACACTGAGCTAGTTATTTTTATCTCTAAGTGCATCCAACCTTAATTGCTTGATTAAACCCCCATCTTCCTAAAGTTCATTCAAGGTAAATTGGCAGCCAGGGTTCCTAGTGCATCCTACTTGTTAGGAAGCTGATATTGTCTTTCACAAAGCTAAATGCTCTTATCACTAAATTTTTTATTCAAGTAAAAACTTTAAACCACTTCTCTCCAAAAGAGCAAGGACAAGCATTTGGATCCCTTGTCTCCATAAATACATCCAAGCAGGGTTACACCCAAGTCAGGATTTTAGGAACATTTTATTGATCTGGCTAATTTTCAGGAATGTGTTGATCAGCAATCTGATTGGGGCAGGATCTTGGAAGATATGACTCATGGGAAGACGCATGTTCTATTGCCTGTTGTTCTGTTGGAGTACTGTCTGGATGTTGGGAGTTGGAACCTTGGCAAAGTTGCCATTTTAGACAAGGAGGAAAGGGGCCCTGGGATTGGGCAACAGGATAGGCCTGGGAGCTGTTGAGGAAGCTTTGTGCTGGCATGCAATAGCCCATGAAAATAAACTAGGAGATAAGAGGAGGGGCAAAATACTGTTCCTCAGTTCCCTTCAAATATCTCCATGCTATCATGAGTTAGGGGTTTTGTTATTGGGGACCAGTACTTCAATTACTCAGGAGAGTCTTGTTTTAAAAAAGATTTGGGATTCCAGGAAATTGTTGCAAGGTACAGTTTTACAGCATACCATATATGAATGAAGCAACTTTTGCACATTCTCAGGTGTGATCTACACACCTCCCCATATATACTATGCATGTGCAAATGTTTCCCATGCTTTCCATCATGTGTTCCCAAGGCTGCTTTCTGTTCTCTGCTTTTGGTGGTCAAGTTCAGGCTGAGTGGATGATGCACTAATTCAAATATTCCTTTTGTAAGAGAGAAAGGTATGTGGTATGTGAATAGGGCTGACCTGTGCAACCAATAGGATATTGTGGAAATAATGGTGTGGGACTTTCCAGGCTAATTCCTAAAAGATATCGTGAATTCTGCCTTGTATTGTCATGAATCACTTACTCTGGGAAGTCAGCTGCCATGTTGAGAGACAATCGAGCAGTCTCATGGAGAAGTACGAAGGGGACCCCAAAAAACCTGGAATTATCTTTTTGGAGAGTGAGCTTCTTGTAGTACAGGCTTCCTTCACTGGGTAGGTTTTCTATGAACCCATTGGCATCAGTATACTGGCTAGCATTGTTGTGAGAGGCTACATTCAGCTTCAGTGAATTTTTTTATTTTTATTTTTAGATTCTTTCAGTGTATTTGTCCATTTCATGATAGGAGATTTACAAGCACACTTACTCACACTGTGCTGAGTGTTCAGTAATTTTTGACCAAAAAAAAGCATGACTCCCCCATACCCCCCATGATTCACCCAATCTCTCCCTGAGTGACTTTTTTTGTTTCCCTGGATGACAAATAGTACTCAAAGAGAAAGTCTTTGCCAATATGGAAGACATGAAACAAAAAATGACAGAAGCACTAAAAAGCATCAAGAATGACAGGTTAAAAAGCTGTTTTGAACACTGGAAATGTGTCTTGATACGTGTGTATTGCATCCAATGGAGAGTACTTTGAAGATGAGTGAAGTTTTAACATGTAAGAATACACAATTTTTTATAAATAAATTTCATTTTTGGAGAGTCTCTTCTCATATATGTGGTGGGAATCTGAGGCCTTCTGTCAAGAACTATGTGAGGAGTCATCTTGGAAGTTGATCCTCCAACCCCAGTCAGGCCTTCAGATGACTGCTGCCCTGGGGAGGATTTTGACTGACATCTCATGGTTTCCTGACCTTCAAAAACTGTGTAATATAATACACGTTAATTGTGTTTATGTTATGGATAATTTATTAAGCAGTAAGAAATAACTAATTTTTTTTACTGAGATTAAATTCATATAACTAAGAATTTACTATTTTGAAGTGCTAATTCATTGGCATTTAGTACTCTCACAAAGTTATGCAATCATTATAGAAAACTTCATAGTTGTTAAGTGGTTAATTCCCATTTCCCCTTCCCTCCACCTCTGTCAATCACCAATCTGCTTTCTGTATGTAAGGATTTACCTATTATGGATACTTCATACAAATAAAATCATGCAATAGATACCCTTTTGTGTCTGTATTCACTCAGCATAATGTTTTCAAGGTTCATCCATGTGATAACATCTATCAGTATTTCATTTCTTTTTATAGCTTAAAAATACACCTTTGTATGTATACATCATTTTTTGTTACTCATCTACTGTTGACAGAAATTTTGGTTGTTTCCACTATTTGGATATTGAGATTAATGCTGCTGAGAATGTGTGTGTACATATATATGTTTGGGTATTTGCTTTCAATTATTTGGGATACATACCTAGAAGTGGATTGTTCAGTCATACAGTAATTTTATGTTTAACTTTTTGAGGAGCCATCAAGTCATCCTCACGAATACTTATTTTTTTATTATAGCCCACCAATTGGGAGTGATATCTCGTTGTGGTTTTGGTTTGCATTTTCCTAATGAAGGAATATGTTATTTAAAACATCAGTTATCGAGGTGTAAATTTGGTCCATGAAAGGAATGACACATTGAAGTGTCACAGTCATTAACTAATTAGTTCACTTGCTCCTCGAACAAACATTCCTTGAGCATCTTTTACAGAATATTCCCTGGGTGCTACAGAGGTGAATTAGACAAAGTCTTTTCCCCCAAAGAGTTTTGTCAACTGAGGGAAAATGGATATTTATCTTAGCATAAATGTGTAATCTATTCCAACTGTAGGCAGTTTTGAAAGGGACATGAGGAAGTATTAGAGGACTTAACCTCACATCAAGGAGGGCAAGAACCAAGTTCATGAATCAACATACCAACTTCATGGTTCTGTCCAGGGCTAGACCTTCCTACGCCAATTGAATGAGCACTTGTGGCTGCCACCCATTCTTCTTCATCTGTCTGCACAATCAGGTTCCCTTGGGACTGACCTGGTTTTCCCTCTCTGGGAAGACAGCCCAGTTGACAATATACCTGCTTGCTTGGCGTAAACTTGTACTTGGGGAAGTTGGCTTCTTTGCCCATCAATCTCAGTTCCAAACTCTGAGCCTGGACTTTGGGTCAGGCTTCATTCATTTGTGCCCCTGGCATGGGCAGTCTTTACCTGCACCAAGAATGGCCTCCACCTGTTCTGATGATGTCGTACTCCTGTTCAGGCAACTGAGAAGTGGCCTTTGGGCTAAGATCTTGAAGAAGAATGGGCAAGGTGGGTTAGGAGTGTGGGTTGTGGAGGGAAAAGTAGCCTGATCCACTGCTTTGTTTTACTGGGCACTGAAAGGTTTCCCAAGATGTGGAATTTTCAGTGCTAATAAGAAAGTGCCAGGCAAGCCAGGAATGATGGGTCACTCTAGGAGAAGGGAAGATGGTGTCCCTGGCACAAGGGTGGGATAAGTTCAAGTGCTCTGTTGGAAAGGCTACAAGAGCCAGGCTGGATAGAGCCTTGTAGGCTGGGGCTGCAGTGTGCTCTATTGCCTGTGCAACAGGAGGCCACCAGAGGGTCTTTGCAAAAGGCTTTCCAGCTCTCGTGTGGAGAATGGGTTGGAGGCCAGTAAGAGTGAAGTGTGGGGATCCATCATCTCCAGGTGAGGAGGGTTATAAAAGGTGGTTTGGGTTCTATGAAGGTTCTGTCAGATTCACTCCAGGCCTTAAGGGTATGAGGCGCTACATTATTGTTCCCTTGTGCCTGGAGGCTGGGCAGAGAGGGCAGACTATAGTCCTACCTTATTTCAGTTAATACAAGCACTTACTGCAAATCGCTAAGTGGGTGAGATCGGAGTGGTTTCTTGATAAAGAGAGAGCTTGTCAAAGGGGATTTCTTAGCCATTTTTTTTTACATAAAATCAATAGAGGTGTTAATCCTCAACCTGGATAACAGAATAATTTAACTGCAGACTTTGACTTTAAACTCCACTGCAGATTAACCACCTGTCAAGGACCTCAGCTGACAGCAGACAAGCCTGGATGATGAAGAATGTCAGGCATTCATGGAGGGACCGTGGGACACTCCTGGCCTGACTCTTCCCTATGGTGAGCACAGGAGCAGTGCTGATGAGCTCCTGATGACCCTGGGCACTTTTTTGCCACCATCATAACCCACAGAGCAGGAAGAAGCCTGTTTTGTGCCAGGTTATGTGGGGCGGGGGGGATTTCCTGGCTCTGACTCTTCAAGGCAAACTCTGTGACCTAAAAAGAGACTAGTGGATAAAGGAACATCATCAAAATAGTTTTTTTCTTTTAAGTATAAATTTTTTCAATAGATTGACAACATTACTAGGCACCTTGAAATTAAAGTTGACTTTACCACTCTTACAATGCTATGATTATTCTTGCATAATCTCTCCTGGTATTTTCTTATGTGAATTCATCTACTATCATAGTTTCTGTAAATGACAGCGTGTTCTGAATTTTTTATTATTATATATTTCAATCAATAATTCACATTCTGATAGAAGAGCGATTACTTTTGCTAATTATATACATAGCATTGCAATGAACATGTTTGTGTGAAAAACAATGGTTCTTGCCTGGCACATTGGCTTACACCTGCAATCCCAGCACTTTGGGAGGCCGAGGCAAGAGGATTGCCTGAGACCATGGGTTTGAGATCAGCCTGGGCAACTTGGTGAGACCCCATCTCTATAATAAGTCAAAAAAATTAGCCAGGCGTGGTAGCGCATGCCTGTAGTTTCAGCTACTTGGAAGGCTGAGGCAGAAGGATCGCCTGAGCCCAGCTGGTTGAGGCCGTGAGTGTTCCACTGCACTCCAGCCTGGGCCGGACTAAAAAAAACAAAAAGAAAGAAAAAAGAAAAACAATGTTCTTGTCTTGTATCATTCCTTAAGATAAACTCCTTGAAGAAGATCTAAGTCAAAATGTTTAATGCCGGGTTCGGTGGCTCAGCCTGTAATCCCGCGCCTTTGGGAGGCTGAGGTGAGTGGATTGCCTGAGCCCGCGGGTTCGAGACCCGCCTGGGCAGCGAGACCTCATCTCTACAATAAATCAAAAAAATCAGCCGGGCGTGGTAGCGCATGCCTGCAATTCCGGCTACTTGGAAGGCTGAGGTGGAAGGATCGCCGGAGCCCAGCAGATTGAGGTTGGCCACTGCACTCCAGTCTGGGCGACAGAGTGAGACTCCAACTCAAAAAAAAAAATGTTTAAACACATTATGATATATGTATATTATTACTATCAAACTGCTTTCTAAAGTATTGTATTAATTTTCACATCCACTCATAGTGTTCGGGCATACAAATTTTACAGTAACAAGTATTATCTTTTATTTTTTAGTTTTGTAATTTAGTATGTGTGACATAATATCTTGTTCAATTTTATTTTCTTGATAATTGATTAGATTATTTTATGAGATCCTTGGCTCCTTCTTTCCTTCCTTCCCTCTTTGCTCCTCCCCTCTCTTCCTCCCTCCTCTCCTCCCTCCTTCTTCCCTCCTTCCTTTCTTTCTTCCCTTTCTCTCTCTCTTTTTCTTTCTATCATGTGCAATGTGCAATTCTTGATGAGGCTCAGCTTCCTCTTCTTTATAATAGGGATAACAGCAGTATTATCTAATAAGATTATTATGAGAATCAATCAGAGTAATGTTGGATAGTGGTCACGGGCTTGAGTTTGGATGTCATCAGACTTCCTGGTTTGGGATGCTGGCGTTGAAATTTTATTTTATTTTATTTATTTTTTATTTTTTGAGTTGGAGTCTCACTCTGTCGCCCAGACTGGAGTGCAGTGGCCGCTCCCGGCCACCGCCACCTCGACCTGCTGGGCTCCGGCGATCCTTCCGCCTCAGTCTTCCGAGTAGCTGGAACTACAGGCGCATGCTACCACACCCGGCTGATTTTTTGATTTATTGTAGAGATGAGGTCTCGCTGCCCAGGCGGGTCTCGAACCTGCGGGCTCAGGCAATCCACTCACCTCAGCCTCCCAAAGGCGCGGGATTACAGGCTGAGCCACTGAGCCCGGCTCTGGCTTTGAAATTTTAAAGCTGATGTCATATTGCCAAGAGTAGGTGGGACTGGTGATATTGTTGTGGCTGTCTTTGGCACATACTATTTCTCATATTAATTGTTTTCTTCTTTAAATACATTTCTAGTTACACAAATAATGCATCCTGTTAAAACATGAAGCATAAGGCCAAAGTCCCTTTGGACCACCAGCACCTCAATCACAGTCTCCTCTCCAAAGGAGATCACTGCGTTCTATGTGGCAGGTATCTGTCAGAATTTTGGTATGCATGTATACATATGTGCATACGTGCATGCCTACACACATCCAAATAAAATCTGTAGTGTTTCACATAAATAGCATCATACTACATATATTTTATTTCAACATTTTTTCCACTTAGTATATTTAGAGATTGTACTTTGTCACGCATTGAGATCTATTTTATATATCTGCATTTTTACATAGCAATTGCATAGTATAGATATATTGTTTATTGAATGATCCCCTATTCACCATTAGAGAACGAGAGTGTAATTTTCCTCAGGTTCTCACTAAAAATTATAGAAACATTTTTTATTTTGTCAATCAGATTGATTAAAATGGTATCATTGCTGTTATACTTTGCATTTTTCTGATTATCGATGAGTATTTCATCTTTTCATAAGTTTGCTGACCATTTGCTTATCTTACGTGAATTGCTTATTTTTATACTTTGCTCCTTTTTAATTGGGTCATTGAAAAAAATTGATTTAAAAAAATGTGTTTTATATACTATTTCTTTGTTGCAAATTTTTCCTCTTAGACTTTAACTTATCTTTTGACATTATTTATGGTCTTTTATTGCACAGAATTTTCCTGTTCTGATTCATTTATTTGCACCTATCATTTTATTTAAGATTTTTTTTTTTTTGAGTTGGAGTCTCACTCTGTTGCCCAGACTGGGGTGCAGTGGCCGCTCCCAGCCACCGCAGCCTCGACCTGCTGGGCTCCGGCGATCCTTCCACCTCAGCCTTCCGAGTAGCCGGAATTACAGGCGGGCTACCACGCCCGGCTAATTTTTTTATTTATCATAGAGATGAGGTCTCACCCAGTTGCCCAGGCGGGTCTCGAACCCGCGGGCTCAGGCAATCCACTCACAGATTTTTTTTTTTTTTGAGTTGGAGTCTTACTCAGTTGCCCAGACTGGAGTGCAGTGACCGCTCCCAGCCACCACAACCTCACCTGCTGGGCTCCAGCGATCCTTCTGCCTCAGCCTTCCAAGTAGCTAGAACTACAGGCACGCGCTACCACGCCTGGCTAATTTTTGATTTATTGTGGAGATGAGGTCTCACCAAGTTGCCCAGGCGTGTCTCGAACCCGCGGCCCAGGATTACAGGCTGAGCCACTGAGCCTGGCTTATTTAAGATTTTTTAAAAATTTATTTAGGAGCCTTCCCTCCGTCTAAAATATTTTCTTCTAATACTATTTAGTCATAATTTTAGAGTTTAAATCTACAATTCATTTAGGATTTAGGTTTGTGTATATATCATTTAGGTTTTAATGGACAGCCTGTTGTTTAAATGTCATCTATTGAACCGATTTGAAATATCACCTTTACTGTATGATAGATTCTTCTATACGCAAATATGATTCTAGATTTTCCACTGGGTTACATAGATCTATTTGTCTATTCTTGTTGACAATATCACAGTTTTTATAACTATAACTTTCTAATATTGTTTTTCTCCCCCTCTATCCTAGTTTTAAAATTTGTCTTGGCCATTCTTGCTCATTTATTATTCCATATGAATTTTAGTTTTATCAAGGACTCTTGACTGGCAGTGCATTGACTTATTAACTAATTTGGGGTGGAATTAACAAATCATTTTCTCTTTGTAAATTTGCCAAGTCTTTGTTTCCTCTTTCTATTCACCATCCCTTAACTACAGCAAGCCATTCACAAAGTGACCACAAGGTGGGTGTAAGAACAAGGAAGGTGAATGTCAGACCCTTTTGGTGCTTCTTGAGAGACCAGATAAGAGGTACAAAGGAAAGGAGATTGCGTCTGCTGTACAGGAGGCTGCAATTAATTGCAGATAATAGCTTAAACGTATCTTGCCTAGCTTACAGACATTTCATTGTCATTGCTTCCCTTGGAATGGGTGAAGAAGATAATCTTTCTCCATTTCATAGATGATAAAGTAAAGCCCAGAGATGAGTTTTTTACAAAGAGTACACAAAGCCATGTCCTTCCATGTCAAGATTATCCTTCTCTACATTTTCTGAGAGGGATTAAAAAAATACATGGAAATTAAAATCCAAAGCAATGATAGGAAAGTTGTGCAGGACCATCATCCATATGTTCAAAATCTTGGCATCAATTACTCCTGCTTCTTCTCTCCAGTCACTGTTTAGGTAGTCACCAAACCTGGGTAATTTTTCTTTCTGGTATATCTCACATCTGTCTTTCATCTCCTCCCGATGTCATCATCGTCATCTTCATCTCACTCCTGGACAGTTTCCCCTCTATTCTACTCCTTCCCCAGGGCAATCATGTTTATTAATTAGAGATGGGGGAAATAGGGACAAATGAGGTTATTTTTTTCCCAGAATGGTGTACCATGTTGTACCTGGGGTTAAGTGGGAAACTGTGTTGGGTGGGAGTTGGCTTCAAAGGCAGGCAGGACATTCTGGGAAGATGTGGGTGGGTTGATGGACAGATGTCAAGGACATGTCCATAGCATCTCTCTTGATTCCCACTGGGTAACTCACAAAGAACCTCCTGAAGTGTCTCCAAAGGGCAAGGCATCATTATCTGTTGAACCCAGGGTGTGGGGAGAGCAGACAAGAGGACAAAAAACCAGGCAATTCCTGGCAGTACCCTGCAGCACAGGGCGGCCCCTCTGTTTCCTCTCATAAAAAGGTTGCGGAAGAATGAGCACCTTCATTGGGGCCTGTTTTCCAAAATGACTCTCACTGAGTCACTGTGGAAATGTGACTCTGGGCTGCGCTGCTGAGCACCTGCTGTTTCAACTTCCTGTAGCCTTAAGAGGAGAAATCAGAAGATTCAGTGTTGCCTTATAAGGCAAATTGGGGCAATTCTTTGAGAAGGAAGGACTGTGACTCAGAGAGCTGCAGGGGCTGAGGGGAGGTGGCTGTGCACGGCTCAGAGGGTTGAACACATGTGCATGTGCATGCATGCATTCACTAGCAGGGGACAAAATTCCCTCACCCATCTCACATACACGTGTATACTCTTTGTCTTTTGTGAATTCTTTTTCTCTTAAACGCACAGAACCTGGATTCATCTGTACCAATACGGTGGTGATGCGGAGTTGGGGAGGTGTTTATTCTCACCCTTCAGGCAGTAGCTCTGTATGAAGAATGTCTCTAAAAAAAGGACATAAGACCTAAGTTTGCTTGTGATGCGTTAAAGCTCAGAGGTCATCCCTATCCAACTCTCCATGTCATTCCCCAGCAATCTGCCTCAACGATCCAAAACAGGGACTCAAATATAGGGTGGGAAAAGTCCTGGGCTTCCAAAGAAACACGCCAGAGTTCCTCAGCTTCTGCTTCAGCAGAGGGAGGCTCTCTGCCTCCTCCTCAACACTCTCCCGTGGTGTCTACCCAGGGCTGCTTCTCTAAGACCCCCACCCACCTCCTATTCATTCCCTGGAGCAGAGACTGGGATGGATAAAAGTTTACACAGCGACTGTCTCTTTCTTAGTCGGGAATTACTCCAGATCCTGCACTCCACATACTTCAAAACTTGCATTTCAGATACTTCCTTTGCCTCTCTGATCCACAGCTCTTTGCCCAGGTCCATTCACTTTAAAGACTACATCTGAGTCACCTGTTTCACTCACATCTAGTACTGCACTTTCCTCCTGAGCAACTAACTGAGGACGACAGGGGAAAGTTCTGGTGAGAATAGGTCACTCCATAGTACCCTCAACTCCAGGCTACTAAAGCAATCAGTTTAGTCTCCTCCATCAGGTGAGGACAATGGCTTTCAATAGCATATTAAATATGTATTTTGTGTTGAAAAAAAGAGAATCAGAGAGGTTTTGCAACTTATTGAAGTCACACCTGTTGTTTTTGTGGCTCCTTTCAAACCAACTAATGATCATAGAAGTCACAACTTACTGAATGTTCCCTATGACTCCAACCTGCTGCTAATCTCTTGCCATATATCATCTCACTTAATTCTTATTATTATTGTTATAAATTTCTGTTATTCTACAAAGGATGAGGAAACTGAGGCTAAGATGAATTTTGTAGCGTGGTCAAAATCTATTTCCATAATTTATTCTATTACTTATTCTATGCAGTTGTATTATAAAAATCAGTATTAATGAAATTATAACATTGTATTATGAAACTCATAATTTGAGTCTTAAAGCTACTCTGTATCTTGCATGTGGGAATTCAGATCTCAAAAAAAAATTTTAGAGGGTGAAAATGTTAGAGCTAGAAGACATTATCAAATGTCTGCCCATGCTGGACCTTCATACCACCCCTTCCTTCTCTACAATCACCCTGCATGTGTGGGTGCTCACATGCACACACACACACACACACACACACACACACACACACACACATACGCAAATATACATACACACACCGCTGATTTTCGGTGTCACCTCCCGTGGAGAAAAAGATTCTCAAGGGGGTCAGCAACAGTTTAAACCTGTTCCCATGACAACAATGTCGCCTGCACCAAGAGGTCTATTCCAATTTCCTCACCGAATTAGGAAAAAACTGAGCATTAGAGGTAGCTAGGTTCTACTAGGGTGTCTAATTTTAAAAACTAAACATCATGCTAGTCAACTTGATGTCATCACTTCTCATGATTTTGTTAAAAAGATAAACACTGGAATGTTCACCAGTTAGGGTTTTTTAATGTTCAATGTAACAATGCAATTTTGATCAAATAAATTAACATATTTTAATGGTCTCATTTGGTGAGAACAATGTGTTGGAAGGAAGACTAGGTGGAGTAGAATACAAAGTACATTTCGCCAACAAATAGGCACCAGTTCCATAATAATTATGTGCAATTTATTTTTATTTTGTCACAGTTACAAACTTATACAGAAATTGCAAGTAGGAGGAAAAGAGCTTTATTTTCCTGACCGATTTCCTGATCAAAATTGCCACTTTGATACACATTATCTGAATAATTTTTTAAAATTTTTATAGGTGCATGATAGGTACCTTATGAGGAACATGTGACATTTTGATATGTGCACATAATGTGTAATGATCAAATCAGGGTATCTGGGCTATTAATCACCTCAAATATTTATTATTTCTTTGTTTTGAGAGCATTCCAAATCCATTCCTCTAATTATTTTGAAATACCCAATAAATTGTTGCTAACTATAGTGACCCTATGGTGCTAGAAACCCTAGATCTTATTCTTTTTATCTAACTATTTTTGTACCCATTATCAAACCCCTTTTTATACCCCTGCTCCACTATCCTTCCCAACCATCACATGACTCTCTACCTTCATGGGATCAATTTTTTGTAGCATCCACATATGAGTGAAAACTTATGATATTTGTCTTTCTGTGCCTGGCTTATTATACTTAACATCATGTCCTCCTATTGCATCCATATTTTTGCAAATGACAGGATTTCAATCTTTTTTATGGCTGAATAAGATTCCATTGTGTATATATAACATTTTAAAAATTCATTTATCCATTGATGGAAACATAGGTTGATCCCCTATCTTGGCTATTGTGAATAGTGCTACAATAAATATGGGAGTGCAGGGATCTCTTTTATACACTGATTTCCTTTCTTTTGGAGATATATCCAGCAGTGGATTGCTGGATCATATGGTAGTCACATTTTTAGATTTTTTGAGGTACATCTGCTTGGTACACTGTTTTCCACAGTGTCTGTACTAATTTACATTCCCATCGATGGTGTGTGGGTATTTCCTTTTCCTGCATTCTTGACAGCATCCATAATTTTTTTGTCTTTTTGATAAAAGTAATTTTAACCAAGGTAAGATGATATCTCACTGTGGTTTTGATTTGTATTTCTCTATTGGCCATTTGTAAGTCTTCTTTTGAGAAATGTTTGTTCAGATTTTTCACCCATTTTTATTCTAATCAATTTTTAAACTATTGAATTTTTTTGAGTTTCTTATATATTCTGGTTATTAATCCCTTGTCCATTGAAAAGTTTGCAAGTATTTTCTCCCATTCTGTAGGTTGTCTCTTCAGTTTTGTTGATTATTTTCTTTGCTGTGCAGAAGTGTTTGAGTTTGATGTAATCCCATTTGTCTATTTTTACTTTGATTGCTTATGCTTTTGAGGTCTTACTCAAGAAATCTTTACCCAGACCAATGTCCTGAAGCATATCTCCAATGTTTTCTTCTAGCAATTTTATAGTTTCAGGTATTAGATTTCAGTCTTCAATCTGTTTTGATTTGATTTTTGTATCTAATGAGAGATAGGGGTCTAGTTTTGTTCTTCTGCATGTGGAAATACAGTTTTTCTAGCACAGTTTGTTGAAGAAACTGTCCTTTCCTCGATATATGTTCTTGGTGCCTTTGTTGAAATTGGATTAATTGTAAATGTGTGAATTTATTTATGGGCTCTCTTCCCTACTCCATTGATCTATGTTTCTGCTTTTATGCAAGTACTATGCTGTTTTGGTTACTACAGCTTTATAATATAACTTACAATCAAGTAATATGAGGCCTTCAGCTTTGTTCTTTTTGCTCAGGATTGCTTTGGCTACTTGGGCTCTTTTGTGATTCTATATACATTTTAGAATTGTTTTTTCTATTTCTGTGAATAACATCATTGGTATTTTGATAGAGATTGCACTGATTAAATCTGTATTTTGGGTAGTATGGACAGCATAACAATATTGGTTCTTCTAATTCATGAACATGGAATATTGTTCCATTTTCATATGTACGTTCTCTTCAATTTCTTTCCTCATTGTTTTCTAGCTTTCCTTGTAGGGATTTTTCATTTCTTTTTTAAGTTTATTCTGAGATACTTTAATTCTTGTAAATGGGATTGCTTTCTTGGTTTCTTTTTCAGATTATTTGCTATTGGCATATGGAAATGCTACTGATTTTTGTATGTTGATTTTGTATCTTTCAATTTGCTGAATTTGATTTGTTTATTAGCTCTAATAATTGTTTTGTAGAGTCTTTAGATTTTTCTAAATATATATTATTGTCTGCAAACAAAGATAATTTGATTCCTTTCTTTCTAATCCGGATGCCCTTTATTTCTTTCTCTTGTCTAATTGTTCTGATTAAAATGTCCAGTACTATGTTGAACAAAATTGGTGAAAGTGGTCATCCTCATCTTGTTCCAGATGTTAGTAGAGAGAATTTCAGTTTCCCTGTTCAATATGATACTAGCTGTGGGTTTGCTGTATATGGCTTTCATTATTATGAGGTATTATGTTCCTTTTAGACCTAATTTGTTGAGAGTTTTTATCATGAAGGTTGTTGAATTATGTTGAATGTTTTTGTGGCATCAATTGAAATAATATGGTTTTTGTCTGTCATTCTATTGATATGATGTATGATGTTAATTGTTTTGCATATGTTGAACCAACCTTGCAACATTGCATTCTTGGGTGAGTCTTGGATGAGTCTTACTTGATCATTATACATGATCTTTTCAATGTGTTGTTTAATTTAGTATTTTATTGAGAATATTTGCATCTATGTTCATCTATGTTTATTTTGTTGTTGCATCTTTTTTAGGTTTTAGTATCAGGATAATGTTGACCTTGTAGATGTGTTTTGAAGTATTCCCTCTGTATTTTTTTTGAAGAATTCCCTCTGTTTTTTTTTTGGAATAGCTTGAGTAGAATTCACTTCAGTTTTATTTTAAATGTTTGGTAGAATTCAGCAGTGGAACCTTCTGCCTCTGTGCTTTTCTTTGGTAGGAGAGTTTTTATTACCATTTTAATCTCATTGCTTGTTATTGGTTTATTCAGATTTTCTATTTTTTTAACGAAAAAATCTTGGTAGGTTGTATGTGTCCAGGAACTTATGTATTTCTTCTAGGTTTTCCAATTTGTTGATGTACAGTTGTTCATCACAGTCTCTAATTATTCTTTGTATTCCTGTGGTTTCTCTTATTATATCTCATCTCTTGTTGCTGATTTCATTTATTTGGGTAGTCTCTTTTTATTCTTAGTATAGCTAAAGCTTTGTTGATTTTGTTTATTGTTTCAAAAAATGAATTTACATTTCATTGATTTCTGTATTTTTTTACACTCAGATTTATTTATTTCTGCTCTGATCTTTATTTCTTTTATTTTATTAACTTTGGACTTGATTTGTTCTTGCTTTACTATTTTCTTGATGTGCATCATTACATTGTTTAAAGTCTTTTCACTTTTTTTTATATAAATGATTATTGCTTTAAACTTCTTTCTTAGTATTGCCTTTGCTGTATTGTAAAAATTTGATATGTTTTATTTCCATTTTCACTTGTTTAAGAAACTTAAAAATTTCCTTCTTTGACCCATTGATCATTCTTAAAAATGTTGTTTAATGTCCATGTTAGTGTAGTTTATAATATTTGTCTTGCTATTGATTTCTTTTTTTATTCCATTATGATAAAAGAAACTTGATATGATTTCATTTTTTAATTTTTTGAGACTTATTTTATGGCCTAACATACAGTCTATCCTTCAGAATGTTCCATGTGTGGAGAAGAAGAATGTGCACTCTGCAGCTGTTGGATAAAATAATCTATATGTTGGAATTATTTGTTCTATAGTGCATATTAAGTCTAATGTATCTTTGTTGATTTCTTGCCTAATCTGCCCAATGCTGAAAATGAAGTATTGAAATTCCCAAATATTATTGTATTGAGGTCTATCTTTCTCTTTAGCTCTAATAATATTTGCTTTATATATCTGTGTGCTCCAGAATTTGGTACATGTATATTTACAATTGTTACATTTTTTACTGAATTGTCCCCTTATCATTTTTGTCTTGAAATCTATTTTGTCTGATATAGATACAGCTACTTCAGATATGTTTTGGTTTCCATTTGCATAGAAAATCTTCTGTTCCTTCATTTTCAGTCTGTGTGTGTAAGTGATTTTCTTTGATAGTATATTTTAATTTCTTGTTTTTTATATTTTGTGTATCTATTATAGGTTTTCATTTTGTGGTTATCATGAGACTTGCAAAAAACTTATAACCAACTGTTTTAAACTGATGATGACTTAACTCTGATCATAAAGAAAATAAGCAAAAGAAAACAAAAAACTTTACACTTTCACACCATTTCTCACTTTCTTGACTTTTGATATCCCTGCTTATATCCTTTATATTGCATATCTCTTAATAAATTACTATAATTATAATTTTTCATAGGTTTGTACTTTAGACTTAAAACTAAAGATGAAAGTGATTTGCACACTGCAATTGCAGTATTCAAATATTCTGTATTTGTCTATGTACTTACTTTCACTGGTGAGTTTCATATTTTCAGGTGATTTATTGTTGCATCTTTTTCTTTCAGATTGAAGAACTCCCTCAGTATTTCTTGTGAGACAGATTTGTCATTGATGTATTCCCTCAGCTTTTGTTTGTCTGGGAAAGCCTTTATTTATCCTTCATGTTTGAGGATATTTTAAGTTGAAAGTTTTTTCTTCTGCACTTTGAGACCATCATCTCAGTTTCTCCTGTCCTGTAAGGTTTCCACTGAGAAGCCTGCTTCCAGGTGTACTGGAGATCCTTTGTATGTTATTTGCTTCTTTTCTTTTTCTGTTTTTAGAATCTTCTCTTTGTCCTTGACCTTTGAAACTTTGATTATTATATGCTCTGAGATATTGTTTGGATTGGGTTTGCTTGGTGTTCTTTGGCCTTCCTGTACCTGGGTATTCTTATATTTTTCTAGATTTGCAAAATTCTTTGTTATTTGAATAAACTTTCTATCTGATTTCTTTCCCTACATCCCCTTTAAGGCCAATAACTTAGATTTGCCCATGTAAGGTTATCTTCCAGATCCTGTAGACATATTTCATTCATTTTTATTCTTTTTATTTTTTTCCCCTCTGGCTGTGTATTTTCAAATAGCCTGTCTTCAAGCTCACTAATTTTTTTTCGGTTTCATTATTTCTGCAGTTGAGACACTCAAAGAATTTTTCAGTTTGTCAACTAAATTTTTCAGCTCTGTTTGACTGCTGTGTTTGATTTTTTAAAATTATTTCAACTTCTTTGTTAATTTCTCTGGCAGAATTCTGAATTCCTTCTCTGTGTTTTCTTGAAACTCATTGATCTTCATCAAGAGCTCTACTTTGAATTCCCGGTAAGAGAGGTCACATATCTCTGTCACTCCAGGTTTGGTCACTGGTACCTTATTTAGTTTGTTTAGGGTTATATTTTTCCTGTATATTCTTGATGCTTATAGATATTTGTTGAAATCTGGACAATGAAGATTAGGTATTTATTCAAGTCTTTGCATTCTGGCTTTGTTTTTGCCCATTCTTCTTGAATGGGCTTTCCAAGAATTCAAAGGTGATTGAGTGTTGTTACCTAAGCATATAGTCACGACAGCCATTTCACCACCAAGATGCACCATGAGGCAAGGTACACACTGACTCTTGCAGACTCCTAGATACACTGTCCTGGTAGACTTGGTGAAGATAAAGGAGAACTATTTAGATTTTTTCAGACAAAGCACCTCACTCTCTTCCCTCCTTTCCCCTCAAGTAGAAAGAATTTCTTTCAATGCTGAAATGCCTAGAGTTGGGGTAAGGCTGATGCTGGCACTTCCATGGCTACCACAGTTTGTACCACACTGGGTTGCATCTCCTTTCCCCAAGCAGAAGGAGTACACTGCACTTCCTGGAGTTGGGGTGGAGAGGTGTAGGCAGCTGGTGTCACACTGGGTCATACTTCAAGTCCACAGTGAGACCAGTGCAGCAACAGGACTTGTTCAAGAACAGCAGTAGCTATGGTCTGACTACTACTCAAATGTATTTTAGGTCCCAGACCACTTTAGTCAGCTGGTGGTGAAACTGGCCAGGACTCGGGCTCCTCCTGCTGAGACAAAGAATTCCTCCCTGGTCCATGGCTAGTCTGAATGCTCCCACTATGGGCACCAGAAAAATTCTGCCCAGTGTTCTATTCCACTGTGAGAAGGTGGCCCTGGGTTCCACACTCACTTTTCTCTTCCTCCTCCAAGCACACAGATTCTCTGTGCTGCACTGCCAGAGTGGGGAGTGCAGGCAATGCAAGATTGTCCTTTCTATCCTCTTCAATATGTTTTCCTGTTATTATGTTTAAAAAAGATATTGTGATGACTCACCTGATTTTTTTGTTCTTATGAAAGTATTTTCTTGTGTGAAAAGTTGTTCAATTTGGTGTTCCTACCTAGAGGCAACAATACAGGAATTCATATGGAAACATAAATGGCCACAAATAGCCAAAACAATCCTCAGGGAAAAAAAAGCAGGAGGTGTCACACTCCCAGACTTTAAACTTTATTATAAAGCTACAATAATCAAAACAGCCTGGTATTGGTATAAGAACAGGCATATAGACCAATGGAATAGAATTGAATTACAGAAGCAAAACCTCAATTTCTCAACCAATTCATCTTCGACAAAGCCTCCACCACCAACCACTGGGGAGAGGAGAACCTATTCAGTAAATGGTGCTGGGAAAACTGACTGACCACATGCAGAAGACTGAAACACGATCGCTACTATCCCCATACACAAAAATCAACTTGAAATGGATCAGAGACTTAAACGTAAAACCTCAAACTATAGGAACCTTAGAAAATGCAGGAGACCCTCTTATGGAAATTGGAACTGGCAGCCAATTCCTGATCAAAACCTCAAGTGTCCATGCCATAAAAGATAAGATAGACAAGTGGGGTCTTATCAAGCTGACAAGCTTCTGCAAAGCCAAAGAAACCACCAAGAGAGCAGGGAGACAGCCCACAGACTGGGAAAAAATATTTGCCAACTCTATGTCTGGCAGAGGCCTAACGTCTAGGATCTACAAGGAACTCAAATGTGCTGAAAATAAAAAACAAACAGCCCCATTACAAAGTGGGCAAAATATATGAATAGACAGTTCTCAAAAGAAGACATATGAGCAGCCAACATATACATGAAAAAATGTTCAGCCTCACTAGTCATCAAAGAAATGCAAATCAAAACTACACGAGATACCACCTAGCTCCAGTCAGAATAACCATCCTCAATAACTTAAAAAATAACAGATACTCAAGTGAATGTGGCGAAAAGGAAGCACATCTACACTATTAGTGGGAGTGTAAACGAGTACAATCTCTGTGGACAACAGTGTGGTGATTCCTAAAAGTTTTAAAATTTGACCTTCCATATAACCCCCACGATCCCCTTACTGGAAATATACCCAGAAGAACTCAAATCACTCTATAAAAAAGATACCTGCACACAAATGTTTATCGCAGCATTGTTCACAATAGCAAGAACATGGAACCACCCTCAAAAGAGGACTGGATTTAAAAAATGTGGTACATATACACAACTGAATATTATGCAGCCATAAAGAAGAACAAAATCATGAACTTCGCAGCAACCTGGATGAATTTAGAGCCTATAATATTGAGTGATCTTTCACAGAAACAAAGAACTAAGTATCACATGTTATCACTCATAAGTGGACCTTGAACAACTGTCGTAATACCATAAGAAAAGGAATGACATAGTGGGAAACTGTGGGGTGTGGGGAGGTGGGATTGACAGTAGTCAAAATCTGCCTGGAGAAGGGGGTCACACCTCATCAACAAGGGTACTAGCACAATGACTATTTGTATACCTAACCCTGAATTGTACCCCACAATTAAAAAAAAGTTGGTGTTCCTGTGGTGAGGATGATAACTGGAGGGTTCTATTCAGTCATCTTGCTCTGCCTCCTCTTTCCTTTGACACAATCAGGAAATAGACACAGGTGCATTGTTTCCATATAATCCTTAAGTCACCAGTCAAGTTTGGCCTTTGATTCCATTAATGTCCTTTGTAGAAGAAGAATCCAGTTCAGAATCATGAGTTATTTGTCATTTCTGCTTAGGTTCTTCCGGTTTGGAACACTTCCTCAACCTTCCCTTCACTTTAACCTTAACACGTTTGAAGATTACCAGTGAAGCCAGTCATTTTGTGGAATGTATCTAAATTTCCAGTTTAGTTGATTGAATTTATTTATGATTGGATTCAGGTCATCATTCAAGCTGGATTCATCCCTGTCAGGAATATCAGTGAAGTGATGCGTGTTCTTCTTGTTACTCTACATCAGCTGATGCATGATTTTGTTTTGTTCTAACACTGGTGATGCTCACTGTGATCATTTGATTAAGGTGGCTTCTGCCAAAATTTCCCACTACGACTACTCTTTTTCCCTTTGTATTTACTAAGAATTTTGTTGAGAGATGCATGGGGAGCTATGTAAATATTCCATTTCTCATCAAATACTCAATTTATTTATTTATGTCAACATGGACTCTTGATGTTCCATTTTATTCAATAGGTTGTAATTCATTACTATTATTATTTATCTTGGTGCTCAAATTGTCCCTGATTTGGCCAGAGGGAGCACTTCACACTGGTTTCTGTGTCTACTTGACATGACTCATTCTTTGTGCACTTCCTATTGGTTGGTACAACAAGATGAGTCAGGCTCATCTTGCAATTTCCCTGTTCTGTTATTGGAATCAGTTGTTTCTTGAAGAATTATTGAAGCAATAATTCCTTTTACTTGAGAATGGTATTCAGAAGCCAAGATCTGGGCTCAAGATGTGTTCATTACTATTGGTATACTTCTGCTCCAGACCTTCTCAGTGGACAGAGCGAAGAAATATATGTATGCATATACATACATACATGCATATTTAGAAAAAATAATTTTCATCCTTAAAATGAAAATTTTAAAAATTAATACAGAAATATAAATGTCCACATAATGTATACATATGTTGACATCAATTTATTGTATATTGCTCTTGCCTATATCTATATCCAATGAAAACCATAGCTCACACCAATACCTTCAGTTTAAGTTTAATACCAGAATTTATTTTTAATTTTAATTTAGTTCCTCACTTTTCGTATTTGTAACACCCATCTCTGACAGCGATGAGCTGTCATCACTGGCTCCCATTAGCTTTTGTATATTTATCTATTTTTCTCAATCATCCTGCATGCAACCAGTCCCCCATGGTCACCAGCACCCTTTCCCCTGTGTGGATACCCTCCTCACTCACTCAAGCTTTAGTTGCTCACCTTGGCCTTTGCCCCCTCCACATAGTACGAACATCCTACTTGCCTGTTTAGATCTTGATGCACTGCCCTGTGCTATCATGATTCCCATGTTACTCTGTCTTCTCTGGCATACTTTGCTGTGCCTCACCTAATGGATGTAGGGCGATTGCTATTAAATTGTTCAGGAAGAGAAGGACATAGACTAGGAAGAACATATTTATTTATTTATTTATTGCAAGAAAAAGGAGAGGAGAGTTCTTCTACCATAGTGCTATGTTATTTGAATATTCTTCAAAGTGACTATATCAACTGGCTTAGAGTTAAAGGGAATAAATCTGGAATGATAGTTGGAACGTTTTGCACTAAAAGGTGTTCTCAAGAAGATAATCTCTGTTCAAAGACAGTTTTAACAAGCTGCAATGATTGGACCCAGAAATGACAGAAGTAATTTGTGAATAAGAACCCTGTGAAAATCTCTCATTGTGATTCATCTTTCAGACTCATAAGGGAGTTAGTAGGGAGTGTGGGCCGGGATTGAGCTATGGCTCTAATCTTGGTTGCACAACCCATTCATGAAGGATCCTAAGACAAATTTTTAACCCGTTGAGTGTCGGCCCTCTTGTGAATCAATCCTGATAATCCCTGGGCCTTCTTGAAGTCAGACAGCTGAGAATCCCCACAGCACTCTGTTTATTTATCACATCGTGTACCCTCCTTGAGGGTAAGGACTGTGTCTCCCTAATCATCTGTACTGTGCCAGGCTGAGTCTGGTGAATGTAAGCATCCAATTGGCCTTTGTGGTTGAATGAATGCATGGCCGAGTAGCTCTTTGCTTGTCAGGTCTCCCTCTTTGGAAGTATCCCCTCCTAACACAGATGAGAGCTCACGCCCAGATTGCACTGCCGAGAAGTCATGCTTATTAGGACAGCTGGTGCGCTGGAAGGGCTTATATCCACCCGCCTTCATAAAAATCCCCGATTCTTTGATAAGGAGAGGAAGTTGCTGCTGCAGGAATTTGATCTGAGATAACCCGTTCCACTGCTTTTGGTGGACTGTGGTGTGCGTCTGCAATGCGCAGCCACTTGTCGCATGAGGCAGCAGCCGTCACAAGCTCTAAAGGAATGTGTGTCCAATATTGAGTGCTGAAAGGCTGGAAGGAGAAGCAGATCCCAGGACGTGTCAGGGGTGGCTGAACTTCTGTGATGGAAAGGGTGTGATCCTCCCATGGCAGCAAGTGAAGGACAGGGTCATGAAGAAGAATGTGGAGAGAATTGAAAGGTCTTGCTTCTCTTTTCCAATATTTTATATCTGTTTCCCTTTAATTTTTCAACTTGGCCTTTCCTAACACTGAATTTTAAATAAGCTAAAAGTTGACAGCACCTCATGTGCTCATTTATGATCTTTACAGAGAGCACTGTCCCTTTGGAGATGAGGAAACAGACTATCATCTTATATCTTTAAGACAGCAGTCAAAGAAGCCCAGAGTCTTCAGTTTTACAGTACTGGTTGGGCATGAGGGTGGGAATCAAATTTTCAGAAGAGCCAGGTGGTTATCTCCTATTCTTGAAGGAGATAGCTTACACAGATCAAAAGTACCTTGACAAGCATCTTATCCATTCATTCAGATAATTTATTGGTAGAAAAATCCCTGGATTTGGTGACTGATGATCTGATTGTCCCAGCTTTGCCACCTACTGGTTCTTTCTAGGAGGAAAGGAAGACTAACTTTCTAGAGAAAGGAATCTCAGCTTCTCCATGTATGCAGTAAGCATTCTACTACTATGATGTGGCTCTGGCATGAAAGTGGATTTGTAAAAGATAAAGGGCTACAAATACATAAAATGAATTGTTGTTGACTTTTAAAACACACATGTTTCCTGGAGGACCAAACCTACTCTCATTCATTCTGTAGTGTAAATTGCATTAGAAGTTAACTGTCTCCAAATTCCTAACCATAATTAGCAGTAGAAAAATGAGAATCTGTTTCAGACCAAGCTTCTGCCAGGCTCACACCACCAGCTGATAGAGAAAGGGCAGTTGCAAGGAAGTTGTCATAAAGAGGTTTGCTGTTGGATGCCAATGTGATATGGTGGACATACTCTAGATCCATAGAGAGTTGGATAAAAAACTTAGTTATGTTAGTGACTGACCATGCCACCTGGGAAAAGTCATTAAACATTTTCAGGCCTAAGGTTTCACATGAACAATATAATGACACAACAAACGTTAGAAGATTACACAACTAGGAGAGCAGAGAAGGGAACTGTTAATGCTAAGAAACAAACCAACAAAAAACAAAGAAAATTCTTTCTGTATTTTTTTTGTATTCCAAAAGGTGCAGAACAATTTTGTCTTGCTGTAACATCTATCTTTGGGTCCTATCTCCACCTGATGTTTCCAGAAGTTCTGGAAAAAAGGGGCTTCATTTTACCAATACTCCTTTAGTCAGTCACCTCTGATCCTTATCAAGAATCTTCAACCTGTTGTACAAGAATCTCTTTTCCACATTAAGCTCCTGTCTTTTCAATGGGACCCAAGAAAGGCCTAGTTTCCAGACACATACAGTCAGGAAATAAGATACAAATTCATGAAAATTGAATAGCAATATAAAACATCAGTAGAAGAGATATATGCAATATGAATTGGTTCTGGTCTGAGTAATACAGTAGTAAATATTCCCATCAGAATTCTACGGCATCTGTGATTCAGGCAGTCTTTGGGCAGAGAAGACTGCCTGGTAGGTTACTTCTGACTATACTAGCAACAGTCACTGACTGGTAAAATGTCAACTAGTGAACCACTTGACTCCATCTTATTACAAATACTATTTCCCAAACTTCTGTCCTATAATTCACCATGCTATAAGTTTTACTTATAAATGTGTGCTGACAACTTTTGCAACTATTTATCAATGCTCTTTGAGCAATGGAATGATACAAGTAGTTCTCATAAGTCATTGGTACCAAAGGGCAATGCTAAATTTTTCCAAGGCATTATGGGAAGAGCATCATGAAGATGCCCATAAATGCTATCAGGCACTGCCTGTTGCATGAGCAAACCATTCAGTGAGAGGAGAGATACAGAGGAGTGTGACAGGGGTAAGCATGTGTGGGATAACTAAAATTAGTTTCCAATCTTAGATTCTCATTTCTGCCTTCTCAAGAATAGGTGTTATCATCCACAGTTTCCCCCATACATGGCCCATTCTGAAATAATTCCCATTTAGAGGTGTAAATGTCAACTGCCCTCAAAAAAGCTTCTGAAATTCTGATGATGAATGAACGTGTAACATTTCAAACAGATACTCTGTGGAATCTTTCACCACTGCCAGAAAGCAGCCAGGAAGAGAGTCATTGCCATATACTAAAGCAAGGTCTGGTTTCTGGCCTTGTAGAGTAATGTCTCAAAAGTACAGGAGTATATTTGCAGGTTAATATCTCATCTCATTAGCAGATTTCCATCATGACCTAAAGTTTTCCAGCCTTTCCAATGTTGCATGTTGGCAGTCCCATTTCCTGAGAAGGTTAGAGATTGAATCGTTAAACAAAAATGGGAAAACCCTCTCCTGGAGTCAGAGTACAAAGCTCTTCATAAATTTGCTAATGTATAGGCCCAAGTGAAAGGTAAAAATTTCTCCCAAAGTTCTTCTGCAGAAAAGAAAAATCATACTTCTAATGGAGGTTGTACAAAGTTATATGTTACAATTACTTTGTCTATTACTTTCTTTTGACTAGTGAAGTAATTCTTGGGGGGAAAATCAGCCTCAGAAACTTCAGCTGGATATTTATCGAGGTCCATCTGTTTGAACCGATAAAGAAAAAAAAGAGGCAACAACATTTACTATATTTTATAATTATTCCTGGAGATATGATTTCCCAGTTGCAACCACTGAATGTTATTTTTTAAAAGTATTTTAATAATCACCTTAAGAAGCAACGTAACTTAGGTCACAAATATACGTCTCAGGACAATCAAGAAAACTAATAGGTAATACTGTATTTGTGCTTGGGATCAGTTTTCCAGTGAAAGCCTGATAAATGAAGATGATGAAATCTAGAAGTTGTGCTAAATGGTTCAAAAATGGCGTAAGTGATGTCACCGAGATTCACTTGAAGAGTTTAAATGCAATTTTAAAAGAAAATGTGAAGGTGAAAAAATTCTAAATTTGTGTCTTATTTTATATAAAACTTAAAAATATATGTTTAACAAATTTATTAAATGAAATAATATAAGTAAACATTTGACTGTTTCAGCTACCTCTTTAAAAGGTATATATACAAGATTCCCTAAAATCTCTCTAACTGTTTTAAAATCTTTCACTAGAAAAATGGAGGAATCTTTTTAATTTGGGCATATACGGAAGTTAAGAAATATTTGTAGATTAGTATAGAGAAGAGGTCGCTGTCATTTGTACGAGAGAGATTGGATATCATCGTGCCTAGTTTTTGCCAGAACAATTGATTCCAATTTTTTAAATGCTGCTAGCAAACATTCTGTAACTATTAAAATCTACATTAAGTACTTGAAATTATTGAAACTGCTGACCAGCCTACTAAATGTAATGTTTTGACGCTCCCCAGCTTAGTTTCCCTTTGAAAATAATCCCTTGCCTATTTCCTCATTCACTTAGTTTAGACATAGTTTAACTGCTAGACCTCAGTCTCAGTTTTAATGATCTCTGAAAGGGGCGTTTGACAAGTGCTTTATCTGGGAAGAGTCATTTCACCCTTTGGGGTTCTGGTTTTCCTATGTATATGAAAAGGATAATATTGCCTGCCCTGCTTGTTTCACTGATTACTGTGAGGGTTAGATGACATGAACGTGAACTCTTCCGAGAGTAGTATACTAGTCAAGTCTTCTTTCCATGTATATATAAAATATAATAGGAAGGGAAGGAGGAAGGATGGAAGGAGGAAAGAGAAGAAAAGAGCAAGAAGGAAAGGGGGGGAGAAAAGACACAACACATAAATTATTCATAAGCCCATATTATCAAGGTTGTGCATTCCTCGTGCTCTTTCTCCTTCATTTTACCTCTGTTGACTCTAACCATTTCATTCACATCTGCATATCCATGAAAGGACAGACGGCAAGATACCTAGGTTTTTCCTGGTTTTGCTAACTGCAGTTTTTCCTTAACCTTACTTTATAGTAATTGTCTTTTGCAGGTACAGCTTTCGAGATTTGATCTTCTCTTATATAACATAGTGTTTTTCTCCTCTCTCCTTTTTTTGAGAGAATAGAATATGTTTTATTTATAATATTTAAATATTGCACTTACAATTAAAATGTTTAAAATTTATAAATACACTGTTGGATACATAGCATGTTTCAAACATTATTCTCATTTTGTTCTTAGTAATCTCTTGGTTTCCAGTTATATTCAATATGTTGATAATGTATACTTCAATCTCCTTGTGATTTAAATACACTTTTGTGAACTTGCCTGAGAATCTAACTCAACAACATAATGATGTAAAGAGAAAATGTGCTCTCAGTTCCAAACAAAGGAGTAGCAAATGAGTGCCCAGAAGTTAATCTGTTTGTAAGCCAGGGCTGTATAACATACCCTAATAGCTACATTAGCTAGCATAAATCAAGTTAGCTATTCCAAAGAATAAAACTGTTTCATTAAATACAAATTAACTTCTATATTCATTCAGTCATTTAAAAACCTTTTGTAAGCAGTTTACAAAATAACTTAACTCATTTGCATATTAGGTCATGATAAAAGACAAAGAAGATACATTTTTTCCCACAAGATATGCAAATATTTATTTCTCACCTTATGAAAACTCATATTGCAAAGCAAAATAAACTTTTTGCAAGTGTACCCAAAACATTGAGATGTTAAACCTTAATTAAAAGTTGTAAATTCAAATATTTGTGAGAAACATTGAACATTTTCTAGCAGGAAACTTGGTCACTACTTAGAACAGATATACATGAATTTTTTTAATCAATATTTTTTATTTTGATATTGTAGGGTACAGTTAAATGTTAGGTATATAAATGTGCTTCGTTCAGGCACCCTTGTTGATAAGGGGTGTTTCCCCATCCCCAGGCAGATATTACTACTGTTAATCCCATTTCCCTTCCCCTCCCCCCCATAGTTTCCCACCACTGTCTGTCCTTTTCTTATAGTATTATGATGGATGTTCAAGGTCCACTATATGAGTGAGAACATGTGATACTCAGATCTTTGTTTGCAAGCCAGGGTTGTATAACATACCCTAAAGCTACATTAGCTGGCATAAATCAAGTGAGCTATCCCAAAGAATAAAACTCTTTCATTAAATACAAATTAACTGCTATATTCATTCAATCACTTAAAAACTTTTTGTAAGCAGTTTACAAAAAAACTTGACTCCATTTGCATATTAGGTCATGATAAAAGACAAAGAAGATCCATTTTAAAAATAAGATTTTACTTAAAAGAGAGAATAAGTGTACTGTGTGTACACAGCAAGAGAGTTTGTGTGCTTAGCTGATAGTGGGACAGAGTTGATTGAGAATCCTGGAGAAGAAAAGGTGGAAAAAGCCTGAGAAATACTGGTTAATACTTGTGTTTATTAATCCAGTAAAACACTTCTGTGGGTGACATTGATACCTGATGTCTTCAACAGTCACAATTCAGCAATGAAAGAACTCCTTTCTATGAAGAAATTGATCTCTCATTAGTTCTATGCCAAGAAAAGAGTAGCAAGTAGCAAAGGAAATGCAACAGGAACCAATTGCTATGTTTCCCCTGCTGTTTATTAATTTTCTTCAACCAGATGTTCAGCTTACAGACTGAGCAGCTCGCAGCAACATTTGCCATCATTCCTGTGGTTCTTCTGTTACAACTTACTGTATTATTGAACTTTGCAATATTTTTTCAATATTTCTGAAATTCAAAGTACAATTGACTTTAATAACTATGGAACTGATTCTAGTCCTACTTGTGTAGACTGTAAAGATTCTAAAGAAGTTTGAGAAATGATAAGGGAGGAATTATATATCTTAGTGATATTATAATGTTGGGTTTATATATGTGTTTAATTATATCACTAAGTCATAATGTTGGAGCTAATAATCATGCATATATATAATATTTTGTTACAATTAAAATTCTACACCTAATTTTTCTCTTGAACTTTAATTTCAGCATGTTTATCTCCTTGACATATTGACCTAACTGTCCCATTTTCAGTTCAAACATGCTAAGTTAAAAATTTTCTCCAAACCACCTCTTAGGAAAATGGAAAAAACCACTAATTTTTCTATTTTGATCTTTTTAATGAAAAGTAAATTGAAAGTTGTGTTTTTATATATTCCTAATCAGTTTACTCACTTTCTCCTCAGCAGCTTGGCTTCTGAAGTCAGATTTCCCAGTCTAAAATTTCAAATCTACTATTTTGTATGTTTTCTACAATGGACATGTTATTTTATTTATTTGAGCCTCAGTTTTCTTGCATGCAAAATAGCATTCATTTTACAAAGTTATGAGAATTAAAAGAGATTGCTCATGTAAATAAATTAGTGCATTTTTAGTTTCATAGTAATGAAATATTTGCTTCTCTCACTAATATTATTATCATCACTATTATTATTCCTACCCCATCCTTGCACTCATTTTTTTTTAGTCAAATGACTTTGCCTAATTCCCAGAGGAAATTGAGGATATTAAGTATGATGTTTCTCTACTTCTCCTACCACTTCAAAGGTGAATATATCTACATCTATCTTTTCCCAATCCCCTCATTGCAGACAAAAATGATCTTCTTATGCTTTATCCTCTTTCTCCCAAATGTGTTCTCCCAACCATGTCCTCATTCCATCCTCTCTTGGAGAAGCACAGTGTGTTTAACTGAATGGCAATGTTTTGAAATTAAGCAGAGCTAATGTCAATTTTGCATCTTCCTCTTCTTAGCCCTTTGACCAGCACCCTCATCTGTAAAATGGAAATGATGATAGCTCCTAGGTCATAGGATTTGGGAGAGAATAAGGTGAGATAATGACATAAAGTGTGGGTCCCAGTGTCTGACGCAAAGTAGGACCTGAATAAATGGTGGCCTTTTGTAGGTTAGTATTACATTCCCTTCCTTGCCAGCCTAGTGCCACTGTGCATTACACAGTGTAGGTGCTTAATAGACATTTGTTTTAGTGGTGGTGGTGAATGATGAATTATTAGCCATGATAATTTGTCTCTGGCTTGGGCTCAAGATTCCTGCTTCCTCTCAGAGCTGCCTGACATCACCACCACAAGTACCAGAGAGCAGAATTCATGTAGAAGGGGAATGTTCCAGGCAAAGTCATTTTATTTTTATGAAGATTTTGTCCCAAACCTAATGTGGTCTCCTGATGAAGAAATATGCTTTTGTTTTGGCTACAAGCAGGCTTCAAGTCTTACAACCCAAGGGTAGCTTGTCTCTTTCCCCTAGGACAATAAATACTTCAGACCATTTAAGAAGAAAGACAACTCTAAAGTAAGCACAGTAGGAAAAAAGAAGAGGTACAGACAGAGAAGTTTCTTTCCAAGGCCTCTGGAAGGGACTGTTGGATTTGTGTCTTCCTAAATGGAGGGTGTCCTGACTTTTCTTGTCTTGTCAATCGCTTGGAGAACCAGGTTTTTCATAAGTCTAGCCCTGGCCAGTATTACCTGAATACAAAAACTGTCTAAAAGAGAAATAGTCATAGAGAGAACATCAGTGTTTTCAAAAGGTGACCCTCCAAGGAAGAAGAGTACATGTATGTGCAGAAGACGATGGCAAGAGACAAGAAATGCAAGTGCTTTTAGGGATTATAGTGCACCTGCAGTTTTGGGGAAGATTGCAACACTTAGGAAGATTAATATGCTTAACTGAAGTACAGATTATCTTGATTACATTTAAGCTCAATTCTCTATGCTTTATAAAACCAAAGGTAGATGAATATGTGATGGCACCACGTCACAAATGCACACCTCTAAAAAAATAATTCACTGAATCTGTGCTATGTACCAAGTCTTATACTAGGTTCTAAGGGTACATGAATGGAACACAGCTCCTGCCCTCAAGTTGTCTGCAGCATCTGAGAAGACAGACATTCTAGCCTTATCTCAGGGAAGCTGATACAACTCACAAGTATGTCAACCATGCAACAGAGAATGACCAGTCTTGTGCCTGGAATAACAGTGTGAAGATGCAGATTTTGGAATTCTTTTGATCACAAGTTTGGTCATTTCATTTTATTACAAAGCTCACTCCAGTATTTCATCTTAGCTAAGCCAATGATTGCTGTGTGACAAGGGTGGTAGAACTAAGGTGACTGCAGAAATCTGCTGGAAAAAAAAGGATCCTACAATTTTTCAATAATTTGACTATTTTCCGCTTAGCTGTCTGATTGGCTATTTAAATAATTTTGTTATTATCCTGTAGAGTTCCTATTATGGACTGTTATCAATCCCAATTTCACAAAATCCTTAGGAATAACTAACCAATGAGTCCTAAACACATAGCTCTGATAGATAATTCACTAACAATTTTGGATGGCATGAGAAGGACCATATAAATGGGTTTTGTGCCCTGGACTTCTACACAATGTAAATTGCACCACAACAAGCTTAATGGAAGGCACTTATCTAAAACTTACTTTGTCATTTTCAAGTCATATATTCACATTGCTTTGTAAATATTGCTTAAGCAGAATTGCTGTCTTATGACTTCATATGATTAGATTGGAATTCAACTCTTGTAACCTGACCTTTTTCCGTTGAAGGGAATAAAGAAAAAGAGATTTTCTTAGTCTTTTAAGGCAGAAGTGAGCTAGACAGTTTTTCAGTGAGCTAAACAGTTTTCTGTTTAGAAACCTGTAGGGTTGTTTCTGTAACTGGATTTGTCAACATTACCTAAAACTAAAGATGGTGTATGGTTCCAAGTTTCTTTTTCCCTTTGTGCTATACATGGTATTTCAGGAAGACAGATCACATGTAGATTCTCATTTCATAAAGAAATGTATGATGTTCAGCTATGGTGCTGTCATGACACACTTAGGCTCTCACCCTGATACAGAAGACTTTCACCAAGAAGCCCTTCTGACATGCAACTTTCTGAGCTTGTCAAGCGAAAGTAGGCAGAAAAGTGGCTGCCCACTGATAAGGTAGGTCCCGGTTATTTCTCCCTCCTTCCTTCTCTCTTCTTGCAGAGTGTCAGAGGCCAGCAGGGCTGATCTCTGGTATTCCTTCCAGCTTTGAGAGTTGATAATTCTAGGTTATAGGGTTTGCCTCAGTGATTCATGAAACCGGAGAGCAAAGAGTTACTTTTGTAACATTCTATACAGTTTACAGTTTCAGACTGTGATGCTGACATTCACAGACTGATTTGGCTGAGATCATTCTTTTTCATGAAACCACATTTCTTTTCTTCCAAGTATTCAACATATTATAGTAGTGACTTTCCAAGATTGATACCATGAGTGTGATTTTCCTTGATCTTACAGCTTTCTAAGCAAGGTCTTTGTGGTGATCACTCAATAAGTGGATGTGTCTTATTCCTTCAAAGTGTAGGTACACTGAATGCTACACACAAGGTAACCATATTTTCTTAATGAGCAAAAGAAAGGGGACTTGGCCAGGAATGGTGGTTCAGCCTATAATCCCAGAACTTTGGGAGGCTGAGGAGAGAGGATTGCTTGAGCCCAGGGGTTCGAGAGCAGCCTGGGCAACTTGGTGAGACCTCATCTCTATAATAAATCACAAAAACTAACTGGGAGTGGTGGCGTATGTCTATAGTTCCGGCTACTTGGAAGGCTGAGGCAGAGGGATCACCTAAGCCCAGCAGGTCGAGGTTGCGTTGGCCATGAGCGTGCCATTGTACGCCAGTCTGGGTGACAAGAGTGAGACTCCAACTCGAAAGAAAGAAAGGGAGAAAGAAAGAAAGAAAGAGAGAGAAAGAAAGAAAGAAGGAAAGGAAGGAAGAAAAAGAAAGAGAGAAAGAGATAGAAAGAAAGAAAAAGAAAGAAAGAAGGAAAGAAAGAAAGAAAGAAGGAAAGAAAGAAAGAAGGGAAGGAAGGAAGGAAGGAAGGAATAAAAAGAAAGAAAGAAAAGAAAAAAAGGGGACTCTGGGGTTTTTTTTGCCTGTTCTTCTGGGGAAATAGTTCAGAAGACGTGAGATAGGATCTGTCTTAGGATATTTAAAGATGTTAAGAATTCATTCAGCTTTCAGGGAAACCACCATTAATAGCCAGTACAGGCAGGTCCACCAATACACTCAATTTATGTGTGTAATCATAATATAGCCATGGGTTTAGGGTTTATATCATTCTCTATCCACTTCTCAGAGTCCAATTACATGGACTATAAGCCTAGCCAAGCATATTTAGATAATTGGGAGGAACTTACATTGGATCTAAGTTTCCCTTGGCTGTGTGAACTTGGGGCAATTCATTTAACCCTTTGTATCTCTGACTCATCTGTAAAACGGGGAAACAAATGCCACTTAATGAGACTCAGTGCAAACACATGGTGTGATTCAGTGCAGGGCCCTGAGGCTATTCCTCCCTTCTAGTCCTCCTTCACGTGCTTGGAAAACTCAGCATTCTAAGGAACATGCTCTTAATGGATCTTCAAGGAACTGAAATCAAACAATTTATATTGTGTTCATTTTCTCCGTAGAAATAATTGCACTTACTCACATCTCTCAGTTTTTTCTCTGAGCTACTTTCCAGATCTGAGTGTGCTGTGAGGCGTGAATGACGGCTTATCTTCCGAGAGTGTGGAATAAACCCTTAGCAGCCTCTGGCATTAAAGGGCTTGACTTATCTCAGTGTGGTGGCAGAGAGCCCTGGCTGGGTTTACTTCTTTGTCTTTGCACTCGGTGTTGTTGCTTAGCACAGCTGTCAAACACCTCTAGTGATTCTAAGAGCACATTGATGGACAGTCGATTCCACTCCTAGGATATTCTAGGTCAGTAAGCACTTTCATTTTTAGCATTTGCAATTAAAAAGTACACGCATGAAAGATTTTGTTAGCATTAAGAACACAAATAAACACAGCCCTGGAAAAGAACAAAAATGCAGCCATAAAGAAACAAAAACATGGATTTCGCAAATTGGTTGGAGTTGGAGAACGTCATACTTAGGTGATCTACCACAGAAACGAAGAACCAAATACCACATATTCTCACTCATAAGTGGGACCTGAACATTAATCACATTAGCACAAGGGAGAGAGAGATCGGCAGTCTCTGGGCACTGCCAGGAAGTAGAGAGAAGGAGCATGTAACAACACGAAGAGTACCAGGTCTTAAACTAGGGAGAGTGAGGGCCAGTTGGAGGCCCAAACTTCACCCACATGCAGCCTACTTGTGTACTTAATCCTTACTTGTATCTCACATCTCTATGATAAAATAAATTTTAATAAAAAGAAAACTATCTCACTACGTGATGGCAAAAAGTAAACTTTAAAACTTTAGGACTAAAAAGAACTATGAATATGTTACTTGAAATACATATAATGTAATCTTTTGTAACATGTAAAAGTTGCCTCATTCCACACTATAAATGTGTTTCTGAAAAGAGAGAGTGAAACAATCTGGATTTGAAATGTAATTGGGGAACTCACTCTTCCAAGGAACTCTTGATGTCATTTTTCTAAAGTTAATAATAATAATTTTGCTACTTTGGAATTTGATAGACAGTATCAATGTGTATACTTTTCTAAATGTGAACTGTCTTTTTCTTCTTTTGGGGATAAAATGGGATAGAATAATCATTTATCTCCTTGTTGTCCTCTATGGTTGAAGATGGCATGCGAGGTACCAGTTCTTAGGGTGATAGGAGCCCTCCTCACAGGACTTCTCTCAGACAAAGTTTCAAAATTGTTCTTTCATGTGAAGCCCTTAATCCATCTGGATTTGTTTTTTTGCAAAAAGTGTGAAATAGGCCATTTTTCCAATAAATGATCCTAGGATCATTTTTGAAATTGTCTATCTTTTCCCCAGTGATTTGCAATGCCAACTATTCTTGTATCGATTTTTCATGATTTTTTAGTTCTTTCACAGTCTGTTTTTTATTCTATTGATCTGTTTCTACAACATCACCACTCTATTTTGATTGTTACTGATTTTCAATAGATCTTAATATTGTTAAGAAAAGTCTCCCATTTAATTCTTTTCCAAGAATATCTCAGCTACTCGTAATCCTTTGTTTATACATATAAATTTCAAAATAATCTTTTCAAAGTCTTGTTATGATTGTGACTGAAGTTTTGTTGAATGTACATATTAATTTGGGGATTATTGACATCTTTATTATATTGTCTTCTTATTCATGGACTTGGAACATTGCTGCATTTATATAGGTCTCTTTCCCTGTCCTTCAATAAACTTTTTTGCTCCTGGGTAGCATGTTTTATGTGGGCTGAGTCACTTAATACGGAGTATGGGAGTCAACATAGTACTTTAAAACAGGGCTGCCCACCCCAAAATATGCCTTTTTTTGAGGAGATTATCTACATGCTCTGTTTCAGATCTCAGGAATGAGTGGGAAAGAGCAGCAGAAGAAACAGCCTCCAAGGCCCAACTAAAGGTCCCAAAGTTAATCAACACTAATATTGGCAAGGATGTGGAACAACAAGAACTCTTGCTGTGAGGAATAGAATTGGGAAAATCATTTGGCATTAACATAAAATTGTTAGAGTCTTTCATGACTTTTAACATACAATTCTATTCTGGTATCTACTCTTATTGAAGAAACTCTAAGCCTGCACTGTTCAATATGGCAGTTATTAGCCACTTGTGACTATTTAAAAGTAAATTAAAATTAATTAAGATGAAGATGAATACAATACAATTTTCAGTTCCTCAATTGCACTAGACACATTCCAAATACTCAGCATCCAAAAGCAGTTCCAGTGGCTACTGCATTTGGACAGTTCAGATACAGGCTGCTTCCATCATAGCAGTAAGTTTTATTGGATAGCACTTCTAAAATAACTTCTTAACCAGAAAATAACAATACCATTATTCATAGTTGTACTGCATATGATGGGGGAAAAAAAGAAACAATCCAAGTGTCTATAAACAGCATAATGAATAAATACTTTCTTATATATATATAAAACTGACAAGTATTCAATAGTATCAATGAACTACAGTTACGTGCATTGATGTGTGTGCATTGAAAAACATTCAGTTGAGCACAAAAAACATGTCACAAAAGAAAACATATAACATGATTTAATTTATACATAAGTTAAAATAGGCAAAACCTGCCATATAGCTTGTTAAATATTATTATCACACCTGGTTTGAGAACGGGTACTCCAGAGTCTTAAAAGTTCCTGGGTAGGAACTAAGTGTAATGTTATGCTTCTGAAGTGGGATCCAAGACAGAGAGGGTTCCAAGAACCTAGCGTCATGTTCAAAGACCACCTAACTTCATTGGTTTCTTTTCATTCTGGAGAACTTCATTGGTTGCACTTATTCAGGGTTTGTCCACTACTCACAGGAAACAGCAGAATTCCTAAGGATGCTGTCCAACAGCTCTAACCTTGTCTGGATCCCAGATGCTCTCAAGAATCAAATGAAGTTCAATGTTATTGTCTTCAATTTTGTACATTTATAACCAGTTTTAAAAATTGGCACACAACTTTGCAAAACAGAGGTTCTAAAGCATTTTGCAGTGGGATTGAAGGCATGCTGTATAATTAATATTTTGCTTCCTATATGCGTGGGTTCTCTTAAAACATCTAGACAGAACTTTTGCCTCTTTGGCTTAGCAAAATATTGATCCCCAGTCTATTGTGAATGAATTGTAACACATTCCAAATGAGTAGGATCCAAGATAATGAGATCAGTACAAAATAGCAGAAAGCTTTTTAAAAAAATTTTTATTTTATTAAATATATTTTTTATTTTAAAATTGTGGGTTAGATATACAAATATGCATTGTTCAGGCACCCTTGTTGACAAGGGGTGTCCCCTCATCTCCAGACAGATATTGACTCCCATTAATCCCACCTCCCTTCCCCTCCTTGCCCCCCCATAGTTTCCCGCCACTGTCAATCCTTTTCTTATAGTATTACGATAGATGTTCAAGGTCCACTTATGAGTGAGAAAATGTGATACTCAGCCGGGCTTGGTGGCTCAGCCTGTAATCCCTTGCTTGGGGATGCTGAGGTGAGTGGATTGCCTGAGTCCATGGTTTCGAGACCCGCCTGGGCAGCGTTGGTAGTGCGCGCCTGTAGTTCCAGCTACTTCGAAGGCTGAGGCGGAAGGATTGCCTGAGCCCAGCAGGTCGAGGCTGCGGTGGCCGGGAGCGGCCACTGCACTCCAGTCTGGGCGACAGAGTGAGACTCCAACTCAAAAGAAAAAAAGAAAAGAAAAGAAAATGTGATACTCAGATCTTTGTTTAACAGAAATCTTTTTTTCCTCCAGGCTCCCTAAGGTTTCTAGTCATCTGATTCTTTTGCCCCCTAAAATGCAAAAATTTACAGCAAGATCAAAATAGATTGAGAGAGATCAAAATTGGGGTAGGATGTGAAGATATTTACACCTTTTAGAGTCATGTGAGTCATCAGGAAAAGCCTCTAGAGAAAAACATGGAGATGGTGAAACTCTGCAGTTAAGACCTAAGGTGTCCCAGGCTTAGAAGAGGGATGATTTTTTCCCTTCCTCCATGCTTGAAGTCAACCTTCTTCCTCAACCACCCAGTACGAGCATGGGTTTAAGGCGTTTTACTAAGCATGCATCTCAAGATGTTATAAGCACTGAGATGTGGTTATGGTCATTTTCCTATTTTATCTCTTAATCAACTAACTAAAAATATAAACATTCTGATGGAAAAATGGATCCAAATATTTAACCCCATATCTTCTCTAATGTCAAGTACAGGGAAGCCAATTAAGTCACAGTGACATGATTTTATATTTGAGAATGTAAAGAACTAGAACTCTGCAATGTGGGATGCATGTCTCTCCCCTTGACCTTTGAAAAAACACTGTGTGTGAGGGTTATAAGTGCCACCACTTACATTGCTGTCCTGTGGCAGTTACATGCACATGCCTGCCATTTAGAATTTTGGAGTGTGCGTTGACATCTGTGTGTGTGTGAAGATAAATGAGTGCTTGTTTTGATGCAGGACATGATACAGGGGCCTTGTTGGTATGCTGTCAGAAACCTTGTATAAAACATATTGCTTAAAGAATAGCTTATGGCCCTTGGATTCAGTCACGTGTGTACCTGTTCAGGATATAATCTATTTCAAATATACAATTGTTTTTGTACTATAGGAGTGAAACTTTGAATAAAAATAGAACATTGAATCAAAATCAAAACTACTAAACAATTGTACAATGAACTACCAAGTATTTTCTTTCTTTCTTTCTTTCTTTCTTTCTTTCTTTCTTTCTTTCTTTCTTTCTTTCTTTCCTTCCTTCCTTCCTTCCTTCCTTCCTTCCTTCCTTCCTTCCTTCCTTCCTTCCTTCCTTCTTTCTTTCTTTCTTTCTTTCTTTCCTTCCTTCCTTCCTTCCTTCCTTCCTTCTTTCTTTCTTTCTTTCTTTCTTTCTTTCTTTCTTTCTTTCTTTCTTTCTTTCTTTCTTTCTTTCTTTCTTTCTTTCTTTTTTGAGTTGGAGTCTCACTCTGTTGCCCAGGCTGGAGTGTAGTGGCATGCTCGCAGCCACTGCAGCCTCATTCTGCTGGGCTCAGGCGATTCTTCTGCCTCAGCCTTCCAAGTAGCTAGAACCACAAGCATATGCCACCATCCCTAGCTAATTTTTTTTTTGATTTATTGTAGAGATGAGATCTCTCTAAGTTGCTCAGACTGGTCTTGAATTCGTGGGTTCAGGCAGTTCTCTCACCTCAGCCTCCCAAAGTGCTGAGATTATAGGCATGAGCTGCTGTGCCTGGCCTAAGCACATTATTTCTATAACAATTTTAAAAATTGTTATAAAGTTTTGCATTTTAGGAGTCAAAAGAATCAGATGACTAGAGTCAGGCATTATGGCTCACACTTGTAAGCCCAGCACTTGGGGAGATCGAGACAAGAGGACTGCTTGAGGCCAGGAGTTCGAGACCATCCTAGACTGCATAGTAAGACTTCCTCTCTACAAAAAAATAAAAAAAATATAAAATTAGGCAGGTATGGTAGCATGTGCCTGTAGTCCTAGCTACTCAGGAGGCTGAGGTGAAAGAATCGCCTAAGATCAGTAGGTCAAGGCTGTAGTAAACCATGATTGACTCCAGCCGGGGTACAGAGTGAAACCCTAATAAAAAACAACAACAGCAAGAACAAAGATTGTTAAAAACCTTAAGGGAGCCTGGAGAAAAAAGCTAAGTGGAGATTTTGTAGCTGATTAGGGTAAATATAGAAATTTAACTTAGAAACTAAGAGTGCATTCCAGTGCACCAAATGCCTTCATATAGCCCTCTGGATACAGTGCCAGGATGCTTGAGTAATTGCACAAGGTATACACTGAACAAGTCAGAGGGATACCAGTGCCACCGCCTCAGAAGGCAAATCAGCCCCTGAAGTTGTCCACAGGTTCAGCCTGACCATGTTGCAGTTGCTACTGCCAAAAACTAATTGAGATGGAAAATGTGATTAATCTGATTTGTCTTTTCTATACCCAACACAATCAATTCTACCATTCCTTTTTCAGATCAAGGCATTGGAAAATTTTCATCTGCCTGGTAAAGTTATTTGCCAAGCTTTTGCTGCAGCCATGTGATAATCAATTTTCTTTAGTCATAAAGATGAATTTGGCAGAGATTTTTGTCCTATTTACAATTATTTGCATAGACAGAGGACCTCACATCCACATCCTGCTGCAAATTGCCACCTGCCTCTTCCCTGGTCTGGTTAGCCTTTCAGCATTGTTGCTCATGCCACAGTTTGGTGGAATAGTGGTTTAAAAGTGTGATAGTTTGTTCATAAGAGTCAGACTACCTGGTTCAAACTGTGACTCCATCACTTTGTAACTTTGTGACCTCTGGCAAACTATGGAACCTCAGTATACATCAGATGGTATATGTAAATCACTCAGTACAATGCCTCTTTGTTGGAGGCACCTAATAAATTTTACTTGCCATTATAATTAAGCACTTGACTCATTTTTTTAAAGTCATTTTCCTACAGATCAAACCTGTAGGAAAAAGGCTATTGATCATAAGGTTTATACTTTCCAGTCTCTAAAAATGTACACTCCTAAAATTAATATGAATTCACGTTTTCTATTGACTCGGAAAGTGTAGATATTTTGTCTGCAGAAATGTTTATTGTATGATGTAAGCTGCACCACTCAAACTAGTATGTATCCTATTCCCATTGATGTGTATTATGTTGATTCTTAAATCCCATGATATGCATGTGTGAAACTGAACTCCATAAAAGCAGAATTTAGGCATTCCTGCCGAAAGGAAGCAAATTGAAAAGAAGAGAAGCAGAGCCTCTGTAGGGAGAAAATTGTCCTATCTCTCAACCAGTGTCAGAATGTAGAAATATTTACAAAACGCTCATTAAAAGAAATAGGGATTGCAAGAGAGAAGCAAAATCTGGTGCACAAGTTTACACTAGGGAGATAAGAAAGGCTAGGCCCCTATAGGGGATTTTGTTATCCAATTACTGCAACCTGACTTTTGGGGGGAGAGGAAGGATGATAGGGGGAGGGAGAGAGAGAGGAAGAGTTTCCAAACTTGTCTCCAGTGACAGGAGACATTTACGCTCCACAAGATAAAACTGCCACTTAGAGCCCAGGAGAGCTAAACCTTCCTGGCTTGGCCTGGGCGCTCCAGCGGAGTCATGGATTCTCCAGTCCTGCGACTGTGTGCTCTTTTCTGCTTGGTGGCTCACTTGGTTTCTGGCAGCCCCATCATGAGCCTTGAGCAGTCACCTCTGGAAGAGGATATGCCCCTCTTTGATGATGTCTTCTCAGAGCAAGACGGTGTCGACTTTAACACGCTCCTCCAGAGCATGAAGGATGAGTTTCTCAAGACATTGAACCTGTCTGACATCCCCACACAGGATTCAGCAAAGGTTGACCCACCAGAGTACATGTTGGAACTCTACAACAAATTCGCAACAGATCGAACCTCCATGCCCTCCGCCAACATCATTAGGAGTTTCAAGAACGAAGGTACGTTTACTTTTTCCCTGATGAAATTTGGCTTGGATTTTTTTTCAAGAAGCAATAAGTAAATTTACAATGCATAGGAATGATATGGGTAAGGGTGAAAACATCTACATAAATGTGTATGTACACACAGATACGCAAAAAGAAGTGCACATCTTGGTTTGTTCCATTTATGTGATCATATTTCTAAACCTCAAAAGATACTTGAAAACATCTTTTAATCCAAAGTCATACAACGTCTATCATTTTGACATAATTTAGTTTTTTTAAATTGTACTTTGGAAACCAAGTAACACAAAGAATTAGTATTGGTCTACTGTTATGCCTTTGTCATCTTCCAAACAGGCCTTGATTTCCACTTACTTTTAATTTACTATAAAAGTTGTCAACTTCTACTTAGAATGTAAATCACAAAAATAGGCAAAACCCCAAAATTCGTTTTGTTCAAACTTTGATGAGTTTTTCATCTTGTGACCTTATTTAAGAAATGTTCAAATAGGTTGATAAAATAGGGATTTTTCCTAAAGTTGTGCTGTGTTTGATGTGTCATGTATAACCTTGAGGCACTGTTTATAGTTTCCAGGAAATGTGCATGGCCCATGAAGTGTCCATCTTATCATTTCTATCTTTATGATGAGCGGTGTACAAGCTTTAAATTATTGGTGAGAAAAATGTGTTTTCTTCTCCCAGATCTTTAAATTCAGTAATTAAATTTAATGAGCTAGCAAGTTATTATTGTTGTTGTTGTTGTTGTTGTTTTACTTAATATGACACTAGTGAGCCAAAAAGGAAATCTGATATCTGGATATCCGTGGTAGAGGCTGTGGATCCAAAAAGACTAATTCTTTAATATTTGCCAATTATATTTTTGTTTTATACATTAACCAGGTATAAAAGTTTTTTTAAATCAATGTTGGCCAGATGTTCCTGAAAGCAGAAAGGCCGTGGTGAAGAAATAGCTCAGGATTTGGGGTTTTGAGAACTGGTTGACTTGATAGCTATAAATAATTAGCTTCATGTCTCTGAGCCTCAATTTTCTCATCTGTAAAATGGGGGTAATAATACCTCCATAACACAGTTGAGCAATTCAAAAAAGGTTGCAGATAAGAAAATGTTCCATTTACTATGGTGCTGAGCAAACTTCAGTGACTACTAATGAGTTACTTAATAGTCTAGGCATTAGAGTAAAAGTTGAGTAGGTATTCCTTAATCCCTGAGATATTATTTGCCTTTGCTATTTAGTTGGTCACCAAAGTTCCCATTTAGTATCATATCATTGATTGAAATGGCAAGCTGAGATTACAGTTTCCTTTCGGTGTTGAGACTGAATTGAAAATGAATACATTCCTTCTGTGGGAGCCCTCCCTAATACTTCTCAGCACTGAGCCCTAAGCATCGGACTCAGAGTGTGGTTGAGAAAATGTTGTTTGCATGCTCCAGGAAAACATAACTGTTTTCAATTCTCACTCCTCTTATAGAGAATTTGGATGATCTACATCAGGATATGAGTTTACCGTGTTTGCTATTACTGAGATTAGTGAGGGCAGGAGCATATCTCTCAGTGGACAACCCAGGTTTCTGCACCTCTGCTAGTCTGTGGGTGGAAATGTGCAGTGAGGATGAGAATCCTCACACAGTATCCCATTGGCTGCTATTGTCTCTCTTCTGACCCCATGGGTCTGCTCAGTGCAGCTCCCAGGGGACAAAGACCAAAAATAACTCCAAACCTAACTCATCTAGGGAAAATAAGTGCCACCTCTGAGGTGAGAAAAGCATGCCCTCAGTTCCTAGCACTGCTCCTTCCTCCCCTTGTCATCTGGAGAAGTCAGTTCTCTGCATTGAGGTTCAATTTCTTATAGTGAAAAATGAACAGATGATCAGTTCCTGCATAAAACTGTGCTTGCAAAGTGTCTGGAAAATTTGTCAACAGACGTTAGTTCTCTTGTCTTGAAATGTAACTCCTCCATGTAATTATTGCATTTGCATATGCACAGAACTTCACAGCAAACTTATTTTTAAACAGCTTTATTGAGGTATAATTGACATACAAAAACTGCACATATTTAAAATGTATAATTTGATAGGTTTGGTCATATGTAAACATTCATTGAGACCATCACCGCAATCAAGGTGGTGAATACATCCATGACCACCAAAAGTTTCCTTGTTGCCTTTGTAATCCCTTCCTTCTACTACAGTGCGTTTTTATGTTACACTTTTTTCTTAGATAGAGCAGCCAGTCTGCTCTCTCATTTTTGGTTTTCTCGTGTTCCTCTTCCAAGGAGAGTCAAGTCTCCTCCATTCTTACAGTGAGGAGACACTTCCAAGCTACTTCTGTTTCTTACCCAAGAACTTGGTGATGTACTATGACATATGTCATGCTCATAAGTCAATTTGGTCTGGTGTCCAGAATCATCAACTCATCAATATTTTTTAAAGCACTTATTATACTTAAGGCATCATAATAGGATAGAGACATGGTAACTGCCACAAGGTTGATGAAAATCTGGCTGAGAAGATCCATTCATAAAATACAAATGATTACAAGATTGTAGATGACAAAGGTCAAAGGAGAGATCTATAGAGTAAAAGCTCAAGTGACATAGAGGGGAGTGAACTTCCAGGAAGAGATAAGGAAGGACGGATTTCACAAAGGGGCCAGACCTGGATAGGCAGAGAGGAGATAAGAGGACTTTCTAAGGGTCAGCATCACAATCCCAAAAATGCATGAAAAAGGGAATGTTTTGGCAACTGGTGAAGACATTAGTGTACTTGAAATGGGAGGATTTACGAATCCTTCCAATTTTTCAACAAATATTAGACAATCTTGGCTGCGTTCAGTGTGGTATTGTTGAAAACTCAACACATATTAATTGAGCAATTGCTATATCCCATGCACACAGAGAATGAATGGGAACTATGGCTGGATCAAGAGGTTATGACCTGGCTATAGCTGGTCGGGAGAGCCACCAGAGAGTTTAAATTCATTTCATAGGTCAGTGTTTCCTACAGGGAGTGTGTAAGATGCTTTTAGGTAGTACCCATTGGAAACTGTGAATCATATGAAATCACTACACATTTTTATTAATGTGGATTAAAAAAAAAACCTCACATAAGTTATCACCTCAAACCCTTCCTTTCATGAATGGCATTGCTTAGGACAGGTTTAAAAGAGGTAATAAGTGTAAAATAATCATACTGAGTTCAAAGAAAACTTTATAAGACTGCAATTTGAACCAGGGACTCCACTGAAATCATAAATTAGGTATACCATTGGGAGAATGCTGCCAAAGATGACAGAGAATGACTCTGTGGTGGTCTCCAGCATCTTTGATGTCATGTAACCCTTTGTTTATCCGATGACAAATGCCCTCAGGAATTCCTTGTGGACACATACTATCTGAGGCAAGCATTTAGGCAAGTTTTAGGCTCATTGTAAAATGCTCAGATGGAAAGTCAGCATGATAGTTTTTGGAGTATGCTTCTAAGACTGAAGGAATTTTAATCAAAAGTTATTTCATAAACATTCTTTTTTATTTTAAAGATGTGGGGTACAAGACAGGATTGGGTACATAAGTCAGAAACATTCTTGAGTGATTTGCATATGCCAAACTCTAGGGGTACAAGACTAAGGCAGTCAACGTAGGCCCAAGTTTCATTTTCTTTCATTCTTCCTTAGAGAAGCCACACAACCAAAAATTAACTGCTGTGACTCCCTTGGTTTATGACTGTCGTGTTGTCCTTATCAGGCTCTGTTGCCTAGAGCAGGGGTCAGGAAACTTTTTCTGTAAAGGGCCAGACAGATAGTAAATATTTTAGGCTTTACAGGCCATATGTTCTCTGTTGTGACTATTTAACGCTGCCATTTAGTGCAGAAGAAGTCATAGACAATACAGAAACAAATGGATGAGGCTGTGTCACAATAAAACTTTCAAAAACAGGTAGCAGGCCCAAACTGGCCCATGGGCTATAGATTACTAGCCACTGATTCAACTGGTGATCCAGTGTCTAGCCAACTGTGTGGGATCTCCACCCTTTACAAACACAAATATGAAAATTCAGGAAGTCTTCTCCCTGAAAAGAACAATCACGATATGTCACATTTGATTGCTATTTACCGATTAGAAAAATTGAGGATTTGCCCACACAGATCTCCGAGGCCTCTTCCATTTCTGTAGTTCTGTGACTAATGAGCTGACTTAAGCAAAGCTGACTGAGTTTTATTCCATCCATTACGCCATAACTTTCCATTTTGGTCTTGGCCGCTTAACTCAGTTGGGCATTCTACCATTGACCTTTCAGTATTTTCTGTATCAAAATGCTGGGAGTAGTTACAAAAACCGCGGCACTCAAAGGCTTCGTATCCAGACTGAGCGATGATCTAGGAGTCCCACTCTACATTGTGCTTGTTTTCGTTGATCTTCTCTCCTAATTTTCTCTGTATTAAGCTTTCTTCATGGCCGACCCTCTTACTGCATAAATAAGCATCTGTTTTTCCTCAGAGACATACCAAAAAATTAATTTTTGCAAATCTCCTCTTTTCAGATTTATTTTCCCAGCCAGCCAGTTTTAATGGGCTCCGGAAATACCCTCTCCTCTTCAATGTGTCCATCCCTCACCATGAAGAGGTCATCATGGCTGAACTCCGGTTGTACACGCTGGTGCAAAGAGATCTCATGATATACGATGGAGTGGACCGGAAAATTACCATTTTTGAAGTACTAGAGAACAGAGAGGACAACGAGGGTGACAGAAACATGTTGATCCTAGTGTCAGGGGAGATCTATGGAATCAACAGTGAATGGGAGACCTTCGATGTCACAGATGCCATCAGACGTTGGCAAAAGACAGGCTCATCCACACACCAGCTGGAGGTCCACATTGAGAGCAGACACGGCGAAGTCGAGGATGCCAGCAGGGGAAGGCTAGAAATAGACACCAGTGCCCAGAATAAGCACAACCCTTTGCTCATAGTGTTTTCTGATGACCAAAGCAGTGTCAAGGAGCAGAAAGAGGAATTGAATGAAATGATGGCTCATGAGCAACTTCTAGAACTCAACCACCTGGGCCTGGATGAACTTTCCAGTGGACCTGGGGAAGAGGCTTTGTTGCAGATGAGGTCAAACATCATCTATGACTCCACTGCCCGAATCCGAAGGAACGCCAAAGGAAACTACTGCAAGAGGACCCCGCTCTACATCGACTTCAAGGAGATTGGATGGGACTCCTGGATCATCGCTCCGCCTGGATATGAAGCCTATGAGTGCCGTGGTGTTTGTAACTACCCCCTGGCCGAGCATCTCACACCCACAAAACATGCGATTATCCAGGCCTTGGTCCACCTCAAGAACTCCCAGAAGGCTTCCAAAGCCTGCTGTGTGCCCACAAAGCTAGAGCCCATCTCCATCCTCTATTTAGACAAAGGCGTCGTCACCTACAAGTTTAAGTATGAAGGCATGGCCGTCTCTGAATGTGGCTGTAGATAGAAGAGAGGTCCTGTGGCTTATTTAATAACTGTAAATGTGTATATTTGGTGTTCTTATTTAATGATATTATTTAATAAGGGTGTACATATGATAGAGGCTTGCTGCCTTAGGGAAATAAGTTGGTTTTTTGCAGAAAAGGCATATTTTGCTATTCAGTCTAGTCCCTTCCTGTCAGTTCCTCTTTGGACTTGCCATTTCCTAAAAATGCCATTTCCATGTCAATTTGAAACAACAACCCCTAAAAAAATACAGAGTCAAAAGACATATTCGTGTATGTATACAAATATGGACATACGTGAACTTATAAAAATCTTCTGATTCCATACAGAAAGATTATATGCATATACATGCATGAGCCACTTAAACGTGTATGTATTAAAGGCTAATGATATGTTCTCAGTCACCTTTTATCTGAGTAGGATTTATGTCAAGATAATTTGCATCAGGAATTTAGACATCTTAGGAAGCATTACATTTCCTAAATACTCTGGAAATGTACGCGTAGCTATGACCAGTTGAATTTCTGCAGTTGTTCAGAGCAGCAGGGCCTGGTAAAGGGTGCTTGAAGGGAGGGATTATGTGATACAGAACCCAAAGAAGTTGCTTCAAGAGACCTTAGAGGTACAGCAAGAGACAATAAACCCATGGGGGACCAATGGGCTCCGGAGGGTAGTACCTGGTCAAAACAGAAAACAGAGGAAGCTTCAGGAGGAAATATGCTCCTGAGACAGTAGGAAAGCAAGGCTGTATGTGTCAGCCATTGTTGCTGCAGAGGGTGGAGGGGTTGGGAAGTGCTTGAAGGGGAGAAGGGGAAAAGAGGCTGTCCTTAGATGTGTCTGTGACATCATAAGCAGTTCTAGTTGGAGAATTAAATCTTTTGGACAAAATAAAAGCATCAAAGACCAAAGAGAAGGAAAATCAGAAGGGACCTGTTTATTGGACTCTCCACTTCTTCATATTTTTCCTCACTTGTTAATATTTTTCCCTCTGCTTTGCTCTTCTTCATCTTCTTCCTTCCCCTCGTTCTTCTTTGTCCTAGTGCCTCATGCTCTTCTCCCATCCCTGTGTCCCCTGTCCTCCTTGGCCTTTGTTTATCTGTGCTGTGTCTGGAAGGGGACACCTAAACACATCTGCTCTCAGGATGAAAGGAGGTTCGTCTTCTAATTTCTAAGTTTTCCCCTGATATTTAATTTGATTTATTTTAATAACATCCTTTATGAAATGCTTTGTTCACCAAGAATCTTAAGCATAAGAAAAAAGAAAACCAGTATAAATAAGTATAAGAGAAAGAAAACCGGAGTCCAAGTGAATGCATTTAAATAAATGAATTAATGAATAGACACACAGGTAAATGACTTAAAAGTTAGATCTGAATTTTGAAATCAAGTTTGCTCCATGGTAGAAATCTGTAACTTTCTCATGTTCTTGTTTCAATTTGCAACTGACCAGGACCGAGGGTCTAGGAAGTGCTCTTGACAGAGAGGGGTCCCTTGGGTTTGTTCAGCTGGTGGCAGGTTGGAAGGACGTCAGATTCCAGCTCCAGTCTTAACTCCCATCATCTTTTCCTCTTCCAGTCCTCAAGCATATACTGAGCATTGTGACATCTCAAGTCAGGTGGCAGGATGGCTCAAACTAGACTAAGAAATGTGGTTTCCAGTCCATTGTCCCTCACTTACCTTAGGGAATGCTTTCTTAAGAAGGTTAGCATTCTTTTTAACCCTCAGAAACAATCAGTTTTCCTTTTACAAATCTCTTACAGTTATAAACTTATCTTGCACTAGAAAATAGAGGTAAGGAAAGCTATTGAAGACCTTTTGCTCAATTAGGGTCTCAGATTGTATATCTATTGTCCACTGGTGTCCAGAAGGTAAATTCTGAGGAATTCATTGCCCCTGAAAGAGTGGTATTTTTGACCATCAGTAGGTATACATTGATTGGTAATTTGAGAAAGCCATGCAACTCAGAATCCTTCATTTGTGGAATAGTCTCCCTATAACATGATTTGCATAGGTGCAAGTGTATATATATATCTGTGTAACTGGCTTTGGATAGCCATGCTAGGTGACCTCAGATGAATGTCGTGCATCTTCTATACTCCATGGTACACAATGCATACTCCACGGTACTTCTTATCCTTTCTGAAGGACACTGTAATAGATACACAGGCAAACCTCAGCTGACCAACATAGTTCTGGTTAGATAAAAATTAAGTAAATGTTTATTTGTGTCTAAAACACAGACAGTGGTGTACTGGTAAATGACTTACAATCAGGAATACAGGGTGGGAAGAAGCCCTGAATCGTGAATGCCAGTGATGTAAATAAGCCTACCGTGGTCTGTTTCAAGCTAACAGTGTGATGTCAACTGGCTTGCGGAATTCCTGAAAATTTAAAAGCCAGCTCTCAGGAGCCATGCATTGGTTCTGGCACACTACTGACATTAGCACATCGATGCTAGAAGCTACAGATATGCAAGCTCTGCTTTCCACCATGCTCACTGCTATCTCCACCTGGCTTCTGGAGTAACTCATCTCCAGCACTTAACAATCACTCTTCTGTTAAACAGATATGAAAATCTAGCCTGTCGGCAATTAGGCTGCATATCTCTGTTTTTCTTTTTACCGGTCCAGTTGTAAAACTGCATGTCTATAGCTTTCTTGTTCCTTATGGAAAGAAAGCCACATATTGGTTATTCAAATGTTGCTAGTTGCATTGTTTTGGGGTTTTTTTTTGTTTTTTTTTTGTTTTTGCTTTCTCCTTATCAAAAAGTATAAAGACACAAACCATAGAGGAGTTCTCCCGGTGCCTATCAGCACACCTGCATCGCTTCCAACTCACTGTATTGACAAGAAGCTGCAAAATGGTCAGATCCTTAGGAAAATGTCTACTAATGTCTTCTCTGGTCGTAGACCTTCTGCTATGTCCCATGCCGATCTTTCATTTATGTTTTTATAGTAAAATCATCACCACTAAAGGTGATAAACCTGAAGAACTCTCAAGGAAAATTGCAGCAGAAGGACTTGAGTAGCCAGCAATCAAAATATTCATGTAAAAGTTTCTAGGCTTCTGACTATTTATTGAGTGATATATTTATTTTTGTAATATACTGTAGAATATCAAATATCTTATTTTTATGTCCATGATTCCCTTTAGATAGAAACATTTTCTGTGCTTTTCAAATAATATTCTTCCTCAGAGTATGGCTCACATAATACATGGCCTGTGATGCTCTCTCTCTCTTTTTGTGTCAAAATGTTCTGTTATTTTTAAGCAGTCTTGCCATAAGTTTGCCATAACTTTGTATATTTGTATCTTGTAGGCATACTGTGAGCCGCTTTGTATATTTACTGATTTGTAAATAGTACAGATTTGACTGACGTGTAAATGTTCCAAAAAATATTTAACCAATACATTGTCATGGCAGTTCATACGGCGACATTGTCAGCTGATCTTGAGAGGCAAATATTGTGAGGCTGTGAGGGAATCTGGTTGCACTCTTTAAATGGATCTTTTCATCCCCCAAGCAAATGTTCCCCTCCAAAAGTGCCTATTGCCTTCATTGACCCAACGATTCAGAGAACCAATTGCACAAATCCATTTGTAATCAGATCAGTTACTCTGTAAATGCCAAAAATGTTAACTTAATGATTTCCACAAAAGTCAGCCTCAAAGTACTCAATTCTCTCCTGGTATGTAAGATTTGGTGTGAAAAATAAATGATAAAAACTTTTCCAGAACTTTTACTAAATATTTGAATATTCTTTAGGAGTCACATTCTTCAGTCAAAAGGTATTTTCATAGAAAGGAGTTTTACATGTTACTTCTTACTGGATTCATCAACAGACCACAAAGCCTCGCATCGTTTTGGCAAAACCATTTGCAATTTGTTTATAACACAGAAGGAATGCTGCCCTTCTTAAGGGTTGTAGATCTTTTTCACAGCGTCACTGTGAACCACACTTTCCCCTTTGCAGTTTAGCAAGTTCATGTGTGGTGAAAAAGGAAATGCTACTATGACTCTGTGTATCTTCTCGCCCCCAGAGGAGGACATTTGATCATACATTAAATGGAAGGAAAGTAGATAGCACTATACAATGGCAGCACAAAATGGTCTTTCTGCATGTGGAGATGTTTTTGCAAGCTAATAATCCCTCAAGGAATAACTGTTTGTTGTGATCAGCATGTTTCTAACTCACACGGGCACTGGTTAGTGGTGTGGTGGCCACCTGCCAGTGCCCACCTAATGAGCGTCCATGGATGTGGAAAATCAACTAACACCACAGACACACCAAATCAGCTGAAGCATGTTCATGTTCTCGGGTAAAACCTGTTCATTATCCATGTCAAATGTATGTAGTGATTACTAGACTAAAATGAAGATGGAAATAAATATTTTACTCGGTGTTCATAAACCAAATGTGTACATTCAGAGTTGTCTTGTTAAATAAAATGAACAAATTATTTTGGCAATAATTATTTGCAACTTATTTTTCCTTGATATGAAATCTTTCTTTTGCACTCTCCGTTTTTCACACATGTCATAGTATATTCGAATGAAATAAAACTAACTGCTACATTAGTAGAGAATGACCTGAAGCAACAATAAGCTGTTTTGAGCTTCTAAATGCTCTCACTAGAGATTAGGATTCTGCTATGTGGTTCTCCCATTTTATATGACCTTGTGTCCTATGAATGTCACAGATATACCTAGAAAGTAAAATTCATCAATAGCTGGGAAATATTTCCTCTTTGAGTTCCAAATGAGGCAGATTAGTGGTAACACACCGGGTAGACAGACTCTGCAGCCTGTTCTGGAAGGAAGTTCATTCTTAAGGCAGAATGTGGGATTTGAAGGGGGTAGGGACAGCCTTAGACTAATAAAATTCCTTCCATCAGATAATCATCCTGCATGTATTTTGAGGGAAATCTTCCAGTGTCCAGGCTAGCAGGCTGAATATGGCAATTGTGTCAGTGGGAGCATGACCTTCGTCCCTGGATGAGCACTGAGGAGGTGACACAGAGTTCTAGTACGGAGGAAAGGGAGCTCAGAACCCAAGATGAGGCTTAGCCCAGGCCTAGACTAAAAAGGCCTGAAAAGCCGTTCTGGAAACTTGATTTTGAAATCTTTTTTTAAGTACAATTTTTAATACACCATTGATACTAATGATTAAAAATTATTACATAATCTTATGCATCTACCCTAAAACATGAAATCTTTTACAAACACTCAGTCTCTTCTAAAATAGTTCCTTTATGAATGTCTCTCACAGCATGGGGTCTGGAACCATTCTCCATATGTAGTCTGACCTGAGCACAGCCATGATGAGCCAGCCACCTTATTCTGGGGTTTCTTTTCTACTGACATAGCCTGAAATTGTGATGGAACTTTGAGACATATGGCTGCAAGTTATCTTGGGGGTACTTAGTTTACAAAGGAAGAGAAAAATTATTTTCAAAAAAAGTGCATTTTATACATTAATAATTCACTACAGGTTCTAATAGTTCTAATAGTGATCCTAATGTGAATTGGTTTTTGTGGAGAAATAATGTGTTTTTATGGAGAAATAATGCCATGAGATTGCTGCATGTGACGCTAGTCACATGGATGAGAGTCCACTTTTGCACAGAAGTGACTATTTGTAAATAAGGGGCCTATTTGGAGAAGGTGAGAGCTTGTTAACTTGGGAGGTTATAAATGGATTATGTGATTATCTCCGACTCACTCTCCCAAACTGTCAGTTTACAAGAAACAGTTCCTGCCCTCTCTTAACCTTTCTCAGACCATTCACACAGATCTAAAGAAGCTCGTCTCATTACAATAAGAAAGCCCAGAAATTCACAGACACCTCAATCCATTTTTACTCTTAAATGTGTTTCTGCGAATCTTATAAAAAATTTAAACCACTCAGTTTAAATTAAGATTGATGTGAGGTATGAAACACCTTTGTCAAACCAGGATTCAGCAGAAAATGTTCGCATGCAGAACACTGGGCCAACTTCCTCGCACAGAATGAAAATGGTTTTAGAAAATCTAGTTCTAACCCCTCATTAGTGTCCTGCCTAAAATGTGTAGCATAACTTGCTTATTATGAGGAAACATCAGATAAACCTATTTGAAGAACATTCTACAAAATAAACTGTACTTTAAATAAGAAGTCAATGAAAGGCAAAGAAAGACTGAGAAGCTGTTATAAATAAAAAGAGACCACAGAGGCATGGCAACTAAGGGCAACATGTGATCCTGAATTGGATCCAAGACTCCCCACAATTTGCCAAAAAAGGACTTTTTGTTGTTGTTGTTAAGCTCACTGCTGCTTAGCTCTAGAATGTTCAGTTTTATCCATCGTACACTCTCCAATGGCATTCAATTGTAAAAGTTTTCTGCATGGTTATTGCTGTTTTTTTTGAAGCTGCTTGAAGTTGTGTAGGAGTAGCTAGGCATTTGCTTAATGCAATGTCTAAGAAGCAAGCAGGCAGCAATAAAAATAAGATCTTTGCCCAGTAGGCAAACTCAATGGAAGGAACAGAGCTGAAAGGAAAGTGTTTATGCCATGACAATCCTTATGTTAATAAATGAGCTGCCACACAACATTTTCCTGAAATAACCAAGCTTGACACTCCATTCCCTAAAAAGAAGCATGCTTTTCAGGCAATAAACCATCTATTTCAAGTGTTTAGAAAACGGATTTCCAATCACTGGTAATTTAAACTTCCTTATACCCCAGTTCAATGTTTGATAAGGACAGAGTGCGGACAGCATGGGAACTGAGTTGCTATATTAAGAAACGTAACCAGAACAAAAACCAGTTCCCTGCAGTTATTTTGTTTATGCTTCAGACCCATCTGTTTTAATTAACATAATGTTTACACTAGATCAGCTCCTATTACATCTTTTGCTGCAACTATCACGTTTTATTCTTTTTTGTTTTTTTCATTTGTTTTTGTTTTTGCTTTTTAACAAGTCCTGCAAAAGCACAATTGTAGACTATGCTTGAATTAAGTGTACACAGTGGAGTCACATTGTAGCATGCAAGCTCCCAAGGGTCAGGCTTACCTGCTTTGTGCAATTTGGAGTCAGTTATTGGGTTGCCAGATAACATGCATGATCCCCAGTTAAATTTGAATCCATGATAAACAATGAATAATTTATTTAGTATAAGTCTGTCTCAAATATTGCACAGGATATATTTGTACCAAAAAATGTTAGTTGTCTATTTGAAATTCAAATTTAGGTTGGATGTTTGTATTTTTTAAATCTGGCAGTCAAAATCAGATAGTGCTCAGAAGTTTCCATGAGTAGAAAGAGCCACAGAAAGATGAAATAGTTTGCCATTCAATTTCCAGAAGGGTTATTCAGAAGCTCACAAATCAAGTCTAGCAGGGTTCAAGGATGAAGAATAGCTTTGAGATTTGAGGCTGAAATCCACTCGACCATGATATCTGTCAATGCTAAAAATAGTAGCAATGTCTAACAATCATCATCACCATTGTATATGTGAAGAAACTGAGTCACGATGGACATAGGTGCACATTAGAAGTCATATAGTCAGGCAAAAGTCGAACTGGAATTTGAACCCAGGCAGCTCATTTTCAGCAATCACATAATCCCTATGCCTTCAACAAAACACAAAAGTAGTGAAATTTCATACTCTTTTTAAAAAAATGAAATTCTCTGTTAACAAACTGAAAATTCCCAAGCCTTAATGAGGAGATTCCATGTGGACCTCTAGCCTCAGGTCTCAGCCCGCTTCACAGTGTAAGACATGGCACACCCAGACCATTCTTCCATGTCTCCCAAGGGGCTCCTCTATCTTGCTTTTCTGTCATCTTCTGAGCTGCTCCTTATACTGAATCTTTGAGAATTTTCTCCCTGAAAGATAGCTTCTTCCTCTTCCTTCCCTTTTTCAACATTTGGTTTCCTTAGGTTAAGAGTTCACTGAGAATTCTGCATAGAGACAGACATGGAGTGATGGAAATGACAGACTGGGGTCACATGCACAGGATGAACCACCTTACAGAGACCCCAGGGCTCCCATTTGGTCTCTGAGTCTTGGTGGTCCACCATCAGGGCTGCTCAGATGATGGGAGCCTGGAAGATATTGAGTGCGAGACTAGGAAGTTCAACACACAGCCGAGGAGGAATCAGGTTAATGCTGCTGGCTGGTCTCATGCACCAAGGGTCCTGGCCAGCTTTGTCTTGGTAGATCTCCTCTCTCTCTTCCTCTCCCTCTCCCTGGTTCTCTCCTGAGATTCTTTTCTCACCTCTTTGGCCTCCGTTGGGGAAGAGACATGTTTCCCCAGGATTTCAGAACGTGCTCAGCTGAGATGGCCGATATTTTTACTAACTCTCCTGGGGGTCTCTCCAGCGCTGAGCCCTGAAAATCTCACCCTCAAAGATTCTCTTTTTTATGTTGACTTTGCCCATGTTAGGTTTTGCTATATTCACTAAAGTGAAATTTCTGAAGAAAAGACTATGCATATTTAAAACACACAATTCTGGGAGGTACTACCAAATGACTCTCCAAAACTTTATACCAAATTATGACCCATCAGCTGTGTACAAGAGTGCTGTTTCTGTACAAGTTCCTGTATTCAAAACTATTGCTTTTCTTAAGGATGCCATTATTGGTTAAATTGTCCCCCCCAAAAAGACACCTTGAAACCCTAACCCCTAGTACATTAGAATGTGATCTTATTTGGAAATAGGGTCTTCACAGAGGTAACTGAGTTAAAATGAGGTTATTAGGATTAGCCCCAATCCAATACGACTGGTATCCTTCTAAAAAGGGCAAATTGGACACAGAGACAGACATGGACACAGGGAGAACACAATTGAACATGATGTTTCAACAAAGTCAAAGAACACCAAAGAATACTAACAAATCACTAGAAGCTATGGGAGAGATATGGAACATACTCTCCCTCATAGCGCTCAGAAGGATCCAGCCTGGCCTATACCTTGATCTTGGACTTCTAGCTTACAAAACTGTAAGACAATAAATTTCTGTTGTTTAGGCCACTCGGTTTGTAATGCATTGCTACAGCAGGAAATGATCATAGATGCTAAATATAATAGTTTGTTGTAAGTTTATTTCTTAAAATGGCCTAAATTTAAATATAATTAAAATTTCAATTTATTTCTTTAATGATTTGTGGCTTGAACATATTTTCACAAATTTCTTGACTAATTCTGTTTACTTTGTCACTAAACTTTGCCTGTCTTTTCTCCGTTGTTCACATTTTTCTAGCTAACTTATTGCAATTCCATATACCATGCATAATTAATCCTTTGTTATGTATTATCCATAGGTTTTTCCCAGTTTGTTACCTATCTTTCACTTTTAAAATGTTATATGTTGTTGTTAAAATGTTTACAGCTTTGTTTAGGCAAATCCATTAGCCATTCCCTTTGTAGTTTCTTGATTTTGTGATCATGCTTAGAAATGATTTCCCCATCTCTAAATTACTAAAATGTCTTGTTTGCAAAGTAACTGTCATTTTTGGCCTGACTTAATGAAGCAGCCAAGGGAAGGAGCAAATTTCTTCCTCAGACTATCCTAAGACAATTTCACACCACCTGGGTCTGTAAGAAGTTTAAAACTTTACTTTCTCTTGGAAGAGTTCTTTGAAAGCCTCTCAATCTGCAGTTCCTGTGACCTAAGGGCTGGTTGCTTACTCTTGCAATGTCCAGGGAACCAGTCCTCCAGCCAGCCTCTTTTGCGCCAATATCCCTTCATGCCTCTAGGCAGTCTTACTGGCTAGCGCCTCATTATCATCACCTATCATTGTGTGACAAACCATCCCCAAACAGTGCTTTGAACAATAATAAGCGTTCATTTTTCTCATGAATCTGGGAATTGACTGGGCTCAAAGAAAAGATTCTTCTATTTTCTCTACGTGGCTACCAGACTTCTATTTATATGGTGGCAAAAGGCTCCCAGAGTGTGTGTTTCAGAGGGGATAAGAGAAAGAGAGAGAGAGAGAGAGAGAGAGAGAGAGAGAATTGCCTTTTGCTATCTAATCTTCAAAGTCACACAGAATCATTTCCTTCTTACCCTGTTTGACTGGAGTGAGTCACTAAGACCCCCATAATCAAGGGGAAGAAAATTAGATTCTGTGTCCTGATGGGACGTGATACATTTTTAGACATCTTTAAAAACTCCCACAGATAGGATCTAAGAAACCTCTGAATACATTGCTCTCTTCTGTGCACTGCCCACACAGAGTTCATGGAAAACCTGCCTGTGCTCCTTGCCCTGAGGAACCCTGAGAGTGACAGCCAGTCCTTGCTCAATAATAACTTCTCTTCTTCATTCCTCCACCAGACAGGCCATCAGGCTCTCACTGATCTCAGATTTCCTGGGTAGGGCTCATACTCAAGTCTTCCTTGCCCTACCTCCCTCCCTGCTCCCAAACATAGGAAATACTTATCAGGTTCTCCAAGGAGTACTATCTGAAGCAACTCTTACTACACTTGAAGTGAAGGACAGGTATTTCTCCTCCTCTTCCCTTAATATCGACAATCAGAGCCTGGCTAAGTAGTTAGGATTCACTCAAAAATGAATTAGTAGTCAACTAAAATCAAGTTTCAATGATCACTTGTAGACATGGCAAATATTTTCTTAGCAAGATAACAATTGTTAAAAAGTCAAATCATAATAGGTTTTTAAAACTTTGTGACTCAAGGTAGCTAAACAATGTGTTTAAGCTAGAACTGTAGGCCTCTTTCAGTTCTTTTTGTTAATTAAGAAATTTTGAAGTTGTATTTGGAATTCTTGCTCTTTAGACAAAAGAATCACAGAAAAATTAAGTAACTTAACTGAAGTCACCTTATTCATTAGTGAAAGGTTTAATCATAACACCTAGATTTCTTGCCTTCCAGTATCAGGACTCAACCTTTTAGAACAAAGATTTTTTTTTTAAATGAAGTTTTATCCTTGGGTTTGCCTCAATACTTTTTTGTTTTAATGAGGCAGAAAATAAATAAAGAAAAAAAAATCCAGATCCTCCTAGACTCTAGTCTGCATTCTCCAAGTTTTCATGGATGGATGATTTTTAACAATAAATACTGCCAAGCAATATTATTTAATAAGTAGGGATTCACATGATGTGGTAGAATGTTATTTGCTTGAGGAGTTGCAAAGAGAGAAGCAAAGTGCTTTTGATATAACCCAGGACATGGTGTTGAAAAGCTGCGTGTGGAGTTAAGTAAAGGTTGAAGGCAGTGTGGATTCACACAGCAAGTACAGTAAGCAAGTCCCATGATCTATCACCTTTAGGTTTGTTGTTTTTTGCCATGACAACAGCTTATCTTTGGGAGATGTTTTTGGATTCACAGCTGACACTTGAGGAAGTGGCTTTCCTTAACTGGCTTGACAAACGTGAAACACCAAGTATGAAAATTCAGCATCAGGGCAAGAGATTTCCACATGGACGATATTAGTATAAATGTTATTTTCATAGTTACACAAGTGATATTTTTTAAGAAAAGCCACAGGTCTTAGTGCAGTGGCTCATGCCTGTAATGACAGCATTTTGGGAGACCGAGGCGAGAGGACTGCCTGAGCCTAGGGGTTTGAGACCAGCCTGGGCAACTAGAAGAGACCTTGTCTCTATAATAAATCAAAAAATTAGCCAGGCATGGTGGTGCACATCTGGAGTTTCAGTTACTTGGAAGTCTGAGGTGGAAGAATGGGCTGAGATCAGCAGGCAGAGGCTGTGTTAGCTGTGAGTACTCCAACCTGGGCGACAGAGTAGGTTAAAAAAAAATAGACACGAAATGGACTATACTGTTTACTCTGAACTCTGATATTCAACAAAAAGACGTAATCAATCACCTACAGCAAAGTAGAGCCCTTTAAGGTGACTACTAGTACTATGACTGACACAATAGCTTAAAATCAGTAATGGGAATACCGAACTGTTTACCTCTAACGCTTGTATTCCAGGCAAATTAGACGAACCTGAAGTCCCAGTGCCAGATTACAGACTTCTCTATGCTATCTGAGACTGTATGACCACCCTGTTGTCCACTGATATAGCCCTAGTCCTTGTCTTCTTAGACCATCAAAGTATCCCAGAGTTTCCTTCGAGCTCCCTAAAACAGGGATGACAACTCCAAGGACCATGCAAGCAATGTAAGCAGTGAAATAGCCTGGAGGCTGTGGATCACTGGGGGGCTCAGGTCCAGCTGTTGGAAGCAGGGCTATGCAATCCTGGACAATTGTTACCACAACAGAGTTTGGACTCCTGTGTGTCAGATCTCTCAATCATAAGATAAACAAGAAATATGGAATTTATAAGGTTTTGAATTTTCCCTTCTGATTCCAGAAAGAGTGTGCATTCTGGGAAGTACAAATAATGCTCGTCTAGGAGCCAAATTTGGTTCCTAAACTACCTCTTTACCTTCTCTGGCCTTGCGGTTGGTAGAAATCCTGCGAGAATCATATTTCTCCTGATTGGGACTATGGGTTTTCTTACTAAGCCCATACCTCTTCAAATAGTGTATAGAACTGGAACTGTTCCTTTTGGCTCATCCTCCCAAGCTGCCTCTCTTGTTGCGACTGAACAGAAGTTGGGGCTGGGCATGGTGGCTCATCCCTGCAGTCCCAGCTACTTGGGAGGCTGAGGTAGAAGGATCACCTGAGCCCCGGAGGCTGAGGTTGTGGTGAGCCATGGTGGTGACACTGCACTCCTGCTTGGATGACAGAGTGCGACCTCGCTTCAAAAATAAAAATTTCGTTTAAAAAAGAAAGAGAGTTGGTTTGGGTGCTCTCTTATTGCCCAGTTTGAAGAGTTGATCTCTGCTCCCTGTTGAAGTTAAGGCAATAGCATCCTTGAAGTCCTCAGTTAGCACGGTAAGAAGTGCCCTCGATCCTAGCATTGTTCCTATAGTTCGACAAGAGACTGGTACTTTCTTCAGCGGAGGTACTCTGTTTAAATGGTTTTCAAACTAGTTTGTGCCACAGAATCATCTGAAAAGTAAAGTAAGCAAAAATACTTCCTGTTCTCCCTCAAGAAAATTAGATTTAGACAAATGGGTACAGTCTAGGATGACAGTTCTTAAACATTTTATTTTCGGGGCTCTTTTATCCTCTTAAAAACTACTGACCCCAAAGAGTTTGTGTTTATATGAATTATATCTATTCATATTTACCATATTAAAACTAAAGTATTTACAATTATATGCTTATTAATTCATTTAAAAATCAATAAACTGATTGCACATTAATATAGATAAAACTTTGTGAATAATAAATACATTTTCCAAAACAAAATTGATGTCAGAAGATTGGCACTGCTTTACAATTTTGCAACTTTCATCATTGTCTGATTTAATAGAAGACATCTGGATTCTCCTATCTTCTTTTGCATTTAATTCATTGCAATATGCTGTTTTGGTTGAAGTATATTAAAACAATCTGGCCTCATGAAAATTTGTAGTTGAAAAAAGAAGACATTTTTCTCTTCCTTTTTCTTTTTTTAAAGATATGGGGTGCAATTCAGGGTTAGGTACATAAATGGTCATTGTACATTGCACAGGCCATTGGTGCTCACTTCGCCTGGTTTGGGATCAGGTATTCTTATTAATGTTATGTGCTTCTTCGTATCCCTCTCCTGGCAGTGGTCCACTACTGCCAATGTCTTTCATGCAGTATTATAATAAATGTTCAGGATCTACTTAAGAGTGAGACCATGTGGTACTCAGTTCCATCCAAGTTGCTGTGAAGTCCATAATTTTGCCGGAAGACATATTTTAATAGCCTGATCAGATAATTGTGACTATTTTTCTTTGCTACTACTATACATTCAAACTAAAAGAATATTTCCTTAAATATCAGTTGTAAGTTAAAATCTTAAATCATATCAATGACATTTTTGTAATTAGTAACCTTAAAATTCATTCGTCTTCTTGCACTTTTAATGGATCCTTTACCCAAGCATACTATAAAATCATATTTTGCCATTTGGAAAATATTTATTCATAGACCTTCTAAATGTTGACATACTTCATTACACAGTATCATCACATATAATGCCTCTTCTGGAAAACTTCATTGTTCACTCCATGAGAGAGTGATAGTGATAAAATCAAATAATGTCTTGGTATTATTATGAAAAAAGTTTTGCCCACTGTGGACTCTCTGGTCCATAGAGCACTTCTAGAAAAAAAGAGTTCTTTCATAGAAATATGTAGATCTAGATTCAATTGCAGGCTGTGCTATTAACTAAGTGGCTTTAAGAAAGATTCTTCGTCATTCTATGATTCAGTTTCCCAATTGTAAAATGGAAGTTTTGAACTCGAGCCAATATAAACTGATGGGAGCACAACTGATATTCAAGGCAGAAAAAGATACTGTGAGGGACTGTCCCTAAGGCTACATGATACTTAAAAGCCTTGGCCTTCCCCACTATATACTAGTAGTCCCACACTCGCACCTTCAACAGTTGTAAACCCCCAGATCCCTCAAGAGAACCTTTTGGAAGGTGATATTACCTCTAGTTGAGACCTATTAGGCTAAATGAATTTTAAGTTTCTTTTCAATTCTGAAGCCAATTCTAAAAAATTGCACTAAATGAATTTTAAGTTTCTTTTCAATTCTGAAGCCAATTCCAAGCTTTAAAAACAGAAAAAATTATCACTTTTGAAAGTATTGAACATATTTTGAATTTCTCTTGTCGTGAGTGTGTTTATTTAGGTACTATAGTATATAACTATAATAGATATATATAATATGTACCTGATTTGGACAAATGTTTGTGACCACCTTGAAAGTAACAAAATCTGATGAACTGGGGGTGAGGGCAAGAAGGAGAAAGCAGAAATAGGAAAAATCCTCACATTTTCTCGGCCACATTTCTGCAAATTACGAATTCTCAAAATTGTTAATAGTTGTTTGTGTTTTGTACCTTCCCTTGTCCAGGTGAAAGAGGTGTGGAAAGGAAGAGCTGTCTTCCCAGCCCTTGAGGAAACATGTAGATGGCCATGAAGCTGTCCCTCAGTCAGCCCCACCTCCTGCCTCCTCTTGGAGTGGCCATGCAAGTGGCCTCTTACAGCTCAGTGGGCAAAAGCCTGAGCTGCAGTCAGCTTGCTGGGGTTTGAATTCCAGCCTTGCCACCTCCTGGCAGCATTACCTTAAAAGTTACCTCACCTCTCTGTACCTGAGTTCTCTCATTTGCCAAGTGAAAAGAATAAAAGCCTCAGCCTCACAGACTCGCTGTGAGGATCAAACATATTGATGCACTCAAAATACTTGAAACAGTGTGTGTCAGTGGGTAAGAAAGCAATAAGTGCCAACTAGCAATATTCCTAAGTGAAGACAGGAAGCTCCACTGAAAACCCTGGGTCACCTTTGATGCTATGTTCATTTACACTGCACTTAGTTGCATTCAAATCCATTGGTCTTGCACTTTTAATGAGTCCTTTACCCAAGCATAACACTATATAATCATTTTGTCATGTGGAAAATATTTGTTCACAGACTTTCTAAATGTTGGCACATTTCATTACACAGTATCCTCACATAATGATGCAGCCTCTAAAAACTCCTTGTAAACTCCATGTTATATTTTTCTAATCTTTTCTCATGAAATTGACCATGAAGCTGACTGTATCTTATTTTTGTGTGTGCACATGAATTGTTGGTTATAATAGGGGAAAGCATCATCTTATAATACCACAGGGCTTCAGCAAAGAGCTCTGAGGGAGCCCTCCTGATGTACATTCCCAGTGAAGGCAAAGAAATTTCCCGAAGCTTAATGGAGCTGGCACACCAGAAATGTGGAGGGTTGGAACACATACATTATTAAATATGGTTTGCCTAAAATGATCTCCTTTGGCAATGAAAGTCCCACAGAAGCAGGCCAAAATGAAATTCCTAAGATTTTCAGTTTTGCAATGACCCATGGGAAGAAAATTTTAGATTTAAAAAAAAAAAAAAAAGACCATTCTTGACCAAACTTTTCCTCAGGACACGTTTGAAAAGGTTTGGAGGTGAATCTTGAAGGCGTGCTGCCTCTTTTAAATGTGCCAATACCCATGAAGGCTGTGTCTTCTTCCTGATCCTCCTCCAGAAATAAAGAGTTTGATTTACATTTGCGCATCCCGCTCTTTGCAGAATCTCCCCCTCTTTGCAGAATCTCCCCCTGTGCTCCAGAGAATTTTCACTTTCACGTCACCAGGGGAATGAGATTCATGGGGAGATAAGAAAGCAAAGGCTCCTACCTCTTGTGTTAATGGTGGACCCTTTTGTGACTTGGCTTCTGGCTGACTCACAGATTCTGAGAGAAGAATTCTGACAAATGTGTATATTCCATCAGCAGTGCAGAGATAAGTGAAGGTGACCTCATAGCAAAGCTTCCGTATGTTTGTGTGTCTCTGAATAAACACTCTCCAGTGGGCCTTTTTGGTCTGCGTTTCTCATTTTTCTTCCTAAGTGGTCCTGACACTTGCTGCTTGTTCCTCAAGATTCTACTAATGACTAACTTAAGGGCTGAATGTAATTGGCAAGATGATTTCAGGGTCTCTTTCAACCTTGTGTGTGCACAAATTTACACATTCCTAGAGCTAGAAATGGCTTCAGAATTGATCTACTTCAACCCTCTTATTTTCCATGTGGAAACTGAAGCCAGAGAGGTTAAACGAACTTCTGAGATCAGAAAGTGCTTTCAGGGCAAGACTGGGTTGAGAATCCCCAGACCATAACACTTTCTATTACTTACTCCAGGGTTCTTGAAATTGAGGTCCATGAGCTTTCCTGGATTGTGTGCTATGGAGACAAGGCACACAAAAGTTACAGTATATAACTTGAGGCACCTTCCCAGAGCTTCAGTTTTACACTAAGGCCAGTACTAAGACAATTTTCACATCACACATACCACTGTATTCCCAGCTCTCACAGCAGTGCCTGTCATAGTAGGTAATGAATAAATATTTGCTGAATGAATGAACAAACAAGTATTAACAGTAAAATATGATATTTCATCAAAGACTGCAGCCTGTAATGGGCTCCTCCACCATTAGAAGTAGGTCAGTGGAAATATTTGAGAAGACCAAGGTCTTCAAATCAGGGATCTCCAAGAGGTAGTTATGTGTGGCCATGTATCTCATTTGAAAATCGTTTTTAAAAAAATTTCTGTTATTTCAATGAATATAGGGGGTGCAAATGCTTTTTGGTTACATGGATACACTGTAGAGTGGCAAAGAAGTTTGGGCTTTAAGAATACCCTCAGTGAACCTAATAGATAATTTTTCAACCCTTCCCCTCTTCCCTTCTCCCCCTTTTGAGTTTCCAGTGCCCATTATACCATTCGATATGCCTTTACAGATCCTTAGTTTACCTCCCACTTATAAGTGATGAAAACCTATACATTACTAAGTTCCAAGGTATTTTGAAATTGAATAAGTAAGAAAATCACATCTTTCGTTTTTCTCTCTGGAACACAATTCCTCCCTTACCCACCTATTATGGGCATTCCCCACCTTCATAATCTTTTCTTATCACTTCCCCAGGGAAGGCTTCCCTGAAGCCCTAGACTAGGTAAGTCTTCCAGGTTTATGCTCCACTGGGCCCTGACCTTCTTCTTTGCAGCATTCAACACAGTTGACTAAAGTCTGTCTTCCCAGCTAGACTGTATGTTTCCTTCATGAGACATGGCCCATGCTGGTTTCACTCATTGCCTCATATCCCTATTGCTTTGACCAGGACCTGGAACTCAATTAATAGCATTTAATTGAAGCATAATTTAATTTATTGAGCTAATCATAGTAGTTATTGGAGGTGTCTGACAGATCCTACCTCCAGTCTGTAAACAATAGTGCTCAGCTTCTCAGAAAATCAGCAGCTTGTTTTATAACTGTTACTTGACAGTTTTTCTTTTGCTGCCCTACTTCCAGAATCTGACACAGCCACAGGTCACTGACTCTTCAGTGATCACTCATGGTGACTCAGGTTTTTTGCCCATTTTTCCAGCAGGATCAGTGACTCCCAAGGCTGCCCTATTACCTTGTTGGGAGCTATTGGAGGTAGGAAGTCAATCAAGGAAGTTGATAGAAAGACCTCATCTGAGGCAGTATAAGTGCTTGAGGTTGGGAGAGGAAGGTCAAGAGATATTTTCAGAAGTAGAATGACTGAGCTTGGTGAGAAAATGGAAGTGATAGGAACAGAGAACAGGTCATGGAGAACCCCAGATCATTCAGTGTTTTCTAGCTTTGGTGACTGCTTGAATGGCAGCATATTAACCAAGAATGGTGAAAGAAAGAGGGCGTCTGAAAGTGAAACCTAAGAGTTGCAATTTGAAAAACATTGAGTGTGAGATACCCACTCCTGCGGCAGATGTGCCCAGTAGTTAGAAATATGAATGTGGGAATAGAAGGAAGGTCAGAGTTGGAGACTCATGCTAGGGAATTGGAAGGTGGCCTTGGTCACCCAGTCACCACCAGAATGTGTCCTGTTCACAGTCAACTATCTGTCTCTCTATCCAAGACCCTGAGGTAGAGACCCCTACTGTGCCTGTGGCCTTTGAGTTAGCATAACAAAGTGGCAGTGACTATGGCAGCCTCAATGGGAGACTTGGGTCAAGGCACCAGAATTGCCCCAGCCCCTGCTGAAGATTCAATCCTGAGCATGATCCAAGAGGAGACAGGGATTCCAGCATCGTGAGTCATGGCTCTGAGGGGGATACTTTGAGAGAACATATCTGCTAACATGTAATCGAAATACGTGGGGGTTCGAAACTCAACAGAAAAATAAAAATGTGTGAACAATCTGATAGAAACACACGTGTCAAACAAGGCAGACCTGTGATGTGTGGTATAGGCAAGCAGGAATAATTTATTTGGTCTTCATTTTGTAAGGGATTCTGGTTGGTCCATCCATTGGGATGCTTGACCAGGTGTCTAGTTTTCTGCTCCTCTTTTTCTCACGTTCACTGACTGTACCAGTTCGTCAACTTAAAAAAAACACTATGTCCTATGATTTTGTCCTAACTTATCAGCTCTTCTAAGTTTTGCTCTGCTTTCTATTTGCCACAGATCCACCATCTATCAGTCCATCTACTCTCTGGTTTGGCTTCTCAAGACACCTTGTCTCCTTGTCCTTTCAGCTCATCCACAAGGCAAAGCTCCAAGCCTGGATTGGGATTACTTCCTGCCTCCTTCACTCTTGCTCCTAGGCTGCTTTGGGGGAAAACTTGCAGCCAAGAGATTGATGCAGATTCTATTATCACATAGTCTCCAGACCACAAGACTGTCCACCATCTTTCCAAGTGTCACTAGTGGTCTCCATGTCCCATTTGGTTAAAGAATATTCCAGACCCTTAACTCTCTTTCCATGGTCTGGACTCCTTGTCCTTCCTGTGGGTCTCATCAACCACTGCAACTTCACCCATAAAAATTTGGTCCCTTTGTCTATGTTGCATAGATCACAGGTGTAAACAACTAAGAGTGAACACAAAGTGGTTACACATGAGACTCCAGGCTGCTACAGCAAGAGGTGATGAGACAGGATCAAAAATGATTAAGATAAAAATAAAAAATAGTACCTAACACTTAGCTCTTACTGAGTGCCAGGCAGTACTCCAAGGGTGTCACCTCATTTAATCCTCATGACAACATCATGAAGTGGGTAAAAACAGATCCCTATTTACTCATGCTTCTTTGCTAAGGAACCCCGATTTAGTTCACCCCCAGGGCACAGCTCATGATTGATCTGAACAATCCACAGTGTTCTGCCCTGCTTTGCCAAATAGGCATGTCCTCAGCTGTCTTTCCAGCAAGCAGTGGCCATGTGACTGTGTTCTGAGCAACGAGAGGTCAGGGGAAGTTTTCTGCAATGCTTCTTTTTCTAGATGAAAGGATAGTGCCTCAAAAAGAAGGAGAGCGTTTGTCTTCTCCTCCTTGACTTTTAGTGTGGTCAAGCAGTTTGGAGCTAAGGTGGTCATATTAGAAACACAAAGTGACCAGCGTAAGAGCAAGTCAGAAGACTGAGGATGGTGAGAGAAGGGGGAGCTGGGTAAGAGCCTGTAAACCTAAGACATTATAGAGCTACCCTCCCATACCTACACCACTATCTCCAGATTTCTCATTAGGAGAAATAGTTAGCTGACTTCATTGCCTAAGTCTCTCTGAGTTGGGTGTCTTTTTATTTGCAGTTAAACCTCTTAAGTGAATCAGGTCATTACCACTCTAGTGCCCTTTTGTGGAAGAAGCTAAGACTTGAAGAAGGTAAGTGACTTTACTAAGACTGTTCAGTGAAGAGGGAATCTCATATGAAACACACACAGTCTGCTTCCAGGGCCTGCTTTCTAGATTCTATCTCTGTCTGCCAGCTTACTAGACTTTTGTGACTCAAAGTTGGAACATGAGCAAAGGAGGAGAAAAGTAGATAAATGGAAATAACAAGGAGATGATAAAATGAGAGTAACTAGACTGATACTAGAGATGGCAGAGAGAAGTGGTAGAGAAACACACACATTGACAGAACATCTGGGATGAGGGTGAAGAAGATAATTTTGAGACTCCAGTGAGTCGCCAGTAGAATGCAAAAGAGTGGGAGTAAGGAAAACTATTGCTGAGGACTGTTTTAGAAGATAGAAGTAAAATACAAGAATTTCTTTCTTTAAAAAAAGTTCTGATCTCTCTGTGTTGTCTTCGATACCACACAGAAACTAGGAAAGTTATACAGAGTAGCCCACATGAGTTCAGAGATATAGGTTATTATGAAAAAATAAAGATTCCCAGATGAACTCTTTTTAGGTACTCACTTATCCTCCAAAATACCTGCTCTGACTGCATAACTCTTCCAGCTGTCATGCTGTGAAGTGCAATGAAGAGGGACAACAATAGACTCAAAGAAAGAAAAGGATGAGAAATAGCTGGCACAAGGTAAATTTGGAGAATATTCAAGGAAAGGAATATACTTCAATTCCATAGTGGCACCAATCTACTCAGTAGCAAAATTTTAAAAGTCTGAGCTGAAAATAAGGACAAACAACTGTTAATGGCTCTATTCAGAGCTGTGAACTTTGAACTAGCAGTGTAAAATCATGTCACCTTCTATTTCATTCCAGTCTTTTCTAGTCTCTTCTGGAACCTGGTTCCATTCAGCTAGATTGACTGCAGGTTTCTGAATTGTTGATGACTCCCCTTTGCAGGTGCCATCTCCTCTGCTCTGAACCCTTTTCCTCTTTCCTCTGAACCATCCCTTGCCCAGTCCCTACTCACCATAATACTGCCCAAGTGCTATCTTTTCCAAGTAGCTCCCTTCACTTTTGGTATTGAGTGACTGTGTGTGTGTGTGTGTGTGTGTGTGTGTGTGTGTGTGTGTGTGTATTCCAATAGCAACTTGTACATCCTGGGCCTTTTGATCTGGAAGTATTGACTCACTAGAACTGTCTTTTTTGTTGTTGTTGTTTTTAGTTTGCAATATACTTTAATATAGCCATATTCATTAGCCATACACACATGCTAACACACATGCTACATTATTTAAGTCATTGTTTAATGAGCTGTCTCATTCTAATTCCATAGCAATGATATTCTGATTTCTAACTAACCCTCTCTGTTGTCTTAATTGTTCCTATGTTTAAAAAAAACATGGCTAGGGACTGTTAAAGACAGATATTCAAACCAAATGCCTTTATTGATCATTGTCTTCAAGACTCTGTTTGCCACAGAGGAAATACAAATTGAGTAGCAAATATTTAGGGACTGTGTTTTTAATAATTTCACCTCTATACCTACTAGAAATGCTGCTTCTGCCATTCCCTCTGCTGAAATGTTCTTCTCAAGACCCTTGTCCTCACTTTCTAGCAGATGATTCTATTTATTTCTTTAATACCATTCATCACTATCGGCAGGTCTTTCATTTATTTGCTTTCCCACATGTGTCTCTCTTTTCCTCTGGAAGGACTGTTGCATGAGGGCAAGGACCTTGTGTTCTTGCCTCTCCCACAGAGTCTGGAATTGACGAGGTGTTGTAAGATATTAGTTGTAATAATGACAGCATGTCTGACCCATAATAGTTAAGACTACTCCTTAAAGCTTAGTACTGGGCTACTTTACTGAATGCCTTTCTAAAAGCTAATTATCCACCTATTTTTTGTTGAACATTTTTACTTCATGTGGGTCAGCATTGTGATACAGGCAAACAACAAGCTGTTTAGGTAAAAGCCGTACCAAAGGATTTTTTTTGTGGGTTGGTATCTCCTAACGACAAGGACTATATACTTCTCTAGAGAATACTGGTTCTTCATGAGCTTTTAATCCCTTTAAAATCTCTTCTTTCAAACTGTTGGTACTACCCTTAGGCATTCCCCTTGTAGGCGTTAACAGAGCAGGGGCTATACCAGAGGGGCCTGTCCTATAACTAGTGTTGGGATATGTGTGATGCTAGCTCCAGTCCAGCACTCCAGTCGCTACCAATTAATGTTTCCAACTCAACTATCTATTCAGGTGGGGTGATGAATTCCAAAAATATTATTTCTTCAATAATTCCTCAGCAAATGGAAATAAGTGGGGTCTTCAACATTCATGGAAAATGCATTCTACAAAAAACATTACACATGAATTTCAATTTTCTTTGCATGAAAATGAACTACTCACTTATTATAATGTGTGTGAACAGAATCTAGTTTGAGGCACTAAGAAGGATAAGACATGAGTTTGAAAAGAGCCTTTATCAGAACATGAATTCTGTTAAAATTGAGGAAAAAGTAAACATCAAGTTTATTATGATGCTTTGGTAGAAGAATGGTGAAATTATTGATGCTTTCTGCAAAGTTTATGGTACAATGCCTCAAAGAAATCAGCGGTTTACAAGTGCACAACTCATTCCGAAAAAGGACAAGATGATGTTAAAGATGAATCTCACAGCAGTAGAACATTCACATTGATTTGTGAGGAAACAGATATTATTTGTGTCCTAATTTAAGAGGACAAATGATCAATAGTAGAAACAATAGCCCATACTATATACATCTCAATTGGTTCAGCTTACACAATTCTCACTGAAAAATTAAGGTTGAGCAAACTTTCCACTCAATGGGTGCCAAACCTGTTGCAGTCAGATCAGCTGCAGAGGAGAGCAGAGCTTTTAGCGGAAATTTTAAACAAGTGGGACCAGGATCCTGAAGCTTTTTTGAGAATAACTATAAAAGCAGATGAAACGTGACTGTACCAGTATGATCCTAAAGACAAAGCACAAACAATGGCTTCAAGAGGTGAACGTGGTCCAGTAAAATCAAAAGCAGATCAACTTGGGCAAAGATCGTGGCAAGTTTTTTTTAGATGTTCCAGGTGTTTAGCTTTTTGACTATCTGAAGGACAAAAGAACAAAACAATGTGCTTATTATGACAGTGTTTTGAGAAAGTTAGTCAAAGCTTTAGCAGAAAAATACTTGGGAGATCTTCACCAGTAAGCCGTTCTCCACCAGGACAATACTCCTGCTCATTCCTCTCATCAAAGGAGGGCAATTTTGCAAAGTTTCAATGGGAAATCATTAAACATCCACCTTGTAGTCCTGATTTGGCTCCTTCTGACTTCTTTTCACTTTATAGTCTTAAAAAAATTCTTTACTGTAATACCGCGCCTTTGGGAGGCTGAGGTGAGTGGATTGCCTGAGCCCGCGGGTTCGAGACCCGCCTGGGCAGCGAGACCTCATCTCTATAATAAATCAAAAAATCAGCCGGGCGTGGTAGTGCATGCCTGTAATTCTGGCTACTTGGAAGGCTGAGGCGGAAGGATTGCAGGAGCCCAGCAGGTCGAGGCTGCGGTGGCCGGGAGTGGCCACTGCACTCCAGTCTGGGCAACAGAGTGAGACTCCAACTCAAAAAAAAAAAAATTATTTAAAGAGCACCTATTTTTCTTCAGTTAATGTAAGAATGCCTGTTAAGTACTCAGGACTCTCAGTTCTTTAGGGATGGACTAATTGCCTGGCATCATCACTTATAAAAGTGTTTTGAACTTGATGGAGATTGTTGTGAAAAATAACATTTGTATATTTTATTTTTATGTTTTAATTCCATTTTCCATGAACTTTATGAAGTCTCCTTGTACCATGACGTACAGAAGACACAATCTTCTTTTCTTTTGTATTGGTTTTGCTGGCATACTTGGCCTTCAGCATACTGTGCAGGTGACTGTAGAAGGAAAGATGGGATGGGGAAGGGGCACTGAGGGTGCCTGCCCCACTACTCACCTGGTCACCCCATCACTTCAACACAAGTCACTCCCCAAGAGCAATTATGTCTCTACCTAGAATAAGTACCCTGGCAGAGAGGGGCCCACCTTCTCCCAGATGGCTATACAACCCCTCTAAAAAGAGCCCCTGACTCTCAGAAAAAGATATTACGTTTTCTTTGCCTTCATGATTCTTGAAACTTCCAGTTCACCCAGGACTGTAGCACACAGACCTACACAAACCACACCTTACTTTAATAAATTTAACGAACTCTACTTCTCCCCTGCTTTTCAGGCCAGTAACTATTTCTTGCCTCAAAGTCATCTCTCTGTCTAGTGACCAAGATTTTCTCAACAATTCCTCATATTTTGCCAGTATTATTAGCATGGAGAACAGTCTAAATTCAAAATATAGGTCCCCCCTATAGCAGTGGTGAGTCTTTGAATTAGTCATATAACCTTGCCAAACCTCCTTTATTTATTCATTTGTTTATTGTTTACTTAGTGATACAGGAGTCATCATCCTAATAATACTTAGTTTGTTAAAATTTTATTATTACTGCGTGGAATAATCCATGGAACTTGCTTATTCAATGTCTGGCAGATTATCCAAGCTTAAACATCAGCAATAGTAATAATGATGTGATTTGTTAAAATTATAGCTATCATAATGAATTATTAAAATGTACCATCATTATCATGATGAAGAGAATGGATGTTAATATTAAGTATTCTCAGTAAGCATTTCACAATGTCCTGGAGCCAAAAGAAATACTTAACTATGCCATTTATTAAGTAAAGCCCCAACAATTTAGTAAGCATTTATGTCTTTAATAATTTAGTAGCTGTTTGAAAAAAACCACATCAATAGAAAGAAAAACAATGTTATTTTAAAATTTTTATTTGCAACTAACCACAATTACTAATGGGATATATGCTTTTATTGGGTATTGTCTGATTTTGCAAACCTTGGACTCACATTGGATATCACCATACTTATTTCCTGTTTAACATTGATTTATGTGCGGCACTGGCATTTTATTACAACAATAACCAAAAACCCAGCTTCAAAAGCCTTGATATAATGAAGCTACTCAGGTGATCTAATGTTGAAGCTACAAACTACCTCATGCCACCAGTCTGCTCTGTGTCGAGGATCGCCATGCTTCCTTCAAAACTGTAAAATATCATGGTGTCCTTGTGAATATGCTGCAGCTCTTGGTGTGAAGCACCTTGGCACACAACTTGAGGACCACCAAACTAGTCAATTACTGCGTGCCAGTAACTCTGCTAAGCATGCGGTATAATGAAGTAAAGCAGATTGGCACAGCCTGTGCTCTGTGAGCCTTACAGTTTAGTGGATGAGACCAACATTAATAAAGTAATCTTACCAATAAATGCATTGTCACAAACTGTGATAAGGATGTTAAACCAGGGTGTTGCCAGGTGGGCCTTGTTAGGCTTGTGGGAAGAATCTATTCTCATTTGGTTTTCAACAGGTGTTTCCTTTGGCAGAAGCAAATCTGCTATTGTGCTCAGCACCACCCTTCCTAAAATAATGACTTGGACAGGAAAGAAAACTGGTATGTACAGAATCGTGGAACTAAAAATAACCATGCTCATCTTAATGAGATGCATCTGCCTGGGGTGGAGGGTGCCTGTTCTTACATAAGCATCATCTTGTTACCCCAGGTTTTCAGGGAAGATATTTAAAGAGGGTCCTCCAGGAAGATCATCTCATTGTTTCAACAAGGCTTTTGATACAAATTCTAGGAGTAGGGCCAGGCTGGGCACCTGGGACTTTTAGAATGGATGCCTTTTGTCCAGGTCCCTGGCAAGCTGAAGCTTACCAACTGGAAGGAGACTGTATGGCTTTCTGTGCCTTAATGTCTTGGGCCCCTCCGTCATCTCTAGACCCCTGTTTTTCAAACTCACCATGTTTAAATGACTGAAAAGATGGGGGAAAGGTCCCAGGCATCTCTTGCCAAACTAGCTGTGTAGAGTAATAGAACTCCCAAAAGATAGCACTGCAGGCGAGAGTTTTGACTTCAGCCTCTAAGGCCTTAGGCCCAGGCCCCATCAAAATATCTTCACCCTTTATTCCAGTCCAACCTTAAGATGATGGAGAGGTATGAACCAAGAGCACCCACTAGTGGCTGTTGTGGATCACCAACATTTCTCTACTTTTTATTTGTTTCTTCCCTTATCTACATTGGGTTTAACAGCCAGGCTTACGGTCTACCAGAACCATTCAAAAATGCCAACTACACCTTTATAGGGACATTTCTCCATGCACTGGCAGTTCTTCATTGACTTGTAGAGAACAATGGATGCCCCCAGTCCTTCCTTTATGAATGTCTCTTCCTTGTTGATCCCCAAAGCCTCAGTGAGAAGGAAGTTTAAAGTCAGCTCATTCCCACCAACGCCTTTCCCCTTCCCCTTCCTCCTTCCTCGTACTACTTTCTTTTCCGGAGAGTTTTTCAGATGTTAATTTTACACACACACACACACACACACACACACACACACACACACACACACACTCGTTATTCCGTTATTCCTCCCTCTCCCCCCATCAGCAGGGAGACAGGTAGGTAGGGCAGCTGGAAAGGTCTGGAGCGGATGACTTAGAAAAGCCCTACACCAGGGTTTCAGAAAAGCACTCTCTTTTCTTCCTTTCCTGGATGATGTTTCCTCAGTGTCAGAATGGTGAGGTCTGGGGAGCCCAGCACGAAAGGGTAGGGGAGGCTGCTCAGCCTTCCTGGAGTGTAGACTGCAGGTCTACCTGGAGCCCAAGTGCAATGAGCACCTGTGCTACTTTGAAGTCTAGTCCAGGCCCCTGAGGGATTAAACTGTAGTATGGGGAAAAATTTTTGTAGTAACGAAGAATGTGCTTGCCTGGTAAATCCACAGAAACCCATTGCAGTTATAGCAGGGTGAGTACAGAGTCAAGCATTCAGGACTCCCGGGTCTATTTCAATACTGCCTCATCACATCAAACTAATAAAAATATTGTTATTATTATTATCAATAGTATAATAAATAATCATATAACTTAAAATTCAGTTAAAAGTCAGGTTTTCTGCCCCCAATCAAGTGCCCTTTTCATGATACTTGTTAGTCAGCAAGACTTTAGAGTTCTGATCTTATTCATCTTCTGTGATAGAAAATTTAAAATAAAATGAAACAACAACCCGTGGCTTCTAGTGATAAAGATATTAAGGTTTTTCCTGATTTTCAAGTAGGTTCTAAAAGATGAGGAACCCTCTTCATTGGAGAATCAAGTGACAATGCTAAAAAGGTTACCAAGTGTTATGTGCTGAATTGTGTCTCCTTAAAAGCATATGTTGATGTCTTAACCCCTAATACCTCAATATGACTGTATTTGGACATAAAACTTTTAAAGCGGTAATGAAGGTAAAATGAGGTTGATTGATGGGGCCTATTCCAACATGACTAGTGTCTTCATAAGAAGAAGAAATCAGACTTCAGATGCACACAGAAGAAAGACCATGTGAAGACGCTGGGAGAAGCCAAGGAGAGAGGCCTCAGAAGAAACCAATCTTGCTAACACCTCAGTCTCAGACTTTCAGCCTTCAGAATTGTGACAAAATAAATGTCTGGGTTCTCAAGACACCCAGTTGTGCTACTTTGTTATGGCAGCCTTGGAAAACGAATACACCAAGGTTGGGGATTTTTCTGACAGTTTTAATGGTGATGCAGAGTTCAAAATGAAACCATTGGGTAGAGTAGAACTGGAACTCCAATTCAGGTAATTCTTACTCTGGAGTCTTTATATGAATGGCAAATATTAATCATTCACCTCTTTAAGCTGTTATGAAACAATGGCTTTCAAAAGGATATTAAAGAACATTTTGGAGGAAACATTTTGTTTAGTGAAGACTGTTTTCTAAATATGTTAGAGTCACTTCACCCCTGTGTCCTGGAGCACTAGGCTTCCCGTTGAAGGTGTAAGTCTGGCTTCTGCTTCTTCTCCAGGTGCTTCCTCCACATCAAGTGCTCTGGTGTGAACACAGATCCTGGAAGGCAAAAAGGAGGGTCCAGATTCCTCAGGCCATCACAGGCTGTGTCAATACATTTTGCTGCATTGGAAGTAGCTTGTGTGTGTACATGGGGTCGAGGACTTACAACTCTCTATAGAGGCTTTTTGGTCTGTCACACTCCATTTTCTCAGGCTGCGTCAGAGCCCTAATGGTCTCACTGTGGCATGGAGCTTCATCCTGGAGCCCCACTCAGAGGAGCTGGGAAGAATTTCTGCCCTGCTAGGCTATGGCTGCCTGGCAGCAGGTCTCACTGTGAGAACAGCCAATCCTCACGCTAACAGCTAACACTGGTACAGTGCAGCCCTAGCACATGCACTGGCCTATTTAGTCCTAAAGACTATCTTATATGGTAAGTAGGCCTGGCTCACCATTACCCTAGTTTTACAGGTGAGGAATATGGTGTCTCATGAGATGGCCATAACTGACACCTACACTGACAGCCAAATAATGGCACACAAATGTGTATAGAAGAGGCACCTTTAAAGAGGCACCTGTGACAGCACTGTGTTGGCATTCATCCTGGGGACACAGGAGAATAAAACAAAGCTGTATCTGAGGAACATGCTGAGTTAACATGGCAGCTCCCATAGTAACATGGGGGCAAAGAGTATGTGGTGGGAACACAGGTCCCACAGAAGGGCCGCTGGACTGACCATTCTTTAAGTACCTACTACATCCAATGAAGGCATCTGAGCTTGACTATTGCAGGCAGAGAGTGGTGTGAAAGTTCTGAATAGGCATATAGTACATCTTGAAGTAGTAATAATTAAAAACTTGGAGCAGTTCTTCCAGGGTGGTACCTGTGTTTAAACTTAACCAGCACCACTCACCACCTAGTCTGGAGGAAGGAAGTCATTTTAAAATTGGAAGTCTGTGCTTCCAAATTTGCAACCTACTGATTCTTCTCACTATTAAATATTTCTGATATTAAATTCATCTACAAAAAGATCTTCTCATCTACTATAATAATAATATTAGTAGCTGCATTTACTAATAAAGAACCTATTATTAATAATGTTATTATTATTTTGAATTGGGCACTCACTCTGTTGCCCATTCCGGAGTGCAGTGACACACCACAGCTCACGGCAGCCTCGATCTCCTGGGCTTAGACAATCCTTCCATCTCAGCCTCCTGAGCAGCTGGGACTACAGGTGTACAACACCACACCCAATTAATTTTATGATTTTTGGTAGAAACAAGGTCTGGCTACGTTACCTAGGCTGGTATCAAATTCCTAGGCTCAAGCAATCCTCCTGTCTCAACCTCCTAAAGTGCTGGGATTACAGGTGTGAATGACTGCTCCCTGGCCTAATAAAGAGCTTCCTTAAGGTAGGCTTCTTGGAAAATTCCTGGAGAGCTCAGACTCCTCTAATCCCCTCTGTCTCTGAGTTTTTACCTAGCTTCTATTAACAACAGTGGCGTGCCTGGTCTTCCTCACTCTGAGTGTGCTACACTGCTATTTCTACTCTACTGAGACCATTTGCTGAAGAGTGTTTGGGCAGCCTGTATAGTTCCTTGATGTGATCTAAAAACTGTGCCCACCTTGGGCTGATGCAGCTGGGCAGGTATTGGGCTTAGTGAGTTGACTGTGCCTTGGTGCAAAGAAAAAGGCCCCCTTCCCCTGGGTGAGCCATCAGGGTGCATGGCTTGGAAAGAGAATGCAGGCTGACCTGGAGTTGCCTCTTGCCTCATGCTGGACAACCGCACCTGGCACCTGGAGGCCCTCACCCCTTGGAGTTCTAAATGGCACACTCCCTCTGCCTTCAGCGCCCCCTCATCCTCTCTGTGGAGTCTCCGTCTGCTGGGCCACCCAACCTCACTGCTGGCTGTGCTCTTCAGTTGAGTGTTCTAGGAAGTGTCTCTGCCTTGTCTGGTGCCCCCTGTGTAACTCTCTGTTCCTGTCAGGTGGGAATTTCGGTTATGTTCTTGCCTCTCTCCACACTTCACTATGGTTTTCAGTAAATTTCTATGTTTCAGGTTGGCTGAGCTTGGCTATTAACTTGTAAAAGTGGGCTAATTTGCCAAAAAGCGAGTTTGTCAGATAAGCAATTCACTCAATTACTGGAGAATTCTTTGAAGTGCTACCTTTGCCATAAACCTGCCCTAGTGTCTTCCCCAATCCCAGAAGCTTTCAGAAAAATGTTTTCCACGGGGTGTAGGACAGTTTGCAGAGTCACTGCATTGCCAAAGGCCAGAGAAAAAGCAGAAGTAAATTATTTCACTGTAAAAAAGAGAATAAATGTAGCCCTGCAGTTTTTGTTAGGATTAACGCACACAAATAAAGCACTAAGTACAACCTGGCAAGCAATAGTCAGCTCCCACTAAATGTTATAATTATTACTATTATATTATTACTCTTAATTTCACATATGCCTTTAAATTCTATGAATCAAACTATACTCTAGATGAAAAATAACACTGTGTACCAGAATAAGAAAATAGTGATCAGGGTGTATACATAAACATATGTATTATGGCTCTTATAAGTGATTGGTACTTTTCAAGGGTAATTTTGACAATAGGGGATTTTCATTTTATAGGCTCAAGAGTTAGGCTAAAAATACAATGTGACTGCCCTGCCCTGTGAATCTTTGAGGGAATACAAGTAAAATGGAACAATAGAATCCATTGCTCAAAGAGTACATTATGTAAAGAGAAACCTTCCAAGGAAAAAGCTTTGGGAAATCCTTCTATAAGGAATTACAGCAAGAGTTTTAGAAGACATAAACTTAATCTTGGGCTAGAGACATGCTGTCATCACCAAAAACACATATGGAACGTCTTTCCCCAGTCAGACAGGAACCAAGGGCAACTGAATTAACTGCTCTCTCCTTGGAAGGATGGTAGATAGATGCTGTGTGCTTAAACTTTGGGGAGTGCTACACCCTCTGGCCTGAGAATATATTGATAACTATAGGCTCTTGACTATTAAAAGAAAGAAAAGAAAAACTTCTCACTGGAGAAAGGAAATATCTACGGCTTTCGAAATTATAATAGGCTTAACTGATGATTCTCTACAAAGAATACATACATCAATTTAATTGAACTTAACAAAGTGGTCAGTTCTAAAAGTAAATGGTATCAAATATGTAGGAACAGTATAAGCCACAATCCTCTGTTCAAATGTGAGCTAGTTATTTTTATTACTCAGACATAGGTTGAATGTTTTCTCTGACATTCAAGTCATTGTAATTGGGCATTCCAGTCTAAAATCAGGTGGATGTGATTTTGGTGCTTGTTTCTGCCACTTATATTTTCTCAGTTCTAAGTAGCCACCAACTTATAAGATGTTTCATTTTAATGCACCAATCAACTGTAAAATGCATACTAAATTTCAAAAGTATTGATATGGAAAACAAAGTCTCTTAGAAACAGGGTACTAACTGTGAGCATGAGCAAATTACTTAATCTCTCTAAATCTCAGCTTTCTCATTTTTAAAAGGGAGATGATACTAGCAAATACCCCATTGTTTGCAGTGAGAATTAAGATACTGCAGGTAAAACAGGAAGCACCATGTTTAAGGAATAGAAAATAACTTAATAATTGTATTTTCTAAAAATGGCTTTAGTCAAGTGTAGCACTTCTAAAATGCCATTACCTATAGAAGGTTGCCTAAAGGAAGGATCAGCGTTTAGTGTTGTGATGATTTATCATATCTTGGATGCAATATACTTATAGTAAGCAAATATATCATTGCAACACAACTACACAGATTATCTGTCTGGGAATCAAGTATCTTAAGATTGACATGCCATTTGCTGAATGCCATATAATCTTCAAGTATTTTATTTCTTCAGTAGTTCTCACATTCTTTGGGAAATATATTCTAATACTTTTAGAAGAGTCATGGAAACACACCAGAGTGATAGTCACTGAGTAAAAAAGTGGCACAAACAACAAGTCAAGCCATTATTATACACATAATTGGCCCGATAACTGTGAAATACTACATGAGAAACTGGAAAATAAAAGCTGGAATTCTGAAGTTACTGGTTTTGCTTAATAACCAGCATTTCAGCAGGTGAGTAAACTCTGTATTGCAGAGTGTGATGTTGGCTTTTTCTGATGGGGTTGTTTTTTCGCTGAAGGTTTGTCATCTTTCCCTGAAATAGATACAGGTCCTAATCCTGATCACCTGCTTCCTGGTGATCCAGTTCAAGTTCCCACAGAATGTGTCTGTGTCCCAGGACAGCTGAGCTGGGGCACGTGCTCACCCTGCTCTTTCCCCGAAAGGGGATCGACAAGCAAACCACTGCCTTCTTTCACAGCCGGGGAAGGAGCAACTTCTAAGAGAAATGGGCCTTTGTATCTTTGCCAAAAAGTCAGCAAAGATGAAATGCAAGAGGCAGAGGGCAAGTCCATGTCAGTGCATCATTAGATGGGCCTTGTTTCCCAAGTAATCATATGGCCACACTTCCTCTGCTTACTGACCCACCGGGAGTGTTTTGGAAACAGCTGGACCATGTGAAAAAGGCTGAAGAAATCCCAGTGCCTTCTGCTCAGAAGCTGCAAACCCCTGTAAGGATGGGCTGTGTTAGACTGTAAACTTCCACAGGGCCAGAGCCTATATTTAACTCATGACACATCTTAAGATGAGGAAGGAATGGGGAATGCATGACCCTGTTTCCTCCCACCAGGTCATTCACATAATGTATTTCACATGAAGGTCTCACTGGCAGTACGTCTCTCAGACTTATCCAGTATGTCAGTTCCACTTGAGGGCCCTCTGAGGCTTGTAGGAAAAGATTGCTTTAAATGGAAAGAAGGATTGAGAACAAGTAGGAAAGTTTATCATGGAGATCTGAGAGGCTCACTCCTTAGTCACACAGAATCAGAGACTCTGAGGAGACCCCAGAGCTATTATTCCCAAGAGGTGGAGCTGATGACATGGGACCCTGAATTGACTTCAGGAAAGGACCTGGAGATGTGTGGTTTCCCAGCCATCCTCAGGGCAAGCAGGGGGGGTATGATTTGGAACTGGGAAAGGTGTGCCTGTAGGTACTTCTTTATCTTGATGCTGACTCAGAAAAGGCACAAATAGTGGTTCTTTCCTGAATCCTTGTCAGGTTTCTATTTTGAAAATAAAATTTCCAAGGAAATTTTATTTTAGACCCTCACTACTAAGAGGACGTTTTCTATGTTGTCCTCCTTCCCTATGTGAGGGCAAAGGCAATAGAGCATTGGAAAAATTGGACAGACTTGCTACAGTTCCTAGCTCCAGTGTGTTGAGATCACAGTAAAATAAGTTTAGTTGCAATCAGAAAATAAGTTTATTTGCTGGCAGACACTGTGCCAAGCATTTTGTACATGTTATCTTCTTTAAATCAGATTTAAATAAATGGTATTTGTCGCTCTTTAATGGTAGTTACTGTTATAATGTTGATACTGTGTTGTTCCAGGATGCAGGTTGGTATTCAGCATGGTGGACCCCAGCAGGACTTGAGGACCTCAATATAGAGGAGAACAGAAAACAGAAGTAAAAATGCCGACTTTGACCAGTTATTAAGTGTGCTTGGAGACAAAGTGTCCCTGCTGAGTCCCCCTTTCCCCTTTTAGACCTGATATCTGTCCCCCCATCTCAGTGTCAGGGCCCCACGCTATAGTATTCCTTGGTGACATCCATACTCTGATCTGTCATGTACCTACAACACAACTTATCCAGCCAGGCTCTCATTCCTTCATCACACAGCTCTCTGCTAGGAATCAGATAACTGATGCAAAGATGGTTTTAATGATTGATGGAGGCTTCATTGTTGTTGCCCAGAAATGTCACTATTGTGGTTAGTATTCCAAAGGCTATTGGTATGGATTTCTGGATCTAATAAGAGTCTGAAATGGAGAATGTTTTAATCAGAACTATTCTCAGGATTCTTAAATCAGGCCTTCAAGTGCTTGCCTATGTATAGAGTCAACCCTTGACAGTATAGAGCCATATATTAAGAAAGACCCAAGATCCTTGAATTTGTTCATATAAGCTACTGTTATATTGAGTTTTTCGGTGACATCTTTGGTTTCACTTTTCTCCACCAGCTAAAGGAGTATATAACATAAATCCATTCTCTACTTCCTAGGTATGTCATATTCTAGATAAATGAACACATGATAAACTAGCATGTATGGAGGATCAGAGAATGTAGTTGTGTTGACTGGAGATGGACAGGGGAAGAGGTAGAATTATTATTATCATTAGTCATGACTGGTTAACTGTTTAACAATCGCAGTTCCATGTTAGAATCAACTGAGAATTCTTCTTTTAAATACCAATTCTTAGGAATCAATTTCAAAGATTCTGATTCAATTGATATAGAGTAATATCTAAGCATCAGAATTTTTTAAAACTTCCCATTGTGCCACCAAGACTGAGAACCATTGTCTTAGAATAGCATCGGTAAAACAAAGTAAGTGACAAAATATTTGGTAGGTCTTGGTTGTGACCTTGAGCTGAGGCCAGCTCTATATTCTGGAAGCACTCGGCAAATAATATTTGATGGTTTTCAGAGCATGGTTGTAGTTTGGGGAAAAGAACCCTTAGTTAGAAGCCAAGAATCATAAGAACCACTGAATCATGAGTTAGAGAAACCCTTAAAAATCACCTCCTTTAATCCTCTTCCTTATTGCTCTGTGAGCCCTGGCCATTCAGTTTATGTCTCTGGACCTCAGTTTCCCTATCCATTAAATGAACAGGATGGATTAAGTACACTCAAAGATGTCTTCCAGTTCTGCTATCGTATGATTTCAAGAGAGTTTTTCAGCATCAGAGGAAATTACAAATCATAGTTACACATCCGTGTTGACATTCTCTGCTCATTTCTTGTGTGAAGTTGCACTGGAAAGTCTTCTGAGCCACGGGCCCTCTGGTTTCAGTCTCCACTGCTGGTCAAATGCCAGTGGGGCTCCTGAGTGGCAGGTAGAGCTCCACCTTTGAGATCTCCCTCCTTCCAGTCTTCTTCTGCAGAGTAAAGGGTTTCGTGTGATTCTTGTAAACAAGGTCCGTTTTAATTGCAAGAGTAGCCTCCAAGTGTTCTCTCTGCTCCCTAGCAAGCACGTGGCCTAACCACTGCTGGTATCTGCAAAGGAAGTGGTGGAATGTGGAAGTTTACAGGACGTTAGTACGCACTGGACCCTGGAGTCCAGCCAGCAGTTGCTGTGCCACTGTGCTTCTTGTCTTCCCCCTCTCAGCAGCCTTGGGCGGACTTTTTCTGCTTCGGGCTTTTCTGAGGGGTTGGGCCTCTCAGCAGAGCCCAAAAAAGTTGATCAAAACAAACAACACACAAAAAAGTTTATTGCTTACATTCTATGCAGCAGCCTCTGTACTAGGAATGCCACACTTTGTCTCTCCAGGCTGTGGACTCTGACTGAAAAGGGGTCATCCCAGCCAATTCCCCAGTACAAACTGTCCTACCCTCTGTGCAAACTTACTGGAAAACCCTCAAACATAAGAGAAGAGTGTCCTGACATATGCTGGCTTGGAGGGAAAAGGAGTTTGGAAAGGAAGACAACAGCAAGGGGGTTTTAAAGTGCAAAGTTTTCCAGGTTCTCAACCTGTGAGCGTGTAAAAGAGGAGGTCAGGTGAAGATGGGGGGTGTGGCTGAGAAAAAGGCAGATTTGGTAGAGTCCTGTCTGTGAAAGGGCTTTGAAAGTAAAGGTGGGAGCTCCAGGGACCGAGAGAAGTCCTCTCAGTGGTCAGTTTCCAGATAGTGCCTTCCAGACTGGCCCCTTGGTCCAGGTGAGGCCTGGAGCTACCTTGTCTTGCATCTCATGCTGCCCTCTAGGGGTATGGAGGACAGTGGCATCAGACCCCAGTCTTCTTTCCTAGCCTTCCGTGGACTCATGAGGACTCAGGGACATGGAAGGACTGTTTCTTGTATTCTCCTTGTATGGAGAGTGGCACAGGATCAAGCAGCAGGAACTTATGCAAGCCAGAATCATCTCTTGATTGTGAAGTGGAATTGACACTCCCAGGCTGCCCAGTGCTTCTGAAGCTGGCACAGCTGCTCGGTTTCCTCATAATATTATGGAGGGAATAAAATGAGAGTCACTGCCAGCCCGAGAAAGGACTGGGATCAAATGTGGTACTTCCACGGTCTGAGCTCTGCCTCCCAGACCCAGCAAGGTCTTATAACATGGATCTCAAAACACACAAACTTCAGAGTCTCCTCTTTGTACCTTCGGACAAATGTTCCCTTCAGAGAGTTGTGATGGCAGCCACTTCCATATTCAACTCTGTTATAGCACCCAAAGAATCGGCATGAGGAATCTGTGGGAGAACACTGGGACACATGCCTGGCGGACTGCAGGCGCTCATCAATGTAAGTCAGGTGGCCAATAGGGGCCATGTTTGCTTCTCTGTAAACCCCAGGAAATAAAATATTGTATTGCTTTTCCTGATAATGTTCCAGGTCAGTTTCCCTCCTCCCTAGTTTTCTGCAAGCAGCCTTAGAAGAGGATGCTGTAAGAATCTCCCTGCCCCCCAACCCATACACACACACACTCAGTCAATCTCTTCCTCAAGTGACTGTGATAGAGCAGGGCCTGAGTAGCAGGGTTAAGAAACATTGACACTCCTGTCTGTACCTTTCACTTTGTGAGCAATAAGTCATGACCATAGACAGGAGGGGTTAACCAGAGTGAAGAAGACAGAGAGAAAAAGGAGTGACCAAGGAACCATGTGCTTGGGAAGGCTAAATTTTCACTAATTAACCACTAATTAAACTACAGGGCTTCAAAAGTTCAAGTACAGTATGGGAGCAATGGAATGAAAGATGTGAAACTGGTTCAGGTAATACCTGCTGGGAACCTGGGTCAGGGTTCCAGAACTGAAAGCACATTTGAGAAAATCTGTTCATCTTTGCATTCATGTCATCATTATACGTTATCTAATTTCTGTCCTGCATATGTTTTTTATAATATGCATGATATAGCAAATGTATGTCATTTACAAATAAATAAATATAATTATATTGGCAGTATATGCTTAAACATTTTCTATTGATGAGGTACACAGTCAAAAGGGCTTGGAGCACCTAATTAGAACAGTAAGAAAAACCATAAAAGACTCAACCAACCTACCTAAGGACCTGGTACAGACCAGGGGCCTCTGACAGGCTGGCTTGATGTACAAGGAGTTGTCCCCTGGAAAAATCTCCCTTCCAGCTATTGTCTAGTGCCTGATATCCCTGTAATGGGTGAAATCTCTTGCATTTTAGTGAAACAGAAAAAAAATATTATCATGACAGTTACTAAATCCACAACCAGTCTCCGAGGAGGTCATATCTGGAAAGAAACCTTTGTTCCTAGGTCCTCCATACACAATTTAAAGCTAAGTGGGTAATGGATTACACCTTCTCATGTAATCCCCACAATAAGCCTGTGAAGTAGGTAATATTCCCACTTTACCGAAGAAATGGCAGCTCAGGAAATATAAAAACACTTGACACTGAGAGACCAGTTAGAACTGGAATCCAACCCATGCCCTGCTCTTCACGCCGTGTGCCCCACAGATGAGTGCATCTGCTGCCAGGAAGGAGTGTCTTATTCTAATTTTTACAAAAGCACAGTATGGATTAGCAATAGTCTTGCTGGTTTGTTTTGTGTTTTTTTTTTGGCTTTATTTGCAAGTAATTTTCTCATGGATTTCACTTTTATAAATACAGTTTGTGGTTTGCATTGTCTTAGTTTGATAATGAGTTTGAGAATCCCTGGAGTATGTGTATTGTGGTGGAAGTGGTAGAACGGGGTTCTGGCCCCAGCAGGTGCAGCCTCCCAAAACACAGCACTCCATGGGTGAGCACTTGAAAGCTGAATATCATTCTCTGCCCCTGCCCTGCATCTCAGGGATGCCTTGAGGCTATCTGACAAGGTGAGCTGTTCCACACAGAAATCAAAGAAGTAACATCTCAGCCCAGCCTCCGGTTGAGACCAGCCTGCTGCCTGGGTCCTCAAAATGGGGCCTGCCTCACGTGTCTCCATTGAACATAGTCATCCTTCTGTGGCAGGTTCTATTTCACTCGGCCTGAGACCATGGCGGATTGATACAATGCCTTTGAACACAGCAATGGATGGTCACAGATGTCCACACATGTCCTTGTTCACCCTCATCTTCCTGCAAACCTCATTAATTAATTTATGGGAAAATGTGATGTTTCCCCCAAAAATGTTATTTCCCTCTTAAAGAGTAATTTGCTTCCCAGTCATCAGGTAGCACTGAGAAAGGGAGTAAAGCTGGGCAATACTCCTGGGATTCTCAAGCCTCGCTCTTGGGTTCCTTCATTGATTTGACAAATTCCTTGACTTCTTCTTCCAAGGCCTTGTTCCTCCTCTCAACATCCTCCCGGGAGCGCTCCACATTGCGAAGGCTGATTTCCAAGGCTGCAAACTTCTTCTTTTCTTTCTCCAACTCTTCATTGAGCCTCACCACCTTAGCCCAGACGTCATAATTTTCCTTCTCAAGGCTATGAGGAAGGAAAGAAAAGAATGAAAGGACAGGGTATTAATTCTAGACTCTTCCTTCACCCCTTGCTCACAACTGTTTGTTTTGCTTTTCAAATCACAACTCATTTCCAACTTATACCTCTTACTTATGTCCTTCCTTCATGAAGACTGCCCAGTAAACTTGAATTCCCAGAGCATCCTCACAACACCTTGTATTATTTCTGCTTAATAAAAACTGTGGAAGCCCCACCATATTCCAGATTTCTCACACTTTGTGCACATGGGTGCCTCCTCATCTTGCCTCAATGGAGAGCACAGACCAGCACCCTCTCTTATTAAGGGCCTCCTGGGGATCATGGTTTGGAGAAGCAAAAGGAACTGTCCATTGGCAATCCCACCCTCGCTTCTGGATCCCACTCCAGGTGAAAGATCTGAAAGATTCCTGAATCCCCAAGGTTCGGATGTAGTCCTGCCAGTTTCCCCCTGCTGTCAGGCTACCTGAATTCACTCTTACAAATGAGTGTACATATGCCATTTTTAAACCAAAGGAAGGAATTTCAGGCCTGTGAGGAGATTGCATGATTGGAAATTTGCTGCAGAATTTTATTGTGTGGGGTACTGCCTTTTTTCTTCCCAAAAGGCCTGCTTGTTTGCATTTGGAGATGCCCGTGCCTTGGGTCTTATCTTCAAGTACCTTGGCCCATTCTGCAGGTAGTGGCCCCTCTTCAGAGCCTTGCTTAAAGTCAAAGCGTTTTAAGTCCCATTCCTTCCAGCCCTGTCATTACAAATCTAGTTTTCTTCACCAAGTTTTCCATACTCCACTGGCTCAGGAGGAAATCCTAAGTGAAACACTGTGCTAAATTTTAACCATTGTTTCCAATGGGGTGGTAGACTCTCCCAAACCTGGTCGACCTAGGTTCAAATCCCAGTCTCACCAATTATTACTTGTGTAACGTTCAAGAGTATTTTTATACTTTCTAAGTCTCCATTTCTTCCGTAAAATGAGAATATTACCTATTCCACAGAACAGCTGTGGAGATTACAAAAAAAGATGTCTCTGAAACACAGTGTAGGGTAAGCTTTTCTGCTGGACTGTTAATTTTCCTCCTTCTTCCATAGATGGACAATTTCCCTGACAGGTGGACTCAGAGGACTTGTTCCACCCAGGAAGGGCAGCCACTTCTATGACAGCCAAGTTCTTTTCCTATTTTATCAATGACAATCATGTTTGAGTATAGTGTGAGACTTCTCTAGGACTGACAGCTTTAGTCACTGGCAAGACATCACAAAATCTTGTAATTCTACAAATGATCAATTTCAGGTTCTTAGACAAAGGAGCTATATTTTTGCTTCTGAATGGGTCTCTCTTTGTAGGGAACAATGAATGAGGGCTCACAGAAGTCTTTCCTTCAGGTTCCCGAGTCTTAATGATGAAGAAATTTCCATAATATGAAAGTCCCATGAATTCACAGTTCATTACCTCATGCCTAGTTGTTACAAGACATGGGTAGATTATGGTTTTTCTCTCATGAAAACACATTTTCTGGCCAATCAATAGTGTGAGAAGATTTCAAGAAAATACTTTACCTGGCCGGGCTGTAATTCCAGCACTTTGGGAGGCTGAGGCGAGTAGACTGTCTGAGCCGGCAGTTTCGAGACCCTCCCCCCCGGGCAACTTGGTGAGGCCTCATCTCTACAATAATTAAAAAATTAGCTGGGAGTGGTAGCACGCGCCTGTAGTTCCAGCTACTTGGAAAGCCGAGGCGGAAGGATTGCCAGAGCCCAGCAGGTTGAGGCTGCAGTGGCCAGGAGGGTGCCACTGCACTCCAACCTGAGTGAGACTCCAACTCAAAAAAAAAAACAAAACAGAAAATACTTACCCGCCCAAGATAATCAATTGTCCAAGCATCTTGGGACTTTGCATGCAACTGGAGCAATAGCTGCCTTCCATCTCTCTTTCCCCTACAGCCTGCGCTCACTGGGAAGCCAGCAACTCGATGAAGTAAAGCCAACTTGAAACCATCCAGAAGCTTCCATCTTACTCAGCCTTGCCAGTGGCCAACGAAACCCTACTGTGCCCTGGCCTCTTGTACTTCTCATCCTCATGTCCTACCAGTTCCTCTCCCCCAATCTAGCCCACTTCCACTCTTCCTGTGCAGGACCAGGTCAGGCTTGCTCCTTTCTCATGGCCTCTGCACCCTGGCTTCTCGCTGCCTGTCTTGCTCCCCTCCCGTCTACACACCTGACTTGCTTCCTCATCTCCTTCAGACTTTGACTTTCCCGCTACCTTCTTAGAAAGACCTTTCCTGATTACCCTATTTAACAATAGATTTCCCTTCTTGAACTCTCTTGTAATTTTGCAAATGACTGATTTCAGGTTCTTAGACAAAGGATTTGCCTTTTGCTTCTGTATGGGCAGCTCTCTGTAGGGAACAAGGAATGAGGGTACACAGAAGTCCTTCTTTCAGGTTCCTGAGTCTGAATGGACTGGGAAGTATCCAGAATATGAAAGCCTCACTAATTCACATTTCACTACCTCATGACTATTGTTGATATGGGCATGGCTGAATTGATCTCCCGACCCCCTTAATTTTTCTCCATGACTTTTTCCACCAGCTGACATAAAATATATTTTGTTCCATATTTATGTTGTCTATCTCTGCTAGAAGGAAAGCTCCGTAAGCTCAGGAATTTTTTTTTTTTTTTTTGAGTTGGAGTCTCACTCTGTCGCCCAGACTGGAGTGCATTGGCCAATTCCGGCCACCACAACCTCGACCTGCTGGGCTCTGGTGATCCTTCCACCTCAGCCTTCCGAGTAGCCGGAATTACAGGCATGCGCTACCACGCCCGGCTGATTTTTTGATTTATTGTAGAGATGAGGTCTCACTGCCCAGGCGGGTCTCGAACCCGCGGGCTCAGGCAATCCGCTCACCTCAGCCTCCCAAAGGCGTGGGATTACCGGCTGAGCCACCGAGCCCGGCTAGCTCAAGGACTTTTATCTCTTTTGTTTAGTGCTGTTTTCTAGCACCTGGAATAGTGCCTGGCACAAAGAAGGGGCTCAAGAAATGTCTACAGAATCAATGAGTAACCTTAATATGGTAAACTTTTTAAAAGCTCCATTAAATTCATTAAAGCATGTCAATCCTTAAAGAACCACGATTTGGAAATTAAGCTACTTAAGCTAGATATTTAAATTTTCATAAATCTAACCTAAAGTTTAGAGATTTCACTCATTTCATGAATTTCATGAATTTAGCATCTCATCATGCCCTTCATCCTTCATTAAAGCATGTTGATCCTTAAGGAACCACAATTGGGAAACTGTTAATTAAGCTACTTGAGTTATATATTTAAATTTTCATAAATCTATCCTAGAGTTTAGAGTTTTCACTAATTTAGAATCTCATTGCGTCCTTCACTTCTTTCCTTACCAGGCCCCACTACTATAGTGTATTGTTTTCTCTAAACTGAATTTCTATGCTGTGATTTCCCTGGCAGATGAAACCAATCCCTATTGCTTCTCAAGATGGAAGGAAATGAAGTGCTGCCCAATGCTTCTCTGTATGAGACTTACTTTTTAATCTGTTCCTCATACATTTGTTTTTGTGTTACTATTTCCTCTTGTAGCTTCTGGACCATCCTCTGCAAAGAATCAACTCCTTCTTCTCCAGAGTTCTTTTTTTCAGGACCAGTTTCAGAGTCTGGGCTGGCAGGAGTGTCTCCCTTGGAGTCACATGCATGGGAAGACAGTACACCCACTTGGTCCCCATGAGTCCCTGACAAAGCAGGGACATTATCATAGGTGGAAGTCCTCTGGGAGTCAGAAAGGTGGCGTAGATCTTGAGACATTGTTCTCCTATGCCCATCCCCTGCCTTAGCCTCTGAAGAAGGTGACCAGAATTCATTTTTAAAGATCTCCATTTTGCTGCTATTGGCACCTTGAAACGCTGATGTCAAGAAACATTTCCGGTTAGGGAGCGTTTGAGTCCTTTTTCGAGACTGCACCTTCCAATCTCCTTGCTTTTCCCTGGAGGCTTTGCTGCTGTCCTCCAGATACTCATCACTTGGCTGTTGTCCAGTGGGGCTGGTTGCATCTGAGTCGCTTGTCTAGAAAAAAAACATGGCCATAAATGTTACATGTGTCATGCTCTCAAGATAAGCTCTAGAGACCTGAAAAAAAAAGTTTTCTATGTGCACCTATGAAACTCTTATTTTTTTGAAACTCTTGATTAGAAGATCACCTCTTAATTTATCACATCAGTTGACTACCTGCATGACATTTTTTTCCAAAGGGGTATTGCAGTTAAAGGAACTCATGTTCTAAGGTGAAGTACTGACTAAAGTCAATTGTTTGTGGTAAAAGAGTTCTAAACTAGGATCCTTATATAACCATCTAACTATGACTCAAAATTCAGAAGCCATAAAAGGGCAATTTGATAAATTCAACCTATATGGCTTTCCATGACCTAAAAAAAAAGAAAAAAGAAAACAGAAACAAAACAGCACATGCTAAATCAGAAAATAAATGACAAACTGGCAAAAATATTTGCAATGCATATCACAGACAATAGGCTACTCTCCCTAATATGTAAAGGTCATAAAAATTGAGGAGGAAAAGACCAACAACCAGATAAATATGGGCAAAGGACAAGATCAGACAGGTCACAGAAGAAAAATGGAAACTAGCCCTTATATATAAGAAAAGACATTCAGCCTCTCTCATAATATGAGAAACACAGACTAACATTTAAATTACTAAAACGCCAGTTCACACCTATCGGATAGGCAAACTCCCAAAATTTGACAATACACTCTGTTGGTGAAACTGCAGGGAAACAGCTTCTTTCATGCATTGTCTTTGAAAAACAGAAAATGGAACAAACTCCAATAATGTAATCAAAATTACACACTTAAATCTACTTACCCTGAACTCAGCAGTTCCACATGTGAAAATTTATCTCAGAAATACATTTGCCTGAGTACAAAAGGAGGTCTTGTCAAGGCTATTCATTGCAGCTTTATTTGTAGTGTGAAGGATTACAAACAACCTATTCATCTATAGGGTTGAGTTAAGTAGATTATGGTCCATCTACAGAATGGAACACTGTATACCTTCCTAAAGCATGAGGTCATGCGAGGCCATGTGAGGCCATTGTTTACGTACTGACATGAAAAGTCTCATACCGTTAAGAAGAAAATGCAAGATACTGAGTAGTGTGTGTGTGTGTATGTGTGTGGAAAGAGTGAGAGATTGATTATACTGCATTTTGTGTAAAAAGAGAGGTAAATATCGATATATATTCATGTCTTATATTTTCATAAAGGAACACTGGAAAGATGCATAAGAAACTAATAAAAGCAGAGAGGGATGGGACAGATGGAAACAGAAGAGTAAGCAGGACTTCTCAATGTATTTATTTTTCTATCTTTTTTATCTTTTGAACTATATATATATATGTGTGTGTATATACATATATATACACACAGATACAGTTTGGTATATATATATATATATATATATATAAAATGTTTTAAAATTAAATAATAAGGGAAAATCAGAGAGAGAGAGAGAGAACCCTAAACATAAAATTGGAAAATTAGGGTTCAAGCTCTCCCTCTAATCTTTCTAGCTAATCATCTGTTTCAGCAATGTCATCTGAAGTCAGAAGCACCTGGGTCCTGAAGTGAGAACTAGAACTGAGTCTTACTCTATAACATGCTGAGGCTGCTACCTTGGGCCCGCTGGTCAACCTCTCTGTCTCTGCTCCTTAATCATAAGATGTGGTTGATAATTTCTGCCCTACAATGTTATGGTGAGGACTCTAGAAGTGATTTATTTAAACTTCCTAGCACAGTGCCTGCCCATAGCAAAAAATATGCAGTAGAAACCTGCTGACGGGGTATACCGGCTATTTTTAAGGACTTCTGGGATGATTTGTTACAGAGAACATGAGTATTTCTAAATTTTAATTTTGTTTTAGAGTGTTAGTAAGATGCATTGCATCCAGACAGATCTCACCTAAGCAAAACCATAACCACTACCACTATCTACTTTTTTTTAACCTTCAGGATTAACTATTATTATGGGTATTACAATTACTATGGGTAATTTAAATCATCTGGTCAACCAGAAATTTTGAATTCATGTCTTGGCCACACCTAAAGATAAAGCTGCTATATAACGTTTAAATATAAATATTTTTAAAATATTTGTCCGGCAACGCTCTCGGGTCCCCTTCCCAATGTGGGAGCTTTTCCGTCCTCTCAATAAATTCAGCCTTTCTAATATATATATATTTACTATATATATATTTAAAATAATTTATTGCTCGGAAATAATCTACATTTCAGAGTCTGCAGAGTTTTTGGACATTGAGAACGTGAGCTCCAACCCTTCAGTACAAACAAGGGGGCTGACATTGTTGAGACGGCTTATCATGGAATGAGAAACATTACACAAACACATCACATACTCTGAGAAAAAAATCACGTTTCATGGATTAGCAGGAAACCAGTTCTCACTGGATGTTCACCCCGGAATTTTCAACGACTTCCACCAAAACATTTATAATGTGGTATCTATTTTTTCCATTGAGCTTCCCTGAACTATATTTGAATGGGTTTCCCTTTTAGAGTGGGCTTCAGTGAGGACCCTCATTGCTCAGTCACTGAGTGATTGGCACTTATGTCAATAACCCTCAGGATGCCAATAGAGACCAGATTTTGAAAGAAGCCAGGCTTTCAGGATGTGTTCAAATGGGTCTGCACCAGCTATACCCACTGCCACTGCATCATCCAAAACTCCCCGATTGCCACTCAGGGCACCTCTTACATGGCATGGCCTGGACTAAAGGAAGAGCCCAGTGGAAGCAGGAAGACTCCTACACCTTACCATGCTACTGAAGCTGTCTGTCCTAGAAATTGAGGGGTCTTCAGTGGCATCCCACCCTACAGAGCTTCGAGCCACTGGAGGTTTCTTGGGATCGTTTTTCTGGGAAGAGGGTGAGAGGGGTGCATCCTTGGACTTGGGGAAGAGGACTTCATGGTCTCTGATCATCATAGTCATCACTCTTTGGATCTGAGGGGTCCCTGAAAGAAAAAAAAGAGAGAGATTTGTACAGCTGGACCATCCATGGGACAGGAGGCAGGTGATACTCAAGAGTCCCCACCCACGATGTCTCCAAACTTGGCTCTAAAAACCACAGGGCCAAAAGGATCTCATTTTGCTCCTCATAGCATCTTAATTGCTTTGGGAGAAGATTACAGTAACCAGGATGGAATACAAGGAGGATATGGGCAGAGGGTGAAAGAGGGAACTGTTAAGGTTATTTTTAGCTTATACTCCGCTGGATTAGTTTTTGACCAGGAAGTAGGTAATATAACAGGAGAGAAAAAGAAAACATCTTTCTTTCTTGATGTGGTCCTAAATCTCAGACACAAAGCAAGTATGTGCCAGGTTTACTGCCCCCACTCCCATGGCAGAGTTCTGCACTCTATGTCAAGACTTGTGCTCACTGAGCCAAGGCACAGCCTCAGAAGCCTGCCCAACACAGCTTTACAAGCAGCCTTTTTGTGAGCTGGCTCATAAAATGAAACCTGTTTGCGCTATCTGGTTAAGGGTATTTAAAAGCAATAAAAGACTAAGAAAACTATCTCTTTTAGCACTATGTTACTGTACTGTGTGACTACTGAACAAATTCTTGACCACTCTCCTCTGTTGTGATCTGGAAAACAAGACATAATTCCTGCCTTGCCTACTTCACAGAGCTATAGTATGATTCAGATGAGATAATGAGCTGAAATTGCAAAGCCACACACAAATGTCAGGTGGAGCATCATAATTGTTGTTCCTTCCTCTGCATCTTCCTTCACCACTGGACCAGCCATACCTCTCATGATCACAGCAGGGTCTTCGACCTTTGACCTGATGAGATTTACACCAATCACAGTAGCCAGGTTGTCCACACTCATCTTGTTAACTGCACAGTTCAGTTGGATTTCATGTAGGAACCTGCAGGCAGCCAAGAAATCTCATAGTAGGAAACAGGAAGTTACTGTCAGGAGAAACACTTCGAGGTTCCAACAAGAACCCATGGATGGATCCCAACTCTTTCTTCCTGATCTCAGAAATGGGACCAGCCTGCTCTTTCCATAAGAGTTAACTTCATCAAAGACCAAATACCAAGGAAGAAAAAGAAAACAGGAGGGGCCTACCCAACTGCTGGGGGTGTGGTGGAGAATCATATAAGCATGAGGCAGGATCCACTTCTGGAGCTAAGAGTGGACTGAAAAAACTAAAATCTGCCTCCAAACTCTCAGCATCTATCCCACCCAAGTCTCCAGAGAAGGTCTCAGAATTGAGAAATCCATGATGCTTTCTTGCTCTCATCCTATGGTTAGAGCACCAAGTGTCACCAATTCTCAGCAGGTGCTCAAAAACTAACACTGAATTTTTATGATAATTTTACCTATTTGAGGCACAAAACTCTCAGATTCACCATAAAAACAAAACTGAACAGATCATTAGAGAATTTCTAAATATTCTCTCTAAAGACTAGCTTTTAAAATAGATAGATTGAAGCAATGTGAAATTTCAAATCCAAAGACATTATTAAATAGATGGCGATGTGTCCAAATGATGAAACATTGCAAAATACTATGGAATGATTTGTATGACGTAGGAAATTGCTCACAAGTGCAACATTAAACTAAAAATCAGGATACAATCTTTCATATATATAGTATAATTCTGATTTGGTATAAAACATTGTTCCTTTATATCCATATTGATGCCTAAGAAGATTTTTCAAAGACAGAAAGCATCCAAAAGGAAAAAAGCCTAAGTGTTAATAGTGATTATTGATGGATGAGGGGACAGTAATTCATATTTCTTATTTACAGTTGACTGTGTCTTCTTGGTTTCCAAATCAAGCAAGTATAGCTTTTATATTCTGGGAACTACCAATAAATTATATTTAAAAATGAAAGACAAAATTCAGGTCTGTCAGATATGAAGATCCAGGATCCCAGACCAGCAAGATCTGGGTCAAACCACATCTAGATGTTGCCACAAGATGGTTCACAGCAGGTTCTCTGAAAGAACTAAAGGAAAATAAAAGGGTGGCCCAGAATGAACGCCAGAGTAAGAGTGATGGGAGCTAACTTTAGAAATACTATAAGGATTCCGGGTTATCTTACATGCCCCAGGATCCTAAGAAGCTCTGGGGAAATCCTGAAGTGGGGAGCATGTTCATTTTGTGTGTCAATCAGGTTTCAGGGATTCTGCAAATTCTCTTGTGGAAACAGGAAGCTACTTCAGTGCTATGGGAATAAAGTTGCTCTTTCAAAGTTCTGGACTAGAATCTCCTCTTCTACCCAGGGACTTCTTTCTATTGCAGCTAAACACTGTTGAGTTGATACCAGGGGAATCTCACCTGCAGATGTAACTCAGGAGACTATAGTTGTCACGGGGTAGGATAGACAGTTGCTTCATCAACTCCTGCTGAGCCTGGGAAAAGATTTTAAACCCCAGCAAATAAGTCTGCCCACATGCCAGTAATGAGAGCCTGAAACAGAATCGTTTCATCTGAGTGGAAGCATATCACTATCACTCCTGTTTTTGCAGTTATGTGGTTTTTAAAAATATATATATATATATTTAAATATATATATATATTTGGAAATAACTATACATCTTCATAAAACTGCAGAAATGTATTGAGGTCACAGTTTTCATGAAGTACATTTAAAAAATTTGTCTGTAATTATGCCATACCACCCCACCCCTTCCCCTGAGCTACCCAAAGGCAAGGACTATTTGACAACTTATATTCACAATAATTGTATGCATAAAAATGCTTTGGATATATAACAACCCAATAAAGAATTAGACCCTAAAAACATATCTCAGAATCACTTTAAGACTAGTAAGAAGGATACTTCTGAGAAGGGTTTCAAGTACCATGGCTTTGCTGAGACCTGCTGGGACATAAGGACAGGTTGGCCAAGCTGGAGAGCAGGTGCAAAATCAGACTGTCCAAGCTCTGCAATGAATGGCCATGAATGTCAGTAATGGTCATTCAAGGAATGCATGTTCCTGGGTGAGGAAGGACGGGGAGTTTTGTTGTTGTTGTTGTTCTTTTTAGTCATTGTTGCCTATAGGGTCTGTAATCATGACACACAAGACACGTGATGCTTGTAGAGTACACAAGTTCACATGAGAAATGCAGGTGTTTTTCAAACCTAAACAACTTCTCATTGGAGAGAATGAGCCCTCCAATCTTGTCAGCCCCATCCCACTTTGGGAAGACCTTCTTATTTATCCAGAGTGTCAGTTTCATGCCGGGATCTGTTTCTTTTCAGCTGAGTCAAGTGAATTATTTGCAAAGGTTGCTACAGATTCAACCCTCCTCACTATCACCTCTGCCATGTTTTCGCCAGTGAAAAGGACCTGGGTTCCTCTGTTCTGTGTATATATGCACTGCCATAGATGCAGAAACTCTCAAATATATCGAGATTGAGAAAAGTTGGAAGTAATAGGTCTAATCTGAGGGAAGTCCAGGGGTGGGACTCACGGTCAGAATGGTGTCTAGGTGCCTCCTTTACTTATCCTAGAACTGAGGGGTCAGATGCTATCTGAAACATTTGTCTTTTAAGTTTATTTTAAGCCTTATTACATACAATTATATTACTTTCTCAAAAGTGAGCTGTTATACTAGTATAAATTAAAACTTTTCATGTTCTCTTCTCCCCTGCCCACAAAACTTTAAATCATGTACAAAATATCCTATGTTAGATCATGCATTCTAATTTTTGTGTGAAAAATAGCTGCAATAGCCATTGTTAGCTGTATTATTGTCTTCTTCCTTTCCTAATTTTGAAATGTAAAATTACCTTTTCTCTTGTGCCGGGATCTATTCAAATCGCCAGGCTTCCCACTCAAGATAGAAGTTCTCACAGTTATGTTTTCCTACAGAGTTAAGGCAGTATTTCTCCACTGAGTTCTAAAATATATATTCTAGGGAGTATATTATATGACATATTCTGAAGTACAGAAGAAAATAAATCTCCCCTTAGGCCAATAATTTTGTAAAAATCACTCACCAGTATCATATTCCTTGGTCTTCGAAAAAATCCTGGGCACAGCTGATATTATGAAAATTGTCTAAGTTTGTGCTGCTCAACACAGCAACAACGTGCCACATGTGGCTATTTAAATTTAAGTAAATTAAAATGAAATAAAATTAAGAATTCAGCTTCTCAGGTGCTGCATATCAAGTGCCCAACAGACATGTGTGGTTAGTGATTCCCATATTGGTCAGTTTTATCATCACAGAAAGTTCTATTGGTCTAAGCAAATAAACTGAGTCTCACTAAAGATGCATAATTTTCCTAAGGGCAAAATAAAAGTTAAATCTAGGCCTTCATTATAGGCTTTTCTACGTACCACTTTGCCCAAGAAAGCTTTTAACACAGTCATGATAAAAAAACAACCTTCTTAAAGGAGTTAGGCCATTTTAGCAGTGTAATGCAAATGTATTTATGGGCCATTTGGTTTTGAAAATCTTGGTTAAAAATTACGAAGGTTTTACATTTATTAGTAGGGTTTTATCCTTTTTTCTTGCTGGTTGGTTGGTTGGTTGGTCTATTAACATGACTCCAGTGGTGATTGTTGACTATAAGGCCTTTCCAGAAACAATTTATATAGGTCAAATGTCCTGCTGGCTGTGTACTCTCAAAAGCATGATGTTGCAGATGGTTATTACAGACTCTAAAGACAGCTGTGGTTGGAAAGAATAAAGGAAAGCTCCCTGTCCTTTTTCTCCCTGGAATACGCATTCCTTGAACAATTATGCCTGACACTCATGGCCACTATAGTAGTGCTTGAATAGCCTGACCTTGCTCCTGACCCTCGGTGTGGTCAACCCACTGTTGTGTCTCAACAGGTCTTAGCAAGGCCATAGTGCTTGAAGCTCTTCTCAGAAGTTTCCTCCTTTTCTCCCTACTTTTAATGTGACTTGGGGGGTATCTGATTATGGCCCAATTCTTTATTGGATCATTACATCCCATAAAGGCTATGGTTTGCCAGTCACCATGCTTGGCTTCAACAGTCTTTTATTGGGGAAGTTTCAGTTTGACATAGTATCTCATTTAACCCACTGTTGCCTACCAGAATAGTGTTCAGAAAACCAGTTGCTTTCTGTTAAAGCAGGACAGCTAACTCTAGTGAGATACAAACCTTTGCCTCATCGGCATTCATGAGTTGCCCGCAGAGCAGGAACCCCTCATACTGGCTCCAAGGAACCACTGGCTCTGGGAGGTCTCGGAGGTAGAGTTTTAACAGGGAAGCCACTGTGTGCACATCTGTCTCTCTGGAAGAAAATAAGCAATGCTCTTTAAAAGAGAAACTCCATTATGTACCTGATCCTGAATTATACCCTCACATCCTTAAAATTTAAAAAAAAATGAAAGAGAAACTCCAGAACTTTCCTCACCTCCACCTTGGTGAGCCACCAAATAGAACCATAAATTACAAAAAGGAATTTTGCAGAGGCATCTGATAAAGAAGAAATAGACCAAAATATTTCTACTAATTTTCCCTTCTTTAATAACGATTCCAGACACCCTCTCCTCTATGTCTTCTACCCAATTGCTTCAAAGGTAAGTTCAAGCTCCACTTTTATATTGAATCTTCTTCAATTATTTTAGTCTTTATTGTTGTCTTCTTTCTTTAAGTCATGTAGTGCCTCACAATTAGCATTGTCTAATTAGTCTTTAATTTTGCATACTAACTCTTTTACATCCTTGGTCCATTGATCTCTTTAATCATCCGAGTGTTTAAAATAGCTTTGAGATTCATTCATATATTCATTCAATAATTCATTCAATTGGTAAGCATTGAGAGTACCTAGTAGGTACAAGATACTGTGCCGAGCACCAAGATTTCAGTAGCCAACCCAAGGGACTCACAGGACCCCTCGCCTCATCAAACCATAGAGCTGTGGGTACTCAAGTGTTACCAGGACATTGTCATACTACTTGGTTAGTGCCATGATGTGGAAAGCTTGGGACTCCGGATCATATGAAAGTGTGAAAAAGGGACACTCAAGGCAAAGCTAGGAGCCATAGTGACTTCTCATATGAGATAGTTCCTCAAATGAAATCTAAAAAGTAGCAAGGAGTGACAGCATGAGGCAGGTGGCCTGGAGTGTGAGGAGAGGAAGCCCCACTGAGACAACTTTCAGATGACTGCCTGACTGAAAGAGGCACGGGTTTTTCAGTTCAGCTTCTCCAGTTTACAACAGGGCTCAGCAAATCACAGCCCAGAAGCCAAATTTGGCCCACCGCCTGTATTTATACAGCCTGCAGGCTAAGAATGATTTTTACATTTTTACATAGCTATGAAAAAAAAAATCTCAAACAAATAAGAGCATCTTATGACAGGAAAATTGTATCAAATTCAAATTTCAGTAGCCATAAATAAAGTTGTAGGAGAACCCAGCCATATTTGTTTATTTATGCATTGACCAGAGTATAGTAGCCACAGTGAAGACCATCTGGCCTGCAAAGCCTAAATATTTAATGATTGGCCCATTTTTTTGTTGTCCTCTGGCTAGTGCATTTCTTCTGAAACTGTACGAAAGAAAATAAAATTCACTGCCATATGCCTGAAGCTCATTAGTGATGAAGTGTTTGTTTCATATTGATAAAATCTGGCATTCCTAGGAAGTAACCCTGGTAGTATCTTGAAAAGTTGTGATGTGATAAGAGGTTCTGACAACCTGGAAATCTCCTTAGTTTCTGTGTTCAATGAGGAACATTGAATAGGCTGGGTGGCTACGCCTCCTGGGCCTAGGTGGGAAGGGAGGGTTAGATTTGGACAGGAGAAGGAGAAGGGAGGCATTTGAAGTAACAGAAACAAGAACACTGAGAGTTGACTGTAAAGCTCTGTCTTGCTGTTTTGTGTACATTTTGCCTTGGTTTTTGACAGCAAGTCGTTGGAGCAATCTTCCGAAAAGGGTCCCCCTTTGCAGCCTATGAACTCTCTACCTCAACAGGATAATACAGGCTGGCACAGATCCGTGTCTATGCTCCATGGCTACCCTCAGGAAATCTGGGGTGGAGACCATTCACTTAAGGATTCTGGAAAATCCTTCCCTGCTGAGTCACTGTCTAAAAATACCCTCAGGCAAAGCACGGCTGAGAAAAGTACTCTTGTCAAAATATGACCAGAAATTCCCAAGAAAGTCGCAGAAAGACAGTCAGTTGACAATTTGCAAGAGTGGCATTCTCCTGAAGTCCTCTTAAAGTCCTTTCATCACAGCCTACCCAGTTGTCTCTATCTACATCCTGGGACTCCTGTTTGACTAAGGCGTCTCCTTCACCCCACATCTGATTGTCTTCCAAATGTCCTCAATTCTATTATTCCAGAGTCATGTAGAGCCCTGTAAGCCCCTCCTCTCCTTTTACTACTACCCTATCTCAGAAGATCATTGCCTTTTGCCAGTCTCCACCCAGCCTCCTGATTGGTCTCCCTGACTCCAGTGTCCTATTCACAGATGCTCTGTCCACCGCAGGGCATTCCACACTCAAAACACACTAATGGAATGAGTGAAGGAAACAAAGAATTTGAAATGAGAAAAACCACATAAATGATAAGTTAACAAGCCAGACCATTTGAAGACTAGCTATAACAATAAAAAGACAACCATATAGTTTACTCAAAAGAAATTAAGACAGCAAAATAGCTAATATTTAAAAAGAGAAAGGGGTTATAACCATAGATATAGTGTGGATACTTCAAAGTTATAGTAAAAGAGCACAATTTGCTATACAAATCATCTAAGGACACTGAAACCCTCAGAAAGCTTTCCAATCCACTTTACCAAAGATACTGCTAACAAGCCATGCCCACCGCTTGAACTGGATACCCCTGCATTCTTGGTTATTGAGTCTCAGCTTAAATGTCACTTTGAGGGGGAGACCTCCCTAAATCCACCAGACTATGACAAAAGTCTCCTATTCTAAGTTTTCATAGTACTATCTCTGTTTCATTTTTAGTACTTAAAACAATGGAGCTTATACAGTTATTTTTGTACATTTTTGCTTTAATGTCAATGCTCCATTGTACTAGGACTAACTCAGATGTCAGTTGTATGGTCTAAGTTTTCAGCACTACTTTTTCTGAGTTTTCTGTTCCTCCAACCCAATAGAACATAGTTTTGTTTATTTTCAAATCAAAGAGTAAGAGCAAGCCAGAAGTCAGGTGGCTTCTGAGTTCAGCAGCTGATGCACCAGGGATTACCCAAGATACCTTGGATACCTCTGCCAGCCCTTTCCTGGGAACACTGATAGGCATGGGAAAAACAGGTGTGGGAAGTATATCAGCTTTGTGGCCAGGCAATATCCATCCTGGTAGAAACTTCACAAGAAGATTTTCAAATATATATATACTTTTTAAACTTCCAAACAAGCTTTATTTGGGAGGAGTTTCTCATTTGTTAAAGCTGCAAGCAAGTACTTTTCACAATTACAGTTCTAGAAATCTAATAGTTTAGTTTCAGAGATCCCACTGTTCAAAGGTATATTTCAAAATTACTGACAAAACCAAAGCCACACCAGAAGGAAACAGCTTGTTGGACTGGTTTGGAATGTACAGCTATGGATTGCAGCTACTCTCCAAAACAGGCACACCACTTCCCTAGAAAAAGGTGGGATGGAACCAATGCGCACAAAGGGAAATGTCTTTAAATAAATTACTTGGACAGGATTACGCACTCCTTAGAAAATACAGTAAAGTCACAAGTCCCAGCTGAAAGGGCACATGGTACAGCACCAATTTCACAGGGAGCTTAAAGGATCCTAGGATCAGCAGGTGCTGGCTTGTGGCACACACAATAAAAGCATTTACTGAAGTGGGGTGAGAACACTGGAGGGCAGGGGTCTCCCACAGTCCTACCCAGTCTTTTAACTTGCAAAAAGGAGAGGCTGTGTTCTGCAGCATCTTTGAAAACATTTGAGATAGTTCAAAAACAAAAACACAACCCTCAATACTATTCCCCAGAAAGTCCATGTCTGAAAACAGGGAGCTGGTCAGGGTTCCCAGGGGGGACTGCGCCTCCCATCCACTTCCATCTCCATGTGGTACAAGACATCAGCAAGGGTATGCTTGACCACAGTGCCCCAGCCCATGTCACTCATAGGGCGGTATGTGAGATCCTTTGGCGGACACTTGAAGCACAGTCCAAAGTTAATGGAAACCGTGCAGCTCTTGTACAGTGAGATGGCTGGGAAGTAAACCCCCTCAAAAATGTCTTTGTAGCCACTCCTTGATTGACACCATTTTTATAAAATATTATCTCACTATGGGGAGTTTGCTTTAGGATCTTCTCTGCTTTATCCACAAAGTCTTTCTCCTCAAAATAAAAGTAACTCTTGAACTTTATCAAAGTCTTATCTTTGTAAGTATCAGGCAATGACTTGGCTGTCTCTGTGTCTTCAGGAAGATTAATATAAAATCCTAGGACGTCACCCTGTCCATAGCCAGAAGAGTAGTGCTTGCCAATGGACTGGTAGAATTTGGTTCCCTTTTTGCTCCTCCAAGAATAGCTAAATTTGTCATAACGTAACTTTACAAGAAGATTTTCAAATATATATTTATGTGGTTTACAAGACCAGATACACTTGCACTAAAATCTCACCAAATAAGAGCTCCATTGTTTTTCTTTGTTCTAGTAAGGCAATGGGATCTTAGGATGTAATTGAGCACATGACCAACATAGGGGATCTAGGTGAGTACCCACAGGTGTGACATTGGGGACACTGGAATGGGATCCTTGCTCTCCCAAATCCCCTTCCTCTACTCACTGATTCCTGAAATTTATTTTATAGAGGGCAAAAAAAGCTACAACCATAATAAAGGTTTAAATGCCAATGACCCAAGCGAGGTCAACAAAACTGGCATATTAACTCCGAAGGGAAAGTGACCAGTGTTAGATGATTTCCTGAGAGTGAGTTTGGCCTGGGTATGGGGGAGGAAAAGACCAGCCTTGAGAGTGTGTTAACCTGAATAGCATGTGTGGGGTTGGGGGTAGAGGATGTTGAGAGGTAGTGGAGTGTGGAAGAGGTGTGGAGAGAGGGCAGGAAAAGGGGAAAGGGAAGGCTTTTGGAGTCATTAGAGACCCAGGAATGAGAAGATTCAAGGCCTACTTCTTTAGGGCCCAGGAACTGGCTATCTAACCCTAGGTAAGTTGCTTCATCTGTCTTCATCACCTGTGGAATGGCAATAGCCCTGTTTGTCTTGAGGATCAAATCAGAAAATGTGTGTGAAAGTAATTTAAAACTCTAGCTCAGTGTGATCTCTGCATTCATGTCACAACATGAAGGAAAACGAAGTGGAAGCTAGGCATTGAAATGAATCTGCTGACTCTGTAGCCATGCCTGGAACAAAAGCCCGTGGGATGCTTTGTCCTAATAATCTATAGGTGGAAAAGAAGTTTCTCTTAGTCTGAGACACGCTGTTAGAGGAGAACTTACCTCCTAAATACGTTCAGAGCTAACAAAATAACAAGAATCAAGTAAGAACCAGTCAGACTCTCAAATCAGACTTGTCTTCTCAAGGGACATGTGGACCCAAGAGTCAACTCTGGAAGAACTGTGAAGAGCTTCCGTGATCTTCCTATTTCTGGATGTGTAAACCTCTACCCCTCAGTTCTAGGGGTAGAAATGTCACGACAAGGTGTGGTAACTTTCCTCAGTCAAGCCACAAATATTTCATCTCAGGAATCAAAGACTCCAACACCACCACCCATGCTGACTACGCAGGTGTGTAAGCGAAAGCCTAAGGCAGCCATTTGGCAAATTGTGGTGATCATCTCTATTCCTTTTGGCAGTGTTTGTTTTACTTTAGCAACAACCCACCTGTATCTTCTGATCAAGTCAAAGCAAATTAAATGCATAAGAGGAAAACTGAATATAAAGATGGTGAGCATAATGGAGCAGGTGTCTGATAATGAAATGCAATTTATGGTGCTGCTGAACATCCCCTAAATTTGATGAAATAATCTACTATAGTTCCAGTAACAACTCTACCCCTTGCTTCCCTAGGAGACCCTATGGTGCTAAAATATAGTATCCTTGATAAATTAACTTACTATATGACAAGGGCAGGAAAGACACTCATGTGGCAGTCCAAACTAAAACTGGCTAAAGTGTAGGGAGAAACAGATGAATCTCAAAGCCACTTCACAGGAAGACTGGGCAGCGCTGGTGATTAGAATAAAGAATGAGGGAGAGTCCACACAAGCATGGCACTTAGGTCTTCACAATTTTCCCCAAATCAGTCCTACCCCTATGACCTAAATAACTTCTGGCAAATTTCAACTTTTTGAAACTGGATAGAGTTCAAGCCCATCTTTCTAAAGCTTGGTTCATGGGCTGCTAATTTGGAAAGAACAATGGATCTTATGCCAGCAAGACAAGTACATGCAGGCAGCAGGGATAAACGTTGCACAGCAGGCAGGAGGTACACAATGGAGGGGTAGGGATTGTACTAACTGAGCACAGCAGAGAAGGAAATCTCTGCTGAGTGGCTGGGGAAGGTGGGGAGGAAGGGGATGGTGGGAGGAAATGTTACTATACCTGATATCCCCCAGAGGGGGGAGACTTCAACAGAGGAGAGTTGGCCAGGCTGCCCAAGATATTAGTATGTTTTCCCTCCAAAAGGGTCAAATCAGAGTCAGAATGGCCCAGTACTGTAGTCTCAAAAATTAAAGAGAAATCTTGGTCCTGACTACTTCTGGAGCACTGAGGAAGATCACTGGGCCTATGGACATAGATCTCATGCATTCTCCACCACACTGAGTGTGGGGCCTGCTCAGCTCTAACGTTTTCCTTACGTGTCTCAAAAGGTGGGTGTTGGGCTAGGTCCCATCTTTCTCCTACCCTGCATGTCCCCTTCCCTTGTGTCCTAAACATCACTTGAATCTGCCTAGCAAGGCTCTAGTTCTGGTTCATATCATTTCTCACCTAAACTATCTGCATACTCTCCTAACTGTGCTCCAGGCTCCCAAATTCTGAATTACAAGTAAAACAAAAGGTTCTTTCTGTTGTGAGCCAGAGCTCTTGGAAGTGTCTGTACAAGTCCTATGGCTCAGTTACAATGGAGGGTCATCCAGACCAGTGTACCTGTCAAAGGAGGGCCGCTCCCCAGCATCAAAAGCATCTCTCAGCTGCTTCACCAGGTTGTCCTGCCCAGGCAGGCGGAAGATGCCCTCTTCATTCAGGCCATGCTCGAGGATGAACTCTGCACACTTCTCTACCAGGATGGGCACCAGATGAGGACCAAACTTCTGCTCATAGGCGACAGTCTCATCCAAGCGCTGGCCAAACACCGCTGGGGAGAGAACAAACAGGAACAATCCATCATTGTGACCTTTCATGGATGAACCGTTGGGTCAAAGGGCTTTGCTTATTTCATGATTTTCTGTATCACCTGTGACTTCAAAGGTTTTAGTACAATGATGCTGAACAAAATATGTGAGACGAATCACTCATACTATTTCCTGGGGCTATAAATTTGGAGCTGTAAACTTGAGTCAGTCTGTGTCTTTTTCTATTGATCCATATTTTTTACATATTTAAAATAACAGTTGCCTTTTACTGAGTGCATTTCTGCTAGGAGTTGTACCAATCACTTTGCACACTTTTCTCATTTAATCTTGACAGCAACTCCATGAAGTGGTAAAAATGTTATCACCCACCGAACTGTTAAAGGTACTGAGCCTTAGTGGAGATAGTGAACTCACCAAGGTCAGGCAGCTCAGGGCACGGCATAGTCAAGATTCAAGCCCAGGCAGTAAACTCTGGAGAAGGTGCCTCAACCACAGCAGCAAGCAAGCCGTGAGAGTTCTGCTTGTGCCACAGGGTACTAAAGCATAATACAGTACATAGACTGCCCAAATCTGAGGCTTTGCTTTCTGTGGTTTCAGCTGCCTATGCTCAACTGTGATATGAAAATATTCAGTGAAAAATTCAGCCGGGCATGGTGGCTCATGCCTGCAATCCCAGCACTTTGGGGGGCCGAGGCAAGAGGACTGCCTGAGCCCAGGAGCTTGAGACCAGCCTGGACAACCTGGAGAGACCTCTTCTCTACAATAAATCTACACATTAGCCAGGTGTGATGTCATGTGCATGTAGTTCCAGCTGTTTGGCAGGCTGTGGTGGAAGGATTGCCTGAGCCCAGAAGGATTGAGGCTGCGGTGGCTGTGATTGTGTCACTGCACTCCAGCCTGGATGACAGAGTAAGACTCAACTCAAAAAGTAAATTAATTAAATTAAACTAAAATTCCAGAAATAAACTATTCATAAGTGTTAAACGGTGTATCATTCTGAGTAGCATGATGAATTCTCTCCCCATCCTGCTCCGTCCATCCTGGGACCTGAATCATCCTTTTGTCTAATGTATCCATGCTGTGAACACTACCCACAGGCCAGTTAGTCACTTAGTAGCTGTTTCAGTTATAAGATCAAAAAAGCATAGTCTATGCTTTGGTAGTTTGGTAACTATCCATGGTTTCAGATGTTTAAGGATAAGGGGGGCTCCTTTTGTCTATCATATCAATGTCTCATCATATTAAACCACTATGGCATTTTAAATAATTTAGGTTGCTCTAACGATAAACATTGCCACAGTGAACACGTTCATTTGCCTACCAGAGTTCCTGGAATGTGTGTAGTACACTACATAGTTTCTAATTAATTGGCTAATTAATCAATTAACATTTGGATGAATGAACACAGACATTTCATTCTTTTGAACAATTTCCTTAGGACAGATTCCCACATGTAGAATTACTGGGTCAAGTGGTTTGAGCATTTTTATGACTTAGTGGTATGCAAATTGCTTTCCAAATATATTTTCTCAAATTACCCTGCCTCCAGCAAAGCATGTATGGACCAGCTGCACCCCAGTCCTGTCACTGCTTGGCTCTAGCATTTCCCCATCTCAACAATGTAACAAGATATGTTTATAAATCAGGGCAATCGCTGCCTAGTCATTCTCCCACCAAGCCCTCATATCTGTGGTGTCCTGGAGGTTCAGAAAATAGGATGTGGCTTCAGTCTGTCCTGCCTGATTTTACCTCTGTCATAATCAGGGTTCTGCTGCACCCAGCACTTCAATACCAAGGAGATGGATTTGCAGTCTCTTGGTTCTCCCCATAATATCTCTCTCTCTCTCTGGTTGGTTCCCTATATCCAGTCTCTAGGTGATGTGGAACCCACCTGTAAAGAGCTGTACTGGGCTTTTGAATCCTCCACTTTTGAATCCCAACCACTCCCCCGGGCCAGGCTGATCCCTTCTCTTGCCTGTAACTACTGCAGTCTTTTCTCTCTACCATGTTCAAAGCCCTCCTGCTACTTAGTTTTCTAAGCCACTGGTCTATCTGAGCTCCTTTTCCCTGGTTTTCAATAGTCATCTGCTTCTTTCCCAATTGTCACAGGAATATTTTTCAAATTGCCCCTCAAAGCCCTAGGAGTTCCTCAGAGGCCCCTCCCTCATCACATTAGTTACTGGGAGGTGAGGGCATAGGATCTAGGAGGAGCTGACAAAGAGGGGAAGGGGGGAAAAGAAAAGGGGGTGATCTTCACTCCCTACTCCCAACCAGATCTGCTGGACTGCTGTCTGTTTCACTTCTTGCATTGCAGTGAGACTTTGTTTGATTAAATATTTCTGGGGCTAAAGTTCAAGAACCAAGGTTGACATTCATCACGTAGGCATTGGACTGGCACCCACCTGCCCTTCTGGCCTGATGTCCCGCCATGCCCCAATGGCACCTCACCCTGAGGTTTCCAAATCACCATCTCTGCAGTCTCCGTGTGCCTGGAAAGTCTCTTCCCCCTGCCTAGGCTGTTCTCTTCCTTATCTGTCTGCTGGAATTCTATTTGTCTTCCTTGGTACCTCTTAAATATCATGATCTCTGCCATGCCTTCCCTGACTCCTAGATGCAGAGACTATATCCTACTCCATGCACCCATATTCCTTCTCGAATATCCTGGTCTCTTACCACATTGTGCTGTGATGGCTTGTATGTACCCATGTCCTCTGCAAGACTGTAAGCCCCTGACACCCAGGGAATAGGAGGCGGAAGTCTTTTCATCCCCAGTGTTTAGCATAATGCCTGGCACAAGGCAGATAGTAAAAAATCCTGAATCATTTAATGCATTAATTTGTCTTTAAGCAAGTATTTTCCATGACTAGTGGTTATTTTGGTATTTCTGCAGTTTAAACTCTAGTAAGTTTCTCCTGGGTAAATAAACTCAGTTTCACACTAACATGTATGGAGTGCCCAGCTATGTGCCAGCTGCAGGCCTCGTGGAAGGGACGGCACAGCCAAGCGACATGGAACACCTGGTCCTGCTTTTCATGAGCTTACCATCAAGCGATGAAAATAAGAGTCACACAAAAAATGGTGCGATGCAACTAGAGAATGTCAATATCATACAGAATTAGGTTTCTATTTGTCTTGTAAAAGGAGCAGGGTAGATATTTTCCCCAAGCTAGTAGGATGTGATTGAAATAATCTGACTTATAACATAGACCACATGACATCTGGAAAATTCCCTTTGAGATGTCCAGGGAAGAGCCCAGTCAGAGGGAGAGGCAGATGTCTCTTGGAGCAGATAAAATGGATCCTGATAGGGAAAGATAGCCCAAATGGAGCAGTTGAAACAGATCCTGATTGAGAAAGACAGCTTAAACACAATGTAAGCTTGTACACAGAGAACTTGGGACTTTCCAATGTGAGCTCCATTTTGATGTCTCAAAGCAGATGCCCCACCTTGCAGGTACCTGGGACCAAGTTTCTTTTTACACGTTCGTGTGGCTAGCCCTCTAACTTTTCTCCTTATCTGAGTCTATTGCGTGTTCTGTGTTTCTCCTCTCTTCCTCTCATGCCCTGCATGCCATCCTTTCAAATTCACTCTCACCAGTACACTCATTTACCAACATTATTTTCCCCTCCAGCATCCCTACCCTGCCGGTTCCCACTACCCTTTCTGTGACTTCATCAGCCAACTGAGAGCTACAGGGAACATATGCAATCACATTGTGGACATTTATCATTCCAATGTCTGCAAGGCCTCGGTTCCAAATCTTCACTACTCTCTTGAGCTCTCCATCCATGGGCTCCTCTCTCTGTCTCACCAGGTGACCTTGGCTCCTCGTTCACTCATATTCCCAAATGGAGGGGGTGAGCGAACCCCTGCACCACCAGCCCTCTTTCTCTGTGTTCCTGTCCTCTCTCATAGGAAGAAAGAGGCCCTGACTCTCCTCTAGGATAATGGCTTCCTGAACTGTGGATTCCATCCCTTCCACCGCTTCCAGGACTTACTCTTTCTCTTTGTATCGTAACTTTTTCTCTGTCAGTTGAAATACCTCATAAGAGTCTAGGTCTTTGACAATTTATGAAAGAATAATCTCCCACCTCAGCTCTCATGCAAACGACCAACACCTGTCTTTCTTCTCTTCACCACTATACTCACAGATAAATGTGTCTACTTATGGAGAGTTGTCCAGCCTCGCAGCCCCACTTCTGCACTTATCACTCACTTCTCATCCTATCAACCCATCCCAATGTGGTTTCACTAGACTGAATTTCTCCACTGAATCTGCTAAGATCCCTGGTGCCCTCCTAGTGTTCGATCCACAGCCTACTTACTGGTCTTCTCTGAAGACTCTAACGGTATTGATTCTCCTTTCTCCTTCAGACTTTGTTCCTACATGGCTACACACCCATCTATTTTCATTCTATCACAGTCTCCCAGATTACTCCATTCAGTCTTCTTTACTGTGCTCCATCCTTCTGCTCTTGTGGTGTGTCATTCCTGGGATTCTAACTCAGATATTCCTTTTCATTCTAGGCATTCTCCTTGGAAAAGTTCATATGAGTCCACACATTTGGATATCGACCTCAAACTGATAACGTTAATCAGTATCTCCAGTCCAGATATTTCTCTCTCGCATGTTCTCTCTCTCTCTCTCACACACACACACACAAACATATAATTATTATTTCATATCTAACATATTCATCTCCATTATTTCTCTCTCTATATATAAACACACACACACATATAATTATTATTTCATATCTATCTCCATCATTCTCCCCTGCTCTAGTTCCATAAGCCCAACACCTAATGACAATTCTCCCAGTATCTTCTATAGTCTCACACTCATCCCACCCCTAAATCACTACTTTTCTCCCATAGTCATCTTCACAGACAATAGCACTCATTCAATCAGTCAAAAATCAGGTATTCTCCTAGGCACTGAGATACAAAGCCACTAGCACAAGGCAACTGCACTCAACTAACCCAATTAGCAAAATTGTGAGCATTAGAAAGATCTGCAACGTGCTTTTTTCTCTTCAAATAAGTCAGTACATTCTAAATATGTTCTAAATCAGCTCTCTATCCTCACTACTATTGTCTATATTATAGTAATAATGGTTTATTTTGCAACTTCATTCCTTGCAAAATCCTTTTTCCAGAACTCTCAAAATCATTTGTCAAATGTGGACTGACCATCTGCTGTGGGGCAGGCTCTTTGGTAGCTGGAGAGTATGACAGAAAGAATGAAAAGATGATCTTTGCTCATAAAAACTCTCAAGCTAACAGCCTGCCTCCTACTCCTAACCTGGAAACCCAATCTTCCTGAATTCAGACATCTTCTCAGAGGGATGGGCCACACTCCTCTCTGTACTCATAGCACTCTCTGTGGGCACAGCTGAGTTATCACTTCTCATGTAATTTTATGATGATTTATTTAAATATTTCTCTTTCTCTAGAATACAAACTCCTCAAAGGCAGACAGCCTGTCTGGCTCATCATCTATTTTCATCTCCTGGCCCGGAGCCTGGCACTTGATTGACCAGCACTCAGAGAGCCGTCACTATCTGCTGTCTCCCATTCCTTGTGTTCTCTTCCCCTTCTCTCTGCTCAGCGCTTCTCCAAACCTGCTCTTGTCGAGGAGATCAATGGCCTCTACATTTTTAAGTACAGCAGTTAAATTCTCAGTCTTCATCTTAACTGCTTTATCCACAGCATGTGACACAGCAAATCACCCCCTCCTTCTTTAGACACGTTCTCACATGACTTCTAGGACACCATTTTCTCTTGGTTTTCCATTTATCTCATTAACTGCTCTTACTTAGCCTCTTCTGGTGATGATTCCTTTTCTGGATGTCTTCTAAATGTTGAAGTGTTCCAGAGCCCCCCTTCCTCAACTGCACATGCCTTCTCAGAATCTCACTGCTTTAAATATCACCCACATGATGAAGACCCTGAACTTTACACCTTTAGTCTGGAAATCAGTCAAAGCTATTTCCTCCAACAAGAACAAACCACTGAATACTCTGGAGATATTAGCACTGACAGCGTCCATCCTCACATGAGATAAAGCACATCTTTGTTTTCTTGAGTTTGTCTAAGTCAAGTTTTGTCACTCTTCATCTTGGGTCACATATGAGAAGTTTGACATTCAAAACAGCACTGGAACTTCAAAGACCCAGTCCTGAGTCCTACAGATCACTGACCTCCAGGTCCTGATTGTTACCCCTTTCATTCTGGATACACATGAAAAAGCCTAGATGTGAAAAAAGAGATGAACAAAGAAATCTCGTGAAAACCAGGCATGGAGGCCAGTGAAGGAAGAAGACAATGGGGCAGGAGTTGATCAAAGATCATTCTCCACCCCAAGGACAACTAGGTGCAAAACCCAAGTCTCCCCCTTCTGTGCCATGCCCTCCTTGGTTGTACCCATTCCTTCAGGGAACTGGTGCTCCATGGTTCTTTCTACCCTTTGGCAGCAGGGTAGGGTCTAATCAACTCATTCACTTGGCATTCATCACTTTGGGCCAGTAACCATTAGCAGAGTATTTCCATCTTAATAGGTACACATTTTAATTAATTAATTATAATTATCATATATAATATAATTACTATAATGTAATATAATTGTAATATATGATATAATTACAACTATTAACCAAATTTAACTAATTAAGTTAATTTTATGCTAAGAAGTGCCTTAGACACTTTCACATGTGCTACCTTATGTAGCCCTCATGAGGATCCCACAAAGTAAACATTATCATTCTATTTTACAGATGAGAAAACTGAGACTCAAATTAGGAATTTTCCTAAGGTCAAATATATGCTGTGATTCTGTATGCAGTGCTTTAATTCCTTTTGTTTAAAGTCGATGGAATAAAATGTCAGGTATCATCCAGTCTCAAGAGGAGGGACTAAGGAAGCAGCAGGAGTTCTTGTTGCCTCTTACACAGTCCTCTGATGCCAGCCGCTACCAGTCCCACCTTCCCCTCATACCGTGTCCACCTTGTTTTTAGCCCCCAGACCTAAAGTTTTAGACAGAAAGTGCCCAATCCTGAGCAACAACAGAAGAGTGAGACCTCATTACCGGCCTAAGTAACTGACCAGACTCTGATCACAGTTCATTCTCCATCCTTTACTGCTCAGCCCCACTCTAGATTTGCTAGAAGAACCCAGGACACTTGGTTAGTCTGGGGAAGTAAAACTAAAAGGATCAGCTGTCACCTCCCTCCCCAACTTCGTTGTTCCTTCGTCATTATTCAAACACTCCTCAGATCAGGACAAGAACCCCTCCCCACCCCACCTCCAGTCCAGCCCAAGCTCCCAGAAGATCCTCCTGCCCTCTCACCAACTGTGCCTATCAGCCCAGCACCGGGAACTGCTTCCCAGGGGCTCAGTTCCAGGACTGTCCCCCGTCTCTGACAGGAGAGGGAAGAGGAGTTGGGAAAATTGTCTTTTAGTGAAATAATTGAATCACAAAATAGAAAATAAATACCTTTCTTTCGAAGCTTGGGAATTTTCCTCCTGAAATCCCAGCAAACAAGCAGTGCCAGGGCAGGAAAGCCACAGCCCAGTCCCCACCGTGGCATCCCGGGGATGTGAGGCATGGCAGGGCTGAGAACTCATGCCTCTGATGAGCCAGCCTCAGTCCTTCCCCCCTCCCCAAGCTGGAAGAGCCCTCTTCTCTGGCTTCCAGATCAGCTCATGCTTGTAAATACTGCTCAGGCTCTGACTCTGATACAGAAACCCTGGGATCTGTCGGCACCTGCCCCGGCCCTCCCAGCCCTTTACCCCACACCACTTCCCCTCCCCACTCACCTTTACACACAAGACTCTCGCTTTTAAAGAGTGAACATAAAGCTGTCAGGGCCCACAATAAAAATAAGTGGCTCCTTTTACTTAGCAGCTAATTGTCAACTGCCATTCAGGGGATATCTCAGAGGTGGGTTAAAAAAAATCCCACACGCAAGCCCTTACCAGCATTTCTCCATATATCAAAGTGTTTGGCAGGAACACAGAATTTCACTTAGTGTTTATGAAGCCAGTCTCCCCACCCCCCGCCTTCCCTGGAAATGCTTTCAGGGCTGTACAGGGCTCTGGGGGTGGAGAGGCCGTCAGCAATAATGATCTTGAAGGTGGGTTGTTGGATAGCCTGAGATGATTTCCCTTTCATGGTGAGAAGATTTAGCAAATAGTATAGTAACCCTCAAATAGTATATGAACTCTCAAGTATGACCGAGGGACAGGCAAGAGCAAGGTTGTCAGGAAGGGCCCCAGGGCAGTCTCATGCTGCCAACTGACTGTTCATTCATTCATGGGCCAGGAACTGGTCTTTGACACCATATTCCATGTGGAATTCACTCCCACATCACAGCAATGTTAACTCCGAAATTTTGTGCAAACCTGTTTGCTTCTCTCCATCTCCACAGCAACCACCCTTGTCTAACATACCATCTGTCTTCTCTTGCCTTGAGTACAGTATGAGGTTAACATCTGATCTCCTGCTTTCACTCTGATCTGCAACTTTCTAGCCCAATCTATTCTTAACATAGCAACTAGAATGGTCTCGTAAATATAATCTGATTATATCACTTTCTTGCTTGTAACTTCCTATGACTACCTATTGGTGCTAAGATAAATAACAACATTCTCAACAAAGCTATTTCTACTGTTACTACCTTCCTTCCCCTTGCTGTAAGCCTGTTCTCCTTTCTGCCACAGGACGTTTGCACATGCTGCCCCCTCTGACTGAGACACTTCTTCTTTCCTCATCTCTATCTAGTTAACTTCTGCTGGCCCTTCAGAATTAAGCTTTATTATCACTAATTTGTGGAAGCTTTCCTTGATCTACTCAGCAAAGACTTTTTTTCCTACATGGTATGAGGTGTTTTTCCTTCATGGTTCTTCTCACAGTTGTAATTTAATGCTTTTCCTTAGCTTTTCTGATCAATTGCTGTGTGTGCTACTAGCGTGTGAGCTCCATGGCAGAAGGACCTTTTCTTTTCATTGTTTTTTTAATCTCTCCTTTTTCTTTCTCATTGTTGCACCCCTGCTACTAGCATGATACTTGGCACATGTCCCAGAAATCTTGAGTATGTGAATAAATAAGTACCTGTTGTTTGGAGCTGGGGGAAGAGGATATGAGGAAATTAGTGGAAATAAGTAAAAATCATCCCTCTTAATGTCCAGTTTAGCTAGTGAGAAATGGCCAGAACACATAAAATGACAATGACTCAAAAAGACAACACACTTCACTAAGATGAACTGTGCTGTAGATTATGAAATCATGCTCTGAAGGATGTAGAGAACCTAAGAGAATGAGAGAAAGAAAAGGAACTCAAGGTATGTGATAATTCAATATTTACGATATGCCTCCCATTGGCAAGCACGCAAAGATACTTAAAACATAGGACCTCTTTTATTCCAAGTTAGCTGACTAAAAGCATTTCCAGAATACCTCATCCACTTAGAAGAACCAAAATAGTGTGTAGACAATCAACTTTGAATATATTATTCAGGAGGGAACATGGGAATTCAACAACAAAAGTGAGAGAAACTTTGAAATCTAGGAAGAAGAAAGAAAACAGGCAGACTGCATGGCTGGGGACAGCTGGGAACGAGGACTAAATCCCTGATAAGGGAGAGGGTGAGTAAGTGCCTTTATGTGGTCTACTTTCTCACTAGGGAATCACACAATCCAGGCCACAGGAGAGTACCTTGACCCTCCCAAGCCCCGAATCAAACTTGGGAGGTGGCCAGGAGACTGTGAGAAGGAACTGCTTCTGGGTTCTACCACGTCCTTTCTGAGGCCTAGGCAGCTACTGTGGGATGCCATTCTGGATACTAGCTCTTAGTAGACTGTGCATAATCCCAGTGACATAGGTGTTGGCTGTTGGGGAACTCAGGCAACACTCATGGAACGGGGGCTTGAGCGGAAGATGGGCTTCTGCAGCCAGTTCTGAAAAGCAGGTGTGGAGTGGGTTCCAGCTACTAACACTAGAGCAGGAAGAGAGTTGCTGTGGAAGCTTGGTCTTAAGCCAGGCACTGCCTCCTACTACCAAGGACTGAGTTGCAGACTAGAAGACTGCCAGGACTGGATGGCTGGGCTGGCTGCCACAGCCAGGATGGGGAGGGACCTTTGCTAGGACTAGAGCATGAGAGGGATGCAAGTCTCACTCCTGCTGGCCAAAGTTGTGGCTGCTGGAACTGACACACCTTTCCCATGCTGAGACTTCAATGCAGCAACAGTCACCTCTCACACAGACATTACATCAGCGGCCTGCAGACTGTCCTGCTCCCATATCTCTGTGAAGGCTGGTGCATGTACCTACTATTGAGGTGTTTGAGTGCTGGTCCAGCTCCACCCAGCTTCATGTCTCCCGCTCCACTCCTTGCACAAGACAGAGTGCAGGATACAGACTTCTTGTTGTTCCACAGCACAGTCCACCACCCAAAACACCTGAGCACTACCTCTCTTGGAGAATAAGGGTAAGACATAAATCCTACTTACTACTACAGCTGTCTTGTACCCTCAAATGCTACCTGTTGGCCTGGAGACTGGCCCTCATGGTCCATTGCAACAACAGCTAACACAAAAGCACAGCACTTGGGAACTAGAAGAACATTTCATAACCACTGTTATTGCCACCACCCACACCAATCCAGCTGTTCAAGAGGTTGAAAGTCCAATCACCCAGTACACTGCTACTACAATTGGAACTGAGAACAGTATACGGAAGCCCAAGAATTGGCCTGCATGGAACTGCTAACACAGGGTGCCAGCATATGCTACCTCAGGTCACAGGGATAGACTCATTCCTACTACTGCTGAAACCAGAAGAAAGACTCATCAGGCAATGCAGTCTCCAGCACCAATTCACCACAACCTTAACAAATAACCGCATCCTAACACAGCAAAGAATCCACAGATACCACTAAGGCTATTTATAGCCAAGGAAGTCATATAGAGTCTTTGAATCTTTGCAACTGCACACACTCAGAAGCAAAATCAAATAGCCCTACCCAACCAGATTATACTCATATCTTCAATAAAATAGTTCAGCCTTAACAAATATAAATTCAAAAATAATAATAAGATACTGCTGTAAATGTACAGAAATCAACATAAAGATAAAGGAAGTATGAAAAGGCAGGACAATATGACACTGTCAAGGGAACACAATAATTCTCCAACAATATACCTTAACCAAAAACAAATCTTCACAACTTCAGATAAATAATTCAAAATGCTGATTTTAAAGAAGCTCAATGAGATGCTTTCAAGATAAATCTTAAAACAAGTATAAAGAAATTAGAAAATAAATTCAGGACATGAGTGAGAAATTTGCCAAGGAGAAAGATGTTTTGAAAATAAAAAATAAATCCTGAAACTGAAAAATTCATTGAAGGAATTACAAAACACATTTTAAATATTTTTTGAAATAGACTAAACAGAAGAAAAAATCTCAAACTTAAAGACAAGTCTTTTGAAATATCCAGTCTGATAAAAATAAAGAAAAAATAATAAAAAGAATGAACAAAGCTTTGAGTCACTTGGGACTACATAAACTGACTGAAGTTATATATTAGGAGAATTCTTGAAGGGAAAGAAAGATTTGAAAATTTAAATAGGCTATTTAATGAAATAATTGATGAAAATGTCCTAAGTCTAATAAGACATTTAGACATTCAGATACAGGAGGCACAACTATCCTCATAAAAATATACTGCAAGCCGGGCTCGGTGGCTCAGCCTGTAATCTGCGCTTTTGGGAGGCTGAGGTGAGTGGATTGCCTGAGTCCGTGGGTTCGAGACCTGCCTGGGCAGCGAGACCTCATCTCTACAATAAATCAAAAAATCAGCTGGACGTGGTAGCGCATGCCTGTAATTCCGGCTACTTGGAAGGCTGAGGCGGAAGGATCGCCGGAGCCCAGCAGGTCGAGGCTGCGGTGGCCGAAAGCGGCCACTGCACTCCAGTCTGGGTGACAAAGTGAGACTCCAACTCAAAAAAATATATATATATACTGCAAAGAGGATTTCACCATGGTATATCATAATAAGACTGATGTAAGGTCAAAGCGAAAGAAGAATTCTAAAATTAGCGAGAAAAATGCATACAGTCATCTATAAAGAAAACCTTATCAGATAAACAGCAGACTTCTCCACAGAAACCTTACAAGCCAGCAGAGAATGGAATGAAATATTCAAGGCACTGAAAGAAAAAAAAAACCTGTCAGTCAAAAATTTTATACCAGCAAGATTAAGGTTCAAATAAAGAAGAAATCAAGACAAGCAAATGCTGAAGGAATTTGTGACCAATAGACCAGTCCTACAAGTGATGCTCAAAGAAGTCCTAAGCTTCAAAATCAAAGAACAGTATTTACCATTATAAAAACATATGAAAGTATAAAACTCACAAGCAAAGCAATCACCTAAAAAAAGGAATAGAAAGGAGTCAAATGGTAATACTACAGAATTTTACCAAATCACAAAAGACAAACAGACACAGAAAAAGAAACAAAAAATGTATAAGACAATTAACAACAGGACAGAAACAAAACCTAATAATATCAATATTAAACTCAAAGGCAAATGGATTAAAGGCTCCACTTTTAAAATATAAGTTAAAAGATATAGGTTAGTATAATGGATTAAACCATGATCCAACTATATGCTGCCTATAAGAAACTATCCTGACCTCTAAAGACTCATATAGACTAAAAGTGAAGGGTTGGAAAAAAAGTATTCCACACTAATGAAAATCAAAAGTGGGCAAGAGTAGCTATATTTATACCAAATAAAACAGACTTTATATCTAAAACAGTAAAATAAAAAAGACAGAAAAGGTCATTATATGACAATAAAGGAATCAATTAGGTAAGAGGATGCAACAGTTATAGAGATACACACACACACACTCACAACACTGGAACACACAGATTCATATAACACATATGATTAGATCTAAAGAAAAAACAAGACAGCAATACAATAATAGTGGGGGACTTCAACACCACACTTATGACATTAGACTGAGCATCAAGACAGAAAATCACAAAGAAATATGGACTAAATTTTCACTTTAAATCAAATAGACCTAACAGACATTTACAGAAAATTCTACCCAACAACTGCAAAATATACACTCTTCGCATCAGCTCATAAAGCATTCTCCAAGATAGACCACGTGTTAGGACACAAAACAAGTCTCAAAAAGTTTCTAAAAATGTAAATCATAACAAGTACTTTCTCAAACCACAGTAGAATAAAACTAGAAATCAGTATGAAGAAGAACTTCAGAAATGATACAAATACATAGAAATTAAACAACATGCTACTAAATGATCATTGGGTCAATGAAGAAATTAAGAAAGAAATTTTAAAAATTTTTAAGGAAGTGAAAATGAAAATATAACATACAAAACCTGTGGGATACAGAAAAAGCAATGCTAACAGGGAAGCTCTTCTACCATTAAATGCCTGCATCAAAAAGCAGAAAGATTACAAACTAACAATCTAACATTACTCCTCAGGGAAACAGAGAAACAACAAAACAAACCCAAAACTAGCAGAAAAAAAGAAACAACAAAAATCAGATCAGAACTAAGTGAAACAGAGACCAAAAATATAACAAAGAATCAACAAAATGAAAAGTTGTTTATTTGAAAAGATAAATAAAATTAATAAATCTCTAGCCAACCAAAAAAGAGAAGATTCAAATAAACAAAATCAGAAAGTAAAAAGTAGACATTGCAATTGATACCACAGAAATACAAAAGATCATAAGAGACTATTATGAGCAACTATATGTTCACAAACTAGAAAACCCAAAGGAAATGGATAAATTTCAGGAACCTATAACCTCCCAAGAATGAAACAAGAAGAAACAGAAAAACTGTTCAGAACAACAATGAGTACAGAGATTGAATCAGTAAGGAAAAATCTCCCAACAAAGAAAAGCCCAGTACCAAATGGACTCACAACTGAATTCTACCAAATGTTCAAAGATCTAATACCAATTCTATGCAAACTGTTCCCCCAAAATTGAGAAGGATAAAATTCTCCCTAACTCATTCCTTGAGACCAGTATCACCTCAATACCAAAACCAGACAAGGACACAACAACAGCAAAAAGAAAACTACAGATCAATATCCCTAATCAACATAGATGCAAAAATCCTCAACAAAAATACTAGCAAACTGAATCTAGTGGCACATTAAAAAGTTAATACACCATCATCAAGTGGGTTTTACACCAGGGATGTAAAGATGATTCAACATACCATAAATCAATAAATGTGGTATACTACATAAACATAATTAAGGAATATATGTAAATTATATATACAGATAACATATATAAACTAGAAATTAACTCCAAGAAGAGCTAGAAAAAACAAACAAAAACATGAAAGTTGAACAATCTGTTCCCGAATGATTCTAGGGTGAAAAATAAAATCAAGATGGCATTTAAAAACTCCTTGAAATGAATAACAACAATGAAACAAGTTGCCAAACCTCTGGGACACAGCCAAAGTTGTGCTCAGAGGAAAATTTATAACATTTAGGGCCTACTTTAATAAGACTGAAAGGTCTCATGTTGACAATCTAACATCACATCTCAAGGAACTAAAAAAACATGAACAAACCAAACCCAAAACTAGCAGAAGAAAAGAAATAATGAAAATCAGAGCAGAACTAAATGAAATTGAAATTTTAAAAAATACAAAGGATCAGTAAAACAAAAAGTTGATTCTTTGAAAAGATAAACTTGACAGACCACTAACTAGATTAATTAAGAAATGAAGAGAGAAGATTCAAATTAGTACAATCAGAAATGAATATGGAGACATTACAACTGATACGACAGAAATATAAATGATCACCTGAGACTATTATGAATACCTCTATGCAAACAAAATAGATGATCTAGAGGAAATGGATAAATTATTGGAACCATACAACTCCCCAACCTTGAATCAGGAAGAATAGAAACCATGGATAGACCAAAAATGATAGTGATATTGAGAGAGTAATTAGAAGTCTCCCAACAAAAGAAGTTCAGGACCTGATGGACTCACAGATGAATTCTACTAGACCTTCAAAGAAGAGCTGATATCAATTTTACTGAAGCTATTCCACAAGATTGAAGAGGAAGGAAGCCTCCCTAAAGCATTCTGTGAAACCTTTATCTCTCTGGTACTAAAGCCAAGAATATACAACAACAACAGCAATAACAAAGAAAACCAAAGACCAATATCCCTTATTAATGCAGATGCAAAAAATCCTCAATAAAATATTAGCAAACTGAATTCAACAGCACATTAAAAAAAATACACCATGACCAAGTGGGTTTTATCCCAGGGATGCAAGGGTGATTCAACATACACAAGTCAATAAATATGACCCACTAAATAAACAAAATTACTATAAAAAAGTATATGATCATTTCAATAAATGCAGATAAGGCATTTGGTAAAATCCAGCATCACTTCATGATAAAACTCGCAGCAAAATAGGCATAGAGGGAATATTCCTTAAAATAATAAAAGTCTTATATGACAAACCCACAGCCAATGTCATCCTAAATGGGAAAAAAGTGGATCCATTCCCCCTCAGAACCGGAAGAAGGAAAAAATGCCCACTTTTACTATTCTTACTCAGCATAGTACTGGAAGTTCTAGCCACAGCAATCAGGCAAGAAAAAGAAATAAATGGTACTCAAATTGGAAAAGAAGAAATCAAACTCGCTCTGTATGCCAACGGTATGCTTTCATGCCTAGAGAATCCTAAAGACCTCTTCAAAAGACTCCTGAACTTGATCAATGAATTCGATAAAGTCTCAGGATATAAATTCAGTGTATACATATCAGTAGCACTGCTATAAACTAATAGCAACCAAGCTGAAAATAAAATCAAGAACTCATTCCATTTGCAATAGCAGCCAAAAAGCTAAAATACCTAGGAATATGCTTAACTAAGGAGGCAAAATATCTCTACAAGGAAAATTACAAAATTCTGATGAAAGAAATTATAGAGGACACAAACAAATGGAGAAACATCTCCTGCTCATGGATTAGAAAAATCAACACTTTTTAAATGACCATATAACCCAAAGTAATCTACAGATTCAATACAATCCTGGTCAAACTACTAATGTCATTCTTCACAGAATTAGAACAAATAATCCTAAAATTCATATGGAACCAAAAAAAAAAAAAAAAGAGCCAGAATAGCCAAAGCAATCCTAAGCAGAAAGAACAAAACTGGAGACATCACATTACTTGATTTCAAATTATATTACAAGGCTGTCATAAGCAAAACAGCATGATACTGGTATAAGAGCAGACACATAGGCCAATGGAACAGAATAGAGAATCCAGAAATAAACCCATATACCTACAACTAATGTATCTTTGACAAAGCAGAAAAAAACATACTGGGAAAAGGACATTCTATTCAACAAATGGTGCTCAGAAAATTGGACAGCTACATGCAGAAAAATGAAATTTGATCCCTTATCTCTCCTCATGTAAAAAAGTTAACTTAAGAAAAAGACTTAAATGTCAAACCTGAAACCATAAAAATCCTAGAAGAAAGCCTAGGAAAAACTCTCTGGACATTTTCCTATGCAAATAATTTATGATAAAACTCCAAAAGCAATTGCAACAACAACAATAAAAATAAATAAGTGGGACTTAATTAAACTAAAAAGCTTCTGCACAGCAAAAGAAGTAATCAACAGAGCAAACAGGCAATCTACAGAATGGGAGAAGATATTCACAAACTATACATCTGGCAAAGGACTGATATTCAGAATCTGCAAAGAACTCAAACAAATCAGCAAGAAAAAAGCAAATAACCCCATTTTTTAAATGGGCAAATGAAATGAACAGGCATGTCTCAAAAGAAGATAGACAAATGGCCAACAAACATAGGAAAAAATGCTCAACATCACTAATTGTCAGGGAATTGCAAATCAAAACCACAGTAAGATACCACCTTATACTGGTCAGAATGGTCATTATTAAAAATTTTTTTTAAATAGATGATGGCATGGATGTGGAGAAAAGGGAACACTTATACACTGTTGGTGGGAGTGTAAATTAATACAACCTCTATGAAAATCAGTATGATGAATTCTCAAAGAACTAAAAGTAGACCTAATATTTAATTCAGCCATCCCATGACCAGGCATCTATCCAAAGAAACAGATAATTTACTAAAAGGGACACCTGTACCTACATATTAATCACAGTACAATTCACAATTTCAAAGATATAGATGCAATCTAAATGTCCATCAACCAATCAGTGGATAATGAAAATGTGATGCATATACACTATAGAATTCTATTCAGTTATCAAAAAAAATTGAAATAATGTCTTTTGCAGCAACATGGGTGAAATTGGAGAACATCATCCTAAGTGAACTAACTCAGGAACAGAAAACCAAACACAGCATGTTCTCACTTACAAGTGGTAGATAAACCAAGAATCCACAAAGACATAGAGTCATATAATGGACACTGGAGACTCAGAAAGGGTTGGGGGAAAGGATGGAGGAACAAAAAAATCACCTATGGGGTACAAAGAACATCTATCAGGTACAATGTGAGGGTACTGGGTGCACTGAAAGCCCAGACCAAAAACTATTTGTACCTCCTAAAACTATTGCGATTTTAAAAAATCAGTAGCATTTCTATACAACAATATCAATCTAGCTGGGAACAAAATGAAGAAGCAATTCATTTACAATAGCAACAAAAGAAATAAAATACCTAAGAATATATTTAACCAAAGAGGTGAAAGATCTCTACAAGGAAAACTACAAAATGCTGATGAATTGTGGATGACACAAACAATTGAAAAAACATCCCAGACCCTGGGACTGGAAGAATTAATATAATTAAAATTACCATACTACCCAAAGCAATCTATAGGTTCAATGCAATCTGTATCAAAATACCAAAGTCACTTTTCACAGAATTTAAAAAAGCAACCCTAAACTTCATATAAAACAAAAGAGTTCAAATAGTCAAAGAATTCCTAAGCTAAAAGAATAATTCTGAAGGCATCAAATTACCTGGCTTCAAATTATCCTACAAGGCAATAGTAACCAAAATAGCATGGTACTGGTATAAAAGGAGACATATAGATAAATGGAATGGAATAGAGAACCCAGAAATAGAGTCACATATATACAAAGTCAACAAGAACATACTCTGGGAGAAAGACATCCTTTTCAATAAATGGCTCTGGGAAAACTGGATTGTCATATGCAGAACAATGGAATTGGACCCCTATCTCCCACCATATATATACAAAAAAATCAACTGAAGACAGGTTTAAGACTTAAATGTAGATCCTGAAATTATAAAAGTACTAGAAGAAAACTAAGAGGAAACTCTTCTGAATGTTAGTCTAGGCAAAGAATTTATTAGTAAGACCTCAAAATCACAGGCCGCAAAAATAAAAAGACAATAGAGAATTCATTAAACTAAAAAGTCTCTGCACGGCAAAAGAAATAAACAACAGGGTTAAGACACAACCTGCAGAACAAGAGAAAGTATTTGCAGAATATGTATCCAACAAGCGTTTAACATTCAGAATATACAAGGAACTCAAATAACTCAACAACAACAAAATAACCTCATTACAAAGTAGGCAAAGAATATGAACAGACCTTTTTCAAAAGAAAACATAGAAATGACCAACAGCTATATGAAAAAATGTTCAATATCACTAATCATCAGATTAAAGCTACCACAATGAGATATCATCTTACCTTAGTCAGAGTGGCTATTATTAGAAAGCGAACAATTGGCATGGATGCAGAGATCATGGAGCTTTTTTTTTTAATTATAAAGATGTGGGGTACAATTCAGGGTTAGCTATACAAATGTTCATTATGCAGGTACCCTTGTTGATGAGGTATGCCCCTCCCTCCCCTAGCAGGTTCCCTCAACTGCCAACCCCATCCCCCCTCCCCTGAGAGTTTCCCTCTACTGCCAATCCCATTCTTATAGTATTATAATAATTTTTCAAGGTCCGCTTATGAGTGGAGATCACGGAAATTTTATACACTGCTGGTGGGAATGCAAATTCAGCACAACCTCTATGGAAAACAGTATGGAGCTTTCTCAATGAACTAAACTTAGAACTACCATTTATTCCAGCACTCCCACTCTACTGGGTATCTTCCCAAAGGAAGATAAATTATTATATCAAAAAATATTTGCACTCATGTTTATCACAGCACTATTCACAATAGCAGAAATATGGAACCAACCTAATGTCCATTAACAAATGACTGGATAAAGAAAATGTGATATATATACATAAGGGAATCTGATTCAGACATAAAACAAAGAACAAAAGCATGTCTTTTGCAGCAACGTGAATGGAACTAGAGGCCATTATGTTCAGAGAAATAAGTCAGATACAGAAAGAGAATATTCCATATTCTCACTTATAAGTGGAAGCTAAGTAACATGCACAATAGATGTAGAATGTGGAACAACAGACAACGGAGACTCAGAAGGGCAAAGAGATGGGAGGAGGTTGATAATGAGCGATGGGAACCCTAAGGCCCTGACTTCACCACTATGCACTTTATGCATGTACCAAAATTGCATTTGCACCCCACAAATGCATACAAATAATAACCATCTTAAAAACACAGGACCTTTCCAAGGGCCTTACAACTGGGTTTGCAGAGTAGAACTATGCACAACTTAAGGCACCGTTTATGCATTTGGCAATGGCCTGAACAGAACCTCAGATGGCTGATTTCAGGAGGAGGAGGAGGAGGAGGAGGAGTTTGGAGGCTAGTGCTGTAATTTGAACAAGAAAGGATTCTATCCTAACCATGAATAGTAGAAGGAAAAGTACTGAAAAGCAAGCAGGTTCTGGGAGGGAAAAGCCATAGACTTCACAAAGTGCTAAAAAGAGGCCACAGCAACGTATCTCAGTGATTTCACAATATTTGTGGGTTATGCCCAACCAATCTAGTGGGCCCATATTATGGGTGTTTTACAAGTGCTAATGAACCATGGAAAAGGAGCCTGGCCCTGTCTCTTACCTGCTGGGCCACTGGGACAGGTTATTTATTCCTTCAGGACTAAAGTTACCTGACTTACAAATTAGAAGAAGAAATTTATGTTTACCCAATGGCCTTACATGAGTCTCTCTGCTGTCTTAAATACTTCTCATTCTGGGAACTATGATTTTGGTTCAATGAGTAACTTTTAAAACATCTGAGATATCACTTCAGAGTCAACATCATTCTTAAAATAAGAATGACACTTAGTGCACTTGTTGCGCTCTGATTTCCCCTTCCCTGGACTTTCCACTGCCTACAGGACTTATGCTTGACTTACTTCTCAGGGTGGGGGCCTTGGGTGGGGTAAAGGAGAAATCCCCGTGTGTATTATGACAGGGTACAGCAGTTCACCATGACAAGACTTAGCCAAGCATAACAGAAGGCACAGATTCTTGTGAAAGTGCATACACAGCATTTGACTCAGAGCAGGTGCATACATTTGCTAACCTTGTCCATGCAGACAGCCTAAACCACTGGAATGGAGAAAGTAGAAACGGATGACTGTGGCAGGCACCCTTGAGTCTGGCTATTCCCTTTAGGCCACTTCTTTTCCTGAAGCCCCTGCTGCATGGATCACAGGCCACACAACTGCCACCCTGCCCCAGGGACTGGGTTCACAGGTAGAATACTGACTCAGCTAAACCTGGTAGAGTCTCCTTCTCAGGAGTTTGGAATGAGGCTATAGAGGTCGAGCCCTGTCTCTGCTGGTGCTCAAGAGAAAAGCATAGGAAAGCTGGGACTGGCACAGAAGTTCTTGGGACAAGTAGATACATGAGGGGGCTGCTGACTAGACAAAAACTGGCAGGTATGCATAGAAAAGCAGAACGAGAAGTCGCATGGCCCCAGAGAAACTGACAAGATAAACTCAAGGCAGATGTTTCTTGGCCCCAGACCTCTGTGAGGCCTCTTGGCAGTTCCTGCCCTTGGCTTCTTTGAGAAGCTACTGTAAATCCTACCCAGTAAATCCTTCTTTGCTTAACATCACCAATACAACAATTTCCATTTCTTGTAACCAAATAAAACCTGCAATGTATTAGTTAAGATTCTAAAACAACATGGGGGGAAATGCTTAAGCTATAAAATAAAAAGTATTAAAATGTATATATGTTCCATGTTTGTTATCTGGAGAAAGTATGTAAATGTGAATACTGTCTAAAATAAATACATTAAAATGCCTCTGGTGGTTTAAGGGGTATTTTTGAAATTTCTGCAAAATTATTCTTATAATTATTTTGGAGAGGCTATTGGGCAATCAAATACATATTTACTATTTGAACTATGAAAGTAGCTATAAATTATTTCCAGACTAGCAGGCTGTACCGTCGATACATAATTATATATGTATACAGTTTTCCTAGAGTTGACATAAGCAGATGTGTTCCTACAAAGTTGAAGGGAAGTGTTAATTTCAGAACTGATACATGTCAGTTCTTTCCTATTTTATAAAAGGAGGGAAATATACTAGATTTCCATATTTGTTAATTTCAGAGGGTTTTTTCTGCATCTGTTTTCTGCACTGAGCACTCTTTTCAAGTGTGGAAACATCACCAGGATTCCCAGAAACTTAAACACTTGCATCATGTAACCCAAAAAAGTGTTCACTGCCGAACTCACTGCATATCAGCAAGACCCTGGACACAAATCCTGAACCTTTCCCCGGTCTCACCGCCCCTCTTCTGGAAAGCAGCTTTATTTTCCTGTGCTGATCAGCCTAACATGCTTTCAGCATAGCTCTTATTACCAGCCCTCTCAGGTCCCACAAGTCCCCTAACTGGAAGACTCATGATGCTGTGTGAGTTAGTGCTGCCAGGGACCCAGGGTCAGTTGGTCCAAGTCATTTGTTTTACAGATGAGAGTATTTTGGCCCAGAAAGAAGAAAGGACTGCTTCCAAGCATCACACGCATTTACTGATTAGTCCAAAGACTTATCTTCCCTCCAACTTATATGGAGTAGGCTCCCTGAGATGACCCAGGGTAGGGGCAAGACAGAAGCTCTGAGCCCGCTTCTCCACATTTGACAGAGGACTTGGCAGTGAACGTGCAGAGTTGTTTTTGGTTGTTACCCTTAAACACCGCCCAAGAAGGTATCACATCTGGAGCTACTTCTTTCTCCTCCCTGAGATGTTCCAGACAGCCGCCCAAGACAACCCACAGGGATTCTTACCTCCAGAGGGCGTGCCAGCAACTCTTCTGAGGAATTTAACCCACTCCTCCATCTCCGCCTGGGAGCTGGCCATGAGGACATAGGAGTCCTGTCCCATGCGAGTCTGGTCCCATGAGGCTGAAGAAAGAAGTGGCACTTATGAAGATGTTAGAGTGGTAAAGGGACCAAAGCAGGGGGAAGAGAAGACAAAGCTGAGCTGATTCCTTGGTTCAATAAAGTGCTACCAGTCAAACAATGCAAAAACATTATCTAATTACCCATAGTGAAACTGGATATCCATGTACTCTTATTGCTTTTGCTGAAGCTCTAATTCTATAGTCAAATTGTTGAACACAATGATTTGCAATTGGGATGGCTTAGGCTGGGAGTTACTTTTATTAAGAGGACAGAAGTCATTTCTCACCAAAAGGAAGAGGAAGTTCATGGTGCAATTTCAGCAGTAGAGGAGACAGAATCAGCCCATACAAGTCTGAAGACCAAATCATCATGCCAATCATAGATATTTTCCTAAGCTAGCTCTGAGCTCTGTCATGGGTGAAGGAAAGGTAATGGCAACCTTAGATGGGAGGGACAATGAGTACTTGTGTGCCTTTTCCCCCAAAAAATGGTATTTTCTTTTCAGGGTACCACTCCCCTGACTGCACAAGACCTTGCAAATGGTAGGTTCTTGATACTCAGCTAATGGATGTGTGAAATTTGTTAGGACTTTCTTTACCATTCTTGCTTCTAATCTAGGATTATAGAGAGATATAGTATTTCCTGAGTTGGGAACCTCAAATAGACAAGAAGGTGGAAGAAAAGTGAAGGATAGGAGGAGGAAACCAAAAGAATGATGAGGGAATGGGGAAGGTGATAAAAAGAGAAACACAGAGGGAGAGAATCAAGAGAGAGGAAAGGAGAGTATTAAATACAGGTCTTAAACCATGTAGTTAGTTAGTAGCAGATCTGAGACTAGAACTTTAACATCTTCCATTGGCCTCCTTGCAAGTGGAAATCTGCAAAGTTGGGATTTTCTTTAGTTGGTTAAAAAAAAAGTCTTAGGACAGACAAGAAAATAATAGTAGTCCCTTTCAATTATAGCATATTAATAAATTTCAAAAAAGTCTTTGTAAACATCAACCCACTCTTCTCACAATGGCAGGTCATCTCCCACTGGTTGTGCTCATACCTGTATACTCCAGCAGGGCAGCAAAAGACTTTCAAATGCCCTTTGTTTCTGGTCTCTTGAACCTATCTTAATATCACTGAGCCTCACCTTCTTTCACCCTTTGGAACAGCCTGATTCTGAATCCATCTTCTCATTAGGTCATCAACTTTTCTGACCAGAGGTGTCAGTGTACGGAAACGCTGGTCATTAGGAATATCCTGAGAGCTGAGTGTTTCCAGTAGTAAAATGGGAAGCAAAAGGTGCTCAAGACAGTATTAAAAGAGCCCCTATGAATTACAATGTCCCTTTGAAATAGGATGGGGAGTTAGTGCTATCTCCATCTTATAAATAATAAAACAAGCCCAGAGATGGAAAGTTACCTGCCCATTGGTATCCATCGAGCTACCATCAGACGCAAGGCAAGACCACTAGTCTCCTCACTCCCAAGAGAGATTCCCCTAGCACATATTGCTTCCAAGTTTGACCTTTAACAACATTTATGTGGCATCCTTTCCCCATCCAGGCCTACATTCTAGTCTACTGTGTTTTCAAGACACGCCTTTTCTGTTTACCGTGATTTCTGGGAGGGTCTTTTGTTCTGTCATGAGCAACCAACCCCACTGGGAAACACTCAGCTCTCAGGACATCCCTGAACCATCAAGACTTCCAAGCACTGACCCTTCTTGTTAAGACAGCTGATGACCTGTTGGCAGGGTCATTCAGAATCAAGTTGTCCCAAAGGGGGAATGAAGGTAAGGCTTGGTGATGTTACAATAGGTCTGAGAGAATTGAACCAAAAGAAATTTGAAAGTCTTTTGTTCCCCTGCAAAAAAGTAAATGTTTGGGCATAATTATGGTGCTGGGACAGGCTTTCTCCAAGGGAAATTATCTGATGTTAATACAAAACCCATGAACAACAACTCTGCCCTTCGGCATATATTTTTTCTGACATGAACACAGTCTGTTCATGTGTCATCCATTGGGCTGTTTCCCTCGTTGAAAGTGGGCCTCCTTTCTTTCTTCATCTTTCTAAGGAGCTCCTATCCATTCTTTAAGCCATAGCTTAAATATTGTCTACTCAAAGGTCCATTTCTTTTTTTTATTTATTTATCAATATTTTTTATTATGATATTGTGGGGTACAGTTAAGGGTTAGGTATACAAATACGTTTCGTTCAGATATAAAGGTCCATTTCTTTTTTTTTTTTTGAGTTGGAGTCTCACTCTGTCGCCCAGACTGGACTCTGTCGCCCAGTGGCTGCTCCCGGCCACCGCAGCCTCGCCTGCTGGGCTCTGGTGATCCTTCTGCCTCAGCGGAATTACAGGCATGCGCTACCACGCCCGGCTGATTTTTTGATTTACTGTAGAGATGAAGTCTCACTGCCCAGGCAGGTCTCGAACCCGCGGGCTCAGGCAATCCACTCACCTCAGCCTCCCAAAGCGCAGGATTACAGGCTGAGCCACCGAGCCCGGCTAGGGTCTATTTCTTAACATCTCTTCCCTCTACACCAAATTGAGTGGGGAGTCCCTATTCTATATTGCCTTAATATCCTGTCCTTATCTCTATCACAGAAGTAAAGTATCTTAAATATTAGTGTTCTTATCAATACAATTGAAATAATTATTTATTGTGTCCAAAGCTGAAGCCCTAACCCCTCAACCCAAAAAACTTGCTACATACACAAATATCAGCAAATCCATATTTTCCATTATTTAAGCCAAAACCTTGGAGTCAACCTAGATTTCTCTTTCCTGCATGCAATCCATCAGCAAATGAAGTCCTCTATACCTTCAAAAGGTATTCCCAAATTGTTTATTTCTCAGCTCCTCTGTGGTTGTCATCTCTGACTTGGATTCTTGCAAGAGCTTCCTCACTGGTCTCCCCGCTCTGTCCTTCCACCGTTACTTGGTTTTTATTCTCAACTCAAAAGAGTTTTAAAACATGAGTCATATCATGTGACTCCTCTGCTGAATACCTCACAATGGTTTCCCATTCTCCTAGCATAAAAATTAAAGTGCTCAATTGCCTACAAGAGTCTATGAAATCAGTATCTGCCTCTGACCAAAATGCCCTACTTTGTCCTAAACCATCACTCCTCTCTAACCACACTGGCTTCCTTGATATTCCTCAAACATGTGAAATAGGCTCAGAAGCTTTGCCCTGGCTGTTCACCCTTACTAAGATGTTCTTCCTACAGATGTGCCCTTGGCTCACTTTTTGCTTACTCCTTCAGTGCTTTCAGATCTGTGCTCCAAGGTCACCTTCTCAATGACTCATATTCTACCAGCTTTGTTTAAAATGACAGATTGACCACCTCAGCCAGCACTTTCTCTGTCTTTGCTTTAATTATTTCCATATCACTTATCCCATCAAAAAAAATACACAAGTTATTTATTTGGTTGGTCGCTAGTCTCTTCCCACTAGAGTATAAGGTGCGTGTAGGCTGTTTTGTTTTTTGCTAGATCCCCAGTTCTACAACAGTACCTGGTTCATAGCAGGTGCTCAATAAATTTCTTGTTTAAATGATTGGCAATATCTCATAAAGTGATGTGAGCATTAAATGAAACAACATGCAACAGAAGGAACAACTTACCATCCCCTGTGACTCCCTGGAGTAGGAGGAAAACAGAGAGTTGTTCTACTAGTGGTCAGGAGAAAGAAGGAAGCTTACCCTTAATTGTTGTCAAACCCAAATTTTTTAAAAAGCCTAGAGTAGCTACAATTAAAGGTTCCTATGTGGGCTTTGTGCAACTAAACCTGATGATCACAGAGAGAGGATGCTATCTAGGAAATCCATTTCTTCCTCAGCATTGGCCCCTAAGAATCATCTTGTACAAGAAGATGACGAAGAGGGGAACTTTAAATTCTCTATAGTATAATATTAAAAGCATCTCACTTTTAGCCTAATCCTGAATTGTACTCCACATCTTTAAAATAAAATAAAATAGAATAATTTTTTTTAAAAATGAAGGTGTCTCACTTTAGGTTGTGTGGAGCCTTGGAAGACAGTGTTGCTTTAGAAAAAATTGTTCCCTCCCTTTGGCTTTAGAATTATTTGTCCCTCTGGGATGGGAGGGGGTGATGACAGAAAGGGAGGAAGAGAGAGAAAAGTAGAGAGACACAGAGAGGGAAGGAGAGACCGAGGGAAAGAGACAGAGAGAGGGAGTGGAAGAGAGGGAGGGAGAAGGGCACAGGGATGGAGAGAGGAAGGGAGGAAGAGGCAAGCAGAAGGGAAGAAGGAGAGGGAGAAGGAAAGGGAGTGGGTGGGAGAGGAATAGGGAGAGAGAGAGAGAGAGAGAGTGAGAGAGAGAGAGAGAGAGAGAGAGAGAGAGAGAGAGAGACTGTTAAATAATTCCCTCAGCAGCCTAGGAGACTGCTGAGAGTGTGAGTGAAAATAGGTGAAAAATCTTCCTCCTACCCTGGTTCAGCAATGTTCAATGTTCAAGAGTAGGTATTTTTGGTGCAAAGTCCAGTGAATTTTCGACTGGAACTCTTAAGTAGATTATCTTAGATGGAAAGCACAGGCTTTGGGATACATGTTACCATGGATGGTTGTGTCCCATGAATTGCACTAAGAAAGGAATCCTCAGAATAGATTAGTCAAAAGAGAGCCAGATTTTCCTAGAGAGGATAAACTAAAAAAGTAGGCTTTTCTTTTAGGAGGGAGAGAGGAGGATAGACCTTCAGATTAAAAAACACGGGAGTGCCTGTGAGGGGATCACATAGGAACTTTAAAATTTTTTTCTTTTCTATAAATAGTCATAGCTATTAGGGTCTCTTTCTGTATTATAATTCTGTCTAGTTATCCCCAAAATGTCATATGTATCAGGTACTGTACCAATTATTTCATGTCAATGTCACTACTTAATCCTCATTATCATCATCATTGTCCTCACTTTACAGATAAAAAATAGAGGCAGGGAGAAATTAAGTAACCTGTTACACAAAAGATAAGTGGCAGGGTCAGGGTAGGCTGGCTCTACACTTGGCAATTCTAATTTCTGTGCTACGATGCCTTCTCCATCAACTTTCTTATGCACACAGCCAACTTGTGAGGAAGAAGGAGGGAATTAACAGAAGGGGTGCTCAGGGGACTTGTGTCTTTCCTGTTGTGGCCAGGAAGGCAACAGCAGTGAAACTGTATGCCTGATCAACAGTCCTGGAGTTCCTGGCAGGGCCAGGGCTGTTTTAAGAGCAAGACACAGGAAGACAGGGAGAAGCACCTCAGGGTGGGAGATTCAGGAGCATGCACCAAACTCTTCTTGCTCCAAATGCATTTGAGAGAAAGTGACTTTTGATTGGAAAGGGACACCTCTGGTGTACTGCTCATATGTGCAGTAGGTGATCTGAAGCACCTGACACATGCTAAGTGCTCAGGAAGTCAGAGCTGTTTCTCCGTAGGTCACTTTGAACCTAATGACACTGCTGACTTCTCACCATTTTTGATCTGTCAAAATGACAATTTCACATGGTTCAATTTATATGTTAATTTCTTTTTTTTTTTTTTTGAGTTGGAGTCTCACTCAGTCACCCAGACTGGAGTGCAGTGGCCGCTCCCGGCCACTGCAGCCTCGCCTACTGGGCTCCGGCGATCCTTCCGCCTCAGCCTTCCGAGTAGCCGGAATTACAGGTATGCGCTACTACGCCCGGCTGATTTTTTGATTTATTGTAGAGATGAGGTCTCGCTGCCCAGGCAGGTCTCGGACCCGCGGGTTCAGGTAATCCACTCACCTCAGCCTCCCAAAGGCGCGGGATTACAGGCTGAGCCACCGAGCCCGGCTATTAATTTCATTTTAATGTCCCACTCACCTTCTAGAGCGAGCACGTTCTAGTGAGAAAAAAGGGTGCACTTTTCACATCAGTGACCCATGGCCTAGTGTAGTACCGAGCTCCAAGCACCCTCTCATGAAATGCTTACAGAGTTTAACTGAATGCATACATGTTTAGTTCATGAGTATTATTCAAGCATTTGACACTAGTTAATGAACTGGGATAGCTTCACTAACTATATACAGAATCACTATATGTTCTTACTAGGTTGTTGGTTAATTGGTTGTGGTAGGACTCATTGAATTGATTTCTAGGATCCAGAAGTAAAACTGTAGTGTAATACACCTCTGTCCCACGTTTTCACTTACCTGGAATGATTTCAAAGACAAACTTCCCAGGTTCTTCTGGATTTGTGGCAATCTCCTTGATTGTACTTCCTGGTAGATACATATATCCCTGAAAGATCAAAAGTCAGGCCTTTAAGAAAAGCAGCAATTTGGGCAACTCCCTAGGGTTCCCTCCAATTGTGGGAGTTTTCTGTCTTCTCAATAAATCCTGCTTTCTCACTCGTCAACAAGGGCACCTGTATAATGAACATTTGTATAGCTAACCCTGAATTGTACCCCACATTTTTAAAATAAAAAAATCAAACGTTTTTTAAAAAGAAAAAAAGCAGCAATTTAATCACCTATGAACTATAATTAATTTGGAGGACAAATAGGATAATAGTGGGATGGGGAGAAGTACATGGGAAGCTAGCCTCTCAGTTTTCATGAGGCACTTCTGCTACTCAGGCCTCCAGAAAATTAAGTGGCAGCTCTCTGGGAACAAGCAAGTTGCCCAGAGAGAGAAGGACAAGGTCCTGACATAAGAATGAGCAGGGGGTGTGCTGTCACCAATACTTGCCTCTTCCCACTTCCCCAAGGACCCAATTTCATGGTCAAACCAGACCTTGATTAGCGGTGGAGTTAAGCGGTGAAGGCAATGCTGAGACTGGGGGTGCCAGACTACCTACCAGGTTGCCAGAAGGGTACAGTTAGGACTGAACCACAGGTAGCCATTTTGGGAGATGGATTACTCAGTAGCTTCAGGAACTATTAAGCTGCACTTTCTACGTGTGTCTTTGCAATTATTATGAATGTATTATTCATTCTGTCCTTCCAACAATTCTCCAAACAAGGTATCATTATGCACATTTTACAAGTGAGGAAACTGGGGATCAAAAACCCTCTGTAGTTTTTCAAAAGGTCCCAGATCTAGTAAGTGGCAGAATGGCAGTTTATTCCAGAAGTGAGTAAAAAACTGGTATTCCTTACCATCACATTTGAGGTAGCACACAGCTTAACTCCACTCCTAATCCTGGATCCATGGAATGGAGTGAGCATTCAGTAGTATATGTGACCTCTTACACACAGATATGTTGAAAAACAAGCCACTTCTACTTGTGTCTGCACAGTGCTTTACCACTTACAATGTGCTCTTACAGGCAGTATCTCAATAGAGCCACACAACAGCTCCATGTCAAGAACATGGCAAGATTTATCACTGACACCTCAAAAGTCTAAGTGACTGCACAAAGTGACATAGTTAATTTGTGCTGTAGTCAGTTATTCATGATTTACATCGCACTGGCAATTGAAGGTATAAGTCTGCGTTGAGTAAACATGTGTGCTTTTATGCCAAAGCAAATTATGGATGAAGAGAACTGGCAACAGAGAACACTCTAAGGGGATTGAACATTCATATTCAACCTTTCTGAGTCTTAAAGAAATCTCAGAAGTAAGATCCCTCAGGACCCTGAGAGACTGTTTCTTGGGGATCTAGAAATGAAGATATCTAAGACTGAGGGAGAAAAGGAGAAGAAGAGGGAGGAGGAAGAGAGAGAGAAGGAAGAGCAGGAGAAAGGATTAAAGGAGGAGGAGGAGAATAAACATGAGAAGAAAGATGAGGAGGGAGAAAAGGAGGAGGAGAAAGAATGAGAAGAAAAAGAGGAGAAGAAAAAGAAAAAAGAGCCTATCTATAAAATGTAATTCTGTAATTCCTCTACATTCCTTTAATTTTACTACTTTAAAGATAACCTCTGCTACATGATCCTCGTGGTCCTCACCACCTTTAATAAATCACATCAATGCCTTCAGAAAAAATGACCCTGAGATGATGCCGATGGGCTACTTTGGATGAGTCACGGCACCAGAATAAAAGGCCGTGTTACTTTTAGACAGGAAGGTGTACTGTCTGGTAGGAAGAGAAGGAAAATACAATTTCAGAGGTGATTGCCTCCCCTAAAGTACTTCTCTAAACTGTCATTTGACACTCAAAATCATTTCATCAGAAAATAGTAAAAATAAAATACTAAAAATATACATGATATATGGGCCATTTCTCAAGCAGTTGCTGGGTACCCGACTCTCTAATTGTCCTAAATACATCAGTACATCTAAGCCTCATATGAACTCTGAGGGAAGTATTGTTATTTTCCCCCACTGGAGGGATGAGAAAATAAGGCTCAGAGAAGTTAATCAGTTGATACAAGATCACAAAGCTAGTTCACATGAAAGTTATGATTCAAAACGTAGTGTGATTCCAGATTACAAATAAGTCTTTACCTTCAAGTTTCACTTGCTGGAAGTAACAATCAGAGGTAGACATAATTCACACCATGATGTACATGACAGATTGCAGGTCCCTTTCCTCATCCTGACCATGAGAGCATTGAACTTCATAAATGGACAAAGGAAGGTGGGCAAGAGGAGGAGATGTCAGCAGGGGTGAAGGTGGGAGCAATGATAAAGAAGGAAGAATTGTCCCAGAAAGAAAGAATTATCCCAAGTTGTCCAGAACCACTTTCACCTACTTCCCAAGTCGACTAGGATGGACTCTGTGTAAAGATGGAAGGGGGGAGTAGGTTTTAGCTGAAGGCCTCAAGGCCTATCCCAACCAAGCAGGGAAGTCAGCAGTAGCAGTGGGATGCTACAATATCTAGAATTTTTAGAATTTATATATAGATATATCTTTTAAATCCAATTATAAGTTTGTCTAGAACTGAATTTTATCCCAACTCCTAGCTAAATCATTTTTCAAAATACTTATATTGGCTCACAAGAAATACCTGGTACATTTTCAGAAAATCTGTAGGCCAGTTGCAAAACACAGCCATGACTTAGATTTAAATTCTATAAACTAATGGCAAAATATGTTATATTAAAAAGGTAATTATTCACAAAATACATATAACTTCTTAATTATTTACTATATCTTACTATTTTATTCTGCTGTTGTAGCTATTTACAACTATTCTATCTGTGTAGTAGAAATTATAATAATGTTGTGCTAGTACACATCTCAATTCTGATGGGTTCAGTGAAATCACATGGGCAGCTTGCATCAGTCATGAGGGGAGTATTAACACCTCAGAAATTAGAAAATTCTGCACCTAAATCAACTCTCTCACCAGAGAGCTGGATGCTAAACATCTAACAGCACACCACTTGTAGACAACTACTAGACAATGGGACAATGGGTCTACCCTATTATGCTAGGATTGTCTGAAATCATTGTTGTAGCACAGACTTAAGGGGCAATACTTGTAACATATTGCTAATTATTTCATCAAATATATAATTATACTTCTTTTGCATTTACAGAAGATGTATATGCACACAAATGTATATGGATAGAAAAGGGTGAAAGAGGTGAGGATTTAGGCAGGTATTTCTTGCTGACAGGATTGTGAATAATTTTTATTTTCTATTTTGTGCTTTTGTGCATCTTACATAATCCTACCATGTACAGTTTTTGTGAACAAAACATACATATCAAAGTGCAATAAAATATACTTATTCATTCTAAGGAATTATTTTATTTCTAACATTTTATTTTTTTTAGATCTGAAATGAGTGTTGAATTTTATCATATGCTTTTTTCAGCTATATGTAGAGAGGTTGTGTGTTTTTCTTCCTTGTTTTTCTGATGTACTATATTGACAGATTTCCTAAAAAGTGAATTACCCTGTTCGTCCTAGAAGAAGCTTTACCTACTTGTCTCAGGCTAATTTAATCCTAAAAAGGCCTTGAATTTCTTTCTTCCAGAAGTAAGGTGAAGAAGCAAGGAACTCCTAATATTTATTTTACCCTTTGGCGCTAAATTATGTTTTTACAAAGTAGTTTTTTACACATGCTTCATATAATTTGATCTTGTGACAAATGCAGGCCTGGTAGTATTAGCTTATTTTATAAAAGAAGAAAGAGGGTCCAGAAAAATATTTACATGGTCAAACAGTGGCGGGGCCAGGAAAAGAACACAACCTATGAACACACCTCTCATCCTCTATACTGCATAGAAACAAACACCACCTAACTGCCCTTTCTGTGGATTTGGGACGGCCAAAGCATTATTGCCATCTCCCCTTACTCTGCATATGGGAACCTGTATTGTCTTAATGCACCCACCCACTATCTTAGCCTGGAATTGCTCAACTCAGATAAGGATCGGGTTTATAAAGAGAAGGAAGTCTGGTTGCTGCATAGGACACTAGGAAAGAACCTAGGCTGTTTGTGTGTTGGTGGGGAGTGTCTCTGTGGTCCTTCCCTGGCCTCTGCAGTGACACACTCTCAGAACACTCAGAGCCCTCAAGAGGAGGACCTGGTTAACCAAGTCCTGCTGACATGTAACAGGTCCTTAAGCCTGCTCTTAAAGAGAACTTTCTTCTGCCAAAATGACCATTTCATTTTGGTACCATTCACCTGCATACCCACTCCTGATACCCACACATTTCTTATCCTCACCCTTCTTATTCCGGCTCCAGAAGTTTCCGGAGTCTGTCTTCCCTAATAAGTTCCTTCTAGCCAAGCCCACCCTATCATCTACACAGGCATGAGCAGTAGGTGGGTGACCAGCTGTACTAGACATCCAGTTTACACTTAAGGCCCCAGGATAATTGTTCATAGTGCCCTCTTTCACTCACACATCACAATGGCCATGGAGGCGGAGAGAAAAGACCTGGGCCCAAGATTTAGGATCAAAGCCCACTCACTTTCACAGTCTCAGCCACTCCATCGGGAAATTCTGTTTGCTCTACATTCAAAGTATATCCCTAAGCTGACCACTTTCCACCAGCCCACAAGTCCCATTGAGATTCTAAACACTATAACCTCTCACCTAGGTTACTCTTCCTCTTTCTGCCCAAGTCTCTTTTTGAGCACAGTAGTCAAAGCCATCTAAAAAGCCAAAGAATGCCACCTCTCTGCTCAGAACCCCGCAATGCCTCCCGTGGTCCTCAGTGTAGATGCTCAAGTCCTTACAGTAGGCCCACAGTGGCCTGCAATGCCCTTGGCAGTCTGCTCCCTGCCCTCACTTCTCTGACCTCGTGCCCTCTGATTTCCACTCCCTAACTCTGCTCCCCCAACACTGACCTCCTTGCTATCCCCTCTCCAGGCCAGACTCGTTTCCTTTTGGGCCTTTGCTCAGCCTGTTCCCTCTGCCTCAAAGACTCTTTCCCCAGAGAACTGCCCCGCTAATTCCCTCTCTTCCTTAGTCTTGGCCCAAATGTTGCCTCTTCATGAGGTCACTGTGACCACTCTATTTAAAATTGCAACACTTCCCCCAAACTCTTGATCCATCTAAACTCATTCTATTTTTTTCTTCATAGAACTAATCCTTTTCTAACAGACTGCATACTTCCCTTATTTGTTATGCTTATTTTCTGTCTTTCCCCCCATATTCTAAGCTCCACATGGTGGAGATTTTTAAACTCACTAATTTATTTCAAGTACCAAGAATAATGTCTGGCACATAATAAATGCTCAATGAATATTTATTGAATAAATCAATGAGCCCCCAAAATCAATTTTTCTGAACCCTTGACTGAGTGTTACCACCATCACCTCAGTGTTGTGAACCTTTACTGAGAGCTGCACTTAGGAAACTCCTCCTGGGGCTTCCTGGAGAACCACTCTGTTATCTTTTCAACTCAGTGTATTTATCTAGACAATGGTGAAAAGGCAAAAGTGACTTCCTCTCCAATGCATGTGTCTAGTCCCATTGAGAAGGCCCCTGAGAATTTAAGTGCAATCCTAGTGGTTCCATGCCTGCCTCCTCCATGCCTCATGAGCAGGAACAAATGGCCTGGTTGGTACCTGTGGCTTCGTGTCCTCTTCATCCTTGTAGTAGTGGAGCTGCTGGGCCCGCAGCACGAAGTACCTCTGCTGCCAGTTCTTCACGATGGACCTCTGCTTCTTCAGCCAGCCCATCTTGATGGGCCTCTCCAGCGGGTTGGGGGTGGACGACGGGTGACAGGCCGCCATCTGTTCGCCGGTCATCACGCTCCTTGAGCGAGCTACAGAGAGGAGCAGAGAGGCAGACTGACTGAGGGACATGGAGCAGCCAGCAAAGCGGGCAGCCAGGCCAGAGAAAAAGCCCCGAGGGGGCTGAGAAGGGGGTGGGGCCACTGCCAGGCCCAGTTCAGGGGTCCAGATCGGAATCAAGGAAAATCCCCCATGAACCAGAAGGACAGCCGAGGGGCCAGCTCCTGATCACAGCCGGGCAAAGACCAAAAGCGAGGCGACAGCCAGTGGCCCCGAGCACAGGCCGTCCGGCCCTGCCGTCGGCCCCCTCATTCTGCAAAGCAAAAGGTTGGCTGGAGCCTGCTGAAGAGGAAGTGGCCGCAGCATCTGACTAAAGGTGCTTCCTTTTTCCTGCGTGGGAGTCAGCATCTGACAAGAGAGAGGAGAAAATAATGTTTTGCTCTGAGGGCTCAGGGTGAGTCCCACGCAGCTGCAGAGGCCGCCGGAAGCCGCCTGGGCATTCTTCCACAGCGGCCGGTTTGAGGAGGAGCTAGCTGTGTGAGCTGCGACCTCACTGTAGAATGGAGTCCTTCTCCAACAGACCCCACTAATATGCCTGCCTCCATCCATGCTGCCAGCCTGCAGGGAGTGGCATCTCCTGAATTTTCCTGCTAGTGCCATTGAGTGCCATTCTGTTTCCTACCCACTGAAAATATTTCCAGTACTTTATGCTGGACTAAGCTCACCGCAGCAGCCTTCCTGTTAACTTTTCAATTAGCTTTTTCACGCCAATAGAACGCAGAAGCAGGATTTGAAGTCCTCAACCCCCTGCATACTATAATTGGCTTTTGTTTTCATGCAGGATTTCTGCCGGTCATGGGATGAGGTCCAGACCTGTGCCTGCTCATCTTGTCTCCATGATAACTCCCACCCAAGACCACTTACCTCCCTGGTAATCCATCAGTCACCCTGGTCCTCGTTCAGCACTCATCTGAGCCTCACCTTCCTTCTTTCCCAGTCAGATCAGCAGTGACCTTAACACCACGTTGGAGCCCTTGTCTCCCTGACCTTGTGTTTTCCTCCTTACTTGCTAAGACCCAGTGTCTGCATTCCTCTCCTGCCAAGTGCTGCTAGAGGAAATCTCCATCTTCCATTCCTTTATCCAACTGTTGTCAGTCCCCAGAGCATTCACAGCATCGTTGAACTAAGCCATCAACTTGACTCTCACCCCTCATCATCTCGCCTTGTTAGGGACTAGCTCTTCCTTTCCTGGCTTTTGTACCATGGATAAATTATGCAACTTCTCTGAGTCTCAGTTTCCTCGCTTGTTAAACTCGGATAATAATAGCCCCCACTGTATGGAATTGGAGATTAAACAAACTAACATACACAAACTGCTTAGCACAAGCCCTGGTCAAAGGTAAGTAGATGTTACTCATTATTTTTATCAACAAATGACCTTACTTCCTATTACAAGGATAGGGATCATCTTTGGGAGCTTCTTCCACTTCCCTCTTTAATTCAAAATGTCATTCCCTCATCAAGCTTCCTCTCTTCCTTCTTTTCTATCTTTAACGCATGTAATGGCCAACTTTCCCCGTTGCTTTTTATTCCTATCTTTCTATCTCCTTCCAGGCCTGTGGTTCTCAATCTTTATTTATATTCATGGCATTCTTTCAGATGACAGAATCTTAAATGACATTACAGAGTCTTTCTTCCACTGACTCTAATTGTATCCTGAGTGATCACCCTATTTATATGTTTCACTCTTTAGTCCTATATTACTGTAAGGAGAGGACTCTGCAGTGAGGGGGCTCCCGTCACCCTCATAACGTCTGAGTTCCTGCAGTATACCCCTGTTCCTAGACTCCAGCTTGCAGTCGCTTCTTACCTCCCATCAGGGACCTGGAGAGCCACACTACATTGTATACCAAATTGTAAGGCATACTTGATTCAACCACTCATTGGACGGACATCGTCATAAGAGTGCTTATGAGATATACTCTGAGAGAGAAGTAATTGGATATTTTGATAACTATTTGGCAGCGTGCTCACAAAGAGTTTGCTTTATATCAGTGTGTCCTGGCAGCCCAGTGAAGAACTTTATTTAGAGCTTGCTCCTCTGTTACCCACTATCTTCAAAGTCTACCATCTGTAACTCAAAGTTGCAGTCACTCACAGAACAGCTGATTCCTTGCTCTAAAGCTATGTAAATGATACAAAGAAAGCATAGAAGGGCTTTGGCAGGATACAATGAGGAAGAGGGAATTTGAAGAACTGCATGCAGCTCTGTATCTCTCTAGGTCAGAGGATGTACTTGCAAAGACTCTTATCTGGTCTAGAAAGAAGGCAGATAATAGACAGAAATGAAAAGGGTAGTTTATATACAAAACTTTTGGAGAAAATGAAAGACTGAGACACTCTGGCTGATGTAGGAGTATTCTTTCCCACCTCAACAGCCTCCGTGTAGACCTTCCCAGTGTGACTTTTGTGACCATCTAACTGAAGCAACATCAGATATGAGAGGGAGAGCCCTGTTTGAGCAGTGGTGTGATGAGAAACTTTCACTTGACTTCTGGGGTGATGCCACCAAATGGAGCCAACTCAGAAGAGGAGAAAATCAGGCAGGTGCTGCATGGTTGCTGTAAGGACTCAGGCTTCTTGGGTTACCACTTGAGGCCCACAGACACTATTAGGACCACAGTGGAGGACAGGAGAAATGGAATGTCTCAAACAGCATTGAGTGAGTGGGATGGAGCCTAGCAGAAGCCAAAAAACACTGCAGATTGAAGGAAAAAATAGCTCAGCATAGAATAAATCAATTGCTGGTATTATTTTGTACAGAGTTCTGTGAAATTTTTTATGCTCTGTGGTGGCAACAGCAACAACAACAACAACAACATCCCTTGAGAAGTATCTGTGCATTGCAGAATGGCCTGGCAAAGGCAGGAGTGGGTGTGAGGATATTATGTTCCCAGACCTGGCCAAGAGAGGTTTTAATGCCCTTGTGGCAGGAAGGCACCACCTTGTCTGCCTACATATGGTCAAGGCTCTTACTGATCATATTTTTATATTCCATAAATGATGCCACTCACTGTGCATCCAACCAGTGTTTCTTTAGTGCCTGCAATCGTCCCACCATAATTGGTGTGACGATGGGCATTGAGCCATCCACTATAAGTTAGAGATGTGGATAGCTCAGTACAAACCTCCACACTGCTGGAATTATGCCCAAACACTAGAGGGCTTGGGGTGGGACAGTTGGGGTCTCAGATGAGACAGTGATTAGGCTTTCTGTCCCATATGCAGAGCAATCTCCCACCTTAGCCCTCAGGGTTGCTCACCAGCCAGGCCTATCATGAGATGATTCAAATATCAGAGAAGAAAGCCTGGGGGGACCTTGAATTTGACTTGGTTTTGACTAACTTTCTTTGTTAGTTTCTTTGAACAGTCTCTCTTCTTTGCGGGTGTGACCTGTTCCGGAGAAAGTAAACAAAGAGATTTGTTACTATTAATGGAGCTGTTTCTCATAATGAAAATAATAACCATGATAAGCTTTGCTTATGAGCCAGTCATTGTACCTTGAGCACATGTTCCCAGCCCTTTAGGAAAGGCGGTCTGAACCAGGCTGTGGGCTGGAAAGACGACTGCAGGCAGACTGCAGTGGTGAGGGGGAGGGGGTGGTAGAAAAGGCATTTACTCAGTATTTATAGAATATTCTGGAATAAGTGGGAAATGAGAGTCTCCATAAGGTCAGAATCCCTCCCCCACAACATCTTTACTCTAGTAGGAAGAGAAAGAACAGGCCCCTAGCACTACACTCTCCGATACAGTGCCATGAATAGCTGTGTACACTTCAACGAATCAAGTCAAAATTTAGTTCCTCTGTATACACTTCAAGGAATTAAATTAAGGGAAAATACCAGCCACATTCCAAGTGTTCAGTAGCCTCACTGTGTCTTGGACAACACAGACAAAGAATATTTCCAGCATCATAGAAAGCTCGGTTGGCCAGCATTTCTGGAATCTGAGTGCTATCATTGCAAAGTATGAGATGGAATGGGCCGTGAAGGTGGGACAGCATCTCATCAAATAGCGAAATCAAGCTGCGGGACCCAGAGAAGAAGAGGCTTTAGGTGGCAGAGGAGGCGTTCAATCTTGGTCTCAGAGGTAATAGGGAGCCATTTCATGTTCCCAAGCAAGGGAGGACCATGATACAATGTAGATGAGTTGTGTTAGTGGGCTGCTCATTCTGAATTTTAGTCTGCAGATGAAAGAGGATACCAGAAAGAAAATAAGAGAAATGGAAAGGGTGCCCCGTTCCCAGGGTTGTTGTTTCTGCAGAAGTTAGCAGCTTTTTACCCCAAGTTGGAGCAAGAAAAGAATTAAAGAAGGAAGTATAAACAGAGAAGTCAGTTGAGAGAGACATCATCACTTCCTTTCTTCATCTTCCCATCTTCTAAGTCCCCAAATAATCTGCTCTCAACAATACCTCAGTCTAGAATCTATTTACTGCTGGTTCTATGTGTGCAAGTGAGATGTGAGTACTTCTTTGAAAGCTGGGGGTACTATTTCAGACATTTTCTCAATATGTTGATATGAGTTGTGCATTCACTTGGGAGTCATGTTTATATGGATTTGGAAAGGTTGTAGAATTTACATGGCTTCCCCCCAGACTTCTCTCCTGAGCTGCAGACCCATCAGTCCAATTGCCTGATGTGTCTCCGCGGGAATCTCAAATTCACCGTGTTGCTACCTTCTACCATTCCCCTGCCTTGCACTGACAAGTACACCCAAACCTGCTTCACCTCCAGTCGACTCTCTGTAGTGCAGTGAGTGACATTCTCCCTGTTAACCAACCACAATAGAAAGCTGCCATTTCTCATAGTCAGCACAGATGACGTATCTTATGCCGACATGAGCCTTGTAAAACACAAATCTGATCATGTTACTACCCTGCCTAAAACCTCTGATGACCCCTAGTGCCTCCTTCCTGAAAAATGAAGGCTAAGCTTTCTAGCCTGGAACTCAAGTCCTTTGTGGCTTTTCCTACACATTTCCTGCTTTTGCTGCATACCCTTCCTGGACTTGACTTATGATAATAAATTATTCACTATGTGAGAATGTTCTTCTCACCCATCCTCATGCATGCCCAATTCAACCTCTTGGAAAACTCTTACTCATCCTTCAAGACCCACCTCAGGCCACAGCTTCTGCGAAAAGCCTTCCCAACCCAGCCAGTCTCGGTCACTCACTGACTCTGTCCCTGTATCAATGGGGGCACATGTGTATTGTAACCCTTATCACCTTGCTTGGTACATTTTTCTTACTCTGTCTTCCTTCTCCACTTGCAGTCTATGAAGATAGGGATGCTGCCTTTATGTTTTGACCTTGTTTTTCCTTGTATTCCAGCACCTAAAATAGTGCCTGACAAAGAAGGCAGGATAAAGTAGCAGAAGTGCGCAGGTTACTACATATGCAGCCTTGGGTAAGTCACATTCTAACTCTAAGGGGACAGTTTACTCCTCTGTGAAATTTTAGTGATAATATGTACCCTGTGAGGTGATAAATTCATAAGGATTAGTAATGATAGGTAGACAGGTGGGCATTAAACGGAAGTTATGATTAGTAGCATTTTTATTCTAGAATTAGAGTATACTCAGTTTCAAAAGACTCAATTTTATGTTAAATGGGAGAAGAGAAAAAAAGATACTAAGGATGGAGGTATGAAAGGAGGGAGAAAGAGGGAACAAAGGAAGAAGAGCTTGATATGGCACAATATCCCAGGCTCAAATCCAGAGGCCAGAATTAAGATAGTGCTAGTGGAAAAGGAAAGAATATGAGAGGCAGTCCTGAGGCAGACCCCCAGGCCTTTGCCACTGGCCAAAAAAGGAAGAGAGGGGGACAAAGATGTTTGTGAGGTTTGGGGTTTGAATGGCTCTGATAAGGTAGTCTTCCCCATCCATTCATTCAAGGCACACTGATTGAGCATGTGGCTTGCACCAGAACCATGTCACGTCCAGGGGATGTAAGGTCAGCCAGACACAGCCCTGCCTCAAAGAGCTCGCAGACATGGGAGATCCATTTGAGAAAGAGGAAAGGAAATCAGAGAACAAGACCAGTTTGGAAAGGCAGATGAGTCCAGGTCTGGACATGATGAAATATGAGGGTAGACTGAGAGCTTCAGGCCTTCCCAGAGCTCTGGTTTTGATAAGTAATGCTTATAGATTTAGAAAGTGATGGGGGTGGGGAGAAAGGTGCCAGGAGATGTTAATGGCATGGATCTCAGATCAGAAAAGTAATAGAATGAATGGTCAGAAACCAAAGAAAAATCTTAGTGCAAAAGAAATTAGCATGTAGCTAGTAGAAGTTTTTTGATAAATATTTGTTGAGTGAATAAAATAAACATTTTAGAATGAAATATGTGGCCTCATCAGGCATTTTATATTTGCAAAAATTCGTGGTCAATTTACCTCTTTGCAGGATTTCTAGATACATTCACTTGTGTCCACTCAAGCAGAGTGGCCAGTAGAAGATATTATCCCTGATCTGGTAATAGTGAGCATCATCAGTTATAGTTATTTATTTATGGAGTACTCACCATGCACCAGCCACAGTGCAAGCACTTTATATGACTAGTCTCATTTAATGCTCATGTTCTTTGTGGTATCATAATGCCACCCACCATTTTTCAGACAAGGAACTGAAGCTCACAGAGGTGAAACAATTTGTTCCAATAAACAGCCAGAAATCTGATTTCAAGGCCCAATATCCCCACCTAAGCCACACAGCCTCGAAAGGTGCATGTATTCTGATGCTAAAAAAAGATATCCACATTGGTAATAGACTTGATGTGTAGGAACTCACAGAGTTAAAGAATTCAGGGTAAAAGTGGACAGAAGAGATGGTGCCACCCTTACTCTCAGCATGGAACAAAGTCACGATTTCTAACCTATCCCGTGAAGCACCGGCCTCAGCCCCACCCATTTTGTCCCAATATTGTGCATAAGCAACTTTGTGCTACTACTTCCACTCAATGTATGCTCTACACGGTTCAACAGACTTGAAAAAACAGTGACAGAGAAATGGTACTGAAACCTCAAGCCTACCACTGAGAGGCCTGACACCCCAGCAGCAAAAGGGACATGTTAGGTAATTTTGCCATGTCTCACCAGCTTGCTACCCAAGCTCATAGGAAAAGACCTAAGGATTCTGACCAAAGCCCAGAGTGGCCAGGGTGTGGGAAGGTGGAAAACTGAGCTAACCCAGTCAGGTCCACATGATGGCTGAGGAGACAGCTGCTGGGAGCCCTCTCAAACAGCAGATCCTACCTCACTGCCTCCTGGTAATGATAAAATAGATTCATATGTCCTTGCCCACACCCTGCTGACATAGACACATGCAATGCTTGCCCCGCCAACTCTCACACACATGCATGCAGACTCCCAGCAACTCTCCTTAGCAGATGATGGGATGATACCCCAGTTTCCACCCAAAAGCAGTTAGGACATTTGACTTTAGAGCTTCTAGGCTCACTTTCTTTTATACCTTTTCTGTCTCCAAAGCAAACTGGCCTCCATTTAAAAGCACCCCCTTTCGGGGGGTTAGGAGGACTTTTGCAACTTGTCTACTTTTAAAACTAGGCATTGACATTTTAGGATAAATGTATCCTGAAATTACTGTGTTTTTTTAAACTCTAAGCTTTATTTTTAACTTTGGCATGAAAAACACTGTCTCTTTAAAAGGAAACAAACTATAAGACAAAAGACAGCAAAGGAGCTTTCTCTCTGTACCCAGAAATTAAACCACATAGACCTTCCTCTTTGCCTTGACACCTTTGAGACTAATTTATATAACTGAATTCATAGAAATACCTAAAAGTTGTTTCCTAAATGCCTGCCTCAATACCCAGGAAATGAGCAGGTTTAATTTTCTCATGTTCTATGCATCTAGAAATGGTCTTCATCATTTGACAAATATTTCAGCCTAAAAGAACAACTTTTTCTTTGGAAAGGAGCTTACACAGATAACTAAGTCTTCTGCAGGAAGAGGTAAAAACGCTGTCTCAGAAGCAATACGAGAAAAAGAAAGAAAAATTATCTCTGTGGGGAGTGCAGACAGAGAGAGAGCGAGAGTGAGAGAGAGAGAGGACTGGCTTTCTGGGGCTTTTTTCCCCTTCGGCAGTTCTGGAAACCTGAGCTAGCAGCAAGTCTCACAAGTTTTTCAATACCTCAGAAAATTCTCTAGGCCTAGGATGTCTCTCCAGGGCCACCCCTCATGTGTTCATGTTTTGTGACTTTCATGTCTGTTAGAAATTTAGAGTGCAGTTGCCTCTTGTAGAGCTGCATATGTCTCCATCAGTTGCAACATTTTACCCGGCCTTCTCCACCTATCTCTGCATAACAGGAAGCCACGTGTAATAACAAGAAGCTTGCAGAATTGTGAACGCTTCCTACTAAACACTGCCCTGGAGCTGCCTCTTCCTCAGCACAAGGCAAAGTGGAGATTTGGTAATCAGGTGATAAATTTACCCTGAGTTGACAATGTGGCTGGTTAACTGCATATGCAAGCTACCTGCTTTCCCAGGCATAAATGAAAGAAACAAAAATTCTCATCATGTAAGACTGTGGGATAATTAGCACAGTAAGTTCCACCTAGCACCCTCATGGTGTGTTAAATTAAGAACAGTATTAGAAGTATTGACCCTTTTGTTGTCAAAGCTAGTTATTCATTTTAGGCAAAAGGGTTGCTTCACTGGACACTAGCATTCATAAATAAATAAGTACATTAGGATGCTTGAAGTATTTTCACTGTGCAAGCATGGATGAATCTAGGGACCCAGTATTTCCCCACAAAAATCCTGCCTGGCTAACACTTAAGTGCTGGCAACTGCAATCAAGCATTGGGCCTTGAGTAGGCTACCTCATTGCTCATCCTAACAGACATCACTGCAGTCAGTTCCTGGGGTCTTCAGGAATAGTGATTGACTGAGAGTGTGAACAATGGACAATGCTAGCAGTGGGGTGGACCCAGGAAACAAGTCATGATATGTTCCTCCTATTCGTCAACCTGGTTAAAAAAAAATATTCCATTAGAAATTGAGGCAAGTTGATTATGGATAGAGGATAAATGATCAGGACACAGGACAAGGTGGTTAAGAAATAAAATGTTCATGTTTTTGAAGACATACACTTAAGCATGAGGGGAAAAAATGTGTTGTGTCTGGGATTAATTTGAAAATATCTCAGCAAAGAAAAAGGTTAAAAAATAAAAAGAAAGGGAAAAAGAAAATGTGACAAAATCTTGATAATTGCTGAATTTCAGTAATTGATCTACATAGGGCTTTATTGCATTTTCTGCATTGATGTTTGAAATGTTTATTTAATACAAAATATTTTTCAAGATTCTATTAGACTTAAAAATAGATTCTATTAGGCTTAATTCTTTTTCATACATCAGCTACTGCCCTGAACTTCAACTTGCCAATTTTCCCAGGCCTGCATTTCCAGAACTTTTATTCATCCCTTAGAGCTCAGCAGAGTGACACTACCCAGATGTTATACCACACACGTACACATTGCATTCCCTTCCAGACAGATCCACCCTTCATTCCGCCTGCACTGTCATTTTATCAGTTAATGAATAGGAAGAACCGAGAGACCCCTGATGCTTCCAGTATGAATAGTATTTCCTGTAAAGTCAACTTTTACTCCAACATTTAGTGGTGAAGAGGGAGAAAGGGCAGCAGGAACCCGAGGGAGAGAGTCCAAGGGTGATCTCTTTCGGAGCCCAGGAAGGAATGCCCACCTGGAATTCTAGGTGGTCCGATTTCATAGCAATAGCTCCCGTTTCCAAATTTTCATTTAAATGAACAAAGGACTTTCACAGTAATAATAAGAGGAAATCTGAAATGAAAGTAAAAGTAAAGAAGGATTTTTGGTGAGGCTAAAGTGAGAAAAGCTGGCCAATCCACAACTCAATGCATATGGGAACAACCTGCCCCAATGGAATTGAAAAGAGCCCAAGAAGAATCCTCACTTAAAACTCCTAGAGAGGAACAACAGTGCTGGAGGCAGAGAACAGATGGAGACCCAAGAACCACTTCTGGAAGCATGTGCAAAACAGAGGCCTGGCTGGGGCACATTGCTTGCAGTTTACTTTGGGTGTCCAAAGTCAGGCCTGACAGCAAGTGGCAGTTCTGTGTCGCTGGCTCCTAAACTCAGGTCACTGTACCAGCACTTTTCCAACTAACCTGGAGCTACCACAAGGATAAAAACAAACAAACAAAAAGAAACTCTCCACAAACAGAAGAGGAGCTACCTTCTCTTAACTGGATGCTTCTTAAAAAGTAATGCATACGGTTGCCACACTGCCCAGCAATTCCATTCCTACTCAGAAGACATGAAGGCACAAGTCCACAAAAAGTCTTGTGTGTGACTGTTCCTAGCAGCATTACTCATAGTGGCCAAACTGAAAACAATCTTGAAGTCATCAACAGTTAACTGAGTAAACAAAATGTGAGACAGCCAAACCAGGCAATACTACTCAGCATAAAAAAAAAAAGAATTAAGGACTGATACATGCTACATAATCAACCTCGAAAACATGCTAAGTGAAAGATGCCAAATACAGAAGACAACATATTATGAAATTCCATATATAAGAATATCCAAAAAAACACAATTTTATAGAGACAAAGTAAATCAGTCGTTGTTTGGGGTAAGGATGAGAGCAGGGTTTGATTACAAATGAACTGGAGAGAACTTTCTAGGGTGATGAAAGTATTCTAAAACTGAACTGTAGTGATTGTTACACAACTCTGTAAATTTACTAAAAATTGTTGTACACTTACAATAAAGGAATTTTATGGTATATAAATTATACCTCAATAAAGCCTAAAAAGAAAGATCAAGAACTAAATATATATAGTTGTCATATGCAGACACACACACACACACACACACACACACACACACACACACACATATAATGGAAACAGTGAAGAACAAAATAGTCTCCGCACAGAAAAATGAATAATTTCCAACACATTTTATAAAGTTAAATAGACCACAAACTCTACAAAGTTAGAGATTTTTGCCTGTTTTTTCACTCATCTACCCCGTGTCTAGAATACTTCAGAAATGCAAGTATACTTCAATATTCAGAAAACTAATAGATGGTTTATCCCATAAATAAGTAAAAGAATTTAAAAATCCATGTGTTTTCAAAGGACTGTTAACTTGCATTTGATAAATTCATCATTTGTTGATATTAACTGTTAATTATTAAGAACAGAAGACTTCATTCTTAGGTGTTAAAGAATATCTATCTCAAACCAAAAACAGGAGAGAATTTAAAAAATGCTCTATGTGACTGAAAATTCAACTACTGAAAGTTGGAAAAATTATAAATTCTTAAGACTCAGGCCAAGTATTGGCTTGGAGTTTTAGCTGTGTAAGGAATAATGCTGTACAAGTAAAACTCTTAAAAGAAACAGAAATGACCCAGCAGAAAACTTCTGACACTTCTAGTGTGTCATGTAATTGAGTGCTCTGGAGTATGTGAAAATTTCATTGTTGTGACATTTTACAATTCTGTTAAAAAATTTTTAGAGTTTGACAGAACAAATTATCTTAAAATGTATGAAAGAGAATCATGTACCAAAAAATTCCAGTGTCAATGTCCTGCTTAGAACTACTGACTTGTGAGAAATTATTCAGATTTTACCTTTTCATAAAATTTATGTCATTTTACCAGCATTTCTATTAATTTCAGGCAATGCTTCATGTTTCTTGAGTGAGGCTTTGCAGAATGCAGAATTTTCCCCATGATTCTGCCACTGACATCTGGCAGTTCTGTTTCCTCTTCAAAGCTGTCAAACATTATCAGCCGTCTGAAGAATGCTTTAGGGGGTTTCCTTTTATCACCCAAAGTCCACACAAAAATGTCAGGACTTATTTTTATGCATCTGTGAGTAACCATAGTGCCCCGTCTGACCTGGGCTTTCTTGGTGCACACTCTGGTTTCTGCCCTGATAAGTATTGAGTGATGAGAACGTCACAGTTCTCATAGAAGAGCTAGAAGAATATCATCATTTCTTTTTTTCTTTTTCCATTTGTTTTTATCTAATGACCAGTGAAGTCTCAGTTAAGCTTTGAAAGAGTGGGCGCAGAGGCTGAAAAACAGGAACCGTGGATGAACAAACAGGAAGCGGAAGAAGGAGAACCGTGACACCCAATTCTGAATCCCTCTGGGTTAGCACACTTAATAGTATAATAGACCTTTTTAAGGTGAATAAAAATAATGTAGTGTTTGATTTGATTAATTTTTCCAATCATAACTTGCAATGTTTTATTTTTTTTCCCCAATTATTTTTTATTACGGAAAAACACACATAAGATGTATTACCTTAATCATTTTTGAGTGTAGAGTTCAGTGATATTAAGTACAGTCATGTTGTGCAACCATCACCATCCATTTCCAGAACTCTTTTCATCTCACAAAACGGAAACTCTGTACCCATTAAATAGTAATTCCCCATCCCTTCTTCTCCTAACCCTGGCAACCCCCATTCTTTCTTTCTCTGAATTTGCCTACTTTAGGTACCTCACATGAGTGGAATCATACAGTATTTATCTTTTTGTGACCGTTTATTTCACTTAGTATAATGCTCTCAAGATTAATCCATGTTGCAACATATTGTAGAATTTTCTTCCTTTTTAAGGTTGAATAATATTCCATTAAATATATACACCATATTTTGTTTATCTATCCATTTGTCAATGAACTATTGGACCACTTCCACATTTTAGTTATTATGAATAATGCTGATATGAACATGGTGTACATATAGCTCTTAGAAACTCTGCTTTAATTTCTTTGTGTATATATTCAGAAGTAGAATTGCTGTATCTTATAATATGTCTACTTTTAATTTTTTGAGGAACTGCCATACTGTTTTCCACAACAGCTATACCATTTTACATTCCCAATAGTTAGCAAGGGTTCCAATTTCTCCACAACCTCATCAACACTTATTTTTTTGAACAGCAGCCATCATGATGGGTGTGTGGTTCTATCTCATTGTAGTCTTGATTTTCCTTTCCCTAATGATTAGTAATATCAATAGCATCTTTTCATGTGTGCATCTTCTTTGGAGAAATGTCTATTCAAGTCCTTTGCTCATTTTTTGAACTGAAATTGTTGTTGTTGTTATAGAGTTTGAGTGCTCTATAGAGTCTAGATATTAATCCCCATTAGATATACAATTTGCAAATATTTTCTCCCACTCTGTTGATTGTTTTTTACTCTGTTGATAGTGTCTTTGGATACATAATTTTAAAATTTTTCATGAAGTCAGTTTTGTCTGTTTTTTCTTCTATTGCCTATGGCTTTTGAAATCATTGCCAAATCCAATGTTGTAAAATTTTTGCCCTATATTTTCTTCTAAGTATTTTACAGACTCTGGGTACTCTCTGGGTGAGATCACCTATCAAGGGACTCAAGGGAAATGGTTAAAAGAACTCAGTCACAAGCAGTCATGTTACCACTGCCAGACCACTGACACCAGTACCTTGCAAAGCTGTGGTGTGGCCATGTGCCCTTTGAGCTACGGCCAGGCCATGTTTTCTTAAGCTTTGGCCCCCTCCCGTACTTTAGGAGGTGAATCTCCTCTTTCTCTCTCTCTAATTTACTTTATAAATAAACCATATTTTCTAATCTTAAAAAAAAGAATTTTACAGTTTTAAGTCTTAACATTTAGTTCATTAATCCATCTTGAATTAACTTTTGTATATGGTATTAAGCAAGGATCCAACTTCATTCTTTTGCATGTGGATAGCTAGTTTTCCCAGTACCATTTTTGAAAAGACTGTCTTTTACCCATTGAATGGTTGTGGCACACTTGTTGAAATTAATTTGACCATATATTTGATTTATTTCTGGACACTCTGTTCTATTTCCATTGGTCTATATTTCTGTCATTATGCCAGTACTGCACTGTTTGAATACTGTAGATTTGTAGTAAGTTTTGAAATCAAGAAATGTGAGTTTTTCAGCAATGTTATTTTGCAGGATTATTTTAGCTATTCAAGGTCCCTTAAGATTCCATACGAACTTTAAGATAGGCTTTTCTGTTTCTCCAAAAAGAAAATGTCATTGGAGTCTTGATGAGAGTTGTATTAAGTATGCAGATTGCTTTGGGTAGTAGTAACATCTTAACAATATTAAGTCATCCAATCTAAGAACCTGTGATATCTTCCCATTATTTCTATCTTTTTAAACTTCTTTTAGAAACTTTTTGTCATTTTTGTAGTTTTGTAGTACAAGTTTTTCATCTTCTGGTTGAGCTAATTCCTAAGCAATTTATTCAGTTTGATGATATTATAAATGGAATTGTTTTCTTACTTTCCTTTTCATATTGTTCAAAATAGAGTTTATAAAAAATTGTGTATTTATTTTTACATGTTTAAACTTCAGTCATCTTCAAAGTACTCTCCATTTGATGCAATACACCTATCAAGATGCTTCTTCCACTGCTCAAAACGGTTTTTTAACTCTGTCAATTTTGATGCTAAACTTTTAGTGCTTCTGTCATTTTTTGTTTCACTTCTTCCACATTGTAAAATGTTTCCGTTTGAGGACGTTTTTCATTCAGGAAAACAAAAAAAGTTTCTCTGGGTGAGATCAGGTGAATAGGGAGGGCGGGGTACAGGTTTCATGCTGCTTGGGGGTCAAAAACTGCTGAACACTCAATGTGGTGTGGGCAGGTGCACTTGTAAATTGCCCATTCTGAAATGGGCAAATATGTTGGGAAAAATCTTAAAAAAAAAATTCACGGAAGCTGAATGCAGCCTCTCACAACATTACTAGCTGGTACACTGACATTGATGGGTTCCTAGAACACTCACCTAGTGGGAGAAACCCTTCAAGGAACCTGTCCTCCAAAAGATAATTCTAAGTTTTTGGGGGGGAAGGTCTCCCTGGTAAGATTATATCATCTCTGAACAGAGATAGTTGAACTTCTTCCCTTTCAATTTGGATGTTTTTTATTTCTTTTTCTTGCCTAATTGGTCTGACTAGGATTTCCAGTACTATGTTGAATAAAAGTGGCAAAAGTGGGTACACTTACCTTGTTCCTGATCTCAAGGGAAAATTGTCAATCTTTCATAACTTAAAATGATGTTTACTGTGGGTTTTTCATATATGGCTTGTATTGTATTGTAGTAGCTTCCTTTTATTCCTAGTTTGGCTGTTTTATATTGAAAGAATGCTGAATTTTATCAAATGCTTTTCAGCATCAACTAAGATAATCATATTATTTTCCCCCTTCATTATGTTAGTGAGGTATATTACACTGATTGATTTTTTTTTTTTTTTGAGTTGGAGTCTCACTCTGTCACCCAGACTGGAGTGCGGTGGCCGCTCTCAGCCACCACAGCCTCGACCTGCTGGGCTCCGGCGATCCTTCCGCCTCAGCCTTCCGTGTAGCCGGAATTACAGGCGCGCACTACCACGCCCGGCTAATTTACTGATTGATTTTTGGATGTTGAAGCATCTTTGCATTCCAGGAATAAATTCCATTTGGTCAGGATGTATAATCTTTTGATGTGCTGTTGCTGTCATTTTTCTAGTATCATTTAATAATTTTAAAATCAATATTATAAGGAACACTAGTCCATAGTTTTCTTGGAGTGTTCTTGTCTGGCTTTAATATCAGGGTAATGCTGTCTTGTCGAATAGTGAGAAAATTTTCCTTTTTTTTCCAAGTTTTTGAAAAAAATTGAATAGGATTGGTGTTAGTTCTTTAAATGTTTGGTAGAAGTCACACTGGTGAAGCCATCAGATCTTTTCCTTATCAGATTTTTTTAATTATTGCTTCAGTCTACTCAGGTATGGGTATATTCAGATTTCTATTTCTTTGAGGTTTAGCCTTGGTAAATTTGTCTTTTTAAGGCTCAGTGGCTCAGCCTGTAATCCCGCGTCTTTGGGAGGCTGAGGTGAGTGGATTGCCTGAGTCCGCGGGTTCGAGACCCGCCTGGGCAACTTGGTGAGCCCTCATCTCTACAATACATCAAAATGAGCCGGGTGTGGTAGCGCGTGCCTGTAGTTCCAGCTACTCGGAAGGCTGAGGCGGAAGGATCGCCGGAGCCCAGCAGGTCGAGGCTGCGGTGGCTGGGAGCAGCCACTGCACTCCAGTCTGGGTGACTGAGTGAGACTCCAACTCAAAAAAAGAAAAAAAGAATTTTCCTTAATCTGGGTTATCATATTTGTTGGGTACAGTTGCTCATAGTACTCTTACAATTCTTTTTATTTCTGTGGAATAGGTAAAAATGTCCCCAATTTCATTTCTGATTTTAGTAATTTAAATCTTCTTTTGTTTTTTCATGACCCATATGTGCATTTTTCTAGTCTCTATTTCATTTATCTCTGCTCTAATCTTTATTATTTCCTTTCTTATTCTAGCTTTTGGTTGGTTTGTCCTTTTTTTCTAGTTTCTTAAATTATAAAGGCAGGTTGTTGATTTATGATCTTTCTAATTTTTAATGTAAGCATTTATAGCTATCAGTTTCCCTCTTAGTACGAATTTCTTTGTGTACTACAGTTTTGAGCTGCTGTGTTTTTGTTTTCATTCATCTCTAAGTATTTTCTAATTATCCTTGTGATTTCTTCTTTGATATATTGCTTTTTTTAGAGTTTATTGTTTAACTTTTGCAATTTTGTAAATATTCTTGTTTTCCATCTTTTATTAATGTCTAACTCAATCCCATTGTGATTGGAGAAGATACTTTGTACGATGTCTATCTTTTTAAATCTCTTGAGACTTAGTTTGCATACTAACACATAGTCTATCCTGAAAAATATCCTATATGTACCTGAGAAGAATATGTATTCCGTTGTTTTGAGCAAAGTGCCTTGTAATATGTCTCTTAGATCTAGCTGGTTTATTGTGTTGTTCAAGGCCTCCGTCTCACACTAATTTTTTTCTGACTGATTGTTCTAATCATTATTGAAAGTGAGGTATTAAAGTCTCCACAATGACTCACTGCAGCTTCAAACTCCAGGGCTGAGGTGATCCTTCCATCTCATCTTCCCAAGTAGCTGGGACTACAGGCTTGTGCCACCAGACCAAACTAAGTTTTTAAAGTTTATTTTTAAAGGTGGGATCTTGCTATGTTTCTCAGCCTGGTCTTGAACTACTGACTTCAAGATATCCTCCTGCCTCAGACTCCCTAGTCACTGGAATTACAGACATGAGCCACCACACCTGACCCTATCATATTAAAAAAATTTAAAGTCCATTTCTTTTGATATTGGTATAATCACTCATCCTCTTATGGTTACTATTTGCATGGAATCTGTTTGTGTCTTTGGATCTAAAATGAGTCTACTGTAGACAGCATATAATTGAACCATATTTTCCTAGCCATTCTGCCAACTTCTGTCTTTTGAATGGAAATCTTTATCCCATTTACATTTAAAGTAATTACTAATAAGAAGAGACTTACTTCAATAATATCGCTGTTTGCTTTTTACATGCCTTATGCTTTTTTATCCCTCATTTCCTGTTCTACTGTCATCTTTTATGTTTGGTTTTTCTCTAGTGAAAGATTTAACTTCCACTCTTACTTTTTCTGTATGTAACTTATTTAGCTGTATTTTGGTTACAATTGAGATTACCTTTAATATCCTAAAGTTATAATGTTCTAATTTGAAATTATACCAGCTTAATCTCAATGGCATACTCTGCTCCTTTAACAGCTCTGCCCTCATTCCTTTATGTTGTAAATGTCCAAAATTACATCTAGTGTCCAAGAAAACCATTAGTAATTTCTAGTGCTCTAGTCTCTTAAATTGTGTGGAAAACAAAATGTAAAGTTACAAGCCAAAATTAAAATAGTACTAGCTTCTAGACTAATAGTTATTTTTTAAAATGTATTTGTCTCTTAAATCATGCAGAAAATAAAAGGCGGAGTTACATATCATTTTTATAATAATTCTGGCTTTTATAATTATATGTGCGTTTGTCTTTACTGAGATTTTTATTTATTCATATGACTGCAAGTTATTATTTAGTGTCTTTTCACATCAACCTGCAGAACTCCTTATAGCATTTATTGCAAGGACCAGTAACAAACTTCTCCAGCTTTTGTTTATCTGAGAATTTCTTCATTTCTCTCTCACTTTTGAAGGATAATCTTTCTGGGTATAAAATTTTTAGTTGATGGCTTAAAAAAATTTTTTTTTAACTTTGAATATATCAGGCCACTACTTTCTGGCCTCCAAATTTTCTGGTAAGATATTTTCTTATAATCTTATTGAGGATCCTTTGTATATGACAAACCAGTTATCTTTTGCTGCTTCCAAGATTCTCTTTGTTGTTGTCTTTTGACAGTTTGATTATAATATGTCTTTGAGTTCATCTAACTTGTCATTCATTGAACTTCTTAAATGTTTATGTTCATGCTTTTCATCAAATTTTGGAAGTTGCCAGCCATTTTTTCTTCAGATATTCTTTCTTCCACCTCCTCTTCCTCTTTTCCTTCTGGGACTCCCATGATAAGTATGTCAGTTTACTTAACTGTGCCCCAAAAGTCTCTTAGGCTCTGATCACTTTTCTTCCATCTCTTGTCTTTCTGTTTCTTATATTCAATAATTTCTATTGTCTTATCTTCAAGTTTGCTAATTCTTTCTTTGGCCTGCTCAAATCTGCCTTTGAATTCTTTGAGTAAAATTTTCATATCAATTACTGTATTTTCAGCTCTAGTGTTTCCTTTTTGGTATTTTTTAGGTTTTTTAACTCTTTGTGGATATTTCTATTTTTTTCATATATCATTTTCTTGACTTTCTTCACATCTTCCTTTAGTTCTTTGAGCAACTTTAGAAGCTTTATTTTAAAGTCTTTTTTTCCAGTTGATCTGCTCTTTGGTCTTTCTCAGGGGCAGTTTCTGTTGGTCTTTTTCCCCCCCTTTATATGGGCCACACTCTTCTGTTTCTTTGTAGGTCTTGTGGATTTTTGCTAAAAACTGGCCATCTGAGTCTAATTATATTGTAACTCTGGCAATCAGATTCTCCTTGTTCCCTTGAGGTTTGCTGTTTGTGTTTGTTTGTTATGATTGCTGCAAGCTATCTCTGTGCCTAGGATCAACCTGAAATGTAAACTTAAGGTTGTCTTAGGTTTTCTCTGAGGCTGCTTCTTCTCCTGGACATACTCAGTGTCTTTCAAATTTAACTCATATATGTGATTGCTTTTGAATACCTTAGTCTTCTATGTCTGGCTCCCAAAAGGAGAAAAGTGAAGTAGAGAAGTAAAAAGGCACCATTCCTTTAAATCTCCTGGAAGTCACTTCAGCCAGAGGAGAAGCTTACAATAATAGAGAGAAGTGCATCAACACTTCTGTACCTTTGTCTGTACTTTTGTGATCAGAAGTAGCAATCAGTGATCAGAGCATAGACTCTGTTATTTGGCAGTCAAAATTCATTTTGCCAACTGTGGCTCCTGGCAGCTGAGCACAAGCTGCTCCTGGAATGTAGGCACAGTTAGCAGCCGCAGGGCTGGGAAGTGAGCAGTGGGTAGCGTTTATTGTTCTAAGAGTTGAAATTCACTGAAATTAAGTACAACTCACTGTCCAAGCCTTCCCCTGGAAGTTGCAAGCTTCCATTAAACAACAGAGATCCAAAATAGTTATATCTGACACATTCACTTTTCTCCTTTTGGGAGTCAGACATAGAAGACTAAGATATTCAGAAGTAATCACATATATGAGTTAAATTTGAAAGACATTGAGCATGCCCAGGAGAAGATGCAGCTTCAGAGAAAACCTAACACAACCTTAAGTTTACATTTCAGGTTGATCCTAGGCACAGAGATAGCCTACAGCAATCATAACAAAAAAAAACACACTCCAAAAACGTAATTGTTGTCTAGGTGGGGAGATAGATTTTTGGTGCTTCCCGCTCTGCTATTTTCCCAGACTCTTCTATGGGTTATGTTTTAAGGGTATAATTTCATTAAATTGAATGCATATACCAAATAGAGATTCATCAAACATAAAATAGCCTACATATTTTATAATAAGTTGGCATAGAGTACATTTAGAAAAGAAATAGTAAATATTTTAATGTAAAAATGTTTTAAAATAGAAGAAAAGGATTTGCTTCATTTGCTCAAGAATGAATCACATTTTTCCTCTTTTTATTTCTTAATTCAACATTTTCCTCCCTCTTTCTCTTTCTTGGCATTTCCTTGTTGTATCAACTGTGAAATGGGCCAACTTAAACTTAGACCCAAGAGACGTAGGTGGAAGTTGTACTCAGAACTCAAGAAACCCCTCCAAAAATATTTGTTCCTTTTAACATATGAGGAGATGCTTCAAAATACAAACAGATAAACATAACTAATTAATTGGCAATAATTAAATTCTGTTAATACATAACACGAGTTTTGTTAAACTAGGGATAAAAGTAATGGGGGGGTGAGTTTTCATAATGTCATTTAAGTTTTTAGAATGCCATTTTAAATCAACTTATGTAATTTTGAGAAAGAAAATCCAGAATGATATTTCAGAGTGTTCTTCCATAGAAATAGCACTGGCCATTCCATCTTCCATAAAAAATAGCACTGGCCTTTCCAATCTTCCAGGACTTTTTTCTGAGTGATAGAAGATGTTCGGAAAATGTGGTTTTTATGATCTTTGGGAGGAGGCCTGGAAAAGACGGGCTGAGGGTTTAGAGTGATACAGGAAATCTTAGTTTAAAACGCTTAAGTGTGTGGGTGTGTTCATGTGGGCAGTGCTGGTGAGAAAAAATATAAAAGAAAATGTTTGTAAATCATTGCAGGCAGGAGTTGAATAAAAGACTCAAGGAGTCTATAATAGGTAGAAAACACATTTGATTTCCACAGAATATCCTGGCTTGGGATTACAAAAAAATAATTCTTGACACCAAAAGCACAATCCATAAAAGAAAAATTTGATATTGAACTTCATCAAAACTAAAACATTTTTCTCTATAAAAGGCACTAAGAGAATGAAAAACAAGACATATATTGGGAGAAAATATTTGCAAACCACATATCTGACAAATGACTTGCATTCAGAATACAAAAAGAGTTCCCAAAACTCAACAAGAAAAACTCGCAAAAAAGTCAACTTTTTAAATGAGTAAAATGTTTGAACTGAGACTTTACTAATGAACAGATGCTAAATATCAATAGCCATTAGGTAAATGTAAAGTAAAACCACAATGAGATACCACTACAAACATACTAAAGTGACCTGAAACAATGTTTTAGAAAAACTAACAATATCAAGGAGTGATAAGAATGAATAGTAACTGGAACTTTCATGTATGTCTGGTGAGAACACAAATGGTACAGCCAACTTGGGAAACTATTTGACAGTTTCTTATAAAGTTAAACAGACACATACACTTACCATATGACCCAAGAGAAATGAAGCATTATGTTCACACAAACTATAGGCAAATATTTATAGCAGTTTATTCATAATCTCCAAAATTTTAAAACAACCTCAATATCTTTCAACTGATGAATGGATATATCCATACAATGTAATAATACTTAGCAATAAAAGGACGGCACTATTGACACAAGCAATAACAGAGATGATGCTCAAATGCATTATGCTGAGTAAAATAAATCAGGCTTCAAACACTACACATTATATTACTCCTTTTATATGACATTTTGGAAGAAGCAAAGCTAAAGGAACAGAGAACAGATGAGTGGTTTCCCAAGATTTGTACTTAGTAAAGAGTTGATTAGAAATAGATAGCTGACTAGAAATATTTTACAGTGATGGAAGTGTTCAATATCTTACTTGTGGTGGTTGTTACATGACTGTCTGCATTCATTAAAACTCATCTAGCTGTGCATCAAATAGAATACAATGTCCTGGATAACAACTTAAAAATAAATATTTTTTTAAATTTGCTCACATTTGTTGCACATTTTTTATACAAAACTGACATTCTTATCTCCTCTTGACTTTCAAATGTTGCCATAGCTAATGCAAATTCTGAATGAAAAAAATAAGTGATATTTACTATTCCACAGTGACTTGGGTGACAGCTAAGTAACCTTAAAAAACACGTGAATGTGAAAAGACCACATTCAAGCTAAATCTACCCCAGTGATCTGGGAGTAAAGATCTCAGAGTTGGCCAATAGTGTCCTTCATTGAGCTTGTCTCTTTATCAGGTGCTAAGGAAGGTCATGTAATGCCATCCTTTGCAACAAGCCCACACTGCTCCAACTTCCTGTGACGAAAGCCCAACCATGATCCTCACCCCCATTATCTATTTTGGTGTCCCAAACAAATAAGGGACCATAGCCAGTGGTGTTTTCTTTCATAAGCACAATCTCCTCATTCAAGTAGTACTGGGTTTTAGTATAAGGGAAAGCAAAATGTTAGGCAAGTTGGTGTGATTAAAGACCATGCAAATGAGCTATCTCATGGAAAGTAGTAGAAAGCACTCTGATGTTCAGGAAATCTGATATCTAGTCTTCATGGTGCCACAAACTTGCTTTATTCCTATTTGAGCATTTCACATAATTTCTCTATGTCTTTATTTTCTCATTATCTTAGGTAACAATTTTTTGACATAGAAGCAGATACTAAATCCAAGTTGAGTTAATCCGGATATATAGATAGATGATGATAGATAGATGGATGGATAGATTGATTGATTGATAAATAGATGGAGAGTTTTCAACTGGGGAATAGTTTTTTCATCCACCTACCCAAACCAGTGGACGTTGGCAATGTCTGGAGATATTTTTAATTGTCACAACTGGGAAGTTTGCTACTGCCATCAATTGGGTAAAGTCCAGGGACGCTGCTAAATATGTTACAATGTATAGGATGGCCCCTAACAACAAAGAATTATCTGGATCAAAATAGTGTTGAGGTTCAGATAACCTGATCCCTGATACATATACATGTGTGTGTGTTTGTGTGTGTGTGATATATACAGTAAATGTGTGTGTGTAATTTTTAAAATAGCATATTATTTCACAAAATCTAAGAAAATTTTCCGAAATCATGATTCAAGAAGAGTAAAAATCAAGACAGATTTTGCAAGTTTGGGGTGCTTAACAAAGTTCAAGCACCTTCCTCCTGGTGCCCTATGATTTACAGGACTCAGTTCCAAGAGCCCATTCTCTGTGAACCACAGACTGAGGGAACCGCAGACAGAGATTGAGTCAGCAGTTCACCCTGCTCCAGTAAGCTATGTCCAGAGGGGCAGGGGTGCAAAGTTCTAGCCAGTGACCATCCAGGGAGACTAGGTTGGGAGCCCTCAGAGAGGTGGATTTTGGAAAACAGCTTAAAGGAGGCTTATTACATTTATCTGTAAAGCAGCAGTAATACCACCTCTCCTCTAAGCCTACCACTAAATAAAAGACTATGATTCCCATGGAACTTAGAGACAGAAATGTCAGTTCTCTCCTTGAGATGGAAGGTCTCTGCATGAAATGAAATTTATAATATTTATTTTTCTTCCTTCTATCTTGAAGAACAGTTCTCACTTTTTACACTGCTACAGAACAATGAAATCATTACTTATGTTCCAAAATTTGCAAGGCTGGTTTCATGAACTTTAACAAATTTTGCTTATTTATAACAGTCCCAAGTTTTACCCCCTTAGAGATGTCAGGATGTGAAAGGTAATTTTGCTGCCTGTCCTTTATAATAGAAGGACAAAGTGAGATCATTGAAAGGATGGCCCCAACCTTAAAATTGGGGTATAAATCCCTACCCAAACACAAGGAAAGGGGTTGTTGTTGAAACGCATTTAAAGTGGAGTTTAAAATTCAATCATCTGCTAAAATTTAAAGTGGAGTCTATAATTCAATCATCTGCTAAAATTCAATCATGGTCATGTTATTTTGAAGTGGCTGCAGTGAACCTGCATAGCTGGCCAGTGGGTTGCTCCAATGCAAACTTATCACAAACCTGGCTGAGTTTGCTGCCATCTGGTGGCCACTGTCAGCTTCAGCTTACACTCAATGACTAGGATGTTGGCTGTGCCCAATCAGGACCATAGTTCAACAATGAGAAGCAATTCTTGTTAGAAATGAAATTTCCTGGTTAGTTGTTACTCTCATTGCATTTCCTATCCAGCCATTCTATTCATCCACATCTCTCTACACACAACACTCAAAAAATGTCTTGCACAGAAGAGGTGGGGAAGAGGCTGGAACCATTTATACGTGTGCTAATTATTACAGGATTCCTTATCGAGGGGCTTTTCTGTAGTTGGAAACATATAGCAGTGGTTTTAACCTTTGTGAGAGTATGGACCCCTTTGAGAATCTGCATGTGCACATAAAATTGTTTGTGCAATTTCAGGAGGGTTGTGGGCTTACTGAAGCCAACCTGTGGACACAAAGGGAAATACACTGGATATAGGCCCAATAGAAGTGTTGGTTAAGTATACTTGTCAGTCACTCTGAGTCATATGGAACAGAAAGGGAAAATGGCAGGGATAGATATAAGTAAAGAAGGAGGAAAGCTACTACTAAATAGAGGCTAATAAGCACCTTATTGTCCTCTAAAATGTGCGAAATGCCGTATGTGCCCTCCACCTTATCTTTTCACCATTGACATCGGTCCCCTATTTGACACACCTGAGTTGTCCTGGCCTTCCCATTCCCCTTTCATGTCCATCCCAAGTTCCTGATAGACTAGCAATGAGGTTTGCATTGGGAGTGAGAAAACTGACTGGGAAGAGTTCAGCACCCCCAAATGGCCAAGGGAATGCGCATATCCTACACCCTCTCTGGGCTCCAAATGAGGCCAAATATCCCTTAATCCCTCTTGGGAAGGAATGAGGCATTGTATACAGATGAAAAGCATTGAAAGTGTCAGAATACAATTTTTGGAGTCTGAAATGCTATTCTAAAAACAAATCATTCTAGGATACTCCACAGGTAATTCATATTGAGAAGAAGTGAAATAAATGACAGCTGGACTTGCTGGGAGAAAAAGGACATAGCATCCTCTTTTTCATGGGTTTGTTGGCAAGCAGCATCAGTAACTGTTATTAGTGTCTCTTCCCCACAACATACACACATTATAAGTGAAAAATTTTCATCTTTGGTTTTGACAGCCCCCTAAAACATCACCTCTACCTCATAGACTGTTACATATAATTCAAAGCTATACTCTGGAATATTAAATAATGCTTTTTGCATGTGTGTGTGTGTCCCCAAAATTACATGGTAGATATGTAGTCAGGAATAAGCCTATTTAATCATAATATCTTTTATTTACAGGCTCAAGAGTAGGAGAAAGTGATATTACAGAGACAAAGCATGGTACATTCATCTTAATCAAAAGACTAGAACACTGCAGACAACTAATCCATCATTATCTCTGTCTTACTAACAGGCCTCCCTGCTTCTCCCTATTTCTTTGCTGAGATGATGAAATAGGAATTTTTTTAATCAATATTTTTTATTATGATATTGTGGGGTACAGTTAAGGGTTAGGTATACAAATATGTTTCATTCAGGCACCCTGTTGATAAGAGGTGTTTCCCTGTCCCCAGACAGATATTTGCTACTGTTAATCCCATCTCCCTCCCCCCATAGTTTCCCACTACTGTCAGTCATTTTCTTATAGCATTGCATTGGATGTTTAAGGTCCATTATATGAGTGAGAACATGTGATACTCGTATCTTTATTTCTGTGAGCAGTCACTCGGTATTATAGACTCTAGTTCCATCCAGGTTGCTGCGAAATTCATGATTTTGTTCTTTTTTATGGCTGCATAGTATTCCATCGTGTATATGTACCACATTTTTTTAATCCAGTCCTCTTTTGATGGGCAGCATGGTTGCTTCCAGGTTCTTGCTATTGTGAACAATGCTGTAATAAACATACGTGTGCAGGTATCTTTTTTATAGAGTGATTTGTGTTCTTCAGGATATATTCCCAGTAGGGGGATTGCGGAGTCATATGGGAGGTTGATATTTAGAGCTTTTAGGAATCGCCACACTGCTTTCCACAGAGGTTACACTAGTTCACACTCCCACCAACAGTGTAGAAGTGTTCCCTTTTTGCCACACCCTCTCCAGCAGGTGTTATTTTTTGATTGGTTGATAATTGCCATTCTGACTGGAGTTAGGTGGAATCTCAGTGTGGTTTTGATTTGCATCTCCCTGATGATTAGTGAGGTTGAACATTTCTTCATGTGTCTGTTGGCTGCTCGGATGTCTTCCTTTGTGAAGTGTCTGCTCATATCTTTTGCCCATTTTATGATGGGGTGGTTTATTTTTTTTCTTTTCCTTGTAGATCCAAGATGTTAAGCCTTTGTCAGACCTGGTGTTGGCAAATACTTGTTCCCAGTCTGTAGGCTGTCTCCCTGCTCTCTTGATGGTTTCTTTGGCTTTGCAAAAGCTTGTCAGTTTAGTAAGGTCCTGTTTGTCTATCTTCTCTATTGTGACCTGTGGGTTTCGGGTTTTGTTCAGGAACTGGATGCCAGTTCCAATTTCCATGATGGTATGTCCTTCATTTTCTTAAGGTTTGAGGTTTTACATTTAGGTCTCTGATTCATTTGGAGTTAACCTTTGTGTATGGGGATAGATAGGGGTCCTGTTTCAATCTTCTGCATGTGGTCAGCCAGTTTTCCCAGCACCATTAACTGAATAGGTTCTCCTCTCCCCCGTAGTTGGTGGTGGAGGCTTTGTCGAAGATGAGTTGGTTGAGAAATTGAGGTTTTGCTTCTGGAATCTCAATTCTATTTCATTGATCTATATGCCTGTTCCTATACCAATACGAAGCTGTTTTGATGATTGTAGCTTTATAGTAAAGTTTGAAGTCTGGTAATGTGATACCACCTGCTTTGTTTTTTTTTTGCTGAGGATTGTTCTGGCTATTCTTGGATGTTTGTGTTTCCATATGAATTCCTGTGTTGTTTTTTCTAGGTCTGAGAAGAATGTTGCTGGTAATTTGATGGGTATTGCATTGAATTTGTAGATTGCCTTAGGTAAGATGGACATTTTCACAGTGTTGATTCTTCCAATCCATGAGCATAGGATATTTTTCCACTTGTTTGTGTCATCTTTGATTTCTTTGAGCAGTGTTTTGTAGTTTTAATTGTAAAGGTCTTTCACATCTCTGGTTAGGAAGATGCCAAGGTATTTCATTTTTTTGGTGGCTATTGTGAATGGAATTGTGTTTTTTATTTGGGTTTCTGTTTGTTTATTATTGGTGTAAAGAAATGCAATTGTCTTTTGCACATTTATTTTGTATCCTGAGACTTTGCCAAAGGCCTTTATCAGTGTAAGGAGGTTTTTGACAGATTCTCTTGGGTTTTCAAGGTACACAATCATATCACCTGCAAAGAGAGATAACTTGACTTCCTCTTTTCCTATTTGGATACCCCTGATTGCCTTCTCTTCTCTGATTGCTCAAGCCAGGACTTCCAATACTATGTTGAACAGGAGGTGTGAGAGTGGGCATCCTTGTCTTGTTTCAGTTTTCAGGGGAAATGGTTCCAATTTTTTTCCATTTAGGAGTATACTGGCTGTGGGTTTCTCGTAGATGGCTTTTACTATTTTGAGGTATGTTCCCCGAATGCCTAGGTGTTTGACGGTTTTTATCAAGAAGGAGTGCCGGATTTTATCAAAAGCTTTTTCTGCATCTAATGATATAATTATGTGGTTTTTGTTTTGACATCTGTTGATGTATTTAATTACATTTATGGTTTTACAAATGTTGAACCAGCCTTGCATCCCAGGTATGAAGCCTACTTGGTCATGATGGATGATTTTTGAGATGTATTGTTGAATCCAGTTTGCTAGGATCTTGTTGAAAATTTAGCATCTATGTTCATCAAAGATATTGGCCTGTAGTTTTCTTTCTTTTTTGGATCTTTACTTGGCTTGGGTATCAATGTGAGGTTGGCTTCATAAAATAATTTGGGGAGAGTTCCACCTTTTTCAATCGCCTGGAATACCTTCAGTAGGATTGGTATCAGCTCCTCCTTAAATGTCTTGTAGAATTCTGCTGGAAAGCCATCTGGTCCAGGGCTTTTTTTTGTAGGTAGTTTTCTTATTACATAGTCAATTTCCTTGATTGTTTTTGGTCTATTTAGGGTCTCAATTTCTTCTTGTTCCAACCTAGTTAGGTTGTGTGATGTCAGAAAGTCCTCCATTTCCTTAAGGTTTTCAAGTTTGTTTCCATACAAGTATACCTAGTAGTCTCCAATGATCTTTTGTATTTCTTCAGGGTCAGATATGAGTTCATCTTTTATATTTCTGATTGTGCTTATTTGGGTTTTTTTCTCGTTTTTTCTTTGTCAGTCTAGCTAGGGAACCATCGATCTTGTTTATCCTTTCAAAGAACCAGCTTTTTGTTTCATTAATTTTTTTGTATTATCTTTTTGTCTTCTATGTCCTGGATTTGGGCTTTTATTTTGGTGATCTGGATTCTTCTGCTGAAATTAGGGTTTTTGTGGTCTTGTTTTAAAAAGCAAGCTTCTTTAGGTGGCTTGTTAGGCTGTTAATTTGTGATTTGTGTTCATTCCACTTTCTTCATGTGTGTTTGTAGGGATATAAATTCCCCTCTTACTACAGCTTTTAAGGCGTCCCAGATATTTTGGTAAGATGTTTCTTCATTTTCATTTGTTTCCAGGTAACTTTTGATCTCTGTTTTGATTTCATCATTGACCCAGGAGTTGTTTAGCATCATGCTGTTTAGTGTCCATGGGTTTTGGGGGGACCTTGTTGGTGTCAATGTTTATTTTTATTCCACTGTGGTCCGAGAAGGTGCACGGCAGAATTTCGGTCCTTTTAAATTTGCTTATGCTTGATTTATGGCCAATTATGTGGTCGAAATTAGAATATGTTCCATGTGGTGATGAGTAGAATGTGTATTCTGTGGTCTTTGGATGGAGTGTTCTGTAGGTATCAATTAAGTCCATTTGGTTCAAAGTCACATTGAGGTTCCGGATCTCCTTGCTGATTTTTTGTCCTGTTGATCTGTCTAGGGTTGTGAGTGGGGTATTAAAGTCCCCAGTTATGATGGTGTTAGAGTCGATAACTTTCCTTTAGTTTTCCTAGAAGTTGCTTTATGAAAGTTGGCGCACCTATGTTGGGTGCATATATGTTTAGGATAGATATTTTTTGTTGATGGATTGAGCCTTTTATCATTATGCAGTTGCCTTCTGTATCTTTTTTGATTTTTAATAGCTTGAAGGGTATTTTATCCAAAATTAAGATCGCTACTCCTCCTTTCTTTTGTATTTCATTCGCCTGAAAGTTTGTTTCCCATCCTCATACTTTGAGTCTGTGGGTGTCCTTTCTAGTGAGGTGAGTCTCTTGAAGACAATAGATAGTTGCCTGATGATATTTTTTCCATTTTGCCAATCTATGTCTTTTCAGTGGTGCATTTAGTCCATTCATATTTAGGCTAATAATTGAAATGCAAGAGTTGATCCCTGTCATAAGGTTCTTACAGAGTTGTTGTTCCTGTTTGTTTGTTGTCTTTCTTTTGGTTTTGAAGTTGGTTCATGTGTGTTTTAAATCTTTTGCCTGTACTCTTGTGAAGAATGCTGTTGTTCTTTTTTCCTTTTCTTCTGTGTTCAGTACTTTCTTAAGTGTTTCTTGTAGAGGTGGTCTGGTGGCAGCATAGGTTCTTAGGGATTGGATATCCAGAAAAGATTTCAATTCTCCCTCACTAATGAAGCTTAATTTGGCTGGGTAGGTTATTCTTGGTTGGAATTGTTTATCTTTTAGAACTTTGAAGATAGGGCTCCAGGCTCTCCTAGCCTGAAGGATTTCTGTGGATAAATCTGCTGCTATTCTGATTGGTCTTCCCTGGTAGGTAGTCTGGCCTTTTTCTCTTGCTGTCTTTAGGATTTTTTCTTTTATGCCTACTTTGTTTAGGCAATTATTATGTGTCTGGTAGTTGATCTTCTTGTTTGTTGTCTTGCAGGAGTTCTCTGAATTTCTTGTGCTTGAATTTTTGCATCACTGATGAGATGAGGGAAGTTTTCTTGAATGATTTCATGAAATGTTTGTTCCAGTGTGACCTCTGGCTCTCCCTCTGCCTCAGAAGGCCAATTACTCTTAGATTGGGTCTCTTGAAGTAATCATTCATCTCCTGAAGGTTTTGTTCTAACTATTTTAAGCTTCTTTTCTATGTTTTTGACAGTTTGGGTTAGTTCTGTATTTTGGTCTTCAAGTTCTGAGATTCTTTCTTCTGCTTGGTTAATTCTGCTTTCCATGCTAATTAGTTTGTTATTTATTTCCATCACAGTATTCTTGACTGCTGTTATTTCTGTCATCAGCTCCTTCCTATTTTCCTCTTGTTTCTCCTCAATGTTTTAAATTCTCTCTATTAATGCCTTGATGTCTGGGTTTGTTGCTTGTGACCAGTCATTCTGGGGGCTCTTCATTGTTTGTGTTCCGAAGTCTGTTTTCTCAGTGTCTGACCTCCCAGTGTCTGTGTGAGCCCTGTGTTCTTCTTTTGGTTTTTCTTCATTTGTGCAGATTTTCCTTCCCTACTTTTCCCTTCCCTCCACTTCCCCGTCTTCTTTAATTCTGTTATTCAGGGGTGGAGGGGCTTCTTTTACTTCTGTTTGTTCAATCTCCTATTCTTCCTAATATATTTCCTCTTGCTTTGTTCAGTTCTGGAGTTTGACTGTGGGTTGAGGGCAGTCCTTTTTGTAGTTTTGGGATTTAATTAAGGGGGAGCTGTGATTCAAAATCTCTCTGCGATCCTGGTGTTCGCCAACAGCCGTATGGATAGTCTGAAACCCACTTCCCACTGCCTTGGAGTCTGTCCATGCAGTGGGGTTGTAGGTTTACTCCCTTGGTTCCCCAGCAGGTGGTACTATCCCATGCTACAGTCCAGAGGGGAGGGAGCCTGCTACGGATCCACAACCTGCCATGGCAACTTCACCGGGGTAGTTCCACAGGCCTTTTTCTGGGCTAGGGGCATGGCATGGCAGCGGGGATCTCAGAAGATCCTGCTTGTGGGGGCTTCACGGTCTGAAGTGGTGGGTTTCTTCAGGTATGAGCTGGGAATGATCGCAGCGGCAGTATCCGTGACTGCAGGAGCAGCCCAGTCCCACGCGGCGACTGCAGGAGCAGCCCAGTTCATCGCAATATCTGAGTAGCGACTGCGGGAGACAGTGGCGGCTGAGCTCCCTGTGAAGAGCAGGCTGCGGAAGATGGGGGCTGCAGCCCCTGGGAGAGAGCTAGGGTCTTTATGGGTGTTCTCTTTCGCAGAGGGTTTCACAGACCCTGCCGACCTGTCACCATCATGCCAGAAGTCCCTAAATAATGCTTTAATGGACATTTTTAGAAAAGAAAATTGTTCAAAACTCAAAACTGGTAAGACAAAGTGACACAATTCCAAATATCTCAGAAATCACTGCTTCCTGTCCCACTTCCAATCTGACACAGGTGTGACCATTGTGCTGTATCTCTGGGTTTTAGCAGCACTGATAACAGTGGATCCTGAACCTTGTTTCATATCCAGTCACTTATGAGCTTATAAAAATCTGAATACCTAGACCACAGCCTTTGCAACTTAGAGCAGCATCTCTGGATTTTTTTCAAACCTCCCCAGGACAGCCAGGTTTGAGAACCCAGGAATTAGAGGAGGGGTAGAGAACATTTAGTTCAAGAGCCTGATTCTGCCTTTTACTAATTCCCTAGAGCCCTGGTGTAACTGTTTTGATCAATGAAACTATCAACACAGGTAGGCACTGGGGAATTCACAGAGAATAAACTAAAGATGATGAAAACTGGAGGATGGGAAATGGCTAAGAGGCTCACAATTTAATGTAGGGCTGAAATGGAGATAAGAGAAGTGGGTGGATTTGCAATAGAGGTAAAAGGTAGGTAAGATTGATGGTGCACTAGCTGGGGTAGGCAGAGATCCTCAGTGTGAAATGTAAATATGGAGCTCCTCATTAAAAAAATCATTACAGGGGGAGGAGAGGCAAGATGGTGACAGAACAGGTCAGAGTGTAAGAGTGTCTGCAAAAGCAAGTGTCAATAAAGACTCTCTGCATGAGTGGGTGTGTGCCAGTGGGTAAGTGAAAGTCTGTCTGAGGGGAGACTCAGGTTCATGCACTCAGGTTCATCTCCTCCAGAGGTGATAGCACCCCTCCAACACCCTGAGATTGGAGCCTCCAGTGCACAGGATCGTCTGCTGTTCTCAGGGCTCTCCTGAGAGAAGGCAACAGAGAACAGCTGTTCCTCATCACCTGGCACCTGGGTCACACCACCACCTGCAACAGCAGACCAGCACAAGTCCCAGGAACTGTAAAGAAAAGCAGGTTGTGGAAATCTGGAATGGAACTCTGCAACTGTTGATGAGACACCAACCAGTGCCATTTTCTCCGTCCCAGGACCGGGCATAGATCTGCATTGCACCATCCAGCTCTGTCTAGTCTCCAACCTGAGACCCAGAGATTATCTTCTCATTGGATTTAGAGAGACAGATGCCCCTCCCCCATGCTGGAATAGGCACAGACATGTCAGACTTGAGTGAGAGACTTGACAGCAATGGCAACAAGTCAGTTGGTATGCCTGTCTGTTTTCTTTCTTCTTCTTTCTCTCCTTCTTCCTTTCATTTTCTTCCTTCCTTTTTCCATTCTTTTCCTTTCTCTTTCCTCATTTTGCTTTCAGGGAGTAAACATATACCCCCCACTGCATGGACAGATTGCAAGGTAGTAGGAAGTGGGTTCCAAGGGACCCACACACCTGTCAGCAGATACTGGGAGCTGCAGATAGTTTCTGAATCACAGCTCCCTCCTCAATTAAATCTCAAACCTGCAAAAAGCACAGCCCTCCACCCACAGTCCAGCTTCAGAATTGAACAAAGTCAGAGGATCTACATGAGGAAGAATATGAGATTGAGCAAACAAAAGTAAAAGCTACCCTCCAATCACTGAACAACAGAATTAAAGAATAAGTTAAAAAAAAAGAGGATGGAAATTCAACACAAATGAAAAAAAAAACAAAGTAAGAATATAGGTCTCGGCTGGGCTCAGTGGCTAAGCCTGTAATCCCAGAACTTCGGGAGGTGAAGGTAAGTGGAATGCCTGAGCCCATGGGTTAAAAGTCAGCCTGGGCAAGCTGGCAAGAACTTCCTTCTACAATAAATAAAAAATAAGCTGGGCATGGTAGCACACACCTGTAGTTCCAGCTACTTGGAAGGCTGAGGTGGATCACTGGAGCCCAGCAAGTCAACGCTGAGGTGACCATGAGTGCGCCACTGCACTCCAGCCTGGGCAACAGAGTGAGACTACAACTCAAAAAAAAAAAAAGAAAAGAAAAAGAATACAGGTTTCCTACAGATGCCTAGTAGGGCAACAACTGAGAATACAGCCTTCAGAACTCAAACAATGAAGAGCCCTCCGAATGACTGGTCTCAAACCACAAACCCAGATATCAAGATAGTAATAGAAAGAATAAATAGAAGTGAAGAGAGACAAGAGGAAAGAATGAAGGAGTTGATAACTGAGATAAGAGCAATAAATAATACAATGAATGAATGAGATAACAGACTGATAAGCATGGAAAGTAGAATTAATCAAGCAGAAGAAAGAATCTCAGAGCTTGAGGCTAAAATATGGAAGTAACCCAAACTGTTAGAAACATAGAAAAGAAGCTTAAAAAGACAGAACAAGGTCTCTTGAGTGATTATATCAAGAGACTGAACCTAAGAGTAATTGGAATCCCTGAGGCAGATAGAGAGACGGAAAACACCCTGGAACAAACATTTCATGAAATTATCCAAGAAAATTTCCCTCATCTCGTCAGAGATGTGACCATTCAAACACAAGAGACTGAGAGAACCCCTGCAAACAACAAATGAGAAGACCAACTCCTAGACCATAAATTCACTTTCACAAAGTAGGTATAAAAGAAAAAAATTCTAAAGGCAGCAGGAGAGAAAGGTCAGACTACCTACTAGGGAAGACCAATTATGATAGCTTATGACTTATTTACAGAAACACTTCAGGCTAGGAGAGATTAGAGTCCAATCTTCAAAATGCTCAAAGATAAACAATTTCAATCAAGAATTGCCTACCCAGCAAAGCTAAACTTCATCAGTGATGGAGAATTAAAATTCCTCCCAGACATTCAATCCCTAAGAGTTTATGCTGTCTCCCACCAAACTCTACAAGAAACACTTAAGAAAGTATTAAACACAGAAGAAAAAAAAAAATGATAATGCCTTAACGAGAATGCAGGAAAAAGATTGAAGACACACATGAATCAACCCAAAAAAATCAAAAGAGAGACAACAAACAGATGAACAAACAGCAGCAGCAATAACAAACTCTATAAGAACCTCATAACAGGGATAAATTCTCACATCTCAATAATTAGCCTGAATGTGAATGGACTAAATGCACCACTAAAAAGACATAAAATGGCAAATTGGATAAAATATCATGATGCAACAATATGTTGTCTCCAAGAGATTCATCTCACCAGAAAGAACACTTGCAGACTCAAATTAAGAGGATGGAAAACAAATGTGAAGGTGAATGGAAGACAAAAGAAAGCAGGAGCTGCAATCTTAAGATCAGACAAAATATCCTTTAAACTATCAAAAATTTAAAAAGATATGGAAGGTCACTACATAGTAATAAAAAGTTCAATCCATCAACAAGAAATATCCATCCTAAACATATATGCACCCAACATAGGAGCACCAACTTTCATAAAGCATCTTCTAGGTAAACTTAAAAAAGATATTGACTCTAACATTATCATAACTGGGGACTTAAATACCCCACTCACAACCCTAGACAGATCATCAAGACAAAAAATCAACAAGAAGATTGGGAACCCCAGTGTCAATGGACTTAATTGATACCTATGGAACACTCCACACAACAACCACAGAATATACATTCCACTCATCACCACATGGGATATACTCTAAGATCAACCACATCCTCAGCCATAAATCAAGCATAAACAAATTCCATAAGATTGAAATACTGCCATGTACCTTCTCAGACCACAGTGGAATAAAAATAACTATCAACACCAACAAACTTCCCCCAAAACACACAAAGACATGAACACTAAACAGCATAATGCTGAATAATTCCTGGGTCAACACAGAAATCATACAGAAAATTAAAAGATTACTGAAAACATAGAAACATGTTACCAAAATCTCTGGGATGCTTTGAAAGAAGTCCTAAGAGGGAAATTCATATCTCTATAAACACACATGAAGAAACTGGAAAGATCATATGTTAACAGCCTAAAAAATCACCTAAGGAAGCTGGAAAAGCAAGAGCACCAAAATCCTGACTTTAGCAGAAGAATCCAGATCACCAAAATAAAAGCCCTAATTTGGGACATAGAAGATAAAAATATAATACAAAAATAATAATAATAACAAAACAAAAAACTGGTTCTTTGAAAGGATAACCAAGATTGATAGACCCATAGCTAGATTGACAAAGAAAAAGAGAGAAAAAGCCCAAATAAACACACTCAAAGGCAAAAGATCGAGTCACAACTGACTCCTAAATGAAGTGGAGGAATTTGGGATATCACACAACCTCCCCAGGTTGAAACAAGAAAAATAGAGACCCTAAATAGATCAATAACAACCCAGGAAATTGACTATGTCATAAGAAAACTACCTACCAAAAAAAAGGCCCTGGACCAGATGGCTTTCAGGTAGAATTATATAATACATACAAGGAGGAGATGATACCAATCTTATTGAAAGTATTCCAGGCAATTGAGATAGACGAAACTCTCCCAAAATCATTTAATGAAGCTAACATCACATTGATACCCAAATTGGGTAAAGATCCAGCAAAGAAAGAGGACTACAGGCCAATATTCTTGATGAACATAGATGCTAAAATTCTCAACAAGATTCTAGCAAACTGGATCCAACAACACATCGCAAAAAAAATCCACCTTGATCAAGTAGGATTCATCCCTGGGATGCAGGGTTGGTTCAATATCTACAAGACCATAAATATAATTAAATATATCAGCAGATGTAAAAACAAAAATTGCATGATTATATCATTAGATGCAGAAAATGTTTTTGATAAAATCCAGCATGCCTTCTTGATTAAAAACTCTCAAACATCTAGGCATAGATGGAAAATACCTCAAAATAGTAAAAGCCATCTATGAGAAACCCATAGCCAACATTCTGCTAAACAGACAGAAGTTGAAACCATTTCCTCTGAAAACTGGCACAAGAAAAGGGTGCCCACTGTCATCCCTTCTGTTTAATATAGTATTGGAAGTCCTTGTTGCAGCAATCAGACAAGAGATGGAAATCAAGGGTATCCAAATAGGAAAAGAGGAAGTTAAGTTATTCCTCTTTGCAGACAATATGATTCTATACTCCAAAAAGCTAAGAGAATCTGTTAAAAACCTTCTTGCACTGATAAAGGACTTTGGCAAAGTCTCATGGTATAAAATAAATGTGCAAAAGAGAGTTGCATTCCTATGCACCAACAATAAACAATAAGAAATCCAAATAAAAGCACAATCCCATTCACAATAGCCACAAAAAACAAAAAAAGAAAGAAACGCCTTGGCATCTTCCTAACCAGAGTACTGAAAGACCTTTACAATGAAAACTACAAAACACTGCTCAAGAAATCAAAGATTACACAAACAAATGGAAAAATATTCCACGCTCATGGATTGAAAGAATTAACATTGTTAATACGTCCACCCTACCCAAGGCAATCTACACATGTAACGCAACACCCATTAAATTACCAGCAGCATTCTTCTCAGAACTTGAAATGACAATACAGAAATTCATATGGAAACATAAATGACCACGAATAGCCAAAACAATCCTCAGCAAAAACAAAACAAAAACAAACTGGGAGGTATCACACTCCCAAACTTTAAACTTTATAAGCTACAATAATCAAAACAGCCTGGTATTGGTACATGAACAGGCATATAGATCAATGGAACCGGATAGAGATTCTGGAAGCAAAACCTCAATTTCTCAAACTCATCTTAAACAAAGACTCCACCATCAACCACTGGAGAGAGCAGACCCTATTCAGTAAATGGTGCTGGGAAAACTGACTGACCACATTCAGAAGATTAAAACAAGACCCCTAACTATCACCATACACAAAAATCACCTCTAAATAGATCAAAGACCTAAATTTAAAACCTCAAACTATAAGAAACTTAGAAAATGCAGGAGACACCCTTATGGAAATTGGAACTGGCAACAAATTCCTGATCAAAACCCCATGTGCCAATGGCATAAGAGATAAGATAGACAAGTGAGACCTCATCAAACTGAAAAGCTTCTGCAAAACCAAAGAAACCATCACGAAGAGAGTGGGAAGACAGCCCACATACTGGGAGAAAGTAATGGCCCTCTGTAATCTGACAAAGGTCTAATGTCTAGGATCTACAAAGAACGCAAAGAAAAAAAATACTGAAAAGAAAAAAACAAACAGCCCCATTACAAGGTAGGCAAAGAATATGAATAGACACTTTTCAAAAGAAGACATACGAGCAGCCAGCAGATACATGAAAAAATGCTCAACCTCACCAAAGAAATGCAAATTAAAACCACACTGAGCTAACCACCTAACTCCAGTCAGTACGGTCATCATCAATAATTGAAAAACAACAGATGCTGGAGAGGATGTGGTGAAAAGGGAACACTTCTACACTGCTGGTAGGAGTGTAAACTAGTACTACCTCTGTGGAAAATAGTTTGGCGATTCCTAAAAGATCTAAAAGTCCACCTTTCATACAACCCCACAATCCCCCTGCTGGGAATATACCTGGAGGAACTCAAATCACACTATGAAAAAGATACCTGCACACACGTTTATTGCAGCATTATTCACAGAAGCAAAAACATGAAACCAATCATACTGCTCGTAGAAAGAGGACTGGAATTTTTTAAAATGTGGTACATATACATGATGGAATATTACACAGCCATAAAGAAGGACAAAATTATGAACTTTGCAGCAACTTGGATGTACTTAGAGTCTATACTACTGAGTGATCTATTACAGAAACAAAGAACTGAGTACCACATGCTCACACTCATAAGTGGACCTTGAACAATTGTCATAATACTATAAAAAAGAGATTGGCAGTAATGGGAAACTGTCAGGCAAGGGGTGGTGGCAGGATTGGCAGTAGTGGGAAACTGCCAGGGGAAGGGGGACATCATCAACAAGGATACCTGCATAATGAACATTTGTATACCTAACCCTAAATTGTACCCTACATCTTTAAAATTAAGAATTTTAAAAAAAATCTTTACAAATCTCAAGACAACCCAACATTAAATTCAGCATGGGATCCTTCTGAACATGGGGTGCAATTGAGCATGTAGCCCTGTGCACAGGTTACATACTCATGCAGCACCCCCCGCCCAAGAATACTAGATAGAGCAAGGAGGAAAGGACAACAGAGGGTGCACATGGAGGGATGTCTAGAAATGGAAGACCACTGTGCCAATGACTTCTGTGTCTATGAAGGACTCAAAGAAGTCTTAGCTGGGGTTATTGTATGAGATTTTTCTACTAGGCAGTGAACTTCTTGTAGAATATCTCAGTGGCAGAAGTGTGTCCCTGAGGCATGTAGTTTGCTCAGGCACTCACTGGTTGTTGGGGTGTTGATGGCACTAGAATCTCTGGAAAAGTATTTGGTAGAGGATTCTGAGGAATGGGCCTGTCTGGGTAGAGATAAGAGAGTTACATGCAGCCACAGTTCAGTGCAGAAATAGGATCTAGGCACTTATAAAATATTGGGAGGGGCTGAAGGAGCAGGCTCTACCAAACCAATATGCCTGGAACACCTCCCAAAGCAATTCAGACCTGATTTTCTCCAGGAATAACCTCCTCTGTGGCTACAACTGCAACATTCCACAAGGAAGGCCTCACCCTGACTGCAGCTGCCACTGCTCTCCTGTGCGGGGTGCTGGAGATGGGACCCTGGGGCCTTGCTGTTAGGAAACCTCGTGTGTTCTGGCCGTATCAGCAGCAGCAGCAGTCAGAAAGGAGTCACAAGAAGGTGTTTTGAGTCACTGCAAAGCTTTGTTTTTAGCTTTACAAACCCTCCAGAGTGGAGAAAGAATGGAGATCTTTTTTTAAAATTCAATAGTTTGTTTTTATTTTTTATTTATTTACTTTTTAATTATAAAGATGTGGGATACAATTCAGGATTAGGTAAACAAACGTCGATTATGCAGGTACCCTTGTTAATGAGGTAAGTCCCTCCTTCCCTTAGCAGTTTCCCTCAGGTGCCAATCCCACCCCCTTCCCTTGACAATTTCCCACTACTGTCAATCCCTTTCTTATATTATTATAAAATCTATCACAGAATGGAGATACTTTGACACAGTCCAGAGTAACAGCCACAGCCTGTTTTGCCATCAGCAATTGATGGTCACCGTAATCACTTTCTGAATATGCAGTGGATAAGCTCAGTTTGGTTGCTGAAATTTGACTGGCGGGGCTTTCAATCCTGTCCTCCCAAACAGCAGGACATCATGGAGGCAGCTCTTCCGACCACCTCCCATCCTCCACCTTTTCCTCTTCCTTGTTCCCTCAGTCTGCTTTGTCTCCATCCTCCACCCCATGCTGGTATCTCTCTCTTACCCTCTCTGTCTTTCTTTCTTTCTTCCTCTCCTTTGGCCATCCTTGCCCCCTGTCGCAGCTACCCACTTAACCCTAACTGCCCACACCACAAAACTGAAGTCCAAATTTCGTGTTTAGACTCCTGAGTAGGGTTGCTTTTTTCCATGCTCACGAGGAAATGTGAATTGGATTTTTCTTCAAGGAGGGAAAAAAAAATGAATTGCTCATTTTACCTGCAGCCATCAATATGAAAGAAGTTTTTTTAAGTACCTGAGTTAAGAGCTCCCTGGACCGTAGAGAAGAGAATCAATATCCAATTAGACAGAAGAGGTGGAGAGGAGGAAGGACTGGTGAACAGGATGCCCCCGGGACCCTCAGCTCGAGGCAGAGAACTTCTTCGCCCAGGCTTTAGTCTCAGACATCAAGAAGACTTTGATTACAGGAGCAAAAAGTTCCCTTTGTGTCCCTTGTGACTTAGGCTCTGACCACCCTCGGGAATAGCTCGATGCTCAGTCACCCACGTGCTGCTCCTAATTGGCTTCAGAAACCAAAAGTTCTACTTCCCTTTCCATATGAAAGTCAGAAATATCTGTCTGGACTAGATCATTGCTCAATCACTAATAAGGACAGGGAAAAAAACGCGTCCACTTATTTTAACTTACTTCATTTCACTGGGGTGGAGAAAAGTTAATAGACCACAGGCCAAATCTCAGCCATTCCACAAAAATCCACTTGATACCTACTGTATGCCGGGCACTTTTCTTGGTAGTGATGATCTAAAAGTGAATGAGACAGACAAGGCCCTGCCTTCAAGGAACTTGCAGTCTAGTGCATAAACATGTAAACTAATGAGATCATTTCAGTCACACATAACGGCGTACAGAATATCAAGCAAGATAATGGGATAAAGAGAGACCGAAATAGAGGGGGCTAGTTATAGTAGATATTATGGTCAGGAAAGATCTCTTTGAAGACATGATATTTGAACTCAAACTGAACGGAGTGAAGGAAAGACCATGGTAAGATCTGGGAAGGGCTTTGCAGGGAGAAGAGCAGATGCACCTTAAGGTGGCCACGAGCACTGGGTGTTTAAGGAACTGGAAGGAATAGACAGGTGGGTGGGGAGAAAGGGCTAGGGCTCTGATCCCACAGCGAGAGATCATGAGTTTGAATTTCATTCTAAGTAGACTGAAGGTTTGAAGTAAGAAATGACATAGTTGATTTCTACTTTGAAAAGATGTAGAGACTGGTCATTATATGGAGAACATATGGTACAGACCAAGAGTGGAAGCAGGAAGACTCGTTAGCCAACTATTGCCTTAGACTAGGCAAGAAATGGTGGTGTTTACAGCATCAAATATAATGGAAATAACCATATTATAGACATAAACTGGTGATGAATCCCAAAGCTTTTTTTTGATGAATTAGATGTGGGCTAGGAGGAGAAAAAATGAACAGAAGGTTTTTAGCCTGAGAGACTTGGTGAATAATAAAGCCTTCTACTAAGGTCAAGTAAACTTAGTGGAGAGGGTGGGAAGAGAGATAATTCAGAATTCTGTGTTGGATGTACTGGGAGAGAAAAGATATCGGAGTGGAGATGGGTCATTCAGACCCCAGGAGAGAGGTCAGGACTAAGGCATAAAAGTATAGGTGGAATTTAAAGCCACAGGAAAGGCTGAGATCTCTCAGATGCTGAGGTTGGATAAAGAAAGGAGTTCTGGGTTCTGGGACCAGAGCCAGCTTTACTGACAACCTGTACAGTCACACAGGGTTACGTGCTTAGAAGGTTCTGCACTTGTAATTCTTCCAGCTGTCACCATCTTGAAATTCTTAATAATTTTTGAGCAAGGAATTGCATATTTTCATTTTGCACTAGGTCCCACTAATGATGTAGCGAATCCTGCCAGGAACATGTCAGTGTTAAGAGGTCTGGTAGAAAAAGAGACTTCATGAAAGCAAACTCAGAAAGAGCAACTAATGAGGTAAGGGAAAGACAGAGGGTGTGGTGTCAAGGAAGTCTGAAAAGAAATTATTTCAAGGAGAAAATGGATGACTGAGTCAATACTGCAGGATAGTTTGGTAAGATGAGGACAGAGGATTCATCTTTGCATGGGCAAGGTATGGATTATTAGTGACTTTAATAAGAATCTTCCTTGTGGAATGCCATGCACCCATCCTTAATTAGGCTGACTGCTGAGTGAGTTGTGACCTGGTCCAGCTCTGACATTTGAGAGCCTATAGCAAGAAGACAGATGGAGATCCCTGTCTTAAAGTCCACATCCCTTCTCTTCCCAACCACCGTTGCATGTCTCACAGTAAGAGACCTCAAAGACATGTATATGGACAGCTTAAACCAGATGTCCAACTCTGTTCTGGGCTTCTCTTCTGTCAACCATCCCAGAACACAATTGGAAGGCCCTAGGAAGACCCTGGTGCAGCTCCTGGCCATCTGTGTTGAGAATTTCACAGTCTCAGATGGTCTAGAAGGCAGGTAGGTGTGAAAGAAAATAGGACCCCAAACTCACTTATGTCAGAGGAAAACTTAAGTTTCCCTGGAAACTGAGTCATGCAAAAACTGTCTTCCTTTTGTTCCCAAATAGAGAGCCATATTTTCAAAACCCTGAGCCACAGCATCATATTAAGCCAGGTTCTTACAATGATAAAAGACCACATATCCGCCCCCCCATGGCCTCCTTCAGAATTTGCTCACAAAGAACTTCCTTGTGGGCCCCCCAGAATCTTTCAGGATACATATTTCCTCTAGCAACTAGCTCTAAAATTGAGTTCTGGTCAATCTCACTCTGATGATGTCAACTACCAGCTTATCTTCACAGGTTCAGGACAAGAACAAGATTAGAAATCATCCCTCTGCCCACATACATATTGACTTTTCCCTCTGTTCCCTCATTTCACACGTAAAATGTAGATTTACCAAGCGATAATCAAGGCCTCACAAGCATGTAACCACTTGCCTAATCGCCTACTCTCCCTCCTTGCATTTTTCTCTTTCTCCCTCTGCTGGCTTTTCCCTTTTAGATACTAAGGTTCTCAAACCCCTCTTTTGAAAAATAAATTTCTGTTTCTTACCAGAACAGAATTTACCCAGTCTCAGGGATTTTGTATAGCCTCACTAACAGACTAAGGCAGTAAATGTAGTCAGCTTGTCTGGCTCTGTTGAGTGCCCACCTAAGATGATTGGTCATAAATGTAAAGTAAATCTAGGGCCAGCTCAGTGGTCTGATTTTCTCCAGCAATGTTCAGCTGCCCAGGTATAGGCACTGATAAGGTAGTTCGTTGGGTTTAAACAGGGTTAGGGGTTTTGCAGATGGTTATGGCGAGGAGAGAGGGCCAAGGATTTAAGGATGCACTTTAGTAGTGGATTTGATGTTAGAGGTAGGAGTCCATGGCAAGGGTGACTGATAGTGGAAAAGCATTAGGACCAATGGAATGGTGGCTCACTAAGGTGATGTCAGAGAAGTGAGTGAGCTGGGGCATAGGATGTGGTGGGCACAGAGTGGGAAGTCTGAAAGTGAGATTTCAGAGATGGTACCATTATAGGGGATGACGTGTTTTTTTATGACTATGAGTGTCTGAGCTGGTTAGAGGAAGCATTATCTAACAACTCTATAACGTAGGCAGAACTACTACCCCCACTTTTCAGATAAGAAAGCTGAGGGACAGAGATTTTAAAGTGACTTGGCCAAAGTCAAACAGGTGATTAAAGACTGAGCTGGAAGTCAAACCCGGTTCATCTGCCTTCAAGGGGCTCATTCTTAAAGACCTCTCACTACACACAGGTCTGGCTTCTTAGTTAAATCCGGAGTCACTTTTTGTTTTTCTTTCGCAAAACACTTTTAATCTGGAATTTTCCTTTTTATCTGTGGCGACACAAAGTGACTACATTTTACATCGCTTTTATGATAATGCTGGACATTTCAGGCCACAGAAGGATGAGATTTGGGAATAATTTAGTGCTGACCAGAGGACTGGTTAAATCCAGAGCTTTCTGGAGAGAAATAACAAAAACAGGCCACATTTAGTGGTGAAAATGCAGCTATATTGTCTGTGGGCACTCCCTACTGTCTGTAAATCAGAATAGCAATCTGGGATCGAAAACTTGATTGGCTTTTTTTTTGGAAAGAGCATATAGACTTGAATGAACATGTAAAAACTTGCACCTTGTAGATATTGAAAAGCTATGTCTCAAGTGGAGCAAGGAAAACTTTAGGTTATGGAGCAACTCTGTATCAGCTTTTTAAATGTCACAGTTACAGTCTTGCTTCCTGTGTCTGGTTCTCCTTTGTGGGAGACACTTGCTTCTGCAGTGTCTTAATGACACTGTAAGAATTCTAATCTTTTTAATCTCCTTACATCTGGAGTCTAGTACAGTATCCAGCATGTAGTAGGTGTCCACTAAATGTGTGTCAACCACAATAGATGAAAATAAACAAAGTGGCACAGTTTCACAGAAGAAGGGACTAATTGTACTTGGGCAATTCAGGAAGGCTTCTCGGGAGGAGATGGGTGACAACCATGGTGATGGGGTGGGAGGGCTAGAATTTTTTTAAAAATCCGGGAAGCAGAATGGCATACTTAGTAGACAGATATAGAATCCACAAGGGCAGAAATGTTTGCGAGATTCTGGAAAGAAGTACCCTGCAGCAACAGGTGTGGCTTTCAGTCCTTCCAGAAAAAAATGTGAGTAAGAATAAAAGATTTCATGAAAACAGATGGAGGAAGCCAGCATGACAGTTTTAAAGTGACTGAAAAGTAAATTTGGAAGGACCTCTAACCATAGGTTCTAGAAAGAAATAATGATTCGAACTTAAAGATTTTCTCTCATAACTCAATTTTTCCCGTAAGTTGTGTGACCTCATAAAAATTTTCAGCTGAGCTCAGTGGCTCAACCTGTAATCCCAGCACTTTGGAAGGCTGAGGTGGGGGAATTGCCTGAGCTCGTGGGTTTGAGACCAGCCCGGGCAACTTGGCGAGACTTCTTCTCTACAATAAATTAAAAATTAGCGGGGCATGGTAGCATGCACCTATAGTTCCAACTACTTAGGAGGCTGAGGCAGAAGGATCACTGGAGCTCAGTAGGTTGATACTAAGGTAGCAGTGAGTGTGCCACTACACTCCAGCCTGGACAACGGAGTGAGACTCCAAATAAAAATACATTTTTTTCAATTAAAAAATTATACAGAATATCTATCACAGTTATGCTTTTGTTTTCTCAAAACACTGTGTTTTCTCAGACCTGGAGAGCTGATTCTCAGGTTACTTTCCTGGTTTTCACAGCTCTCTGTTCCCCCAAGAACTTCCTGAATCTTGAGCAAATCAGGACAGTTGGTCACCCTACCTGGGAGGAAGAATTTGGAATGCTCAGGGGGAGAAGATGAGTGCCAAAATCAAGATCAAACAGGTGGGTCTCAGGACACAGCACGAAGAGCCTAGACGGAAAATGAACTGGAGGTGACAACTCCACATTTGTTCATCATCATAACTCTGGGGTGTACATATAAGAAGATTTCTCACCCACTCACAAAATGGGTTCTAAGGGCATGGAATAAAATGTAGAATTATAGCTAGAAGCAAAGAATGCACTCACAAGAACCCCTGGGTAACAACAACAGAATTGAAAGCAAGAAAGATGGGAGCCTCATTTCGAAGACTCTGCTGTTCCCTCACAATTATATTTACAAATAATGATCTGAAAGTGAATAGCAGATCAGGTGTAGAAGTCTCACAGCAAATGAGAAAAACTACTCTGTCACTGCAGTAAGCCGCATGTAACTGATCCCCAAAAGGTAAAATAGTACCAGTGAGGCCCAAACAAACAACTGCCAACCTCATTTAGTGGCCAGAGGTGCATGCCAGTAGGAGATGGTCAGCAGCTCTGGAGGCGGAAGTGCTCTTGTGTCATGGAGGAAGGTCTTCCACACAGCGCACAGCGCAGAGTCAATCTTTTCCTACTCAAAACAAGTAAATTTAGGAACTGCTCCTGTCACAACAGCACAGAGGCAATGGCATTTCTATAGGAGGTGTTCTGCAGGAAACTCACCAAAAGCTGTCATTATTCTTATTGGAAAGTTACAACTCAGGCATCTCACTGATTTGGGAAGAACTGGCAAAAACAAGCAACTAAAACAAAAAAGAAAAAAACAAAAATAGTCACTTAAACACAATTGATAAAACTTAGGTGAGTTAAGGAAGAACTGAACATATGGCAACTGGAGGTAAAGAGTAAGAGACAAAACATGACCAGTCAAGTACAACCCAGCACGTTTTTTGTGGGCTGACATTGGACTGACATTGAGTAGGAAAGATCCACAGATGTTGGAAAGTCCATTATGTCTAAAGAAAAGAAAGAAGAGAAACACTTGACCAAGACAAATAAAACTCTGGCAATGATGGCTGTGATTTTCACCAATGACTTGATTTGATGGAGTTGTTATCACACCTCCATTGCAAAATTCCCCTTGACTATGATGATAATTATAACTAGCGTTTATGAAGCACTTACCATATGCAGGATCTTATGCTAAGGTTTGACATATATCCTCTCTTCTAATCCTCACAATAACTGCATGGGTGAGCACTGGGACTCTGCCCATTTTACAGTGGAAAAACCTCAAGACCAAAGGTTACATAGTGAGCAATTAGTGATACTGGGATTCAAATGTAGGCACTCTGACTCCAAAGGCAGTTTTCTAACCAGTGTACTATAGCAGGCTCATTCCATTACAGTTAGTTTAGACTTTGTCAAAAAAACTTTCTGTAGACTTTATAAAATTATTTTAAATAATTAAAAACTGTTCACATCAGACTCAGAAACTCAGAACTGTGCTGCTTCCTCTTTCACTTTGAAACTCCACACCAACAAGGAAGCAACCAAAGGTTCAGTAGCCACAGGCCAAAATTCCAGTAGTGGAATATCATCAGCCCTGTCTAGAACTAAGATCTATGTGTGAGCATCTTGGGGGGTGGATGGAAGAGAGAGAAAGAGTAAAACAGCTGTCCCCTGAGTCAGTCACAATCCTGTTGACAGACATGTCACAGCTTAGAGAATGTGTGGAGGTAACAAAGTTGAGAAACACTTTCTTTAGAAATTTGGAGGTGTGAGAGGAGGTGTTTTTTCAACATGAAAGTCACTGCAGGGAATGCTACTTAAAAAGAATCTGTCACATAGAGGTGGGCGAATATATGTTTTATGAATGAGTGAATGAAATGAAATGAAACGAAACGACTGGTCTGAATGAATGTACTGAAGATACCATAATTTTATGTAACTCCAAGGAAAGAATATGAATGGTCATAGAACTGTGTTTTCATTTATGAACAAAAAGAGATGATCCTCAGCATTTGGATTTTCCTTGAACCCTTCTTAGAAAATGTATAAAGCTCAGTTGCTACCAAGAAGTATGAAATTTACTTGCAGGATATCTGAGGAGTTGTGAATTGCTATATTATAAAAACATTATACTCTCTTAAAAGAACAGACAATTAATTTCCATATTCAGATAAAAAACGCATTCATAAACCCTTACCACAGACAAAGATTATAAGCATGCTAATCAAATGGGTAGACGTAGTTGTTTTTGGGCTTTGCATTTAGCTCAGCTTCCTGGCAGCCAAGACAAAGAGGGAAAAATAGTAAGTTGCATTCCTATTTTACTAGAAAGGGGGAAGCATAGCAGTCCCTCGAAGAAGACGAAGTTATTTCTGAGCACTAAATTCCAAAATAATTTTCTCACAGAATTATACACAGAAGTCACTGGCATTGTCCTTTCCTGATTCTCAGTTTTCCAACACAATTAGGGGCAGATTTCATGAAATCATCATTTGCAGTAAAGATAGAAACAGAGGGTCTAACATTAAAGCACGACTCAGTGTTCCCTATTCTGAGAGGGCAGCAGGATAACAGAATCCAATCACAGCTTCTAACCTGATCTGAAGTTGGAAATGAGAATGTTTGTAAAGAAAGGAAACAGATGTTTGCTGAGCACCTAACATATGGCATGTGCATGCAATATTTTCTTCCTCTCAGCGTATGTGTTATTAATCTTGTTTGTAGAAGTTAAGCAACACGCCCCAAATTCACTGCTGCTTAGAGTAGGGTTCCCAAGCTCATGTGGTCTTTCCTGCATGCCCTCCTTGCCTTCCCCAAGAGTCAATAAACAATTCAGTTCCTAAACTATCTTCTGTCAGTGCCCCTTTTTTCAGGCAATTTGAAACTATTCTCTCCAGTGAGGGCCTAGAGTGCAGCATTACATGTTTTACTAAAAAATAAATCTTTTTGTTCAAAACCTCAGGATGAGTTAGTTGGTAGGGTTGACTCATCATGCACATTCAGAAGTATTCATGACTCTCACCTCAAAGGAAGTCTGTAGCCTTGAGAAAAACAGATAAGTTTTTCTCTATTTGAATGGCATGAGAAAAGATTATTATACTCTCTTTCCAGTGAGTAGCAGTCTTAGAGACTCCCAGTGGGTAAGATGTCTATACTGTGCCTGAAGTATAAGTAAGAATTGGGTGGTGGTAAGGGCGCTCCGGGTGGGAGAGGACTCCAAGCAGATGAGAAAGAGCAGAAAGCTGCAGAAGGTGAGATGTGACTGAAGCCTCCAGCATGTACCTGGGGACAGGGACATGATAAGAGGTGCACAGGTGAGCAGGGCTTGGTCCTAAGGATTTTTAGTTTAATCCCGTCACAAGGTAGAGCTATACAAAATTATAAAAACTTCTGCTTCCCCAGAGAAGCAGAGACTATGTGCAGGAAAATCAGTGTAAGAAAGATGGCAAGTCTGGGACTCACTGAAGAATATACACATTTCTATATCAAAGAAAGGGAATGGTAGACAGGGGTGGCGGGGCCAGAATTCTTATTTATGGCTGCCCCTTATGGCTCCTCACTGTACTGCAATTGTTTCCTTGCCTGTGCCCCCTTGCCTGCACACTCTGCTAGACTGTCTTCCTATTTAGATATCTATGGGTATCATTTTTTTTTTTGGTGAAGTGATTTTTAGTTTTTTTTTTTTTTTTTTTTTTGAGTTGGAGTCTCACTCTGTCGCCCAGACTGGAGTGCAGTGGCTGCTCCCGGCCACCGCAGCCTTGACCTGCTGGGCTCCAGCGATCCTTCCGCCTCAGCCTTCCTAGTAGCCGGAATTACAGGCATGCGCTACCACGCCCGGCTGATTTTTTGATTTATTGTAGAGATGAGGTCTCCCTGCCCAGGCGGGTCTCGAACCCGCGGGCTCAGGCAATCCACTCACCTCAGCCTCCCAAAGGCGCGGGATTACAGGCTGAGCCACCGAGCCCGGCTGATTTTTAGTTTTTAAACAAGGTTTTAAAGAGAAAAAGGCTGATGAGTAAAGCATAGGACAAGAAATGTAAATTTTTTGCTCACCTTGTAACTTTTCTTTTCTTTTTTTTTTTTTGAGTTGGAGTTTCACTCTGTCACCCAAACTGGAGTGCAGTAGCCACTCCCGGCCACCGCAGCCTCAACCTGCTGGACTCCGGCGATCCTTCCACCTCAGCCTTCCAAGTAGCTGGAACTATAGGCGTGCGCTACCACGCCCAGCTAATTTTTGATTTATTGTAGAGATGAGGTCTTGCCAAGTTGCCCAGGCAGGTCTCGAACCCACAGGCTCAGGCAATCCACTCACCTCAGCCTCCCAAAGCGCGGGATTACAGGCTGAGCCACCGAGACCGGCTACCTTGTAACATTTCATATCTCAGTTCCTGTCTGAGGACTCTACAAAATTTCCATGCCATCCTCTGTGATGGAATCCCTGCGATCGGCCCTGTGCCTCACTGTGGCCCTTATTCATGCTTTCTTTCCTTCTCCCCAGGTACCATACGGTCTCAGTTGCTGTGGTCACAGCTGGGGTTTTGCTTCTGATCTTTACACCCTCCCATCTCTTGTATCTTAACTTACCTAATTAGTCAACCACTGTGCTGCTTCATGCAAGATTCTTTCCTTTCAGGCTGTTTTGTGTGTGAAGAGACCGTTGTCATGCGCTTACTCCTCTCAATCGGTTCTAGGAGCTTGCCAACACTTCAGAGTGGACATTGCTTGCTTAAAGGACCACATTCCAGTTGTGTGGAGTTGTCAGAGAGTTTTCCCATAGGACACTGTGTTAAAAACGCTTTATAAACTGATGTGTGAGACAGGGAGACAACAGCACTGGCACTACTATAAGTGACGTTTAGCAAGGTATTCCCACACTAGGGCCATGATGTATCTCAACCCATAACCACTTTCAGAGACAAAAGACTAAAAGTCACTGGCTAGCCTCTGCCACTCCAAGTGCACTTGGATCCCAGTCTAAGACTGCTACAGAATCTAAGTTGACCTTGTCTAGTGTCTGTAGAGACAACTTTGTGCATAAGCAGATATAAAATCAGGTTCTCTCTTCTTCCCATTACCACTTAGTTTGGTTCTGACTCTGCTGCTGCTGTAGGAGGTCAGAAATGACAACAGTCCTTGTTTCTCAAGGGGCCTGGAGGCTGTCAGTCTGGGTAGCAGGAGGCGTGTACTTTGTGGAGAAAATTTAATTTATTAGGATTAAGTCAATGACAACACAGAAACAGACGTTTTTACTTGAACACGGGATAATGATGTAACCATACGAAGACAGATATAGGCCCTGGAAGGAGCAGCCCTTTGTGTAGGCGTTCACTGTTTAAGGAAGGCATTTTCTTATCTTTGACTCTACCTGCCTATGTAGGGACTTTTATCCATCAGGGACCGAGAGCCACTCATTGAGTGGAGAGACTTCAGTCATAGCAAATAGACTACATTTTGTCCAGAATCCAGAGTGGCCTGAATTCATACATGGTAAGTTTGATAATGAATTTTAAAGAAAGCTCTTGCCAAAACTGAACATCAAATAAGCACAGACTAGCTCACCATGGGCTGCCTGGTTTCAGGATCCCCAACCTGAAGAACCCACATTTCAGTGTTCAGACAACATGTAAAAATATATTCAAGTAGTCTGGCTTGGTCACTGGGATGCCATGTAGCTCTCCCAAGACAGCCTTGTACCCTGGGACTGGAGGTCCCAGAAAGTCTGGACCTGTACTTCCGAGAATGACAATTCAGTTAGAAAGACAAGTGAAAGAGTAAAATATTTGAATAACAGTGCAGGAACACAGTGAAAGGCTGTCACAGTTCTAATTCTGGACTAATACTAAAGATGATAAAGTATCAAAGGAAGAAATGTGTATTCTTGGCTCCATCTCAAGTCAAGAATGTTTGCTCTGCATTTCCCCTTTTCCTTCCTACCACTAAATCCCCACCCAAATCAATAGGTCTGATGCACAATGGTCTGTCATGTTCTTTCATCACTGCATGAAGATCTGCCAGGCTCATGGTGCTGGTCTTGGGTCATTCCTGCTGTCTGGTAAGACTCCCCTCAGCTCCAAGATGAAAGTACAGTGGAGAGTCCCATCCCCCAACTCTCAAGGGCTTTCACTTTCACTCACAGGATTTAGGGGAAACTGGAAGTGCAGCTCACCAAAAAAAAAAGCAGGGGCCCTTTCCTGGGTCACATCTTGAGTCAAGGTCTTGCTATTTCCCCAAGTGTCTATCCTGCTGTTCTTCCTAAGCTACAGTCCATCCCCCTGAAGTCACATCTCAATAAAAGTCTCCTGGAAATGGATTTAGAAAGTGCATCATGAGTTAATATTTGAGCTCGAATTCCAAGTGAATTTATAATCTACACTTTTGGTGATCATCTACTCCAGTGATTCTCAACAAAGGAAGTTTGTTCACTCCCTGTCCCCAAGGAACATTTGGGAATGTCTGGAGGCATTTTTGGTTGTCACAACTGGTGGTGGTAGGGGGCTGCTACCATCAACTAGTGGAAGACGCCACGGATGCTGTTAAATATCCTATAATGCACAAGAAAGGGCCCACAACAAAGAGCTCTCCAACACAAAGTGTCCATGGTTTCCAGGTTGAGAAAACCTAATTTACTCTTTACTACCCAGGCTGGAAAAATCACAGGTCATTGGCTTTCTTGACATGACTCTTAGTTCCACAGGTTTCTCTAACAGAGGTGAGCTTCCTTGATACATTGATAAGCCAGTTACTACATTTGGACCTGGGCACAGAATGCTGGAGATGGAACCAGAAGTCCTGTGACTGAGTCAGGGATCCTGCCCTTTCAGAACATTTGGCTCATGATCTGAATTCTAGTTCCTGTGACACTCATACATGCATTCTACAGCAGTCCAATCCCTTAGGACAGCAAACTTATAGATGGCATGGATGACAAAGGCTCCTGTATATTTTATTATGGCATTGTTATTATTTTTCATTAAGTAATACTAAAAAAAAAATCTGCCTATAGTCAAACATACATTCAGCCAACAAATATTTATTGTGTGCCCAGTAAGTCCAGGCACTACGCTTTATGCTAGATGGATGGCAGCTCTCTGAAGCCAGAGAACATAGACCACAATGCTTACAGTGGGAGGTCTTTATCAGGTGGGAATGACGGGGAAGGTCTTGTTAAAATGTAGAAGCCTGGGCTTCTCTCCAGAGTTTCTTATTTTGTAAAGAGGATGCCTAGAAATGTGTATTTTTAGCCAGCACTTGTGGAGACTAATGCAGGCTATCCATGGGACCACTCTTTAAGAAATATAGGTAAAAAGAATTATGAAATCCACCCAAACTAATCCCAGGCCTGAGTTGAGACGTTAAGTTCTAATGTGGTAATTTCCTAGATTGCTGAAAAAAATCTCTTAACTATTAATTGTCTCAAGTTTCCCATTTTTAAACCAAAGGAGAGGAGGACCCTAATACGTGTTCAAACACAAATGGTGAGAGGGCAGAATGACCTTATGTAACCAGAAGCAGAACACTTTCAAAGGAACAGAACCATGGAAGTTTTACATCTAAAAAAATACAATTTTATGACCTAGATTGAGCATTAACCAAGCACATTTGTATCAATGGTAGTTAGAAGAAAAATCTCTCACTTACATAAGAGGTATAAACAGTACCTTTTTTCTAAACTGACCTCAGCACACAAAGATTTTTAGCTTGATTAGAAAACACTCATCCCCTTTTGACCAAGGTAAATGGCTTCTCTTATTACTCTCAGTTTTCTTTCAAATTCTTTCTCAGACCTACATCATTAACACTCCATGTATGTAACTTTTCAATGGAGCACTTTATTTTAGTAGCATACTAAACACCATTAGAAGTTCAAATCTATACCTTGTTCCAAACAAAACTCCTCCAAGCGGTTAGAAACACCTTAATATTTTCCTATGCCTAGTATCAAGAAAGTTATATCATATATGGCCAGAGTATATAAATAAAGGTAATAGCTTTCAGCCCAAATGCTCTACTCTAAATTACTGTGATCAATTTAATACTAGAAGAAATCTACATAAGGAACCTCATAATAACAATTATATAACAGATGAAACTTAACGTATCACCATAATTATTAGAAGGAGAGCTATGGATTAAAGGTCAGAATATCTCAGAAAATATACCAGCCACCCTTAAGATAATAAAAATATATCTCTCTTAAGAGAATAAAAATATATCTCCTTTCCCACTCTTCCATCTAAGAATTCTCTTCCATTCTGTTCCTTTGAAATTGTCTTTACTATACCTTCAAATATCTCTATGTTTCTATCTTGCTGTTGCTGTCTACCACAAAGCAGGTCACTTTGTGCTCCTGTTGAAAACCATTCAAAATATGAATGAGTTACCAAACAGGAGAAAGTGACTCTTCCTTGATATGTGATGAAAAATTCAGTTTTATGTGTGATCTGTAGCCTTAGACTATCTGAAGTACCCCAGACCCCACACATCAAGGAACTCCATTCCGTTGCTCCCTCCAAATGGAAGAGAACCCCTTCCCAGCACTTTGGAACTTTGAGCCAACACATCCATTTGAATGCAAATTCTCCCCCAAAGATTTGCAGTGAGATCCATTTTAAAGTAGACTGTGTTCCCTGCAGACCAACATGCAAATGGTGGGCACTCAAGTATAAGAACCACGGAGGTGACAAAAAGACGCTGACCATACCTATTTTCGCAGCCTCTACTTTCAGGTTGAAATCCCAGTTCCTTGGCAACTTTAGGGACATTTTTCTTCTGGCTTGGGTGAGTCGTTGGTGAAGCAGCAAGTCTGTCACAGTTTGCGCCCTTCTTGCCTGTTTGATCTTTCCCTCTGCTTCTGTGTCTGTTTTTGTTCCCCCTTGTGATTGCTTCACAAGCAATCTTAGGTTTGAGGTTGATTTGCTAACGTGTCTCCTTACTTTCAGACGAAATGTCCATCCATCTGTCACTTGGGCATGGCACTCAAACTCCTCCAGCCCCTCACACTCAGTCCCACAGGGACTGGCACCCTGCTTTTCTTGCTTTTAGTTTTACCAGAAATATCCCAGTTGACACTTCCCTGTGTGCCATGGGAAGTAAGCTCCTATTCGAAAGAATCTCAGGCCTCACTGAGGCGAGGCGGTGATAAACAACTGCTGCCTCTCAGCTTTTTTTTTTTTTAACTGTCTGCTTCCTTGCATTTGAGGAAGTGGGTGGCTGTTCACTGAAGATGATGCATTCTGGGCACTTTTGGTTGAGAAAATCGTTTTTGGAAATGCTCATAAAACTAGAGTGAGTGCTTTGTTATAAAATGCTGTTTTTAATAAAAAAGAAGAAGAAAATGTTAAGATTTATCATATGTCTCAACTCTGAGCGCTCCTTTTCACCTAATGGATCAAGCATCCAAAACTGGTCAGAAAGACAGCCAGCATCCCCCCGAAGTTACCTTCTTTTAAATTTTCCCTGCTCTTACAGCAGAAGGACTCTTTCAGAAAGGACTTTTTCTGCTGTAAGAGCAAGTTCTCCAACTGCTCAGGATAAAGATTGCAAGTGATCTCAGCCTGATGTAGGGAGGGTTGTATTTAACTAATACATCAACTTTAGCTGGGTAGACCCACTCACATGTCATAAGGTTTCTTTGGCATTTTGCAAAGGGCGTGGGCTTTAGAGTCAGACCAAAATCAGTTCTTCCATTTCCTAGTTCTAGAATTTTTAACACACAACTGAATCTTTCCAGACCTTAATGTCCTCATCAGTAAATGGGGTCAATAGTAACCATGACTCAGAGTTTTTGCAAAGGAATCTTGTACAGAGCTTGACACACAGTGGTTGCACCACAAACATTAATTCAACATTAATCCTATTTAGTTCATTTCTGTGACAGGTTTTCATATGTTTAACTGGGTCAGCTTAACCTAGTGATTAAGTTTTGGGGCCCTAGAACCAGATTGCCTGTGTTCAAATTCTGACTTTCTTGCTGTGTGAATTTGGACAAATTTCTTGACCACTCTATGTATTACTTCTCATCTGTAAATGGGGCAAATGATAGGGCCTATGTCATAGAACTGTCGTGAGGCTTTGGTAGCTAGCAGGTAAAAAGCGCTCAGAACTCTTGTTGCTAGCCAGCATGTAAACTGTACACCCTTGGTCCATTCACTCTCAACTCTCCTGAACGGCTCTGTTCTTCACTTCCCACCACCATCCCTCACATACCTGTCCACTCTCTGTTGATAACTTGGCTTCCTGTTTTGGGGGGAAATTGATGCAATTGGAAGAGCATGTTCCCCGTCTCTCCTCATGCTATCTGCCCACCTACCTGCATGCAAGCCATACCTTTGAACTTCTCCCTGGTACAATGGATGAACTGGCTGTCATCATTCCCCCATGTCTAGCACATCATCAATTTCTTCTCTCTCCTGGATTTACCCATCAGCATTCAACCATACTAATTTTTATCCCATATTTTAAAAAACATTCTCCTGATGCCACCTCCCCCTCAGGCTACAGTCTCATTTTTCTCCTTTTCTGAGCAAAGCCTTCATAAGAATTATCTACACTTGCCTGTGTCTCCTGAATCCCTTCTGTTGATGTTATGTACCTATGACTCCACAGAATCTATTCTCATCAAGGATACTGAGGACCTCCCTGTCACTAAACCCATGGTGACTGTTCCCTTGTCATCTACTGGCCTATCGGCAGTGTCAGACACAATTGATGGCTCTCTCCAACTCTGAGCCCTCGTTCCATGTGGCTCCTCGGACCTATGACTAGCCTGGTGTCTGTCTGCTTTTCTGGTTGCTCTGTGTCTATCTTCTTGCTGATTCCTTCTCAGCTCTCCGACCTCTAAATATTGGAGGAAACCGGGACTGCCTGTGGACTTCCTTTCTATCCATACCCAACTTCAGTGAGATCATCTGTCTTAAGGCTTTAAATGTATCTGCAGATGACTCCAATGTATGTTTCCAGCCCAGACCACCTTCTGAACTCACGTTCTCTGCTTAGATCTCTAATAGCCATCTCAAATTAAATGTGTCCAAAACTTACATTCAGGGGACCAGGCTAAAGGAACAGTGGTGACCTAGGGTATATTCTTCTCTACAGGGAGGAAAGGAACATGAGAGGGAAGGACCACATAAGTGTATTAAAGCCTCTGTGCACATCCTGTCTACTTACAATCCATTGGCCATCACAGGTCACATGGCCAAACTCACAGTCAGTGAAACTGTAAGTACACCCAGGCCTAAGGGGGAGGGGGAAGGGAGAAGGGTTGAAATGTTTGCCAATCAAGACTCGAGACCATCACACCAACCCGGTTTACCGATCTGGTTTACCCTTTGTCTTCCCATAGATGCTGGTTTCACCTGAACTTGACTTAGCCAGTTGCATTCTTTGGAGCTTACACTACCGCCTGCCCCACCCAAACACCACTGCTGTCCTTTTCTATCCTGACTGTGGGGCCATCCTGAGCTCCAGCCCAGCTGCCTCTCCACAGAGAGCTTGACACTATTCAAAGTTTCAGGTCTGGGATAGTTAACTCAGGAACTCTGAAAATACTTTGAAGCTGTCATTAAGAAACACACAGGGAACTTCCTTTACTCTTTAGGGTAGGTTCCTGTGAGTCTTGGAAAAACTCATGATCCTTGGAGGAAGTTGATTGTGCATGTGCAGAAAGGCATTCAGATGAAAAGCACCCCCCAGAAAGGCCCAATACAGCAGCCTTTTCCCCAGAGGTCCCTCTCTGGGTCAGTCAATTGCCCAGTACTGCTGTTCCCTCTCCCCTTTCATCATGAGATGAAGAACCAGATGTCTTGTCTGGTCCCAAAGTTTGAATTAGCGTCTGTAAAAGCAAAATTTCATTCATCTGATTACTTATTGAATGCTAACCACTTATTAAGGACTAAATTTTTTGCTGGACATTGGAGGAGTGTTCACGAGCAAACAGACTCAGTTACTCTCCCCTACTCCACCCCTACTGCCCTGTGCCCCCTACTGTCTATTGAAGAGAAGAACAAGTAAGTGAATAATCAAATACAATGTGAGAAAGGTTATCTGGAGGAAGCGTAGGGAGCTATGAGGATGCATATGGGAGAGGCCTAATTAGGACTTGGGAAGTAAGGGAAGGCTTCCTAGAAGTGTCGTTTAAATTAAGATTTGATTAATAAGTTAGGGAGGGAAGAGAGTTGGAAAAAATGATTCCATACAAAGCAAGCAGCATGCACGAGGCACAGAGGCAAGAAAAAACTTTTCAGATTGCTCCTGAGAAAGATGAAATAGGTGGGGTAGAGGATGAAATGGGGGGAATAGAGGGCTGGAAAGACAGGTTGGGGCTGAGGGGGCTGCAACATACAGCCCCTTTACTCTGGTCAAGAGTTTTGTTGTTGTTGTTTTTAAGTCTAGATCTTACTCTATCACCCAGGCTGGAGTATAGTGGCACAATCACAGCTCACCACAGCTTCAAACTCCTGGGCTCAAGCATCCCGCCTCAGACTCCCAAGAAGCTGGGATTACAGGTGCACATCACCATGCCCAGATAATTTTTGGATTTTTTTTAGGAGATAAGGTATAACTATGTCTCAAATTCCTGGGCTTGAGCAGTCCTTCTACTTCAGCCTCCCTGACTGCTGGGATCACAGAAGTGAGCAATGGCACCTAGCCTGGTTAAGAGTTTTGACTCTACCCTGTGAGAAACAGAAGTCATTGAGGGGTTTCTAGCAGGGTAGGGGTGAGGAGGCTGTGGCAGATGATCAAGTGAAAGTGAGAGTGAGGGAGAGAGGTCAGCAGCAGAAGAAAGAAGGGAACACAACCCGAGAGCCATGTAAATGATAGAATTGATAGCCCCAAGGGAATGAGATACCCACAATCCCGGCTCCAGTCACTGGAGTGGGATAGGCTCCAATCACAGAGATGGGACATACACAAAAAGAACTAAGATTGGTAACGAGGGTTGAAGAGTCGAGGTATCCTCCGGAGAAAATGATGGGCTCAGTTTGGAGTATGTTGCATTTGGGGACTGATGGGGCACCTGAGTACAGATCTTCTGCAAGTTTGTGAGCCTAGAGCTCAGCCAGATTCATTCATTCATTCACTCGTTTACTCCATAAGCATTTATTCAGGACTGTGGAGTAAACAAGAACGATTAAGACCTGGGCCTAATCCTCAAATGACTCTTGAGAGAGAAGGGCAAACATAGCAGCAGTGCCATGCAAGGTTCAAAACAGTGCTTGCACAGAGTAGAGTGGGAGCAGGAAGTGGTTAGCTCTGCTTGGGTGGTTTCCCAGGAAAGGTGACCCTTTCATGAGAGTGTAGTCAGGAAGCAAGTGGGGGAGTGGAAGGACATTCCTGGCAAATGAAACAGCACATAGCTGTTAAAACATAAATACAGCCCCCATTTAGGGAAGTATGAGAAATGGCGGACGGCACCCAACGAAACTCCATACTCATTAGCAGAAGTTTCAGAGGCCACTGGGGCCAGGGCCTGATGCGCTCGCTAAGGAACTGGACTCTACCCTGAGGTGACAGTCATTGGAGACCTTTTTAAACATTTCTGTCACTGTCAGCTTTACCATGACAGAAGTCTATGCATGATCTCTGTAAAAGTTTCTAAAAAGCATAAAGAAAACAAAAACCACTGTTATCATTTAATGTGTAGACGATCTTTTCCCATTCTTGGCTTCCAATTTCTCTCTCATTCTTTCTACTTATGTGTATATGTAGTGTATGCATATATGTATTTTAAATTTTAATCAGTAGTGTATATGTTGTTTTATAAACTATTTTCCCTTGACAAAAAAGTAAAGTTATCTGTCATTAACCATCTTATCAAAGCATCACTACTAGTGGTCTCATAGTTTTTTATTATATGGTAAGAGCAAGATTTACTTTTTAAAAAACCCCTATGTTATTGAGCATTTGAGAGGTATATAAATTTTCGTAATATTCTTATAGCTAAATATCTTAATAAATTAATTTTCCCCTTCAGGAGGTATGCTTAGAGGTAAAATGCTGGGAAGCTGGATAAGAATATGTTAAGACTTAGCCAGCCACGGCAGCTTATGCTTGCAATCCTAGCACTTTGGGAGCCAAGATGAAAGGATCACTCGAAGTCAGGCATTCAAGACCAACCTGGGAACATAGCAAGACCGTCTCTCTTCAAAACTATTTTTTAAAATTTACAGGATTTGGGAAGCTGAGACAGGAGGATGACTTGAGACCAAGAGCTGAAGGCTGCAGTGAGCTATGCTTGTCCCACTGCAATCCAGCCCAGTGACAGAGTAAAATCCTGTCTCAAAAAAAAAAAGTTAACACTTGATGTTTATTTCCAAATTGCCTTCTGGAATCATATACTGTAATATGTAGTCTTTTGTGACTGACTTCTTTTGCTTAGCATAATGTTATGAAGGTTCACTCATATTGTACCATGTATCAAAACTTTATTTTTTTATGGCTAAATAATATTGTATTGTATGGATATACCACATTTTGTTTATCTCTTCATCAGTTGGTGGACATTTGAGTTGTTTCCACCTTTGGGCTATTGTAAATAAAGATGCTCTGAACATTCATGCACAAGTCTTTGTGTAAACATACGTTTTCATTTCTCTTGGGTATGGGCCCAGCAGTGGAATTTCTGGGTAATATGGTGACTCTATGTTTAAACTTTTGAGGAACTGCCAGAATGTTTTCCAAAGTACTGCACCATTTTACATTTCCACCAGAAATGTATGAAGGTTCCATTTTTTCCACATCCTAGTCAGCACTTTTTATCATCTGTCCTTTTTATTTTAGCCTTCCTAGTGGGAATAGAATGTTCTCATTGCAGTTTTGATTTGTATTTCCCTGAAGGCTAATGATGTTAAGCATCTTTTTCTTTTCTTTTCCTTTCCTTTCTCTCCCCTCTCTCCCTCCCTCCATTCCTCCCTTCCTTCCTTTCCTCCATCCTCCTCCCTCCCTCCCTTCCTCCCTGCCCCCTTTCTTTCCTTCTTTCTTTTTTCCTTCTTTCTTTCTTTCTTTCTGTCTTTCTTTCTTTCTTTCTTTCTTTCTTTCTTCCTTTCTTTCTTTCTTTCTCTCTCTCTCTCTTTCTTTCTTTCTTTTGAGTTGAGGTAGCCCTCTGTTGCCCAGGCTAGAATGCAATGGCACAAACATGGCTCACTGCAGCCTTGACCCCCTAGGCTCAAGTGATCCTTCTTCCTGAAATTCCTGAGTAGCGAGGACAACAGGCATGTGCCACCACATCCAGCTGATATTTTTATTTTTTGGAGAGATGAGGTCTCGCTATGCTACCTAAGCTGGTCTCGATCTCCTTGGCTCAAGCAGTCCTCCTGCCTTAGTGTCCCAAAGTGTTGGAATTACAGGCATGAGCCACCATACTCGGTCTTGAACACCTTTTCCTGTGTTTATGACTGGTCTGATTTTCCAAGGCATAAGTCCTGCTTTGTGAAATATCTAAAGATATAGAGTCACACTGAACATGTCATTTCCTCAAGATCATATCCAGCTAAAGCTCAAGTCTCCAACTATTACTTAAATTTGACTTTTTTTATTTTATTTCTTTTGAGTCCTTTTGTAGGAGAAGATGATGTACAGCGTTCTCAATAATCTTTTTGTTTTCCACAGTCTTTTTACTGTGTACTTCTGCTCCACTGACGTGTCATCTTCTCCAACCCTCTTCCTGGTTCACATCTTTTGGGGAGTGATTGGATCTGCTGAGGAGAGTCACTTGTCACCATACCTGTCCCTCTCCTTCCCCATCACACATTCCAGGTTGTGGATGTCACCATCATCCTCATCACGATGACTGTTGTAGTTGTTGCTTCCTTTAGGGATTTGAAATGATGCCTAGGGAGGGGATAGAGGGATAATACTTCAGCTGCTACATAGGTAAACATCAAAGAAGTGGATGGCTTGAGAAGGGGAGTTCAGTTTTCTGGATTCAGCACAGTTTGGATCTTAGAGTGAAGAACAGACTTTAGAGGAGTAAGAATGAAAGAGTCCACCTTTGTCAGGAGGTCTCTGCTTATGGAACAAAGCCAGAGAAGGTGCCCTCGGAACCCAGGCCTGAGTACTAGGACAATGCCTTGTTAATCAGCAAGTAGAAGTTCATGAGAAGCTGACCCTCTCAGACAGGTCAAGTGCCCTAAATTGGCCAAAACTTTTATACTCCTGTGAGACAATGCCAGGTACCACTGTAGACATACTTGCACTGTTGGTTTCCTTATAATAGATTTAGGAAGAAAAAGGGAATACTTTGTACCCACATCTCATCCAAAATTGGGGAGAAAATGGTCAAGCAGATTGGAAGGAAGCACATTTCTTTGTGACCATGAGTCAACCAGTTTTACTTGCTTGCATTTCCCACCCGGTTCCTGCAGGCGTTTGAATGTGAGCCCTGTGTTGGGGTGCACTCTAGCCAGCAGTCACACTCTTACTGATGCTAAGTGCACAAGACTATCAGCCACATTTTGTGATCTTGAATGACAGATTCTCCAGCGTGTGTGTCTTGGAATGTGGCATCTGGAGACATTAAAAATAAAAAGATCTTTTTCATTTGGATTTTAATAGTCTATATCTTTTAAAAAGCTCGATTTAGAAGGGACAAGTTCAAGGCTTTATTCCCTTTTCCTTGGCCATGTGAGAAAAACGGAAAGGGGGAAAAAACCCCAGCAGAGGAAGAGACTTTTGTCTTCTGAACACTCAATGTGAACTCAGGGGATCAGGTCCAGGCTTCTTGGCTCAAATCACAGTCTTGTTCCTCCTGGCACTGAGCAGTGAATTGGAGGTGCGCGATCTTATCATTGACCTCACCTCTGCCAAGGTCCCTGGCATTAGATCTTATATCTGGTTACAGTTTGATAGTCTATTAACGTTTTACTTTTTTCTAACTGTCCCATGGTCAAAGAAAAAAAGAGTATATCTGAAGACCTGAAGGCCAAGACTGGCATTGTTGCTGCTAAAGCTGCTGGAAGAAAGCTGTTCTGTGGATTATGGGGTTAGGAAGACAAAAGTCTACTCAAATGGGAAGTTTGTTACCAAGGGATTATAAACAGATCCCAACGTTTTCAAATAAGAGCACAAAGAGCAAATCGGAGGGAAATACCCCTCACACAACATCTCCTTTTGGCCATTGTTATGGGTTACATTATATTAGGTTGAACCACATGAAGCTGCCAAAACAATTTCATGTGGCTCCATGTAATAGGACCACTCTGCTCCTTGCCATTCATTCATTCATCAAATGTCAAAAGAATTGTTCACCAATTAGGTACCAGGCACTCTTCTAGGAGTCAGCAGTCAACGGCAAGACAGTCAAAAATGTTTGCTTTTGTGAAGTGTATTCTAGTGAGAACAGACAGATGATAAACAAATATTAAGTAAATATAATATTTTGGATGGTGGTGAGTGCTGTAAAGAAAATGAAAAAGTCTTTGGGAAGCCAAGGCAAGAGAACTACTTGAGTCTAGGAGTTCAAGATCAGCCTGGACAGGATAGCAAGACCTCATCTCTACAAAAAATCAAAAAGTTACCTGTGCGTGGTTGTGTGCCCCTGTAGTTCCAGCTACTTGGGAAGCTGAAGGTGAAGGATCACCTGAGCCCAGAAGGTCAAGGCTGTGGTGATCCATGATCATGCCACTGCTGGGCTCCAGAGATCCTTCTGCCTCAGCCTTCCAAATAGCTGAAACTACAGGCATGCACTACCATGCCCAGCTAATTTTTTATTTATTACAGAGATGAGGTCTCGCCAAGTTCCCCAGGCGATTCTCGAACCCGGCGGGCTCAGGCAATCCACTAACCTCAGCCTCCCAAAGCGCTGGGACTACAGGCTGAGCCACCGAGCCCGGTCTATTTATACTTTTAAAAGATCACTATCACTTCTGTGTTGAGAATAGATGGAGGGTGGGCAGGGCAAGAGCAGAAGCAGAGACATTGGCGCTCACTGCCACCAATCTGGTGAGTGAGAATGGTGGGTATGGATCAGCGTGGCCTGGCCAACACACAGTTGATACACTGCACAAGGCACCAGCCTCAAGGGTAGGTAGGGCTGGAATCTAGCCAGGGCACCAAGCATGAGCCCAGAGCCTAAGTGTGGAATTGCATCCATCCAAAGGGAAGGCACCATCTCTGCACAGAGATTCTGCCCACCCACTAAGTCATGAGAGTGGTGTTTTTCTAAATTTTGCAAAAGCAACACCATATGAACCAGCAATGGCTCTGGTGGTAGCCAGGGAAGTGGTGAGAAGTGCTGAGACTCCAAATATATCCTGGATTGATCCTGTAAACTCTGCCAACAGGTTGGATGAGGGATGTGAGAGAAAGAGGAGAATCGAAGAAAATGACACGGTCATGGCCTGAGAAAACAGAACAGTGAGGGTCTCATTTGCTGAGATGGGAAAGACAGGGAAGAAGTAGCCTGGGGAGATCGGTCCCATAATAAGCTAAAAATGCCCAGTAAACATCCACATGGAGATGGTACAGTATGCAATTGGATCTGAGTCTGGTGTTTAGGGCTGAGATTCATCAGATGCACAATTAAATACTGTTGAGAGACTTCTTTGACTTAAACATCTTTTGTCACCCAGAGTGGCTCAGGAAGAACATCAGCAAGTGAAACTTGTAACAACCTGAAGGTCACCAGGTTCCCACGGCCCTCATTCCCTCAACATCCTGCAGAGATTATGCACTTTGAGCTTGCCCCCTGAGAAGGTAGACTGCCATTGCAAAAGGGACCAGCATGAGAGAGGCTTTGTTAAAAAAAAAAAAAGCATTATAGGTTCAGGTTCAGATATCAAGCAGTCTAAGCTTAGAGGCTAGGTGTTCAGAGGATTGGGAGGACACGTCAGCTCCCTAACACCTGTAGAGCCCAGGGTGAAGTTGAGTCCAGGAGGGACCCAGACTTTTCCCACTTGAAGAAAGGAAGTCAAAGCCATCCCTCCAGGCCAGCCAGAGAGTTACTGGGTCCTCATCTGACAGTCCTGTCACCTGCATGGTTCTGTTCTCTGGCCCCAGTGGCTCATCAATCAAAGCCATGGCCCTGCCATATCTGGATTAAAAAGAGAGAGATTATTTACCCCTAACCCACCCACTTTCCAGTGTCAAGTATATCCATATCCAACCAGTTGGTGTCTATCCTCCTTCTTCTAAAATGAGACAACTTATTTACTCTTCCCTTTGGGTCAATATACTTTTTGGAGATGTGAGACTTGCCATCAGAGATGACCTCCAGGGCCCAGGCAGTGTGTTAATAAAAACACTCAGGGCACATTCGTATGTCCAATTTGTGTCTACCCCAAACTGACTGGCTATAGCAGTGATAGTGCCTTCTCCCTCTCCCCGCCCCCAAGGCATAGGGTCCCAGCGACCTGTAGCAGAGGGTACAGCTGTGGACACTAACACCAGGAGAGGAGGTCAGAGCAATTTGCAGGATGACCCGGCCCATCAAGTCCAGTGAGTAAGGAGATGGAGGGATAGTTTCTTCTGTTCCCCCATCCCTCCAGTCCCAAGGGTCCAAGAATCTCCCCGCAGCAGAGAAGTCCCTCAGGGACCCTTCCTTACCAGCATTTCACACGCACTCAAAGATGCCAAGCGTCAGTGCCCCTTTCTTTCTCCTCCAACTACTCTGAATCCAGCAGGCTTGTTGTTAAACCCTAAAGGGAATCTGAGGGCAAGAAAAGAGCCCTTTTTGCCTTTCTTCCTCCTTGACCACGTTCTGGATGGCCACCTTCCTTTTAATAACTGCCCCAAGTCTTTATCTGTCCCCTCTTACTCTGTCCCAACGATTACACATGGCTTCATGAGGGTTTCTAGTAAAAGTAGCACATTCCTACAATTTTCAAAGGCCCTTTCAAGTCTTGAGTAGTTCACTGGTATTCTGCTTTGCAGCTGGTCCCCAAAATAGTCCTACTAGCCTGGCAGGCTACCCCAGGAGCCCCATGTGGGGAGTCTACCAGAATGCTCCTCTCATTGGATAACAACTTTTCATCCCTCACCTTGGCTCCTTTGAGTCTTTTTCGCTATTAACCAGCAACCACGGTGCAAGTTCCTGGTTGGTTTCCTGCAGGCTCTCTTAAGACCAGACTTTTTCCTCCTGGCCCTGTTCAGGCCAACCAAGCCAAGTGCCAAGTGCTAAGATGTAACCTCACATGCATTTGCCCTGGATTGTACTGAGCCTGGCTTTCTCTTTGGGGCTTTCAGTATTTTCCCATAATTAAAGAATTAGGAACTCCCCTATTTCTTGTCCAATAAAAACACTGTTGCCTATCTAGCTTTAGATGACAGGCTTTCACAGCAGATCCTTCCTACCCACTTTTCCTTTTCTGAGTTTCCTCTACCATGTCTCTCCTAACTGTTTCCTAGGTGGAGACCCTAGGAGGTATATCCAACCTGCCTGGGATCTTACAGTTCATGCTAACAGAGTAGGCTGTGTCTAGGTGTCCGTGATCTTGGCAGGAGGGGTTCAACTTTGTATCCAAGGTCTCTAGGAAGTTACGTACCTCACACACATATGTAAACTTACTCATTGTGAAGAGAGTTCAAGACTAGGGCAAATGTGTCTGCTCCCTCCTGATCAGCCTGACTGGCTACCTCATTCTGCAATAAAGGACCCTGAATTAACCCACCACGGCCTGTCATGTGGCTAACTCCACTGCAAAGAGATTCTATCTAGAGATCCTTGAGGCATGGGCCTTAGGAAGCCCAGTTCTTGTTCCCTGGAAAGACTTAGGGTGCATCTATACAGTAACTGCTGAATTCTGGGGACTCATCTTTGGTCCCATTGTTTCCCTATCCCTTCACACTTGAGGAGAAACACAAGATTGAATGCAGCAGCCTCATGACCCAGTTCCCCTCTATGGGTAATCCACCCAGCCAGGGTTTATGAGGGACTCTCCTTCTTAAGGTTTTCTCCACCCACAGCTGAGTGGCTCCCAGACCTCCAGCTCTTCTTAGGGTCAATAATCTGCCCTCGCTACATTTTGTTGGCCACATTGTGGTCACCCTGGTTACTGATCTCCTAGACCTTCTATCACCCTTGGGATAAGGAGAGATATCCCCCACCCTGATGGGCCTTGTGGACCCCTCCTGCATGCCTGGTTGAGCAGCATTTATTGCACATCAACACACTCTGCAATGGAAAATACTGACACCATCATTTATACAGATTGGAACCAGGGAAGAAGTGTCAGCAAATACCTGCAGTCCCCATTCTTTCAGCTAAGAGTGTGGGACTGTGCTCCACAGGAGAAACCACTTCTGAGAAAAAGCATTTGAAACGGAGAAGCCCAAGAAGGCTTTGGAGGCAGCAGCCATTACATGGTACCTACAACTGACCACAAAGGCTGCAGGGCCCAGTACAGTAATGAAACCACCACCAAGGACTGGGAAACCCAACAGGTGATCTATTTGACATCAAGCTATGAATGCTGGAGAAGACAATTATTTCTATTGATAAAATTATGAGTTCTGAAGAGACTTAAACCTCCATTTTGCATGACTTATTAAGAAAGTACGTGGTATGGCTAACAAGTTAAAATGTTCTACATCTGCTCCACCCAGGAAACAAGAGAGCTGTCCTTTCTTTTCTAAAAGTCCTATCAGGCTGCTAAGCCAACTCCGGACAGTTGGGGAGGGGCATGTAAAGGAGTGAGGGAGGACACTGTCTGTCCACAAAGCACTGCAGTGCTAAGATGCTGAGGGTGGTGACTAATTCTGGACCACAAACCATTGTTGTGGTTTAAAGAGCCCCTCCTTGCCTGCCCAGTGGCCCAGCATGTATGCAAACAATGGCACACCCAATTTGATCAGCTTGGTACATGGGGTGGGAGGAAGTGGTGTCATGGGAAGGGGCAGGTTGGAAGGGAGAGTTATAATACCGACACTCAGAGAAGGGAAAGGGATCTACGTTGCAGAAAGGCAAACTTGTAATCTCCTGTCTACCTGGGACTTCACTGAGAGGAAATCTAAAGCAACAACAGAAGAACTATATTTTTATGCCAAACTTATACTGCTCTGTCAGCCACCTCTACCCTCCTGAGGTCATGAGATGCTCAGCAGGGTGCAATCAGAACAGGAAGTGACAAAGGCAACTGACTTGCTGCTGAGAGGAAAGTCACAGTTCACACTGAGTAATTACCAACAGAACACCAAAACCAGCTGGGGAAAGGGAGAAGTTAGCGGGAGCTTGTACATTCACTGTAAACTAAGTCCACATGTTGGCAAAAGAACACTGACTTTGAGAGCTACTTCAAATCCATTTCCTCCTCATGGCTCTCACAAAGATCTTATATATAAATAGGGTGAAATTAAGTCATCCCATTTTACAGAAAAGAGGTATGAATGGAGGGATAATTTGCTTATAGGTTAGGTCAGAAACCCATATGCTGTCCATGAGTTGCTGAAAACCTTAATGATCAGAAAATAAAATAAAGCATAAAATTCAAAATAAAACAAGGGATTAGTTTCTGATTGAGAGCTGTGATGGCAAAAAGAGGAAATGAATTAGGAGCAGTTTTACAAAAGGGGTCACTACGATTTATCTGTTATACAAAAAAGATCTGTTTTTGAAATTTGAAGTAGCCAGTTCAATGAAAACTTGTGCATATTTTTATTTCAGTTTATCTTATTTTGAGTCAGATCTCACTCTGTCACCCAGGCTGGAGTGCATTGGCATGCTCATGGCCACCACAGTCTTGACCTGCTGGGCTCAGGTGATTCTTCTGCCTCAGTCTTTCAAGTAGCTGGAACTACAGGCATGAACCACCACACCCAGCTAATTTTTTTATTTATTGTAGAGACGTGGTCTTGTCAAGTTGTCCAGACTGGTCTCAAACTCCTGTGCTCAGGCAATCCTCCTGCCTCCGCCCCCCAAAGTGCTAGGATTGCAGGCATGCGCCACCATGCCCAGCCTATATTTCTATTTGAAACATAACTATTTCCAATGTTAATCTAGAGTTGGTATTTGCTGAGTTGTCCCCAAGAAGCTTCTCATGTGGTTCCAGATGCATGGGGCAGGAAGAAAGCAATGAGGATTGTTAAGCCCTAATAAGGCTTTGGAACCTGGAGATGGCTTCAGGATTTCTGTATTCAGTCACATCTGTGAGCCCAGCAGGATTTCTATAAACATTTATTTTGGCCTTGAAAGATAACATTGGCCAAACAGAGGAGTCTATTGGGGTTACCTTCAAATGTCCAAAACCTGGGGTGGAAGGAGTATATCAGGAAATAGCCTACACGTTTTAAAAAGACACAGGTTTTGCCCACCTTGCTCTGGGGTGTTTGGGTCTAAGAGGTGGGGAGAAGGCTAAATACAGACTGTGACTCTCATGCACCCAGAACTTGTTCTTTCAGATGATACCAGCAACAAAGTGATTATGGCCACATAACTGAGAGAAATTTGGTCTTTGCACAGAGTGAAGTTTCCAAAGCAAGTATAGGAGCTACTTTTTTTAGAGACTTGAAATGTTTCCATATCTACGATCTCCGTTCCTTTCCAGCTTTATTCCTCTGCCCTATTAAACATTTGAGTCACACTTTCTCATGGAAGCTCTCTCAAGTGTGACATCTCTCAAGCCACCGTCTGCCAAGCGACAGAATTTCTGTCTCATTGCTGTGATTTTAAAGAAGAAGGCCTTCCTTATCTGGGGTGTGTGATTTTTTAAAAAAAGCCCTGATCAGTCAGCTGATAGTGCACAGGAAGTTGCTAGGGCTTTTCACTAAAACCATCCACTTGGTCTTTGCACAAAATTTAAAAGCTCCTTCTTAAAATAAGCATGGGCTTGTTCACTTGTCAGTGAGCATGACAGGTCACTGAGCAAACCTGGACAGTAGATGTCATTCTTGCTACGTTTAGGCATAAAACAGATAATTATAGTGGTGACATAAGCCAGGTACCAAGAGAAGCTCCAAAGGCCTGGACCCAGGAGAATCTGGGTGCTAATTCCTGCCCTGTCATTACTCACTCTGATTTTTGAACCCCAGACTTCTTATCTACAAGGATAGGATGATAATATCTACTGTGGGGTATTCTTGCAAGAATTCGGCTTCATGTATATGTGAAATCCCTGGGTCATAGCAGGTGCTTGTTAAATACTAGTGACAATAATTGTTAAATTACTTTGAAACAGTATCTGACAGCAAGGTTGTAGTAGGCCAAATAACGGCACTACCTGTGATATCCACATCTTACTCCCTAAGACTTGAGAATGTATTATTTCACATGTGCATAGCAGGAAAAAAAACCACTTTTTTTCCTCTATATTTTCAACACTTCACTTCTGGTCATCAAAATGTGTGGAGTCGTTTTTGTTTTTGTGACATTGACCAATTCCCTGACATCAGCTGGGTGTCCTATGATTCAATTCAGTTCTGACACTATCTACCTGGAGTTAACATCCAGTCCTACAGGTGAAGGGCTCAGTCTCACAAGTCTACTCTCACTTCAGACTCCAATAAGAAGTTCAAGGTTGTCACCTGTACTTCTGAGTGACTGGCTATAAGTTAGGGTTCCCATGACTCCCTCTTTGGTTTCATAAGTTACTAGAGCTCACAGAACTCAGGGTAACACAACTTATGTTTGCCAGTTTCTTATGTAATAAAGTATAGAAAGAGGCAGATAAGGTGAGGTCTAGAGTGTAGGAGTTTCTATCTCTGTGAGCTGGGGTGGACCACTCTTGGTGTGGATATGGTTACCAACCTGGAAGATTTCCAAAACTCATACTTTATGGATTTTTAAAGAGGTTTCATCATGAAGACATGATCAATTTTAACTCAATTTCCAGCTCTTCTCTCTTCCCCAGTGGATGGACCTGGGATTAAGTGTTCCAAGTTTAGTCTTTCTGGTGACCAGCCTCCATCCTGAAACTATCCAAGAACCCATCAAGAATTGCCTCACTGGAACAAAAAGGCGTTCCTATCACTCAGGAAATACCAAGAGATTTAGGAGCTGTGTGTCAGGAACCGGTGTCAAGACCAAATATTGGAACAAAAGACGTGGTTAGTGCCCTTATCACATAGGAACTTTCAAGGGTTTAGGAGCTCAGGAATCTGGGGTAAGAAATATATTTCTTCTCATTTTGCAATAGGTGAAGGAACTTTGAAGGTATGATTAAGTCAGGGATCTTAAGGACCTGGAGACACAGACACTATCCTGGATTATCTGAGTAAGCCCTAATTGTAATCATACTGGTCTTTATAAGAGGGTGGCAGGAGGAGATTTGAATATAACATAGTAGAAAATGTGAGTTCAGAGCAAAGGTCAGAAGGATGCGAGAAATGGACCACAATGCAGGGAATGCAGAAAGCCTCTAGAAGCTAGAAAAGATAAGGAAACAGATTCTCCCCTCACATCCTTCAAAAGGAACCAGCCCTGTTGACCACCTTGACCGATTTTGGACTTCTGATCTCCAGAACAATCAGAGACTAAATCTGTTGTTTTAAGCCACGGAATTTGTGATAATTTATTACAGCAGCAAGAGGAAACAAAGGTTGTAAAGTCTCTTTCCTTGAGTGGCCCATACACTAGTTCCAAAGGCAATTTTCAAATTTTCTTCCCCATTTTTTCAAAACAAGATTATCACATATTTATGACATAACTGCTTTGTACCAGGTTTAAAAGTAAGCAAGCCCACCAAAGAAGATGTGTTGATCAGAAAGGACAAAGGCCCAAAAGCATACCCTACATGAATGATTCTCAGACTTCCCTGTGCATTTAAATGACCTGGGTCTTGCAAAAATGAAGAATCTGATTCAGGAAGCCTGGACTCTAACCTAAGAGTGAGCATCTCTACACACCCTCAAATGATGTGATACTGCTGGTCTTTACAGTAGCCAGGCTCTAGAGGAAACTTTTGAGGGAACACATTTGATTGGCACAATCCTTCATAGAGATTGACAGGTGTCTAGTGTTGTCTGAGTACTCTCAGCTAAGAGCACACCATTCACAGCTACTCCCACCAAGTGAATTGTGTGGATAAACTCAGTGTATCCATTCCCCAGCTAATGTATCTCAAGGTAATACGAGTGGTACTTACTATTCTAATTACGTGGTGAAGCAGATTATTTAAACTAAAAAAATATTAGTGCAAAGGAAAAAAACAGAGCTCATTCTATGAAAAGTAAGTCAATAGCTTTGGAAAGAAACATTAAATGTATATTACTATAAAATATGTCCATTTACATGTGGGTTAGTGGACGAGGGATCACAAAACTCTCCATACTTGGAGTGCCCCAAAATGTGTCCTAGTCTTCATTCCCACTTTAAAGAAACCAAACTTTTCTGCAGTGCCTTATGGAAAAGGTTTATATAAGAAAAGCCATAGGAATATGCATCTGCTTTTTAAATTAGGATGTAAAACATCGAATGACTGCTGTCACTGAATGGTGGTATTGGTGTGCTTGTTCATAGTTCAGACCTTTGGTTTAACACATACAACACTACAGTTTTTACCAAACACCTTCGTCAAGCCTCAGCTCCACAAACCTGTCAGAGGCTGTGAATAATTTCTTGTCTTTTGCAGATGAAGAGTCTAAAGTTCCAAAAGAAAAAAGTGAGTTGACCCAGTTCTAGAGCCACTAAAAACCTCAGCATTCTAACCTTAGGCCAGATCACAATGCTTCTGCCAAACCTTACCCTTTAAAAAAGAGATCCCTGATTCAGATAGCATAGGATCTAAGGTTTAACATATATGGTCACATGCCACAAGATGACATTTCCCTCGATGATGCCCTCTATACAATGGTGGCTTCATAAGATTATAATACTGTATTTTTTCTATTCATATACACAAATACTCACCATTGTGTTATATAAGGGGGGGACCAAAAAAAAAAAAACTAATATTTTTTGTAAGACAGGTCCCTTGTAGTACAGTCTTCCCCTGCTAGGTAAGTGTTCTAGGAACCCATTGGCATCAGCGTACCAGCTAGTGTTGTGAGAGTCTGTGTTCAGCTTCAGTGAGTTTTTGTTTGTGTTAATTATTTCAGTGCAATTTGCCATTTCATGATGGGTGGCTTACACACACCCTGCCCATACCACGCTGAGTGTTCAGCAGTTTTTGACCAAAAATAACATGATCCCTGTGCCCCACCCTCCCTATTCACTTGATCTCAACCCAAGAATCTTTTTTTCTTTGTTTGTTTCCCTGGATGAAAAAAGGCCTCAAAAGGAAACATTTTGCCGATGTTGAAGAGGTAAAACAAAAAAACGGCAGAAGCACTAAAAGGCATCAAAACTGATGAGTTCAAAAACTGTTTTGAGCATTAGCAGATGGAAGAGTGACTCAGAACATGGCCCAGAGAAGGCTGCAACAGAGCAGGGAGTCAGAAAGGCCTTGGCCTCAGAAATGGCAGGTATGAGAATGACTGAACAACCACCCATGGAATCGTGGTAGAGTGAACTCATTCCCATACTCACCTACCCTCACCCAGGTAAAAATGGCTTATATGCCCCAGCCTATAGCCAGCGAGCTCTTCTTTGCAGTCATTTGTCTGTATGTCTGGGAGGACATACAGCTCCAGAATAGTACCTTCTCCAGGTACTTGACTGTTAAGTCAAACTCAATTGGTTTTTAATTTTTAAAAAAATGCGTATCATACAGCAAGAAGTCCACGGTAGGATGGCTTCCGGATGGGTACTTTCAGGGCTCTGGGATATTATTATGCATCAAGATTTTTCACCTTCCATTTCCTCCCACTCAGTGTGTCCACGCACTCAGTATGCCAGCAGCAGCTCCATGTCTCCCACCTAGACAGGAAAATATCCAGTGCAAGGACTGAGGGGAGTTCCTGTTCTTCCCAAGCACCTCTTTCAAGTGCAAAAACTCTTCCCAGAAGCCCCTAAAACAAGTTCCCATCTCCAGAACAGAGTCACATGCCCACCCCTAAGCCAATCATTGACAAGAAAACTGAGGGTTTTTTTGTTGGTGGTGGTGGCAGTGGTTGTTTTCTTAGAACAGTGTTTCTCAAACTTGAAAATGCATCACAATCGCCCGGAGAACTTGTTAAAACACCACATCAATTTCTGGGTGCCACCTTCAAAGGTTCTGATTCAGTAAGTCTGGGATGGGGCCTAAGACTTTGCATTTCTACTGAGTTTCTAAGAAGGTGCTAGTTTGAAAACCACTAAATTTGAGGAGGCACCCAACAGTGAAAGGGGCTATCCTCTTTCAGCATTTTACAAGTGGATCTAACCCGACTTCCTGCCCTCATGTTGCAAGTTGAGGCTTCCACTGCGCATGCCCCGCCCTCATGCCCAGGGCTAGTCATCCTTCCAAGTAAGGGAAGTTATGACTATAACCGTCAGAAGAACTAGAAGTGGAAATGTCCCAAAGTGGCTACCTCTGGAGAGCAGGTGGGAGAAAAGGAAGAAGAAGGCTACTAGTGACACATTTTATTAGTTATATGCCCAGCTGAACAGATTGGATTTTTCTTTTCTTCTACATTATTACTTTAATTAAAAAATTCTTTTGTTGCATTGCATGTTTTTTCTACTAAAGCATATTCTCTCAGCTTTTTTCCTTTCTTTAATCAGAAATTTCTATGTATCAAGATTAAAGTTGTGAGTAGAGCCTAATATAGGTGGGTATAGCTATTCTTTCAAGGATACCAATAATTGAGTTAAAGCCATCATAACAAGCTTGGCAAAATATTAGCCTATGGCTCCCACCAAAATTTATATTGGGAAAGGCACTCTTCCTCTTTGGAATAATATTTTAGGAGAGACCTAATGGGAAAGTTCACCTCCACTCCTCCCCAAGCCACCACCACGAGCACCATGAATGTCCATGAAGGTCAACATTTAGGCTCAAGAGAAAGGAGCTAAATGCTCATCAAATAAAGGGAGAGGCCATCGGGACTCCTCGGGAAATCCAGCAGAGAGCAGAGAAGGGAAGGAGAGAGAGAAATGGGTGCCATTTAGAAGATGGGGGCTGCATTCCATGTGGGTGATTTTGTTGTGGTAGAAACTAAAAAGGCCAAATTTATAGTTTGACATAGGATGACCCAGACAACCCAGGAGGAAGTGGAAGGCCAAGAAGGCGGAAGAGACTCTGAAAACTACATAAGGGGAGTCTGCACTAGGAGATGTAGCAAAGATCTTTGTTTTCCCCTTCTCAGGCCCTGTTATTAAAAAGTTGAAGGCAATTTTGCTTTCATCTCAAGGGTCAAGTCAGCCCCCAGCTGAGTCCCAGTTATATGAGAACTAGAAAAACCAGGTAGCAAATATTTCAGCCTTACGACATCACCAGATGCCTGAGGACCCTGACTTTCAGAGAAGGAGCTGTCACTCACCTGCTACAGAGACACATTCGTGGAGGGGGCTGGAAGAGAAGGTCCAGCAGTGTCCAGAGCTACTTAGACCAGAACTCACTGTAGACCAAAAACTGAGTGCATCCTTCAGATGGAACAATTCTGAGAGCTCCTGGGCTGGTATCTGTGGAAGAAACCAGAAAAGGCAAGTCTGACCTGTCTCAGGAGACTCTGTAATTAAACAAATAAGTAAATAAACAAAAACTCTATAGTTATTTTTAGCCTGACTCACTCCATAATCATTATTTCATTCACCATGTGAAGAATAGAGACTTCGATTCAAATGGAGACTTCAATTCAAATGATACTTATGTTTCATTTACTTCTGGTCATCATTGCCCACTAATATCCGGGAAATAATCTGAAGTTCTTCCATTAGTGCAAAATTATTGCTATTATTTCACTTGTTTGGTAACTTAATGGATTCTGTTCATCAATGCATTTCTTTTAGAATTCAAGTTTGTATTTTTTCAAAAAAAATCTTTTCCATTTCTCCTCACAATTGCAATGCTAGGCTGAGTTACCATTTTTTCCTTCCTTTCTATGGTCAATTATTTTCTCCATTTATACATTACCTATTAGGCATATTTGCTAACACAAAATCAACCTCATACTATCTGTTCCTGCTAATTGGCTGCTTCCTTTAGGAAGAACTTGTCATCAGACTCTTATAAAGCATCTCTCAGAAAGAGTAACACTATTACCTTAAAGAAAGCCATTCTTGGGCCAGGTGCCATGGCTCCCACTTTGGGAGGCCGAGGTGAGAGGATTGTCTGAGCCTGCAAGTTCGAGACAAGCCTAGGCAACTTGGTGAGACGGCATCTCTACAACAAATCAAAAAATTAGCTGGACATGGTGGCGCTTGTCTGTAGTTCCAGCTATTTGGAAGGTTGAGGCGGAAGGATTGCCTGAGCCCAGCAGGTCAAGGCTGCAGTGGCCGGGAGCGTGCCACTGCGACTCCAGCCTGGGTGGCAGAGTGAGACTACAACTCAAAAAGAAAGAAAGAAAGTCATTTTTTAACTTACTAGAACAAATAAAAAATTGAGGAAAAACGTATTAACCATTTAGTCTCATAATCCAAAATTAAATTGGATTCTGCTCTCTTTGTCTCCACCCCAAGGAAATTATTAGACAGCACAGATATCCACATTGGTTGGCCTGTGTTACATTTGTCTCCTAGCACTCAGGGACAAGGACCACATGGCTGGCTCAGGAAAGCAAAACGGGACTAAAATACCAGGCAAATTATGGGATATTCATATCTTTGCTTAATCTATTCCAAGATATAACCAGGTGTTGAAAAGTTGTTTTCCCACATCTGTAACCACTGGAAAATCTTGACTAGGGGAAAAACTCTTATTTCTTAGCTCCCTCTGCTGGCCTTTCAGAAAACCACTTGTCTCCTTACTACAGCATCTGAGTTTTGCATACACAGGACCATCTTCCTCTTCTGCTGGTAGGGAAGTCAGGTTCACATCAACCAGGAAAAGCAGGCCTTAGCTTCTCAAGGAAACCAGTGCTCCAGAAGTTGCCCTTCTTATAACACAGGGTCGAACCAGAGGTAAGGAAAGGGGTTTCTTTTTTTTTTTTGAGTTGGCGTCTCACTCCGTCGCCCAGACTGGAGTGCCATGGCCGCTCCCAGCCACCGCAGCCTCAACCTGCTGGACTCTGGCGATCCTTCCACCTCAGCCTTCCAAGTAGCTGGAACTACAGGCGCACACTACCACGCCTGGCTAATTTTTTTATTTATTGTAGAGACGAGGTCTTGCCAAGTTGCCCAGGCGGGTCTCGAACCCGCGGGCTTAGGCAATCCACTCACCTCAGCCTCCCAAAGCTCGGGATTACAGGCTGAGACACCGAGCCCGGCAGGAAAGGGGTTTCAATCCCCAAATGTTTAGGGTTAGGTGGCAATGAATGCTAATTCATTGTCTCGTCATCTTCATTTTGGATTTTAGCGTTACCTTGCCTGGTTTTCTACAATCATTCATTCAACAAGATCTATGAAGTATTTCTATGTTCTAGGCACTATTTTCAATGTTGGGGACAGAGCAATGAACAAATTCACCACCTTTGTTAAGCTAGCATTCCTTAGGGGAATATATAGTATAATTCACATAAGGAAGTTTTACCTGAGAAAGACAATAACGGCTGCATGTTGTGGAAAGGCCTCTAGGTGGAGGCTGATGAGAAGACCCCAAAGAACTGATGTGAAGAAAGAAGCAATGTGAAAATATGTAAGAATTCAAACAGAAAACAGCATATATGAAGACCCTGAGGTCTTTATCAAACACCTCGGTTTCAATCACTGTACTAGATGGTAGATATAGAATGGTAGACAACATGGGTACGAACTTCCATTGTCATGACATTTATAAAATATGCGGGAGGAGTCCCACAGGGTGATCTGAGAGGTCAATCGTGAAGATTGGAGGGAAACTGACTTAGTCAAAATGGTCAGGAAATGCTTCTTGAAAGAACTGACACTCACCTGGAAGGGGACATTAGCAAGGAAGCTGTTATGGTGGCTAAGAGAATGTTCCTGGAAAAGTAAAGTGTATTCTCAAAGTCCTTGGAAAAGCAGTTGGTGTCTTCCAGGAAAAGAGAAAAAGACCAGAAATGCTAGAACCCAGTTGGCTGGAGTTGCGTTTGGAGAGATGGGCAAATGTCAGACCATTTGAGGTTTTCTGGGTAATTAGAAGTTCCAAGGCTATTTAAAGTGCATTTGGTAACCATGAGGGTATTTAAGTAGAGAGTAACATTACCTGATTTGCATGTTCAAAAAATTACCCTGGCTGCTGTGAAGGGAATAAATTGAAAGAAGATAAGAGGTGTAAAAAGTCCACTGAAGAGGTTACTTCAGTACCTCAGGGGATAGATCCTGGTGGCTAGGACTATGGTGGGAATGGAGAGACAGATTCAAGATCTATTTGGAAACAGGAGACGCAGGTCTTGTTGTTGGATTAAAAGGGAAATGTGAGGCGGGGTGCGGTGGTTCAAGCCTGTAATCCCAGCACTTTGGGAGGCCAAGGTGAGAGGATTGCCTGGGCCCGTGAGTTCGAGACCAGCTTGGGCAACATGGTGAGACCTTGTCTCTACAATAAAATAAAAAATTAGCTGGCATGGTAGTGTGCGCCTGTAGTTCCGGCTAGTTGGAAGGCTGAGGTGGAATGATTGCTGGATTCCAGCAGGTCCACACGAGTGGTCATGAGTGTGACACTGAACTCCAGCCTGGGTGATGGAGTGGGACTCCAACAACAACAAAAAAAGGAAACATGAGAAGGAAGGAGAAAGCAAGATGGGCACCTTTTTCTTACACTGGGCAATAGGTGTTTAATGCCATTTACTGAGAGATGGTGAAGAATGGGAAGAGAGACCTATTTGGGGGGAGAGGTGGTGGTCCAAAGATAGATCCTAGACATGTTAAGTTTGAAATGTTTGGCCATTGATGGAGTATCAGGTAGGCAAATTTTATGTTATTTCTTTAAAGGGAAGTCTTTAAAAACTAAGTTTGGATGTTTGGTAACTTATGAAGCTAGTCATTTAATACGAGCATTCAGGACCATCTTTCAGGTTGTCAGAGTAGTTAAGCTTTGTCATTGTCTGACTCTGCTTGGCCAGTATCATGCAAGTATGCTGGTACTAAATTAATTGGTACACAGAGAACAGCCTTCCAAAAACCTTCCAGCAACTAAGTTAGTTGTACTTAGTGTGACAGATACCTCAGGCATAGAATCTAAAAGAAGACTGGTAACACAAACATCTATCAAAGTCTACTTATGATGAATAGATGTAAATAAGAGTCTGGATGATTGTGTTAAGCGATCAATTTATGCTCCTATTCACAACAGCAAGGCAAATAATATGTGTATACAAAAATGGATGGATGGTTTATAATGAAGTCAGAAAAAATTTTTTAGGTGTAATACTTTTCTGGATTTTCTACTAAAAATATAATACAGGTATAATCCATGTAATAATCAAGAATCAGTCTTTGCCTTCAGACCTATAGCGGATGCTGTATGTTGCTTATCTAATCTCTGCCATTGTGCATTTTTTAGGGAAAGATATTTCTGCCCCAAGCCCCAGAGCATATACCCTGGTTAAAGTGATTCAGTTATAGTAATCTTATTTCCCTTACTTGTTATTGGTTTAGAAATAGGCATGCAACTCAATTCTGGCTACAGAAAGATATCTGATAAGAAACCTTCTGGAAGATTTTGGAAAGGTTTTCCTCAACCTTAAGAAGAAAATGCAGAAATAAACACTCTAATTCATTGGGATTCCAGGCCTTACAAAAAATTGACATATGAGCTTTTGCCAGAGGCTCCCCATTAGAGGAACTAGGCTAAGACATGAGTCAGTTTTTTCCTGTAACTTGTATCCACAGCTACTGTAACTAATTTATCATCCTTCTACTCAGTGTATCAAAGCGACTTAGCCTCAATCTGCAGGCTCATGTCTCAAGTGAAACTGAAAGTTTAGGAAAGAGCTCTAGATCAGCACTCAAGGACTTGTTCTCCTTTAGTTGAGGACTTCTTTAATTTCTGTAAGCAATGTTGAACAGATCTTAAATATTGTAAAAAATTATCCCTCAATATTCTATATTAGGTGCTATCATAAATGGCATTTTTAAAGTTTCCGTTTCTAATGTTTCATTGCTGGTATATAGAGTTATAATTTTTTAAAATATTGACCATGTATTCTAGGACTTTGCTGAACCCATTTGATAATTCTGGTAACATCTTTGTGGATTCTTAAGATTTTCTACTTAGATTATCACATTGAGAATAAAAATGCCTTTTACTTCCCCTTTTCTAATCTTTATGCCTGTTCTTTCTTTTGATTATTGCACTGGCTCAGCCCTCCAGTATAATGTTGACTAGAAGTGGTGAAATAGGACATCCTTGCCTTCTTCCAATGATAAGGGGAAAGCATTCAGGTTTTCATCATTAAGTGTAATTTAGATTTTTGGAGGTAGATAGTTTTATATCAACTTGAGAAACTTCCATTCTGTTCTTGGCTTCCTTAGAGTTTTTGTCATGGATAAATGCTGGATTTTGTCATATGCCTTTTTGGCATCTGTTATGAAGATCATGTGATTTTTCTTTTTTATTTTATGGGTAGGGTGAATTATATTGATTTATTTTTCAATATTGAGCCAGCTTGGCATTCTTGAGGTAAATCCCATTTGATTATGACCTATTTTCTTTATTATTGCTAGATTTAATTTTGCTAGGGTTTTTGTGTCTAAATTTATGAAGCAGTATAGTCTGTACTATGTGTTGGTCTTATATGGGGGAGATTCCCCCCCAAAAAAATCTTTTGAAGGAGGGTGCTTGTGGTACAGGTTTCCCTTGCTGGGTAAGTATTCTAAGAACCCATCAACATCAGTGTACCAGCTATTATTGTTGTGAGAAGCTGTGTTCAGCTTCAATGAATTTTTGTTTTGAGATTCTTTCAATGTGTTTGATCATTTCATGATGTGTGATTTGTGAGCACACCTGCCCACACCATGCTGAGTTTTCTGCAGTTTTGACCAAAAATGGTATAACTGTATGCCCCACACTTCTTATTCATCCAATCTCATCCCAAGTGACTTTTTGTTTATTTGTTTGTTTACTGAATGAAAAAAAGTCCTCAAAAGAAAACGTTTTGCCAATGTGGAAGAGGTAAAATTAAAAACGGCAGAAGCAATAAAAGGCATCAACATTGATGATTTCAAAACTGTTTTGAGCAATAGAAAAAGTGTCTTGATAGGTGTACTGCATCAAACAGAGAGTACTTTGAAGGTAATGAAGTTTAAGCATGTAAGAATAAATAAGCAATTTTTTATAAATAAATTCTGGGGTTTTGGGGGTCTCCCTGTGTACAACTTGGGAATTATTCTCTTCTCTACTATTTTCTAGAAAAGTCTATTTAAGATTTGTAATATGTTTTTCTAAAATGTTTGATAGAATTTATCAGTGAACGCCCCTTGACATGGAGTTTTATTTGTTGGAAGGTGTTTAACCACAAATTTAATTTCTTTGACAGATATAGGGCTAATCAGATTACTTACATCTTCTTAAATGAGCTTTGCTAGTTTATTTATTTTTATAGGTCTAGCGAGAGTTTTTTAAATTGTATTAATCTTTGCAAAGAATAAACTTTTTATTTCATTGGTCACTGATTTTTCTCGATTGTATTTCTGTTTCATTAACATCTACTCTTATTTGCATTATTTCCTACTTTTTGTTATTGTCTACTGTTCTTACATTTACTCTTTTCTCATTTCTTAAGATACTTAAATTATTGACTTAAGTCCTTTTATCCTTTTTCTGTTATAAGAACTTAGTCTCATAAATTTCTATCTAAGCACTACTTTAACACACACATTTTGATAAGTTGCATTCCATTTTCATTTAATTAAAATATTTTAAAATTTCACTTATAGTTGGTTTTTTCTCTTTGACCCATTAGTTATTTAAAGTGTGTTGTTTTGACAGAATATTATGCAGCCATAAAGAACAAAATTATGGACTTCACAGCAACTTGGATGGATTTAGAGTTTATAATACTCAGTGATTTATCTTAGAAACAAAGAACTGAGTATCACGTGTTCTCACTCATAAGCAGAACCTGAACATTTACCATAATACTATAAGAAAGGGATTGGCAGTAGTCAGAAACTACCAGGGAGGAGGCACATAACATTAATAAAGGTATCTGATCTCCAACCAGGCAAAGTGGGGACAAAAGGTAAGCCCAAACTTTACCTGCACAATGACAACTTGTATACCTAATCCTAAATTGTACCCCACATCTTTAAAATAAAATAAATTCTTTAAAAGGTGTGTTGTCTAATTTTTCATTCTTTTAAGATATTTCAGAAACATTTATTCCTAATTCAATATCAATGTGCTCAGAGAGGATACTCTATATAATGTGAATAATTTAAAATATATTGTGAATATTGCCTATCTTGGTGAATGATGGAGATGCACTTAAAAAGAATATATATTCTGTAATTCCGGCTACTCGGAAGGCTGAGGCGGAAGGATCGCCGGAGCCCAGCAGGTTGAGGCTGCGGTGGCCGGGAGCGGCCACTGCACTCCAGTCTGGGCGACAGAGTGAGACTCCAACTCAAAAAAAAAAAAAAAAAAGAATATATATTCTGGTGTTGTAAGTGGTTTTTCTATCATTGTAAAATAGGTAAAGACTGATTGATGGCTTTGCTCAGGTATTCTATATCCTTACTTACTTTTCCTTTACTTGTTCTATTTACTTATAAGGATAAAGTATTGAAATCTTCAGCTGTCAATTTCGATTTGCCTTTATCTATATTCTATCTTATCAGGTTGGGTCTTATATAATATACTTTGAAATTCTGCTATTAGGGTTTTTGTTCCATTTTTCCCTGTATTTTTTATTAATTTATTTTTTATGATTCTGCTTTATCTTATTTATTGTATTATAAACTAGAACTCCAATAATTTACTTACTTTTGATTAGTAGTTGTTATAGGACTTACTACTTATTAACTTATCACTATCCTCCTTCAAGTAATATTATAGCACTTCACATAAGCTTAAACTCCTTTCAACAGTATACTTTCATTTTCCCTTGCTCTGTCATTGAGCTGTCACTGTCATACATTTTCTCTGTCTTTTGCATATGTTATAAGTATCACAAAACAATATCACAATTTTTCCTTTAAGAAGTTCATTTTCTTTTAAAGAAATTTAGGAGAACAAAAGTCATTTAAGATTTCCCACCCTTTGCTCCATTTTCAATACTATGCAATCTTTTGTATATATCCAAATTTCATTTCTGTTTAGTATTACATTCTTCTGCTTGAAAAAAATTATTTAATCTTTTTCATAGTGTTGAAAGGATACTCTATATAAACTGGTAATAAGTTTTATTAGCATTTCTCCCCTTAAAAAAGTATTCATTTCACCTTTATTGTTGAAATACATTTTTTCTAGGTATACATTGTAGTATGGCAGTTATTTCTTCTGTAAGACATGTCCATTGTCTTCTGGATTGTATAGTTTCCAAAGAAAAGTTGACTGTCATTCTTGTATTTGTTTTTCTGCATATAATGGGTTTTTTCCTTCCTTTGACTATCTCATCTTCAATATTTTTCTTTATATTTAGCTTTCAGCAGTTTGACTTTTTATTATATTGTTCTCAGCTTTATGGATCTGTGATTTGTTATATTAATGTTGGAAAAATTTTGGCCACTATTTCTTCCAATATTTCTTCTCTATTTTTTTAAACCTCTCCTTAACAAATTCAAATTGTTTTTGTTAGGTAGTTCAATAACGTTCTTGAATCTTTAAAATTTGTTTTTGTTGGGGAGTTTTGCTGCTTTTTTTCTTTGTGTTTTAGTTTCAATAATTTCTAATGGCATATCTTCAAATTTATTTATTATTTTCTCTACTGCTTTCCTCTGATAAGTTAATCAAAGGGATTATTTTTCTTTGACATTGTGGATTTTAAAAATCTATTTATAACATTGGATATGACACTTCTTAATAGTTTTTTTCTACTGAAATTTCTCATCTCCTCATGCAAACTATTCACCTCTCTCCCCATATATATATGGGGAGAGAGAGAGAAAGAGAGAGAGAGAGAGAGAGATCATGATTATTTTAAATCCTTTGGCTGATAGTTTCAAAATCTTGGTCATTTCTGGGTCTTATTCTACTCTATCTTTTGATAATATATTTTTTCTTTTATTCTCTGTCTTATAATATTTAATTGAATGCCAAACAATGAACATATAAGAACAGTGGAGAGAAAAGTAAATAATATTTATGTTGGAAAATCGGCACACTTCCTTTCTCAGGTCATGTGTGTGTGGATGTGTGTGGGTGGGTGTGTGTGAAGGGGTGAGTTGTTCTAGCCAATAATTTAAGTTTATCTTTTGTTTGTTTGTTTTAGGGTTTTTTGGTGCTATAATTACCTTTAGTGCACCACTGGCTTCATATTCTTCCAGTAATAAGTTACTGTTACCTTGTAGTGAAGGACTTTGAGTTCCATATGGTTTTTCTTAATAATCCCACTTTGCCTTCAGCTATTAGCCAAACCTGCTCTCCTATGCCATAGAGGTGGTCTCTGTCTTTACTTTTCCTGTGTACAGTTGCTTGTTACAAGGCTCATAGTGGCAGCAGGGGAAGTTCCTCTGTTCTGCTTCTGCCTTAGTGTTAGTCTCTGTTTCCCTGAATCTCAAAGTATGACTTTCTCTTTGTTTCTGTCCTCCTCCAGTATCAGATAACCTTTTTCTTCTATGCAGTACAGGATCTAACATACAAGTAGTTTCCTGCTGCTATTCCTTATGGCAACCAAACTCTGACTTGTATCAGTAGAGAGGTCCTGGACAAGCCAGTTTCTTGTCTCTTTTCCAGGGGAAGCATATCTCTGTTTTAATCCGTACGTAATACTTGCCCCAAGCAAATTTTCTGCTCCTCCCCTAGGAGAAGAAAATTTTTTTCCTAATATGCAGGCAAAATGAAAGAGTATGTTTTTAAGTCTTCCCCAGCAATATCTAACTTTGGCCTGGGATACATGGTTATAGTGATGTAGGGAAGAAGAAGAAAGAAGGCAAGAGTAAAAGAGAGTAGGGGGATGCCTCCTGGCATTAAATGACTTCCTTCTTGTCAAGTAAGGTCAGGTCCAGTGTGTGGTTTCCTTTCCCTCCCCATCTCCAGAAGCAGATGACTTTTGTTACTCATTGCGGAAGAAACAGTCAGGTATATTGGCTGTCTCTGATGAGCAGCTAACTACCACTTTGTATTCATACAGGACCCAGAGTTTCTTTGGATACTCCTGCTCCACCCTCAAATCTTGGCAAGTTCTGCACACCTGCACCATCAAAATGGGCTGTCTCACTGAGGTTGAACAAGGCAACACTGTGCTTTCTTTTCTCAGCTTTCATATGTTCTTTACAAGTCATGTCAATGATCCATTTTAGTGCTATTTATGGTATTTCGATTGGTGATATCATTGTTTAAAATGGTCCCCCAGTGTATTGGTGAAATGCTGCCTAGTACAAGAAGGCCATGATGTGCCTTGTGGAGAAAATAAGTGTGTTAGATAAGCTCTGTTTAGACATGGGTTATAGTGCTGTTGACCATGAATTCAATGTTAAAATCAACAGCATATATTAAGTAAGGTGTCTTTAAGCAAAACACATATAAACCAAGATTATATATTAATCAGTTGACAAAGTGTTGTAGCCAGAAGTTCATGGGAACCTAACCCTTTATTTCCCCTACAAACATGGTTCTACATTCACTAATTTGGTGTTTGCAGTCATTTATAGGACATAATTACCATTAATTGTATATGTGCTATATGTATATGTGTGTGTGTGTGTGTGTGTGTGTGTGTGTGTGTGTGTGTGTGTGTATGCAGATAAGTAGGGTTATGTGTGTACGCACACACAAGTATGTCTGCTGATATATTCCTAAATTTCTACCTCTGGAAGCATCACCAAGGATCCAAGAACACTGTTGATCTCTGGGAAAAGAACTGAGTAGCTGGGGAAAGCAGTGGGAAGGAGACTTTTCACTATATTTCCTTTTGTTTCTTTTAAATTTTAAACTAACTAAATGTGGTACCTATTCAAAGATAAATACAAATTTTAAACAAAACTAATGAGGTAGCTAGAGCAGTCACATTCACAGAGTCAAGAAGTAAAATGGTAGTGCCAGGGGCTGAAGGAAGGAGAGAATGAGGAATTATTGCTGAATGGGTACAGAGTTTCAGTTTGGAATGATGAAAAAGTTCTGGAGGTGGATGGTGGTGATGGTTGCATAACACTGTAAATGTACTTAATGCCACAGAATTGTACATTTACAAATAGTTAAAATGGTAACAATTACATTGTGTGTCTTTTCCCACAATAAAGGGTGGGGGGGCTCTCTCAGTCTCCTTCCTTGGCCCAATCCTCCTCTAGAGCCCCTAGTGGAAACACATGAAAAAGCTGATGAGTGAGTACATGCTCTTTTGTGCCAAGGGGCTCCCAGGATCCTAAACTGTCATGCTATCCTCTTTGACCTTTAAGAATTTCTTTAATTTTCAGTTGTTTTCTTTTTGTCTGCCTTTAAGGCACCCACCTTTTCCCAGGCTGAAACAATTTGTATATCTTATCTCTCTTTGCAGGGAAGGTGGCTAGTATTCTTTGAAAGTCACATCACCTAGTTATCTTGCAGCCTTAGCTCTCTGATGGGCTCAAGAATTCTGTAGATTATCAATTTGTTTGTTTTCTCATTGGGAGTGACATTCACTTCCTGCTTTCTATATCCTAAGCGGAAGCAAAGCTTTTACCTTGGTTTTTTTTTTTTTTTTTTACTGTAATTAGAATCTCAATTCCTGGCCAGGCTCGGTGGCTCAGTCTGTAATCCTTGCACTTTGGGAGGCCAAGGTGAGAAGATTGCCTGAGCCCACAGGTTCGAGACCTACCCAGGCAACTAGAGAGACTTCCTCTCTACAATAAATCAAAAATTAGCCAGGCGTGGTAGTGTGCACCTGTAGTCCCGGCTACTTGGAAGGCTGAGGCAGAAGGATCACAGGAGCCCAGCAGGTTGAGGCTGTGGTGGCCAGGAGCGTGCCACTGCCCTCCAGCCTGGGTGACAAAGTGAGACTCCAACTCAAAAAAAAAAAAAGAATCTCAGTTCCTTGAGGACCTCAATCAAAGTGGCCTGCTACCTAAAAATAAAATGCAGTAACTAACATTCTAACGTATTTTAAACTTTATGTATACTTTGAAGATCATGTATACTTCACATTTTAGCTTCAAGTTATTCTAAGATTAATCTCAGTTAAATTATGTATAGAAACCATATAGACTGGATCTTACCGGCCCACCCTATTACTCTAGCCCAAATGTCTTTCTGGTAGTCTCCATGAGCTGTGTACATAGGGAAATCTCACTCCTATGGTATCTGCATACGTCTATAGGCATTGCTGTTAGCTAAGCACTATGACCTCTCTTCGGATCTCTTCTGCATACAGTAGTTTCTTGATTTGTGGTCACCATCCCAATGCCAAGCAAATCCTGCACCCACTCCAGTGCAGTCCATCCAGGGGTGATCATCACTGCTGCTGCAAACAGTGAGCCACAGGGCTCCAGAGCTGTGCAATGTTCTGAAAAGGAATGAGAGAGAAGGGTTCTCTCCCTTTTGTGTTATGTACTGAATGAGGGCTTCCAGAGCAAGATTGCTGGAGCCTGGTGTATTACAGAATTTCCCGTCTATCCTTCAGTCTTATCCCCCTATAGATACGCTGACATGTAAGCTAAAGGCAGATTTAAGTAATAGTAATTAGGTCCTCTGAATCCCTGTTCTCCATGGGAAATACATCTTTTCACCAGTTCAAATTCCTTAAATTTGCCTCCTTCTTTCCTCCGGCTACAACCTTCCACAGCAGGCTTCTTCCAGGCCGTTCCACGAGAAATACTCAGTTATGTTGAACCCCAGCAGAGCATGCAACTTGAATCCCACAAAGAGACACACAGCACCAATTAAAAGACTCCTTTGCTCCCAGTGCAAATAGCCATCTGTCAAATCTGTTCACCAATTAACCAAATACATCTGAACTCTTCACAGTAGGCTGCACCTCCTGTTACAATTTTTATACTGAAAATGTGTTTTTCATCAGCAAAGGTGCTTTTCCTCAAAGAAACTTAGAAAAATGCAAGCAGCCTCAAATATTATAGTGCAATTGGAATTACTGTGTTTTTAATCATATGAACTGACATTTATAGGTTTTTATCTTCAGAAGTAGAAAGATGGTAGAGGGCCAAATGCATCCAATGTCAAGAACAAAAAAGGTCAAACAATTTAACAGAGAAATCATTGTTTTGGAAGTGATTTAGTAAGCCCAGAGAGAAAATAAAAACATTTTTACAACAAAAATATGTTATTTTTATGGACATTATGTTAAAAATGAAAAATAAAGAAACAACAAAGCTACTCAAAAGTGAAAAATGGCCGGGCTCGGTGGCTCAGCCTGTAATCCCGCGCCTTTGGGAGGCTGAGGTGAGTGGATTTCCTGAGCCCGCGGGTTCGAGACCCGCCTGGGCAGCGAGACCTCATCTCTACAATAAATCAAAAAATCAGCCAGGCGTGGTAGCGCGCGCCTGTAATTCCGGCTACTCGGAAGGCTGAGGCGGAAGGATTGCCGGAGCCCAGCAGGCGAGGCTGCGGTGGCCGGAAGCGGCCACTGCACTCCAGTCTGAGCGACAGAGTGAGACTCCAACTCAAAAAAAAAAAAAAAAAAGTGAAAAATGATATGTACTTCAGAATGTGCATACTGTAATAGATCAAAAAATCTCAAGTTCTAACATCTGAATTTTTTATCATTAAAAAAGTTGTAGGAATATGTATATTATTTCATGTCACTGAAATTTAGGAATAGAATTTGAGAGCCTCTTAAAATGTTTTTCTTAAATTCACAATTTATACAGCAATACAGAAAATTAATACTTGTTGTTCATTTGATGGTTCCCCTGCCTTCTATATATACTGCACATTTTAATTGGCCCAGTTGTAGATATGCCTTCCTTCTCACCACCTCCTTTCTCATAACAGCAGCTCTTCTCTCCTCTTTCTCTCTGCTTTTACTTCCGATTTTACTGCCCTCCCACATGTATTTTCGAATAAGTATTCTGAATGACATTATTCTTCATACTTTGGTGTACATTTTGTACCAATGAGTCATCTCCACAAGGGACACTTGGATTCTAAAACTTTATCTCCAACTGTGTACTGAAAATCATCTTTTTAATGAAAATCCAATAACAACTGCCCTGGAGATACAGGCAAACTTGATTTAAAACCCCAACTTCACAGCCTTGAAATTCAAAACCCTCCTTATGATTTTTGTGAAATTCCAAGAGTTATTTTATTGGTGTTCCCTCCTAATAGCTCTTGGGCCTGTGTGCGTGGTCTCTGTGGTGTAACAAGCTGATCTCAGAAGTCAGCACCATTTTTTGAGTAGGATTGCTGAAGATTTGGAGTTTCATTGACTAGTGCATGTCCCTCTACCATCCCACATGCTCCATTCAATCTTTTTTCCTTCATCGAACAAGAGTTGGAAAGACTAGAGTTACAACCATCATAGGAGCATCATCAGGAGTGAGGGTGGGAAAAGGTGCAACAGTGGCAATGGCATGGGGAGTGGTTCTTGGAAGGACTGTACCTGTGCACATTTAGCAAAATGCTGTCAGCAGAAATTAAGGGTAGTGTTGGAGCAACAAAAGTACACAATTTACCCATCTCCCAAAGACAAAAAGCTTTGGGGGATGAGATGAAGTCACACCACATTGGCATCGGTCACACTTTTGTTTAGTGGAAAAAGTGTTCCTTCTCTCTTAAAGCAGGATTTCTGCCTATGGTACAAAGATAGCTTCACTATGTTTTTATTTTCTGAAGAACATGAATATAATTTACTCTACTCATGGCCAAAACTCTAAATAATGCCTCCTAATTCAAAGAAAACCAGTCAGACAACTTAACAGTCAGTAAAAACAATTTAAGATAATTCAAATATGTTCCAACTTTTAAGGGTCCACCTTCTTAACTCACAGTCGGATATCGTAAACATCTTCTCTTTCAGCTCTTCCATTCTCAATATCCTCCATGTGGATGCAAATTACTCCCTGGGTACATTCTCTTTCCCATTCTCATCTCCCAACTTAAAACTCCCTGAAACCCTACCCTACTGGGTTCTTCTAGCACTCCACTTGATACCCAGATTTGTTGCATTTTTTTCTTTCATTTCCAGTATAAATTATCTAGCTAGTGCTTCTGTTGTCTGATAAACTAGACTTCACAATAATAAAAATGATCATCAAAGAGAAGGGGAATAGAAGAGGAAGAAGAAAAATAGAGAGGATAGCATGGTAAAAGAGAAGTACCAAGTCAACAATGCTAGAATTTCCAGAATATCATGGGCAAGGGGAGGGTCAGAGATTACAAGAGTTTATGTATTATTTAATTTTTCTGTATTGTTCAAGAAATGGGATTTCTTAGAAAGGACCAAAGTATTTTTTGATAGGGAAGAAATACTTCTCAACTACTTTTATGTCTGAGTATGGGGCTTCACTGAAAACACAAAAAATAAAAATAAACCCCAAAAGCTTGCAGCAGGATTTTCTGAGGTTGGCACTAACAGATGTCCATGGCCCTGTCCACTGGAGCTATTTGATCAGATCCTTTATACCAGAGGAGACCACCATAATGAAAGCCTTAATTAGTCCTCTTGAATTATGAGAATTAATGTGAAATCATTGAGCAAGAGGTCCAGGGCCTTTGAGTGGCTTGAGACATACATACTGATGACTCCAGGGAGAGTGTGGCCTTCTCAATCATTTGCTTTTTGCCACTCAAATGTTGGTGGCAATTTATGCAACTGTCCAGAACTAACATTCCCACATGGGTAGGAATTTTGCAGGCCAGGTCCCTGTGAAAAATAAGGATAGGACCCTTCTGCCTGGCTATTGGCAGGTAGTCAGGCTCATTAATGTACTCCTGGTAGTTATAGCATCACTGAGGACTCACAGGCCAGGTACAGAGAAAACATTCCCCTGACCTGCACGCTATTTGGAAAGCTGCTCTCAGCTGAGCACCTGAATCCATTAGAGACCTTCCCCAAACCCAGCAACATTGGAGACCTGGTGTCTCTCCACAAATGCTCCACCCCTAGGAGTCTCAGTACAGTGAACAAATTTTTCCTGCACAGCAGGGCCCAGGTTAGGTGGGACCCAGGTCCCAGGTTAGGTTATGGGAACAACATAAGCCCCTGCCAAACACCTCATCTGCAGAAGGGAAGTATATTTTGCTGATCTTCAACTGGCAACCGCCATGTCTAAGGATCATGGCTTTTCATTTTAGACACTAATGTCATTTCCAGACAAGTTCTACTCCTGTCACATTTGTATAAATGATCAAATATCAGGTTAGAATTAACATGCAATATTCATTTTAAAGCAAAAGTGCAAACTAAAACATTAACCAGTTAGATTGGTTAATAAGCATAAGGTCTAATGATACCTTTGAATCAAAAGATACACTGTATTCTGCTTCATAAGAATACTGCAACAATATTAGGAGTTAACAAACATTGACTACTTCTTGGGTATCAGGTGCATAGTATATTATTTCATCTAATCCATGGTCTGCTCCCTTCTGACTCTTGGCACAGAGGGTGGGTTCAGGCCCCAGAGAATGGTGATAGCATTGAAGGCACAAAGTAATCGTAGGCTTTGCTCTAGTTCAGTTGGAAATGCACTTCGGCATTGTGAGAGTTCATGCAAATGAGCACAATTCAAATGAAGCCCTGCTGAATTGCTCAGAAGGCAATGCAAGATTTCCAGAGGAGTCTTGCAGAGAGAAACAGGAGAACCCTGGGTGGTAATGGTCATCTCATTTCCTGCTGGCACCTCACCACTTCTCTGTTTTTCTGCTTTATCAATCAGTAAAATGAGAGCCTCAAGACAGGAAGGCCCACAGCCCAGAGATCATGATTAAATGTAAGATTCAAAATTAGCTGCAACAGAACTAGGCTGTCACATGCCTTTCTAAAGAGTATTTGTCTCTTTCTCTAAGGGAGGATGAAGAAAGTTGTTGAAACTCTGTGAAATGTGAAATGAGTTTCATTTCCTTTTCTGTGAATGACTTGCTGATCTTTTTTTGAGCCATTTGAACCATTAGTATCCAGCTTCCTTCCCACCTGCCTGGCCTAAACCTCATAAGAGGCTCTAGTTAGAGGCAGAAAAAGAAGAATGATGCATAGCTTAGCTTCTGAGCAAAATGGCTTCATTAACTTACTCTCCTCAAAACTGACACTCTGTCCCCTCAGGACCACAACAGTAAGCTATACCTATGATTTATCTTCTTATCTACTTGCAGTAAAGGAAAAAATAATGAACCAAGAGTTGCAAGACTAGATTTTTACCCCGAATCTCAACTAACTATGTGATCTTTGTCTAAGTGGTTAACCTCCCTGGTGTGTGTTAAATTAAGTTTAGCCTAAAACTGCCTCCTTACATATTTTAAGTTCAGCCCAAATGTTTCTCTTTACAGAGTGAGCTGCAGCCTAACAATGTATAAACAGACTAACCTACTCTTGTACCATCCACCGAGTTTCAGCCAATCAAAACAACAAACTGTTAGCAAACTGTTCAAAACAGGTTCTAGTAAGGCAAACATTGAGCTGTAACCAATCCAGCTGTTTCTGTATCTCAAGTCCATTTTCTGTACCTCACTTTCCTTTTTCTGTTCTTACATCTACTCCTACCACGTGGCTGTGCTGGAGTCTCTCTGAATCAGTTGTGATTCTAGGGGCAGCCCTATTTGCGAATTGTTCTTTGCTCAGTTAAACTCTAATAAATTTAATATGTCTAAGGTTTTTCTTTTAACAAGTGTTTCCTCAATTGAAAAGTGAGAGGGTTGGACCAGGTAGTCTCTAAGTTCCTTTCTATCTCTGAAACTCGGCAGTGCAAGACACAAAAAATAAAGGCATTTTCACCATCTAAACTTCTCAAGTGTTGAATTCAGCAGTGACCCAGCTTGCATAGCAAATGGCCCCTTGAAAATCACTTCCTGGACATGTTATTGGAAAGTACTTAATTTTCGCACCAGACATATATCCTGTGAGAATTAGCCAGTTTCTTATTTAAAATGTGATAATATTTTCAGTTACAGGTATAATACTGACTTGAATAGAAAACTTCATATAAGAACATTTCTTCTAATTACTGATTTTTGCTCTTTGTGTAGCTAAGAGATAAATGAATATATGATCTTTCCTTTACCAGCCTGAGGTTTTTTAAATAAGTAAGTAGGAATAAGACCTCAAAAATACTTTTGAATAAATAAATAAGCATGTAATATTTCCTAACCAATTTATTTCCTGCCATTTATGTGAGTTCCACAGGAAAGTGACCAAACTCATAATTATTATCTTCATTATACTCAAGGAATTATAATAATACATTCTGGAGATACAGAAATGAAGAGATTATAGTTTAGTTTAAAAAGAGAGAAAATAGAGTAAATGGTGAAACATAATATAGTCATATTCTGCTTTACTTTAAAAATTGATGCCATACTGCAGAGCCAAACAAACCATCAAGAGAGCGTGGAGACAGCCCACAGAATGGAAAAAAATATTTGCCAACTGTATGTCTGACAAAGTCCTAACATCTAGGATCTACAAGGAACTCAAATGTGCTGAAAAGAAAAAAACAAACAGCTCCATTACAGAGTGGGCAAAAGATATGAATAGATACCTCTCAGAAGAAGACATACCAGCAGCCAACAGATACATGAAAAAATGCTCAGTCTCAGTAGTCATCAAAGAAATGAAAATTAAAACTACACATCCTAACCCCAGTCAGGATGGCCATCATCAATAACTCAAAAAACAACAGATGCTGGAGAGGATGCGGAGGAAAGGGAACACTTCTACACTGTTGGTGGGAGTGTAAACTAGTACAGCCTCTGTGGAAAACAGTGTGGCGATTCCTAAAAGATCTAAAAATTTAGTTTCCATACAACCCTGCAATCCCTCAACTGGGGATATTCCCAGAAGAAATCAAATCACTCTATGAAAAAGATACCTACACATGTATGTTTGTTACAGCATTGTTCACAATAGCAAAACATGGAACCGATTGTGCTGCCCATCAAAAAAGGATCGGATAAAAAAATGTGGTATATATACATGATGGAATATTACACAGCCATAAAGAAGGACAAAATTATGAACTTCACAGCAACTTGAATGGACTTAGAGTCTATAATACTGAGTGATCTATTACAGGAACAAAGAATTGAGTATCACATGATCTCATTCATAAGTGAACCTTGAACAATTATCTTAATACTGTAAGAAAAGGATTGACAGTAGTGGTAGACTGCTTGGGGGGTGGGGAATTTGGCAGTAGTGGGAATCTGCTGGGGAGGTGAGGGGAGCCACAACTCAACAACAAGGGTACTTGCATAATGAACATGTGGATACCTAATCCTGAATTGTACCCCATATCTGCAAAATATAAAATTTTTAAAATAAAAATTGTTGCCATAAGTGTGGTTGTGTTTTAATGGAAATTTCACATTTTTCTAGCAAATACACAGCAAATAAGATATTCTTTCCTGACACTTCTGGCAAGATGGCGACAGGGCAGGTTGGTCCATGAGACCCTCCCTGAAAGCAAGTATCCATAAAGACTCTTGCTCTCCCCTGGTGGCTGCAGTTCTCACCACTTCCAGCCTGCTCTTTGTGCACTGCTCTGCCAAGGCCTCCGTCTACACCGCTGCTGCCACTACCACCCTCGCCTGGGGTGACCCTCGGTTCCAGTCCTATAGAGTTCCTCCCACGCACCGCACTGTTGATGCAGCTGCACTGCTGCCACTGCTGCCCCCACCCCTCGCCCTGGGTGGCCCTCGGCTCCTGCCCCATTGAGCTCCAGACTCCCCTACCTGCTGCACTGCCCCGCCCAGCCCTGCCCAAGCCATCCAGTGCTATGCTGACCTACAGTGCTTGGCAGTCTCACACTCCGCCTCCCCCAGCTTGGCCCCTGGACACAAGGGAACCAGAGGTCATCTGGAGCCCTGAGACCCAGGGACCTGCATTGTTCCTCCCAGCTTTGCCCAGTTCTGCCCAGCCTCCAACTTGTGATCCAAGGTAATAGCATCAAAATGGGGGAGACAGAAGCCCCTTCCCTGTGCTAGATTGGACACAGGTCAGACCTGAGTGGCAGATTTCACAGGCAGCAAGCCAACTGAGCCAAGATCTGATCCACCCTCCACAGCAGACCTGGGGCTACTGACCCTAGCTGTGAGCAACCCTACCAGTATATGATGAGAGCTAGAGATCAGAGCCGAAAGGACATTGGACTTAGAGGAACAATCTCAGTGCATGCTTGGTTCTCTTGTTTTAATCTTTTAATTTTTAGTATTTGCTTGTTTTACTCATCTTTTTTTTTTCTCTTTTCTCTCTCTTCTTACTATTATTGGTAACGTTTTCATACTTGCCTTGTTTCTGTTAGTTTACTGATTTTTTTTCCTTTAGACCTCATGTTTATGTAGGGCAATAGTACACCAACAAGGAGGTTGGCTAGATTGTACATCTGTACATCTGTATGTTTACTCTTTTTTTGTGTGAGTTGGAGTCTCACTCTGTCGCCCAGTCTGGAGTGCAGTGGCACACTCCCAGCCATCGCAGCCTCGACCTGCTGGGCTCAGGCGATCCTCCACCCTCAGCCTTCCAAGTAGCTGGAACTACAGGTGGGGTTACTGCATCTGGCTAATTTTTTTTTAATTGTAGAAAAGAGGTCTCGCCAAGTTGCCTGGGATAGTCTCAAACCCACAGGCTCAGGCAATTCACTCACCTCAGCCTCCCAAAATGCTGGGATTACAGGCTGAGCCACTGAACCCGGTTTTTTTATTTTATTTTTTTTATTTTTTACTCTTATATGTCTTTGTGTCTCTTTTCATTTGTTAGTTGGTATGTTTGTCTGTGTTTCCTCATACTCTTCTCTATCTCCACCTTCTCTTCCCCCACTCCCTGTTCCATTCTTTTTCTTTTTCGTACCTCATTTTGCTTTGAGGGAGCAAACCTATACCTCCACTGCATGGACAGATAGCAAGGCAGTGGGAACTGGGTTCCAGGGTATTCATACAGCTGTCAGTGGATACTGGGCTCTACAAAGTCTGTAGATAGACTTTGAATCACAGTTTAGCCCTCAATTAAATCTCAAAACTGCAAAAAGTATAGCCCCCAACCTACAGCCCAGCTTCAGAATTGAACAGAGCCAGAGGATTTACATAAGGAAGAATAGGAGATTGAGCAAACAGAAATAAAAGCAACCTTGCCACTCCTGAACAACAGGATTAAATAAAATGGGGGGAAAAGGAAAAAGTGTGGGGGAAAACCTACACAAATGAAGAAAAACTAAAAGAAGAATATAGGTCTCACACAGACCCCTGGGAAATCAGACACTGAGAAAACAGACTTCAGAACGCAAATAATGAAGACTTCCCACCAGAATGACTTGTCACATACTACAAACCCAGACATCAAGACATTAATAGAGAGAATAAAAAGAACTGAGTAGAGACAAGAGGAAAATAAGAAGAAGTTGATAACTGTGATAACAGCAGTAAAGAATACTGTGATTGAAACAAATAACAAACTAATAACCATGGAATGCAGAATTAGCTAAGCAGAAGAAAGAATCTCAGAGCTTGAATACCAAAATATAGAACTAACCCAAACTGTCAAAAACATAGAAAAGAAGCTTAAAAAGACAGAACAAAACCTTCAAGAGAAGAGTGATTACTTCAAGAGCCTGAACCGCAGAGTAATTGGACTTCCTGAGTAGAAAGAGAGTAGAGACCACCCTGGAATAAACAGTCCATGAAATTATTCAAGAAAACGTCCCTCATCTCATCAGTGATGCAAAATTTCAAACATAAGAGATTGAGAGAATTCCTGCAAGACAACAAATGAGAATACCAACTCCCAGACACATAATAATTCACCTAAAAAAAGTAAGTATAAAAGAAAAAATCCTAAAGGCAGCAAGAGAAAAAGGTCAGACTACTTACCAGGGAAGATCAATTAGAATATCAGCAGATTTATCTACAGAAACACTTCAGGCTAGGAGAGTTTGGAGCCCAATCTTCAAAGTTCTCAAAGATAAACAATTTAAACCAAGAATAATCTAGCCAGCCAAGCTAAGCTTCATCAGTAAGGGAGAATTAAAATCTTTCCCAGACATCCAATCCCTAAGAACCTATGCAGCCTCCAGACCACCTCTACAAGAAATACTTAAGATAGTATTAAACACAGAAGAAAAGGAGAAAAGAATGACAATGTTCTACACAAGAGTCCAGGGAAAAGATGGAAAACACACATGAATCAACCCCAAAATCAAAGAAAAGACAACAAGTAAACAGGAACAACAACTCTATAAGAACCTCATGACAGTGAAAAATCGCCAAATTTCAATAATTAGCCTGAATGTGAATGGACTAAATGCACCACTGAAAAGACACAGAATGGTGAACTGATAAGAAACCATGACCCTGTTATTTGCTGCATTCAGGAAACTCATCTCACTATAAGGGATGCACATAGACTGAAAGGATAGAAAACGAGTTCCCAGGCCAGTGGATCACAAAAGAAGGCAGAAGTTGCAATCTTAATATCAGACAAAATAACCTTTAAGCTATCAAAAATTTAAAATGATACAAAAGGACACTACATAATGATAAAAGATTCAATCCATCAATAAGAAATATTCATCCTAAACATATATGCACACAACATAGGAGCACAAACTTTCATAAAGCAGTGTCTAGGCAAACTTTAAAAAGATATTAACCCTAACACTATCATAGCTGGTGACTTTAATGCCTCACTCACAACCCTAGACAGATCACCAGGACAAAAAATCAGCAAGGCTATCTGGAACCTCAATCCGACTCTTGACCAAATGGACTTAATTGATACCTACAGAACACTCCACCCAACAACCACAAAATATACATTCTACTTACTCCACATGGAACTTACTCTAAGATTGACCACATGGAACTTACTCTAAGATTGACCACATCCTTGGCCATAAATCAAACATAAACAAATTTCATAAGATGAACTTTTGCCATGGACCTTCTCAGACCACAGTGGAATAGAAATAAATATCAACACCAACAAGTTTTCCCCAAACCCCACAAAGACATGGACACTAAAAAGCATGATACTAAGCAACTCTTGGGTCAACACGAAAATCAAAACAGAGATTAAAAGATACCTGGAAACAAATGAAAATGAAGAAACATCTTACTAAAATCTCTGGGATGCCATGAAAGCAGTAGTAAGAGGGGAATTCATATCTCTACAAACGCACATGAAGAAAATGGAAAGATCACAAGTTAATAGTGTAACAATTCACCTAAGAAATCTGGAAAAGCAAGATCATCAAAACCCTAACTTCAGCAGAAGAATTCAGATCGCCAAAATAAAAGCCCAAATCCGGGACACAGAAGACAAAAAGATAATACTAAAAATCAATGAAACAAAAAACTGGTTCTTTGAAAGGATATACAAGATCGATGGTAATCTAACTAGACTGACCAAAAAAAAGAGAAAAAGCCCAAATAAACACAATCAGACCATAAAATATGAAGTCACATCTGACCCTGAAGAAATACAAAAGATTATCAGAGACTATTATGTACACTTGTATGGAAACAAACTTGAAACCCTAAAGGAAATGGAGGACTTTCTAACATCACACAACCTCCCCAGGTTGAAACAAGAAGAAATTGAAACCCTAAATAGACCAATAGCAATCCAGGAAATTGACTGTGTCATAAGAAAACTACCTATCAAAAAAAAAAAAAAAGTCCTGGATCAGATGGTTTTCCAGCAGAATTCTACAAGACATGCAAGGAGAAACTAAAACCAATCCTACTGAGATTATTCCAGGTGATTGAGAAAGATGGAACTCTCTCTCCAAATCATTTTATGAAGCTAACATCACATTGATACCCAAGCCAGGTTAAGACCCAACAAAAAAAGAGCACTACAGGCCAACATCTTTGATGAACATAGATTCTACAATTCTCAACAAGATCCTAGCAAACCAGATTCATCAACACATCTCAAAAATCATCCATTACAACCAAGTAGGCTTCATCCCCGGGATGCAAGTCTGGTTCAACATTTGTAAGATCATAAATGTAATTAAATACATCAACAGATGTAAAAACAAAAACCACATGATGATATCGTTAGATGTAGAAAAAGTTTTTGACAAAATCCAGTGCCCCCTCTTGATAAAAACCCTCGAACATCTAGGCATAGGTGCAACATACCTCAAAATAGTAAGAGCCATCTATGGAAAATCCACACCCAGCATACTCCTAAGCACACAAAAACTGGAACCAGGTAAGGATGCCCCACTCTCACCCCTCTTGTTCAACATAGTTTTGGAAGTCTTAGCTAGAGCAATCAGAGAAGAGAAGGTGATTAGGAGTATCCAAATAGGAAAAGAGGAGTCAAGTTCTCTCTCTTTGCAGATGACATGATTGTATACCTTGAAAACCCAAGAGAATCTGTCAAAAACCTCCTTGCACTGATAAAGGACTTTGACACAGTCTCAGAGTATAAAATAAATGTACAAAAGACAATAGCATTTCTATGCACCAAATAATAAACAAACAGAAACCCAAATAAAAAGCACAATTCCACTTACAATAACCACACAAAAAAATGAAATACCTTGGCATCTTCCTAACCAGAGACGTGAAAGACCTTTACAATGAAAACTACAAAACACTGCTCAAAGAAATACAAAAGATGACACAAACAAGTGGAAAAATATTGCATGTTTATGGATTGGAAGAATCAACATTGTTTAGATGTCCATTCTACATAAGACAATCTACAGATTTAATGCAATACCTATCAAATTACCAGCAACATTCTTCTCAGATCTAGAAAAAACAATACAGGAATTCACATGAAAACATAAACGACCAAGAATAGCCAAAACAATCCTCAGCAAACAAACAAACAAACAAACAAAGCAGGAGGTATCACACTCACAGACTTTAAACTTTATTATAAAGCTACAATAATCAAAACAGTGTGGTATTGCTACAAGAACAGGCATATAGACCAATGGAATAGAATTGAGATTCCAGAAGCAAAACCTCAATTTCTCAACCAACCCATCTTTGACAAAGCTTCCACCAACAACCACTGGGGAGAGGAGAACCTATTCAGTAAATGGTGCTTAGAAAACTGGCTGACCACATGCAGAAGATTGAAACAGGACCCCTACTTATCCCCATACACAAAAATTAACTCTAAGTGGATCAGAGACCTAAATGTAAAACCACAAATTACAAGAACCTTAGAAAATGCAGGAGACACTCTTATAGAAGTTGGAACTGGCAATCAATTCCTGAACAAAACCCGAAGTGCCGAGGCTATAAGAGATAAGATAGACAAGTGGGACCTCATTAAACTGACAAGCTTCTGCAAAGCCAAAGAAACCATCAAGAGAGCAGGGAAACAGCCCACAGACTGGGAAAAAATATTTGCCAACTCCATGTCTGACAAAGGTCTAATATCAAGGATCCACAAGGAACTCAAATGTGCTGAAAAGAAAAAGAAAAAAAACAAACAGCCCCATTACAAAGTGGGCAAAAAATGTGAATAGACTCTTCTCAAAAGAAGACGTACAAGCAACCAACAGATACATGAAAAAATGTTCAGCTTCACTAGTCATCAAGGAGATGCAAATTAAAACTACACTGAGATACCACCTAACTCCAATCAGAATGGCCAGCATCAATAACTCAAAAAATACCAGTTACTGGAAAGGATGTGGCGAAAAGGGAGCACTTCTACACTGTTGGGAGTGTAAACTAGTATAGTCCCTGTGGGAATCAGTGTGGCGATTCCTAAAAGTTCTAAAAATCAGCCTTCCATATAACCCCACAATCTCCCTACTGGGAATATAACTGGAAGAACTCAAATCACTCTATAAAAAAGTTACCTGCACACGTTGTTTATCATAGCATTGTTCACAATAGCAAGAAAATGGAACCAACCATGCTACCCATCAAAAGAGACGGATTTTTTAAAATGTGGCACACATGTATGTTTATCACAGCATTGTTCACAATAGCAAGAAATTGGAAGCTGTCCAACAAAAGTGGACTGGATTTTAAAAATGTGGTACATATACACGATGGAATACTACACAGCCATAAAAAAGAACAAAATCATGAATTTTGCAGCAATCTGGATGGAACTAGAGTCTATAATACTGAGTGACCTCTCACAGAAACAAAGATCCGAGTATCACATGTTCTCACTCATATAGTGGACCTTGATCATCCAATGTATTACCATAAGAAAATGATTGACAGTGGTGGGAAACTATGGGGGGGGAGATGGGATTAATGGTAGTAAATATCTGTCTGGGGACAGGGAGACACCTCTTATCAACAAGGGTGTCTGAACGAAGGATATTTGTATACCTAACCCTTAACTGTACCCCACAATATCATAATAAAAAATATTGATTATTAAAAAAAAATGTGGCACATATACACAATGGACTATTACGCGGCCATAAAGAAGAACAAAATCATGAATTTCACAGCAACCTAGATGGAATTAGAGTTTATAATACTGAGTGATCTCTCACAGAAACAAAGAACTGAGTATCGCATGTTTGCACTCAGAAGTGGACCTTGAACAACTACTGTAATACTCTAAGAAAAGAATTGACAGTAGTGGGAAACTGTGGGGGTAGTGAGGGGGTGGGATTGACAGTGGTCGATATATGCCTGGGGAAGGGGGATACACCTATCAACAAGAGTACCTGCACAATGAATATTTGCATATCTAACCCTGAATTGTACCCCACAATTTTAAAATAAAATTTTTTTTTAAAGATATTCTTTCCTATGTATGGTGGAACAGGGGCAGAACACACATGTCCAGGTGTGTACCCATACATGTTTGGTGGCCCAGATGGGATATTGAATGTATTCGGAGGATCATTTCTATGAAAAGTATAAAAAAGGACCACAGAAGTCAGCACTTGTGGGAGGGTTGTACTGTTTTGTGTTTTCACTAGCAATGTATGAGAGTTGCAATCGTCTCCATATTTTTTTTTTTTTGAGTTCGAGTCTCACCTCATCACCCAGGCTGGAGTGCTATGGCACACTCACAGCCACCCCAGCATCCATCTGTTGGGCTCAGGCAATCCGCCTCAGCCTTCCAAGTAGCTGGAACTACAGGCACGAGTTACCATGCCTGGCTAGTTTTGTGATTTATTGTAGAGATGGAGTCTTGTCAAGCTGCCCAGGCTGTTCTCGAACCCATGGGCTCAGGCAATCCCCTCACCTTGGCCTCCCAAAGTTCTGGGATTATAGGCTTGAGCCACCACACCTGGTCTTCTCCATATTCTTACTAATATATAGTAATGCTAATATTTTTAAAATTTTAGCCATTCCAGTTGGTGGGAATTGGCATTTCCTTTTGGTTTTATTTTTCATTTATCTACTATTTAGTGATGTTGAGGACCTTTTCACATGTTTATTAGCCATTCACATAGTGTGTGTGTGTGTGTGTGTGTGTGTGTGTGTGTGTGTGTGTGTGTGTGTCTGTAAAGTATCTTTTCAAGGCTTTTGCCATTTCTTATTGGGTTGTCATTTTATTAATTTTTAGTACTTCTTTAAACATTCTGGATTCAAGTCCTTGTCAGATATATGTTCTGCAATTTTTTTCTCAAAGTTTGTGGTTTGCCTATTTATTTTCTTAATGGTGTCTTGTATGAACAGAAAATTTTATTTTAATGAACTTTAATTTATCAAATTTTTATTTTATATTATGTTTTTTATGTTCTACCTAGTAAATCTGTTTCAGACCCCTAAATTGTGAAGTGATTCTCTTAAGTTTTATTCTAGAAGCCTTAGTTTTGGCTTATATTTTTTAAGCCTTTGGTCCATCTGAAATTAATTTTGCTGTATGTATAGAGAGATGGCTTGAGGTGCATTTTCTGTCATTCAGAAATTCTGTTGTGCCAGTACCGTTTGTTGAAAAACAAACAAAAAATTCCTTTTGCACATTGAATTGTCTCAGTGCCTTTGTCAAAAATCAGTTGTCCTTATATGTGTAAGTCTGATTCTAGACTTGCTATTCTGTTCCTGTGATCAACAAGTTAGCTGTCCTATGCCAATATCATACCATATTGATTATTATAGTTTTATTGTAAGTTGTATAATCAAGTAATGTGTCTTTATTATTCTTTTAAAATATTTGTATGTCTTATATACATCCTAGGATCAGCATGTCAATTTCTACAGAAAACAGCTTGCTGGAATTTTAATTGGAATTTTATTAAATCTATAAATTTGGGGAGAATGAGTATCTTAACAAAACCTAGACTTCAATCCATGAATATTGGATAGTTGTGAATGAAATTTTAATATTGTCTTTAATTAATTTCATTTCTTTTTAAAATTTAATAACAACAGAATCTCATTTGAAGTCTCGAGGTCTTGCACACCTTTCCTTCTTAGGTATTTGATGCATTTTGATGCTGTTGCAAATAATATTCTTCCTTTGGTTTTTCTTCAATTGTGTAGGTTTTCTTCCCCCCTTTTTTTAACCTGTTCTTTAGTTCTATTGTTCAGTGATGGGGGATAGCTTTTACTTCTGTTTGCTCAGTCTCCTATTCTTACTTATGTAGATCTTTTGGCTTTGTTCAATTTTGAAGCTGGACTGGGGATGGGAGGCTGTGCTTTTTGCAACTTTGAGATTTAATTAAGGGGAGAGCTGTGATTCAGAAGCTACCTGCAGATCCCTGTATCTGCTGACAAGATTGTGGGCACCCATTTCCCACTACCTTATAATCTGTGCTGAAAGCAAAATTAAGATAAGAAAAAGGAAAATAATGGAAAAAGGAAGGAGGAAGAGGAAAGAAGGTGGGGAGAGAGAAGGAGAAGAACAGGCATACCAACTAAAGAATAAACAGAGAAACAAAGAAAGAACAAAAAACAAAAACAGACAATCATACAAACAAACAAAAAAATCTCTGTTGACGTACTTGTCTTCAAAAATACCTATACACAAACAGAAAATCTAAAAATAAATTTTAAATAACAGAAACAAAGCAAGTATGAAAATGTAAACAGAAAGAAAGAGAGAAGAAAAAAAAACACAAAAACTAAAACCAAAAAAACAACAAAACAAAACTTGCTCTGTAGTCATTTCTGTATCTCCAGGTACCTCTGGACTGTCACCACTGCATTAAGGAGTGTCTCCAGTCTCCAGCCGGTCCCCTCTGCTCTCAGTGCGGGTTGATAGGGTTGCTCTCAGCATGGGTCAGATGCCCCATGGACTACCGTGGGAGAAGGATGGATCAGATCCAGTCTCATCCAAGTCATCTATTGCTGCTGCTGTTGCTGCTGCTGCTGTTGCTGCTGCTGCTGTCAAGTCTCCCACTCAGATCTGACGTGTCTGTTCCTGTTCCAGTTGCACATCTCCTTTTCAGCTGCACATCTCCGAGTACAACGAAGGGATAGCCTCTGGGTCCCAGGTTGGAGGCTGGACAGAACTGGGTGGGGCAACGCAGGTAACTGCCCATTCAGGGACAGAGAAGATGGCAACGATTGCAGAAGATGCCGATGGTCTGCGTCTCCTCACTGGGGCGGGGATCCATTCCAGATTTTCATGCCCTGCCTTCTCCACAGTTCCTGGGGCTCGTGTCCAGTCTCCTGCCGCAGGTGATGGTGTGAGCCGGGTGTCAGGTGGTGAGGAGCAGCTGTTCTCTGCTTCCTCCTCTCAAGAGAGCCCTGAGAATGGCGGACGATCCTGTACGCTGGGGGCTCCCATCTCAGGGCGGTGGTGGGTTGCAGTCAAATCCGGAGGAGAGCCTGGGTGCATGAACCCAAGTCTCCCCTCAGACAGACTTTCACTCACCCACCAGCACACACCCACTCACACAGAGAGTCTTTATGGACACTCACTTTTGTGAAGACTCTCACAATCCCACCTGTTCCATCTCCAGCTTGCCTCCTCCTGTCTTATGATTTTTGAAATCTCTCCTCTATTGGTAGTTTTATCCTTTCTTCTTAATTTTATTCATTTATTATCTTGTTTCCTTTATCAATTTTACCAGAAATTTTCTCTTTTATTATCTTTGTAATGAACAAACTTTTCTGGTTTTATTGATCATCTACATTTTTATTATTATTGTCTTTGGTGTTACTGACTTCTGGTTTCTTAATTTCTACCTTCCACCCTGGGAACTTAATTTCTATATGGGAGAGGAAGGGACCTTTTCTCTCTAAATAAGTATTTGAATAAATGAATACAATAATGAGTGAGTGTTTATGTGCAGCTTCCAGCATAACTGAACAACTGATGACTCATATGTTAAATTCTTACTTTTCCCCGTCTTGGTAACATTTAGTGTACCCTCTTCTTTTACACAGCCTCCTTTTGCTGAAGTGTTCCAGAACTCAGTCATTGGATGTCTGTTCCTTCTATCCTTATGTTCTAGGCAATCTCATGTGATCCAATGGCATTAAATATTGTCTAGACATTGATGATTCAAAACTTTATATCTCCAGCCTCAATCTTCCTCATTGTCCCCAGAGTTGTATATCTGAGTAACTTCTCTATTTCTTCATCTGATCTGACTTGACATTTAAATTAATATTCTTAAATACTTAGTTTACCACTATTCCAAAGCCTGATTACCACCAGCATTCCTAGTACACGAAATTTCAGCACTATTTGTCCTGTTTCCAGGAAAAACCTTGGAGGCGTCCCTGACTCCTCTCTCTTCCTATATCCTGTACTGAGAAAGTCCTATTCATTTTTTATTTGAAATACAGTCTGAATCAGTGGATGCACTTCTCTTCATCTCTATGATTACCATCTTTGCCTATGACACATTTACACCTCACCTGGACTAGTGCTTCCTACCCGGCTTCCGTTTCTCCACTCCTGCCACTGCAAACTAGCCTACACAATCTAGTCACAACAAAGGGAGTGCATTTTTAAAAGGCAATTCATATCTGTTACTCCTTCACTTAAGACTCCCCTATGACTTTCCAAACACTTGGAATAAGTTCCAAAGTCCTTCTATGACTTACAAGATTCTGTGGAATTTGGCATCTGGTTACCCAATTCTTATCACTTATTTTCTTCCATTTCATTCGCTCTGCACCAACCACTCTGGCCTTCTCACACTGTTCCTTAAACACGCCAGTCTTTTTCCAATCTCAAGGCTTTTGAACTTGCTGTTTCTTCATCCTGAAATTGTCTGCCCCAGGTAACTCAACATCTTGTTTCTTCACCTTATTAAAGGTGTCTGCTCACATGCTGCCTCTTTCAAAGAAAACTTTCCTGTTAGTTTAAAACAGCCATCACCACCAATTGCCATCAGCCTTTTTACATTTTTTTACATTTTCCTTCATGTTCTACAGTATATATTTGCTTCTACACTTGTTTATTCTTTGCCTATCCCCACTAGAATTTAAACTCCATTAAGCCAAAGTTTTGGCTGATTGTCTCCCCCTATATCCTTAGTGTTTATAGAGCATTGCCTACCACATAATAGGCCTGCAATAAATATTTGCTGGATGCATGCATGAATTAATAACTTTGAATTTCCACTGCAACCCTATCTGAAGGGGAATAAAATGTTTCCTAAATTCTACTACTAGTTAGTTATGCAACCTTAAGCAAATTCCTAGGGTCAAATTTTATTTTCTAAAAAACAATGAATTTAGATTAAATAATTGCTAAGTTATTTTCCAGCTTGAATATGTTCCGTTTATAAGCGTTAAGAGTTCTGGAGGAACTTCAACTGAGGTGTTCTTCAATGGGATCATCCAAACTAGGCTGGGTAGTGCCAGACGAGGTGACTCATGCCTGGGATCCCAGCACTTTGGGAAGCAGAGGTGAGAGGATGACCTGAGCCTACGGGTTCGAGACCAGCCTGAGCAAGTAGGCAAGACCTCATCTCTGCAATAAATCAAAAAATTAGCCAGGTGTAGTGGCACAAGCCTGTAGTTCCAGCTTCTTGGAAGGCTGAGGTAGATCGCCTGAACCCAGCAGGTTGAGGCGGTGGTGGCCATGAGTGTGCCAATGCACTCCAGACTGGGTGATAGAGTGAGACTATAACTCAAAAATAAAATAATAAAAATAAATCGAATGGGTGGCAAGAGTAGAACCTGGGTTTGGAGAGGCTCAGGAACAATCACTGAAATGGAAGCCCAGGTCCACTGAGCAGTTGGTTTCTTGCAGCTTATCATATATCAAGAGTAGCTCTGGCCAGCATCACACCCAGGTATACTTGGGCTGGAAGGTAGATACTGATAAGATGCCAAGTCTTATAGGCATCTATTCTTCTGACTTGCAACAGAATCAAGAGTTAAGCCTTCTGACACATACTATTGCAAAATCTTCTCTTTCGTAGTTAGAATATTTGTGACTAAAAATATAAAAGCTTACAGCAGATAAAACCTTCCAAATAATTTCTTCTGGCCCATCCTGCTGTAACATTCATCTTATCTTCTTAACTGCCTCATTTGATCACGTCCTTAGTTTGGTTATCATTTCCCCCAACTTCCTGTATTTCTTCATATTGCCTTGTCTTTTTTTATTTTTTTGAGTTGGAGTATCACTCTGTCGCCCAGGCTGGAGTGCAATGGCACGCTCACGGCCACTACAGCTTTGACCTTCTAGGCTCAAGTGATCCTTCTGCCTCAGTCTTCCAAGTAGCTGGAACTACAGGCACACGCCACCATGCTTGGATAATATTGTGATTTATTGTAGAGATAAGGTCTCACCAAGTTGCCCAGGCTGGTCTTAAATCCATGGGCTCTGACAATCCTCTCACCTCAGCCTCCCAAAGTGCTAGGATTATAGGCTTGAGTCACCGTGCCCGGCTGCCTTGTCTTATACATGTTGTCTCACAGCCTGTTTGCATTTTTCCTGAAGGAAAATATCCCTCATGGTACTCGAAAATTCAGAGGTTTCCCTTTATGAAAACTTATTAGAATAAGACACTTCCCTCAGGCATTAGCCTACTGAGGTAAAATAGGAAAGTCTAGTTGCTCTCCAAAGTACAGATGACAGCTCCAAGGGTGAGTATTTAAAGATGAAGAATCATAATTTTATGAGCTCTCTGGGACTTTACTGACAGGCCAGAGGCCAGAAAGAACTCTCTGCTCTTGGTCACTGAGATCATTAAGAAAATCTACTCAAATTTATCAAATTGGGTCTCCTGAGCCTGCTAAGAGTCAGGGTGACATAGTGGGAAGAGTTTTGGTCACAGATCAGAGAACCTAATCTCCTCTCCATGCTACCTTCAACCAGCTGTGCAGCCTCTCGGACCTCAGACTTCAAACCTTTAAAATAAGGGACAGGACCTCCAGTTACAAATGATGAGATAATCACATGTATCTCTGAGTGCTTGAGCCCTGGAGGCTGTGATGAGCCATGATCATTTCCCAAATCTCATGAAAAGAACTGCAAAGGATTTTTTTTTATCAACAAAAAAATGAAGACACAAAAGGAAAAATAGCAACCAAATTTGGAAGCTGAAAAGCAGGAGGACTTAGTTGTCTAGGAAGGCTAAATTCCAAAAAATAGTGAGAAAATCCGAGAAATAGTCATGTTTGCACCATTGAAACCCTCCAAAGGCCCAGGAATGAGTAGGACTTGTTATCTGTGGAAATGAGGGTAAAGACAAAATGGGAAGAAAGTTTATTGATAAAAATTTGACTCCAGATCTCCTCCAAGCTTACCCAGCTGGATGTCTGATGTACTCAGGGAAAAACCGAAAAGTCATTCTTTGGAAAGAACTAAACGGAAGGACTCTAGACTTAGGGTCTAAAACACAATTGATGGAAGGGGTACCATTGGAATATAGGCAATGATGTAAAAAAATTACAACCTAAATGTTGAGAACCCAGAAAGGAATCTGGGAAATCCTTCTCTGTGACTCTGACCAGCCCAAGAGAAAAGAACTGAAAATGTGTGTTGTTTACAAAGGATCTAGCCCAGTCAGGGACCCTAGCATCACACTTACAGTGTGCAAGCCTTTTTCTCAGGTCCAGAACTCCATGACAGCCTCCCAGTGCCTCATTCCTAAATAGGAATGAAGAGTCACAAACCCAAGGCACTTAGGGAAATAACTAATTTAATATAATAGATAGATCAAAGCAAATAGAAAAAATAAGAGCCACTCCTTTCTAAGTGGGTATTGTGAGCTAGACACTATGCTAAGTACTTACTCACTTAATCTTCACAGTCAACATTTAAGTTAATATCATTATTATCCCCATGGAAAAGATGAAGACACTGGGCACAGAGACATTAAGCAACTTGCCCAAGGTCACATAGTAAGCTGATTAGCTGTCAGTCTAACCAGGCAGTCTGGCTTCAGTCTATAAGTTTAACTATTGAGCCTGAGAAATGGTAATAGTTAATTTCAAAAATCACACTTGTGGCCATTGCTCTGCTAAGCTATGGTGTAGCCATGTGCTCTTTGACCTATGGCCAGGCCATGTTTTCTTAAGCTTCCCTGCCCCCCCCAGGGGAGGTGAATCTCTTCTTTATCCCTGTCTCGTTCCAATTTATTTTCTAAATAAACTGTATTTTCTAATCTAAAATCAATCAATCAATCAAAACCACACTTGCTAGCAATAGAGACTATTCCAAGAAGAAAGAACTTAAAAAAGAAATAATAATACATTCTGAAAGAAAGAGAGAAAAATTGCATCTAAGACACAAGAAAAGAACGTTATAAACATGGAACATGCAAAACACTAATAGAGTCTCAGAAATCAACAACATGAAAACAGAAGGGAAAAACTCATGGACTGGAAGTGTTCCAGAAAGCAGAGCAAATCAGAGCTTCGAGGCTGCTTTCTCAGCTTCCAAATTTTGCCTTCTCACCCTCAACACCCTTCAACCCCAGACAATTTTTTAGAGCAATGAACCAAGTCCTTAATTTTAAACCCTAATTTAGAACCAAGACAATTCCTTGCGCAAAACTCTTCAACCAACTCCCCTCACATGCAGGCAAACATCCACACTCTTTACCATGGCCTGTGAGGACCTGGGTGATCTGGTGTGTGACCTCCTCTCCAGATAGCCCCTCTCATTGCCTCCTTACTCACTCCAGCCACACCAACCCCTTTGTCATTCCTCATCTCACCAAGTTTCTCTTGCCGAAGGCCTTTGCACTTCAAATTCCACTGCTTGGAAAGGTCTTGTCCAGATCTTTGCAGGGCTGGCTTCTTCATTTCGGTGTCTATGAAGCCAAGCTATCTCTGACCTCTCAATCTAAACCACTTCTAGTTCCTTTCTGCCTCATTCCTTCAATTGTCACTCCCTGATCCTATACCTTGCTCTCCTTTTTTCATAACATTTATCAAAAATTGCATGTTTATACATATGCTCTTCTTGGTTTTTTTGTTTGATTGCTTGTTTGTTTAATTGGCCGATCTAGACTAGCGGTCCCCAACCTTTTTGGCATCAGAGACTGGTTTCGTGGAAGACAGTTTTTCCACCGACAGGACGTAGGGGAAATCATCAGGTATTAGATTCTAATAAGGAACACACAACCTAGATCCCGCTCATGTGCAGTTCGCAGTAGGGTTCACGCTTCTGTGAGAATCTAATAAGCAGTTGCTGATCTGACAGAAGACAGAGCTCCATTCCCGCAGCTCACCTCCGGCTGTGCTATCTGGTTCCTAACTGGCCAAGGATGGAGACTCCTAATCTAGACCGTAGGCTCCATGAATGGTGAAACTTTGTTTTGCTCATTGCTAGAATTTCCAACACCTACATGGAACTGATACATAGTAAGCATTAAACAGATATTTGGGCCAGGCTTGCTGGCTGAACCCTGTAATCCCAACACTTTGGGAGGCCAAGATGAGAGGATTGCTTGAGCCCAGGAGTTTGACAACAGCCTAGGCAACATAGTGAGACCTCTCCTCTACAAAAATTTTTAAAAATTAGGCATGGTGGCACACACTTGTAGTCCCAGCTACTTGGAAGGCTAAAACGGAAGTATCACCTGAGCACAGGATGATGAGGCAGTGGTGAGCCATGATCCTACCACTGCACCCCAGACTGAGTGACAGAGTGAGACCTCAACTAAAAAATAAAATAAAATAAAATAAAATAAATAGGTAGATATTTGTTAAATAAATAGTGAATGATGTTGGGTGGTAAAAGAAGTGATACCAACTGCAGTGACTTTTTATAAAATTCCTGAATTTTCAATCTGAAAAATAATAAAATTTGTAAAAAGCAAAATAAATTGGTTTCATTTTTGTTCCATCTGTAAGCCCTGGAGGGGGCAACTACAAATATAATATCTGGACTGAGCAGTAAGTTCTGACATTTCTTCCCTGAGTCCTAGAGACAGCTCCCTTCTGTCAGAGCCTCACCACAGAAGGGGAACAAACACAGTACTGCTCTTAAGTATGTAAACAAGCCAGTGGGGTGCCTCTGCTTGTTATCTGCATGAATAAAATGCTTTCACTGGGCCACCCCAAAGGGAGAAGGATTCTCAGTTCCAAATGAGCTGAATTCTACAAGAAAGTGATTTGAAAGCTATTCTTGACTGATGGCTCAGAGAGAATTCTTTGCAGGAAGAAAAGATAAGCAAGGCTGATCTGCCTTTCACAGCTGTGCACACTTTCAGATCTAAGCCAGGACATGGAGGAGGAGGGGTTTTCTTTAAACCATGAGGGAGGGTTTTCTGAGAAGATCATTTTGATTCCTGGGGCATACCTGCATTATAAGAGGGAAGGTAGAGACACAAATGGGAAGAAATCCAGTGGCAATAGAAATAGCTCATCGTACCATAAATAATAACCTTACTCTCCAAAAATGCCTTGTCCCCGGAGGAAGGACTTGGCAGGTGTCTTCAGCATGACACTGCAAAGTTGGCAACTGGAGCCTGTGTATGTGTGTGTCTGTGTGTGGTGTGTGTGTGTATGTGTACACATATATATATGTATGTACATGTATATTTTTGACGAAAAGATGCCAAACTCTGTAAAATATTTTAAGATGGTTTATTCTGAACTAAACTTGAGGACTTAAGTCTGTGGAACACCCATCCTCAGGAGGATGTGTGCCCACTGTGGTTGAATGGTGGCTTGGTTATACATATTTTAAGAAGGCAGAAGTTACCAGAAATCATAAATCAATATATGTGATATTTTCATTGGTTTGGCCCAGGAAGAAGAGATATTTCCAACCGGGAACTTGCAAGTCATAGATGGATTCAGAGATTTCTTGACTAATCATTTGTAGTTCCTATCTAAGGAATTTGGGAAATCAATAGGGGAGATGCTTTGTTAAGATAAGGGGATAGAAAACTCTAGATTTGTTGATAAGTAGACAGAGCCCTATATGTGGCAGACTTTGGAGATAATAGATAAATATCTTAGAAACTTCCTGGGGCTGGGCATGGTGGCTCAGGTCTGTAATCCCAGCACTTTGGGAGGTGGTGGTGAGAGGATTACCTGAGCCCAGGGGTTTGAGACCAACCTGCACAACATGGAGAGACCTCATCTCTATAGCAAATCAAAAAATTAACCAAGTGTAGTGGTGCACACCTGTAGTTCCAGTTACTTGGAAGGCTGAAGCAGAAGGATCACCTGAGCCCAGCAGGTTGAGGCTGTGGTGGCCGTGAGTGTGCTACTGCACTCCAGCCTGGGTGGCAGAGTGAGACTCCCACTCAAAAAAAAAAAAAAGAAAGTTCCTGGGAGTCTGGGAGTTCCCAAAAGATGGCTTTGTAGTGCAATAAAATACTTGATTTTCTTCTTTTTTGTTATGTGATGTTATGCCAGAATCAGGCTGGAAAGAAAAACTTTAGGACATAGGGCAATAGGGTAATAAAAACTCTATCTAGTAAGTTTTTATCAGGCAGTGATTCCCTAAGCTCTTAGGAATTTGAATAAGAGAAAAGAGGTCAGGTTTAGTCCTCAGTATGTATATCAATTACTCATTGTTCCTTGTTTATGGAGAAAACATCATTACCTGACTGCTGATTATTTAGACCAAGATTAATTTGGTTTTTGCAATGTAATTGACTATTACTTTAATAAGACTGTGTCCCTGCAGCCAGAAGGAATCCCCTCCCTCCATCACAGGCACGACACAAATGTATATTGTGAACAATCCCTGAAAAACAGGTGCATGGTTTTTTAAAAAATAGATTTGTGTATTTTTCTGCACAAGTATTTTCTCGCTGAAGATCACTTTATCAAGACTGCACATTAGGAACAACTATTCCTCACCTCACATTGTATGAAAGAAGGAATTAGTCTTCCTGGGCACAAGCCAACATGAGGTGGGCTACTGGTGTCTCATTCACTAAAGGCTGAAAATACACAGATTTTGAGAATTACTAGTAAACTACCATGACAGAATAAGAGATGAGGAAATTCTCTCAAAGGGAATGCATGTAGGCTGGTCCTAGACTATGTTGGAAGACTGGGCGGGGTAGACAGTGCCTGCATTATGCAGGCAGCTGTGCTCCCCTTGTGGAGGGACATGGCTCACAGACTCCAGCAACAGTTAATGCAGCCTGTGCAAGTGAGCTGCCTGACTGAAGTGATGAACAAAGACCAAAAGAAATTTGTGACACTTAGACCTTCCTTGGGTGCCTCAGTAATATTTGGAAACAGTATCATGCATCAGGACTTCCTGATGTGTGGACAGGTGGAACTTAAGCAATGTAACATCACTGTACTTTAACTCTTGGGATAGGGTAAGAGTGGAGTGGCGTATTTATTTGGGTTGTTGATATACACTGATTGATTCCTGAGAACATTTATATCTGAAGACCTGACCTTCTTTTATCAGTCAAAAAGTTTTTTTTCAATGTCTGAAGATCCACCTGGAATGAGGTATAGTTTCCTTTGCAAAATGCTATTTTGAGGGTGTCTTTAGACATTTTTTTATTGATGGATTCCAAAAACAATGACTCTAAAATTCAAAAGTGTTTCTAATTCAAGGATTCTATAAGTTTCTGTGTATGTCCAGATGAAAATGACCTTCTTTGTCCCATATTTTTACAATGCTATTAAAAGACAAAATGTACTCATTAGGTTGTTCACTATTTATTGATATTCAAACTGCTCTTCCTTGAAATTCATGTAAAACTTTGGTTGGCTCACTTCCTACATAAAAAGGTCAGAGAGTTATAGGAATACATTTTAATGCCTCATCCTGAGAACTGTTCTGGCCCTGAGTTTATGCAAGTCTACTCCCACAGACCATCTATTAATTTTAGGTTTCTGGTTTAAACATTTCAGAGCACTCAGTTCTGAAACAGAGTCAGAAGTGCCTGCTTCTCTACTATCCCCAGCCTCAGAACTTCCATCTTGGTTGCCAGTTTGGGATTTTTTCTAAATATTCAGTGTATGGAAACTGAGTCTTTGTCCTCAAACATCTACACGTTAGTAGACGTAGAGGGAACAAAGGAAAAACCAGATATGGCAGTTTCACATGAATGTCATTCAGAGGTATCCTTTCCAATCCTTGGCCTGTCTCTTTAAATATAAAAATGGAAGATAGTCTAGAAGTTTAAAAATACTGTAGCCTAGTGACCTCTGAAACCAAACAGCCTGGATTTGAACAGTAGGCTAACTACTAACTGGACAAGAGGCCCTCAAGAACACTGTCACCACCTGTTTCACAGGGTTATGAGGATTAAATAAAATCATGCTTGTAAAGTACTTAATACAGTACACAGACACACTTAATCAACTAGAATTAGTACTGTAGTATATCATTATATTCCATATCACAATAGTCAAAAAGAACACAGCCCATTCTTATCCTTGAAAAGAAAACTTATGATAAAGAATATGTGCCTTGAGATTAGGTGTTTTAAAAAAAGTACCGATAGATATGGTAAAAATCACACTAGAATTGTTCAGATTAGATTTGTATTGAGGACCTAATATTCTGGAGAATATTGATGTCCCATTCATGTGGCTTGACAATGCAATCTTCGTTGAAAAGATGAAGATTATGTGGAAGACAAAATGTAGACAGAGCTAACTGATACCGAGTTATTTGGATGTCCAGTTAAGATTACTTTCCCTAGGGTAGCAACTAGAAACAGAATCTTTAAACAGTGACTTAAACTAGATAGAAGTTTATTTGTATCTTGCTTATTAGATGTCTGGAGATTGTCAGTCCAAGATAGGCATGAACATCACAGAGTTATCATGGGCCCATTAATTTTCCTGCCTCTCCTATGATGCAAACCTTATTTATATTGTCCAAAATGGCTGCTGGAGCTCCAATCATTACATCTACATTTTAAAAAGCAGGATATTAGAAGGATATGAGAAAAGTGTTTCTCCTCTTTTTAAGGAAGTAAATTCTATACTTTCATAGGTGTCCTCCTAGGTTTTACTGGTAGATGCTTGGTCACATTATCATCCCTAACAACAAGGGAGTCTGGAAATATAATCTTTACTCTGAAGTAAAAATTTGGTTATTTTGCTGGATAATAGAAGAAAGCTAAACTTCCTAGCACACTAAATTCATTCTTTTTTCTCTGAATATTGTTCCTTCCCATTCCTGATTTCTCTTTCTCCTTCTATTTCTCAAATGGTTATTCTAATTATCTCTGTAAGTTCTGTCTTTCCGGTTTTTCATCCCTTCCAAATATTTCAATTACTGACTTTATGTGAGGGAAGAAATGTGTTAAGGCAGCTAGTTTGTGATCAACGTCTATCCATTACTGGAGGGATTCTCTAAGGTTCAGAAGGTAGGTGGCGGTCTACTCTCCTTGGAAACCTGTTGGTCACTGGATTTTCTAAAATAGACTCATGGTTTGATATGAGAAGAGTCTTCTTGTACTTTTCTTAGCAGAATATCCCTAGTCAGGATAACTTGTGTTAAAAAAAAAACACAAAAATCCCTGTAATGATATGTGTTTTTGTTTTTTAAAGAAGCTGCGTCATACCTAAATGTTCCCCTCCTAGTGAAGTGATTGGGGAAAGTGCATTTAGAGACCTTACCTTTTATTTTGGGACAAAGACCATGTATGATGTGAGAAGAGAGGACATGGGGAGCCACTGAATTTTATCCCAGATAATTTCTATTTTACCTGACTTCTTGATTTCTTGAGATTTGAAATTATTAGTGAAATTTGATACTAAGTTGCAGCTCTAATTTGCAAATCTAATTTGACGATCTGCTCTTTGTGATAGTTCAAAGTGAATGGTAGCCAGATCTTTCTAACTTCTAACCGTCTCCTAATTTTTTATCAATAGTTCCAAACACTTCCTGGATATACCTAAATATTTTATCAGTACCTCAAAATCAACATATCTAATAATAAACTTTTTATCTGCTCCTCCATATCAGTTTCTGCTTTTGAAATGCCAATTATTCAATCTCAAAACATCACTGTCATCCCTTCCTACTCTTTCTTCCCTATCTCCAGTAACATTTTAAAACCTTTTCTCAGCCGGGCTCAGTGGCTCAGCCTGTAATGGTGAGTGGATTGCCTGAGCCTGCAGGTTCGAGACATGCCTGGGCAACTTGGCGAGACCTCATCCCTACAATAAATCAAAAATTATCCGGGTGTGGTAGCACGTGCCTATAGTTCCAGCTACTTGGAAGGCTGAGGTGGAAGGATCGCCAGAGCCCAGTAGGTCGAGGCTGCAGTGGCCGGGAGTGGCCACTGCACTCCAGTCTGGGTGACAGAGTGAGAGGCCAACTCAAAAAAAGCCAAAACCTTTTCTCCAGCTAATGCCTCTTCTGTATTTTCACTCCTGCTTAATTGGTCTCCCTAGTTTCATTCCTTCTGACCACTAATCCTTCCAACATAATAATCTTTCTATGCAAACACTGACAATGGTCTTCTAGGGAAATATGGTGAGGAGAACATATCATGAAATCAAATGAAATAAGCAACAATAAGTTAGAGAGATAGATGTGATAGATATAAACACAAGACTCTTTTCAGACTACGGAGGGAGCACATTTCATGCACCTATTGTGGAAAATGATTCTGACTCCACCCTTTATAAGTGGTATCATGAGGAAGGGGAATAGATAAAATTCTGAAAAATTGTACTAGTATTCCTCACTATGAAGGGAGCACATACTGGATGTGAGAGGTAGATATCTTAGAAGAACAAACAAAAGGTTTTCTTATAGATTAAAAACTTTTTCCCATCACCATGCCTAATTTCCACACCACAAATGGCAAAAATTGTCAGAATTTGCCATTTTGTTTTTTTACTGACGGGGAAGAGGCAAGAGAAGGACTAGAAAACTGACTGCCCAGAATTAATATTTCCAAGAACAAAGAATGATTTGGCAAAATGGAAAGAGAAAACTAAGATAAGAACTTGATTTTATCCCTTATGGGGTGGGTAACCTGTTAGAGATATGCACCGGGAGCCCCAGATGCCCTTATTCTACTGGAATTTATAGTGCTGTGACCAACACTATACCAGCCAGGGAACTATCAGGAAACTGAAGGTATTGGGAAGAGTTTAATACAGAACAGGTTTGCAGTGGTATAGACAGGTCTAGTAGGAACTTACAAAGGATGAGAAGTACCCTGAGGCCAGCAACAAAGAGAGCCAACACCACCTCTGAGCCTGAAGGCAAAGGGAAGGAATAGCTACCAGGACCCAAAGGAATGAAACTAGGGAGACCAATTCCCCCCCCATCTGGAAGCTTAAGAATCAACTGATTAAACCACCAGCCTCACTCTGCTTTATCTTCAGACACCCTGTTGGTGCTTGCCATTGGCTTAATCCAGCAAGAAACTAGAGGGAAACCTTGTACAATGATACTGCCCAAAATGTTAGCTCTGGGTTACAGAGCAGGGTTGAGAGAGAATCTACAAAGGCAAGAGTAAAATGCCCTGCATAAAAACCTTAAAGTTTTCTAATGAGTGAGAGAGTAGAAGGAGAGGTAGACAGGAAGATATCAAGTAAAACAGAAAATAATCTAAGATAGATCGTCATTTATAGAAATAATGGCTCAGTAGTTATCTCTGAGTTGAAGGAACAATCCAAAACTCAGGGCACCACCTCCAGTAACAGGATATGTACCTGTTAAGCAAGAATGGATCCCAGGACAGGACTTTTAATAAAATAACAGAAAAGAGACCTAGCGCACCAATCATGGTGACAGAAAGCAGAAACAAAACAATTTGTATAAGAACAGAAAGTAACAAAGAGGTCAAAGTAATCAACTTTATAAATAAATCTGCAATGCTGCTTTTACAGGATACTTCTCAGGAACAGAAGCACAAATCATGTCATTCACAAACTGTGTGATAGAGTCCTGGAGCTTAGATTGTAAGAATAAATCTGCCCTGCCTTCTTGGATGAATCTGTCACACAGATTAGAACGGTGACCACTGGGAAGGCATGGAGACAGAAAGTTGGTGAACCATAATGCCCACTGAGGCATCCTTACAAGAAAAGTGTCTGGTGAGAAGCTATTGATTTAATTCCATTTAAATCTGTGGGTCTCCACCTTTCTGCCATCTGCATTTCTACCAATGCTCACCCCAGTGTGTTTGTTTTGGCCTCTCCCTGGGGCAGGTGTTCTTAACCAGTTCAGGGGGATGTGAATTTGGATAAAGCCCCCCCAAAATGTCATTGTTATTCTCACTAGCCTGTAACAGAACTTTAGCATTTCCTGCCATTATGAAGCAGACAACAGAACGCACTGAGCAAATCTGACAGTCACCAGAAAAATCACAGATGTTTTATATCTCATTGGAATTTGGGAGAAGATCTCAAAATATCATTTACTTTCATTGCTTCTTCAAAATCATGGTAGTCATTAGCCCTGACACTAAATCTTGTTATTTAAAACATTGCTGATGTAACATAAAGGAACAAAATACAAATATTTGCAGAATAATACCACAATCCTAAGTTAATTTGATAATTGCATTCCAATATAATGTTTCCTTTGTATCCCTATGCCTTTTATTGAATAAACTTGAAAGCATTATTTTGAGAAGAGACTATAAACTTTGCTAGATGCCAAAACTCCCAAGACACTCAAAGGTTAAGGACCTCTGCACTAGGTCAACTGTTATGGGTGAATAAAATTTCTCAGGAAAGGAAAAATAAAGATGGGAGCTGTGCTATTATCAGCTTTTGAGAGAATCTGGTTAATTTAGGTGATGATTTATCACTTAATGATTGGACTTAAGAAGAGAGGCATTTATTTGGTTTACTATTGAAAGCCCAAGGAAGGTCTAGAAACATCATTTAAAGGCTGCAGCACAGAGCGCTTAAAAGCAGAAACTCTGTAGTTAAACTGCCAGGCTTCAAACAGCAGTGCACCATTCACTACTTGTGTGACCTTGGGCAACTACTGTGAGCTGAAACTTGGTTTCCTCATAGGTAAAAATGGGAATACAAATGCTGCATGAGGACTGAGTGAGATGATTTCTGTCCAACCTTGCTGTTGGAATGAAAGTCAGCCAAACTTGTTTTCAACAACCCTCCCCCACATCCTCTTACTTTTTCCCCTAGTTATGAGGGGCCGCTCTCAGTCCATCACATAGACCTGCTTCACGAAGCCAGTTTCTTTCTCTCCTTGCCCCCGCCCCCACTTCCACCAAAATCCACCTCAGATAAGGCTCTGGTATTATTTACGTCTCTTTGTGTGTTTTTCAGTTTTTCAGCTACCTCTCCCAGGGATGACAATCCCGTCATTGTGTGAGAAGTCCTTGCCTCCAGTAAACAGCAATTTCCCAGGAACAGTTAAAAGAAATGTTTCTCTTACCAGGTAGAAGGCTCATCCTTCTGCTCCTCTGCACCCCACTTTCCAGCTCGAACCCCATCTCATCCAAAAAGCCTCCCCCACCTCTTTCATCCTTACTAGCAGAGGCAGGAGGTACCACTGATACCACTGAGCTCTGCACACACAAAGACTGCCCATTCACCTGGACATTTAGCCAAGCATGGCTTCTTTCTCTCTCTCCTCTGCTTTCCTAGGTAAGGAGGGCAGTTGCTCTCATGAGCAGGGGCCTAGTGTCTTTCCTTTTTGCTTCCTGGAGACGCCCAACTAGGCAAGGTAAAGAAAGCATCTGTAAACATTTTTTAGCAGTTCTTCCTTAAAATCTCCTGGCCTCCATGTCTGTGATGTGAGTTCCCAGGGGTAGAATAAGCTAAACTTGGCTTGCAAAGGAACTAGGAATGTCTCTGCTAAACTTCTTAAGTAAGGGTCTCCAGAGAAGCCCAGGCTGGGGTTGAACAGTCATCTTAAGGATTCTTGGAAATGATCCTCTCCTTTCCAAGATTTTGATGCTTTCGGCACCCAGGAATGTTGTGGTAGAAGAGTCCTGAACTAAGCTTCAGGAGCCTTGGGTTCTGGCCCTGGCATGCACGGTCACCAGCTGTGTGACCCTGACACATCTCTCCCCCACTCTGGACTTCGGTTTCATCAACCATAAAATGATGAAATAATGATGGCTTGAATTTGATATTCTCACAGTCTCTAGGAGGGGGAACTAGACTCATTTTCTGTGGATACACTCCAACATTTATTATATTTTTCAAGAAACAGGACTCATAATCTTTTGGTTGTTTCACAAATTCTTTGACATTCTTTTCCATAATGAGCATGGAACTTGTTTCACGCTTCAGGGCTTGCCATGGTGATCCTCACATTGCTTTTAGTGTCTTTGATTTAAGAAATCACTTTTTAAACATGTACTCAGTAGGACAAATATCCAAAAGTTTTACTGTAAATCTGTTCTTATACTTTAGTTATGGAAACAGTTTGATTTTATAAAATCACATCTCTATCCTTCTGCTTAAAACAATGTGCAAATCTCTTTGCATACTGAACATATTTAGAGAACAGAAAAGAAACACACAAGCATGGGTGTCCCCTTGACAGGCTTACCCCCAGTTTTTAAAGAAGTTGTCAGCTGGGCAGCCAATTTGATGAACTGGAACAAAAAATGGTATATCATAGGTTGGTCTCTTGCTTCCATTTTGTGTTTAGGTATTAAGTCTATTCAAAGATTGAACTTTAGCTTTTGCAACAGGCATAAATGGGTCCTCAGATTTCAAATCTTGGCACTCAGATGCTAAAAAGTATTCATGGTTTTACTAGAGCAGACTTACAGGAAGAGAATATGTAAGTTAGTCAAATCTCTTCAGGAGGGAGAGGGAAGGTTTGTTGGCAATAAGAGCATGAGTTAGCACCGTTCTCACAATTCATGTGATCCTAGAATCTACTTGGTGCTCACCCAGAACCATCACACTATAACCAGGAGAAGGATGGGGAGGGGGTAGAAATTATGAAACACTATGCTCAATGATTTCTTATATATACATATATTTGTATTTCACTTGATAACAACACAACACTTTTATTCATTATAAAATCACGAGCAGACACTAATATCTAGAAATATTACAGATAGTTAACTCTGAAAAATAGATACATTTTAGGCTGAAAAGCAGAAAGGGGTTTAGTTGTCACATATCAAAAGCTCCTATTTAATATAGTCAACTCTTTAGCATTCTTAATGAAAATAGTGAACATAATGACAATAAATTATGCCATTTTATCTTTTTAATCCAAAAACAAACTTTCAAGATTTTAGAATGCAATGTATAGTTTGTTGTTTTTTTTTGAGTTGGAGTCTCACTCTGTCACCCAGACTGGAGTGCAGTGACCGCTCCCGGCCACCGCAGCCTCGACCTGCTGGGCTCCGGCGATCCATCCGCCTCAGCCTCCCAAGTAGCCGGAATTACAGGCATGCGCTACCACGCCCGGCTGATTTTTTGATTTATTGTAGAGATGAGGTCTCGCTGCCTAGGCGGGTCTCGAACCCACGGGCTCAGGCAATCCACTCACCTCAGCCTCCCAAAGGCGCGGGATTACAGGCTGAGCCACCGAGCCCGGCTTATAGTTTTATTTTTAAAAATAAATAAGAATTACCTTTCAATGTGTTTTGGTTTAGACTAATCTTTTAGTTAGTTTTTATTCTCTGAGAGCTTTCCGACTAAGTTGTAGGATAAGTCTGCTGACTGATGAATGGGAAGAAATAAATAGGTTTCTAAAATGTGCTTTCCAGGGAAATAAAGTAACTATTAAAAAAAAAGGCCAGACTCGGTGGCTCAGCCTGTAATCCCAGCCCTTTGGGAGACTGAGGTGAGTGAATTGCCTGGGCCCATGGGTTTGGGACCCACCCGGGTAACTTGGCAAGACCTCATCTCTACAATAAATCAAAAATTAGCTGGGCGTGGTAGCGCACACCTGTAGTTCCGGCTCCTTGGAAGGCTGAGGCGGAAGGACAGACGGAGCCTAGCAGGTTGAGGCTGCGGTGGCAGGCAGCGTGCCACTACACTCCAGTCTGGGTGACAAAGTGAGACTCCATCTCAAAAAAACATAAAAATAATAAAATAAAATAAAAACTTTTCTGTCTGGGCTTAGTGGCTCAGCCTGTAATTCCAGCACTTTGGAGGGCCGAGGCAAGTGGACTGCCTGAGCCCACAGGTTCAAGACCAGATCCGGCTAGTTGGTGAGACCTCATCTCTACAATAAAATAAAATAAAAAAATTAGATGGGCATGGTAGCATGCACCTGTAGTTCCAGCTACTTGGAAGGCTAAGGCAGAAGGATCGCTGGAGCCCAGTAGGTTGATGTTGGGGTGGCCGTTGAGTGTGTCACTGCACTCCAGCCTGGGTGATGGAGTAAGATTCCAACTCAAAAAAAAGAAAAAGCTAAAAAACTTTTCTGCCAAAAAATAGAGTTGACTATATTTATTTATTTATTTATTTATTTATTTATTTTTTGAGTTGGAGTCTCACTCTGTCACCCAGACTGGAGTGCAGTGGCCACTCCCGGCCACCACAGCCTCGACCTGCTAGGCTCCGGCGATCCTTCCACCTCAGCCTTCCGAGTAGCCGGAATTACAGGCGTGCGCTACCACGCCCGGCTGATTTTTTGATTTATTGTAGAGATGAGGTCTCGCTGCCCAGGCGGGTTTCGAACCCACGGGCTCAGGCAATTCACTCACCTCAGCCTCCCAAAGGCATGGGATTACAGGCTGAGCCACCGAGCCCGGCTGAGTTGACTACATTTAGAGGGGTGAAACGCCACACAGGTGTGTTACTTAAATAGCCTCATAAGTGTGTTGCTGTAGGTTAAAATAAGAAGACAAATCCACTCTGCAGCTCATTTGTGAGCATAAAAAACAGACTAAGGAACAGCTATTACATTGCCCAGGTACATGCTGGCTGGGAACAGGCATGGGAAGATCAATATTTCCATGATCACAAAGAAATTCTGATTCTGGAGATTCCAAAACCCTGAACTCATCTTCTGGCTAGAGATCCATCCACCACTTCCTTTATGTATCTGCCACCAAATCTCATGACCTTGTTAGTATCCACATGTTATTAGGAACATAATGCATACAGCACTGCTAAGAAGTACAAAGGAGTCATTTACACGATGAATAATAAAAGAGGGAGATGGTGAGGTTTCTAGGAACATAAGCCAACATAGCAGATTTCTCCTTGTCCAGGCACAGCATACACAGTTCCTAGTTCATTATTTTGACTGCTTTTGTGGTTGAAAGCATTTTCCCACATATCTTGTTGGCCCCTCACAGCCACTCCATCATTTAGGTATCACAGGTATTATCTTTGACCTCTCCGAGAGTCTTTGCCCTAGGATACACAGGCAACAGAGCCAAGGCTGGATCTCAGGTCTTCTGGCTCCAAAATACCAAAATCCAAATTTCAAAACACCAAACAAAGGAGGCAGGTTGGGAAGTGGGATGAACCTCCAGCAAGCCTTTGGAGTCACTGAAGTTCACTGTTAGGCCCAGCACCACCCATTTGCATGTCCCCTCTTTCCTGGGTGCCCAGGGCTCTCCCATACTCAGTTAGCTGCATCTGACCTGTGTCCCCCTGCCACTGGATCACATGACTTCATTCACACTGAGGACTGGAAATGTGGCAGCATATCCCTTCTAAGAGTACCTCCACTTTAAAAGAGAAGCAAGTCTTAATTTAAAGAAATAATGATTAAGATGGGATTCAGGCTCTAGTGATAAAGAAATTTTTCCTTCAAATCATACCAATGAGGGTACCAGGCTGTCTGCTTAGGAAGGAACTCTTCCTCACTTATGTTTGAGAGCTGGTGAAAATGGAAAAATGACTAGTGGCCACATCCACGAGGTGTTGAGTTTGTTTTCAAAGAGTCTATGCTTCACAAGCGTGGAGACATGAGAAGGGAGGGAAGGACTTAAGGGGAAGTCTAATTTATCCAAGTCAGAATAACAGAGGTGGGAGCAGTATCATCCTTACGCTTGGAGAGCCTGAGCCCTTGCCCTGAGCCACATGCTTCCAGAGGTCCTGCTTTGACTATCTTCTACCTGCACCTCCCATGCCCCAGGAACAAAAAATCCATGCAGTCAGTGGGACGCGTCCACCCTGATCCCAGGCTTTCACCTCTAGACTTGCTTCAGGTACTCAGAACCCCATAATTCCCTGGCCAAAATGGTGTCTATGGTCTGTGTGGCTTCTTCCTCAAGGCCATCCTCCTGATGATGATCTTTACCATGCACGTGCAGAGTCCTGCGTGGTCATAGAGCAGTGTGAGGGAAATCATTTGCACAGAACTTGGCCATTAACACTGGAGAGTCCATGTGTATGCATGCAAGGCTCCCCACAGTGAGAGTCAGAACTAGGCATGATCAGAGAAAGGCTGCAGAAAGAGCCAGGAATCTCTTTTGAATTCTTGCCCTAGTCTTGCAGATGTTAGGAGTGAACTAAAGCCTAAGAACATTCCAAGAGATGGGCTAGGTCAGTGACTGATGAGTAGCTGAGATGGTCCAGAGATATTTTCACACCATGAACACACGTACTGCAGTCCTAGATACCTACTCCATTTCCCTCCTGGGACCCTCTTATTCCCAACACTCTATACTACAACATTTTCCTTGGTTTTATACCAATCTCATTTTGTCAGCTAAAGGCCTTATCACACGTAGGTTTCACCACTGCCTAGTGGTGCACAAATTAGACATTCAACAATCACCACTGGTGATAGTACAAGCGTTTTAGAAATTCCAAGCTCCTTGAATACAGTGTTCACGTAGCTGTCCATTGACTCTACCCTCTGCAGCAAACCCAGGGTTCCTGGTGGGCGGTGTACATCCAAGCACACTGGTCAGAATCCCAGAGATCCCATCTTATGTTTAAACTTGGCAGGGTCCACGGGGTTACTTTAGTCTGATGCAGTCCACCTCTTCGGTTGCAGGCATCCCAGTCGTTTTGAGATCCAGGTCTGCACTGGACTTACCGCTATGGTAAGAAGACTTCCAGTGGAGCAGTATGATCTTTTTGAAATACTTGATTGTGTTGTTCTTGACGGTCACGAAGCACAAGGTGTTGATCATGCTGTTGCTCATGGCGATGCACTCAACCACATAGAAGGCAGTGAGGTAGTGCTTCTCCTTCACGAACACGGCAGGGAAGAAGTCGCGCACGATGGTGAAGCCATAGAAGGGTGCCCAGCACAGCACGTAGGCCGTGAGGACGCCCATGAGCACCAGGACCGTCTTCCTACGGCAGCGCAGCCTCTTGCGGATCTGCTCCGTCTGGACCCCAGGCACCACCTTGAACCACAGCTCCCGGGAGATCCTGGCGTAGCACAGGGTCATGGTGACCACAGGGCCCACGAACTCAATGCCGAAGATGAAGAGGAAGTAGGACTTGTAGTAGAGCTGCTGATCCACAGGCCAGATCTGGCCACAGAAGATCTTCTCTTGGCTCTGGACGATGACGAGGACTGTTTCAGTCGTGAAGTAGGCGGAAGGGATGGCGATGAGGATGGACACTGTCCACACCAAGGCAATCAGGCCAGTGGCTGTTTGACACTTCATCCGTGGTCTCAGCGGGTGGACAATGGCCAGATACCTAGGACAAGAACACAAATGGAGGTAGCTGCTGTAAGGAGGAAGTACTGGATGGTCATTTCACTCTGCAACACTATGAAGGGTAACCAAACTGTATGTGTGGAGGAAAAGTCCAGTAGTATGTGGGCATCTGAAAAAGGCAGACGAAGCAAGCCCCAACCCCACCTCTAACCAGTTGTTAGAAATGAAACCTCAGGCATGTTTCATTTTATCTCTCTGCACCTCAGTTTCCTGATCTGCAAAAATATTGTTTGTTTGCTTTTAAAGATCAACTGTGATAATGCATGCACTACGCCTGGCAGTTTAAAACCAAGTATACATTCCACAATGGCAGAAATTATTATTCAATGTAATGATACCTTCCATCATATCTAGCCTGGCATTGCTCCCAGCTCCTTCCTCTTCTTAAGTCACTCATTCTAATTACCTTGCAGTTTAGAGCTAAAGGGGGAAGATAATTCCAAAAAGTTGTTGGGAGAATCTGCTCTTTCCAATGGAAGCAGTAGGCAAAGTGTCTTCTTCATTCCACATTTTAAAAATTATTGCTTTGTATGCAAAGGTGGAGGAACAGCATGTGGACCTCCATCGCATTTTCCAGGTAGAAAAATGGAAGCCAGTGAGAGATGAGTGACTTTCTCAAGGTCATATAGTACAGGTCCCCTGATAAAAACATTTAACCCTACCTCAGAGTCGATGTGAAAATCAATTGCAAATACACATGAATGTAATTTTTTAACCACAAAGCACCAGAGAGTAAAAGATACTTGCTTCTTTTCTTACAAAAAACAAAAAGAAAAAACCACACTGCTGTTACCATAGTGGTCCAGGAATGAAGAAAGAGCACTTTCAGGGGGATGTGAGTCACTGTGCGGTATGAGAGTTGATAGCGTCCTTCCCAGAGAGTGCACACACTTACCCAGAGAGCTCCGGTTTCCTGGAAGACATTCCGTGGCTGGCCGGGGGTGGAAGTTGGAGAAGGAGAAAGATGGGAAGTAAAGTGGGAGGGAATGACAAGTCAACACTGGAAATAAACACGTTCTCACGTGTCCACAGCTTATCTCTGGTAGAGCCCAAAGCAAATTTGACAGGGCCTGAAGGAAAGCCAAACAAATTCTGTTTCCTTTGAAAATGATCCCTGTGAGGTCATCTTTCTTGGAATTTTTATTTGAAAAGAGGTTCCTTATTTTTTTCCCTTTCTCCAGGTTGCATTTCTGCTATTTCTGTCCCTCCCCCACAGCACAGGCAGCTAAACCCATGGATGTCCTTTGGAGAGTTCACAGGAGTGAGACTCCGGCTCCCTCTAGCTCCCAGATGTTAGATGAAGCTGGATGGGTTGTGTCCACTCTCAGAACACCCAGCTGCCTGCCATCCCTGACACTAGTCAAACTCCTGGGTGCCAAGTGGTAAACAGGGAATGTCTGCAGGTTGTCAATGCACAGGCGTGAGCCCTTCATAAAAACCACAGTGCTCCTGATGTAAGGAGGACATCAAACTCACTCTGACTCATGACAAAAACCAAGAGTTTAGAATTTCCGCTCTCACAGGTTCACTTGCTCTGTCTACCTTACCACATTCTGCTGATTACTCTGCCAAAGAAAACGTTTATATTCATATTTACCATTATATAGATGTTCACTATCTGATTATATTCCTTCTTTTCCCAGTAGCAACTTCTAAACCTTTATGATGTTTCAAACTGAGTGTTTTCAGTGAATATGTGGGAGAGAACACTGGCCTAGGACTCAGAAGACCAAGAATCAAATTCCAGCTTTGCCACACACTTGCTATGTGAATCTGAGTCATTTTTCTTAGCCCTGCAGGTTCAGTTTCCTCCTCTGTAAAATGGGAATATTACCTGGTTGCTGAGAGGTTCCAATGAGACACTGCATGTAAATAATAGCAAGCTAGTATCTTAAAATGTGTTTTTTTCCCGGAGCTATTCTGTATATCCAGAAATTTTTCTGTATCTGCTATTGGCAAATACTGCATTAGTTGTCTCCTACATTCTGATTTATTGGATTGACATCTAAACTAATCTTCATAGTACTCTGTGATGACCTATCAGATAGTTATCGCATCCTGTCTTCATCCTCCACACCACCCTAATTCCATCTCCAGGGTTAGTGCCATGAACTATGCAAGAAGTCCTCCTGATACATTTACCAATAGGCAAATTGCAGAAAACTGTTTCAAGAATTTTCATCCACTTAGGTTTTTGCTGGGATCAGAACTCCAGAACTCTAATATTAGTAATGTTTGCTTAAATTTGTAAAGAAGTTTATAATTTACAGAGCATTTTCAAATCCACCTTTTCATTAGATAATTCCAACCCTGATAAATAGGTAAGACAGTGACAATGCCCATTTTACAGATGAGTAAACTGAGGCTTGGAGAAATCACATAACCTGCCCAAATCCACACAGCTAGAAATTGACAGAACCGTAACTCAGACCCACATCTTGCTGCAAATCTGGTGGCCTCTCCAATATGCTATTTGTCCCTTCTTTTTCCAATGCTTCTTCCTCTTGCCTTCCTGGCATACCAACTGCCCTTCTCTTTCCTCTCCATCACAGTTGTTTTCTACCTATCGATGCTCCAAGGAGGGATCAGACAACTGGCAGCTACTCTCCTTTGTTTATGAGTGTGCCCTTGGCTTGCCCTGTGCATCTTCCACCACAGTGGCTTAGGTCCAGATTCATCTAGAGCCAACAGTTCCCAGAGAACAAGGATTAAAGGCTGCTGAACAAATAAATGTCCAGGCAGTAACTGTATGATAATAGTGGGCTGGGTGATGAAGCAAAAAGCATCTGGGCTCCCTCCTCATCCCCAGGATCCAGCCCCAGGTCTAATTATGAAAACAGTGGTCCCAGGAGCCAGGCTGGCCGTGGGCTGGGAATAGAATGCACAATCTGCTCCCTTGGGCCAGCAGCCCTGAGCAGTGAGCTCACGAGGGACAAGTGTGCTTCATAAGGCTGGGCAAGGTTGCACAAGCCTTAGCTGAACTCATCAAGACAGAAGAGGAGAGACTTCCAACAGGTACACAGACAAACTGGTTTCCCCAAGATTCTGAGTAAAAGCGGGGGTCTCACTGTGCCCCACATGCTGTGGGATCCGAGGGATACACCTAAAGGACAGCGCAGGTATCTCCACATCAAAGAGGAAACCCAGACCTGGGGGCGGGGGAAGAGTTCTCTCGTGACTTTTTATTAGTTCCTTTCTGACATCAGGCCTGACTCCCACTGCCAGTATTTTGAAATCTTCCAGGATAAGACCCTATCCTTTCTTACTTCTACTCTACTTATGTTTCTTACCCTGCCCAAGATACCTCCCCAAGGTACCTCTAGGCTTTTGCAAATGCTGTTCTACTTTCTTAAATAAACTTGCCTCTCCTTTGCTGATCTTCATTTGCTGAAGGCCAGTTAAAAGGCCACCTTCTCCAGGAAGTCTTCTCTGACTGCTCCAGTACATGATGATCTCACCCTTCTCTAAATTTTATTTATGATTCTTCACTTACTCTTTAACTGTTTCACAAGTGTTCGTTTTCCCTCATCCTCCACCCCGACTCAAGATGGTAAGTTCCCAAGAGCCATGAGTATGTTTTACTTCTTTTATAATCTTTTGCCGTATGGGAATTCTGGGCACCTAATAGAATTTTCATGAAACTTTCTCCATCATGTACCCAGCACTGGGTGAATAGAAATGTGAAGAGTCATGGTGACAGCTCTAAAAAAAAATTGCAAGCTTTTTGGGAAAACAGAACCTAAGTATTTTTACCTAGCATGAACCTGGGAGGCAGTCTGGGGCTAGATAATAAAAGGTTGGAAAGGTTTTGGAGCCATACTTTGTAGACAGTTATTAGAGGTCTTTTAATCAAGAGGAAAGACATGTTCAAGACAAAAGATTAATTTGACTGCAGTCCTGCTTACTTCCCTCAGGCCACAAGGGCCTTCTCTCTGTTCTTAGAACCCATCAGGTTTGTTCCTGCCTCAGGGCCTTTGCACTTTTAATTTTCCTTGTCTGGAATGCTTTCTCCCAGTCTTCACAAGTTGAGTTTTTTCCTCCACTCATCATTTGGAGATGGGTTCAGACATCTTCTCAGAGACACTTCTCCTGGCATTCACCTAGAATTAGGGTCCCCCCTTCAATACTCTCGATGTATTTGTTTCTATGTATGTGTCTGTGTTCAGGGTTCTGAAATTACTTGCCTTTTTTGTTCACCTGACTCCTACCTCTCTCCATCTTTTGGGTCTAAATGCCATGAGGCCAAGGAGCTTTTTTGTCTTATTTATCATCAATCATATCCCCAGTGCAGGGAATAGTGTCTGCCACATGATAGTCACTCTATAAGAATGCATTGTTTAAATGAATTAATGAAAGTTTAGGATGAACTGTGAGGGGAGTAGCCTTGGCAGATGGACAGAACCAAGAGCCACTGAGGGCAGGAAGACCAAGAGGAGACAGTCCAGCCGGGGGTGAACAAGGTGGGTATTGCCACCTCGGTGAAAAGGAGAGAGTGACCAGCAAAGGAGACTTTCTAGTTTGGATGTCTGGAGGAACAACAATAGAACCAGAAATCCATTCGTAGAAAAGATAATAGTTCCGCTGTGATATTTCTTAGAAATTTGAATTACTTTTTTTTAAAAATCACATCATAAGACCAAATATTTCCATGAAAACAAAGAAGTTAGTGGATCGTAAATATTCATTAGTTTATCTGTTGGTGTTGTTCCTATAAAGGTTAACTTAAGAATAATAACAATCATTGTTTATTTCATGCTTACTCTGTTGTTAGCATCTCTCTAGACAATTACATATACTGTTTCATTTAATCCTCAAAGCAACCCAATACTTTGGGTTTCTTATTCTCGCCGCTTTATGGATGAGAAAACAGAGGCAGAAAGAGGTCACATAACTAAAATAAGCCCCCACCCCTAACAGGTGATACAGCAGGAATAAACCCAGGCAGAACTACAGAAATTTAATTACACAAAAATAAGGGCACTTGTGCAACTGTATGTAAGTGCATCAGTTAAACCAAGATTTTAAAAAATTAGTTGCCCAAAACTAAGCAAATCAAACCCCCAAATTACTAATCAAATCCTGAACAACCACATGAGACCAGACAAAAGTCAATGATTCTTAGACCACAAAATTGAAATTAGATGGTAACACATAAAAATAATTTAAAACAAAGATCACAAGCATCCATGAAAGAACTCCATGCATGGTAGCCACCAGTCAGTCAGCCAAGACCATTGGGTGGCCCAGCACAGGCACACTGTGCTGTCCTCCAACGTCTGCGTGCAGGCTTCTGATCACAACCCCACTCTAAACAATGGCAGCCCCACAAGGCAAAGCATGTTTCCCAATTCATCATTCAATACTGTATCTAATTTGCATTGTATAACTCACACTGCAAGAAAAATGCCTGCAGTATTTCAGGCGAACTGAGTTGGGTACAAAAGCAGGATATGAACTTGAATGAGTACAGTAGATTGAGATATGATTGACATAGACATCACCTCTTACATGTTCAAAATAGCCAATGTCCTAAGTTTATCCTTCCCCTCTAAGCTACTCTTTCTTACAACCTTTACCTCTTTCAATAAGTGGGCCCCTATGTGGTAAAATGAATCTCACCCAAGGAGCAGAGTCCCATCCCACAGCAGACTCCCCCCTACTTTTGGGTAGCCCACTTTTAGTAGCTGAGAGCACCCTCTGGGAACATTTATCTTGCTAGCATGAAACTTCAGGTTATGACACCATATGCTTTGTCCCGTTCCTGTGCTAAGACAGAAGGTGGAGGTTTCTATTTTCAGAAAAGTTCAAGATAAAGTCCCTGGAGCATTTCCTTAAGCAGCTCTGAGGCGAACATGGGATGCAAAGATTCTGCTTGACTGTTCTCCTCCTGCTATTTCTGTTGGCTCACCCAGAGTCCTTTCTTAGGTGGACAAAATGCCATGGGACTCCGTGACTCAAGTGGAGGACCTTGGCCAAAAAAAAGTGGTCCTCTGCATGAATGGCACCTCTGAGCACCTTCTACAGACCAAGGAATGTTTAACTCCCTGACACCCTTCCCTGGTGAAAGGAGGTAGAGGTTCCAGCCCTCAGTGGTTTTAAGACCAGGCTCCTCAGTAACTTTCTTTACTCAGGTTCTCCTTTTCCGGGTGTCCTTGACCTGGTTGCTCTGCCTTTGGCTTCAGAAAACACACTATTAGCCATGTTCCACCCTAGGACACAGTCCTGGGATGCCCTAACTGTCAGAGCCAGGTCGAATCCCCCCAGAGCCCTGAGGCTGTGGGACAGGGAAAGCGTGCCTCAGGATCTCTGACTTGAGGGACAGAGAACAGCTGTTCAGATCCAAGTACACAAAGAGCAGATTTGACCCTCAGGGTAACAGTCTCTAGACTGTGACCGAGTGCTTTGTAATGACAGTCCAACTGTGGGCAGAGAAGCTTACAAAGACTGCCCCTCACAAAACAAAGACCTTCCTGGCCTATTAGCACAAGTTTATATTAAATGAAAAGACTAAATTTAAGGAAGGTATGCAAAGGATGTTCTTATTGATTTTATTTACCATCACTAGAAACAGGTCTTCACACTGTTGTGTGCAAATGGATGAGAAGGTCCACAGTTATCAACATGAAAACAACAAAAAGCAAGCAAGTATATGTTCCCTTTTTTTCATAACAAATCCCTCAATATTATTTAAAAACCAGCTGGCACTAGAAAGTCGTTTAGAGGAAGTCTTGATGAGTTAGAAACCTTCCTCAAAATTTCCAAGCTGACTCAAGAGATAACTGCCTGGAATTTAAACTTGTCGCTCAACACCTCCTCTTGCCTGTCTACTCTAGACCTTGAACAGACACAAACAACATCTAGGAGTGCGTCCAGAGCAAAGGGATCACAAACCTTCCAACCATCTAGCTCTAAAGGGCTCTGTTGCCTCCTGCCTGAGCTAAGCTGGGAAAGGAACACTCTTCTCACTGTTCGGTCAATGGGCAAGCATTTGAGTCCCATATGCATCCATATCTGGGGAAACAGACACCGCTCATCAACTGCAACTGCAGTAAAGGAGGGGATAGTTGCAATGCTCCTTCCTCCCTGACCGCATTTGTTGCTCCTACTGCCCCTGCTATGCTCACCTGTCAATGGCGATGGCCAGCAGAGCATTGGTGGAGACATACAGAGAGACAGTGCGCAGGTAGTTGACAGAGGTGCACAGGATGTGGCCGTGCTCCCAGGAGAGCTGCCGCACCACATAATAGTCCATCTCAAAGGGGCAGCAGACAATGGCCACCAGGAAGTCAGAAATGGCCAGGTTGGCGATGAGCAGGTTGGTGAGGTTGCGCAGTTTCTTGTAGCGGGCCAGGGCAGCAATAAAGATGAAGTTGCCAATGCCACAGACCAGCATGATGCCCACTAGGGCCATGCCAATGACAATTTTGGCAGCAAAGAATGTCCGAGAATTGGTCACATCCTCATCTTCATCCAAGGGCGTATCATAATCTCCATAGGTGAAGTTGAATGGGAAGGAAGCAGCTTGGGCCCCGTTGGGGTCAAGCACAGAAATGAAGCTGGTGGAGGTGTTAGTGGCATTCTCATCCATGACCCCCATGGTGGTCTCCATCTGGCCAGGGAGTGCTGTGAGTGACACTGCTGGGAATTCCCCTGGCAATGCCTGCAAGGTTGCCTCCTCCCCTCTCGGCTGACACTCAGCTCTCCTTAATGAGTCAGTGTCCCTGCCGGCATCCTTCGGTGCAGTATTCACGTTTCAACCTAAGCCTCTGAAAGACATACAAACGATTGGCTACATGTTGGAGTAAACCTGTCCAAATTTAAAATCATCCTGTAACCTAAGCAGACCCATTAGCCACCTGCTCAGAGTGAACACAGGGTGATGGAGTGGAAATAAAGGAACTCAGTGAGACCTTTGAGAGAGAGAAAACAAACGAGTGAAAACCACAACTCTCTCAATTAGGGAAAAATGGATTACTATAGAGACAACCAGGCACTCAGTGTATTTCTGTTCCACTGAAGACTTCAAAATCCTGCACTTTTTCTCAAAGACCAAAGTTGGGATTGAGGAGGCTGAAGAAAACAAGCTCCAAACTCTACTCACTGCCCTGACTGCCTGAACTCTGTTCCTGTGGAATAGCCTGATTCTGTGGGAGCAATAACTCTGTCCCAGTGACCTAAAAGAAATTATTATTTTAAATGCCATTGAAGAGGGAGGGCTTTGAGACAAGCCCGTCTGCTCTCCATGAGCTGGTCTTCTTCTGGCAAAACATGCCTCTAAAGTCACGGAGCTACCAAACAGCCACCTTTCTCTCACTTCGCCAGGTTTCCTGTTCCCACATCAAAATCTTCTGTGACCCTAGAAGCCGGGCATAGTGTTTATCAAAGCCTGTCTCCAGGCAGAGGCTGCAAGGTGGAAGTCACTGCCTATAACTTGCTGAGTAGGTTAGAAAGGGGATTCGAGAGCAAAATTCCTCCTGGGCTGGTTGTGCATTCTGAAGTAAAACTCAGAGGTTCAACATTCACCAGACAGGAGATCAATAACGTCTGTAAAGCGCAATGCTCCCTGGAGAGGGAGCATGTTACACCCTAGAACTGCAAAGAGTTCCCATCCAGCACTCAGGCCTCCACATCAGCTGCTAGGAAGGGGAGGGAAATCCTGACACAGAGACTCACCCACACCACATCGCATAAGGTGAGAGGTATACGTCCGGCTGGGGACCGAGGGGAAGTCAGAATCCCCTTGTTCCCTCTCCTCTCCCCCTAGTCCCTCCCAGAGCCTGAAGACGGCAGACAAGGGGGCTGGGGTGCATGAGGATGGCCGGGGTCTAAAGAGCACCCTAAATGTCAGGAGAACAGGAGAAAGAGAAGAGCACAAGACTGGGAAAGGGAGAAACCAAGAAGAGGCCTAGGATCCACACACACAGGCACCCCCAGGAAAGCCTGCTGCCCACACTCCTCAGAGGCAAGACATCTGGAGCCTGTCTTTGGTGAGCCAGGGCTAAAGCCCCTCTGCACCCCAGTGAGCCTCAGCCCATTGCTGCCTCTCTCTCCCAATTACTTACCTGTATTTTTTCCTTCCTCTGAGCTCTCGGTTCTGTCCTGCTCAGCCTCTACCCTCTGCTCCTGTCAGAGGGAAGAAGCAGAATCCATGGTTGAAAGCACACTTCTGTGGCAGACAGACCTCACTCCCGGCAGGCCCCGCCTATCGCAGAAGCACGCCACCTCTGGAGGGGTGCCCTCCAAGCGGCTACCTGGAGGCTCAAAGCAGTTTTTAAAAACAAAGAAAAATAGAAACTTCTGGGGGTGCGGGAAACTTAGGAGATTAAGGATTCCGGGAGAAACTGTCAAGCAGTCTTTTCTCCTTTATTCTCCCCTCTCAGGGAGGAACTCCACTCCCATCCCCACCCGTGCGCTCTCCAGCCCTTACCTGCTCCCAACTTTCGCCTGGGAGCCCGGGTGGCTGCGCCTAAGGACAGTGGTAGGGTAACCTGGGTCTCCTGAAGACGAGCACACGCGTGGGTGCCTTGAAAAGCCCCCTCCCCTCTCAGAAGTCCCCGCACCCCCGGCCGGGGGTGCAGCGTGGGGTCCGCGGAGCATCCCCCGCAGGGCGCGCTCAGTACCTGCGGCGCCCGATGCCCAGCGGACGGGGTCCGGGTTTCTTTATTCCGATGCCAGAGACTAGAGACGCCGCTTCCAGAAACCCGTGGGCGGCGGACGGGCCCCCCTTCGCTCAGTCTTCTGCGAGCACCCTTTCCCGGCACGGGTGGGAGTTGCGCGGCTGATCCCGGGCGCTGCGGCTCTGCGCCGAAGCCACCCCTGGCCGGGTCCGCCCCGAACTCGTTGTCCCCGCCCCTGGTGGCCGCGGGGCGCCCAGCTCGGGGTAGGTGTGCTCGGACCGGTCCGCGGGGCTCCGGGGACGCTGGGGAGCAGGGTCAAAGCGGAGGCACGTCGGGGATCGCCCGGGCCCGTGCGCGGCTGGGTACGCCGGGGACCTCCCCGGCCGGAGTGCTGGGGACGCCGAGGCGGCCTCTGGCGGCGACGACCCGTGGAGGGGGCCGGGCCAGGCGGGCGGCGCGTTTCCCGGCTCGGGCTCCGGAACGGCCGCGGGCGGGAACCAGGGCGCTCGCGCTCAGAGCAGGGCTCTGCGCCCACCCGGCGCTCGCGGCGCTCACGCGGCCCGGCTGTGCCCGCCCCGGGGCACGGGACTCCTAGGTAGCCCAGAGCCGCCGCCAGAGTGGGCGGGCACAGCCCAGATCAGCGGTGAGGTTGCAAAGGACCGGAGGAACCTCCCTGCTGTCCACAACACCCCTTCACAGGACACTGAGAGCGGCTCAAATCTCGTCCCCTTGGTAGAGCTCCACTGGACAACAGCACCCTCTTCGTTGTCAGCTACCTGTACCTCTGCATAAAAGAGGCTCAGAGAACTGTTTAATGGAGAACAAAAGGGGTGGGGGTGTAAGAGACAAAAGGGGCGGGGGTGTAGAGATGAAGGATCCCCCACCCTTCTCCCATCCAGGGATATCTGCTCAGAAACCTGGGGTTACCAGAGGCGACTTACAGAGCACAGACACCCTTTAAAAGCCTACAGATTCCTCAAAATGTTAAGCATATGGGCCAACAATCCCACTCCAAGGAATATAATTCCCCAAAATGAACACCAGTGTACACCATACACCATGTACACCAGTGTTCATAGCAGCCCTTTTAAAAATAGTCAAAAGGCAGAAATAACCCAAATATCCATCAACTGATGAGTGGGTAAAATACATATAGTATGTACATGCAATTAAATATTATTCAGCCATAAAAAGAAATGAGGTATTGCAAGTGTTAATCGAGAATATGGAGAAATTGGAACCCACGTGTACTGTTGGTAAGAAAGAAAAATGGTGCCACTATAGAAACCAGTATGGTGTTTCCTCTAACAATTAAATAAAAATTACCGTATGATCCAGCATTTCCATACCCCAAAATTGAAAGCAGGGTCTCAAAGACATGTTTGCACATCCATGTTCCTAACAGTGTTACTCACATTAGCTGAAACATGTGAGCAACTCAAGTGTCCATCAATGGATGAATGGATACACAAAACATAGCGTGCACATACACACCAGAAGACTTCCAAAAGTTTGTGGAAAAGTGAACATGGAGAAAAATAGGTAACCTTTAAAGATTATTTTTTAAGATTAGGAAACAAAAAGAGGTCAGAAGGAGCCAAATCAGGGCTCTGCTAGTTGCTCATCAAAACCCTCCCAAAATTGCCCTCACTTGATGAGAGGAATTAACAGGACCATTGTCATGGGGGAGAAGGACTCTCTGGTAACACCTTCCTGGGCACTTTTCTGTGAAGCTTTGGCTAACTTTCTCAAAAAGTTACTCTCATAATAAGCAGGTGTTATCTTTCTTTGGCTCTCTAGAAAGTCAACAAGCAAAATTCCTTGAGCATCCCAAAAAACTGTCGCCAAGATCTTTATTCTTGACTGGTCTGCTTTTGCTTTGACTGGACCAAGCCCACCTCTTGGTAGCCATTGCTTTGATTGTGCTTTGTCTTCAGGTTCATACTGGCAAAGCCATGTTTTATCTCTTGTTACCATTCTTTAAAGAAATGCTTCATGATCTTGATCCCACTTGCTCAAAATTTCCATGGAAAGTTCCACTCTTATCTGCAGCTGATCTGGCTGCAATGGTCTTGGCATCCATCAAGTGGAAAGTTTACTCAACTTTAATTTTCTAGTAAGAATTGTGTAAGCTGAACGAGTCAAGATGTCTGTGGTGTTGGTTATTGCTTCTGCTGTTGTCAATCTTCTTTAATTAAGCATGAACAAGATTAATTTTTCCCTCTCAAATTGATGTGGATGGTCTGCCACTGTGGATCTTTAACATCGTCTTGCCCCTTCTTTTTTTTTTTTTTTTGAGTTGGAGTCTCACTCTGTCGCCCAGACTGGAGTGCAGTGGCCGCTCCCGGCCACCGCAGCCTCGACCTGCTGGGCTCCGGCGATCCTTCCGCCTCAGCCTTCCGAGTAGCCGGAACTACAGGCATGCGCTACCACGCCCGGCTAATTTTTTGATTTATTGTAGAGATGAGGTCTCGCTGCCCAGGCGGGTCTCGAACCCGCGGGCTCAGGCAATCCACTCACCTCAGCCTCCCAAAGGCGCGGGATTACAGGCTGAGCCACCGAGCCCGGCTGTCTTGCCCCTTCTTAAAATGAGCTGTCCATTTGTAAACTGCTGATTTCTTTGGGGCATTGTCCCAATAACCTTTGTGTAAAGTGTTAGTGATTTCACTATTCTTCCACCCAAGCTTCACCATAAATTTAATGTTTGTTTCTGCTTCAATTTTAGCAGACTTCATGTTGTTGTGACAAGGGCTCTTTTCAAACTAATATCTTATCCTTCCTAGTGCTTCATACTAGATATGTCCAGACATGTTATAACAATTGAGTATGAGTTCATTTTGGTACACAAAAAGTTTGGAATTCATGCATAGTTTTTTCTTAATACACATTTTCCATGAACTCTCTGAAGAACCCTTGTGTGTGGGGGGGTGAGTGTGTAGACACACACAATAGAATAGTATTCTGTCCTAAAACACAAGGAAATTCTGACATTATGCCACAACATGTTTGTACCTTGAGGACATTATGCTAAGTAAAATAAACCAGTCTCAAAAGGACAAATACTATATGATTCCACTTCCGTGAAGTAGCTAGAGTAGACAAATTCATAGAGACAAAAAATAGTGGTAGCTGCCAGGGGCCGAGGAAAGAAAGACTGGAGAATTACTGGTTAATGAGTACAGAGTTTCAGTTTTGCAAAATGAAAAGAATTCTGGAGATGGTTGGTGGTAATGGTTCCACAACAATCAGAATATACTTAATACCACTGAACTATACACTTAAAATGGCTAAGATGGTGAAAATTATGTGCATTTTACCACAATAAAAAATGGGGGGGGAGGAATGAAGTACTGACACATGCTACAACATGAGTAAATCTTGAAAACATTGAGCTAAGTGAAATAAGCTAATCACAAAAATACAAATATTGTATGATTCTACACATATAAGACACTTAAAATAGGCAAATTCATAAAGTCAAGAAGTATAATGGTGATTACCAGGAATTAGGGGGGTGATTATTTAGTGGGTTCAGAGTATCTGTTGGGGATGATGAAAAAGTCATAGAAATGGATAGTGGCGATGATTGCACAACATTGTGTATTCATTTAAGGCCATTGAATTGTACACTTAAAATGATTAAAAATGCCGGGCTCGGTGGCTCAGCCTGTAATCCCGCGCCTTTGGGAGGCTGAGGTGAGTGGATTGCCTGAGCCCGCGGGTTCGAGACCCACCTGGGCAGCGAGACCTCAACTCTACAATAAATCAAAAAATCAGCCGGGCGTGGTAGCGCTTGCCTGTAATTCCGGCTACTTGGAAGGCTGAGGCGGAAGGATCGCCGGAGCCCAGCAGGTCGAGGCTGTGGTGGCCGGGAGTGGCCACTGCACTCCAGTCTGGGCAACAGAGTGAGACTCCAACTAAAAAAAAAAAAATGATTAAAAATAGGAATTTTATGTTGTACAAGGGAGGACTCAAAAAAAATCCAGAATTTATTTACAAAGAATTGTGTCTTTAGTCTTACATGCTTAAATTTCAGTCACCCTTCAAAATACTCTTCATTTGATGCAACACACCTATCGAGATTCTTTTCCCCTGTTCAAAGCAATTTTTGAACCTGTCAATTTTGATGCCTTCTAGTACCTCTGCCATTTTTTGTTTCACATATTCCACATTGATAAAATGTTTCCCTTTGAGGACTTTTTTTAACCAGGGAAACAAAAAAGGTTGTTTGGGGTGAGATCCAGTGAGTAATGAGGGTAGGGGCACAGGGATCATGCCATTTTTGGTTTAAAAAAACAACCAACAACAACAAAAAAAACTGCTGAATACTCAGCGCAGTATGGCAGGTGCACTCATAAATCACCCATCATGAAATGCATTTCCAAAAAAAAAAAAAGTACTGAAGCTAAATGCAGCCTCTCACAACAATGCTAGCTGGTACATTGTTGCTGATGGGTTCCTAGAACACTTACCTAGTAAGGGAAGCCTGTACTAAGAGGGGCCTGTTCTCCAGAAAATAATTCCGGGTTGTTTTTGTTTTTGTTTTTGTTTTTTGGCCTCCTCATATATATTTTACATATACAGTCATGCATTGTTTAACAATGGGGCTATGTTCTGAGAAAGGCATCATTAGGCAGTTTCACTGTAATACTATCATAGAGTGCACTTACACAAACCTAGATAGTACAGTCTACCACACAACTGTACTCTATGATATAGCCCATTGCTCCTAGGCTACAAACCTCTACAGCATGTTACTGTACTGAATACTGTAGGCAACTGTAACACAATAGTATTGTGCATGTAAACATATCAAAACATAGAAAAGGTACCGTAAAAATATAGTAGTATAACCTTATGGACCACCATAATATACATGGTCCATCTTTGATCAAAATGTCATTATACAGCACATAACTGTGTATTTCTTTTACAGAAAAGCTCAGACCTCTTTATCAAGGTCTACCTGATACTGGCCTCCAATTGTCCATAATGGAAAGAGTGCTGCCCAGAATCTTTACTTTTAGTGCGTTTTGCCACTGTCAAGCTGTACAACTCTAAGCAAGTCATATAATCTCTCTAGGGTTCCCTTTCCTCATTTGCAAAATGACCAAGTTGAGCTTGCCCTAGAAAGTCACTGTTAGGTCCCAACACTTTGTGCAGTATCTTCCCCTGGCCCTTATGCTTCCCTGGATACTTCCTCCTGTCATTTTCACAAAACTCCTGTCATTTGCAAAAATGTCACAGCACGTTTACATCTCTCAGTCTCATGTCCCCTGGGAGGCAGAGCAGGATAGTGGTAAAGAGCATGGGATGTGGAGTTCTGCTGCCTCCTTTCTTCCTAGCTCTGCACACATGAGCTGCGTGGCTTGTGCAACGTGGTAATCAAAACCTAGCTTTTCTCATTTGTAAATTAAGGATGACAATAGCTTCTACTACATATGACTGTTGTGAGTATTAAATAAAACAAGGCAGGTAAAGTGCTTAGTCCAATGCCTGCAACTTAGTAGACACCTGAGGAATGACAGATATTACTATCACTCTGATTCTTTCCATATCTTTCTCTGTGAGATCCTAAGCAGTCTTTGAGATCTTGCTCCTGTGTCATTTCTTCCAGGAAGCGTTCCTTAATTCTCCCAGTGATTTTTATATCTTCCTTACCACATGTGCCTCCTTTTAAATGCACTTTTGTGTACCAGTTTGCTTTTTATCTTGCTCCTTGAAAAGGAACTAGGTCTCATTCAATTTTGCGTCCTATTCTGCAGTGTTTCTTAAACTTGCCTGTTGCTAAGAATTATCTGGGGTAGTAGTTGAACATACTGATTCCTGGGTCTCACCTCAGATGAAAGGAAGGGGACTGGAAATCTGCATGTTTAACCAGCACTAAGGGTGATTCTTATCATCAAATGAGTTTAGGAATCTAGGGATCTGGAACAGAGCTTGGCCCAAGATAGACAAATGCTGATTTGCCATTCCTTGTAGCAAATATCTTCCTGATTATATTTATATCTAAGAAACAAGAATCAAAATAAGAAACAAGACATGGAATACACTGGTTATCTATTGCTGCATAACAAATTACCCCAAAATATAGCATCTTAAGCATATTATCTCATGGAGTTTCTGAGTGTCAAGAATCTGGCAGTGACAGAGTTGGGTGATTCCAGCTTTAAGATCTTTCATGAGATTGAGGTCAAGCATTCAGCCAGGGCTGCAGTTCCATCTGAATGCTTGACTGTGGGAGGATGTACCTCAAAGCTCAGTCTTGTGATTGGTATCAGGCCTCCGTTGTCACTGGCTGTTTCTGGATACTTCAGCTTCTCATCATATGGGCCTACCTATAAACTTCGGGAGTGACCTCACAATGTGGTAGCTACCTCTCCCACTTCTTCTATATGCTATTTATCACAAAAACAAAACCTGGTACAACGTGGAAAGGGAACTACATAAGTTTGTGAATAGCAAGCGGTGAGAATCCCTGGGGACTAACGTGGAAGCCACCTTAGAGGCTGGCTACCATGCAGAATTTTCCTTTTCCCCTTCCAAGATCTGGCAGCAGGAAATCGTAGCTGAAGCTAACAATGAAGACATTTTTTACCTACAGTGTAGGGAGGTGGTGGATAACTTCTGGAGACAAAATTAGAATTGCATAATTGAGGTGATTTATTGACTTAAGCCCTCCTTTGGGGGAAATGAAATGAAAGTAGATGCAGTCTGGCAGGTTTTATGTACTGCAGGCCCTGTTGAGGACTCCTCTGAAGGGTTTGGGCACCTGCATGTCATTTTATGGCCCCTCTTAGACCCTTCCATCTGAGAAGCAGATATCCTTCTGAGGCCCTGTGAGGAATTCATCCAATTGGAATTTTAATAGTCTGTCCCTGTGACAGAGTTAAACTGGGGCCAACTTGGCTTAAAGCAAAATCTGGAACACACAAAGTTGTTTGCTTGTATGTTTTTGAAGAATGAAAGGAAAGAAATTAGAAACAAAACCTGGAACTCCATTGATGAATTTTTTTTTCAGACTTGTTGCCCCAAGGATATCAGCAGCCTGGAGACGTTTTCTGTAATTAGAGTCTGACAACATAAGGGCCAGAGGTGCCTTGCTTTATCCTGTCTACAAAAAGATCCACAATATCTGAGGGAATTTACCACCCCAGGAAGTCCTGACCAAACAAGATAGAAAGAACCAGTTTGCGAAATGCTATCTTTGGAGGTGTCTACATGGCTATAAATAAATAAATGAGGCTGGGTAATTTATACAGGAAAGAGCTTTATTTGGGAAAGCATGGTGCCAAAATCTGCTTCTGGTAAGGGCCTTAGCAAGCTTCCACTCATGGCAGGAGTCAAGAGGAGATTACATGGCGAGAGAGGAGGCAAGAGGGGGACAGGTACCAAGTGCTTTTTAACAAGCAGCTCTCACAGGAATTAATAGAGCAAGAATTCATTAGCTGAAGGACAGCACCAAGCCCTTCATGAGGGATCCACCCTTAAACCCAAACACCTCCCACTAGGACCCACCTCCAGCATCAAATTTCAACATGAGATTTGGAGGTACAAACATCCCAAACCATAGCAGTGGGCTACTGTGGATTTTTTATCTCTCCTATTCCATTCACAAGAATCATCCCAAAGTCTTTTTAAATTCTAGTTTCTTCATTGTTTTATCATATAATTATGTCCCTTGGTTTTAGACATGGAAGTTTTCAACATCTTAGGGTTCTTTTTCAGCCATCCAATGCCTATGAAATTCTAATACCACATAGACAGCTCCAGAAAGGTCTTAGAGATCATTCAGTGAACATTCATATTGAGAAAGGAACTAACAGTTGCTCAAAAGGAAGAGCTATTCACGCAATATACTGGCCAATTTCATAAGAATAAGAATTCAAATCTCTTGACTTATGGCTCAGTCCTCCTTCCTCTTCCCTGGTCAGCCATGCTCACAATGTGTATCTACCTGTCCTCAATTTGCCCCTCTTTCCATGATTCTTGGCTCCAGAGTCCAGCCACAATTTCTCCTGTCTGACAAATTTACTAAATCAGCTTATTTTCTGCTTTCATCAGATTTGTTCTCTCAGCACACTCTCTCATCTCACTCCACGAAAAATATCAAGGATTCCTGGAAGATACCATAGCTGGCTCAAAACTCATCCCGCCTCCTTTTCCAATTATCTTTCTGGTACTCGAGCCAGCGATGCTTGACCAGCCTCCCAGAGCCTACTCAGCAGGTCAGTTGGACTTCTCTCTGCTAGTCCTCTCCACCTTCCCAAATCCCACTGGAGGAGATGTGAAGATTTAGATAGGTATGAAGAGGGACATGCTGTTATTCCTGATGAGAGCCCAAACAATTGAAAATTGTTAACTCTTTCATTAATTCAACTGGCTTAATGCTGTCCCAAACAAATTATTGATGGGATCAATTTGAAAGTTGCAAAACCATTTATATTCATTTATTTATTTGTAATTCACATGCAATAGCATGCAAGATTTTAAAAAAAGAAGATTGATAGCCAGGCTCGGTGGCTCAGCTTGTAATCCCGCGCCTTTGGGAAGCTGAGGTGAGTGGATTGCCTGAGCCCATGGGTTCAAGACCCACCTGGGCAGCGAGACCTCATCTCTACAATAAATAAAAAAAAAATCAGCCGGGTGTGGTAGCACATGCCTGTAATTCCGGCTACTTGGAAGGCTGAGGCGGAAGGATCACCAGAGACCAGCAGGTCGAGGCTGCAGTGGCCGGGAGCGGCCACGGCACTCCAGTCTGGGCGACAGAGTGAGACTCCAACTCAAAAAAATAAATTAAAAAAAATAAATAAATAAAGTATTTTACACTCAATCCAGTGGGATTCATATCTAGAATGCTGACTTAATATATCAAAATTAATCAACAAAATGCACCATATTAAAAGAATAAGCCGGGCTCGGTGGCTCAGCCTGTAATCCCACGCCTTTGGGAGGCTGAGGTGAGTGGATTGATAAGGGAAAATGTGCCCTTTTATTATCAAAATATTATAAAGGTTCAAGAAGATAATGAGTTTGACCATAAGGTATGCTCACTGTTGAGATTGGGATATGCCTACGCTTAAAGTCTGATAACTCAGTGGAATCACCATTCTGGAATATTTTACATGGGAACAGTTGAGGTGACAGGTGAATGTCAGAGACAGGTCCTAACTAAGCTCCATGTTGACAGGGCTATGGGCAGTGAGCCTGTGGGACACAGGAGAACACAGGTAGTGCTACTTTGGAGCTCCTGGTGCAAAGTGAGAAAGTGAGAAAGAAAAGTCGTCTCTCCTTGTTAGGGAAACATGGCCTGGTTTAAACACAATAAGGGCCATGTGCAATGCTGCAGTGCCCTGGCGCCTTGCAGTCACTCTCTCTGAAGGCATGACTTCCACTGACTCAGTACAGTCTTGGGGGGAGTAGTACAGGCAGGCCCCCAAATGTCTCTACAGGAGGATGAGTTGAGGGGCTAGGCAGAAGGACAAGAATATGGGAGGACGATTTAAAAACCTGAATATAGATCCCCCCCAGAAACTCCCAGTGATAAGGGGTTAGGCTTTTCTGCATTATGTAGATGCATGTAGGAGTCAGGTATTACTTTAAGTGGACTCACAGTACTCCCTGACCAGGAATCCTGATGCACCTGGAATTACATGAGAATGCATTACAGTGGAAGTAGCCTGTATCACTGAGTACAATACTTAATGGCAGCAATTTGGTAACTCATATCTATTGTCTTACTAATAACATTTCCTACTATTCTTTTTGATACAGAGAGTCTATATTTACAGTTTCCTCTAAGGAAAAATATTCAAGAAATACTCATATATAATACTATAAGCAATAATAAAATATTAGAAAAACCCTAAATCATTCAAAATTGTGTTAAGTATTTTATTAATTTCCTAGGGTTACCAAAACAACTGCATGGCTTAAAATAGTTCTGGAGGCTAAAATACAAAATCAAGGTATCAGCAAAGGCTTGCTTCCTCTGAGACTCTGGTTAGAATCCTTCTAGCTTCTGGGGGCAGTTATCACTTGTGGGATGTCTTGGCTTGCAGCTGTATCACTCTGGTCCCTGCATGTCATCACATAATGCTCTCCCTGTGTCTCTCTCCATATGGTCTTTTTCTATTACAAGGACACCAGTCATATTGGATGAGAGCCCACTCCAATGGTCACATCTTAACCTGATTACATTTGCAAATGCCCTATTTTCAAATAAGGTTACATTCACAGGTACTGGGCATTATGATTTTAATATATCGTTTAAGGGAACACAATTCCACTTATACCAAGTATATTATTATACATATATGTGTGATGGAACACTACATAGTTATAAAACTGGTGCTGTGAAATGAATCTATGGGGCTAGACATCAGGATAGGAAGACAATGGTAACCGTTGGTGAAGAAAAGTGACTGGAAACAGCCATTTGGGGACCTTCAGGTTACAAGTAATAGTCTGTTTCTCAGTCTGGTAGCTCATAACTTAGATGTGTTTGGTTAGTACAAATTCATCCAGCTATACACTTATGAAATGTGAACGTTAATGAATGTGCAGCATATTTCAAGGAAAAGTTAATTTAGACATGGTGCTGTAAAAGCATACTGATTGACATGGAAAGATAATGATGATATATTACTTGATGGAAAAACATCAGGTTGCAAAACCATATTGCAAAATGATTCCATTTGGAAGGGAAATATATACATCCATCCATAGAATAAAATATCTAGAGGGACAAAGCAGACTGCTGCATTCAGCTCAGAATGGAAAGCAAATGCAAGTGTTTTCTCTTCCTTTCTACATGTTCTGATTTTTTAAAACAAACCTATATTATTTGCATAATTTTTAATTTCATAAATGAGAAAGGGGTGAAGTAATCAATAACAATAAATAGAAGACTCAGCTATTGGGAAAAACATTTATTTGGGTTTTTATGTCACACTATATTCTAAAATGTAATCTGGAAGGACTAAAGAGTTAAATTCAGAAAGTTAAAAGCTGAAAGACAACACTGATAAAAATGTATCTAATTTCACAGTGGTGAAGACATTACTATGGAAAAAAGCAATAAATGGTATTTCAAAGGAGAGGATTGATAAACAGTTCTGCGTTACAATTTAAACATTTGGAAGTCAGAAAAATTATAAATAAAACTAAAATGTAAATGTCAAACCAGGAAAAATATGACAGATAAGACCAAAAAAAGTCAAAATTATTAATATATGAAGTACTGTTACATTTTAATAAGGAAAAAACTAATATCTCAAAATATAATGGGCAAAATACACAAATAGGCAATTAAGAAAAAAGAAATACAAATAACAATAAAAAAATTTTGCTTATCATCACCAGAAATCAAAGAAGTCAAGTAAAAGAAATGCCATCTAAAAAAAATGAAATATCATTTAACCAAGAACATAAACTGTAAAAATGGAAATTGAATTAGTAAGTTTTTAAGGATTCACTAAATACTATAATTGTGAAATTATTTTGAACTTTCTCAGATTCTCTAGCCTTTACTGCATTCTTCCCCAAGTTGCTCTGTAATAAATATGAGTTGATTCCACACAACCATTTTCCCCTCTGATTTCAGGTCTGCCTGACATTTGCTTGAGCTGCCGCCAGAACAGCCAGAGGCACTGGGCCAAGAACATGACATCATTCAAAGTAAAAACAAGTGTCAGAGTTCTGTGCTGACCGACTCTACTTGTGAAGAGAATGGCTCAGGAGAGGACTGATCTCATATTACACCTAGGAGATTTTAGTTTAGAATGTGTAATCTTTTGTGTCATTTACTGTGTAAGTTACAGAGCTGTCTAATATTCAGATCGTTTTCAAGTTGCGCGAGTGTGTGTGCATGTTGGGGGGAGTGAAATATATGGCAAAGCCCCTTTTATCACTGACCAAAATGCACGCTGTACAGTAAAATTGACCTAATGAAACCATTCACCATATTAATTAACCAGTAATTAAAGAGCACTAGGAAAATGAGAGAACTGGGAATATTGACACAAAAGGACTGAGACTTTCTATAAAGTAGGTAAAATAGAATGGAAGAAAGGAATGGAATGGAAGCTCCCCTTAAGAGAGGTTTTGAAAACAGTTGAAGTTGCTAAGGCAGAAATGCCACTTTATATGGAAGCACCTTGCCTTTATTACTTGGCCTTTTGCCAGCTTTCCCCATTGACGTCAGGAGCTCCTGCTCATATTTGTTCCTGAATATAACGTTTGATGAATATTCAAATAAATATTGTTTGGAAGTATCCATACAATATATGTATATGTGCATGTCTATACCTATATCTTTATACATATGCACACACATGTAGGGTTTAATTAGGCATAGTACATGAAGTATATATTTTCAATGTCTTTTTATCTGTAGTCATAAAAGTACTACACACTGTCCATTGTTGTGAAAAATAATTCAAACCACACAAAGTATACAAAACAACAATTCTCACACCTTTATTCATAATTCCACCATTGGTAGTTGGGTATAGATGTTTTTTTTAAATACAGAGTGTCTTAAAATAACCTTATGCAGAATCCATTAATGTGATACCAGCATATATTAATGTATATTTCAATAAATAGGATAGACCATAAAGTCAAAAACATTTATTTTTTTATTTTTATTTTTATTTTTTTTGAGTTGGAGTCTCACTCTGTCGCCCAGACTGGAGTGCAGTGGCCGCTCCCGGCCACCGCAGCCTCGCCTGCTGGTCTCTGGCAATCCTTCCACCTCAGCCTTCCGAGTAGTTGGAATTACAGGCATGCGCTACCACGCCCGGCTGATTTTTTGATTTATTGTAGAGATGAGGTCTCGCTGCCCAGGCGGGTCTCGAACCCGCGGGCTCAGGCAATCCACTCACCTCAGCCTCCCAAAGGCGCGGGATTACAGGCTGAGCCACCAAGCCCGGCTAAAAAAAAAAACATTTAAAATACTCACCTCAGTGCCAGAACATTAGTCTAACACTCCAATGGTGTACACTATGTGTTAGAATACTTGCAGGGTGTACGTATCAAAGAAACCAGGGAGAAGGCAGAATAACCCTTGCCTCGAGGAGATTCCAAACTCAGATTATTTTCCCTGGGGAGATTGTTGGAACCATGAGATCAAGACGGTGGTTAGACTCAGGCAGGAAATGCATAAGCCTTGCGTCTGCAGGAGAAAGCTCTTCTTGGTGTTTGGTGCAGGGAGGCCTAGAGAGGCTGCAGAAGATCCAGTGGAGGAAGTGAACTACCCTGGCCCTTATAAGGCGAGATGGTTGCATGGTCAGACCTTCCTCCTCCTTCTTGACTAAGAAAAACCTTGGCAGTGTGTTGAAGCCCCAGTTCCACGCAGTAGCCAGAAAAGCAGCCGGAACTGGTCTTTTGCATACAATATAGAAACAAAATTCTGGTGTTATCGGCGACAGCAGAGAAAAGTCTTCTTGTGACAGTCTCGGTTTCGTGATTGAACAAGTGACAGTCACAGAGCCCAGCTACAAGTCCTAGAAGAACTAGATCATGTAGCTACCCCAGCTTCAAGGGGGTGCATCTGAGCTCTGACTTCATTGGCTACAAGAAAGCAAACGGGACAGAGTTTGAGACACAAAAATGTATTGGGGAATCTGGGATTTTTTCTGGGAGGGTACTGTAAAAACAAGAAGAAAACTCTCATAAAGGGTTGACATTTAAGCTCAGTGGCTTTTACTCTGAATACTAAAAGGAATGTGGCCTCATTTTTTATTTCAATCTAATGAAGCAAACAGAGGGAAAAGATATATATAATATATTATATATATATACATATATATGGGAGACTGTATATATACATTATATACTTTTATTAGACAAAAATATATCTTCTGTTCTGCAGTTTGCTTTATGTGCTTACATCAATGTGGTATCCTTTCTATACAGTTTCTTATATAGTAGTTTTACCTCATCCTTTTTAGAGACTGAATTGTGTTCCATTACACGGATATACCATGATGTCTTAATATAGGTCCCTGCTGATAGATATTTATGTGGTTTCCAGTTCTTCAATATTAGAAACTGTGCCTCTGCATCTCACCTTCTCTAATACTAGCTATTATCAGTTGTTTTACAAAGGATGTTGCCAATTTATTTTGGTGATAAAGCTGTGAGCCCCAGGATTGACCCTTTGTGGTAGAATATTGGTATCCAGATGGTGAGGAGAGAGACATTTAGGGTGCAGACTGACCCTTCCTGAAACCATACAAATTAGAAAATTAGTCAACCACCTGTGAGTATGAACTGACCTGCATGACCCTCCAGTCTGCTCAGGCTTTCCTGAAACTTCTGCCCATTCTGCCATCTACTGGTTGAGGCTGTACAGACAAAGCACTCAGAGAAGGAGGCATGTGGAGACAAGCTCAGTTCACACACCTTACACCACACTGACAGCCATTCTGTGACCTGAGTCTGCCTAGGGGATGGGACATTTTTTCTAGTTTGCACAAAGCCATGCTAAACACTAGCAGTAGCCTTGATTCTGCCCATTGGATCAATCATTTGTCTTTAAAGTCTTTGCTTTATCAATTCAGCATGCTAGTTGATGATAACTTACATCCCCTGTTGTGTTCCACCATTCTACATTCAGTTGGGTGTTGAGAATCCAGCATGAGGCTAGAAGCCTAGAGAAATGGGTTCACATTTCTACCCTGCTGTTATCTGTGTGATGGTGTACAATTTGCATTCTTTCTCTGGAATTCAGTTTTGTCATAATCTCTGTGGTCCCTACCAGCTCTAAAATTGCATGACTCCTTGTGACATCATTTTAAATATCTTCTCCACTGCCAAATTTGTTCCAAATCAATGAGCCTATCTCTCCAGGCTTTGAGACCATAGCCTCCACCACTGAATAAGTAGCCTAGGAGAAGTCAGAAAATCCACCTTTTTTTTCTCTTTATTTTAAAGATGTGGGGTACAATTCAGGATTGGGTATATAAATGTTCATTATGCCGTTACCCTTGTTAATGAGGTATGCCCCTCCCTCTCCTGGCAGTTTCCCTCAACTGCCAATCCTGCCCTCCCTCCCCCAAAGTCCACCTTTTACACTGTTGTCCACACTCTCACTGAAGTTGGTCACCTTTTCTTCCACATCCTTTACACCTTGGTGCATGTCTCTGAATATGTTGTTTGATTGTCACAGGACCCATTCTGTTCCACCTCCGTTAGCACTAGTGGTAGTGCTCAAGCTTCTTTTGTAGCTGAAAGTTGGTTTGGGAAGATTTCAGTTTCTTCTTCTCAAGACCTGTTTGATGTGGACCGCCTGCGGCTTGTCTGCACTTTTGGCAAGCTTCAAGTACTTATCAACTTCATCATCTGGGCTGTTTGTGCAATCCCAATCTGTACTGTGAACTGCAAGATCTTCTGCTGCAGGGCAGCAGTAGCAGCCTTTGTGCACTGAGCGCCTGGGTTTCTACCCATGGAGTCTGCGTGGATGCTGCCATCAGTGTTAGTGGCCACTGCACTAGAAGTCTGAGCAAAAGTGCTTACTTCCAACCATTCTATCCACTTTACAACTGCCACCTCTTCTGGTTGACATGTGGCAGCAGCACAAGCTATTATGATCACAGCTGAGCTGGTGGGAACATTTGTTAAAGACAAAGACCAAGCCTGAACTGATTGCTTGACAGCTACCATCTCTTGCCTACTGATTTGGAGACGTCCCTTTTGGGGCCACAGGCTTACTCTGCCTGCTATAAAACTTGAACTCTCTGGCCGGGCTTGGTGACTCAGCCTGTAATCCCAGCACTTTGGGAAGCCAAGGTGAGTGGATTGCCTGAGCCCGAGGGTTCAAGATCAGCCCGGGTAACTTGACGAGAGCTCATCTCTACAATAAATAAAAAATTAGCCAGGCGTGTATGTGGCTATAGTTCCAGCTACTTGGAAGGCTGAGGCAGAAGGTTTGCCAGAGCCCAGCAGGTCAATGATGGAGTAGCCAAGTGTATGCCACTGCATTCCAGCCGTGGCAACAGAGTGAGACTCCAACTCAAAAAACAAAACAAAACAAAACTTGTCCTTGACTGATACTCAGACTTGCTCCAGGGATGGATTCAGAGCTATTGGGTGGGTGGGAATACTCTCACTTTCAGCACATGTGTCCTTGCTTTCCAGATCCATTTCCAGTTCTGGATCTGCCTCAATTTTCGGAATATATCATGTGGAGACACTGATGACCTCCTGGGCTGCTGCTGGAAGAGACGCTTTAAGCCTTGGTCAATCGCACTGAAGTTCTCCAGGGACTGTGGGTCACTCTAGACTGTGTGTTTTCAGATTCTGTCTGCTTTCTGACCTCTCCAACTGCAAAGTAGAAAATGTAGTATTGCTGAATAAGTTGCCTAGGAGAAGTCAGAAAGTCCACCATTAATACTGTTGTCCACACGCTCACTGAAGCTGGTCACCTTTTCTCCCACATCCTTTAGACCTTGGTGCATTTCTCTGAAAATGTTGTCTAGTTGTCACAGAACCCATTCAATGTTTTCTCCTTGTTTCTTCTCCTCTCATTAATGAAGAGTTGCAACTGGACTACGCTGCCTTGACACAGAACACTGTACCCATGGTCCAGCCCTTTCAGCCTAACCCCATCACACCCTTTGGTTCTTTACAAAACAGTGTATCTTTGATGCTGACTGTTACCATAAAACCTTTTACTTTAAACTCAGTGAAAGAATAAGTACTCTTCTGCTAATGTCTTAGCTGGGTGATTGTTTGACTAGATTATAATTGAAGTCACTAACAGGAAACAAGTCACAAACACTAATTGTAAAATTATTTGGATCTGTTTTTTATTCCATGCTACTGATATGATAAAGTAGCAGAAAATGAACTGAAAAGAAATCTGGCTCTGGCTCTGGCTCTGCTACTATCTGTGTGGCCTTGAAAATGTTACTTTACCTTTTTCATTCTCAATTTTCTCAATCATTCAAAAAAATATCATGTAAGTACCTTCCACGTTCCAGGTGCTATTTTAATCGCAGGTATAGAAGAGAAAGTCCAGAGCTTGCCAGTAGGGAAGACAAAGAAAAAGACAGAACATCAATGTCTGTCTGGGGATGCGGGGGGCACGCTTCATCAACAAGGGTACCTGCACAATACATACAATGTATATTTGTATACCTAACCCTTAACTGTACCCCACAATTTTAAAATAAGAAATATGTTTAAAAAAAAGAACAGAAAGGAAGAAAGAAAGGAAAGGATGAAGGATGGAAAAAAGAAAGAAAGAAGGAAGGAGCAGGCAAGTAAATATAATTTATAATTACACATTTTAATGAGTGTCTCTCAAACTCTTTCGTAAGCAAAAAAACTATTTGTTCAAGACAAATCTAACATGGTGGGACTGACCTGTAAGGCATGGTATAGCCCAACCCTGTTGATCTCTATCACTTTCCCCGATGGCACTCGCCCCCTGTTCATCCCACTCCTGCCAATGTGATCTCGTCATTCCTACTGAATCATGCTAACGTCACTCTCAACTCAGGGTCTTAGCACCTGCTGTTCCTTCTGCTTGAAACATTTCCCCCCATATCCTCAGATGACACAACCTCCATTTTATTCACATCTTTCCTTAAATGTCACTTCAGAATGGACATTTCTGACAGCTCTAGCTAAAATAATTTGGGGCTGGGCCTGGTGGCTCAGCCTATAATCCCAGCACTTTGGAAGGCCAAGGCTAGTGGATTGCCTGAGCCTGTGGGTTCGAGACCAGCCCGGGCGATTTGGTGAGCCCTCATCTCTACAATAAATTACAAAACAAAATTAGCCAGGTGTGGTTACACTCCCCTGTAGTTTAGGCTACTTGGCAGACTGAGGTGGAAGGATCGCGGGAGCCCCGCAGATCAAAGCTGGAGTGGCCATGAGTGTGCCACTGCACTCTAGCCTGGGCAACAGAGTGAGACTCCAACTCAAAAAATAAAAAATAAAATAATTTTGTGTCCCTCAGTTCCCTCCTACCTTGTTCTGCTTGTTCCTTAGCATTTGTTTCCACAAGAAATTACATGTTTTTTCATTTGTTTTTTATGTCTCATGAATGTAAATTCCATGGCAAGGACTCTGCCTTACTAATCTCTATGTTCATAGCTCCTATTACCAGGCCTGACACATAATAGGAGAGTTCAATTATTATTTGCTAAATGAACATCGGGGAGGGGAAACTAACAGGGAGTTGGTCTTGTTGAAACATTGGGGAAGGAAGCTAAGTGCTGTGTCATCCATTTTCTCACCATGCAGCCTTTGAGGACACTTCCAGGTCTAACCCTACAGAAGTCCACACATTACTTCATCAGAAGGAGTCTTTAATGTTAAGTTTAATTCCTTATCCATGTATTTGAATTCCAAAAACATATTTTAAGAGCTGTGCTATGTACTTGGAGTCAGGGATACAAAACATTACCCATTCTGCCTCAGAGTTTATGATCTAACTATAAAAACTGATTAATCACAATTAATGTGATAATATGATAGTGAAGCTGGACACACAGAAGATGGAGTAACTGCCTGCAGGATAACTAAAATTCCTCCTCCATAGAAGGAATGCTCATTTCCCAGCTCCACAGTTTATTATGAGGATAAAGTGATACAATTTGCAAGAAATTGGTTGAAATACTGCAGACTATCTTCAAAATTCCAGTATGGGTATGGTTATTCAAGATTAAATAAAATATCAGCAGAAGTGGCAGAGTAAGAAACTCTAAGGTTTTGCCACTCCATGAAAGCAATGAAAGAAACCTTTGAAAAAAATTTTTTAAATTAACTTTTTTGGAAGTCTGGAAATTAGTCAAAGACAAAGGAGCACTTATAGAACAATTATTCAAGAAAGCTATGTAAAAACAGTGAGCTTTGTGGTGTTTCAATTTACCCTAGACCAAGCCCTTCTCCCTAGTTCAGCAGTAACCCTGAAAATATTACCCCATATTCCCAGGACCAATAGGAGCAGAACAAACTTCATTCATTAAAAACACACACACACAGCCGGGCTCGGCGGCTCAGCCTGTAAACCCGCGCCTTTGGGAGGCTGAGGTGAGTGGATTGCCTGAGCCCGCGGGTTTGAGACCCGCCTGGGCCGCAAGACCTCATCTCTACAATAAATCAAAAAATCAGCCGGGTGTGGTAGCTCATGCCTGTAATTCCGGCTACTTGGAAGGCTGAGGCGGAAGGATCGCCAGAGCCCAGCAGGTCGAGGCTGCGGGGGCGGGAGCGGCCACACGCACACACACACCCTGCCATTATTTAATCTATCTGGTGGCTTCCTAAAATACTACTTGAAAGGCTTATCTTTATTATCTTGCTTGACTCAATACTCACCCACTGCTAATGCTGCTACACAACTGTCAAAAACAGTTACAGGCAAATGTTTTAATCACTGTTGCCTGAGGTAATGAATAACAGTTGGACAAACAACAGACTAACTTCAAAACTTGAAAAGAAAGAAAAAGGAATGAGGAGTTTTGAAAAATTCCTACATATTCCTGGGAATCTAGAAAGCCACATGCTTTTCCAGAACCGTGCACACACTCAAGAAAGATTTGAAAAGGCTCTACTCATTTACTTCTGGCTGACCTTGAGACGCTGTACGAAAAGAAAGTGTTGCCCAAGGCAGAGTTGCCAAAGGCTAGGATGAATGTTGAAGTCATGTCTTAAGACAGTCCCCTGGCAAAGAATGAAAGAATTTTTGTTTCCAGGTGTTTAAGGAAATCTCTGTCCAATCATTAGGTGACCACTAAGCTAGAAGAACAGACAGTTCAGTTGCCACACATGACAAAAAATACCAACTTCACAGAATTGTTTCAGAAAAGTCATTGAAAAAACAAAGGCCAAAACCACAAATACAAATACAAGCAACAAAAACAAATGCTAGGGAAAGAAGATAATCTGATTTCCAGAGTTGTCACATTATATCCAAAATGTGCACTTTTTAATGAAAAAAAATTACAAGGCATGCAAAGAAACAAAAAATTGTGGCCTATACACAGGGGGAAAATCAGTCAATAGAAACTTACTTGGAGGAGTTCAGCTGTTGTACTTACCAAAGATTTTATTTTATTTTTTATTTTATTATTTTTTATTTTAAAGATGTGGGATACGATTAAGGGTTAGGTATACAAATGTTCATTATGCATGTACCCTTGTTGATAAGGTATGTCCCTTCCTCCCCTGGCAGTTTCCCTCAACTCCCAATCCCACCACACCCTCCCCCCCCCCAGCAGTTTACCACTACTGCCAATCCCTTTCTTATAGTATTATGATAATTGTTCAAGGTCTGCTTATAGGTGAGAACATATGGTACTCTGTTCTTTGTGTCTGTGATAGATCACTGAGTATGATAGACTCTAAATCCATCCAAATTACTGCAAAGTCCATATATTTGTCCTTCTTTATGGCTGCATAATATTCCACTGTGTATGTGTACCACATATTCTTTATCCAGTCAAGCTTCGATGGACAGCATGGTTGGTTCCATGTTTTTGCTATTGTGAATAGTGCTGCAACAAACATGCATGTGCAGGTATCCTTTTTGTAGAATGATTTGAGTTCCTCTGGATATATTCCCAATAGAGTGATTGCTGGGTCATATGGAAGGTCAATTTTTAGTTCTTTCTGAAATCATCACGCTTAGACAAGATTTTAAATAAGCTGTATAAAATATATCCAAAAGTTAAAAGGAACCAAGAGAACAATGTTTCATTGACTAGAGATAATGCTGGAGTTGAAAAGTACAATAACTTACATAAAAATTCACTAGAGTTGTTCAACAGCAATTTGAGAAGCAAAAAAAAAAAAAAAGAATTAGCGAATGAAAAATGTTTAGTTGAGATTATTCAGGTTGAGATATAAAAAGAAAAAGGAATAAAGAAAAATAAATAGACCCTAAGAGATCTGTGAGACACTATTAAGCACCAATGTACACATAACATATATATAGGGAATGACAGTGAGAAAAAGGAGTAGGAAAAATATTCAGAATAACTGATGACCGAAACTTCCCAAATTTTATTTTTTAAAAATTAAAACATTAACTTACACATCCAAAAAGCTCAGCAAACTTTAAGTAGAATAAGTTCAAAGAAGTCAACATGGAGACACATAATCAAACTGTGAAAAGTCAAAGACAAAGAGAAAACCTTTTGTTTCTGTGAAATAGCACTGAGTATGATAGACTCTAAATCCATCCAAGTTGCTGCAGAGTCCATATGTTTGTCCTTCTTTATGGCTGCATAGTATTCCATTGAGTATATGTACCACAGTTTTTAAATCCAGTCCAGAAAGCAGCAATAGAGAAGTGACCCATGTACAAGGATTACTCATAAGATTTACAGCTGATTTTTCACCTGAAACTATAAAGGCCAAAAGGTATTGGGAAGGCATATTCAAAGTGCTGAGGGAAAAAAAACTGAACAAAAAAAGAATACAACATACCAAAATTTATGAAAAAATGTACGTGAAAACATTGCTTACAGGGAAATTTATGGTAGCAAATACCTATAATAAAAAGTAATAAAGATCTCAGAACAATCCCCTAAACTTTCAACTTATGAAACTACAAAAAAGGACAAACTAAACTCAAAGAAAGAAAAAGAAATAATAAAGATTATAATAATGATAAACAAAGTAGAAACTAGAAAATACAAAAAAATTGTTTATTTGAAAAGATTTTAAAAATTGACAAACTTATCAAAGACCTAAATGTAAAACCTCAAACTATAAGAACCTTAGAAAATGCGAGAGACACCCCTATGAAATGGAACTGGTAACCAATTTCTGATCAAAACCCCAAGTACCCACACTATAAGAGATAAGATAGACAAGTGGGACCTCATAAAACTGAAAATCTTCTTCAAAGCAAAAGATACCATCAAGAGGGTGGGAAACAGCCCACAGAATGGGAAAAAATATTTGCCAACTGAATATCTGACAAAGGTCTAATAACCAGGATCTAAAATGAACTCAAATGTGCCAAATGGAAAAAAGCAAACAGTCCCATTAAAAAGTGGGCAAAACACACGAATAGACATTTCTCAAAAGAAGATATATGGGCAGCCAACAGACACATGAAAAGGTGCTTAGCCTCACTAATCATTAGAGAAATGTGAATCAAAACCACATTGAGATACCACCTAACCCCAGTAAGAATGGCCATCATAAATAACTCAAAAAACAACAGATGCTAGTGAGGATGCGGAGAAGAAGGAACACTTCTACAATGCTAGTGGGAATGCAAACTAGTGCAACCTCTTTGGAAAACAGTGTGGCGATTTCTGAAAGAACTAGAAATTGACCTTCCATATGATCAAGCATTCACCCTATTGGGAATATACCAGGAGGAACACAAATCATTCTACAAAAAAGATATCTGCACACGCATGTTTATTGCACCACTATTCACAATAGCAAAAACATGGAAAAAACCATGCTGCCCATTCAAACTGGACTAGATTTTAAAAATGTGGTACATATACACAGTGGAATACTATGCAGCCATAAAGAAGGACAACATATGGACTTTGCAGCAACTTAGATGGATTTAGAGTCTATCATACTCAGTGCTCTTTCACAGAAACAAAAAACAGTACCATATATTCTCATAAGCAGACACTGAACAATTACCATAATACTTTAAGAAAGGGATTGGTAGTAGTGGGATTCTACTGGAGTGGGGGTGTCTGGGGGAACACAACATCAATAAGAGTACCTGATCTCAAACTAGGCAAAGTAGGGTCCAAAGGGAGGCCCAAACTTTACCTGTATCATGACCACTTGTATACCTAATCCTGAATTGTACCTCACATCTTTTTTTTTTTGAGTTGGAGTCTCACTCTGTCGCCCAGACTGGAGTGCAGTGGCCGCTCCCGGCCACCGCAACCTCGACCTGCTGGGCTCTGGCGATCCTTCCGCCTCAGCCTTCCAAGTAACCAGAATTACAAGCATGCGCTACCACGCCTGGCTGATTTTTTGATTTATTGTAGAGATGAGGTCTCACTGCCCAGGTGGGTCTCGAACCCGCGGGCTCAGGCAATCCACTCACCTCAGTCTCCCAAAGGCGCGGGATTACAGGCTGAGCCACCGAGCCCGGCTGTACCTCACATCATTAAAATAAAAATAAATTAATTAATTAACAAACTTTTAGCTTGACTGGTCAAGAAAAAAGAAATCTCAAATCACTAAAATCAGGATTGAAAGCGGGTACATTACTACAAACCTTATAAAAATAAGGAGGATTATAAGAAATTACATGAACATTTTATGCCAACAAATTATATAACTTACATGAAATGAACAAATTCTTAGAAACACACAAATTGCCACAACTGACTCAAGAAAAAATAGAAAATTTGAATAGACATACAAGTATAGTGATTGATGTAGTAATCAAAAAGCTTCTAACAAAGAAAAGCTCAGAATCAGATGGTTTCACTGATGAATTCTACCAAAAGTTTAAAAGAGAATAAGCACCAGTCTTTCCCAAACCCTTTCAAAAATATAGAAGAGTGAAAAAGTTCTGACTCATTCTGTGAGTCCAATATTACCCTGATTTTAAAAAGCCAGACAAAAATATCACAAGAAATGGATAAGCTGGTATTTCTTATGAATGTAAGTGCAAAAATTCTCAACAAAATACTAACAAACTGAATCCAGCAGCATATAAAAAGTATTTTACTTCTACAAAGAAGATACCTGCACACGAATGTTTATTGCAGCTCTATTCACAATAGCAAAAACATGGAACCAACCATGTTGCCCATTGAAGCTGGACTGGATAAAAAAAATGTGGTACATATACACAATGGAATATTATGCAGCCATAAAGAACGACAAATATCTGAACTTTGTAGTAACCTGGATGGATTTGGAGTCGATCATACTCAGTGATTTATCACAGAAACAAAGAACAGAGTACCATATGTTCTCACTCAATAAGAGGACCTTGAACAATTATAATGCTATAAGAAAGCAATTGGCAGTAATGGGAAACTGTTGGTGGTAACAGGGTGGGATTGGCAGTTGAGGGAAACTACTAGGGCAGGGAGGGGCATATCTCATTAACAGGGGTACCTGCATGATCAATGTTTGTATACCTAACCCTGAATTGTATCCCACATCTTTACATTAAAAATAAAAATAGCCGGGCTTGGTGGCTCAGCCTGTAATCCCGCGCCTTTGGGAGGCTGAGGTGAGTGGATTGCCTTAGCCCGTGGGTTCGAGACCCATCTGGGCAGCGAGACCTCATCTCTACAATAAATAAAAAAAAATCAGCCGGGCGTGGTAGCGCACGCCTGTAATTCCGGCTACTTGGATGGCTGAGGAGGAAGGATCGCCGGAGCCCAGCGGGTCGAGGCTGCGGTGGCTGGGAGCGGCCACTGCACTCCAGTCTGGGTGACAGAGTGAGACTCCAACTCAAAAAAATAAATAAAAAATAAAAATAAATAAATAAAATAAAAATAAAAAAAGTATTTTACACTCAATCCAGTGGGATTCATATCTAGAATGCTGACTTAATATATCAAAATTAATCAACAAAATACACCATATTAAAAGAATAAGCCGGGCTCGGTGGCTCAGCCTGTAATCCCGCGCCTTTGGGAGGCTGAGGTGAGTGGATTGCCTGAGCCGGCAAGTTCGAGACCCGCCTGGGCAGCGAGACCTCATCTCTACAATAAATCAAAAAATCAGCCGGGCGTGGTAGCGCATGCCTGTAATTGCGGCTACTTAGAAGGCTGAGGCGGAAGGATCACCGGAGCCCAGCAGGTCGAGGCTGCGGTGGCCGGGAGCGGCCACTGCACTCCAGTCTGGGCGACAGAGTGAGACTCCAACTCAAAAAAAAAAAGGAATAAAGGGCAAAAATCACATCATCATCTCAATTGATACAAATCAAAATTGATGCAATCCAATATTCTTTCATGATAAAAACACTCGACAAACCTGGAATAAAGAGAAGGTCCTCAACTTTCTAAAGGACATTTATGAAAAACCCAAAGCTAATGTCACACTCAACAGTGAAAAATAAATGTTTTCATCTGGCTGGGTGTCGTGGCTCATGCCTGTAATCTCAGCACTTCGGGAGGCTGAAGCAAAAGGATTACTTGAGCCCAGGAGCCCAAGACCAACCTGAGCAATATAGTGAGACCTCATCTCTACTAAAAATTAAAAAATTGCCTGGGCATCGTGGTACATACCTGTAATTCCAGTCTGGGTGGCAGAGTGAGACCCTGACAAAAAAAAAAAAGGTTTTTAGCCTGAGATCAGGAACAATACAAAGATGGAGAGGATGTGGGGAAAGGGAATACTTCTACAATGTTGGTGGGAGTGTAAACTAGTCCAACCTCTGTGGAAAACAGTATAGTGATTTCTATAACCTCTAAAAATTCACCTTCCTTATGACCCAGCAATCCCCCTTCTGGGAATATAACCAGAGGTATTCTAATCACTCTATAAAAAAGATATTTGCATACACATGTTTATTGCAGCATTATTCACAATAGCAAAAACAAAGATCCAACCGTGCTGCCCATCCTAAGTGGACTGGATGAAGAAAATGTGGTACATATACACGATGGAATATTATCAGTCATAAAGAAAAACAAAATTGTGAATTTCACAGCAACTTAGATTAATTTAGAGTCTATAAATACTGTGTGATTTATCACAGAAACAAAGATCTAAGTACCACATGTACTCACTTGTAAGTGAACCCTGAACATTTATCATAATCCTGTAAGAAAGGGATTGGCCATAGTGGGACACTGCCAGGGGAAGCGGGGCACATAACATCAATAAGGGTACTTTACCTTTTACTTATCTACCTATCCCTGAATTGTATCCCAAATCTTCAAAATAAAAAAAATAATTTTTTTTAAAAGCTAAAAAAAAAATGTCCTCTCTCACCACTTCTGGTCAACATGTATTAGATATTTTAGTCAGAGCAGTTAGAATTAAAAATAATTAAATGCATCCAAATCGGAAAGGAAGAAATAAAACTATCTCTATTTGCAGATGACATCATGTTATATCTATAAAACTCTGAGAAATCACATACAAAAACCTGTTAGAATAATAAACTCAGCAAAATTGTAGTATATAGGATCAATATACAAAAATCAGTTGTTTTTCTATACACTAACAATGAATAATCCCAAAATGAAATTAAGAAACAGGTTCATTTACAATTCCCATAAAAAATTTAATAAATTTAACCAAGGAAGTGGTAGATGTACACTGAAAACTATAAAATATTGTTGAAAAAATAAAGATTTAAGTAAGGGGAAAGATGTCCCACATTTCTGGATTGGAAGACTTAATATTATTAAGATTATCATACTCCTCAAAGCAATTTACAGATTCAATGCAATCCTTACCAAATTCCAGTTCCCTTATTTCAGAAGTGAACAAATGGATCCTAAAATTAATAAAAAGCAAGGGACTCTGAATATCTTGAAAAAAGAGAACAAATTTGGTGGACACATGCTTTGTGTTTTCCAAACTTAATATAAAGCTACTAAAATCAAGAAGGTGTGTAACTGGCATAAGGATAGACGTAGATATCAACAAAATGATATTGTGAGTCCAAAACTGAATCCATACACTTGTGGTCAATTGATTTTTGACAAGGGTGTCAATACTACTCAATCAGGAAGAATAGTCTTTTTAATAAATGATGCTAGGACAACAAGTTATCTACATACAAAAGAATTAACTTAGGGTTTTTTGATATCATATATAAAAATTAACTTAAAATGGATCAAATACCTAATATAAAAGCTAAAACTATAAAAATCTTAGAAGGAAATATAGGTGTAAATCTTTGTGTTTGAATTAGGCAATGTTTTCTCAGATACGACATTAAAAGTACAAGCAACCAAAAGGAAAAAAATATATCTATATATAACTGTTTAACAACAAAATATAACACCATTTTAAAATGCACAATTTATTTGAATAGATATTTCTGTAAAGAAGATATACAAACGGTCAAGAAGCACACAAAGACATGTTTTAGCACCATTAAAAGTACAAGCAACCAAAGGAAAAATATAGATTGGACTTCATCAAAACAAAAGGTTTGTGTATCAAAATACACTATAAACAGAGTAAAAAGACAACGTACAGAATGGGAGAAAACATTTGCAAATCATATATCTAATAAGGATCTTAGTCAAAGATAAATGCAAATCAAAACCTCAGTGAGATACCACTTCACACACACTAGGATCACTGTAATTTAAAAAAAAAACTAGAAAATAACAACTATTGGTGAAAATTTGGAGAATTAGAATCTTCATAATACATTGCTGGTGTGAATGTAAAATGGCACAGTCACTATAGAAAGCAGTTTGGCAGTTTAACAAGTAAAACATAGAGCTATATGATCCAGAAATTTTATTCCTACATACGTACCCCAAAAAATATATGTATAGTCATAAACTTGCAAAAGAGTCTCATAACAGCATTCTTTCTAATAACTCAAATCTCAAAATGTCCAGCAAATGACAGTGAATGGATAAAACAAAATGTGGTATATCCATATAGTGGAATTTTATGTGGCAATAAAAAGGAATGAGTTCTGATGCATGCTACAACATGGATAAATCTTTAAAATATCATACTAAGTGAAATAAGCCAGAGACAAAAGGTCACATATTGTACAATTCCTCTTTTATTAAATATTCAAGATAAGAAAATCCATAGAGAAAAAAAAAAAAAAAAAAAACAGCAAAATGGTGGTTGACAAGTTGACAGGTGCTGGGAGTAAGTTAGAATGGGGAGTGACTATTCATTATATACTGAATGTCTGTGCCTGCCCACCCCCACCCCCACCCCCCATCCCTCACCCCCGGCCAAAATTCATGTGTTGAAGCCATAATACCCATGTGATGGGATTTGGAGATGGGCCTCTGGGTGGTAATGAGGTTTAGATGAGGACGTGAAGGTAGGACCGTTTCTTAATTAGTAGGACTGCTATAACAAATTATCATAGACAGGTGGCTTAAACAACCGACGTTTATTTCTCACAGTCCTAGAAGTTGGAAAAAGCAAGGTAAATGTGCCAGCATATTTGGTGTCTGGTGCAGGCATCTTATGGTATCTGCGCACTGTGGAGAAAGAGATCATCTCTCAAGTGTCTCTTCTTATAAGGGCACTAATACCATTCATGAGGGCTCCACCTTCATGACCTCATTACCTCCTCCACCTCCAAACACTACCACACTATTAGGGTTTAAATAAAAGAATTTTGGGGCCACACTAACATTCAGTTCAAAGCAAATCCTCATTATGAGATTAGTATCCCTTTAAAATGGGGAAGAAACCAGAGTTCACTTGTTCTTTCCCATGTGAGGACACAGCAATGATAGGGTTTTGGACATGCCACTCCAGAATATGACTTAGGAGACCAGAATATACACTTTGACTAAACAAGAGACTCTTAATCAATGGAGAAGGCACTAAAGTAAATCTGAATAACAAACCTTGTTTTACAGTGCTTTTTTGGGCCATCAACTCCTAACCAGATTTCCCCACACATACACACTCTTTTTGCTTCCTTAGTTCCTTCCTTCCTTCCTTCCCTCCCTCCCTCCTTCCTTCCTTCCTTCCTCTCAGGTTCTAACTTTGTCACCCAGTCTGGAGTGCAGTGGCAGTCACAGCTCACCACAGCCTTAAACTCCTGAACTCAAGTGATCCTCCACCCTCAGCCTCTCAAATAGCTGGGACTACAAGTACACACCACCACACCTAGTTAATTCTTATTTATTTTTTGTAGAGACAAGGTTTCCTTATGTTGCCCGGGTTGACTGTGATTCCTGAGCTCAAGCAATCTTCCCACATTGGCCTCCCAAAGTGCTGGAATTAGAGGCATGAGCCACCACACTGGCCCCTTCTTTCTTTATCGCAGAGAATAATGGTACTTAGGCCTGAAGTCTAAGACAACTCTTTAAGACCTACTCTAAAGGTTTTCTCATCACTCTGGGTCAACTCCCAAGTATACAGGGGGTATATATGGGGAGGAGCATGAGGCCCAATTAGACCAGCATCAACTGAGTAAATTTGATAAAATAAATTAAGGTAAAAACCCTCAAGATAAAAATCTACAAAGAAATGTACTGATAACAACAAGAAACTGAAAAGACTGTCTAGCCAGCTGTAAAACATTTACTGCTGACTCTGCAGCCAACAAAGAAAGTAGTTAACAACAAAAAGACAGTTAACTATTGCTGTTAACTAACATTATCTTAAAGAAACAAAATATCACTGCCAATCAAACACGTTGCAAACCTCTGGAAATTTCATTTAGTAGACCACCCTCTAAGACAATTCCCCCTGGCCCATGCTGGGCCCTCTTATAAAAACATCCCTCTAGCTCCTCCCTCTTTGCAGATAGCAGACACTCTCACTGCTGCCCTGCACATTGTATCCATCACAACATATCTGTCCTTTAATAAATCTACCTTTCTTCATCCATAACTGTCGGCAAATACCTTCACCACCACGACTGACCCCCCACCTGCCACATACAGCATTTTGGTGGCCCACACAGGCACCTCTCCTAATGGAACCTCTTCCCCCACTCACTTTCTTCTCCCAACTCAAGACTCTCCATGGGCTGCATCCAAGACCAGAGACAGCTTGTGGTTTCTGGCCAGGGCTACTTCCCTTCCGTAGACCAGAATGTTCCAAAAGAAAGGCATCAGACGGCCATTGCCTGATTGGGTGAGAGACAAGAGCTTGCTTCCCATTTCCAGTCTTCAAGTGGAGAAGTTCTAATAACTGGCGACTGACAGTTTCTGGTCAGGGAACTCCCCTGGTGTAGTCTGAAGGCCATAGGGTGAATGAATATGACTGCCTTACCCTGAAGGGAGGAAGTCTCTCTCCATCTCTCCTGATCAAAATGCCCTCAATTCCAACATGTGGCATGGCTAACAGCTGGAAGTTCATCCAGAGAAAACTCACACATGCTTAGGGAGCCCTAGACCTCACTCTCACTCTTGCTCTCTCTCTCTCCAAATACCCTGTGAGAACAGCCAGTCTTTCTACTTTCTTACCTCATTAAACCAAGTAAGCCCGAGAAGCACCAGATTGGTGAGTTTCCCCTTAACCCTCTTTCCTGACCTGGTCTGATCACCCAGAGTCATTGGCCTTAGGATTTGAGCATAAATATCTTGGCCCCCATCTGTAGTTCCTCTCTATCAGCCAGAATGCGCATATAGAAAGCAAATTCCAGTCCCTCCATGACTGTCAGAGATCTTTTCCAGTATGTGTGACACCTCTTTGGATAATGCAACTCAAGGACCCTCAGTGGATGAAAACAGATCCCTTTGCCACAGCAAAATGCCCTGAGAGAAATCGGTAGTTTGAGCCCTCGTTTTTGAGCTTATTTTCCCCCATCCCACCTGGGACAAAAACCCTCCATTCCCTCAGACTCACCCCTGAACGACATTTTAAAATAATGGTCCCTATTAAGCCTGGATCTTTAAACAGGATCTCTTGCCCACAGCTTAATCTTTTCTGTCAAAATTACTCTAAATAATCTGAGACTCCTTATGTTCAGGCTTTTATAACTCTCTCTCTCTCTCTCTCTCTCTCTCTCTCTCGATCCTGATCTCTGCCAAAATTGTCAGATATGTTCAGTCAAATTTTTGGATTCTACTAGTTCTCCTAATATTCTGGCCATCGATTTTATTAGCCAAACCTCTCCAGACATTAGACAAAAACTGTAAAAACCAGATGAAGGGCAACAAACCCCTCCTCCATGCTATGAGACACGAACTTCAAGGCCTTCAATAACTGGGAGGAGGTCTTGAAGACTGAAAAGGAAATGAAACAAAGAAAAAGAGAAAAGCAGTAAGTTCAATATATGGCAGCCACAATTGTCAGCTCCCTGCCCATGCCCAGGCCCTAGACACGGTCGTTAACTGCGGGACTTACCCCTAAACAGTCACCCTTCAAGCCAATGAAAACACCATTTACTTGTTATCATTGTGGCCAGCCAGGACATATAAGGTATAACTGTCTCCACAGGAAACTGCTACCCAGACCTTGCCCAGGTGCAAACAAAAGGGCCACTGGATGCGAGACTGCTCCTTTCCTCCCTATGTGGGAGTATCATCCCACAACCAAAAGCCCCAAGCATGGGCTGACCCAGAACAACAAATGCCTTTAACCCCATTCTCTAACTATGGGAAGTTCAATAAAGGGGGGGCAGTCTCCTTAGTGGCAATTGATGGGGACCAGACACCATATAGACTCCCATAGTCTCCATTTCTACAAATGAGTCTTGGATAATCGTATGTACAGCAGAGAACAAAATTTATTTCTTAATCAATTCAGGAATCATATACTCTGTCTTAACCAGCTTTTCTGGATCCACTTTCCAGTCCTCAATCCTCCTCACTAGCATAGATGACCAACCCAGGTAGGGACATTTTACCCCCTTTAGTATGTACATAGGAAAAAAGCATTATTAGTCATTTATTTATTGTTTTTCCAGGCTTATCTACCCCTTGAAAAAGCCGTAGTCAAAAAAAAAGAAAAAGCCGTAGTCTCAAAATTCTGACCTGCATAAAAATTGCCAAGTGTACCTTGCTAAGTTCCAATGACTCTTTTGATATTTTTTTCATTGCTACAGCATTTATTAGAAAGAAAAAACAAAAAATAGCCTAAATTCTTTTCAATAGGAAAATATTCAACAAATTATAACACAGGGAATGATTGTCCAGTCAGTACAATCATATTTTTAAAGATTATAACATAGAGAAGAGTATACAATATAAGAGATAGGAAATCAGAGCACAATTACGCTCAATCTATAACCAATTTTGTGAAATGTATACATAAAAAGATTGGATAAAAAAATGTTCCATACTTATTCAAATCCTTATCAGTTTCTGAATTCAGATAACAAGAATTTGAACAGTTATAAATACCTGCATATTAAAATAGAAAGAATACTTTGAGTGAAGAGATGATTTTTATTTTCTTCCTTTTTTTTTAAATTTCATTTTATTTATTTTTTTAAACATATTTTTTATTATAAAATTGTGGGGTACAGTTAAGGGTTAGGTATACAAATGTGCATCGTTCAGGCACCCTTGTTGATAAGGGGTGTCTCCCCGTCCCCAGACAGATATTGACTACTGTTAGTCCCATCTCCCTTTCCCTCCCTAGCCCCCCCATAGTTTCCCACCACTGCCAGTCCTTTTCTTATAGTATTATGATAGATGTTCAAGGTCCACTATATGAGTGAGAACATGTGATACTCAGATCTTTGTTTCTGTGAGAGGTCACTCAGTATTATAGACTCTAGTTCCATCCAGGTTGCTGCGAAATTCATGATTTTGTTCGTTTTTATGGCTGCATAGTATTCCATTGTGTATATGTACCACATTTTTTTAATCCAGTCCTCTCTTTTGATATTTTAATTAACTCCTTTTACTATGCCTCAGATCGCTCCTTCATATCAGCACACTGCTGTTTACTCTGTGAGGCTTGCTAAAAAGTTTTTGAAAAAAATCTGGCCATTTTACTCATAACTCCTCCTCCAAAAGCCTTGTGCCAAACTTTTGCATTCTCTGCCATCCCTCAAACTGTGGTTCAAAGTCGGGGGGAGGGGGAGGGCCTAACACATCTGCCTGCTCACAATTGGAAGTAAATGAAAACCAGTTATTTAACTAAATTTAATTCTTTTCCTTTTTTAAATGCTTTGAATACAAAGATAACCCTCCCTTCCAAACAATCTGTTACCTCCATAGCTTATGCATTACATAATTTTAAACAAAAGTTCCTTATGTACAAACACTTATGGCTTTTTATGTACACTCCACAAACAAAATTTTGTTCAGTTATTTAAAGGGTTAATTCAACTTATGGTTGTAGAAAGAAGTTATTGGTATGGAGATGTATTTTGGTAAAGAAGAACATAAATGAAAGAGAATAATTTTGTATAGGAAAGGATCTTGTATGGTAAATTTTTGTCCCAAAGTAAAGTGACTGGACATTTAGGAAAGAAGTATGAGACAAAACAGAAAAGGCCAAGCACTTTGTAGATTGTCAATGTAAGTAGTAAAATGATGTGTGAGGAGGGATGTGAACAGAATTCTATGTATAGTCAAATTTGGTAAAAGAGATTATTTAGCTATTTCTTTTTGTTTGTTTGTTTTTTGTTTTTTTGAGTCAGAGTCTCACTGTTGCCCATGTTGGCATGCAGTGGCACATTCACGGCCATGACAGCCTCAACCTGCAGGACTCAGGCAATCCTTCCGCCTCAGCCTTCCAAGTAGTTGGAACTACAGGCGCGCACTACCACGCCCAGCTAATTTTTGATTTATTGTAGAAACAAGGTCTCATCAAGTTGTCTGGGAGGGTCTTGAACCTGCAGGCTCAGGCAATCTGCTCTCCTCAGCCCTCTGAAAGTGCTGGGATTATAGGCTGAGCCACTGCGCCCGGCCTATTTAGCTATTTCTATGAATTAACCATTAATATCAAAAACACACTAATGATAAGCTAGAATGCCATTATGTCAAAGTATCAGTTTTTATCCTAAGACATTCATCAAAAACTCTAAGTAATTGGCTTCAAAGAAAATGTTCTGTCCTAAAGTAAAATAACAAGATAAAGCTAAAGGTTTAACCAAGTTGTTAAAGGTTTAGGCCAAATTAAACACAGGTGTGGTCAAGTTAGCTAAAATCTAAAGAGTGTAATTTGGTCCGAATCTAGAGCCCTATATTTTTTGTTTTCCTTTAAAAAAAATCTTACCTTATTGTTAGACTAATCAAAATTAAATACATTTGGTTATAAGTTTGTATTAAAATTAACTTCAATATTACTAGAACATGCATACAAAGATAAAATTTACTATTTTCTTCAAGAGATATTAAAACTTTTTAATTCATTTTTTAGTCAACTTCAGAAAAAGTAGGGGAGAAAGAGACTGGATTCAATTTGCCCCCTACTATCTTTGTTTTTGTTGTTTAAGGAATCGAATCTCCTCTATCAAAGATCAATGTTCTACTTTTCAAAATCCTTAAATTATTACTTTGGCCAAGTGAGTAACTATTTTACTGTGACCTGTAATCCCGTGATATATAGTATCATGCTTAACATCTTTAACATTTAATAAACTTTCCAACGTAAATATGTTAGATCCTCAACTCAGTCTTTTGTGGAAAGGAGAGAAGACAAAAGTGACTTCAGTTTCCAGGGATCACATCTCCCCCTACACCTGTCTCCTGAACTGCCTGCATAATGGCTCAGGAACAGTGGGTGGTACCCGTCATCAAGAAAATTGGTCTGCCAACAACATCTATTGTAAAACCTTAAAAATGGTATCTGAAATCTTTTTTTTTTCAGTTGGAGTCTCACTCTGTCTCCCAGGCTGGAGTGCAGTGGCACGCTCATGGCCACCGCAGCCTTGACCTGCTGGTCTCAGGCAATACTTCCACCTCAACCTTCCAAGTAGCTAGCACTACAGGCATGCGCCACCATGTCCAGCTAATTTTTTATTTATTGTAGAGATAAGGTCTCACCAAGTTGCCCAGGCTGGTCTTGAAAAACGGGCTCAGGCAATCCTCTTACCTCGGCCTCCCAAAGTGCTGGGGTTATAGGCTTGAGTCACGGTGCCTGGCCTGAAATTTTTTTCAAAATTTGCCTACCCAGGCCTCAGTCATCCACAATGGTCTATAATCAGCTATAGGACTCTGACAAATGCTCTTCAAGGCCAAATTGCTACAACTTTAAAATCTTCTTCCAGGGCTTATTAAAAACTTATGTGGCCATAAGATTTGGTAAGCCAACATAGGATTGCTGACAGAATGCGATTTAATTGCATAAACTGGATTAATAAAAAACAAATAATTTTATAATCTGTTTGTTTAAAGTACTATTTTTATTTTATTTTCAGAGTCAAAAGAAAAAACCTTTCCTGAAACTATTTACAGGCTTTCAAAAATAGGTAAAGTATGCTCTCATAAGCTAAATTTAAAATGTATATCTTTATTTATTTTCTCCAAAATTTGGAAGCTGTTAATTTATAACAGTATAGTTATTTGCATAAGTTCAATAAGAATCTATTTTCTTTTGTGACAAAATGTAATTGGAAATATTGGTTGTTTTACCAAGGCTTTGGCTGGAATATCATCTCATAACAGACTGCTTTAAAGAGTTAAGATTAAGATCTACAAAGAGCCAATAAAAAGGTCTGATACCCCCTTAACTCTGCTGAACTGGTGGTAAGTAGAGAAGTTTACTTAATAATGAGCCCAGGAACCTCAAATTACTTGGAAACTAAAAAGAGGACTTCACTACAGTTCATACAGGTTCATGCAGGCAAGTGTTTGGTTAAATCAAAGGCGTTGGAGAATCTGAACAGAAATTCCTTATGAAAAAGAATTCCATCAGAGCCAACCCCAAAAAAGTCTATAAGATAAATAATTATCCTTGCTGCACTTCATGCAAATAAGTCTAAAACTTATTTTATAAATAAATTAGTCTTTCTATAATTTATCTTTGATAAAAGTGGAGGACTGGAGAGAGAAAATTGTTTCAAAGACTATAATGTGCCTGTTCTAAATTCTCTTGTTCATTATTATTTTCTACAATTGTGAAAATCTGAAGAAAAATTTGAGAACAATTAGTTTGGAGACATGTAGCCAGGAAAGACTTTGGGATGCAGGAAACTGAATGTTTTCAAATTTTTCTTCAGATTTTCACAAAGCAGCTGTATTTCCTTCTTAAAGACATTATCTTAATATTTTTTCCTGTTTCCTCATACTTATTTTCCTCTACTCTTCAATACTGATGACACCCTCTATATATGTAAAACAGGAAAATGGTCCCAACTTTCTTGGCTCTTTCCCTTTTGGGGACCCCTAATACTGCCTACAAATTCCTACATTCAACAACCCAAATTTTTGGATAATTCTAGACCCTCAACACTTCTATCTATACTGGGAAAACAAGACATAACCGGAAGCAAACTTTTAACGTCTTGGCTTTAAACCCCTTACAACTACCCTGCTGGCTGCCCAATACTTCTTCAGGTCAAAATTTCAGGTAACATACTGACTTTTTACCTTAAGTTTAACTACTTGCCTAAAGTCTAAGGGAGCTTTCTTCCTATGCGAGTCAAATGCATATGTCTGTCTTCTAGACAATTGGACTGGAACTTGTACGTTAGTCTACATAGCCCCAAACATCCAAATCACTCCTTATCAACACCTCCCAATTCCACTCTACAGTTTAGCAGAGCAAAACAATTCATCTAATTTCTTTACTGGCTGAGTTAAAAATTACCAATGGAGTGGATATAGAAATAACTGACACAAGGTTCACAGCCCATATTTATACCCTCTCAATCGCAAGGATGGTCCTCATGGTCACCTACCTAGGGACGATACTCTTGGTTACTTCCACTCCATGGGGCCACTAACAGGTATTTTATTGCTTCTTCTCTCTAGCCATTGCATCTTTAATTTACTTGTCAAATTTGTTTCCTCTAGAATTCAGCAATTTCACCTCAAATGGGCATTGCAAACGGGATATCACCTCTTCCCAGTGATGCTGGTTACCCTTATAACTCTCCCTTGGATTCAGATGAAAACCAAGTTTGCCTTAACAGGTTTCTTCTTTCTGATGAGTCCCTTCTCTATATGCTAAATTCCACAATCCAAAAACGATAGCCCACAGGGTCCCCAGGCAGACAACAATTGTAGGTAGGGCCAGCACAGCACCCCTGTTCAGCATGAAGCAGCCACAGAAGATAAAACCTTTGCCCCAGGCCAAAGATTTGGCACTGTTGCTCTGTCAGGGGGGAATGTGAAGGAACATGAGGCCCAATTAGACCAGCATCAGTTGAATGAATTTAGTACATTAGATTAAGGAAAGGAACCTCAAGATAAAAATCCACAGAGAAACTTACTGATAACAAGAAGGAGCAGAAAAAGCTAGTCAGTCAGCTGTAAAACATTAGCTGTTGGTTGAAGAAGGTAGTCAACAACTCACTGCTAGTTTCTGGTTCTGTGACAAACAAAAAGTCAGCTAACTATTGCTGCTAACTAACCTTAGCGTAAAGAAACAAAATACCACATCAGTCAGCCACTTCACAACCTCTGGAAATTTCCTTTTGTAACTACCCCCAAAGATAATTCCCGTTGGCCCACACTGGACCCCTTTTATAAAGATATCCCTCTATTTCCTGCCTCTTTGCAGATGGCAGACACTCTCACTGCTGCCCTGCCCATTGTGCCATTCACAAGTATCTTCCTTTTAATAAATCTACTTTTCTTTCTTTTTTTTTTTTTGAGTTGGAGTCTCACTCGGTCGCCCAGACTGGAGTGCAGTGGCCGCTCCCGGCCACTGCAACCTCGACCTTCTGGGCTCCGGTGATCTTCCGCCTCAGCCTTCCAAGTAGCCGAACTAAAGGCATGTGCTACCACGCCCGGTTAGTTTTTTGATTTATTGTAAAGATGAGGGCTCGCCAAGTTGTCCAGGCGGGTCTCGAACCCTCAGGCTCAGGCAATCCACTCATCTCGGCCTCCCAAAGTGCGGGTTACAGGCTGAGCCACCGAGCCCGGCTATTAAATCTACTTTTCTTAATTCATAACTAGCTCGGTGACTACTTTCACTCCCCCACAACTTCGGTCATATGCAGCCTGCCATGCACAGTAGTATACATGTTATTAAGTTTCTATTTGTTTTACTGTTGTTAATCTTTTTTTACAGGGAATTGCCAATTAGAACTCAAAAAGGATGGAGGAGAAAAATTATTTTTCCTTCCCCACAGGAAGACTGCAGCTCTCTGTAAGCCAGGGAAGTGGGCTTTTAGCAAGAGCCTTACCACGCTGACACTCTGAACTGTGACTTCTCATTCCCCAGAACTGTGAGAAATAAATGTCTGTCATTTAAACACCCAATCTATGGTATTTTTTTATATCAGCTCAAGATGACTAAAACATTGCTTAACAGGCACAGAGGGTTTTTTTGTTGTTGTTATAATAAAAATGTTTTTGGAACTTGATATAAATGGTGGTTGCATAAGATTGTGGATGCACAAATGCCACCAAATTTTTTATTTTAAAGTGATTAATTTTACATTTTATGGGTTATATCTCAATTTAAAAGCTGCACAAAGAAAAAATAAGATTAAACAGATGTTTTCACAAGCTTTACAGATTCTCACATAATTTGAAAATTGATTTGTTTAAAATTAAAACTGAAGTTACACATGAGAGAAATCCAGGGAAACCTTTTACTAAACTCTTAGGGTCTAGACTATTGATTATGTTGCTGCTATTTTTAGAAACTAATTATTTCATAACACTATACCCCCCATCTTCATGGGTCCTTATAGTCCTACTTCTGTGAAAAAGAAGGGGTTCTTTCTTGAGTAATACAGTCATACCTCAGTATCCATAGGGGATTTGTTCCAGGACCCCTGCAGATACCAAAATCCATGGATGCCTAAGTCCCTAATAGAAAATGGAGTAGTATTTGCATGTAATTTTTGTATATCCTTCCATAAGCTTTATTCTCTAGATTCCTTATGATACCAGTACAATGTAAATGCTAATAAATAGTTATTAGGTTATTTAAGGAATAATGACAAGGAAAAATTTTATACGTGCTCCTTTTAAAAAATATTTTCAATCCATACAGATGCAACCTTTTCTTTTTTTTCACAAATATTCTCAACCCAGATTTGATTGAATTCACGAATACAGAACCCAGGAATATGGAGGGCCAAATGTATTTGTGATCCCATTAACTAGTAATTGCCTCAAAGAAAATAGAAAATGGTTGCGCTAGGACCCTTTGGCTATAGGTCAGATTCTGTTCAATTCCAGTGTTTTTAAGTACTTCTTTCCCCAGCTAAAGAAGAAATTAACAAGTTAAGTTATTCATTTCCTTTGTCATAGGTTTAGCTCTAGGAAAAAGAACATTTGGGTTCTATCACACATATCAAATACTGTCCAGAGCTAGAGGTAAGGGTTTGGTCAAAGTGCTGACCAGCATTTTTATTAGGCACAAAGGCCTGCTCAGTGGAAACTTTGTGAGTGAGACCGAGTTCAGAAGTTAGCGGTTTGAGTAATTAGCAGAAAAAGCTAAAGTAATTAGTGGATTAAAAATACAAGACAAAACAAACAAACAAAAAACTTACGTAATCTTAATCAGTGTCACACCTTCAGCCCTACAGACTTTTCAGAGCTTAAAAAACAGTCACCATTAATTGTTTTTTTTTTAATAAAATCAAAACCAGGAGCATACATGGTCAAAATGCATCTCTGCACAATGGCTTTACCTAAAGTCTAAGAGTTATTTCTGGATAGGGAGAAGACGACTGACTAGATTGACTATAAATGGGGAGAATCTAGATTCTTCTACAGCTTTCTCTTCCTTCAGGATCCGATTACTCTGTGGGTCCAGATGCCATTCCTCACCAAGGAAGGGAGCAAATGTTCATTCAAGACCTCCCATGTACCAACACTGTAAATGATACCAGTGGGCTTGGGAGGGGCTACTGAGGCAGATGAGAACTGCAACCTGAGCCTGATACTGAGATTCTTGACACCAGCACAAGAAAGAATGCAGAGGTGAATCAAGAATAAAATGAAAATGAAAGCAAAAGTGAAGTCGTTTTTATTGTAAAACAAAAGTATACACTGGAGAGAGAGTGTGGGCATACTCAAGAGAATGAGTCACAGGGTTTGGGATTTTTTTTTCATAGCTATCTCTAACTAAGGGGTGGAATATTCATGGTTTTCAGTGGGGTTTTCCCAGAATTGGGTACCCTTCCTGTCTCTGCCCTTATTTGGTCACAATCAGAACTGTCATGGCACTGGTAGGTGTGTCATTTAGTATGTTAAGCTATTTCATACTAATAAGCTTGGAGGTTGCTTACAGGTTAAATCCATCCCCATGTTAGATTAAACTAGTTTTTACAGGTTTTACTCTCTGGCTGGGGCAGACAATAAATCTTGTAATCGAATTTCTGGAGCCCTGATAAACAGGTTCTTTTCTTGGGAGTCATGTGATTTATTAACTACTGCCTGGTATTTTTCCATTCTCCTGTGACTACTCAGCACTATTCCTAACTTATGCACACATTATTCTTTAAATTCAAACCACACCTTTATGAGGTAGGTCCTATCACTATCTCCATTGTCACTTAAGAGAGAATACTATCCCATCGTCACACAGGGAGCAAATGGCAGAACCAAATCCAAACTTGTTTCTAGAACTTAAAAATTATGTCCTTTCCATTTTGGTAATGTAAATGAAGCAGGGATTTAAAGAACAAGATAAGAAACAAGACTGAACATGGACTCCCAACTCTCTGGTTTGGTTTGGGGAGATGCTGAAACTTGAGACATATACCAGCCCCAAAATATGACTGTAGAAGACCAGAATATGTCACCCCAAAATATACTTTCTTGCCATATTTTGACCTGGTTATAAAGTTGTTCTTTTGTAAAAATAAATGTGTATCTACATAGGAAATCTACATTAATAAAGGATCTGTACCAGGAAGAGGGATGCTCAGAGACAAATTTTATTACCTAAGAGCAGGAAATGTCATCCTGAAATAAGCCACTTTCATATGCAGATTACTTTAAAATAAGAGTACTTGGAGAACAGCAAATGCAGGGAGGATTTGTCTCTGAGCTCTCTTATCTACTCCCTTTATCTACCTAAAGATGGATTCTCCTGAAGGAACTCAGTTATCATCAATCAGAAATAATGCCTCATATCACAGCAGAAGAGACTGCAGGTCAACATCACATTTGGGTAAAGTGTGTCACAGGCTATCATCTGATCTTCTGAGGGCTCATTCATCTTTCCCAGAACTCAATTGCACTTTCTTAAGTTGCCTACATCCTCTCTGACCACTAAAAGGATATATAAACATCTAGATCTCACCACATTTTGAATATTCAGTTTTTTCATTTGACACTCCAGTGCACACCATGAATTTGTGTACCTTTTCTCCTGTTCATCTGTCTCATGTTAATTAATTTGTAGCCCAGAAAAAGAACAAGAAGGGTGGAGGGAAAACATCTTTCACTTCCCTACCAGACGAAGAGACTTTCTGAGGGTTTATTTGCTATCTCTACAAATAGGATTTTAAATAACAGTTGTGCATCAGAATCAACTGAGGAACATTTTTATTATACATATACCTAGGATTCAACACCTGGAAGTTTTGGTTAACAAGAGAATAAAGGGCATTAGATTTTTCATCAACTGCTAGAAAATATACCAGATAAAAATAGAGGTTTAGCCGGGCTCGGTGGCTCAGCCTGTAATCCCAGCACTTTGGGAGGCCGAGTGAGGGGATTGCCTGATCCCGCAGGTTCGAGACCCACCTGGGCAACTTGGCGAGACCTCATCTCTACAATAAATCAAAAAAATTAGGGTGTGGTAGTGCACGCCTGTAGTTCCAGCTACTCGGAAGGCCGAGCCGGAAGGATCGCCGGAGCCCAGCAGGTTGAGGCTGCGGTGGCTGGGAGCGGCCACTGCATTCCAGTCTGGGCGACAGAGTGAGATTCCAACTCAAAAAAAAAAAAAAATAGAGGTTTAATTAACCGCAAAATAAATGTATTAAATTTTAAAAGACCTTCATTAATTTAGGGCTAAGTTATTGGCTCTTAAAGATGTTAGAACATCTCAGTAGGATGTTTTTTTTCTTGTTTTTAATCCTTGAATCAGGAATAGTCATCTGGGTCTCCATCAACTGCTATATTCAAAGAGCCTTTCTTTTTCCTATCGTCAGTTAGATTCCGTCATTCTTTTGAATGCCTGCCATTTGAAAGACTGCAGTTTTTAAAAGTCACATCAAGAAGAAAAGGCTAAAGTCACCAAAAAATTTAACAAACATGTATTGACTACATGCAAAGCCCCATGCTAGGCAAGGCAGGTCTTGAAAAAAGGAAAAGGGAGACAGAGATGGGGAGGGCATTTCAGGAAAAAGGTATATCTTATCTAACTACACAATTACAAGATTTTTTTAATCATAAATGTTAGGGCATACTCCCAGTGGGGCCTCCAGAATGATAGGTCAGGCCCGCTGGGGGTGTGTGTGTCTGGTATGCAATCTGGTGCCATGTGAAAGATGCAAAGAATTGCACAAAAGTTAGATCAGAAAATAAGGTTTATTTAAGAACTAAATTAGAGAGAGAGAGAGAGAGAGAGATTCAGCTCCCTAAGGTAGGGGTGGGGGCCAAAGCTTAAGAAAACATGGCCTGCTCATAACTCAAAGAGCACATGGCCATACTATAGCTTAGCAAGGTAATGGTCTCGAGACACTTGTGGTTGAGTCTTTTTAGTCCTTCCCTTTGTTGGGGAACGGTCATTAAGGTGATTGGTTGGTGGTCTGCTCCACATCATTGCAAAGAGGCAGGTAAGTGGGGGTACTGACGTCAGGTGATGGATAGCAGGCAGATGGGTGGGTTAGTCACATGATTGCTGCCGCGGTGGGGGGGGGTCTTTCTTTGTCACTTAGAGTCATGAAGCCTGATTAGGTTAACTTCGGCCTTACAGGTGAAGATGAAGGGGGATTTGGGTCCAGAGGGATATGGGCCAAAAGGAATGTCCAGGGGGTGCAGTCTTTGATGCTGATTGTAGCCACAGGAGTCTTATCTTGACTTCACCAGACATTAGCATCTCATGACCTTGGGTGTGAGCTAGAAGGGAGGAGACAAAGGGAGAGATTTTTCCTCCAAGAGACCAGTCAGGCATTTTTCAACCCACAAGCTCTTTAGCAAAAGGGTAGTCTTATTATAGTTTCTATGGCTTCAACTAGCTAAGGGGAAAGTGTCTTAGAGATTATTATGCTAAACCATGAATTGAAAGGCTGGCTGTCCTTATCTTGCATCTGATATAGATTTGCTGAAGGAGGTGGAGTAGGCTGCTAGCTTGGCCTGCAGTAAAAGGTCTGAACACTTCCTAAAACCTGCCTATTGGAAATTTATCTATGTCTAACCTTTGCTAGATTCAAGGCGTGTCAGTCTAAGCAAAAATGGCTATGCTTAGAACTAAGTTTATTCTGTTTCTCAGGGTCCCTCCTTTCAATAAATATGATCAATTATTTGTTCAATGTATGTATGTTTCTTATTTTTAAAAACACATACTTCTTTCAATCATAAGGTCTGTAAGTAGATTGTATAACTTGTTAATAATTCTTTATTAATACTTGTCTATAGGTATGGTGTACTTTTCTAACTCCTAGCTCCACCCCTCCTCAATCTTGAGCTTGGTCACATGACTCACTTTGACCAATAGAAACGAGTGAACATCATCTCTGTGACCACTTGCATAGCTTGGCTTGATTTCTGAGCTCCTGCCTTTCACTTGGAACAACATGTTTCAGAAGTGGCTGTTTCTTCAGTCATGGTCTCAAAATAAGAACACACAGACCCCAAATCTGGATCTTTCCCATTTGATAGAGTCAAATCCAGTATACCCCAGCAACACCAAGCAGAGTCACAGCTACAGATCCATGAGTGAAAAATAAATGATTATAGTTTAAACTACTGAGTTTGGGAGTTGTTAGTGAAGTTCCCTATATAAAATTAATATAGAACCATGAGGTAAAAGCTGCAGAAGAGACCTGAGCCCAGCAACTATAGTTAGAAATTAACAAATCTGTTGTTTCTAAATTTGCTTTTACTTCAATAGAGAGCAATTGATTATCTTCACGTCCCGAGCCCTAAGCTTGTGCAGAGCTCCTTAATGGCATCCAGAAGTTCGACTAGCCAAAGGATGCAAGCAGCTTTTAATTTCCAGGGATTTCACCTCCTGCATATCTCCCCACTAAGCTACACTTATAATGCCTTACTACTCAGGGGTCAGTAACTGATGATCACAGGATTTGCTTTTTGAATAGTCTCTCTATTGTAATACCTAAGAATGATATTTAAAACGGTTTTCAGTCTTTGCATTCTGATGGACCCATGACCCCACCCAGACCTGGGACACAGACCAAGGAGCTAACTCTACTAGTCCTGTGACCTCCTAGAAATGAACTCTGTGCACCATAGCCCATGACTTTATCCCCCGTCAATCAGTATCTCCCATTCCCTAGTCCCCCACCCACCAAACTTGTCCTTTGAAAAACCTAGCTTAGCCAGGCTCAGTGGCTCAGCCTGTAATCCCGTGCCTTTGGGAGGCTGAGGTGAGTGGATTGCCTGAGCCCGTGGGTTCGAGACCCGCCTGGGCAGTGAGACCTCATCTCTACATAAATCAAAAAATCAGCTGGGCGTGGTAGCGCATGCCTGTAATTCCGGCTACTTGGAAGGCTGAGGCGGAAGGATCCCCAGAGCCCAGCAGGCGAGGCTGCAGTGGCCGGGAGCGGCCACTGCACTCCAGTCTGGGCGACAGAGTGAGACTCCAACTCAAAAAAAAAAAAAACAAACTAGCTTAAGACTAGCAGCAAGGCAGATTTCAGAAATATTTCCTGTCCTTCTTGCTCAACTGCTTTGCTATCATTGAACTATTTCTCTATGGTAACAGCTGCTGTCTTAGTCTTGGTTTTTCTGGGCAGCGGGCATAAGAACCCAGTCAGGCTGTAACATTAGTAATGTACCACTTCAGCAAAAGTTAACAAATACAGCCTGCAATGGTTTCAAATAACAGAATCATGAAATGGTGGTGTATCCAGAAACCTAGAGAGTCTAGCTCTATAGTTGTATCTGTTTCGTAGGGCAGTTAGAATGGCTTAAACAACAGGAATTTATCGTCTCACAGTACTGAAGGCTAGAAGTTCAAGGTTGAGGCACCACCAGAGATGGTTCCTTCTAATGGCTGTGAGGAAGAATTTATTCCATATGTCTCTCCTCCTGCTTCTGGTGGTTTGCTGGCAATTCTTTGTTGTTCGTTGGGTTGTAACAGCATTTACCTGATCTCTATCTTTGTCTTCACATGGCATTCTCCCTGCATTCATCTACCTCTAAATTTACCTTTTTTATAGACACCAGCTATATTGAATTAGGGACTCATCCTACTCTAATATAACTTCACCTTAAGTGGTTACATCTGCAACAACTCTATCCAAATAAGGTCACATTCTGAGCTACTGGAGATTAGGTCTTCAACACATGAATGTGGGAGACAGGAGAAGATTCAACCTGCAAAAGTGCTTTTTACACTTTTACTCCTTGAACCAGGGAAAGACTAGAATCCAAAGATAGCTATGGCTTACCTTCCCCACCTTGTGCCATTCACCCATATTGTAATGTTTTTCACTTTGAGATAATTGGATTGCTCATAACATTGAATGTGTTTGAGCTTAAGTCTACACATCTTGTAAATTTTGCAACCAAAATGGGAATCCAGGCATCCTGATATTAGAAAATATTCCCTATTTTATTCTGCCATTTTAAGGGTCAATGAGTCAGGGAGGCAGGAAGAAAAAGCGAAATAAAGTAATTAATCAGTTAGTGAAGGGAAATTTTTAAAAAGCTCAAGAAACAACTCAAGAAGCTTACACATTCAAATTACCCATAAACCTTATCTGCTATTACCAAGGCAAAGTTTCAAAGGCATAAAGTCTCTGAAGGAAATGAGCCGACTAGTGGTAAAGGATAACTTTAAAGATATAAATATGATTGGAGAGGAGGGCCGATATGACACCTTGATTACAGTCTTGTGAGAGATCCTAAGCCAGAGATCTGCTAAGCTATACCCAAATTTCTGACCCATGAAAAGTGAGAAATAATGATTGTTGTTTTAAGGTGATAAGTTTAGGTAATTTTTGTATTGCAATCAATAATTCATATACCTATAAGCATTCAGTTCTTTTCACCAATTCCCCCAACCTCTGCAAACTCATTCCATTACCTCACAAGAAATTTAAGTAGCAAGATCAGCTGAGTCATGGGACTTGGCATATTTAAGATCCCCTGAGAGTTTAGCTCTTCCAGGATTCTACTTTTACTCTCAGATAGTTTTGGATGGAAAAACAGGTGCATTCACCGAAGGAATAGCCTGAAGCTTGTCTTACCCTCAAGGGCAATTATTAGCTTCCTGTCAGCAACCATTTGGAGGGGTATGAACTTGCAGTCTCAACAACCTGATTTTGTGGCCAAAGACTGATCCATCTCTTAGGGTTAGACTCATATTAGTCAAGCATGACTTGAAGAATAAAACCAACATTTGCATTCACAGATGTAAAAAGAGAACTCTAACTCTCATGGAATCTTGAATACACAGATCTCCATGACTCATCTGTTTTCACTACATAAGTTTCTTGAGCAGCAATGGAAGCTAAATAAGATTGATGGGTTGTTTGAAGGAACGAATGTTTATATTATGTATTAATTATCGATTGCTGCATAAAAATTATCTAAACTTAGTAGCTTAAAACAACAACTTTGAAACTTTGAAGTGCTTCAGAACTTAAAATGCTTACTACAGGACCTGGCAGCTTTCAACAAACAGCAACTCTTATCATTCATCATCTGTGTTCTCACCAGTGCTAAGGCATAAGAGAAAGAAGCATGGAGCCTTGAACAGAACATGAGCTCCAGAATCAGACAAGTCTAGGTCCAGATTCCAATGTTATGATTTACTAGCTGTACTTTGAACTTCCACTGTAGGAAGGAGAGTAGCAGTACATTTTCCTCTGTCATAAGTACTTGAGAAAGTAAGTGAATGCATATTAGAGGTATTTGAAATCGCCCAGAGAAATCCAAAAGTTAGATGGCAAAAACATTATAGAAACTGAAACTGCAAACTCAAATGTGAGCCTTGAAGGCTATGTGAATAAGTGAAGTGGTAAGAAATAGATAGAACTAGACTTGGTTATGTAATTCCTTCAGGTCTTCCAGTGAGGGTAAGAGTCTTCAGTGTTGGTGTTTATGCTGGCTACTTGGGAGACCACAGTTCTGCAATGGCCCATGCTATGGCCTGTAAGATGATTCAAGCAACTTAATTAGTTGATGACAATTGTCCACTATGGGGCCATAGTGACATCATTGACCACGTAAAAACAAGAAGATACAAATCTGCTGGAAAAGCATCAGCTTTTACTGCAAGAGTGAGAAGTTATTTTGAGAAGACTGCCTAATTTTCCATGCCCAGCTATAGAAGGTGTATTTACTTATTACTTCATGATGTATGACTTTTCATTTTGATCAAATGACCATTCTTTTAAGTTAGCTAAACTCTGCATTAATTCAGCATTTTTGGTGCGTGCAAACAAATGAAGAAAGAGTTACTAATATATTGGATCCCAGACGGGCTTGATGGCTCAGCCTGTAATCCGGCACCTTTGGGAGGCTGAGGTGAGTGGATTGCCTGAGCCCGCGGGTTCGAGACCTGACTGGGTAACTTGGAGAGACCTCATCTCTACAATAAATCAAAAAATTAGCTGGGCGTGGTAGCGCACACCTGTCGTTCCAGCTACTTGGAAGGCTGAAGCGGAAGGATCGCTGGAGCCCAGCAGGTCGAGGCTGCGGTGGCCGGGAGCGGCCACTGCACTCCAGTCTGGGTGACAGAGTAAGTCTCCAACTCAATATATATATATATATATATACTTCCTTTATAAAACAAAAATTTTGCATAAACATTTTATATTGGTATCATCAAATTATTCCAGCTGAAAGTCAGTTGAGCTTATTCCAATAAAGGTTTGATTTTTTTAAAAAAAAACCACTCAGAATATAGTAAAGATTTTGAAAGTTTATTTTAGCAATAAAGGAAAACATTTGACATTAAGTAAATGTTATCATAAATTCAAATAATAAGTTCAACATTGAAAATAAGATTATGTGTGTGTGGTTTGATAATCTAAATTTTAATGGAGCACAGTACTATGGCTAAAACAATGTTCTTGTTAAATTAAGAAACTTATGGAGGAGAAACATACAGAATTAGTTTTGTTGCACACAAATTCACTATTATACTCAAACTTACAATATTCTAAAAGCCAAATAGAAGCTGCAGTTGTCAACATTTATGCCTATTATATCTACACAGAGTAACATAAGTAGAAAAAATTTAAATCGATGGTATTGTTAAATATAAAAAAACTCTTTAGGCTTGTAGCAAGTGCTTTTTCTCTTTATTTTGGTTATCAAATTCAAGAAATGCCTGTGTTTTTGAAGAATTGCTTTGCAAATCAATGACTTAGAATTGTATTATAACTTAATAATCTAAGTTTTAGTTGCATTTGTAACATAATGTAAAATTTTTAATTGACGTATTCAGTTATTATAACACCAAATAGAAAATTACAGTTAACTGAAAATAAAACTCCTAAATAAAATGCTTAAATTTACTCTTTTATTTATTTTTTTTTAATTTTTAATTTTAAGGATGTGGGGTTAGGTATAAAAATCTTCATTATGCAGGTGCCCTTGTTGATGTGGTGTGCCTCCTGCCCCGGCAGTTTCCCACTACTGCCAATTCTTTTCTTACAGTATTACAATAATTGCTCAAGGTTCACTTATGAGTGAGAATATGTGATACTCAGTTCTTCCTTTCTGTAATAGATCACTCAGTATTATACACTCTGAGTCCAACCAAGTTGCTGTGAAGTTCATGATTTTGTTCTTCTTTATGGCTGCATAATATTCCATTGTGTATATGTGCTACATTTTTAAAATTCAGTCCCCTTTCAATGGGCAGCATGGTTGGTTCCATGTTTTTGCTATTGTGAACAATGCTACAATAAACATGCATGTGCAGGTATCTTTTTTTCATAGTGATTTGAGCTATTCTGGGAATATTCCCAGTAGTGGGATTGCAGGGTGATATAGAAGGTCGATTTTTAGATCTTTTAGGAATAGTCAAACTGTTTTCCATGGAGGTGGTATTAGTTTACACGCCCACGAACAGTGTAGAAGTGTTTCCTTTTCCGTGCATCCTCTCCAGCATCTGTTTCTTGTGTTATTGACGATGGCCATCCTGACTGGAGTTAGGTGGTATCTCAGTGTGGTTTTGATTTGCATTTCTTTGATGACTACTGAGACTGAGCATTTTTTCATGTATCAGTTGGCTGCTTGTATGTCTTCTTTTGAGAAGTGTCTATTCATATCTTTTGCCCACTCTGCGATGGGGCTGTTTGTTTTTTTTTTCTTTTTGGCACATTTGAGTTCCTTGTAGATCCTCAATGTTAGGCCTTTGTCAGATATACAATTGGCAAATATTTTTTCCCAGACTGTTGGCTGTATCTCTGTAAAGTTGTTTCACGTCTCTGATTAGGAAGATGCCAAAGTATTTCTTTTCTTGTTTTTTGTGGCTATTGTGAATGGGATTGTGCTTATTATTTGGGTTTCTATTTCTTTATTGTTGGTGTATAGAAATGCAACTGTCTTTTGCATAGTTATTTTATACCCTGAGACTTTGCCAAAGTCCTTTATTCAGTGCAAGGAGGTTTTTGACAGATTCTCTTGAGTTTTCGAAGTATAGAATCATGTCATTTGCAAAGGGACAACTTGACTTCCTCTTTTCCTATTTGGATAACCCTGATCTCCTTCTCTTGTCTGATTGCTCTAGCTAGGACTTCCAAAACTATGTTGAAAAAGAGGAGTGAGAGCGGGCATCCTTGTCTTGTTCCGCTTTTCAAGGGAAACGGTTCCAATATCTGTCTGTTTAGCAGTATGCTGGCTGTGAGTTTCTCGTAGATAGATGGCTCTTACTATTTTGAGGTATGTTCCATCTATGCCTAGATGTTTGAGGGTTTTCATCAAGAAGGGGTGCCAGATTTTATAGAAAGCTTTTTCCATGTCTGGTGATATAATCATGTGATTTTTGTCTTTACATCTGTTGATATATTTAATTACATTTATGGTCTTACGATAAAATTACTCTTTTAAAAGAAACAGAAACTGATATGCTTTGGAATATCTCTGCTTATGAGAAGGATCTCTTTTGAAACTGTGATAAAAAAAGAAAAATAACATAAAATTTACCATCTTAACAATTTTTAACTGTGCAGTTTAGTAATGCTAAGTATATTCACAGTGTTATTTATCAAATAGCCAAAATTTTTTCATCTTGCAAAACTGAAACTCCATACCCATCAAACAATTCCCCATTATTTTCTTTATCCAGCCCCTGGCATCCATCTCTCTACTTTCTATCCCTATGAATTTGACTACTTTAGCTACCTCATATAAGTAGAATAATGCAGTATTTGCCTTTTTGCAACTGGTTTATTTTATTTAGCATAATGTCCACAAGATTCAACTACATTGTAGAATGTGTTGGAATTTCTTTCGGTTTTAAGGCTGAATGAATGAATAATATTCTATCAAATGCATAGACTGTTTAATTATCTGTCAATGGATATTTGGGTTGCTTCTTTCTGGCTATAGTAAATAGTGCTGCTAAGAACATGAATGCATAAATTCTCTTCGAGATTCTCCATTTAATTCTTTTGAATATATACCCATAAGTGGCATTGTTGAATCATATAATAATTTAATTTTTAATTTTTTGAGAAAATGCTATACTGTTTTCCACAGTGGATGTACAATTTTACATTCCTGCCAACAGTACACAATGATTCCAATGTATCCACATCCTCACCAACACTTGTTGTTTTCTGTTTTGTTTTGTTTTTGATAGTAGCAGCCCTAATAGGTGTGAAGTGATATCTCATTAGTATTCTGAATTGCATTGACTAGTGATTTTGTGCATTTTTTCATATTCTTCATTTGTATATCTTCTCTAGAGAAATATCTATTGACATCCTTCTGGCCCATTTTTGAATTGGAATATTTATTTTTTGTTGTTGATTGTACGAGTTCAACTGGATACCACCTTATCAGATGAAAGGTTTGCAAATATTTTTTACCATTCTATAGGTTATTTTTTAAATCTGTTGATTATCCTCTGAAGCACAGAAGCAGTTCCATTTGTCTATTTTTACTTTTGTTACTTGTGCTTTGGTGTAATTATCAATAAATCTTGCTCAAATCTAATGTCATGAAGTTTTCCCCCTACATTTTCTTTTAAGAATTTTATAGATTAGGTCTTATGTGTAGGTTCTTTGATCCATTTTAATTTTTGAATATGGTGTGAAGTGACTATCCGACTTCATTCTGTTGCCAGCTTTCCCAGCACCATTTGTTGAAAAATAGTATTTTCCCTATTGAATTGTCTTGACATTGTTGTTGAAAATTAGTTGGCCAGATATATCAGGATTTATTTCTGAACTCTTTTGTCTATTTCATTGGCCTATATGTCTGTCTTTTTACCAGTACCACATTGTTTTGTCTATTTCATTGGTCTATATGTCTGTCTTTTTACCAGTACCACATTGTTTTGATTACTGTAGCTTTTTAATAAGTTTTGAAATCAGGAAGTGTAAGACTTCTCACTTTGTTGCTTTCAAGATTGTGCTTAGCTATTTGAGATTTAATATGAATTTTAGGAAGGATATTGCTATTTCTGCAAAAACAAAATTGAGATTTTGATAGAGATTGAATTAAATATGTAGATTCTTTTGTGTAGTATAGACATCTTAATGATATTAAGTCTTCCAATCCATGAACACAGAATGGCTTTCCATTTATTTTTTTGTCCTCTTTAATTTTTTTAGCAATGTTCATAGTTTTTGGTGTGTTTTTTTCTTCCTTAAGTTTATTTCTAAGTGTTTTTCTCCTATTGTAAATTAAATTGTTTTCTTAATTTCATTTTCAGTTTATTTATTGTTAAGAAATTCAAATAATTTTTGTTGTTGATTTCTTATCCTGTAACTTTGCCAAATTAATTTATTAGTTTTTTCTTTTTGTGTGTTTTGTTGTTGTTGTTGTTTTTTAATTGGAGTCTCACTCTGTCACCCAAGCTGGAGTTTAGTGGTACAATCATGGCTACTGCAGTCTCAACCTTCTGGACTCAGGCTATCCCTCCACCTCATGTTTCCCAGGCTGGTCTTGAACTCCTGAGCTCAGGCAATCCTTTGGCTTTAGTCTCCCAAGATGTTGGGGTTACAGGGATGAGACACTGCACCTGGTCTTGAATTTATTTATTAGTTCTAACAGTTTTTTCATGGCATCTTTAAGGTTTTCTACATATAAGATCATGTTGACTGTTGACTGTGAATATAAATAATTTTACTTCTGCCTTTCTAATTTTGATGCTTTCCTAAAGTTTTTTCCTAAAGTTTTTTTTCTTCACTGTCCATCAGGCTAGGACAAGCAGTACTATGCTATAGCAATGATGAAAACAGGTATCCTTATCTCACTCCTGATCTTAAAGGAAAGCTTTTAGTCTTTTACTATTTAGTGTGATGTTAGCTGTGTGATTTTCATTATGATCTTAATTATGTTGAGGTCGTTTCTGTTCCTTGTTTTTGTTTTTTGTTTGTTGTTGTTGTTTTTTGAGTTGGAGTCTCACTCTCTTGCCCAGGCTAGAGTGCAGTGGCATGCTCTTGGCCACCCCAGCGACAACCCATTGGATTCAGGTGAGCCTTCCACCTCAGCCTTTCAGCTAGCTAGAACCACAGGCGTGCACTACCACACCCAGCTAATTTTTTGATTATTGTAGAGAAGAGATCCCATCAAGTTGCCCTGTCTGTTTTGGAATCTGTGGCTCAGGCAATCTGCTCACCTCCGCTGCCCAAAGTGCTGGGATTACAGCAGAGTCACTGTGCCCAGCCTATTCCTTGTTTTTTAAGTGTTTTTGTTCTTCAAAGAGGTGTTGAATTTTTTCAAATGTTTTTTCTACATCGATGTTCACCAGGGATATTGGGGTGAAGTTTTCTTTTCTTGTAGTTTATTTGTGTGGCTTTGGTATCAGTATCCTGTGGAAGTATTTCTTTCTCTTCTATTTATTGGAAGAGTTTGAGAAGGATTGGTGTCTATTCTTCTTTGAATGTTGATTTATTGTAGAGATGAGGTCTCACCAAATTGCTCAGGCTGGTCTCAAACCCATGGGCTTGGGCAATACTCTCACCTCAGCCTCCCAAAATGCTGGGATTATAGGCATGAGCCACCGTGCCCTGCCTGTTCAGAATTTTTATTCTTCCATAATTCAGTCTTGGTAGATTGTTCCTAGAAATTTATCCATTTCATCTAGGTTATCAAATTTATTTATGTACAATTGTTCATGGTATAATATTATAATCCTTTTCATTTCTGTAAAATTGATTGTAATGCTCCTTTTTTCTGATTTTAATTGTCTTCTCTCTTTTTTCTTAATCAAGTAAAAGTTTTATCAATGTTGTTGATCTTTACAAAGAATAAATTCTTGTTTTGTGACTCTCTAGATTATTTTTCTATTCTATATTTTGTTTGCCATGCTTAGCCTTTATTATTTCCTTCCTTTTATTATCTTTGTGTTCATTTTGTTCTTCTTCTTGTTCCATTAAGTATAAAATTATGTTGTTGATCTGAGACCTTTCTTCTTTTTTAATGTATATGTTAACAGCTACAATTTTTTCTCTTAGTGCTTTAGCTACATTCCACAACCTTTGATAAGTTGTGTTTTGCTTTCATTTGTCTAATATTTTCTAATTTCTCTTGTGATTTCTCCTTTAACTTATTGGTCAGGTTTAAGTGTGTGTTGTTTAATCTCCACATATTTGTGATTTGTTTCTATTTTGCTTATGCTTATTACTTTCATCTCATTGTGACCAAAAAGATACTTTGTATGAGTTAAATTATTCTTAAATTTGTTAAGACTTTTTTTGTGGCGTACCATATCATCTATCATGAAGAGTGCTCCAAGTTTGTCCATAGTGCTGTTTATACCCTCAATTTGCTTAATGATCTTTTATCAGATTGTTCCATTCATTATGTAAAATGGGGTATTGAAGTTTTCTGTTATTATTATATATCTGTTTATTTCTCCCTTCAATTATTTCAATGTTTAATTTAAATATTTAGAAGGTCTGATGTTTGGTGCATATATGTTATAGCTTTTTTCTTTTTATTTTATTATTTTCTTTATTTCAATAGCTTTAGGAGGTACAAATAGTTTTTGGCTACATGGTTGTATTGCATAGTAGAGAAGAAGTCTGGGCTTTTAGTGCACCCACCACCCTCACCTGCACACACTGTACCCAATAGGTGTTTTTTTGTTCCTCCACACTCCCCCGCCTCAAGTCTTCACTGTCCATCATATTATTCTGTATGCCTTTGCAGATTTTTAGTGCAGCTCCCACTTATGCATGAGAATACGTGGTGCATAGTTTTTTTTCCTGAGTTAGTTCACTTAGGATCATGTTCTCCAATTCATCCAAGTTTCTGAAAAAGATATTATTTCATAGCCGGGCTCAATGGCTCAGCCTGTAATCCTGCGCCTTTGGGAGGCTGAGGTGAGTGGATTGCCTGAGCCCGCGGGTTCGAGACCCGCCTGGGCAGCGCAGACCTCATCTCTACAATAAAAAACAAAAAATCAGCCGGGCGTGGTAGCGCATGCCTGTAGTTCCGGCTACTCGAAGGCTGATGCGGAAGGATCACCAGAGCTCAGCAGGTCGAGGCTGCAGTGGCCGGGAGCGGCCACTGCACTCCAGTCTGGGTAACAGAGTGAGACTCCAACTCAAAAAAAAAAAAAAAGATATTATTTCATTTCTTTTGATAGTTGAATAGTATTCCATAGTGTATATATACCACATTTTAATTATCCACTGATCAGTTGATGGGCATTTCGGTTGATTCCATGTCTTTGCAATTGTGAATTGTGCTGTGATAAACACACATGTGTCTTTTTTACATAATGATTTCTATTCCTTTGGATAGATACCTAGTAGTGAGATTTCTGGATCAAATGGTAGATCTGTTTTTAGTTCTTTGAGAAATCTCCAAACTGATTTCCATAAAGGTTGCACTAATTTACACTCTCACCAACAGTATATAAGTGCTCCCTTTTCTCTGCGTCCATGGCATCTACTTTTTATTTTTTTAATGATAGCCATTCTGAATGGTGTAAGGGGTATCTCATTGTGGTTTTGATTTGCATACCCTCTATGATAAGTGATGTTGAGCATTTTTTCATAAGTTTGTTGACCATTTATATATCTTCTTTTGAGAGATGTCTGTTCATATTATTTACCCACTTTTTAATAGGATCATTTGCTTTTTTCTTGCTGATTGGAGTTCTTTGTAGATTCTAGACATTAGTCCTTTGTTAGATGTATAGTTTGCAGATATCTTCTCCCATAATATAGGTTGCCTATTTGCTCTGTAGATTATTTCTTTTGCTGTGCAGAAGCTTTTCAGTTTAACTAAGTCCCTTATTTATTTTTGTTTTCATTGCATTTGCTTTTGGAGCCGTATATTCTTTGCCTAGGCCAATATCTAGAAGACTTTTCTTAGGTTTTCTTCTAGGATGTTTATGGTTTCAGATCTGACACTTAAGTCTTTAATCCATCTTGGGTTAATTTTTGTATATGGGAAGGGATAAGGATCAAGTTCTATTTTTCTATATATAGTTATCCAATTTTCCCAGCACTATTTGTTGAATAGGGTGTCCTTTTTCCATTATTTGTCTTGTCTGTTTTGTCAAAGATCAGTTGGTTTTAAGGTATTTGGGTTTATTTCTGGATTCTATTCTGTTCCAGTGGTCCGTGTGTCTGCTCTTGTACCAGAACTATGCTGTTTTGTTTACTACAGCCTTGTAGTAAAATTTGAAATCGGGTAATGTGATGCCTCCAGTTTTGTTCTTTTTGCTTAGGATTGCTTTGCTTATTCTGGCTCTTTTTTGGTTCCATATGAATTTTAGGAATTTTTTTTCTAATTTTGTGATAAATGACTCTGGTAGTTTGATAGGGATTGCACTGAATCCGTAGATTACTTTGGGTAATATGATTATTTTAACAATGTTGATTATTCCAATCCATGGGTATGGGTTGTTTCTCCATTTGTGTAAGTCCTCCACAATTTCTTTCATCAGAGTTTTATAGTTCTCTTAGTAGAGACTTTTCACATGCTTGATTAAATGTATTCCTAGGTATTTTAGCTTTTTGGCTGCTATTGCAAATAGAATTGAGTTATTGATCTGATTCTCAGCTTGGTTGCTGTTGGTGTATAGCAGTGCTGCTGATTTGTGGGTGTTGATTTTGTATCTTGAAACTTTACCAAATTCATTGATCAAGTTCAGGAGTCTTTCAGAGGAATCTTTAGGATTCTCTAGGTATAAGAGCATATCATTGGCATACAGAGATTGAAAGGCACGGGGAACAGCCAGAAGGACGTCTCCTGAGATGGCACCAACACGATAGGGAACCTAACAAAGACAACCAAGGCCGTAAATTCCTGCCTTTCCCATGCACGCGAAACTTAAACCCAGGCACAAATATTATCTCCCTACAGGAATACTACCTCATAGCTCCCTCCAATAAAGACCCTAAGATGGCTCTGGCTGGCACGGCCAGGCTCAGAGAGCACAGGCCGCCCCCTCCCAAACCGATAAACACAGACCTCTCTCGCCCTTGCTCTCTCACTCCCCTTTTTCCCACCAGGCGGTTACAGACCTCCTTCCCCCTCTCTGTAGCCGCTGCTCTAATAAATCTCTTGGCCTCCAAGGGTATTGCGTCTCACTGGCGCCTCGTCCTCCAGAGATAGTTTGATTTATTCTTTTCCAATTTGGATACCTTTATTTCTTTCTCTTGCTGGATTGCCCTGGCTAGGACTTCCAGTACTGTGTTGAATAAGAGTAGTGAAAATGGACATCTTTGCCTTGTTCCAGTTCTGAGGGAGAATGTATTCAACTTTTCTCTATTTAAGATGAGATTGACTGTGTGTTTGTCGTATATGACTTTTATTATTTTGAGGAATGTTTCCTCTGTGCCTATTTGGCTGAGGATTTTCATCTAGAAGGGATGCTGGATTTTATTAAATGCTTTTTCTGCATATATTGGAAAGATCAAATGATTTTTGTTTTTTATTCTGTTTATGTAGTGGATCACATTTATTGACTTGTGTATGTTGAACCACCCTTGCATTACCGGGATGAAATTCACTTGGTTGGGGTGGATTTTTTTGTTGTTGTTAATGTGCTGTTGAATTCAGTTTGCCAATATTTTGTTGAGAATTTTTGCATCTACGTTCTTAAGGGATATTGCTCTGTAGTTTTCATTTTGTGTTCTGTCTTTTCCTGGCTTTAGTATCAGAGTAATATTGGATTTGTGGAATGAGTTAAGGAGCATTCCCTCCTCTTAGATCTTATGGAAAAGCTTCAGTAAAATTGGTACCAGTTTTTTTTTGGAAGTCTGGTAGAATTTGACTGTGACTCCATCATTCCTGGACCTTTTTTTTTGTTGGGAGACTTTTAATTGTTTCAATGTCACTATTTATTATTGGTCTGTTCAGAGCTTTCATTTCTTCCTGATTTAAGGTTGGGTACTTGTATATTTCCAAGAATGTATCCATTTTCTCTAGATTGTTTTGTTTGTTTGCATAGAGGTGTTCATAATGTTTTTTGGATGATCTTTTGAATTTCCACCATATTAGTTGTAATATCTCCAGTTCTGTTTCTGATTGAGGTAATTTGGATCTTTTACCTTCATTTCTTACTAATCTAGCTAATGGTCTGTTTATCTTTTCAAGGAACCAACTTTTGTTTCATTGATTCTTTGTATTTTTTTAATTTCAATTTCATTTAGTTCTGCTCTTATTTTTGTTATTTCTTTTCCTCTGCTGACTTTGAGTTTGGTTTGTTTGTGTTTTTCTTGTTCTTTAAGTGTGATGTTAGGCTGTCAATATGAAATCTTTCAATCTTATTAATGTAGGCCTTAAGTGTTATACATTTTCCTCTGAGCACAACCTTGGCTGTGTACCAGAGGCTTTGATAACTTGTTTCATTGTTTTTATTTGTTTTGGGGATTTTTAAAATTTTCTTCTTGATTTCATTTTTAATCCAAGGGTCATTTGGGAGAAGATTGTTTAACTTTCATGTTTTTGTTTGGTTTCACAAGTTCTTCTAGGAATTAATTTCTAGTTTTATTCCACTGTGGTCTGACAAGGTGCTTGACATGATTTTGACCTTTTGAATTTATTGAGACTTGATTTGTGGCTTCTCATATGGTCTATCTTGGAAAATGTTCCATATGCTGATAATAAAAAAAGGTATATTTTGTAGTTTCGGGGTGGAATGTTCTGTAGTCATGGGGTGTGCTGCTGGTCCTGTTTCTTTCTGGGTGCTAAGTAAAAGCTATCACGGTTTACTCTGTAAGAGAAACACACTCTGGATGCCTCACATCAGCCACCTTAATCCTCTCTTTGTTACAGCTTTTTAATGAATGAATCACTTTATCATTATATAATGTCTCTTTTGTCTCATGCAACAGTCTTTGGCTTAAAGTCTCTTAAAATATTAGTATAGCTATTCCCATGCTATTTTGCTTACTATCTGCATGGACTATCTTCCATCGTAAAGTGAGTCTTGTAGACAACATGCAGTTATGTCCTGAGTTCTTTTTTTAATTAATTCATTCAATCTATATTTTTTATTGGAGAGTTTAACTCACTTACATTTAATGTAAGTGTGGATAGAAAAGAAACAACTATTTCCATCTTACTGTTTTCTATATGTCTTGTAGCATTTTGGTCCCTCATTAAAAATTTGTTTATGTATCTTCTATTTATAACCAATTATAACTTTGAATAATTTTATATTCTGTGCTATAATTAACTAAAATTGAATCTTCCTATTATTTTTAAAACATCTGAAGCTCTTTGCTGAATGATTTCAAACACTGAAACAACGTATATTTGATGAATCTTTTGTATAAAAACATTTGCTAGCCGGGCTTGGTGGCTCAGCCTGTAATCCCGCGCCTTTGGGAGGCTGAGGTGAGTGGATTGCCCAAGCCTGCAGGTTCAAGACCCGCCTGGGCAGGCAAGACCTCATCTCTACAATAAAATAAAAAAATTAGCCGGACGTGGTAGCGCGCGCCTGTAATTCCGGCTACTCGGAAGCCTGAGGTGGAAGGATTGCTGGAGCCCAGTAGGTCGAGGCTGCGGTGACCGGAAGCAGCCACTGCACTCCAGTCTGGGCGACAGAGTGAGACTCCAACACAAAAAAAAAAAAAAAAAAATTTGCTAAGAAAAGAGACTCTGAGGAGAGGTTAAAGATAATACCTTTCAATATATTTGGTTTGATGTATTGTTTAATTTCAATACAAAATAGATTTGGGAATAACCTCCATTTATCAGAATTTACTCTAAGCTTACTGGGTACCTCAGCATCTAAAGTGAGAATATTTTCCCCATTGACAATATTATGTTCTTCAGAGAAGAGAAAAATGAAGGCATAAACAATTTCAAAGTGATTAATGATAAATGGCAACTTTGAAGAAGACTTTAGGTAATATTGTAAAAAGAAAATTAAAAATAAGACTATATGACAAAATACATTCATTAGTAAAATGCTTGTGACACAGAATAAGAGACAAAGATGACTTAGAAGCAGATTAAAGTACAAGAATACATACCAATGATATTTGCTTGTTATTTTTTGATATTTAAACTACTTATAATAAAGCCTTAAATTTTGATTAATTATACACATATAAGTTTTTGTTTTTAAAAAACCTGCTGGAGATTTGAGTGTCCTGAGAGGTCAGATTGCCATCAGACATGGCCCCTGGGCATGGACACGAACATGGTCATAGTAAAATGGAACTTCCGGTCTATAAATGATGAAAGATAGAAGAGACATCATTAGAAACTATCCAGAAAAAGCTGACTGCACGGGGACTGAGGGACCCATGGGGATGCAATGAAACTTGGAGATATGTGGGTGGCTTTGCAAAAGGATTCAAATAAGGATTTGCTGCAGTTGTGGTAGCTGTAGGGGCTGCATATTACCTGGTTTCCCAAAATAAAGATGAGAAGCATCACTGAAGATAATATCTGGAAGGATCTTAGTGGTTTCTTAACTCTCCAAATAATATTTCTTCACTGTAGTCTTTTTGTCTGAGTGTTTGATCCTTCAAGAATATTAGCAAGATATAATACAGAAAAATATGTGACAAAAAAGTCTTTCTTTTTGAAAAATAATTTGAAAAACAAATACGATAAAACCTATTTTTGGTTAATAAATAAATATTTTTAAAATAATTTAATGAAAAACCATTTTTAGTGTTCTCTTTCACTTTCAGAAGGACCCCAGTGCGGCACTAAATTATCTGGTCACCCTGCTAAACATAACATCTTCAGATATCTTGAACATAGTCTTCTGAAGCTTTTAGTCTTGTCTTTATTTGTCCTTAGACTCAGAAATTTGGAATGTTTTGTATATAGATAAGGCTACCTCCTATAACCTGCTGAGTTCTTGGAGGCTGCATCATCTACTAACATGAGAGGAATGGAGAAAGTCCAAGGTAGGCACCAGCCAGACAAAGAACAAACTCTAGCATGTTCTGGAATAGTCAAACTGATCCTGATAACAAGGGGAAATTTTTTCTCAAGATACTTGTTCTCTTTGAAGAATTTGAGAAAAGTATGCTGGAATTTAAAAGAGGGAACTCTGCAGAGAACACATAGCAATGAAAAGAAAGGCCATAAAGAAGACTTTGGATGCATAAGAAAATAACAGCAGCAGTTACATGTACCCAGTGCCTATTACAAAATGTATCAAGCACTTGCTGGGCATATGACATATATCTTTTTGCTCAGTCCTTTCAAAATGTTTATGAATTTGGTATGTTATCCCCAACTTACAGATGAGAACCTGAAACTCAACGTCAGTCTGGGAGCTCCTTGCTGCTGCACCACCCCATCTTTCCCAGTAGAGGGTGGTGGAGAGTACCTGAGAAAACAAATGGCAAAGGAAAGGCTACAACTTGAGAAAACTGCTTATGAGATAGCATCACCGAATACCTTAACAGACTATGGAAAATCTAGATACTCGAAATAAATAGGTTTTGGGAACACTTGAGAGCAATTGTCTGCTAGAGCCCTCATTAATTCTACCAGAAACAAATATGCCCTCTTCTGGATGACGTATGTGCAGAGAGCCAAAACTGGAAATTACAGAATGGCTTCAACTACCAGCCTTCCTCTAGAAGTTCAATGTGAAGTGGATGTAGAAATAACATAGGCAATGAGGACCACCAGTTGCTGAGAATGATGCAAACACATTATTCTCCCAAAATTAAAACACTCTATTCATGTCCAGAGCTCAGAAATGTGTTTCTCAGTAAAGGTCAAGAAAAGCAAACACTGTTAGAATTTAATTATTAAGCCAGCTGTCAGTCACTGGCAATGACACAGGCAGGAAGACATTTCAAGGCAGGAAATTGGCTGCAATTAGCATGATATGGTCCTTGCATCTTTAATCAGGAGCTACTCTTTCAGAAATACTTTATTTATCACTGAAAGAATAATGCCAAGTTGGCATCTATTTTGTTCCCTTACTGTATTACACTTGCCCTTTTAAATAGCAAATCTAGCAAATAAGACTTTAGTTCACCAAGATTTGATGGATTTCAGCAGAGTTATAATTGTATTAATCTGTCATTAATTGTCTACATTCTAAAGTAGTGCCCTGAAGGGAGATCAAAGCATGAGATAACAATAGAACCTCATGGCAGTTCATTTTGTTTATCAGTTTAGGTGTGAGAGGGGCTTGTCCAGAGAGAAGAGCTGGTTCTATTTTCTGAAGCCACCACTACCAACTAGGGGCAGCTTCAAAAGATACAAGGGGCTTGTAGGGAGCTACTAAGGTTGGTACATTGGCAAGGAGTACTTGAACAATGGATATGGAGTGTTGATGAAAGATGCCAAACTCTGTAAAGTATTTTAAAAGGTTTTTTCTGAGCCAAATGTGAGTGACATAGGCCTGTGACACCATCCCACAAGGTTATGAGAACATGTGCTTGAGGTAGTTGAATCGCAGCTTGATTACAGACACCTTAGGAAGACAGAAGTTCCCAAAATCCATAAATCAATACATGTGAGATTTACATTGATTTGACCCAGGAAGGCGAGACATCTCCAAGTGGGAGCTTGCAGGTCATAGGTGGATTCAAAAATTTCCTGATTGGCAATTAGTAGTAAGAGTTAGGCTTTGTCTAAGGAATTTTGAAATCAGTGAAGGAAATGTTGCATTGGGATAAGAGGCCTTGAGATTAGGGGAAACTTGAGGAGTCAAGTTTCTTGATATGTAAATGAAACCTCGTAGGTGGCAGCCCTGCGAGAGAATAGATAGCAAACTCTAGCTCCTCTGGAGATCCCGGGAAGGGGATTCTATACAGAAGCAAATCTCTCCAAGAGATGAATCTGCAGGGTTATAAAATATTTTTTATGCCCTTCTTTATCTGTTATGTGATGTTATACCAAAATCAGGTTGACAAGTAACCCACATTATTTAGGGTTAATAAAAACCTATCAGTTGAGACTTTGTAGGGTATGACTCCTCAGGCTCCTTAGTGAGGAATTTGGCAAGAGAGAAGACAAAAAAAAAAAGATCAAAGTTTAGTTTTCAAGAGCGAGCAAGGAAAAGGCCTAAATCACCTGTCATCCCCTCTAGAACCACCATTGCTGTTAAATTTTCCTCTGTAATTTTGATGAAATGACTCTTACTCTCTAACCTTTAATTTATCAATTACAGAACAGGAACAGAATACTCCAAAAGGGAATTACCAGTGATGCTCTGAAGGTGGTAGTGCTTATGGGTGATTTTAATTTTGTTTTTTCTGATTGTCTGCTTTCTGATTTTCTGAAATAAAACTTTAAGCATATTATAAAATTAAATATTATTTGATTTTTACACATCAAAGCTACCTTAAAATTAATTTATGGCCTACCTACTGATGAATGTTTTCTATATTTTTTTAATGGTACTTTACACATGGGATTATAAAAAGGGAAGCAATCCATCATCGACTCAAATTTTAGTCAACATTTTTCTACAGGCTATGTTGCTTCTCGACAAATTCCAAAGTGCCTTTCAGCAGTAAAATTAAATGATACTGCTTTTAATGATTTAAATGATTTTATCATTTGAAATGATAATGATACTTTTTCTACTTTCTTTTTTTTTTGAGTTGGAGTCTCACTCTGTCGCCCAGACTGGACTGCAGTGGCCGCTCCCGGCCACCGCAGCCTCGCCTGCTGGGCTCCGGCGATCCTTCCGTCTCAGCCTTCCAAGTAGCCGGAATTACAGGCATGCGCTACCACGCCCGGCTGATTTTTTGATTTATTGTAGAGATGAGGTCTCGCTGCCCAGGCGGGTCTCGAACCCGCAGGCTCAGGCAATCCACTCACCTCAGCCTCCCAAAGGCGCGGGATTACAGGCTGAGTCACCGAGCTCGGCTACTTTTTCTACTTTCATCCAATACATATTCTCCAGTCGTCATGATGAAACAAAAATTTTCTCTGAGGTTATTGTCTGACCAGGAGTTAATGAGCAATATAGAAAAGTTCAGGAATGTTAGCTAGCCTGTCATCAATTAAGAGACGACTTAAAGGGTGTAATTAGTCACATATGCAAATGGTTTTAATTTTTTTCAAGATGATGATGATAGCCAAAGTGAAGATATTATTTTTTTAAATTAAATTGAATTAGAGTAAAATTATGTAGCTTAAAAAAAAATAAACAAGCCAGGCATGGTGGCTCACACATATAATCCCAACACTTTGGGAGGTGGGTGTTAGATGGACCGGGTGAGGGTGGAGAGGCGCAGGGAGGCGCGCGGCACTGCCAGGACTGGCAAGCCACAGGTGCGCACCGGGAACCCAGAGATCAGAGTAGATTGCAAATTGCAGCACACAGAGGTGAGAGAAGAAAAGATTTATTTAAGAAAAGTTCACCCCCCCACAGACAGGGAGTGGGCCTACACTCTAGGTGAGTGTGGCGTCGTAGATCCCAGAGGCCTGGCTTAAATCTTTTTCTTGGAGATGTTGCACGTGACTGCCGTGACTGCTGTGACTTGCTTATGGAGGACCTGTGGATGTCTTGGAGAACCCGTGACACAGAGACCCATTAATGTCTGCCCACATTATCACAGCCCCTAGGGAAGGGCATGACAAGGATTCTAATTCTCCTGCACCTTCCCAAACGACATTCCCTAGACCTAATGGAGGGTGTACCTCCCCTTATCTCCTAGGCATTCCCAGTGGGTAGCTTTGGGGGATCCTTGGCTTTCCTGTAGATAGGGCCCAATTTACTGGAAGATCGAATCCCCACCTGCTCTCCCTCTGAGCGGTCATAACTTTTGTAATTACAAGTTTCATGACTTTTACAATCTTTGCCCAATGCATGATGTCTTAGGCCTTGTAAATTCCCTTTACTCTAGGCAAGCTTGACTGCCACTATGAGATACCTCTGATACCTGGAAGCCTGTTTCTGAAATGACAAAGTCGGTAAAGTTAATTATACCTAAAGTGTGCATTTCTCCTAAAGCATAGCTTCTACTTTCTCATCATTGTGTCAGGGTTTAAGAACAAGATGAAAAATGGCTTCCCACTCTCTGTCTGTCCTTTCAGTGGGAGTGACAGGATTGCCTGCGCCCAGCGGTTCAAGACCAGCCTGAGAAAATTGGTGAGACCTCATCTCTACAATAAATCAAAAAATTAGCCTGGTATGGTGGCATGCACTGGTAGTTCCAGCTACTTGGAAGGCTGAGATGGAAGGATTGCCTGAGCCCAGCAGGTTGAGGCCACAGTGAACCATGATCGTGTCACAGAACTCCAGCCTGGGTGACAGGGTGAGACTTTGACTCAAAAATAAATAAATAAATAGATAAACAAACAAATATTCAAATGCTTATTTAGCACCAATGAAGGTCTTATCTGTCAGTTTTGTTTCTCTGTCTTATACAAATATCTGCATGTATAACTCCACATATTTCAGTAGTGTGCATTCAAGATCTTCATTATTTCCATTTGAAGTTTTTTTTCAGACTTTTAATAATTTGGGTGCTATTCGTGGTTACAATGAAAGTGTTCATGTTTCACATGTATGGATTTATTGTTCAGCTAATATAGACTTGAATTTGACTATAATGTAACTAACTTTCTCTTCTTGAGGATTTATTTTCTCAAAGTCACAAGATCTAAATTCAATTCAGTAGAGCAAACATGATGGAGAATTAACCATGTATGTAGCACTGGGATAAGTACTATGTGAGAAAAAAAGAACACAGCCCTCACTCCCAAGAAAACTACACCCTTGGTGACACTTCTAGTATGGCCACCCTTTCCCTGCTGGGACAGGGCCCTCAGTTAGAAATAAAGGGGGGGGGTCCCAAAGAGCTCTAGATGCCCCTGATAATACCACCTCTTCCCCTCCTTCAGGACACCACAAACCTCATCTGCCAGTAGACCAATCCAAGTCAGAGGCAGCAATGAGAACTAAGTACCCTCTATCAGGATTTACCCTATCTTGCCATCACCCCTGTTTGCTTAAGTCATCACCAGAATCGAAGGTGCCACGTCATTCATTCCTCATCTGGTGTCTTATGCTTGTATGCACAACAGATGTAAGAATGTGACTCATTTTATCCCTCCTTTCCAGTCCTAAACTCTTGACCTGTAACTCACAACCTGTCATCTACAAAATCCCTTAAATGCTCACCCCTTCTCTGAACATTCCCATGATTTGGCCCTACATGGTCTGGTTCCTGCCTGCCTCTACTAACGGGAGCACTTTCTACCTCTCCTCTCCTCTTAACCTTACTCATTCTACCTTAAGCACTCTGGTTTTCCTAATGTTTCTGGAGCTCTCCATGCTCCTTTCTACCTTGGCTTCTGTATTTGTTACCTCCGTTTGGCTACCCTAGACCTTCACCTGTTCACTCAGTTCTATACCGACATATTGCTCCAAAGGGAGGCCTTCCTTTACTCTGATCGAAAATCACCACCACCATTCACACCTACCACAAACTCCCATCCCACTGTTCTCTCTGTCTACTCCCTGCTTTATTTCTGTAGCACTTGTTACACCTATCATAGTCCCTATTTTGCCAACTTATTTCCTGTTATCCAACTACAGCATTAGCTCCATCTGGAAAAGAACATTTTTTTCTTCATCCCTGCATCATCAGAGCCAAGAACAACATCTGCCACATTTCTAACTACTCAACAAGTATTTGTTGAATTAATGAGTGAATAGGTGCTCCAGAATTTTCAGAATGTCCTAGGAAAAAAATCCAAGTTTACATAAGTTTTAGAAATAGTAAAATTTTGTTTGTCTTTTTTTTTTTTTTGAATTGGAGTCTCACTCTGTCACCCAGACTGGAGTGCAGTGGCCACTCCCGGCCACCGCAGCCTCGACCTACTGGGCTCCGGCGATCCTTCTGCCTCAGCCTTCCGAGTAGCTGGAACTACAGGCGCGCGCTACCACATCCGGCTGATTTTTTGATTTACTGTAGAAATGAGGTCTCGCTGCCCAGGCGGGTCTCGAACCCACAGCTCAAGCAATCCTGAGCCTCAGCCTCCCAAAGCGTTGGGATTACAGGCTGAGCCACCGAGCCCGGCTAGAAATAGTAAAATTTGAAGACTCGCCATACAGATTTACTTATGCAAGGTCACAATATATTTCAGTAGAGAAACCCATTCAATCCCACATTTCACAAATTCACTTCATCACTATACTCCTTTGCTGAGCCTCACATATAAATATTACACAGAATCAAAATTCCATTTGGGAAAGGTTACTGTTGGTGATGGAAATCTGTTGAGGATAGTTTAGGAGGGGAATAAAATCTTCTGACCTCTGGGTAATCCCCTATTTCCTTCCCTTTCTCCCCTCCTTAATTTCCTAATTTCTTTCATAGGCCAGGAAGAAAACCCAACTTTCAGTAGCCTGGGCAATTGGAGTCTGGGGTTTGCTTAAGAGTAGAGGAAATCTATCAGCTGGAGGCCACTTGGGAGATTTTGTTAACCAAATAGCCACTAGAGGCGAACAATGTGACACTCAAGCTATCTCACATAGGTGACAGGAACCTCCAGTACAGTAGTATCCAGTTTTGTCCCAGTTCCAGCCTCTTTCCAACACCAAACTCTCCTCCCATTGTAAGATGTGAGTTTTGTGGGGCATTGTTCAGAGAATAAAGGTAAATCCTCCTGCGTCTTCAACTTGCTACGTTTCACCATTTTTCCTTATATCCTGGGAGCTAGGTTTAAAGGCTTTAGTAGATTCAGGTAAACATTTTGGCAAGGGTGGAGACCTCTCCTGCTGGGAGTGAACTCTGGTGAAGATCATCTGTGATCTATTCCCCCACTGGGACCTGATTGCTCTCTCCTCTTTTCCACATCCCCCCCATTGAGTCTCAGGTCTGACTTGGTCTTAGAAACTGAGTCTGATGGCCTCATATATTCATCTTCTCTAACATGTAAATTGAAGTTCCCAGCATCTGTCTCCTTGGTATGATGTAGGCTAGGTTACAGATAATTTTATTTTCTCTGTATCAATGAAAATGATGCTTCTCCTGAATAAGATATATCATTATTTTAAAACTTACGAACCCTGCGAATTTTGCAACTGTTTTCCCCTTTTGGGGGCAAGACTGAGAGTTGGATTTGCTCCTCTACAGAACTGTGAGTGAACTACATTTTTCTGTGCAATCTTGTGAATTAACTTCCTCCCTGGCTTCAATTTTTTATTCTGCTTTTGTGTTTCATTCTTCATCTATTTATTTTTCATTTTATATGTTTCTGTAAGCTGCCTTGGGTCCTTAACGGAAGGAGGCAGGATGTAAATTCACAGAGCCCAGAAGAGCAGCAGGGGTTGTGTAGGCACAGGATGATGCTGGCACCTGGCACGTGTTGACATATTTGCCTATCTTGTAAAGTTTAGTCATCAGAGCTGAAAGTCATGAAGTGCTGTACCATACTGGGCAATGAAATGTCATTGCCACTGGCATTTAATGGTAAATTGCATCGCATTGCACTATCCTATAACTGTTGTAGAGGACAGAAATACTGTGGATTTTTTAAAATAAAACAAGTGGAATAAAATTTGTAAAGGACCTTTTGTAGTAGAGGCTAGGATTTTGAGCTTACTGTATTTTGGCTAGATCTCCTAGAGCCTAGTGCTGCCTGAGCCCATCTGATTTCCAGTCTTCAATTTGCTCTTCCTGAGAGGGAGGGTAGAGTTCTATTAGAATTGAGACCCTTTCAACTTGTGAATGGCAATTGGAAAAAAAAAAAGAATTGTGATCTTTCCCTGACCTTGTTTAAAGTTAAGGGCAAGGGAAAAGAACAAATAAAATAAGTATAGGATGTTCAATGAGCTCTTTAAAACAAATACAGTTCTGAAAGCAGTGGCTCATGCCTGTAATCCCAGCATTTTGGGAGGCTGAGGTGGGAGGATTGCTTGAACCTACGAATTCAAGACCAGCCTGGGCAACATAGCGAGACCTTGTCTCTACAAAAAAAAAAAAAAATTCGCCGGGCTTGGTGGCTCAGCCTGTAATCCCGCACCTTTGGGAGGCTGAGGTGAGTGGATTGCCTGAGCCCGTGGAGTCAAGACCCGCCTGGGCAGCGAGACCTCATCTCTACAATAAATAAAAAAATCAGCCGGACGTGGTAGCACATGCCTGTAATTCTGGCTACTTGGAAGGCTGAGGCGGAAGGATCACCAGAGCCCAGCAGGTCGAGGCTGCGGTGGCCGGGAGCGGCCACTGCACTCCAGTCTGGGCAACTGAGTGAGACTCCAACTAAAAAAAAAAAATTCAAAAAGTTAGCCAGGCATGGTGATGTATACCTGTATTTCAAGAGGCTGAGGCAGAATTGCGTGAGTCCAGGAGGTCGAGGCTGCAGTGAGACATGACTTTGCCACTGCACTCCAGCCTAGGCAACAGAGTGAACCTCTGACACAAAATAAAATAAATACATTTTAAGCAAAGAGGAGCTAATGGTGTCTTTTGGGGGCTATGTAGTTCTGAGCTGACTCCCAAGTTTAGTTCCAAGTATTACCTGGCTGTGGCAGATGGAGAAAGATGGTATGACAAAAGTTGGCACATGCTCATGAAGAACACTGACCTTGTGTTCTATGATCTTTTGCCTCCACTGCTTGAGAACTTCATTTTTGCCTGTTTTAAAGCTGTGTACTCCAAAAAAAGCCTAACCTTGGTGTTCTGAGTCTGGGTACCTAGCCCAAGAGATTAGTTAATGCATTTGTGTATGTGGCAGGATTGAAAAACAGAAGTTGAGATGTTGAGATGTGCATCCCTCCCTGTCATCTCTCTGTCCTGCAGCCCTTCAAGGGCTGGCACTGTACTGTGCAGGAAAGGCTGCTTGTGACGTGCTATTCCAGGTCTTGGCTGCAGAAGAACCAAGTGTGAGGGTGCTGAGCTATGCTCCAGGTCCCCTGAACACAGACATGCAACAGTTGACCTGGGAGACCTCCGTGGACCCAGAATTGGGAAAAAGACTGCAGGGTCTGAAGGCAAAGGGGGAGCTGGTGGATTGCCAGAAGGCAGTCCAGAAACTGCTGAGTTTGCTGCAAAAGGACATGTCAAATCTGGAGTCCATATGGACTTCTGTGATAAATAAGCCCATGTCCTTGGCTGCCTGGGCCTTCCTGCCCCACTTTCAGGCACACCCTAGACCCCTGTGCCTCCCACATCCTGCCTCAGTGGCAACCCTGCCTTACACAGATAAGCACTCATGCTTACTGTCCTGCTCTCAGACACAGTCAGCTGTGAGCCTCTGGGCTACTGGCCTTAACAGTTGTCAGAAGTCTGCACCCTGTGTTATGAAGAAGTTCCTATAGGAGGCTTAGAAAAGAGGTTATGAGTGTTAGTGTTCCTCTCCCAGGATAGAATTTTAGGGCTGGAAAAAAAAAGAAGCTGAAACACTGAAGAGAGGAGGTGGGATCTCCTGTCCATGACCAGTCCCTGGGCAGACTGATCTTGTGTCAAATAGGACCCATGTAGAGTTGCAGATGGCCTGGAGGGGAGGGAGTGCAGACAGTACAAGTTCCAGCCCACACAAAGTCCCTTGCTCAGGGTAGCAGGACCTTGTGTTGATCTTCGAGTCCACACTCTGATACCCTCTTCCTCCAGAACCCACCACCCTCCCCCAGGTTGGGAAAAGGGGCACCCAAGAGTCTATGTACATGCAAAAGCAGATACAAATAAAATGTGGACTGTCCTCCAAAAAGAAAAAAGAAAAACAGAAGTTGCCAGGCAGCAGGAAGACAACTGTGAGTGAACGACCCTCTTCTGTGCAATCTTGTGAATTGACTTCCTCCCTGGCTTCAATTTTTTATTCTGCTTTTGTGTTTCATTCTTCATCTATTTATTTTTCATTTTGTGTGTTTCTGTAAGCTGCCTTGGGTCCTTAACAGAAGGAGGCAGGATGTAAATCCACAGAGCCCAGAAGAGCAGTAGGTAGAGTGGGTAGGCATAGGAAGATGCTGGCACCTGGCACGTGTTGACATATTTGCCTATCTTGCAAAGTTTAACCATCAGAGCTGAAGGTCGTGAAGTGCTGTACAACCACCCACCTTCCCCCCAAAACACTAGCATCTCAACAGGAAACTCCAGAACAGTCGTATCCAGTTTTGCCCCAGTTCCAACCTCCTCCCAACACCAAACTGTCCTCCAGGACAAACCAAGTAGTGTGATGCTGTGGAGCAAATTTATACACTCTAAGGGAAACTCCTGGATGGCCAGGGTTTCTGTCACTTCAGTGCCTGGAAGAAAACTTGGCACTTAGTGGGAGCTCAATAAATATTTAATTATTGAACACATGAATAAATGTCAGGAGTCATATAAGCCAGTACACCTTTATAGCATGGGTATTTAATAGTCACAGCTCACTTCCTATGCTGAAAATGAGTTAACAACAAACAGACTCAAGTTGAGCTGTCCCCTATTGTCCAGGGCTCACAAATCTCAGTTGTTTGCTTTCCTTCCTTCGCAGCCTTGGGAAGCACTCAGTGATTTAAAAGAAATGTTGGAGTGGGAGAGGTCCTGGACTTCCAGCTGCACAAAGATATGAGGCTCCTAAATATTCAGTTTACACCAACACCCCACTGACCAGGACCCTGCTCTGAGAGTGTGTTTGTGGTTTTTCCTCTGCAAAGTGACCTCTGGCCTTATCTTCAGCCCTGTTTCACCTGGAGACAGCAGGTGTGGGAAGTGATGGGCAGGCAGGGCACCCCATCTTTACTCGCTAGGAAGATCCCGACTCTGAGGGTCCCAGGCTGCTCTGCCTCTTCCTGTCCCTCTCATGCCTCGTAAGAGCTGTCAAGGACAACCTTGAGGAGATGCTAAGGTAATCCTCAGCCTGCCAGGTGTTGTGACCTATGTGGCCCTGGCTCTGCTTTCCAACCTTCCTTTACCGACTATGTGTGTTCCTTCTAAAGTTTCACTCCCAACTGCTGCAATTTAAAGCTATACTTAAATCTCTGATAATAAGATGAATATATGTTGGTGCTGCACTTCACACAAGTGGGGTCTGAATATCTGTTTCCTTTAGTCCCTATGCATATTTGAACTCAGGAAGCATTGATGTAGCTCCTGTGTGACAGAATAAACTCTGGGACTCGTGGTACAGTTTTATATCAGATGTTTTAAAAGACAAACATGTCTACCTTAGCTTGTCTTTTTAATTACTAACTTTTGGAGAAAGAGCAGGAAAAGAAAGATCACAACAATTAATGACTAAAATTTCTCTAATTAAATGACAATGGTAGTGTCAATTATACAGCTTAATCATAATTTTCACTTTAGTGTAATAATTAAAAGTTGGTTTATTTTTCTTTTTGCTATATGCAACAGACATCAACTCTGTTGCTATATGCAACAGACAATGGCCCTGGAGTATTTCAATCAAAAGAAGAGTTGGCCAGCTAAGGAACTGAGACAACTCCGAAGCCCCAGCAATGAAGATTTGGGGAGCTGCTCTCTAGAGCGCTATGGTGTAGAAGGCCCCTGCTCTGACTCTATATCTCTGTTCTGATGCAGTAAAATTTTCCTGAAAAGAGCATCTGATTGGCCAGATCAAGGCTCACCCTGGACCATTTGCTGAGGCCAGAGAGGTAAGGTCATGAAGCCAGGCTGTGGCCCCCCAGAGGCCCTGTTCTGTTCTCAGAGAGTGCACCCGTGAGCTGGGCAGCCTTCCAGGGACTCTATGTAAAGGGAAATTCAAAGTTTCTTCTTTAAAATAAACCAAGGATAGCTGTTGTTGGTGTGATGATGAGTTGAGTGGAGATGCAGGGAATTTCATTAATTCTACACTCTCATTCCAATAGGATTGTTATCTCTTTGTTAACATAGAATTATTTAGATGAAGTGCTAGTGACTTTTATTAATTTAGGGGGACAATAGTCAGAAAACCAGTTTGAAAAAAACATTTGGGCAAAACAAATATGTATCCTAGATTAGAGAATGTTCAAATAAACATCCAGACTGCTAATTCTAGACAGTTGTTTATTTCATAGACCAGTAAACCTGCTAAGTCATAAAATGGCCATCTCTTTATCAGGTGGCATGGTTCATATTTAGGCATGGATGCTGAGTGCCATTAATTGGAAATAGCAAGTGCTGTATCTAAGAAGAAAATAACAGGTTATGGCTATTAATTAGGTCTACCTAGCAACATGATTTTATCTACTGTCAATTAGCACTTGCCTGTCAGTATTGTCAAAGGAAATTAAATTTCTCCAGGATATAACCAAGGATGCTGAACACACAGTTTCTTAATCTCAGTATTGGAAAAACAAATTTCCTTTTCAAAGCAAAAGGATGAATTCCAATGATACGCTTTCACTCAGGCAGCACTAACAATAATTAGGGAACATTCTGGACTTCCCACTCACACACTGGGGTTGGGGGTGGAGGTTGTTTGGAGCCATAATTAGCTCAAGTTCTTCAACCTGTATTTTCTTACCCAGCGATCAGAACCACATGGAGAAAATCTGATTTTTCACCTTTCTATGATATAATAACATAGAATAGAAACAATCCTGGTGTTCACCTGCTGACTTAACAATGTTGACAAAGTGGAAGGGTCCAAGCATTAAGATTTCTAGGAGAACCAGATCATTCAATGTTTATGTCAGATGCTGAACAGCACAGAACATCAGAAGAAGCCCAGAAAAAGGTGGGAGGGGGAAAGGTGCAACACTGAGCTAGTCCATCCTATCTTACCTTATATTATCTCTCCACCTGCAGCTTTCTCAAACCCCTCATCCAACATTGCCTTACAGAGTTATGTTGGTAAATTCCTGGAATTCAGAGGATACTAGAGAAGTTCATCAGATTTGGCTAGGGAATTCATTGCTTAACACCCATGGCATGGGGTACACCTTGAATCCATAAGCTCTTCTGAGATTCTACCAGTCAGTGGTTTTTGTTTCATGTTTTGGCAAGACCCCAGGGGTCATAGGCTTAGGAGGATAAATTCTAGTCACCACATTAGTTTTTGTTGACAGAAATGTTACTGACAGTGTCAGAAATAATACAGGAATTGTCTACCAGATCTCTGGGAACTTCATCTTCATTGCCAGTCTCACTTGGGATCTCCAACTATATATACATATATTCTGGACACAAGTGGCACTTGAATATATTCTTGTTATAAGATCCAGGTGAATTTCTTATTTCACCCTTTTGCTCCTCCCCGCATAACACTTATTCCCATTCTCACAGGTAAGTACTATAAGTTACCTTTGTATTTTCCTGGTCACTTTTCTAGTCACATATAAATAAATATACATAAGCATTTCTTTGTGTTAATGGAATTTTACTGGGATCACTAGACAATGATTTCCTTTTTTAAAAAACAGCATTTCTTAAAGATCTTTCCACATCAGTGCATAAGTCAGCCTTACCCTTCTTTTTTTTTTTTTTTTTTTTTTTTGAGTTGGAGTCTCACTCTGTCGCCCAGACTGGAGTGCAGTGGCCGCTCCCGGCCACTGCAGCCTCGACCTGCTGGGCTCCGGCGATGCTTCCGCCTCAGCCTTCCAAGTAGCCGGAATTACAGGCATGCGCTACCACGTCCGGCTGATTTTTTGATTTATTGTAGAGATGAGGTCTCGCTGCCCAGGCGGGTCTCGAACCCGCAGGCTCAGGCAATCCACTCACCTCAGCCTCCCAAAGGCACGGGATTACAGGCTGAGCCACCAAGCCTGGCTAGCCTCACCCTTCTTAATGATTGCATAATAGGTCAGAGTATGGATGACACACAATTTAACTACTTCCCAATGATGGAAATCTAGGTTGTTTCCTTTCATTTTGTTTTTCTTTCTTCTCTTATTACAGATAGAGCTAGACTTTCAGTTATAGCTAGACTTTCAGGTATAATCATCTTTTTACTCTTATAGCTGGATTGCGAGAAACAATGCCAACACACAGGGAAGGTCACATTATGAGTTCTTTATTGACGCTGGTGACTGAGAGTGGACTAGTGTTCCAAATAACTTTTGGCGGTGAACAGAGTGAGTAGTGGAATTTTTTTTAATTAATTTATTTATTGTAAAGATGTGGGGTACAATTCAGGGTTAGGTATACAAACATTGATCATGCAGGTACCCTTGTTGATGAGGTATGCCCCTCCCTCCCCTAGCAGTTTCCCTCAACTGCTAGTTCCACCCCCCTCCCCTGACAGTTTTCCACTACTGCCAATCACATTCTTATAGCATAATTGTTCAAGGTCACCTTATGAGTGAGAACATATGGAACTCAGTTCTTTGTTTCTGTGATAAATCACTGAGTATGATTGACTCCAAATCCATCCAGGTTGCTGCGAAGTCATATTTGTCATTCTTTTTTCTTTTTTGAGTTGGAGTCTCACTCTGTCGCCCAGACTGGACTGCAGTGGCCGCTCCCAACCACTGCAGCCTCGATCTGCTGGGCTCCAGCGATCCTTTCGCCTCAGCCTTCCAAGTGCCAGAATTACAGGCACGCGCTACCACGCCTGGAAGATTTTTAAAAATTTATTGTAGAGATGAGGTCTCGCCAAGTTGTCCAGGCAGGTCTTGAACCTGCGGGCTCAGGCAATCCACTCACCTCAGTCTCCCAAAGCACGGGATTACAGGCTGAGCCACCGAGCTCAGCTATATTTGTGATTCTTTATGGCTGCATATTATTCCATTGTGTATATGTACCACATTTTTTATCCAGTCTAGCTTCAATGGGCAACATGGTTGGTTACATGTTTTTGCTATTGTGAATAGAGCTGCAACAAACATTACATGTGTAGGTATCTTTTTTGTAGAATAGTTTGAGTTCCTCCGGGTATATTCCCAGTAGGGGAATTGTTGGGTCATATGGAAGGTCAATTTCTAGTTCTTTCAGAAATCTCCAGACTGTTTTCCAGAAAGGTTGTACAAGTTTGCATTCCTACCAGCAGTATAGAAGTGTTCCTTTTTCTCCACATCCTTGCCAGCATCTGTTGTTGGTTGTTTTATTAATGATGGCCATTCTTACAGGGGTTAGGTGGTATTTCAATGTGGTCTTGATTTGCATTTCTCTGATGATGAGTAAGGCTGAGCACTTTTTCATGTGTCTTTGGCTGCCCGAATGTCTTCTTTTGAGAAGTGTCTATTCATGTCTTTTGTCTACTTTTTAAAGGGGCTGTTTGTATTTTCGCTTCGGTGCGTTTGAGTTCCTTGCAGATCCTAGATGTTAGACCTTTGTCAGATATACAGTTGACAAATATTTTTTCCCATTCTGTGGGGTGTCTCCCTGATCTCTTGATGGTTTCTTTTGCTTTGCAGAGGCCCGTTAATTTGATGAGGTCCCACTTGTCTATCTTATTTCTTAAGGTATTGGCCTTTAGGGTTCTGGATAGGAATTTGTTGCCAGTTCCAATTTCCATAAGGGCGTCTCCTGCGTTTTCTAAGATTCTTATAGTTTGAGGTTTTACACTTAAATCTTTGATCCATTTAGAGTTAATTTTTGTGTATGGTGATGGGTAGGGGTCCTGTTTCAGTCTTCTGCGTGTGGTCAGCCAGTTTTCCCAGCACCATTTACTGAACAGGTTCTCCTCTCCCCAGAAGTTGTTGTTGAAGGCTTTGTCAAAGATGATTTGGTTGAGAAATTGAGGCTTTGCTTCCAGAATCTCTATCCTTTTCCATTGGTCTATGTGCCTGTTTTTATACCAATACCAAGCTGTTTTATTACTGTATTTATAGTAGAGTTTGAAGTCTGGGAGTGTGATACTTCCTGCTTTGTTTCTCTTGCTAAGGATTGTTTTGGCTATTCGTGGTCATTTATGGTTCCATATGAATTTCTGTATTGTCGTTTGCAGATCTAAGAATGATGTTGGTAACTTAATGGGTATTGCGTTGAATCTGTAGATTGCCTTTGGTAGAATGGACATCTTAACGATGTTGATTCTTCCTATCTATGAGCATAGAATATTTTTCCATTTGCTTGTGTCTTCTTGGATTTCTTTGAGCAGTGTTTTGTAATTCTCATTGTAAACATCTTTCTCTTCTCTGGTTAGGAAGATTTCATTTTTTTGGTGACTATTGTGAGTAGGATTGTGCTTTTTATTTGGGTCTCTGCCTGCTTGTTGTTGTTGTATCAGAATGCAACTGACTTTTGTACATTTATTTTGTACTCTGAGACTTTGCCAAAGTCCTTTATCAGTGGCAGCAGGTTTTTGACAGATTCTCTTGGATTTTCAAGGAATAGAATCATATCATCAGCAAAGAGGGATAACTTGACTTCCTCTTTTCCCTTTTCAATACCCCTGATTTCCTTCTCTTGTGTAATTGCCTGGCCTAGGACTTCCAGCACAATAGTGAACAATAGGGGTGAGAGTGGGCAGCCTTGTCTTGTTCCAGTTTTCAGGGGAAATGTTTATAGTTTCTGTCCATTTAACAATATGTTAACTGTGGGTTTGTCATAGATGGTGCTTACTATTTTGAGGTTTGTTCCTTCTGTGCCTAGGTGTTTGAGGGTTTTTATCAAGAAGAGATGCTGAATTTTATCAAAAGCTTTTTCTGCATCTAATGAGATAACCACATGGTTGGTAAACATTACATAAGTTGTACAGCTCGATTGATATTTCTTGACAAGCCATATGATTAGTAAGGGGTAGTAAGGGGTATGGATGGTTACAGAATTTACACAACTAGGGAGTTTCCAATCACTGAGGGGCACAGGAATGTGGGTGTGCAGGATGATTATGAGGTTACATAGGGCATTTCTAGGCTAAGATGGAAGATCTGTTACAAAATGGAGTTACTTACCTAGGTCAAGCAAGCTATTTTAGCAGGCTATTATAGGTTCTGCAGATAGATATTTCATTCCTCCCTTTTAGTTGTTCATGAGTCAATTCGTTGACTCATCTGTCATAAGTACATTATTATACCAGGGTTCTATATACATAAGATTCACAGAACTGATTCATTGTTTGACAAAATGGATAATTCAATTTATCATGCAGGACCCGATAAGGAGACCAAGGAGAAGAAGTATGACGGGTTTAACTAGACTAGTAACAAGAGTAGTTAACCATGGGTTTTAACGAAATAAAGCCTGGAACCAGGATTTAGTATTATTATTATTATTTTGGTCATTTGTTTAAAATTTTTTGGAACTTTTGGAGGGTATTTTTAATAACCCCTGATTTGTTGGCATAAAAACAACAAACTTTTTAAAGGGTTACACAGAGTCCCCCTTGGGATAGGAAAAGCAAATTTAGGCCTTTACCATTCTGAAGAACAAATTTAGCCAAGGATTTCGCCTCGTTGTGGAGGTGGTTCATGACAAATTGCAGATTTCCCAGGTTGCCATTAATTTCCTTGGCATGGTTAGATAAACCCAATTTTCCACGGACCAGGGCGGTAGTGCCAATTACAGCTGTTCCTGCTATACTTAACCCGACTAAGGCAGGTACTACCAATGGAACATTTTGAACCAGTCATTGGAAGACCAGGGGGATTAAGCAGAAGAGTTCCCTCAGGACCGCTATAAGCATAAACATGAGCAGTAATATATAAGGTAGGCTGATTAATTAACCTTTGGTTAGTAGCACATTTCATAAGGCCTGAAGAACTAGCTAACCAGGTGTTGGCAGGGGTCACATAGGCCATGGATTTGGCCATGGTAGGGTGAGGGATAAGTTACAAATATTAGAGAATGGAGAAGCTGTTAGATTGAAACCTGGAGTTACAAGTCAGGAGGCTTTACCAGTTACATTACCTAGAGTAATGTGAACCATTTCCGGAGTGCAGTTAGTTTTTCATATGATAGGAGTTTTAACTCTTAGACCCTTATAGTAAGGGGGTTTGGGCTTTAAGTAAATCTGAGACCAACTGAGGCATAGTAACATTAAGTAGACGGTGCATATTATTTAACATAGGAAAAAGACTAGGAGATTGACGAGTCAGGTTTGGAAGCGGTCATGGCGAACTTGGAAGTTGTTGAGATGAGCCCAGGATAGTGGGTTGGTTGGCAGAAGGCAGAGGCTGAGGTGGCTGGTGGTAAACGAACAAGGAATTTTTTTTAGCTCTGCTAATGGCCCTATAGGTTTGATTATGGTTTTATAGGTGATTGTATGCTTCCAGATGGTTAATAAACCACCATGGTCATACTTATTTATATAGAGTTGTATACCCCAGGTATTTCCTGTACTTCAGAATAATGGCGAGGATTGGTAACCTTTATATATATAGGTTGTCCCAGGCCAGCACAGGGTCAAAGGGTAATTTTAGAGGTGTCATTAGGCCCCCCACTGTAAGTTGCAGTGGTGCCGCATTTTCAGTCTGAGCAAAAGAAATTGTTTTCCTGGTTACAGCTGTGGTTAGTGGGATTACTGGGGCAGAGATAAAAGTTTACATCCTTTATATAACTGGGGGCTGCCCACTGCTTGCATGATTGACTATAGTAATGATTTTGTATACCGTGTTTACCATACAGGTTTCCAAATATACATTTTTTAAAATTTGTGCCAGGTTAGGAAGGTTTACTTTAAACTGGACTGGGGGGTGAACCATGGGTCCAGTTTTGGATTGCTAGGACCTTTCCTGATGTAAAAGAGATTAAAGAAAAGGTACAGGCAGTACGGTAAGTTATTTTAAGAGGGGGGGGAAACAAATTAAGAAGCAACACCGTAACATAATAGGGCAATAACACATTTTATGCATAGGAGATAGGATATTATGAAGAGTTTTTGTCACATTTTAATTTGCAGAAGCTATTGTAAGCAGTTCTGCACCAAAACCCAAAACAAGTGGGATTACAAAAACAAGAGGTATAATTAGCAACCGGTCTGTTTGAGTCTCACGGTTTAGGTGTCCGTTGAAAGGTGACCTTGAGAGGGTTTTTGGAGTCTTTAGTTGCAGTTCAGGTGGCTGAACAGTGACTGTCTTTTTTTTTTTTTTTTGAACAAGGGAGTGAATATTTGAGGTCCCTTGCTGCCACACCGCAGTTGATGATATGAACTGGTGGAGTTAGGTAAGTTTTCCTGGCCCTTTTAACTTGGGTGTGGTCAAGCTGGTATCCTGTCGACCTTGATTGCTGTTGGAGGGGTGAGGATGACAAGAAATGGTCCCTTCCAGGTAGAAGTCAGTCCTTTTTTCTGGAACTTTTTGATGAAAACCAGGTTGTTGGGCTGGAATGGATGACAAAACGTGGAGGATGGAGTGGGCAAAACAGCATGAACGTTGGAGTGTACAGTTGCCTGGACCTGTTGTAGAGACTGGAGATACTTTAAAAGAGATTGGTTAGTTATTTTTTTTAGAATGGGATTCATCAATTGGGGCAACAAAGGAGGGGGACTTTTAAATAAGATTTTATATGGAGTAAACCCAGCCTTATATGGGGTGCACTGAGTACAGAGAAGAGCTATAGGCAAAAGATTTACCCATTTTTCACTGGTCTTTATTACTAATTTGGTTAAAGTAGACTTCAGAATTTGGTTTATGCGTTTTACCTGCCCAGAGCTTTGTGGTCGGTAAGCACAGTGTAATTTTCTGTTTATGTTTAGGGCCTTACTAAGGCACTATGGACAAGGTGAAGGCAGGACTGTTGTCAGAGCCAATAAAGAGAAGGAGCCCAAACCTAGGAATAATTTTATTTAGTAAAAACCTAGTAAGCGTTAGGGTGGTCTTATTTTTGGTGGCAAAGGCTTCCGCCCATTCAGAAAAAGTATTTACAAATACTAGCAAATAGCTATACCCCGCATGAGGGGACTTTATTTCAGTGAAGTTCACTTCCCATTTTTTTCCAGGAGTTGCTTTTTGAGCCCTAATACCATCTGGGGATTTGAGCCCTTGTTTTGCATTGACTTGGGCACAGGACGGGCACATAGCAGCTGCCGTTGTAGCTATGCTTTTTAAATTATTAATATGATAAGAATGATTTAACCATTTAGTCATTTTAGTACCTCCCAAACGGGTAATAGAATGTGGTTGTTTTACCAAGGTATGTCCCAAGGTTTTAGGCAGGATAATTTTAGAGTCCTTGATTTACCATTTGGTGGAGTTTTTGTAAGTTCCCGCTAGGTCTGCCTTTTTTTTTTTTTCCCCCTGGGTATAAGAAGGCTGTTCTGGGAGAGAAGGAGCTGGAAAGGTTTTAGTTAGCAAGATAGTCAAGGGTTCAACTGGGAGTTCTGCTGCCTTCCAAGCTGCCTGGTCTACCAGGCAGTTTTCAGTTGCTTCTGGAGTATCTGAGTTCTGATGTCTCTTGCAATGAATGTCAGCTATCTTTTTAGGTTGCCATAAAGCCTTTAAGAGGGCAAGATTTTCTCCTTGTTTTTTTATAGTTTTTCCTGCCATAGTAAGAAGACCTTGTTCCTTGTAGATTATGACATGCACATGCAATGTAGCAAAAACATACCAGCTTAGGGCCTGAGTTAAAGCAATTAACTTAGCCTTTTGAGCTGAGGTACCTTGAGGCAATGCCTGTGACCAGATTACATTTTGAACCGTGGTTACAGTTGCACCAGCCCTATGAATTTCCTTTATTACCAGGCTACTACCATCTGTGAACAAGTCATCATTAGCCTAGCTTAAGGGAGTGTCCCGAAGATCGAGCCAGCTGGCCTGAGAGATATTCAACATGTTTTCACAGTCATGAACTGGCATTTTTCAGATTGTTATCAGGCAAATATGGTGGCCGAATTGTGGCATTGTTTAGGAGAGAAAGCTAGTCTAGGTTGGTCAAGCAAGAGATTTTGATCCTGGGTGATATGAGCATTTGACAACCAGAGGCTCCCTGGAGCAGAGTTTTTACGGAATGGGGAACAGTTAAGCCATATTTTGGCCAAAAGTTAATTCGTCTGCTTTTTTAACTAGTATGACTGTGGCTGTAGTGGCCCGAAGAAAAGATGGCCAGCCAGAAGCCAATGGATTCAGTCATTTTGACAAATAAGCCACCGTTTTCTCCCTAGCCCTAGGGTTTGAGTGAGGACCCCTTTAGCAATTCCTTGTTGTTTGTGAAGGAACAAGTGGGAAGGCTTGGTGACGTGTGGAAGGGCTAGAGCCAAGGCTTGGGTCAGGGCCATTTTTAACTGCTGGGATGCTTGTTCCTCAGTAACAATTCAGTTTAGGGGCTAATCCCCTGCCATGGCTATGTACAGAGGCTTGGCAATTTCAGCAAATCCTGGTATTCATAGTTGACAATACCCTGCCACCCCCAGGAATTCCCGTACCTGTTTCATGGTGGTAGGCATGGGGATTTGAAGAATGGCTTTTTTCCAAGCTAAGGTTAGGGCTTGTTTGTCTTTTTTTAGTTGGCATTCCAGGTAGAAAACTTTGGTGGAGCAGAGCTGTGCCTTCTTTGCTGATACTTGATAACCCAAGTGTTGAAGAAGCTGTAGCAGAGCCTTGGTACCTTGTAAATAAGTGTCCAGGTCTGCAGCTGCAAGGAAGAGATTATTAACATACTGGAGTAAAGTACATTTGGGGTGTAGGGCACAGAACCTTGACAAATTCTGTTGCAAGACTTCCCCGAAAAGAGTTGGGGAGTTTTTGAAACCTTGAGGTAACTGGATCCAGGTTAACTGACTGGTGTCTCCTGAGTCAGGATTTGTTCATTTAAAAGCAAAGATAGGTTGACTGACAGCGGATAAAGGAATGGAGAAGAATGTATTCTTTAAATCCGGTATAGTATATACCTGATGTCGAGGAGGGAGTAGGCTGAGCAAAGTATATGGGTGAGGAACAGTAGGATGGATAATTTTAACTTGCTTATTAACTTTTTTTAAGTCTTGAACTGGTTGATAATTAGAGGTTCCTGGTTTCTGAACTGGCAAAAAGGGAATGTTTTATGCTGAGTTGCATGGGGTTAAAATATTAGCAGCTAAGACTTCTTTGATATGAGAAGCAATTTCTTTCCAGGCCTGTAAACTCATAGGGTAATGACAAACGCAAACAGGAGTAGCTGATGCTATTAAACTTACCACCACCGGAGGGTGATGTTTTGCCAGTCCTGGTGAGTTGGTTTCTGCCCAAACTGAAGGAATTTTTTGTTGTAACTATAGAAGTAAACTTGATTGGATATTTTTAGTAGAGGACTTAGAGGAAGTTAAAAGATATTTTTTAGAGAGCAGAACCGTAAGGAGCATGTGATAGGCAGTAGGAATGAACATTTCAGTTTTGTTAGGTGAAAACACAATGGTAACTTTTAACTTTTAAAGTAAGTCTTGACCCATAAGAGGGAATGGGCAGCCTGGAGCTATTAGAAATGAGTGAGTGACCTGCTTTTGTTCCAAATTGACAATTTGGTTGGAAGTGAACTTGCAATTAGTAACTGCCACTATTGCCCCCGGACCAAAACCTGCCTCTTAGATGTAGGCTCCAATGGTGTTTTCAGGACCAAATATTCCACCCCGTGTCCACTAAGAGTTGAACTGGGTGGCCCCTGATAGCTGCTGTTACCATGGGCTCTTGAGGACCTAAAGAGAAAGGGCCCTGGACCTGTCAGTTCAAATTATTTTCAGGCTTTTCAGCAGATGGCAGGACCAGAACTGGCTTGGGATTCTCTTGTTGTGAGCAAAGGGGACAATTTTTGACCCAATACCCTAGTTCCTTGCAATAAGCACATTGGTTCTTTGTCAACTGAATGCATCCAGGTTTCTGATTCTTGTGGCCCTTCTGGTTATTGAACTTTTGATGGGAAGGCTTAGAATTACCCCCTGAGGCCTGGAGCACTGTTATTAGGATTTTGGCTTGTTTTTTTGCAGCCTTGTCAGCTGCCTGCACTGCCTGCTTTTGTTTCTTAGCATTTTGGTTATTATAAACTTTGTGGGCTATTTTGAGCAGCTGAGAAATATTTATTCCTATAAAACCTTCCAGTCTTTGCTTCTTCCTACCTGAGCCATGAATGCAAGATTTATAGCTTGAGCATTCTCGGGAGCCAAGGGATTAAAAGGGGTGTAGGTCCAAAATGCCCCTGGAGACTTCTTGGGTCCCTGGAGAATCTCAGTGGTTTTGGAAAGATTGATATGTTTTTGAGCTGCCCCCCCTAATTCTGCTAATAGAGCCTGGTGGTAGGTATTCAATGCCCTGGATTCTGCTGAGGTGTTAGAGCTCCAGTCTGGGTGAGAAGGGGGAAATTTTTTATCTAATATATCTTGGTTTTTTTGTGTGTGTGCCCCCAGTAGAGTTCAGAATAAACTTTCTGGCCTTAGTTCTAATGCATTCCCACTCTTCAGCAGTAAACAAAGTAACAAGGAGCTGTTGACAATTATCCCATGTGGGACGATGGGTGTGCATAACTGATTTTATTAAAGAAATTAAGGCCTGCAGCTTAGTTGAGAATGGGGGTTCTGATACCTCCACTTATATAAATTAGAAGAGGAAAAGGGAGTATATACCATAAACAACCACCCAGTTTGATCTGCCCCCAACACAGGAGGAACTTCCCAGAGGGGAAGGAATGGGGCTGGATTAGTCCAGGATCGGAGTTGAGCAACCAAAGGTGGAGAAGACACAAAGGGGTTAGAACTGGAAGCAACCTCAACTGCAGCTGGGGTTGGGGATGGCTGTGGGCAAACAGAGGTGGTGGAGGTAACAGTGGGTGAGAAAGCCTGGGAAGCATATGGTAGAGAATTAGAGTTAACTGGATTATTAAGAGGATTCTTAGTAAAGGGGAGCAAAACAGGATACAACCCAGATGAAGCAGAGGCTACAGGTAATGGGTATGGTGTAATCTTTGCCTCAAGAAGAGGTGGCTGAGGTGAAGGAGAGTCCATGACATGAGAATTAGTACATCTTGGCCACTTAAGAGATGAAGAGACCAGGACTCAACTGGTGTTTTTAAGAGAACATGCCTTTAACCAGGGTGGTGGGTTCTGGACCAAACCTAGCCACTGATTAATATAGGGGAACTGACATGAATGGCCAGGATTTCCCATCACAACCTTCCAAATAGATTCAGTAATTTTAACATTCAGAGACCCTGTAGAGGGCCATTCTACTTTAAATGCAGGCCAGTCTATATTACAGAAAGTTCGGAGTCTGTCTTTATGAGAGGTGGACACCGTAGTCCTTAGCAAATGCAACAGAGAAATTTCTTAGCGTACAGTCCAGAGGACTGACTGATTTCTAATTCTGAGATTTCATGACACACAATAAACAAGTGGCACAAAGGTAAACAGAGAGACAAATGACACATTCAAACCAAAATGAAAGGTCCAAATTCCTGGAACACCTTAGGGCAGAAAACAGAACTCTATTTAGCCAACATCTTGGCTCTGTGAATAGCGTCCAAAGGGCAACCTCGTTAGGTTGTTTCTCCCTTAACCAGAAACAAAAACAGAAACCACAGTCTCAAGCTAGCAAACAGAAAACCAAAAAATTTTTTATCTTCTAGAAGATTATAAACAGACTCAAATTTTTTTGCAGTAACAGCCTTAGGGCAGAAGATTACAGATCCCTGGCACAGCCTCAGGTCAGAAAATTACAGATTCCTTGTATGAAACTAAGGCTGTAAACAAAACAAATTAAACAGGACAGAGTGTTATTGGTAAACAAAATAAATTTTACCTCCTAGGAGAATGAGATGAATAAAGTCCAGAAGAAGTTTCTGACCTCTGGACCAGTACAAAGGTGCAGCAGAGGCAAGCCCTGTAGCAAAAAGCACATTAATTAAGCAAAGCAAGGAAAAAGATCAAAGATGACAGGAGTTTATATTAGAGGATAGTAGAACTGGCAAGCCATTTCTAGCTTTGGACAGCTCTAGCTGTTTGGGGTTGAAATGTGCTGCTTATGAAAGGAGTTTCTGGCAGCTGAGACCCTGCCAGTTATTTTCCTGGCTTTTACGTGTCGCAGTTTTCCCTTTGACAGCACTTAAAGAGGCCCCCGAGCACTGGATGACCAGTCCTTACGTGCACCCTCCAGATGAGACAACCTCAAGAGCACTGAGAGAACTTTCCAACTTCCAGGCAATTTGCCTCTAAGACCCTCTCCTTTCGTCTGATTACCTTCCAGGATCTGGCACGGACTAGGTCTGCTGAGCATCCGATTAAGCCTGGAGCTTTCTGGAACTCACAGAGTTCTGCATAACTAAAATGAAGCAGTTTCTATGAGGCCCTTGCATGTCATGGGAATTGATCCCTGACACCTTCACAAGTCCCTCAGTCGTCTGAGGGAATTTGTTTGCATAGACCAAAGGGAAGAGTGTCTTTTGTCTTCGACCTAGACCGAAGTCAGGGTTCCTAAGAGTGGAGTTTCCTATTTTCCTGGGGACCTTTGCTGCCCACATGAATATTATACAGACAAAAAGGAGACAGTAAAACTCGGGAAAGCATAAAATGACATGAGACAAAGAACAATTATTCAAGAGAAACAGAAACTTACGAACATAAGAATAACAAAGCAGCTGGCTTTTTAGCAAATGCAAATGCAAATAATAGCACTAACAGGTTAGCTCAGCATTTCTCTGGTGCCTACAGAGTGGCCCCAGAGGACCCAGATGAGAAAGCTCTTACCCCGTTAGTGATTAAGAGGGTACCCAAACTGAAACCAGATACTGAACCGAGACTTTGTTGGCAAAAAACAGAGTTTAAGGAGTGGCCTTGTTAGGCTTTAACCTCCTTAACAGAAGTATGACCATAAACAGAATAAACAGATTCTTACCTTCTAGGAGAACACAGATGGACTCAGGTATTTTTGAAGCATGAGGAAGTCAGCAGTTGTTCCATTTTCCTCCGAGCCAGTTGAGAGGTTATGGGGTCCTGGAATGACTCAGGAGGCACCTCCCCTATAACGCCTCCACTGAGCCGGGAGAGCAGGAGCGAGGCCTCCTCCTGAGGTTGGTGAAATTTCTTGCCGGGGCTTCCAAATGTTATAGCTGGATTGCGAGAAACAACACCAACATACAGGGAAGGTCAGATTATGAGTTCTTTATTGACACCGGCGACCAAGAGTGGACTGTTGTCCCAAATAACTCTTTGCGATGAACAGAGTGAGTAGTGGGTTTTTTAAAGGTAAACATTACATAAGCTGTACAGTTTGATTGATATTTATTGGCAAACCATATGATTAGTAAGGGGCAGTAAAGGGTACAGATGGTTACATAATTTACGCAACTAGGAGTTTCCAATCACCAAGGGGCACAGGAATGTGGGTATGCAGTATGATTATGAGAAGGTTACATAAGGGGGTCATTTCTAGGCTAAGATGGAAGATCTATCACAAAATGGAGTTATTTACTCAGGTCAAGCAAGTTGTTTCAGCAGGTTATTATAGGTTTTGCAAATAGATATTTCATCACTGGGGCACAAATGTTTCTGTAGGACAGTTTTCTAAAATAGGAACAGTTGAGTCAAAGGGCATGCATGTTAAATATTGATAGCTATGTCTAAATTGCCTTCCAGAAAGGCCTAATGACCACTTTAGTTATTACTAAAAATTTTATTTCAGATTTGAAAACTTTATGGCCAAGAGCTATTTCTTCCTTTTATTGTGTACCTATGGTTACTAGAGGGGCTGAACATGACTTCACATATACTTTGGCAAATTGTTTATTGTCTCTTAACCATTCTTCTTTCACATTGTTTGTAGGAACTTTTTATATGTACATCTTACAAGTGCTGCAAATATTTTCTCCAAGATTGCTGCTTCACTAAAATATAATTTTAAAAAATTGTATGAGTGAAATATGTCATTTTTTTCTTTATAGACTCTGAGGTATGGATTTTATTTAAAAGAGCTTTCCTCAGATTAGGTGAGGAAATATTTTATATCTCCTTATTGTATTTTAATTTTTCCCCATGTTTGCTTTATAATTCACCTGAATTTTATTTTCAGACTACAAAGCAGGAGTATAATTTTATTATTTTTCAAATTGTTCCAGTTGGCTTAAAATTGCACTTTAATCATAAGTTAAATTCATATATACACCTGGGTATGTTTTTAGAGTCTCTATTCTGTTTTTATTCATCTACTTGTCTTTTTCTACACCAATATGACTTTAAGAAAAAAATATATGGTTATATTGTTCTGATATAGACATTTTGACAGGGTAAGCATGGTCTCTTGTTGTTCTTCCTCAAAAAATATTGATTTCCATAATGCATTTTTCTTGAAAATTAACATTAGAATCAAATTGTAAAATTTTATATATAAATAATTCACTTGAAATTTTGAGTGAGGTTGCACTAAATGCATAGACTAATTTGGGGAGAATTTATATGCATTTTCACCTCTAGAAATTTGGTGTGTGTGCATGCCCATTTATGTCAGGCCCTCATGTCCTTTAAAGTTGTAATGTTTTAATTGTATAGGTCTTGCACAATTGTGTGAGGTTTATTTCTAGGACTTTTGGTTTTTGTTGGTCTTCTAAATGAAATTTTTATTCATTACATTTTACTGGCTATCTATTGCTGATGTGTAGAGAAGCTGTCAATTTTTGATGCTTTTATAATTTAGCCAACTTAAAAAAATTCCTTGCTAGTTTTATAATCTTTCAGTTGACATTCATGTGTTCCCTATATAGCTAAATGTATATAGCACCAGGCTTTTTTTCCTGTTCAATACATAATTTATTTTTGTATTTATTTATTTATTAAGAAAGGATAACTAGAAGAACACAAAAAAGTGCAGGTAATAGTGGGTATCTTTGTGTTGTTTCAGATATCTCTGGGAAAACTTTGAATGCTTCCCTTTGGACTCAGAAGTTTGCTGTGGATTTCTAATTTATCAAGTCAAAACAGTTTCATTCTACAACTAGCTTATGATGAGTTTTATTTTTATTAGTTTGTTTTTTGAAGGGAAACAATATTAATTATCAGTACCTTTTTTGATCTTTCATGACTTCAGGATAAGTTGTTCCTTCTTTAATTTGTTAACATGATGAATTGCAGTAATAGATTTACTGATATTAAACTACCATCACACTTTCAGAAGAAATCCTTCTAGGTTAGGATATCTTAATGCATTGCATGTCTTAAGTCAATTGGGTAATTATTTAGACTTTTTATATCTATGTTCATATTGAGGTTATTTTTTAAGTTTTCAATGCGATTATTAGCTGACCTGAAGAATTGGAAAGTTTCCATTTTTTTCCCATACTCTATAATAATCCTTATTACAGGAAAATTATTTGTTGAATAAAGGGTTGATAAAATTCACTTGTAGTAGCCAGTATTTAGAACTATACCAGGAGTAAATCTTTGAGTACTTTCCATTTTCTTTGTGTCTATTTATCTATTCAGACTTTAAAAAATATATCTTTTAAATTACATTTTGGTAAATTATATTTTTCTAGAAATACATTTATTGAGATTTACAAATTTGTTGACATGAAGTTGTACATGTTCTCATACAAAATTTTAAAACATGCATATTTATAGTTTCATCCCTTTTCACTTTTAATGTTTATCTTTTTGCTGAGTTATCTATTTCATTGATCATTTCAAATACATTATTTTTGTCTTATTGATCAAGTCTATTGCTTTTTTTAGTCTTCTCTTTCAAGATTTTGCTTTATTAATTCTATTCTACCTTCTTTGGGTTTATTCTGATGCTTTTGTCTAGCTCTCTGAATAAAATACTTAGTTCATTTATTTTAAATCTTTTTTCTAATATATACATTTTTGACTAAATACTATTCTCCTTCAAGTACATCTTACTTGCTATGTAACATAATAGTCACATAATACTCTCATTGCTGCTTAATCCTAAATAATTTACAAGTCTAGCCTGGTTTTTTAAAAGGAAGAATGGTTTTACTGTGTTCAGAGGATAGATTAAAATATCACATTGATTAGATTTATTTTTCCTGTCCCTTGGTTGTTCTTTTCACCATAAAAGATTTTCATTGTGGGTTCTGCAGGTACAATGCCATCCATGGCACATCTGAGGATGTTCTCTGACAGTGTAGTTGGCACCAATGTGAGCTGCTAAGCCTACACTTTAAGGAAGCTTAAAATCTCAAGAATAATGTATGATGCTGGTAAAATTACTGTACTTGTAATTTTATGGTTGCAAAGAGTATTGGTCACTTCTATTCATGGTTTTCCATCTTTTATGTGTCATGAAAAATGGAAGTCCCACAGATTAATCCCAAGCTTCAGTATGGTTAAATTTCTCTAGAGATGCCTCAGCATTTGCTTGATTTTCATTGTTGAGGCTGGACTGAACTGCCGTTAGAGATACATGAAAGTGGGTTTCCACTGCCTGCTTTCCAGAAGCTCTTCTTCAAAAGCATCTCCTTCTTGATACCAGAAACTACAGTGTATTTTTGTTTGTTTGTTTGTTTGTTTGTTTTAGTACTAACACTAGTGCCCCATCTGAAAGATTCTGACTTCGTGGATCTGTGATGGAGCCCAGCACCTGTCGTTTTAAAGTGCTTTACAAGGGATTCTAGTGCACAGCTAAGTTGAGAATTCCTGTTTTAATAAATTTAGCTAGCTTCAAAAAAATGTTAACAGAAATACGAATACCCATTCTTTAACATTCAAAACAGTCTGAATCTCCTCCACAGATTTCTTCTTCTTGACTATAAAACATGCTGTGTATTCTCATTGTAAAAACAATGCAACAAAAAACTAACTTCTACCAATTTAATAATCTCTAAACTTCAGATGTTGAGTAGTTGTCATCAATACCTTTATTTCCTCTCCACCCTTTATTCCTGAAAACACTTCCATCCTGCTTCTGCCCATACTATGCTACTCCTTTGGTCATGATCATGAATATACAGACAGTCATGTATCCATTCAACAATGTCTTGAATTCCAGTTATGTTCCAGGCACTGTTCTTGGCACTGGAGATCTAGCAGTAAATGAAATGGACAAAAATCCCTGTCCTGTTGGAGCTTGCATTCTAATGGAGTGAGAAATAAAAATGAACAAAAATAAACTGCATAATGTGTTAAGAAATAAGTAGTATGGGGAAAATAGAGCTGAGCATAGGGGATCAGAAGTGTGTATGTGGGGATGGTGGAAGAAGCTAAAATATTAAATAGGATGGTCAAGAAGGGCCATACACATTTGGATAAATCCTTGAAGGAGATGAGGCTCTGATCTAGGCAAGTATCTTGGAAAAGAACATTCCAGACAAAATGAAGAGCCAGGGCACAGGCCTGAAGACAGGAACTTATATGAGGAACAATAAGGAAGCAAATATGGCTGATAAAAGAAAGTGAAGAAGTCGGGTTCGGTGGCTCAGCCTGTAATCCCGCGCCTTTGGGAGGCTGAGGTGAGTGGATTGCCTGAGCCCGCGGGTTCAAGACCCGCCTGGGCAGCGAGACCTCATCTCTACAATAAATCAAAAATCAGCCGGGCGTGGTAGTGCGTGCCTGTAATTCCGGCTACTTGGAAGGCTGAGGCAGAAGGATCGCCAGAGCCCAGCAGGTCTAGGCTGTGGTGGCCGGGAGCAGCCACTGCACTCCAGTCTGGGCGACAGAGTGAGACTCCAACTCAAAAAAAAAAAAGGAAAGGAAAAAGTAAAAGGAGGTGAAATGGGAGATGATAGGAGACCTGTTTATTCAGGGCCTGGAAAGGACATAATAAATACTCTGGTTTAGTCTGAGTGAGATTTGAGACCACTGGAGGGCTTGGGGCAAAGATATAAGATGATTTGACTTAAGCTATAATAGAATTATTCATACTGTTCTGTTCTGAATAAACATATAGGGGACCAAAGGTTGAAGCAGGGAGCCCAGGTTGACAGCAGTGGAAGAACAGAGATGTAGTCTGATTCTGAATATATTTTGAAAGAAGAACCAACAAGATTTTGCTGAGTATGGAAGAGAGTGGGACTGAAAAATAACCTTAAGGTTTGTGGGCTGAGCTCAGGCTAGGAAGATTGGGGACAGTAATTAGGATTTAGTATCGGACATGCGAAGTTTGAGATGCTTATTCCACATTCAAGGAGAGATGGTGAGTAGGCAGTTGGATACATAAGTCTGGAGTTTGCCAGTCTGAGCTTGAGACACAAATTTAGGAGTAATCAGAATATAGAAAAGAGCCACAAGATTGCATGAAATCACCAAGGATATGAATGTAGGTAGGAAAATGAAGACCAAGGACTCTGCCACAGGACACTCTAAGATTAAGTGCTTCTGGAAAAAAGAAATATCCAGCAAAGGACACTGGGAGTAAGTGGATAGAAAACTCAAGATATTCAAATTTCCTGGAAGTCAATTGAGGGAAGTGTTTTAGGGAGGTGGGAGTGACATTTTGTTTCAAATGTTTCAGAAAGGTGGAGAAGAATGAGGACTGAGAATTGACAGGATTCAGAAGACTGAAGATCATGCATTAACAAAAAGCAGCTTCAATGGAGAGGTGGTGGAGCAAGCCTTATTTGAAGGATTTAAAGGAGAGGCATTGGTGACAGCAAGCATAGACAACACTTTTGAGGAATTTTGTTATTAAGAGGAGAAGAAAAATGGGGAAGCAGAGCTGTCGGGGAAGTAAATTAAAGGGAAACTTTTTTCTTTTGGGGATGGAAGAAATATTATTACATTTATATAGTGATGGAAATGATTCAGTACATGGGAATGAACTGTGAGAGAGAGAGTGAGGAAGGAATTTCTGGTGGAATATCCACAAGCATGGAGAATGATGATTGGATCTAGGAAATTTTGGGTTTAAATAAGAACATAGCCAATTGATCTATAACACCAGGGGAGAAGAAAGAACATGAGAATAGCTAGTAGGTGGGTAGATGCTGGTAGGTGGGCGGGTGAGAGTCTGTGGAAGTTTTCAGCTAACAACTTAATTATCTCAGTGATGTAGGAGTCTAAATCTAGTCTTAGTATTTAGGCTTGTAACCATTTTATATAATGGACAGTATTGACTACTTCCTCCTTTTTAAAAAAAAAATGTTTATTTTAAATATGTGAGGTACAGTTCAGGGTTAGGTATACAAATGTTCATTATGCAGGTACTCTTGATGATGAGGTGTGCCCCACTGCCTGAGGTAGATTTCCACTACTGCCATTTCTGCTTCCCCACTGCTCCCCTTCTGGCAGTTTCCCACTACTGCCAATCCCTTTCTTATAATATTACGATAAATGTTCAAGGTCTGCTTATGAGTGAGAACATGTGATACTCGGTTCCTTGCTTCTGTGATAGATAACTCAGTATTATAGCCTCTAAGTTCATCCAAGTTGCTGTGAAGTTCATAATTTTGTCCTTGTTTAGGGTTGCGTAATGTTCCATTGTGTGTATGTACCACATATTTCTTATCCAGTCCTCTTTCGATGGGCAGCACAGTTGGTTCCATGTTTTTGCTCTTGTGAATAATGCTGCAATAAACATGTGTGTGCAGGTATCTTTTTCATAGAGTGGTTTGACTTCCTCCGGGTATATTCCAAGTAAGGGGATTGCGGGGTCATTTGGGAGGTTAATTTTTAGATCTTTTAGGAATCACTGCACTCTTCTCCACAGAAGTTGTATTAGTTTACACCCTGTCAACAGTGTAGAAGTACACCCTTTTTACCATATGCTCTCCAGCATCTGTTGTTTTTTGAGTTATTGATGATGGTATCCTGACTGGAGTTAGGTGGTATCTCAGTGTGGTTTTAATTTGCATTTCTTTGATGACTAGTGAGGCTGAGCATTTTTTCATGTATCTGTTGTCTGCTGGTATGTCTTCTTTTGAGAAGTGTCTCTTCGTATCTTTTGCCCACTTTGTAATGGGGCTGTTTGTTTTTTTCTTTTCAGCACGTTTGAGTTCCTTGTAGATCCTAGATATTAGACCTTTGTCAGATATGCAGTTGACAATTATTTTTTCCCCGTCTGTGGGCTGTCTCCCCTCTCTCGATCATTTCTTTGGCTTTGCAAAAATGTGTCAGTTTGATAAGGTCCCACTTGTCTATCTTATCTCTTATGGCATGGGCACTTTGGGTTTTGATCAGGAATTGGTTGCCAGTTCCAATTTCCATGAGGGTGGCTCATGCATTCTCTAAGATTCGTATAGTTTGAGTTTTTACATTTAGGACTTTAATCCATTTAGAGTTGATTTTTATGTATGGTAATAGGTAGGGGTCTTGTTTTAATCTTCTGCATGTGGTCAACCAGTTTTCCCAGCACCATTTACCAAATAGGTTCTCTTCTCCCCAGTGGTTGGTGATGGAAGCTTTGTTGAAGATGAGTTGGCTGAGAAATTGAGGTTTTGCTTCTAGAATTTCTATCTTGTTCTATTGGTCGATATGCCTTTTCTTGTACCAATACCAGGCTGCTTTGATTATTGTAACTTTATAATAAAACTTAAAGTCTAGAAGCGTGATGCCTCCTGTTTTGTTTTTTTGCTGAGGAGTGTTTTGCTATTCGTGGTCGTTTGTATTTCCATATGAATTCCTGTATTGTCATTTCTAGGTCTGAGAAGAATGCTGCTGTTAATTTAATGAGTATTGCATTAAATCTGTAGATTGCCTTGGGGAGAATGGACATCTTAACAATGTTGATTCTTCCAATCCATGAGCGTGGAATATTTTCCCACTTGTTTGTGTCATCTTTTATTTCTTTGAGCATTGTTTTGTAGTTTTCATTGTAAAGGTCTTTTACATCTCTGGTTAGGAAGATGCCAAGGTATTTCTTTTCTTTTTTTTTTTTTTTTGTGGCTTGTGAATGGGATTGTACTTTTTATTTGGGTTTCTGTTTGTTTATTGTTGGTGTATAGGAATGCGACGGACTTGTGCACAGTTATTTTATACTCTGAAACTTTATCAAAGTCCTTTAGCAGTGCAAGGAGTTTTTTGACAGATTCTCTTGGGGTTTCGAGGTATAGAATCATGTTGTCTGCAAAGAGAGATAACTTAACTTCCTCTTTTCCTATTTGGATACCCTGATTTCCTTCTATTGTCTAATTGCTCTAACTAGGACATCCAATACTATGTTGAACAGGAAGGGAGAGAGTGGGCAGCCTTATCTTGTTTTGGTTTTCAGGGAAGTGGTTCCAATTTATGTCTCTTTAGCAGTATGTTGGCTGTGGGTTTCTCGTAGATGGCTCTTACTATTTTGACGTATGTTCTATATATGCCTAGATGTTTGAGAGTTTTTATCAAAAGCTTTTTCCATGTCAAATGATATAATCATGTGGTTTTTGTCTTTACATCTGTTGATACATTTAATTACATTTTTGGTCTTGCAGATGTTGAACCAGCCCGGCATCCCTGGGGTGTAGCCTACTTGGTCATAGTGGATGATGTTTGAGATGTGTTGTTGGATCCAGTTTGCTAGAATCTTGTTGAGAATTTTAGTATCTATGTTCATCAACGATATTGACCCATAGTTCTCTTTCTTTGTTGGATCTTTACCCAGTTTGGGTATCAATGTGATGTTAGCTTCATAAAATGATTTAGGGAAGAGTTCTTTCTCAATTGCCTGGACTACTTCCAGTAGGGTTAGTATCAGCTCCTCCTTGTATGTTTTGTAGAATTCTGTTGGAAAGCCATCTGGTCCAGGGATTTTTTTTGTAGGTAGTTTTCTTATTAAATAGTCAATTTCCTGGGTTGTTATTGGTCTATTTAGGGTCTTGATATCTTCTTGTTTCAACCTGAGGAGGTCATGTGATTTAAGAAAGTTCTCCATTTCATTTAGGTTTTTGAGTTTGTTTTCCTACAGGTGTACAATAGTAATCTCTGATAATTTTTTGTATTTCATTGGGGTCAGTTGTGGCTTCATCTTTTGTATTTCTGATTGTATGTATTTTGGCTTATTCTCTCTTTTTCTTGATCAGTCTCGCTAGGGGGTCCATCAATCTTGTTTATCCTTTCAAAGAACTAGTTTTTGTATTATATTTTTGTCTTCTGTGTCCCGAATTTGGGCTTTTATTTTGGTGATCTGGATTCTTCTGCTGAAGTTAGGGTTTTGGTGGTCTTGCTTTTCTAGTGTCCTTAGGTGATTTGTTAGGCTGTTAATTTGTGATCCTTCCATTTTTTTCGTGTATGTTCGTAGAGATATGAATTTCCCTCTTAGGACTATTTTCATAGCACCCCAGAAATTTTGGTAAGATGTTTCTTCATTTTCATTTGTTTCTCGATGCATTTTAATCTCTGTTTTTATTTCCATATTGACCTAGGAGTTGTTTAGCATCATGCTGTTTAGTCCCCATGTCTTTGTGGGTTTTAATGGAACTTTGTTAGTGTTGATATTTGTTTTTATTCCACTGTGGTCTGAGAAGGTGCATGGCAGAAATTCAAACTTATGAAATGTGTTTATGCTTGATTTATGGCCAAAGATGTGGTCAATCTTAGAGTACAATCCATGTGGTCAAGAGTAGAATTCCATGGTTGTTGAGTGGAGTGTTCTGTAGATATCAATTAAGTCCATTTGGTCAAGCATCACCTTGAGGTTCTGAATATCCTTGTTGACTTTTTGTCTTAATGACCCATCTAGGGTTGTTAGTGGTATATTTAAGTCCCCAGCTATGATAGTGTTAGAGTCAATATCTTTTTTTAGTTTACCTAGAAGCTGCTTTATGAAAGTTGGTGCTCCTATGTTGTTTGCATATATGTTTAAGATGGAAATTTCTTACTGATGGATTGAATCTTTTATCATTATGTAATGACCTTCTGTATCTTTTAAAATTTTTGACAGCTTAAAGGGTATTTTGTGTGATATTAAGATTACAACTCCTGCTCTCTTTTGTGTCCTGTTTGCCTGAAATTGTGTTTCCCATCCTCTTACTTTGAGTTAGTGACTGTCCTTTCTGGTGAGATGAGTCTTTTGGAGACAATATATTGTTACATCATGATATTTTATCCAATTTGCCATTCTGTGTCTTTTCAGTGGTGCATTTAGTCCATTTACATTCAGGCTAATTGTTGAGATGTGAGAATTTATCCCTGTCATGAGATTCTTATGGAATTTGTTGTTGCTGCTGTTGATTTGTTTGTTGTCTTTCTTTTGATTTTTGGGTTGATTCATGTGTGTTTTCTTTTTTTTTTTTATTGTGAAGTTGTGGGGTACAGTTAAGGGTTAGGTATACAATTGCGTTTCATTCAGGCACCCTGTTGATATGGGATGTTTCCCCGTACCCAGACAGATATTTGCTACTGTTAATCCCATCTCCCTCCCCGCGCCATAGTTTCCCAGTGCGGTTAGTCATTTTCGTATAGTATTGCATTGGATGTTTAAGGTCCATTATATGAGTGAGAACATGTGATATTCGGATCTTTGTTTCTGTGAGAGGTCACTCAGTATTATAGACTCTAGTTCCATCCAGGTTGCTGCAAAATTCATGATTTTGTTCTTTTTTATGGCTGCGTAGTATTCCATCATGTATATGTACCACATTTTTTTAATCCAGTCCTCTTTTGACGGGCAGCATGGCTGTTGCCAGGTTCTTGCTATTGTGAACAATGCTGCGATAAACATGCGTGTGCAGGTATCTTTTTTATAGAGTGATTTGTGTTCTTCAGGATATATTCCCAGTAGGGGGATTGCGGGGTCATATGGGAGGTTGGTATTTAGAGCTTTTAAGAATCGCCACACTCCTTTCCACAGAGGTTGCACTAGTTTACCCTCCCACCAACAGTGTAAAAGTGTTCCCTATTCACCACACCCTCTCCAGCAGCTGTTATTTTTTGAGTTGTTGATACTTGCCATTCTGACTGGGGTTAGGTGGTACCTCAGTGTGGTTTTGATTTGCATCTCCCTGATGATTAGTGAGGTTGAACATTTCTTCATGTGCTTGTTGGCTGCTCGGATGTTTTCCTTTGTGAAGTGTCTGTTCATATCTTTTGCCCATTTTATAATGGGTGTTTGTTTTTTTTTTCTGCATGCTTGAGTTCCTTGTAGATCCAGGATGTTAAGCCTTTGTCGGACCTGGAGTTGGCAAATACTTTTTCCAAGTCTGTAGGCTGTCTCCCTGCTCTCCTGATGGTTTCTTTGGCTTTGCAGAAGCTTGTCAGTTTAATAAGGTCCCACTTGTCTATTTTCTCTCTTATGAGCTGTGGGTTTTGGGTTTTGTTCAGGAATTGGATGCCAGTTCTGATTTCCATGAGGGTTTTTCCTTCATTTTCTAAGGTTCTTATGGTTTGAGGTTTTACATTTAGGTCTCTGATCCATTTGGAGTTAACCTTTGTGCATGGGGATAGATAGGGGTCCTGTTTCAATCTTCTGCATGTGGTCAGCCAGTTTTCCCAGCACCATTTACTGAATAGGTTCCCCTCCCCAGTGGTAGGTGGTGGAGGCTTTGTCAAAGATGAATTGGTTGAGAAATTGAGGTTTTGCTTCTAGAATCTCAATTCTATTCCATTGATCTATATGCCTGTTCCTATACCAATACCAAGCTGTTTTGATGATTGTAGCTTTATAGTAAAGTTTGAAGTCTGGTAGTGTGATACCACCTGCTTTGTTTTTTTTTGCTGAGGATTGTTCTGGCTATTCTTGGACGTTTGTGTTTCCATATGAATTCCTGCATTGTTTTTTCTAGGTCTGAGAAGAATGTTGCTGGTAATTTGATGGGTATTGCATTGAATTTGTAGATTGCCTTAGGTAAGATGGATATCTTCACAATGTTGATTCTTCCAATCCATGAGCATGGGATATTTTTCCACTTGTTTGTGTCATCTTTGATTTCTTTGAGCAGTGTTTTGTAGTTTTCCTTGTAAAGGTCTTTCACATCTCTGGTTAGGAAGATGCCAAGGTATTTCATTTTTTTTTGCGGTTATTGTGAATGGAATTGTGTTTTTTATTTGGGTTTCTGTTTATTTATTATTGGTGTAGAGAAATGCGACTGTCTTTTGTACATTTATTTTGTATCCTGAGACTTTGCCAAAGGTCTTTATCAGTGTAAGGAGGTTTTTGACAGATTCTCTTGGGTTTTCAAGGTATACAATCATGTCGTCTGCAAAGAGAGATAACTTGACTTCCTCTTTTCCTATTTGGATACCCCTGATTGCCTTCTCTTCTCTGATTGCTCGAGCCAGGATCTCCAATACTATGTTGAACAGGAGGGGTGAGAGTGGGCATCCTTGTCTAGTTCCAGTTTTCAGGGGAAATGGTTCTAATTTTTGTCCATTTAGGAGTATGCTTGCTGTGGGTTTCTCGTAGATGGCTTTTACTATTTTGAGGTATGTTCCCCGTATGCCTAGATGTTCAAGGGTTTTTATCAAGAAGGGGTGCTGGATTTTATCAAAAGCTTTTTCTGCATCTAATGATATAGTCATGTGGTTTTTGTTTTGACATCTGTTGATGTATTTAATAACATTTATGGTTTTACGAATGTTGAACCAGTCTTGCATCCCAGGAATGAAGCCTACTTGGTCATGATGGATGATTTTTGAGACGTATTGCTGAATCCGGTTTGCTAGGATCTTGTTGAGAATTTTAGCATCTATGTTCATCAAAGATATTAGCCTGTAGTTCTCTTTCTTTGCTGGATCTTTACCTGGCTTGGGTATCAATGTGATGTTGGCTTGGTAAAATGATTTGGGGAGCATTCCATCTTTTTCAATCACCTGGAATACCTTCAGTAGGATTGATATCAGCTCCTCCTCGAATGTCTTGTAGAATTCTGCTGGAAAGCCATCTGGACCAGGGCTTTTTTTTGTAGGAAGTTTTCTTATTACGTAGTCGATTTCCTTGATTATTATTGGTTTATTTAAGGTCTCAATTTCTTCTTGTTCCAACTTAGGTAGGTTGTGTGATGTCAGAAAGTCCTCCATTTCCTTAAGGTTTTCAAGTTTGTATCCATACAAGTGTACGTAGTAGTCTCTAATGATCTTTTGTATTTATTCAGGGTCAGATGTGACTTCATCTTTTGTGTTTCTGATTGTGCTTATTTGGTTTTTTTCTTGTTTTTTCTTGGTCAGTCTTGCTAGGGGACCATCGATCTTGTTTATTCTTTCGAAGAACCAGCTTTTTGTTTCATTGATTTTTTCTATTATCTTTTTGTCTTCTATGTTCTGGATTTGGGCCTTTATTTTGGTGATCTGGATTCTTCTGCTGAAATTAGGGTTTTTGTGGTCTTGCTTTTCCAGCTTCTTTAGGTGGCTTGTTAGGTTGTTAATTTCTGTTCCTTCCATATTCCTCATGTGTGTTTGTAGGGATATAAATTCCCCTCTTATTACAGCTTTTAAGCCATCCCAGAGATTTTGGTAAGATGTTTCTTCATTTGTATTAGTTTCCAGGTATCTTTTGATCTCTGTTTTGATGTCATCATTGACCCAGGAGTTATTTAGCATTGTGCTGTTTAGTGTCCATGTCTTTGTGGGTTTTGGGGGGACTTTGTTGGTGTCAATGTTTATTTTTATTCCACTGTGGTCCGAGAAGGTGCATGGTAGAATTTCAGTCCTTTTAAATTTACTTATAATTGATTTGTGTCCAGTTATGTGGTCGATCTTAGAATATGTTCCATGTGGTGATGAGTAGAATGTGTATTCTGTGGTCTTTGGATGGAGTGTTCTATAGGTATCAATCAAGTCCATTTGGTCCAGAGTCTCATTGAGGTTCCGGATCTCCTTGCTGAATTTTTGTCCTGATGATCTGTCTAAGGTTGTGAGTGGTGTATTAAAGTCCCCAGTTATTATGGTGTTAGATTCAATGTCTTTCTTTAGTTTTCCTAGAAGTTGCTTTATGAATGTTGGCGCACCTATGTTGGGTGCATATATGTTTAGGATAGATATTTCTTGTTGATGGAGTGAACCTTTTATCATCATGTAGTGGCCCTCTGTATCTTTTTTAATTTTTGATAGCTTAAATGGTATTTTGTCTGAAATTAGGATTGCGACTCCTCCTTTCTTTTGTCTTCCATTCGCCTGAAAATTTGTTTCCCATCCTCTTACTTTGAGTCTGTGTATGTCCTTTCTAGTGAGATGGGTCTCTTGAAGGCAGTATATTGTTGCCTGGTGATATTTTATCCATTTTGTCATTCTATGTCTTTTCAGTGGTGTGTTTAGTCCATTCACATTCAGACTAATTATTGAAATGTGAGAGTTCGTCCCTATCATGGAGTTCTTATTGAGTCGTTGTTCTTCCACTTGGTTTTTTCTTTTTTTGTCTTTCTTTTGGTTTTGGGGTTGGTTCGTGTATATTTTATTCTTTTCCCTGTACTCTTGTGAAGAATGTTGTTCTTTTTTCCTTTTCTTCTGTGTTTAGTACTTTCTTAAGTGTTTCATGTAGAGATGGTTTGGTGGCAGCATAAGTTCTTAGGGATTGGATATCTGGGAAAGATTTTAATTCTCCCTCGCTGATGAAGCTTAGCTTGGCCGGGTAGGTTATTCTTGGTTGAAATTGTTTATCTTTTAGGACTTTGAAGATAGGGCTCCAAGCTCTCCTAGCCTGCAGGGTTTCTGCAGATAAATCTGCTGCTATTCTGATTGGTCTTCCATGGTAGGTGATCTGGCCTTTTTCTCTTGCTGCCTTTAGGATTTTTTCTTTTGTGCCTACTTTATTTAGGCGAATTATTATGTGTCTAGGAGTTGGTCTTCTCATTTGTTGTCTTGTGGGGGTTCTCTGAATCTGTTGTGTTTGAATTTTTGCATCACTGATTAGATAAGGGAAGTTTTCTTGAATGACCTCATGGAAAGTTTGTTCCAATGTGGTCTCTGTTTCTCTTTCTGCCTCAGGGAGTCCGATTATTCTTAGGTTAGGCCTCTTGAGGTAGTCACTCATCTCTTGAAGGTTTTGTTCTGTCTTTTTGAGCTTATTTTCTGTGTTTTTAAGAGTTTGGGTTTTTTTCTATATTTTGGTCCTCAAGCTCTGAGATTCGTTCTTCTGCTTGGGTAATTCTGCTTTCCATGCTTATCAATTTGTTATTTATTTCATTCACAGTATTCTTTATTACTGTTATCTCAGATATCAGCTCCTTCCTAGTTTCTTCTTGTGTCTCCTCAATTCTTTTTAATCTCTCCATTATTGTTTTGATATCTACATTTGCATTTTGAGACCCTTCATTCTGGGGACTTTTCATTGTTTGCATTCCAAAGTCAGTTTTCTCAATGTCTGCTCTCCCAGGCGTCTGGGAGAGACCCATACTCTTCTTTTGGTTTTTCTTCATTTCTGTAGATTTTTCTCCCTCTCCCCCTTTCCCTCCCCCTCTTCAATTCTGTTTTTGAGGGAAGGTGGGGTTGCTTTTATTTCTCTTCTGCAATGACCTGTTCTTCCTTATGAGGGTCTTCTGGCTTTGTTCACTTTTCCCTCTGCTTTACAGTCTGTCTATTCAGCAGTATGCAGTCTTGGTCCCTAGATTTTAAAAGGGGGCATATAAAAGAGGAAAATAATGGAAGAAGGGGGGATCAATAGGGAGTTAGAAAGAGAGAAGTGCGAGAGGGAAAACAGATATACATACCAACTATCAGGTGAGAGAGAGACACAGGGCCGGGAAGAAGTGAAGAAAGACAGGTAAGAAAGATTCCCTAAAGAATACTGATAGTTACACAGAGACAGGCCAATAAAATCAAGAAACAGTTTAAGTCAGAAGGTAAACACCAAACGTAATCTAAACCAACAGTTTCAATGATAAAATCATAAGTCAAAATAAGCGATCAGACTAGAGTCACTTCTGTGATGTCCGATTCCAGTCTCTCCCCTTTGTTTTTTGTTGCAGCGTAGGGGTGGGGCTTTGTCTCCTGTTTCACGCTGTTGCCTTAGGAACTGAGGTAAAGTTTGTTGATAGGTGGGTGGGGCAATGGAAGTCTCTGCCTGGAGAATAGCAAAGTAGTTTACCCAGATCTGTTTTTCTCCACTTGTCTGGGTCCCCCGGTTTGGGGTCTCACACTGAGTGCCTCAGTCAGGATGGGCCCGGAATTCTAGAGCTCCAAAGTTCCAAAGGGCAGACAGTGGGTGGCAAGAGTGGCTCTGGGCCCCCCACAGGGTACTCCAGCCAGGAAAGGGACCGGAGTCTCTGAGGGGCGGGCGCCCAGAGCCTCCCTGTGTGACGGGTGGTGCCGGGGGCAAGGTGTCAGGCTGGAGACAATGGAGCTGGGGAGAGGGCCGGAGGGAGCAGGGACCCAAAACTCCTCCGCACACTGCAATATCTGGCCTTAGGAAATGAGGTAGTTTGTTGATAGGTGGGCGGGGCAATGGAAGTCTCTGCCTGGAGAATGGCAAGGCAGTTTAAGCAGATCTGTTTTTCTCCGCTTGTCTGGGTCCTCCGGCTTGGGGTCTCATGCTGAGTGCCTCAGCCAGGGTGGACCCAGAGTTCCAGAGCTCCAAAGTTCCAAAGGGAAGGTGGTGAGTGGTGAGAGTGGCACTGGGCCCCCTACAGGGTACTCCGGCCAGGAAAGGGACCAGAGTCTCTGAGGGGCGGGTGCCCAGAGCCTCCCTGTGTGACCGGTGATGCTGGGTGCCGGGTGTCGGGCTGGAGACAATGCAGCCAGGGAGGGATCTGGAGGGGCTGGGACCGGAGACTTCCACACACGAATAGAACAGCAGCAGTGGTGGGGGGTGCGCAATATCTGGCCTTGCGTGGGAAGTTCCCGGGCCTGGCACCAGCACAGTTGGTGGTGGGCTGGGGGATGGGGGAAGAGAAGTAATAGCCTTTTTGGGAACTCACGTTCAGAGAATCTCACCAGTTCACCTATGCCGTCGCCATCTTGCCCCGTCTCCTCATGTGTGTTTTCAATCTTTTTCCTGCTCTCTTGTGAAGGGTGTTGTTCTTTTTTTCCTTTCTTTGGTGTTTAATACTCTCTTAAGTGTTTTTTGTAGAGCTGGTCTGGAGGCAGCATAAACTATTAGGGATTAAATGTCTGGGAAGGATTTTAATTCTCCATCACTGATGAAACTTAATTTAGCAGGGTAGATAATTCTTGTTGAAACTGTTTATCTTTGAGAACTTTGAAGACTGGGCTCTAAGATCTCCTAGCCTGAAGGGTTTCTGTAGATAAGTCTGCTGCTATTCTAATTTGTCTTCCCCAGTAGGTAGTCTGACCTTTCTCTCTTGCTGCCTTTAGGATTTTTTCTTTTATACCTACTTTGTGTAGATGAATTAATATGTGCCTAAGAGTTGGTCTTCTCATTTGTTGTCTTGCAGGGGTCCTCTGAATCTCTTGTGTTTGAATAGTTGTGTGACTGATGAGATGAGGGAAGTTTTATTGGATAATTTCATGGAATATTTGTTCCAGGGTGGTCTCTGTTTCTCTAACTGCCTCAGGAATTCCAATTAATCTTAGATTCGGCCTCTTGATATAGTTGCTCATCTCTTGGAGGCTTTGTTCTGTCTTTTTAAGCTTCTTTTCTATGTTTCTAACAATTTGGGTTAATTCCATATTTTGGTTCTCAAGCTCTAAGATTCTTTCTTCTGCTTGGTTAATTCTGCTTTCCATGATTATCAGTTTGTTATTTATTTTAATTCACTGCATTGATTTTTGCTGTTATCTCAATATCAATTCCTTCATTCTTTTGTCTCTTCTCATTTCTATTTATTATCTTTATTAATATCTTGACATCTGGGTTTGTGGTTTAAGATCAGTCATTCTGGGTGCTTTTCTTTATTTGAGTTCCAAAGTCTGTATTCTCAGTGGTTGACCTTCCAGGGTTCTGTGTGAGACTCATATCCTTCCTTTGGTTTTTCTCCATTTGTGTAGGATTTCCTACCCCCACCTCCTTTTTTAAACCTCTTCTTTAACTCTGCTGTTCAGTGATGGGGGGTTAGCTTTTATTTCTGTTTGCTCAATCTCCTATTCTTCCTTATGTAGATCCTCTGGTTTTGTTCAATTCTGAAGCTGAACTGGGGGTGGGGACCTGTGCTTTGTGCAGTTTTGAGATGTAATTAAAGGGGGAGCTGTGATTCAGAAGCTATCTGCAGATCCCAGTATCTACTGACAGGTGTGTGGGCCTCCTGGGACCCACTTCTCACTGCCTTACAATCTGTCCTTGCAGTGGGTGTGTCTATTTGCCTCCCGAAAGCAAAATGAGATAATAAAAGGGAAAACAATGGAAAAAGGAAGGAGGAAGGAGGAAGACAAAAAGAAGGTGGAGAGAGAGAAGAGAGAAAACAGACAGGTGTACCAAATAACAAATAAACAGAGAAACAAAGACAGAAAGAACAAAAAAGACAAAAATGTACAATCATATGAACAAAGACCCACCTCCATTGTTTTACTCTTCCTCAAAATACCCATACACAGAAAATTTTTAAAAATTAAAATAATATAAACAAGTACAAAAACATGTACCAGAGAGAGAGAGAGAGAGAAGAAAAAAATCAAAATCTAAAACAAAAGCAAAGAAGACAAAAAAACTCACTCTGCGGCCATTTCTGTAACTTGTTTGCTACTGCTGCCTCTGCCTTAGGGAGTGGCTCAGGTTTCCAGTCCCTCTCCTCTGCTGTCAGTGCAGGTGATACGGTTGCTCTCAGTGTGGGTCAGATGCCCCATGGATGGACTACTGTGGGAGGAGGATGGATTAGATCTGGACTCACCCTACTTACTGTTGCCAAGTCTCCCATTCAGATCTGATGTGTCTGTGCCTATTCCAGCATGGGGGAGGGACATCTGTCTCTCTTGGTACAATGAAAGGATAGTCTCTGGGACCCAAGATGGAGGCTGGGTGGAGCTGGGTGAGGCAATGCAGGTCTCTGCCCAGTCCCAGGACTGAGAAGATGGCACCCGTTAGCATCTTGTCATCAGTGTTGGAGATTTATTCTAGATTTCCATGTCCTGCCTCCTCCACAGTTCCTTCTGCTTGTGCCTGACCTGCTGATACAGGTGATGATGAGGGCCAGGTACCAGGTGGTAAGAGGCAACTGTTCTCTGCTGCTTCCTCTTTAGAGAGCCCCAAGAATGGCAGATGATGCTGCACACCCAGGTTTCCAATCTCAGGGCAGTGGTGGGTTGCAGTCACTTTTGGAGGACAGCCCCAGGTGCATGAACTCAGTTTTCCCCTCAGATTCACTTTCACTCACCCACCATCACACACCCACTCATAGAGAGTCTTTATGGACACTTGCTTTTGTGGAGACTCTCACAGTCCAACCTGTTCTGTTACTATCCTGTCTGGAAACTCCTACTTTCTCCTTCTTAATACTCTACTTTTATAGTTTTTATAACATAGCAAGTTTCTGAAATTCCTCTTCTCCCTCTAATTCCTTTAAAGAATCTTCTTTATCTTCCTATGGCTTAAAAGGTGATACTCAAGATCTTGTCCTCAACTCTCTTTCCCTTATATATCACTCACTTCTTTAGCAGTTGTGGTAGACATTACTAGTGTTCACTCTATCTGGCTCTCATCTTTTCTGGGCACCCATAACACTGAACTTCCCAAACACTTTTCAGCAAATAAGGCCATGTGACCACTTCTGGCCAATGACCTGCAAGCAATAGCTATGAGTGTCATTTCAGCCTAAAGTCTTTAATTACCAGAGTATCATCCTCTACTTTCTCTATTCCCCTTGATTAAGAAGGTATCCTGCTCCAGCTGGTGCAAATACAAGAAGGTGTGCCTTTAAAATGCTGGAATGCCGAGTTGTCACATGGAAGACAGTGCTCTAGGAGAGTGACCCAACACAGAAAATCTTGGCAAAATAAAACTTTTCTTGTGTTAAGGCATTTAGATCTGGGGGAGTTATCACAGCATAACTACTCTAACTAAATGGTACAGTGACCTATTTGAGTGGTTCTCAAAATTTTGAGCCTCAGTCCTTTTTTCACTCTTAAAAATGACTGAGAACACCAGAGAGCTTTTGTTTGCAAGGGCCATCTCTATAGATTGGAAATTATAATTAAGAAATTAAAAAATATGTATGAGTTCACTTAAAAATAACAAATCCATTAAACATAAACACAAAAACCATACTTTATTTAAAAATTATATTTTTAAATAATTTAGTAAGATGAATAGCATTGTTTTACATTTTTTGCAAATATTTGTAATGTCTGGCTTAACAGAAGATAGCTGAACTCTTATATCTGCTTTCATGTGTTGTCTTGTTTGCAGTACCTGAGGAAAATCAGAACTCACACAGACATGCAGTTGAAAAGGAAGAAGTATTTTAGTAGGCTTTTCCAATAATGGTGGATTTTCCTCTTAGTATGTCATCAAAATAGACAAATGAAGCTGGGCTTGGTGACTCAGCCTGTAATCCCGCACTTTAGGAGGCTAAGGTGAGTGGATTGCCTGAGTCTGCGGGTTCAAGACCCACCTGGGCAACTTGGTGAGACCTCATCTCTACAATAAATAATAAAAATCAGCCAGGCGTGGTAGCGCATGCCTGTAATTCTGGCTACCCCAAAGGCTGAGGTGGAAGGATTGCCAGAGCCCAGCAGGTTGAGGTTGCAGCGGCCGGGAGCAGCCACTGCACTCCAGTCTGGGTGACAGAATGAGACTCCAACTCAAAAAAGAAAAAAAAGGAAAAAAAATGAAACCATATTATTGGACTTTATAAACTCTGTTACATTAAACTCCATTGGTCTATCTTATACTTTGAATGCTCATACAAAAATAGTGGTTACTGAGTTTTGCAGTTCTTCCAAATACTGAGACATTTTATTATATCATATTACCTTCAATATCATCAGAACAGTTTTCAGAATTTTGACAAGCTATCAAGCTCATGATGATAGAAACAAGGCTTCCAAAGTTCTAATGTTTCTGTAAAAGCTCAAATTTTTAGCATTATAACAAATACTGTTGTTTTTGTTGGGTAAAAAAAGGCTTAATTTAGTTCATTTTTTAAAAATGTCTGTCAAATACTCAAGTTTGAGTAACCATAGTATGTCTACCAGTCATTCTTTCAAGTCAAAATTTTGTTCCATTAAAAAATCTGCTAGTTCTTCTTGCAACTCAATCACACAAAGCTTTTCTCAAGACTGAGACTGCATGTACTTCAATATACAGCAAGAAGAAATATTCAAATTATACTCTAGCATCCCCTTCTCTGCCAGTCCCATTCTATCCCTTATGTTATTTGAATGCTTGCCTCATTGCCTTTGTAAAGTCTTTGACCATAGATACCAAGCCTTTTTCTTTCTTGCATCTTTCATAGTATTCAGGAATCACTGTGACTTCATGAATAAATACCCTATCTTCCCAAATAGATAGTAAGCATATTAAAATCAGGAACTCGAGGAAGCAGCAAGATGGCGATGGGGCAAAGCAGTCTGTGAAGACCTCTGCAAAGGAGATCTGCAGTGGGTCTCTGACTCTCGCCCTGGGGGGGGGCTACAGACCCCAGCAACGCAACCTGCTCTTCATATGGAGCTCGGCCGTTGCCACCACTGGGGCATCGCGACAGACTGGACAGTCACTGCGGCGCAAATGGTGAAGCCGCCGCCGTTGCCGTCACAGCCACACCTCCCATCACCACTGCTGCCGCCGCCGTTGCTACCACTGTCGTCACTACGGCTGCCGCGGCCAGTGTGACAGCAGTAGCACATCATACCACCCGAGCCGGAGGCGACCCACTTCAAGCCACTTCAGGGAAGATCTGCTGGGATCGCTGCCACCTCTCCTGCGACCAAGAAGTCCTGGCTGCTGGCCGTGTGTCTCCTGTTGTCTGCCCTGAGGCAGGCAGCCATCTTGTTCCTGTCCAGCCCCACCCCCACTGGGGCGAGCAGCTGAGATAGCACCACCTGCTGGCGATTCAAGGTAACAACACCAAAACGGGCGAAACAAGCTTGATAAAGACATAGACCAGAGTGCTGAACGGAGGGTAATCTGAACTGTCCTTCACAGCAGACCAGGGGCAACTGACCCCAACTGCAAACTAATTTACCAGCTTGAAAAGAAAACTAGAAATCAGACCTGAAAGGACATTGGACTTAAACGAAATGTCTCAGAGTGTGCTTCATTGATTTTATTAGTTTAATGACTTAATTCTATTCCTACGGTATTGTTCCCTTTTTTCTTTTTTCTTTTTCCTTTTCTTCTCTCTGTAAACCATATCTTTGTATAGAGGAACAGCACACTAACAAGGTGGTTGGTTAGCTTGTATGTTAGCATCACTATATGTTTTATTTTTACTTTTTATTTTTTGTATGAGAGTTGGTTCATCTGTAGCTGTGGTCTATTGTTTTTATCTGTTTCAGTATAGGCCTCTCTATTTGTTGGCACACTTGTTTGTTCCCCCCCTTACTCCTCTATCTCTCCACTCCCCTCTTCAACCCACTATCTGCTCCATTCTCTCCCCTCTGCTAACCACATTTTATTTCAGGGAGTAAACCTACAGCCTCACTGCACGGACAGATTCAAGGGCAGTGGGAAGTGGGCTCCACATTATCCACACACCTGTCAGCGAATACCAGGACCTGCAGATAGACTTTGAATCACAGCTACCCCCTTACGTAAATCTCAAACTGCACAAAGGATCATCTCCAACCTACAGTGCAACTCCAGAATTGAACAAAGTAAGAGGGCATACATAAAGAATAGAGATTGAACAAACAGAAGTGAAACCAATCCCTTTACCCCTGAATAACAGAATTAAAGAACATGGTGATGTGGAGGAAAGGAAAAAGTAGGGAGGGGGGAAAAACCGCACAAATGAAGAAAAACCAAAAGAAGAATATAGGTCTCACACAGACCCATGGGAGATCAGACACTGAGAAAACAGATTCTGGAACACAAACAATGAAGAGCCCCCAGAATGACTGGTTACATGCAACAAACCCAGACATCAAGACATTAATGGAGAGAATTTAAAAAATTGAGGAGAGACAAGAGGAAAATAGGAAGGAGCTGATGTCAGAAATGACAGAGGTAAAGAATACTGTGATGGAAATGAACAACAGACTAATAAGCATGGAAAGCAGAATCAGTCAAGAAGAATCTCAGAGCTCGAAGACCAAAACACAGAACTAACCCAAACTGTCAAAAGCATAGAAAAGAAGCTCAAAAAGACAGAACAAAACCTGCAAGAGATGAATGATCACTTCAAGAGACCAAACCTAAGAGTAATTGGGTTTCCTGAGGCAAAGAGAGAAACAGAAGCCACACTAGAACAAACATTTCATGAAATCATTCAAGAAAACTTCCCTCATCTCATCAAGAATGAAAAAAATCAAACACAAGAGATTCAGAGAACCCCTGCAAGACAACAAATGAGAAGACCAACTCCCAGACACATAATAATTCGTCTAAACAAAGTAGCTATAAAAGGAAAAATCCTAAAGGCGGCAAGAGAAAAAGGCCAGACTACCTACCAGGGAAAACCAATTAGAATAGCAGCAGATTTATCCACAGAAACCCTGCAGGCCAGGAGAGCCTGGAGCCCTATTTTCAAAGTTCTAAAAGAGAAACAATTTCAACCAAGAATAACCTACCCAGCCAAACTAAGCTCCATTAGTGAGGGAGAATTGAAATATTTTCCAGATATCCAATCCCTAAGAACCTACGCTGCCACCAGACCACCTCTATAAGAAACACTTAAGAAAGTACTGAACACAGAATAAAAAGAAAAAAGAAAAACAGCATTCTTCACAAGAGTACAGGCAAAAGATTAAAAACACACATGAACCAACCGCAAAACCCAAAGAAAGACAACAAACAAACAGGAACAACTCTGTAAGAACCTAATGAAAGGGATCAACTCTTGCATTTCAATTATTAGCCTAAGTGTGAATGGACTAAATGCACCACTGAAAAGACATAGAATGGCAAAATAGATAAAATATCATCAGGCAACAATCTATTGCCTTCAAGAGACTCACCTCACTAGAAAGGACACCCACAGACTCAAAGTAAGAGGATGGGAAACAAACTTTCAGGCGAACAGAATACAAAAGAAAGGAGGAGTAGCGATCTTAATTTCAGACAAAATACCATTCAAGCTATTAAAAATCAAAAAAGATACAGAAGGCCACTACATAATGATAAAAGGCTCAATTCATCAACAAAAAATATCTATTCTAAACATACATGCACCCAACATAGGTGTGCCAACTTTCATAAAGCAACTTCTTGGAAAACTAAAGAAAGATATTGACTCTAACACTATCATAACTGGGGACTTTAATATCCCACTTACAATCCTAGACAGATCATCAGGACAAAAAATCAGCAAGGAGATCCGGAACCTCAATGTGACTTTGGAACAAATGGACTTAATTGATACCTACAGAACACTCCATCCAAAGACCACAGAATACACATTCTACTCATCACCACATGGAACATATTCTAAGATTGACCACATACTTGGCCATAAATCAAGCATAAGCAAATTTAAAGGACTGAAATTCTACCATGCACCTTCTCGGACCACAGTGGAATAAAAATAAACATTGACACCAACAAAGTCCCCCCAAAACCCACAAACACATGGACACTAAACAGCATGATGCTAAACAACTCCTGGGTCAACGGTGAAATTAAAACAGAGATCAAAAGATACCTGGAAACAAATGAAAATGAAGAAACATCTTACCAAAATCTCTAGGATGCCCTGAAAGCTGTAGTAAGAGGGGAATTTATATCCCTACAAACACACATGAAGAAAATGGAAGGAACAGAAATTCACAAGCTAACAAGCCACTTAAAGAAGCTGGAAAAGCAAGACCACAAAAACCCTAATTTCAGCAGAAGAATCCAGATCACGAAAATAAAAGCCCAAATCCAGGACACAGAAGACAAAAGATAATACAAAAAATCAATGAAACAAAAAGCTGGTTCTTTGAAAGGATAAACAAGATCGATGGTCCCCTAGTTAGACTGACCAAGAAAAAATGAGAAAGACCCAAATAAGCACAATCATAAACACAAAAGATGAAGTCACATCTGACCCTGAAGAAATACAAAAGATCATTAGAGACTACTACGTACACTTGTATGGAAACAAACTTGAAAACCTTAAGGAAATGGAGGACTTTCTGACATCACACAACCTACCTAGGTTGGAACAAGAAGAAATTGAGACCCTAAATAGACCAATAACAATCAAGGAAATCGACTATGTAATAAGAAAACTTCCTACAAAAAAAAGCCCTGGTCCAGATGGCTTTCCAGCAGAATTCTACAAGACATTCAAGGAGGAGCTGATACCAATCCTACTGAAGGTATTCCAGGCGATTGAAAAAGATGGAACTCTCCCCAAATCATTTTACGAAGCCAACATCACATTGATACCCAAGCCAGGTAAAGATCCAACAAAGAAAGAGAACTACAGGCCAATATCTTTGATGAACACAGATGCTAAAATTCTCAACAAGTTCCTAGCAAACCAGATTCAGCAATACATCTCAAAAATCATCCACCATGACCAAGTAGGCTTCATTCCTGGGATGCAAGTCTGGTTCAACATTTGTAAAACCATAAATGTAATTAAATACATCAATAGATGTCAAAACAAAAACCACATGATCATATCATTAGATGCAGAAAAAGCTTTTGATAAAATCCAGCACCCCTTCTTGAACATCTAGGCATACGGGGAACATACCTCAAAATAGTAAAAGCCATCTACGAGAAACCCACAGCCAGCATACTCCTAAATGGACAAAAATTGGAACCAATTCCCCTGAAAACTGGAACTAGACAAGGATGCCCACTCTCACCCCTCCTGTTCAACATAGTATTGGAAGTCCTGGCTAGAGCGATCAGAGAAGAGGAGGCAATCAGAGGTATTCAAATAGGAAAAGAGGAAGTCAAGTTAGCTCTCTTTGCAGGTGATATGATTGTGTACCTTGAAAACCCAAGAGAATCTGTCAAAAGCCTCCTTACATTGATAAAGGCCTTCGGCAAAGTCTCAGGATACAAAATAAATGCACAAAAGATAATCGCATTTCTCTACACCAATAATAAACAAACAGAAACCCAAATAAAAAACACAATTCCATTCACAATAGCCACAGAAAAAATGAAATACCTTGGCATCTTCCTAACCCGAGACGTGAAAGACCTTTACAATGAAAATTACAAAACACTGCTCAAAGAAATCAAAGCTGACACGAACAAGTGGAAAAATATCCCATGCTCATGGATCGGAAGAATCAACATTGTGAAGATGTCCATCTTACCTAAGGCAATCTACAAATTCAATGCAATACCCATCAAATTACCAGCAACATTCTTCGCAGACCTAGAAAAAACAATGCAGGAATTCATATGGAAACACAAACGTCCAAGAATAGCCAGAACAATCCTCAGCAAAAAAAAACAAAGCAGGTGGTATCACACTACCAGACTTCAAACTTTACTATAAAGCTACAATCATCAAAACAGCTTGGTATTGGTATAGGAACAGGCATATAGATCAATGGAATAGAATTAAGATTCTAGAAGCAAAACCTCAATTTCTCAACCAATTCATCTTTGACAAAGCCTCCACCACCTACCACTGGGGAGAGGAGAACCTATTCAGTAAATGGTGCTGGGAAAACTGACTGACCACATGCAGAAGATTGAAACAGGACCCCTATCTATCCCCATGCACAAAGGTTAACTCCAAATGGATCAGAGACCTAAATGTAAAACCTCAAACCATAAGAACCTTAGAAAATGAAGGAAATACCCTCATGGAAATCAGAACTGGCATCCAATTCCTGAACAAAACCCGAAACCCACAGGTCATAAGAGAAGATAGACAAGTGGGACCTTATTAAACTGACAAGCTTCTGCAAAGCCAAAGAAACCATCAAGAGAGCAGGGAGACAGCCTACAGACTGGGAAAAAGTATTTGCCAACTCTAGGTCTGACAAAGGCTTAACATCCTGGATCTACAAGGAACTGAAACGTACTGAAAAGAAGAAAACAAACAGCCCCATTATAAAATGGGCAAAAGATATGAACAGACACTTCACAAAAGAAGACATCCGAGCAGCCAACAAACACATGAAGAAATGCTCAACCTCACTAATCATCAGGGAGATGCAAATCAAAACCACACTGAGATACCACCTAACTCCAGTCAGAATGGCAATTATCAACAACTCAAAAAATAACAGCTGCTGGAGAGGGTGTGGTGAAAAGGGAACACTTCTACACTGTTGGTGGGAGTGTAATCTAGTGCAACCTCTGTGGAAAGCAGTGTGGCGATTCCTAAAAGCTCTAAAAATCGACCTTCCATATGACCCTGCAATCCCCCTACTGGGAATATACCCTGAAGAACTCAAATCACTCTATAAAAAAGATACCTGCACACATATGTTTATCGCAGCATTGTTCACAATAGCAAGAACCTGGAAACAGCCATGCTGTCCGTCAAAAGAGGACTGGATTAAAAAAATGTGGTATATATACACGATGGAATACAATGCAGCCATAAAAAAGAACAAAATCATGAATTTCGCAGCAACCTGGATGGAACTAGAGTCTGTAATACTGAGTGACCTCTCACAGAAACAAAGATCCGAGTACCACATGTTTCACTCATATATGGACCTTGAACATCCAATGTAATACTATAAGAAAATGACTGACAGTACTGGGAAACTATGGGGGGGGAGGATGGGATTAACAGTAGCAAATATCTGCCTGGGGATGGGAAACACTTCTTATCAACAGGGTGGCTGAATGAAACGTAATTGTACACCTTACCCTTAACTGTACCCCACAAAACCATAATAAAAAAATATTGATTAAATAAAAAAAGAAAAGAAAACAGGAACTCTGTTATTCTTCTTTGCATTGCCAGTAACTAAGACAGGATCTTGAGCACAGCAGAGTATAGCTGCTGCTGTTTATGATAATAAGGTTTATTATGTATGTTGTATTAGTGTGGCCAATAATCTCAGCAATAATTATTCTTTATCACTTTACTTTCAACATGTGTTATAGAGGCACAGCTTTGTAGGCTAGGTTTGCAGATTAGCAGGAAGTGGTCCCTGATTCCCTGCTACACCATTATAGACTCTGAGCCAACAAAGAGAACTTAATGGGAATTAGGTGGTCTTAAAGAGTAGGACTGAGTGCAACATGTTGGTATGCAGTTTCCCCCTCCATGAAGTGTGTTGGTGGCATTGAACTCTGCACAAATTAGGTTGCAATGAAGTTACTAGTCATTTATCTCAGCTTCACATCAACATTCTGGAAAAATTATGCCCACAATCTGCTTTCATTACAATGAATGTTTATAACCACTGGGATCTTCCAGCTTTAGAAATAAACTTAGCATCAATAAAGCTATCCTCAACCAGGGGCAAAGCAGAGTCAGTGCCCAAGTGTTCTTGCAAAATCTTCAAGAAAACCCACCTCCCTTCGAAAGGTCAGCTAAAAAATATTTGCTTTTAGAATTCAGTACATAGGTGAGAAATATATGACTACTTCACATGTGACCATTTTCACTGTGAGAAAGGAGGCTAGAATATAGTTTAAATTCCATTAACATCATGACAGATGGCTCTTATCCACTGTTTAGGACAGCAATTAAAGAATCATGTTTTTGTTAATATTGCTCTTGAACCACTGACAGCCTAATGTCATCAGTTTTCCCCCTATTTTGGAAATCACAGATTTAAACACAATCCAATTACAAGTAGAATTTTCATTACACAATAGTCCAAATAAAATATATATTTATTTATACAATAGTTATACTCAAAGTGCCTTCAGGATGCTTATGAAAGTTGCATCAAAGTTGTATCCTTACAAAGCAGCTGCTGTGAACTACCACATCACTCTACTACCAAGGATATCTTTTGATATTAAATGCTTTTTCTTTCTAAAAGACTTTACATTCCTTTTTTCATAACAGCATTTTTGGGATTTATGATTCACACACCATAAAATTCAACCTTGGAAATATGCAACTCATTTGGTTTTTATTATATTTAGAGAGGTGTGCAACCATTGCCTCTCTCTAATTTTAGAACACTTTTATCATTCAATAGAAAACCCTATACTCATTAGCAGCCAAATCCCCATCTGCCCCCCATCCCATGCTCCTGCTTATATCGCTATGGATTCACCTATTTTGGCATTTCATATAAATGAATTTATACAACATGTGGCCTTTTGTGTCTTGCTTCTTCCAGTTTGCATGTTTTCAAGGCTCATTCATGCTATGGCATGTATCAGTAATTCATTCCTTTTTATGGTCAAATAATATTCTACTGCACAGATATACCATGTTTTGCTTAGCTGATAAACATTTGGGTGTTTCTACTTTTTTTGCTACCAAGAATAATGCTTCTATGGACATTGTGTACAATTGTTGTTTTTTTTTTTTTTGAGTTGGAGTCTCACTCTGTCGCCCAGACTGGAGTGCAGTGGCCGCTCCTGGCCACTGCAGCCTCGACCTGCTGGGCTCCGGTGATCCTTCCGCCTCAGCCTTCCAAGTAGCCAGAATTACAGGCGCACGCTACCATGCCTGGCTAATTTTTTTGATTTATTGTAGAGATGAGGTCTCACCAAGTTGCCCAGGCGGGTCTCGAACCTGCGGGCTCAGGCAATCCACTCACCTCAGCCTCCCAAAGGCGCGGGATTACAGGCTGAGCCACCGAGCCTGGCTGTGTACAATTGTTAATTGGAAATGTTTTCCATTTCTTTGGGTATATAACTAGGAATGAATTCAATAACACCTTAAAGATTAAATTAATGCAGAGATGAGAATGAGTTCAAAGATTTTGTTCACAGGCTTGTCATATCCCCAAAACTAAAGGGACATTAGAAGGAGAAAATGAGTTTCCAAATAATGATAAGAGATAAAATCAGAATAATAATAGTCCAGAGAAATATTTGTCTTTTTTACTATCATGCCTGCAGCCTTGACTTCCTGGGCTTGAGTAATCCTCTTACCTCAGTCTCATGAGGCAAGAATTGTTGGAACTGCAGGCATGTGCCCCCATACCTGGCTAATTTTTTATTTTTTTTTGTAGAGATGAGGACTTGCTATGTTGCCCAGGCTGGTGTCAAACTCCTGGTCTCTAGCAAACCTCCTGTCTCGGCCTCCCAAAGTGTGGGGATTATAGACATGAGCCACCATGTCCCACGAGTCTTGCTCTTTTAAGATATAAATTCTTCGGTTCCCTTGGAGTAGAAAATATTAGTGTTTAACCAGGATTCTTTTGGTTTAGTGATTTATGGTTTCAATAATATACTTCCTACTCTGGGTATACATATCCAACTGTTATTAAGGATTCTAAACTGTATTTTTAAAATATATTTTACTTTAAAGATGTGGGTACAATTCAGGATTAGGTATGCAAGTAGACATCGTACAGGTAAAGTATGGGTCTCCCTTTGGTCCCCACTTTGGTTTGAGATCAGGTACCCTTACTGATGTTGTGTCCCTCCCCCACACCCCAGCAGTGTCCAGCTCCAGCCAATCCCTTTCTTAAAGTATTATGGTAATTCTACATTATGTTTAAAAAATTCTAGGCCAGGCTCAGTGGCTCAGCCTGTAATCCCAGCACTTTGGGAGGCCAAGGCTAGTGGACTGCCTGAGTCTCTGGGTTCGAGACCAGCCTGGGCAATTTTGCAAGACCTTGTCTCTACAATAAGTCAAAAATTAGCCCAGTGTGATAGCACATGCCTGTAGTTCCAGCTACTTGGAAGGCTGAGGTGGAAGGATCACTGGAGCCCAGCAGGTTGACACTGAGGTGGCCATGAGTGTGCCACTGCACTCCAGCCTAGGCGATGGAGTGAGACTCTCAAAAAAAAAAAAAAAAAAATTCTAAGTCACCTAAAATGAGCATTATAAGGCATAAAGTAGTTTAAGAAATGAAATACAGAGATATGTTTCATAAAACTGGAAAATAAGTGGTTTCCTCTTGAAATAAGAGGTCAGAATCTTGAACTTTCAACTGGTAAACAATGTGCTACTTTCATCCGAGGTCAAAAAAATCTATTGCCATTTGGGAAAGTTATGTAATTTCTATATTCTTAAAGACAGCACATTGAGTTAATCAGGTAGGACTTTAATTTGACCAAAAAAGTCAAACTCTTTGAGTTGTTCTACCTTTAAACTCAGACACAGTAAACTGATGTGGGACATGGTGAACATTTCCCTGCATGGTGAACATGTCTCTTCTATAGCCCAGTTGAGTCTATTTTCAGTATCCATTTGGTATTAATCTCCCCAAGTTTCAAAGGATAAAAGTGGCAAATTAAATTGAAAAGCTCACATCCAGGGTACTTGAAAAAGAAAATAGCCATTATGTGATGGCTGCCTTTTTTTAAAGCCTGGTTCTGCTTGAAGAATTACTTCAGTAGCAATGAGAGACATGTTTTCCCACCTATCATGTAATTTGCCTGATTATGCTAACAGAGTACTCTATAAAAACAGAATATTTGGAAAAAAGAAAAAAATACCAAAGTTTTGTGCAACCTATGGCTCTTAGTTTTTATTACCAATACAAAAAGTACAGAAAAATATCAATTATTACTCATTAACTTCTTCTTCTTTTAGATGCTTTAAATAGGAAAGAAAAGGCAAAGTAACAAAATAAATTCTATCTACTACACTGAAGGCTGACACTTCAATGTCTTGTCTGCAAAAAGTCAATAGTAAAAGACATAACTATCACAAGGAAGAAAGTGATCACTCAAGTACCTCCTTAGTTCTTGAATTTTTTCCCACAAAAAGTAAATGTGAGCCATATATTATTGCAGAAAGTAGTTACTTTTTTCTGTTTATAAACTTTTTTGCTTCTTTCAAAAGCTCTTCTACATCTTCCTTCTCTTCGTCTTCCTTTCCTGGCTCCCAGTCAGAATCTTCATCTGTTGGCTCATATTCTTCTTCCTCATCATCTAGGAAGCTGTCATCCAGGTCATACTCCTTGGGTTGCCCAACATTATCATTATCTTCATCTAAAACACTTCTCACTGAAAAACAGAAGATTGGTACACAGCACATCAATCCCCACTCAACCTGGGATTAGAGACATCAAACTATAGAATGTTGTTATGCATCAAGAGGAATTATTTTATTAATGCACAGCTTACCACTACAAATTTCGGACAGGACACTAAAATTACCATTTGTTATTTTTTCTTTTAACTTTTCCTACGGGGTGGCTCCTGAAACTCAAATGACCCACGAGATTCATAATAATGGTTTCTTGAGAATATCATAATCATATTCATGATGCCCTACCTCCCCATGTAATAGAATATATTTCTGTCCCAGTTATTCACTGCCCTGCCCTGTGATGTGATTATACTTCCCTGATTCCCACTGCTTTGGCCCCCCCAAAATGTGAGTGGAAATAGTGTGTGCCTCTTCCAGAAAGAAGCTTTAAGAGTCTTTCTGTGTTTCAAGCTACTGCCATTTCCCCTCTGCCACAAGAACAACATGTCCCAGATAGAGGCTGATCCTTCAATCTGAATTCTAGGATGAGAACACACGTGGGGCAGAGCCACAGGTAATACACAGCTGCAACAGGAAGGAAAAGTACACTTATTTACTATTGCAAGGCACTGAAATTTAGGATAGTTTGTTATCATAATAAACCTAGTAAAAGCTGACTGACACTCATACCAGGAGTGTGATCAAATGAGAAGACACAAGTTTAGATATTTTGGAAAGTTAAGTTTTACAGGTCTAAGATATTCTTACTACTCATGTTTCAGTAAGACTAGGTCTGTCATGGAAACAGCCATTAGGATTTACAGGTTTCTAAATAATGTAATACTAAAATTTTTCTGTCTAAATTCACTTATGCCCTCATTCCGTTCTTTCCACAGTGAGCAACAGAATTGACTTAAAATAAGGCAATGAGAGACTCTAGGACAATATGGAACATTTTTTTTTTTTTTGAGTTGGAGTCTCACTCTGTTGCCCAGACTGGAGTGCAGTGGCCGCTCCCCGCCACCGCAGCCTCGACCTGCTGGGCTCCGGCGATCCTTCCGCCTCAGCCTTCCGAGTAGCCGGAATTACAGGCATGCACTACCACGCCCAGCTGATTTTTTGATTTATTGTAGAGATGAGGTCTTACCGCCCAGGCGGGTCTCAAACCCGCGGGCTCAGGCAATCCACTCACCTCAGCCTCCCAAAGGCGCGGGATTACAGGCTGAGCCACCGAGCCCGGCTAATATGGAACATTTAAGAAACAACTAGAAAAAATGTATCTGGAAATCGTCTGAATGGCAGTGGACAATCCAGGTCAAAAGTATTAATGCTATACTTTTGTATATGCTTTGGTTAACATCTTCCTAAAATGTCCACATGTAATATATAGCTATAACTAAAATGAATGTCAAGGAATTCGATGGGGAAATAAATGAAAAAAAATGACAGAGGAAGTAATATATTTTTTAACTCTGATAGCCCAATACATTTACATTTTTCTTAATATCACTACTCATTTCAGAGAGGATTCAAGATAGCTTAAGATAATAATAATACAATTCTAATAAAGGTAGAAACTAAGAACATAAAAAATAGAATATACATATTTCAACCTCATTTTTAACATAATTATTATAGATTGAGCATCAAATCTATCCCCAAGTTTCTTGGTAGCCAAGGCTAAAAAGGCTACACAATAACTTGCACAATTCTTATTAGCATAGAGTAGGAAGAATACTGGTTTTTAAAGCATATCTTGCATTACATTTTTCTTTATATGTACCTCCTGTAAACGTCTTGAAGGCATGTTTTATGTATAGCTAATCTCAATTCCTCAAATTTTTAAATGATAAAATGCATTTAAGGAAATTTTGGAGTGCAGATTGCAATTTGGATAAGGGAGTGAGAAGGAAAGAACATCGATATCTCTATTTGTCTATTTTCCTCTTCGAAGTACCTCATATACATAACCTCTTCTTATAAGACGTGGATGAGCGTACATTATCACATAGCCTATGCTAATATCTCAATAATCAGTTTCTTATCATATACAGAAATCTTCTTAGTAGATTTATAAGAAAAATAGATATAAAGCTGAAACCACTTCACTTTCTCCTCTCATTCCATTGGCTGCTCCTTCTCCATCTTCTTTGTTGGATCTTCCTAGTTTCTAAATTTTGGAGTGCCCTATGTTTTAGGCTGGGACCTTTTCTCTCACTCCTTAGATGAGTCCATCCAGTCTTACATCCTAAGATTCCAAATTTACATCTTAAGCCCTGACCCATTGTCCTAAATTACAGACTTATTTATCTGACTGCTTAGGTATTATCTCTACTTGGATGATTTACAGGTATCTGGAAGAATCATTTCCAGAATACAACTCTTGAGTTACTTCACCCAAATCTGGTCATTTTCTTTATCAATCTTGTCAAATATGTGACTTCTCCAATCATCCAACATAGTTGTTTTAGCAAGAAACCTCGGAGTCATCCTTAAATACACCTCCTTGAAAATCCAACATGCCATACATCAAGAGATCCTACTGGCTCTACTTGCAAAGTATATCCACCACTTCTCACCACATCCACTCTAACACCCTGATCCAAATACTCTCCTCTTCTTGGATACAATATTCTCCTAATTGGTTTCCTTGCTTCTTTCTACTCTAGTCTATTCTTCACAAAGAAGCCAGAAAACCTCCCAATAGCTTTCTATTTCACTCTGACTATCTGGCCCACTGCAGTCTGGTCCGTTCTGGCCCAGTCCAGTCTAGTCTTTTCCTTTTTTGAGCCAGAGTGTTGACCAGGCTGGAGTGCATGGCATGAGCAAGGCTCACCGCAGCCTTGACTTTCTGGGCTTAATAGATCCTTTTACTTCAGCCTTCTGAGTAGCTAGGACTAAAAGCATGCACCTTCATGCCCAGGTAATTTTTTAATTTTTTGTAGAGACAAGGTCTCACTATGCTGCTCAGGCTGGTCTTGAACTTCTGGGCTCAAGCAATCCTCCTACCTTGGCCTCTCAAAGTGCTGGGATTACAGGCATGAGCCACCGTACCCAACCAACTGCTACTTTTTAAAATTTCATTTCATGCTATTCTCTGCTTATTCTCTTTGTTCCAATTCCATCTGCTCTTTGCTGCTCCCAGAAAAGTCCAAACTGGATCATTGCCAAGGATTTTGAACTTACTATCCCCATTGCCTGGCACACTCCTCCTCAGATAATCACCTGGTATGGTCCCTCCTTCAGGCCTCGGCTCTAATGCCAAATTAACAGAGTGCTTCTTTTATCACCCTATCTGAAATGGTACTCCTAAGCTCATATATACCCTTACTATTCTGTCAGCTTACACAGTTTTATTTTTCTTACCAGTGTTACCACTACGTGACGTCATATAATTGTTTATATGTGTACTGTATACCTCTATAAAATTCTACAAGAGCAGGGCTTTGTTTCCACTGTATCCTCAGCTCCTTCAACAGAGCTTAACATGTAGAAGGCACTTAATAGATATATTTGCCAAAGGTATCAATAAACAAATAAATGAACCATTTGCAAATCAACTATCGAACATCTTTAGTTTTACAGAAACTCTTCTTATGTTAGCCTACACATCTATCACTAGCCTGTCTGCAAATATAATGAATTACATAAAACTTTTATTTAATTCTGCTAAATGAAGATAGTTTAAACCTCAATGAACTCTGGATGTCTGTAGCAATCTATCTAGATGGCTCATTTGTTGAGGCAGTAAGGCCATATTAATCAGAAGAAGCTCATTTGTTTCCTCAAAAAATGGTTTACATATGTCATCACTTACATTTGATGATTACCTTTACAAAATCATGTTCTTTTAAAAGAAAGTTCAGAACTTAACAAAGTCTTCAGTAACAGAACTCGAAGTAGCTGGTAGTCAAATTTCATCCACTTTGTTTCACATGAACAGTGAAAGCCCTGAGAAGCCAAAGTCATGACATGCGTACACAGTCAACTGCAAAATTCAGCTTTGTATGCTTTGTTAGTGGTGTCATATAGACCAGAGTTTTAAGTGCTGACATGTGATTGTGTTTGTGGAACCAATTAATTAGTAGATTCTCTTGTAGCAATTCAGTTAATGACTTTAAATATTATACAACACAAATACTACCTAGATTAAAGTTTTCTTTTTTAAAAAATTAGTTACTAGACTCTCAAGGAGTTTTTACAGAAATGTCAGTTTCTGCTTTTCAGTGTAATGGGGGCAAAGTAATGAAACTTTATTTATGAGGAAAATGCTCTGAATCAGTGAACTTATTGATTAAATCATTATATGATTTCCTGAATCATGGGAACAATCTCAGGAAGCGGGGTTCTAAAATAAATATGACTAACACCTAACCTAGAAATGTCTGTCTTTAGCATAAAAAGTCATGTGTCTTATGCAAAAAAGACATGGAGAATACTAAAAGCAAGAGGGGAAAAAAACCTATGCATGTATTTTCTGACTAGGCAAGCGAAAGTAATTTAAAGTAATGAAACTACTAAAGCTCCCATAAAATTTCAAAGATAGGATTTTCAGTTTAATAATGTTGTAAATTACAACACCTCTATGATTACCAACAACCCAGACACTTTTAAAAATATAAATGTAGGTTTGCCTGACTCACAATTGTATACAATAATAAAACACTTGATTAAAAAATTAATAATCTCATGCTGTGCTTTTTTCAACTGCAGACATGTCTGGTCATGGCAAAGGAGGTAAGGGTCTTGGCAAAGGCAGCACCAAGCACCACCCCAAGGTCCAATGGGACAACATCCGGGCATCACCAAGCCTGCCATTCAGCACCTGGCCCACTGGCAGAGTCAAGCGTATCTCTGGCCTCATCTATGAGGAAACCCATGGGGTGCTCAAAGTGTTCCTGGAGAATGTGATCCAGGATGCCATCACTTATATGGAGCACGCCAAGCACAAGACTGTCACAGCCATGGACATAGTCTACACGCCCAAGCACCGGAGACACACTCTTTATGGCTTTGGAGGCTAAACCTCGACTTAGTCATCCCATTCCTCAAAGGTCCTTCTAAGGGCCATTGCAGGGTACTTAAATACCCCATTAACAGCCCTAGATAGATCACTGAGGTCAAAAATCAACAAAGAGATCCAGAACCTAAACTTGACACTCAATCAAATGGATGTAATATACACCTACAGAATATTCCATCCAACAACCATAGAATATACGTTCTACTCATAACCACATGGAACACACTCCAAGATTGATCATATCCTTGGCCATAAATCAAGCATAAACAAATTCTGTAAGGTTGAAATATTGCCATGCACCTTCTCAGACCACAGTGGAATAAAAATAAATATCAACATAACAAAATTTCCCCAAAGTCCACAAAGACATGGACACTAAACAGCGTGATGCTGAACAACTAATGGGCCAACACTGAAATCAAAACAGAAATTAAAAGATTCCTGGAAACAAATGAAAATGATGAAAATCTTACCAAACCTCTGGGATACCATGAAAACAGTTCTAAGAGGGGAATTTATATGTCTACCAGCACAAATCAAGAAAATGGAAAGATCACAAGATGTCAGCCTAACAAATCACCTAAGGGAGCTGGAAAGAGAAGACCACAAAAAACCTAACTTTAGCAGAAGAATCCAGATCACAAAAATAAGAGCCCAAATATGGGACACAGAAGACAAAAACATCATAGAAAACATCAACAAAACAAAAAGCTGGTTCTTTGAAAGAATTAACAAGATTGATGGACACCTAGCCAGTTTGAATAAGAAAAAGAGAGAAAAAGCCCAAATAAACACAATCAGAAATACAGAAGGTCAAATCCACAACTGCCTGAGAGAATTACAAAATAAGCAAACGATGAACTGTATAACACGGAAGGGTCCCGATCCACGTATGGCAACACACTGTAATGGAACAAACACAATTGATTAACCTAAATGAAATGGAGGACATTCTGACATGACACAACCTCCCCAGGTTGAAACAAGAAGACATTGAGACACTAAACAGACCAATAACAATCCAGGAAATTGACTCTGTCATAAGAAAACTACCTTTAAAAAAAAGTTCTGGACCGGATGGTTTTCCAACAGAATTCTACAAAACATACAAGGAAGAGCTGATACCAATCCTACTGAAAGTATTCCAGGCAATTGAGAAAGATGGAATTCTCCCCAAATAATTTTACAAAACGAACATCACACTGATACCCAAACCAGCTATAGATCCAACAAAAAAAGAGAACTACAGGTCAATATCCCTTATGAACATAGATGCAAAAATCCTCAACAAGATTCTAGCAAATCAGATCTAAACACATCTCAAAAATCATCCACTATGACCGAAGTAGGCTTCATCCTCAGGATGCAGGGCTGGTTCAAAATCCGCAAGTCCATAAATGTAATTAAATACATCAATAGATGTAAAAACAAGAACCACATGATTATATTATTAGATGCAGAAAAAGCTTTTGATAAAATCTAGCATCCCTTCTTGATAAAAACCCTCAAACACCTAGGTATAGAAGGAACATACCTCAAAATAGTAAGCACCATCTACGATAAACCCACAGCTAGCATATTGCTAAATGGACAGAAACTGGAAACATTTCCCCTGAAAACTGGAACAAGACAAGGCTGCCCACTCTCACCCCTCTTGTTCAACACTGTGTTGGAAGTCCTAGCTAAAGCAATTAGACAAGAGAAGGAAATAAGGGGTATCCAAATAGGAAAAGAAGAAGTTAAGTTATCCCTCTTTGTTGACGATATGATTTTATATCTTGAAAATCCAAAAGAATCTGTCAAAAACCTACTTGCACTGATAAAGGATTTTGGCACAGTCTCAGGGTACAAAATAAATGTGGAAAAGACAGTTGCATTCTTATACACCAACAACAAGTAGGCAGAGAACCAAATAAAAAGCATAATCCCATTCACAATAGCCACACGAAGAAATGAAATACCTCAGCATCTTCCTAACCAGAGAAGTAAAAGACCTCTACAATGAGAACTACAAAACACTGCTCAAAGAAATCCAAGAAGCCATAAACAAATGGAAAAATATTCCATGCTCATGGATAGGAAGAATCAACATTGTTAAGATGTCTATCCTACCAAAGACAATCTACAGATTCAACGCAATACCCATCAAATTACCAACATCATTCTTCTCAGACCTGGAAATGACAATACAGAAACTCATATGGAAACATAAACGACCACCAATAGCCAAAACAATCCTTAGCAAAAGAAACAAAGCAGGAAGTATCACACTTCTAGACTTCAAAGTTTACTATAAGGCTACAATAATCAAAGCAGCCTGGTTTTGGCACAAGAACAGGCATACAGACAAATGGAACAGGTTAGAGATTCCAAAATAAAGTCTCAATTTCTCAACCAATTCATCTTTGACAAAGCCTCCAACAATGTCCACTGGGGAGAGGAAAACCTATTCAGTAAATGGTGCTGGGAAAACTGGTTGATCACATGCAGAAGATTGAAACCCCTACCTATCACCATACACAAAGATTAACTCTAAATGGATCAAAGAACTAAAAGTAAAACCTCAAACTATAAAAATCTTATGGAAATTGGAACTGGCAACCAATTCCTGATCAAAACCCCAAGTGCCCATACCATAAGAGACAAGATAGACAAGTGGGACCTCATTAAACTGACAAGCTTCTTCAAAGCAAAAGATCTAGGATCTACAACAAACTCAAATGCGCTGAAAGGAAAAAAACAAACAGTCCCATTAAAAAAGTGAGCAAAAGACATGAATAGGCACTTCTCAAAAGAAAATATATGGGCAGCCAACAGACACATGAAAAAGTGCTCAACCTCACGAATCATCAGAGAAACGCAAATCAAAACCACATTGAGATACCACCTAACACCAGTAAGAATGGTCATTATTAATAAAACAAACAACAAGAGATGCTGGCAAGGATGTGGAGAAAAAGAAATGCGTCTACACTTCTGGTGGGAATGCAAACTAGTGCAACCTCTTTGGAAGACAGTGTGACCATTTCTCAAAGAACTAGAAATTGACCTGTATGATCAGCAATTCCCTTATTGGGAATATACCTGGAGGAACTCAAGTCATTCTACCATAAAGATACCTGCACACGCATGTTTATTATAGCTCTACTCACAATAACAAAAACATGGAACCAACCATGCTGCCCATCAAAACTGGACTGGATTTAAAAAATGTGGTATATATATACACAATGGAATATTATGCAGTCATAAAGAAGGACAACCATGAACTTTGCAGCAATTTGGATGGCTTTAGTCTATCATACTTAGTGATCTATCGCAGAAACAAAGAAAAGAGTACTATATGTTCACGCTCATAAGTGGATCTTGATCAATTATCATAGTACTGTAAGAAAGGGATTGACTGTAGCGGCAAGTTGCTGGAGGGGGCGTGGGGGTGGAATTGGCAGTTGAGGGAAACTGCCAGGGGAGAGAGGGGCATACATCATCAACAAGGACAAGGGTACCTGCATAATGAACATTTGTACACCTAACCTGAATTGTATCCCACAACTTTAAAACAAAACAATAATAATAATAAACTATAAATAAATAAATATTTACAGAAAAAATTTAATAATCTAAAAAAACTAAATAAAGGTTTATGTAACTTAGGCTCTCAGATAAAAACAGGTCAAACTTTGAGTTCAGAGCAATAATATAAGGTATCTCTGTCCAACATAAAAATTTTGCTTTTTCTGCCATACAGAAAACAATTTAAAAAAGAGTCAAAAAAGATAACCCTGCTAAAATTCTTCCCCACCCATATTTGCTAGTCAAAGAAACCAGAATGAAAAACAAAAGATAAATTTGTTACTAAAAAAGGTTACTTAAAGATTTGTTTTTCTTATACAATTCAGCCACTCATGGCTGAAATGCAAATATTAAAAATTTAACCCTAAAGTCGTTTAAAACAAAGGATTATTAAAAGTTATACTGCCATGAAAATTACTTTTAAGCAGACCTTGAACAATTATCGCAATACTATAAGAGAATGATTGGCAGTAGTGGGAAACTGCTGGGAAGGGGATGGGGAAGCAGGATTGGCAGTAGTGGAGCCTGGAGAAGGGGGCACACACCTCATCAACAAGGGAACCTGCATAATGAACATTTTTTTTTTTTTTTTTGAGTTGGAGTCTCACTCTGTCACCCAGACTGGAGTGCAGTGGCCGCTCCCGGCCACCACAGCCTCAACCTGCTGGGCTCCGGCGATCCTTCTACCTCAGCCTTCCAAGTACCTGGAACTACAGGCACACACTACCATACCTGGTAAATTTTTTTTGATTTATTGTAGAGATGAGGTCTCGCCAAGTTGCCCAGGCAGGTCTCGAACCCGCGGACTCAGGCAATCCACTCACCTCGGCCTCCCAAAGCGCGGGATTACAGGCTGAGCCACCGAGCCTGGCTGTAATGAACATTTGTATACCTAACCTTGAATTGTACCTCACATCTTTAAAATAAGAAAATTAAAAGAGAAAAAAAAATTACTGTACCCAAAATTTTGAACCACAGATGCTATTTAATTACCTTTCAGGGCAAATAGATTAGTCATGTAAACAGGTCCTAATTTTGCAAAAAATATAATTTAGAGTCAACTGTCTTTTATAAATTGATAAGTTTATATTACTATCTCATGACCAAAATTCTAAAATAAAAGCTGTAAGATCTTTATATATATGTGTATATGTTGAAATGTTTATACATATGTACATATATTATGTGATATATTGTGTTTACGAGATAAAATCTTACAAGATAAAACTGTACATTTAAAAATCTCTGTAAAATTTCATTTAGTAAATGAGTGCTCATAACAAATATCAAATACATAATTTGTTCACATTACTTAAATAAATCTTCAATAAATAAACTAATTGTAAAATTACCGATAAAACAAAAATATCTTCAAAATCATCACCATATTATTTTGCTTGGGTTTACCAAACAGTTTTTTATATGTCTCTGCTATATATTTTAAAGTATCAGTATTTAACACAAAGATTATAAAACTTTAAACTCAGCCTAAAGCAAAACAGTCTGTGTAATTTTTAAATAAATAAGACTAATGTGGTATTATTGGTTTAATAAAAACAACTATATCTTCTGAGTTATTGATAAAATACCCATACATTTAACTTTAAGGTTCTTAATTAGACACCTAATAATCATGAGCTATAAAAATGGTTAACAAAAACGTATCTTAAAATAATGACTAACTTTGTCTAAGACCTCAGTTTTCATAAATAATCTCGGTAACTATTAAGAAATAAATCAGGTAAATATAAATGAGATAAACACATAAATAAATGTGTCATATAATTTAAAATCTTAAAGTTATAATACGCTAAACTTAATAACAGAATCCAAATAAACTTAGCCTGAAAGGCAGTCCCTTCAAACCTCCCTTATTACACAAATGTGGCTGAAAGGATTTTAATACTGACTCCTAGTCACCAATCACCCCCCCTATCAACCTAAGACCACAAGATCAACAACTAGAACAGGCACATCCTGACACAAAGAGAGCTCATCTATAATACTTTCAAAAAAGATTTTGATCAAAAGGTAGATATCTAACAGTTGTCCAAAGCAAAATGAAGTCACTACTGTTGGGAAAAAAACACAAAATTCTGACAAATAGCACCAGGGAAGGCTATTAAGAAAGCGTTCTCACACTTCTGTGCCTAATAACAAAAAGACTGTACAAAAACCACAACCTTACATAAAAGTCATCACAACCTTACACAAAAAATACTCTACAAAGATATCTGCCCAACAACTGCCTGTCCAACCTCAAACTGGTGTCATCCTTGTTATTAATTTTTATAGCCAAGAATAATCATTTTAAAACAATAGCATAATCCTCCTCACTTTTTTCTTTAATAACCTTTGTTTTATTTTACCTCCTAAATACTCATATAGTTTACTATGACACACATATTCTCATGGCAATACTCTACTTCCAAATAAATTTCTTTTTGAAAGCCTCTCTCTGTTCTTTATTTGGGTTAACTCTTCTAAATCAAGAAAAGCTTTAATGAAATAAGTTTATTCTCTATTTTTACCTAGAATGCTTGTAGGTTTCTTGATAATGTTACTCCTGTTCTTATTTGGTTGTCCATCTTACTCCCTCAACAAAAGGAATCTTCAAAAAAAGCATGGCTTAAGATAAAGAGGGCTAGACTAGAAGGTAATAGTCCTACTATCGTGTCATAAATGAGTCCACAACAATAAACTAATCACTTAACCTAATGGAACTTATTTTTTAACTATGAATCACTTAACATAATGGAATTTTTTTAAAACTATGAATCAAATTATTAAATGATTTCAAAAATTCTTTCCAATTCCAAAATGCTAATTTTAAGGCCATAGCAGGAATCTTCATTTTCTCTACATATCAGTGAAGTAAAATAAAACGTGGACAGGGATTGACAGTTTGACTACCTGAAGGCAGTACTAGAGAAATAAGCTGCATTTATTTGTAAAAACTGATGGGTAACACTGAACTATCATTACGGTAGAAAAATAACCTTTAGAAAAAATAACAAACTCTTTAACATGTTAAAAACAACATGTTATTAACTATCTGGCCCTAATGTATGGGTAATTTCTGACTTTTCTACATATGCAGAGAAATTTAAAATATGAGTATGGCAATTCTAATTTTTTAATCTAATATTTCATTTGTAATTTAAAATTTCACTATCAATTGTTTTCCTAACAACTAAGTCTGTAAGGTACTAAAGAGTATACTGTGTCAGATGCATGCTAGAAAAAATGCTGATTTTCCAGGAAGAAAAGATCTTTTCAAATTACTGCTTTTCCCCAATAGCTTTCTAGTATTAGATATAAGGTGACAGATGCTTCATAGCAAATTAACAGTGTAATGCTGATAATTATTCAGGTTTTATTTTCCTTTCTTTTCCAGTAAATTTTAGGACTAATTAAGATGTTGATTTTCATTAGGTGATGAAATGGCCTAATATCCTTAAAGATAAAAATCTGCTGCATCTATAAGAACAAATACTTTTAATAATGTTTCATTTTACTACTAAAGAATACTTTTTTTAAATGCACCAATCAACTAGTGATTATTCATATTTTAGCTTGGGAAAGCAGTTTGTATACTTCTGACCTACTTTACTATATATGAAGTCAATCTCTTTTAAAAAAAAAACATTGTGCCAAGCTTTCTCATATGCCATTTCTCTCAGCTTTCTCCATACTAAATATCGGGCTATAGAATCTCATTTAAGTTTCACTAACCCTCCTTAATAACTTCCTTCTAAATCTTTTGGTTTCATATTTGAAAAAAAGTATATACAAGCACATGTGTGTATACAGTTATAGAAACAGAAAAATATTAAAGCTAGCAGTTGAGTATTTAAAATTTTTAGCCATGAGTGGTGCCAATCATATAATAGAGGTCCGAAAGAATAACTCCAATAATCAGATAATAAAACACTGATGACAATTTTTTCAAATGCTGTCAACAGGTAAGGTAGACAAGAAAGTCAAAAAAAAATTTTTCTGAGCCAGGCTCGGTGGCTCAGCCTGTAATCCCGCGCCTTTGGGAGGCTGAGGTGAGTGGAATGCCTGAGCCTGCGGGTTCGAGACCCGCCTGGGCAGTGAGACCTCATCTCTACAATAAATCAAAAAATCAGCCAGGCATGGTAGCGCGTGCCTGTAATTCCAGCTACTTGGAAGGCTGAGGCGGAAGGATGGTCGGAGCCCAGCAGGTAGAGGCTGCGGTGGCCGGGAGCGGCCACTGCACTCCAGTCTGGGCGACAGAGTGAGACTCCAACTCAAAAAAAATTTTTTCTGGCACTGGCTACTTTTGCATTCAATATCTGGTTATAAGCTGAAAAGGTGTGGAAAGTTAAATGAAATTTTAAACCAATTAGATATACAAGAAGTTTAAGTCAAACCTATAAAAAACAGAATGTACTATATAAATGGTTACATGACAGAGGAACTGTATAGATGGAAGTGTTTAGGGGTGTTAAAAATCAGAAATCAAATGGTATTAGAGTTTAATGTAGTTATTTTAATGTTGGTACTATCTTAATAATTTTGCTGTCTCATTATGTAGTTATGATACCCTGATCTCAAATTCAACCTGTTTAAATTAAAGCAAAACCAAAAGCTCATTCTCCTACTCTCTATTATGTGTAAATGCCATCTCCAGTCTTCTCATAATTTATACTACAATCCTGAACCATGCCTATCTCCTTTACCTCATCCCAGCCCCCTTACCATAGCCAATCAGTTGGTAAATCCTCTGGATTCTTCCTTCAAAATATCTCTTGTATCCAATCGTAACATTTCATTTTCATGATGGCTGCCCTAGGTCTAGTCCTTTATTCAACTACCTAACTAATCTCCAGAAAGCTTCCCCACTCTAGTTAGACTGTTCATCATCACCACTTGTTTTCAGTAAAATACTGGCTCGCCATGATTTGCCAAAGTACATACATTTTGGTCTGGCCTTTGAGAGCTTCCATGGTCTGGCCTCAATACATTCTTTTAGTATCATCCACAATAACTCTAGATTTTCCATATCAGTTAAACTGATCCACTTGCTAACACCAACCACAACATTCTTTCCTTGATGTCCTTTCTTGATTTATTATTCACTTTACCCTGGATGTCCTACATCTACCCATTCATCACAAAGCTAAGAGACAAACAAGGGTGACTGAAATCTTACCACCTTTAAGACTAGTTCTTAACATTCCCATATCAAGTCTACTGTTCTCCTTTCCTTTCCTCTGAGATTTTAGGGCATCTCACTACACACAGGAGAGCCAGAGATGCTTCCCATAACCATGGTCATGAGCTGGTTCTTTCTCTCTATAGCTTTGCTCACATGGAACACATTCAATAAATGAATAAATGGATATGTGAGTAAATGAATCAATATATAAATGAGATTGAGATTTGGGGCAATGTAAATTTTAAGGATTCAGAATATGAGAATAACAAGTGTGTTCGAATTTTGTGCTTAGATATCTCTAAATTAGGAAATATAATGATACCTCAACATTTAATATTTGAAATACTCCAGATACTCAATTTACAGCTTTTATTGGGGGAAGAGATGTTACGACTATATTGCTAGGTAGTAGCTTTTGAAAGGACATTAAAAATAGGCTGAGCTTACACCCTTAAACTTATTGCTTTAAAAATATCTATGCTTTTATTAAAAATATCTTTCAAGTAAGTAAATTTGCCTTCAAAACAACATATTAATATCTCAATAATAATTTCAAAAAACTTGTCAAAGAAAATTCAGATATGTTAAACTATGCTATATGATGCATATTAATAGTTTTTAGGTAAATAGTTTCTATTTTTGTAAAGTACACAAATGTGTCAAATACCTATTCATATGACAATATATACTGTCATATGCATCGGAAAAAAATAGTTTTAATCAAATATTATTACATTATTGCTAGAAAGATCATAAATGTTACATCATTTGATACAGACCTGTAAAGAAAGCATAACATGTAACATATAATCTCTATACTGTGTTAGCTCAGATAAATGGCATATTTTTATGTCTGGGATACTAAAGCACTAAAGTGTGTTTCAATAAAAAATATCAGATGGAGGTCAAACGCAGTGGCTCACGCCTGTAATCCCAACAATTTGGGAGGTGAAGTTAGAGGCTTGCTTGAGGCCAGGAGTTCAAAATCAGCCTGGGCAACATAGTAAGATCTCATTGACACAAAAAAATCAAAAAATTAGCCAGTCGTGTTGGTTACTGGCATGGGGGGTTGAGGAGGAAGGATTACCCAAGTCCAGGAGGTTGAGGCTGTGGCAAACTGTGATCATGCCACTACACTGCAGTCTGGGCAACAGAGTGAGTCCCTGACTCAAAAAAAAGATGAAAAGATTACATGAAATTATTTTCATCTTTAATTTTGAGTACAAGTCAGTTGTTTACACATATAAATGCAAGTGAGCACAGCCTTAATAGTATGTGCTTTATTTTCTCACTCTGTGGGCAGAAATATTGTATGCTGAAATGGCCTCTGTATTATCTAAGTTATATGAAAAAGTCAGATTTTATTAAAGAAGAAAAATGTTAGATTTTGGAAGTAGGGGAAATAGAAGGTAAAACAGATTGAGGTAAATAGCACTGATGGACGTTTGATGGTTGCTTCTCTGGTGTCTATCCCCCCTCTTTCTCCCTTCCACAAAGCTTTAGTTTCTTTTCTTTTTTTCTTTTAAAGATGTGACAGTTTTAGTTTCCATTGGTGATTGTTGTGGCTATGAAAAAGGTGACTATCCTGGTTTCAGGGCTGGTACAAACTAATCAGTGGTCATAGTCACATTCCTATCCTTGATAAGGTGTGATCTAACCCAGTAAAAAACCAAAAATTTTATGGCTTTTTTCCTAGGAAGTATATGAGTCAAAGTTGTTCATCTTTTCTTCTTCCTTTTCTTTGTTTCTCTCTCAATCTCTATCTCCATCTCTAGCTCTCCTTAGATGTAAACATGAGTGCTGAATCCTTATCCTCCCAGCTGAATAATGATGCATATAGTCCCTCGTTGGGAGAGGAGCCAGCCTTAGGATGATAATGACCCCTCTAAAAACAGAATGATGGAAGAAAACTGGGGACATTATTGACATGATCAATGACCCAATGCAATATATAGTGTCTAAATCCAGTCCAAGCTCTAAACTTTTTAGTTACAGAAGTAAATTATCATTTAGGCCAATTTGAGACTTTGTTTTCAGGTACTTGCAAACAAAAGAATTGTAACAGATATTAATACAAAGATGGACAAACAGACACACACAAAATGACTGGGGGAAACATTTGCTATATAACAAAGTTCACAGTTCTGGGTTTTTTAATCTAAGAAAAGTCATTAAAATCAGCATTTCAACAAATTCACAGAAGCAGAAATAAAAATAAATTTCGAATAATTGGAAGCTGGATCTAAGTTTAAGAGAATCATGTTAAAGGTTTATTTATTTTTTTAGTTTCCTGAAGTAAAATTACTTACCTAGATGTGCACTATGTTTATATTCTATCTTGTGCTGGGGATTCTTCCTGAAAAAGGAAAGGAAAGCAAAAATAAGATCTAGTCTTCCAATAATTAAAAATTGATAAGACTTTAAACTAAACTAGAATACCAACTAACCTATGAATAAAATTAGGGCCAAATAGGCTCGTTATGGAAAAGCATTTGTTTTTTATTTACTGAGGGCCTATTCCATGACAGGCATATTTCTAGACGCAAAGATCGCATGGTGAGCAAAACAAAGTTGTTACCTCAAGAACTCAATGCCCTAGAAAGAAAAAATATATCATATTTCAAGAATATATTATATTTCTAAAATGTCATATGTCACATACAAAGTATAATGTAAACAACTATAGAAAATATACGACACAAATATCAAATATGTGTATGTGTGTGTGTATAGTGTCCAAAAATACTTCTAGGGCTCTTCTTAAATTGAAAGAAAAAAGCATGTAAGTAATTCTTCTCCAAAGAGCACCAATCATTTGTTATAAAAATACAGGAAGGTCAATTTCACTAACAAATGTGTATAATACATTCTGAAGTCAAACAGAAACTACTGTTTGAAGTTCTATTTTTGATTATATGTACTTATGATCCCATCTATTATTTTATTCATTAAACAAATGTTTGGGTACCCTACACATACAAGACATTCTCTAGATAATGCAAAACTGTCCCAATAGCAAAAATCCAAAGCAATAGGTTCATCCTGATCTAATTGATTGGCTCACCTCTTAGGGAACTGACACAGCAGGGCTGGGCTACACTGACGATAGATATGTGCTGAGATGTACAACTTTCCAATATGCCTGTATCAGAAGTAATTATTTGTATATGACAAAGGTTCAGTTGTTTATTCATTCAGAATATGTTTCACTATATTCTGAGTCTCAGCAGGCACTGAAGATAAAATATTTAACAAGACATGCATTCTTGCCCTTAAGAAGACAGACTCTGGAGGCAGGGGCAAGACAGACATTAGATGAGCATTTTCTTCATTGAAAAATAAGACCATCTTCCGTGAGGATAAGAAATACTCCTTATAATATCTTTTAGACATAGGAACTAAGTCAAGCTTTAAACCTTCTCTTTCTCAGGAAAAAAAAAAAACCTTATTCTTATTTTTTCTTTTCAACTGAGCAAATAAGAAATTTTTTTAAAGAATCATATAACCTAGGTTTTATATTATTTAAATTTTTATGTATGTCCTCCCATTCAACTTCTTATTTCTAGATCTATTCCATTGGAGAACAATGGCCAAGTTTTCAGGAAGTGGATCTCCAGTGCCAAATCTCGTCTATGAGTACAGAACATAAATACATACTAGAGATGACCTGAGTCTCTTCCACCTACTCTGGGTGACAGATGAGCAATGTGAGCCCAACAAGGTGAGTTCTGGCCCAGCGTCTGTGCCTTTCAACTTGGATAATGACCTCATTAAGGCAGAGGTACAAGCAAAATTATGGACTGAATTTTCTAAATATTTCTGTAATAATCAGGTGATTAAATGTTTCATTTATAAATTTCTTTGTGGGACTACTGTATTATAAAAAATGTACCTGAGTGCTCTTTTTATTATTTAAAAAAGTATATGCTTTGCATTTAAAGTATGTCATAATAAAATTATACTTAAAAAAATACTGTATTTTTCTCCTCTGTGCCTTTGACACTATTGTGATACTGGTGAACAAAGCAAATAATTTCTAATCACATAGATCCATCTGCTCTATAAATATTTATGTTTTACTTCCCACGTTGCCAAATTTGTTGCATTTTTCTAGAAATGTAAATTTTTTATCTTCATCATAATTTATTGTGCAATAGGAAGAAGAGAACACACACATATAAATTAGTGAATGAAACCAAGAAAATAGAATATTGTTGCTTAGAACCGTGGTAATCACGAAATCTATTGTCTAAGATAGGTTTTAACTAGTGTTACTTTCAAGAGTTTCAGCTGAAAACCCTGAAATGTTTATAATGCTAACCAACAGAACTCTGCAATGAGGGCAATTTTCTCTATCTGAGTTGTTTGATACAGTAGCCACTAACTGTATGTGGCTGTAGAGCACCTGAAATGTGGGTAACAAAGCTGAGAAACTAAATGTTAAATTTTATTTAGTTGTAGTATTTTACATTTAAATGTAAATGCCACATGTTGGCAGGGGCTGTCATACTGAACAATACAATTTTAATTCAAACACCAAGGAAAGAGAGATCCTCTTTTCCCAGCCAAAATAAATTTAAAGTTAAATTCCCCCAAAGAAAAAAAATAAATACTCTCTTTCTATGGAACTGACCCTCAAAAAAAGTAAAAATGCCAAAAGTAGAAATACTATTATTGAAAGTATAAAGGTAGAGACTAAAATCAGAAAGACCCAGTTCAAATCCTGACTCAGCCACCTTTTTGCATGCTGCTGAAGCCTCAGTTTCCCCATTTGTAAAAGAGAGTAATGACAGAACTTACACCCCTATAAATCTGTTGAGAGGATTCATGAGATAACACAAAATAAGTTTTTAGTTCAAGTGCTTGGTAAATGGTAAGTAAATAAGTAAGCCATTGACTCATTCATTATTAGTTCAAGAAATAGTACTTATTATATGCCAGGCCTGGTGTCAGTGACACTCATTATTGCTAATCTCTCTTCTTTTTTTGTAACTTTTCCTACAATCTGAGCATTAAACAGTGCAAGAGTACAAGTGCACAGTTAATTAGGGTCATAACTCAACAGTTTTGCAAAGTGGAAAAAAGATTCTGTACAACATTGTGCCTTTATGGTTATTAACCTAAATTTGACCTTTTGGTGAAAAATAAATTAAAACTGGAAAGAAATAAACAGAACAACGTAGATGTGATGAAGAGATCTGCAAATGAACACAGCACACTGATGATTTGTGGGAAGATCATTCTACTGAACAAGCTGACAGGGGTCATTTGTTACATTCAGTCTTTATTAAACTACAATTAAAGCTGGGCATCAGAGAAGGGGGAACAGAAAAATGGGGGGGGCATGAATACCAAAGATATTCTTCATCTGTAAGCTGGAAAAAGATTACTAGTCATGTGAGTTGTTTTTAGTAACTTTTTATTTTTAAAAAATTTCACACCTATTTTTAAAAGCAGACAAGAATAGTACACTGAAATTCCATACACCCTCAACAAGATTCTTCAAGTGTTAACATTCTACCTGGTTGTCTTATTGTCATTATCTGTCTATCCATAGTCGTTCAAGATTTAAAGGCTTTTTCTCCTTCCTTAGAATATATTTGCTGCAGATACTAAACAATCCTATCTTTTCACACTTTGCTCTTGACAGCTAATTAAGCAGGATTATTGAAAAGTTAAATTTGGTCTTAATTGTTTGCTACTGGAGCCTTTTTCAAAGCTACTTTAGAAACTCTCAAGTAATTAAATGTCAGGCTTTTTTTTTTTTTTGAGTTGGAGTCTCACTCTGTCGCCCAGACTGGAGTGCAGTTGCAGCTCCCGGCCACCGCAGCCTCGACCTGCTGGGCTCCGGCGACCCTTCCGCCTCAGCCTTCCGAGTAGCTGGAACTACAAGCGAGCGCTACCACGCCCAGCTAATCTTTTTATTTATGGTAGAGATGAGGTCTCGCCAAGTTGCCCAGGCGGGTCTCGAACCGGCGGGCTTAGGCAATCCACTCACCTCAGCCTCCCAAAGGCGCGGAATTACAGGCTGAACCACCGAGCCCGGCTAAATGCCAGGCTTTTAAAACAAGTACAGAAATGGAACCAAGGGGGTTAACAGAGACTCAAGAATAGTTTATGCACCACATACCAGTTAAAAGACTTCTGACATCAGCTGTGAGGCTAAAAAAGTTAAAAGGAAGACAAAGTTGCTAAAAGGGAAAGTGAAGACAGTGTCAGAAAGGAGTGGGGTACCGGTTTAACCTGAAAGTTTCAGAAGCTGGTTCCTCATTCTCTGTCATCTTGAAACCGATCCAAGTTACACTCACATGCATCATCTACATACTCTAACCTCACAAACTACCTAGGAAAAGACAAGCCCAGCCGGGTGGTGGCTCAAGTCTGTAATCCCAGCACTTTGAGAGGCCGAAGTGAGAGGATTGCCTGAGCCCAGGGGTTTGAGACCAGCCTGGGTAACTTGGTGAGACCTTATCTCTACAATAAATCAAGAAATTAGCCAGTGTGGTGGCGCATGCCTGTAATTCCAGCTTCTTGTAAAGTTGAGGCGGAAGGATGGCCTGCGCCCAGCAGGTCGAGGCTGCCATGGCTGTGTGCGCCACTTGCACGCCAGCCTGGGCAACAGAGTGAGACGCCAACTCAAAAAAAAAAAAGACAAGCTATTTCAGAATAAATAAATTAGTAAGAAAAATGTTTTGCATTTGATTATTCTAAAAAGAGAGGAAAATGTAATATACAATTTTATATTTTAAAATGGGGGAAATCTTCAGTTCCACATGCAAACTTTCATCCGCCTTAGAAGGAGAAACTTGTTTCTTTGAGGCTCTTCCAATCTTTCCTAGAACAGCTTGTTCTTCTCATAAAAAGATAGGTGTAAGACTGCAATGTAGACCAAAAGAAACTAGTTGAGTCAGTGTTCTTCCATATTTAATTTAGACATCAAATTTCCCATTTAAAGCAAAAGAACTAATATCAATAAAACTTTGCTAGCTGTTTTGAAAATGAAGGGGAAAATATTCTTCTATGACAGGTTCAAAAGTTTCCTGTTTTGGGTATTTTCAAATAGACTTTATTATTTTGATGATAAATACAACTCACAGAATATGTGAACTTTAACAAGAAAGTGAGCCCAAACAGAAAAGATATTTTATCATATGCAAAAGCACCCACTCAAAAACAAATCTTAGATACATTTGGTTTACATAACAACTTAAGTGCTAAATTACGTATTTTAAATGCTAAATTCTTAAATTTTTCTCTCCTTAAAAGAGCCTTCATTATCTCAGCCCCAACCTTTGTTTGCAGCCATCTTTCATTTCTACTCTAGGGGAGTAGTTTTTGGCTCGTTCCTATTGTTAGGTACTTGTTCATCGCCTTTTGCCAAGCATATTCCTCTAACTCTACACCGGTAAGTTCAAATCATACCTCCTTCATAAAAGCAACTTTGATAATCACTGGGAAATAGCTCCATAATGTACTGCCACTTAGTTTTTACCACATAATTTCATGTAAGTCAGTTAAATTCTCAACACACAGACACATACACTTGCACACATGTATGCTTTATCTCCATCATCTGTCAAATGAGCTGCTGGAGGGCATGAGATTTTTCATACACTTTTTAATATTTTTCATAGCACCTACAAGACTGCCTTTCACAAGGAGGTATTTAATTGTATTTTTCATAGCTCTATCTACAAGAATATAATCAACCATTTTTTCTTCAACAATTTTTAAATTAAGCTTTCACATAAGTTTTCAAAATGATGTAATATTTTATATTTTTCTATTTTTAAAATTAATTAACCTTTCAACTGAAAAATAAAAACTGTATATATTTATGGCATACAACATAAATGTTTTGAAATTTATATACATCTTAAAACGGCTAAATCAAATTAACAAGTGCATTACCTCACATACATTTTTGTGGTGAGAACACTTAAGATCTACTCTCTTAGCAATTTTCAAGCATAAAGTATATTGTTGTTAACATAGTCACCATTTGTACAAAAGATCTCGTCAACTTCCTTCCAAATGAAATGCTGTATTCGTTGACCAACATCTTTCCAACTCTCTTTTCTTTGCTCCAGCATCTGGTAACCGCCATTCTACTGTTTCTGAGTTAGACTTTTTTTAGGCTCCACACATAAGTGAGATTATGTGGTATCTGCCTCTCTGTGACTGGCATATTTCACTGAACATACTGTTCCATAGGTTTACCATCTTGCTATAGGTGACAGGATTTCCTTTTTTTTTTTTTTTTAAGGTATTAAAAAAAAAAAACAATCCATTGTGTATATACATCACATTTTCTTTACCTTCTCATCCACTGATGGACACTAAAGTCAATTCCATGTTTTGGCTATTGTAAATAGTGCTTCAATAAACATGGAACCATGGATATCTCTTCAACATACTGATTTCATTTCCTTTCATCTATACCCAGTAGTGGCATTACTGATTCATATGGTAGATCTATTTTAAAATTTTGAGAAACCTCCATACTGTTTTCCATAATAGCTGTGCTAATTTACATTCCCATTAACAGTGCGTAAGGGATCCCTTTTCTTTGCTTTCTTGCCAATACTTATATTTTGTCTTTTTGATAATAGCCATTCTCATAGGTGTGAGATGGCATCTCATTGTGGTTTTAATTTGCATTTCCCGTGATTAGTGATGTTGAGCATTCTTTATATCTGTTTGCCATTTACATGTCTTCTTTTAAGAATGTCTATTTAGGTCTTTTGCCCATTTTGGTTATTTGTTTTCTTGCTATTGAGCTGTTTGAGTTCCTTATATCTTTTGGATATTAACTCCTTATTAGATGTATGGATTGAAAAAATATTTTCTCCCATTTCATAATTCATCTCTTTACTCTATTGATTGGTTCCTTTACTGTGCAGAAGCTTTTTAGCTTGATGTAATCCCATTTGCCTATTTTTGCTTTTGTTGCCTGTACTTTTGGGGTCATACCCCAAAAAATCATTGCTCAGAACAATGTCATAGAGCATTTCCCTTTTTACTTGTTATTTTAAGTTTATTTTATTAGAGATGTGGGTACAAGTAAGGATTAACTACTCAAATAAGCTGCATGTAGGTGAAGTTTGGGTCTCCAACTAGCCTTCACTTCCCCTGGTTTGGGACTAAGTACGCTTTGTGTTGTTACATGCCCCCAATTCCTCCCTCCCCTCGTAGTGCCCAGCAATCCCTCCTTTGTGCTATTGTGATTAATGTTCACATCCCACTATGAGTATTCATGCAGTATGCAGTTCTTTGTTTCTGTAATAGATCACTAAGTATGTTGGTCTCCAACTTCATCTAATTTGCTGCAAATTCCATGATTTTGTTCTTCTTTATGGCTGTATCATACTACATCATGTATATATACCACATTTTCTTTATACAATCCACTTTCAATGAGCAGTATGGTTGATCCCATGTTTTTTGCTATTGTGAATGTACAGCTATAAGTATGCACGTGCAGGCATCTTTTTGGTAGAACAATTTATGTTCTTGTAGGTATATTCCCAGGAGGGGGACTCCTGGATCATATAGTTTCAGATCTTACATTAAAGTCTTTAATCCATTTTGAGTTGATTTTTGTATATAGTGCAAAATAAGAGTTTAATTTCATTCTTCCACATACGGATATCCAGTTTTTCCAGCACCATTTACTGAAGAGACTGTCCCCTCTTCATTGCATATTATTGGCATCTTTGTAGAATATCAGTTGGCTATGAATGTATGAATTTACTTCTGGGCTCTCAATTCGATTCCATTGATCTGTGTGTCTGTTTTTATGCTGGTACCAGGCTGTTTTGATTACTATAGCTTTAGTAGTGTGATGTCTCCAGCTTTGTTCATTTTGCTAAAGATTGCTTTGACTATTTGGGGTCTTCTGTGGTTCCATATAAATTTTACGATTTTTTTTTCTATTACTATGAAAAATAACATTGAGATTTTGGTAGGAATTCCACTGAAGCAGTAGATCACTTTGGGTGGTATGGACATTTTAATATTATTAATTATTCTGGTCCATGAACACATTAAATCTTTCTATTTATTTGTGTCCTCTTCCATTTCTTTCATCAATGTTTTATAGTTTTCATGTACAGGTATTTTTACCTCCTTGGTTAAACTTATATGTATTTTATTTTTACAGCTATTATAAATGGAATTGTTTTCTTGATTTCCTTTTGGGATAGTTCACTGTATAGTTAATATATACAAATGCTTCTAACTTTTGTGTGTTGACTTTATATCCTGCAACTTTATTGAATTCATTCATTAGTTCTAACAGATTTTTGGTGGAGTCTTTAGGATGTTTTATATATAAGATCATGTCATCTGACATATTTTCAATTTAATAGGGGAAAAGGCACATGTTTTTGATATCTTTACTATTTCTTAAGACAATGATTATTGAAAAAAAAATTTGAATCATTTGCAACAAAAACCAGAAGTTTAAAATTTTCATTGATTACAGTACAAAAAAAGCTTCTTAGAATTTCTAGACTAAAAATGAACTTATTGAGTTAATGCATGTATTACTGAGTTAATGCACATCTATATGTAAACCCTAATTCATAGATCCTGAGGATTTTCAATCTACCCTTTGAAAGGCAGTTTTTCCGTTGGCTATAGTCCAGAAAATGCTATTCTCATTTATTTGAAAAGACTGTCAATGTGCTAAAATTGCTTTGCACTCACACCAATGAAGTTAATAATCCAAGTACTCATTGAATCTTTTTACATAGACCCAAGATTAGAATATATTAGAGTTTCCTGCCATTAACAATCCATTTCACTTCCTTAGGAAACGATGAAAAGCTAACACTCATATTAATCAGACTCTCTTGCAATCATGTTCCGGAAATACAGACTGCTCAGCATTGTAAGACACTTAGCTCTAGTTAATCAATCACTCAAGTCAACTAGGAACACCAAGTCCTTCACAAATGCTTAAGATATAGATTCTACTGTGTCTTGGATCTGTTCTCACTTGGCACTTTCAACTTTAGATCACTAGCATTATGTTGTAGAAAGGGCTCAGGTTTCAGATATTAGACTGAATGTGAATTCTAACTACAGTGTTTATTGGCTGTGTGACCTAGGGTGAGTCCATTGAACCAAGTCTCCTTCCTCATCTGAAAAACAAAGATAACACTACTTCACATAGGGCTGTTCCAAGTGTTAGATGAAATCGTATGTATAAAGATCTGTAAGCTATTAAGCATTTTATAGATATCAACAATTTTGATAGGCATAAAAGTCAATTTCACTTTAAGGTATATAACAATAGATAGAAGCTCTATGTGCCAGTAAAAGTAACTGTCAATTAGTGTCTGAATTTTCTTTCAACAATATATACAATTCTGGTTGAATATTTTCCCAGTCAAATTTATATAATATTTTCTAATATTTGACTATCCATATCCCATTTTTAAAAATCAGTTATTTCATGACAAGGCAAAATGTCCTTTTTATATAACCCTAGGTCAAGGATAAATGGCAACTCTGTACAGCTCTTTGGGGGCATGAACATTTGAAAAAAAACGTACAAGGGCAAAGCCAAATTCTACTCAGATCTTTTTCCTAACAATGAATGGCATTACTTAATCAGAGTTCATTCATAAAAGATTTATAATACATCAACCTTTTTCTCAGATGGCATTTTCTGTAACTGAGCTGGTCCCAAAAATCTTTTCTGCTTTTTTTTATGGTTGTTAATTATTAACAGTAATCTTTAGGTTCTAAACATAAAGTTATACACTCATAATCACATCAAGTTTTTGTAAGGTGTTATGTTTTTAAATATATATTTTCTAAAACATTATTCTGATTTCCATGATACAGGTACATGAATAACAAAAAGTTTTTAAAAATAGTATACTTAATGAGAAACATGGTAGTTTATAAATTTTTCCATTATGACAAGCCACTTATAAATCTTTGTATGTATATAACGTACCGATGGAAAAATAGGAATGCATAAAACAGATCCTATTGCCATCTGTTTCATTCATACTATCAATAAAAATTTCACTGAAGACCTACTATATGCTAAGTACTGTTCTAGGTTCCAGAGACACAGTCAGTAGTGGACAAGCAGACAGTCTCTGTTTTCATGAGGTTTATACGCTGGTAGGTAAGACAAACAAATGTATATTTATAATTTCAGGAAGTGATTATTACTATGAAGAAAAATAAACGGCATAGAGAGTGACTAGCATGCTGACGTGAGGTAGGTATTTAAATAGAAAGGTGAGAGAAGGTATTTCTGAGGAGGTATATGACGTACATATCTGAAGAAAGAGAAGTCCAAGAAGAGGAAGCAGCAAATACCTTTATGTTGGCTAAGGTACTGAGGAGGAAACAAGCCAGGGTATTTGGTAAAACAAAGGAAGATTGTATAGCTCAAGAGGAATGAGTAAGAAGGAAAAGAGTAGGAAATGAAGTCAGATAACACCTGTAGGCCATGATCAACTTTGTTGTGGGAAACATTGAAAGGTTTTGAGTAAGAAAACAACATGATATGACTTATCTTTAAATAACTACTCTGATTGCTATTTGGAGAATAAACTACAGGAAGCCAAGAGAGAAAACAGGGATATCAGTAAGGAATCTACTGCAGTGCTCCAGGCAGGAGATGACGGTGGTTGAGAGCAGAGGCAGAAGACGTATGGAGTGGTCATGTTCTGAATATATTTTAAAGGTTGAAGTGGCAAGAACTACTGATGAATTGAATGATGATGTGAAGGAAAGAGAAAAAACAAGGGTTCCTCTTACTTGTGGGCCTTAATACTATGTAAGTGGCAGAGTCATTTAGTGAGGTGGAGAACACTTGGGAAAGAGTTGTTTTCATAATAAAAACTAAGAGATCTATTTCAGATGTGATTAGCTTGAATTACCTATTATATAACCTAGTGGAGGTATTTAAACATAAATCTGGTGTAATGACATTGAATTAGCTCACTTAGGAAGTAAGAACAGAAAGGAAAAGATTTATGAACTGGTTCTACAATATTTACAAGCAGGAAAGAAAAAGAGACAGCAAACAAGGCTAAGGAAGAGTAGCCAGAAATATAACTGAGCAGACTTTATGAATATGAATATGTTGCTCTCTACTCTGGATTTCTCCATCTTGAATGGAGGCCCCCAGGGCATAAGCAATTTAACTTTGCGTTTTTCATGAGAAACTGAAACCCAGAAAAATCAAATAACTTATGCAAAGTTAGGCTACAAAATTGGCATAACCATAACTAGAACTTAAGTCTGCTGATATAAAAAACTCTTTATATCTCTATCATAAAGAACTACTTATGAGTAACTAGACGGAGGTAGCAAGAACAGAATGATAATTTTTATTTTTATTTATTTACAAAGATTTGGCAACCACGATTTTAAATGAACTTAAAAGAATTGTTTTACATCACCTCCTAAAATAGTGATTAGCACATTTTAGATGCTCAATATTTACTCAGTTAATAAATGAACACACTATATTTTTTTCTTATCAAGACAAATAATTTACCTTACAATTTTAAAATTCAACACTTATTTTAAATCTGAAGCAATAGCATAAATTCCATATTATCAAATATCTAAGTCTCAAAATTTAGGAGAAAAAGTAAAATTTTTAAAAATGTGGTCTTTACAATATAATGAAAGAACAAACCTGCATAAAATAATAAAAAGTACATGATTTGTTAACTGACAATCAGTACAATTTACTATGTATGCCAAAAGAACTCTGAACATTTTGATATATGTATAATTAACGTTTAATATAGCAAACAAAAACAAATGTGTACATATTCAAATAAATGAAAAAGAAAAACAAAACCACAGATGGCATACCAGCACATTTTGTGAATCCTACATGAAAATAATTGATGTTGTTGTCATCACTTCTAAATGAAGCTTTTAAAAAATTATGGCCAAGTCTTACATAAAACTATGTAGCAAGTGATTAAAATTTAGTCTAAGATATTTTTTTCCAAGATCATATTCTTATATACAATTAAAGAACTGTAAGCATGGCAAATGATAAGTTACTTTCTCTATATGTAGAACCTATAAAAATGGATTAAGGTGCTACCAACTTTGACTATTCCTAACTAAAAATAGATTGATAGTTTCACATGATTGACTCTGGAAATCTCAACAAGATGACATCTAGAGTCTCCTTATGAAGACCTATATGTTTTTGCCTCAAATAACATAATCTGGATTTACACTAAACATGCATATTCTTATTTTTCATTAAGTGGCCTCTAAAACTCATTATCTTGCAGCTTGAAGTGTACATCTACATACATAGTTGGCCCTTGTAGTTGGCGGGGTTCAGCATCTGCAGATTTGACCATATGCTGATTGAAAATGTAGTTAGGTCTATGATGATTGTGTCAGTATTAAATATGTACAAGCTTTTTTCTTATTATAATTGCCTAAACAATACAGTATAAGAACTATTTATACAGCATTTACATTGTGTTAGGTATTATAAGGAATCTAGAGATGATTTAAAGTATACACAAGGATGTGTGAGGATATATGGAAATACCACATCATTTTATATAAGAGACTTGCACATCACAGATTTTGGTATCCCCTGAGGTCCTGGAACCAATCCCCCATAGATACCCAGGGAAGACTGAACTTTCTGTCAATAAGATAATATTGCAGTAATTTGGAATACTTTTCAAATATAAAAGAGAAACTAGCAAAAAAATATATATCATAGAAATGAACCTGGAGCAGTAAGTAACCCAAAAATAAATAATTTGCTCATTATATGTTTTGAAAAAATGAATTGAGCTTGTGGCAAACATTATGTTCTTTCACATTGTATAGGCCGCTGCAGATTCAATATCACACTGAGAGCACTTTTAGTGATAATTGATGCACCTCCCTATGTCATCCCTCTTAGAAGAATCATAATTTTTTAAAAATCGGGCACTAGCTTTGAAAAGGATCAAAGCACCAACATTTTTTTTTTCTTTTTTGGAGTTAGAGTCTTACTCTGTCACCCAGACTGAAGTGCAGTGGCATGCTCCCCAGCACCGCAACCTCAACCTGCTGGACTCTGGCGATCCTTCCGCCTCAGCCTTCCAAGTAGCTGGAATTACAGGCATGCACTCCCACGCCCGGCTGATTTTTTGATTTATTGTAGAGATGAGGTCTCGCTGCCCAGGCGGGTCTCGAACCCGTGGGCTCAGGCAATCCACCCACCTCCGCCTCCCAAAGTGCTGGGATTACAGGCTAAGCCACCGAGCCTGGCCAGCACCAACATTTTCATTTGCATGATACATGACAACCTAAGGCTTTGTAATACAAGGCAATGTACATGAGTTCGATTTTACATTCTTATACTAAGTTAGTTGAAAATAGATTCCATTCATTTTAGTGTGTATATTCTAGGTTTAGTACTTAATTTAACAAGTAAGAACAGGAGTATGTACTGCTTAACATCCTAGTATTCACTAGGGGAAGTGAATGAGTCAGAGGAAGGGACAGCAATCATTGGGTTATGCTAGACATTAAGTATCTAATGTCCTAATTTGAGACAAGTGCATTAAACTAATCAAATCCATTAAACTGAGTTTTATGACAACCATGTACAGCACAAAAGGAATAAATGAGTTAACAGGCAAGATACTTAAAATGAAAATACTAACTAGTTCTTTCAAATTATCATATTTTCAAGTTGAATTTAGTTTTGTTAGATTAAAAAAGCAAAACAATTCAGAGAAAATGTTAACAATGCCTACAGTCTAGAGAAAAGTAAAATTTAATAATTGTGCATCCTTTTCTTAAACACCAGCCAGGTATGTTAGATGAGCTGTGGAAATCTTTATTTTCCCGATAGTATGAATTTACATATGTGATCCATATCTATCTTTTAACCTATTTTCCTCATGGAATAAAATGGCTAAAAATGAAATATATATTTATACAGTTTTATGTTTACATGCTTGCTCTACAGTGATAAAATTTTATGATGATACTTGAAAATACAATACAATATCATATAAATATAGGCAGCTGACATGTAGTATAAGACTAAGATTATTTAACATGGCATATAACATCAACTCACCTAGATATATCAAAAAGAGAAACTAACTTGCAAACACTCAAGTGATTAAAAGGTAAGACTGGGAAGCAAAAAATAGTAATTTTTAAAAACTTTAAAAATCAATCTAGCAGCCGGGCTCGGTGGCTCAGCCTGTAATCTCGCGCCTTTGGGAGGCTGAGGTGAGTGGATGGCCTGAGCCAGCGGGTTCGAGACCCGCCTGGGCAGTCAGACCTCATCTCTACAATAAATCAAAGAATCAGCCGGGCGTGGTAGCTCATGCCTGTAATTCCCGCGACTTGGAAGGCTGAGGCGGAAGGATCGCCGGAGCCCAGCAGGTCGAGGCTGCGGTGGCTGGGAGCGGCCACTGCACTCCAGTCTGGGCGACAGAGTGAGACTCCAACTCAAAAAAAAAAAAAAAATCAATCTAGCATTCCACTTGACAGAATAATTGTTCTTACTTGAGAACAATTCTGACCTTGTCTTTTGAATGCAAATTTTTAAAAGATTAAAAAAACAAAAGTCAGCTGGGCTCGGTGGCTCAGCCTTGTAATTCCGCGCCTTTGGGAGGCTGAGGTGAGTAGATTGCCTGAGCCCATGGGTTCGAGACCTGCCTGGGCAGCGAGACCTCATCTCTACAATAAATCAAAAAATCAGCCTGGCGTGGTAGCGCATGCCTGTAATTCCAGCTACTCGGAAGGCTGAGGCGGAAGGATCGCCGGAGCCTCAGGCGGGTTGAGGCTGCGGTGGCTGGGTGCGGCCTTTGCACTCCAGTCTGGGCGACAGAGTGACTCCAACTCAAAAAAAAAAGTCATAGTCATGAATTTCACCCATTCCCCTTCCAAACGTGTCATCTATCATGGAAAACAGGATTATTACATACAACTCTACCTTTGGAATATATATATATTTTCCACTTTTCTAAATATAATAATTTGGTACTGATTTTGATGACATTCTATAATCTGTGAAATTTCAATTTTTTTTCTTCTGTGGCTATAGGAAAAATCTGGCATGTATATACATGAACACTCACTTTCAGGCAAACTACATTAGAACATTTTATCATTCTGATACACTATATTATTTTCTAGCACTAAACATTATATGGCTATAAAAATAAAATTCTCACAAATCAAGATTGTTAATGAATAAATTGATCATAATATAATATTAGTTTGGTTTTAGCAATGATAGAAAATAAATCTATTAGCTATATATATATTTCTTACCTTATAATGATAATGTGACAAGAGAGGGTATACAAATATATATCACATTTCTGCAATTAGGATTTCTATTATCTTGTTGACTTGGAAAATCTATTATTTCCTCAATCAAAGTGCCTTGTCTGGAGGATTTTTTTAAACTCCTAAATATTATTTTGTCATTTGGTTAAAAAGACAACCACCATTAACACTTTAGAAAGCCATGATTAACAGAAGAGCCAGGCAATGTCATAAAGAAATTGTGGACTGAAGGAGGTAGAAGACTTTGTTTTATCTCATTAGCTTTGAGGTATTAGGCAACTCATTTAAAATCTTCCTTAGTTTCCATTCCCTTATTTTAAAAACAGTAGACAGAGTAAGTGAGCATATCTAATAGTCTCCAAAAGTCCCTCTAAACCGGAACTAAAATTAGCAAGGAAAAAAAAATCTTATGCAACCAGAATCAGAATACAAAGCTGCTGAATAGATGAAAAAAGTAGCATAGATATATTTAGATATAGATATGAAAACTATTAGTACACGCAGGCTACTGTACTTGAAATAATTTCTCTCGGCTACTCCCAGCTCTTATCACTTTTAAGAAAACTGATGACATGAAGACAGCAGGTTTTGACATCGTTATTCTTAGCAAGGCTTTGTATTTTGTTTTTATTCTTCTCAAGAATAAGTATGTTTGGATTTAGCTTCTGAGAAAGATGTAGGACATCATGGTGGAGTAATACTCTTGTTTTAACAACCAGGAAAAAAAATCTGATATACTTTAAAAATTATTTTTATGATCAAATTATGGAAGAAATAAGAATTTTAGATTAACTAAAATTCCAAAGATAAAAAAGCCTTTCCTATGTAAGCTGACAATTACTAGCTGTTTTCTTTCCTGAAGACATTTGCTAATTCTTGGTGTGGGTTAAGGATAAGATTTGAACCAAGAGGAGAAACTATGTGAAGAAAGAGGAACTAGTAGGGTTTTTCATATTCTCAAGGGTTGTCATGGCAGTTTGGAAACCAAATGAGTACCAAATACAGAGTTGATTTCTTTCAGGAAATATTTGTTCAGTCCTGGGAGGTGTGAGAGGCTGCAGGTCTGGATCTGAAACTTTAAAATGGTAGCATGAAATCTCCCATGCATATAGTGTTTATGAGACAAAGTCTCACTAGAGAGAAGAACTCTGTAACAAACACATAACTAGTCTCCCCTCAAGCAATGTACCAAAATTGAAGGTGCATGGGTGGCAGGCTAATGGGCTAATCTCAAACCCTCTAAAGGGAAGTTCCAAAGCCAAGAAGTCAAAGATCTGCCTCTCACACAAAAGTCTAGAAAAGCCATGCCAAAGAAATGGGCAAAACAAAAGTAGACCGAGTTTTAATAAAACTCCAAACTACCTATTATCTATCTAAATGTCTGACTGGACAGAGATAACCGGCTCCTATTGCAAAGAAGGGGGAGTAGTACCCTTACTGAAGATAACATCTGGGGTACCTAAGGTTCATTTTATAAACAATGTTAGAATTGCAATACAAGGTTGCTAGGTACAAAGAGGCCAAAAAATGTGACCAATACCCAAGGAGAAAAAAAAAGCAGAACCAGAAATGCTGGTTAGCAAATAAAAATTTAAAATACTAAGGCTGGCTGGGGGCAGTGTGACTCACACCTAGAATCTCAGCAATTTGGGAGGCTGAGGTTGGAGAATTGCTTGAGGTCAGATCAACCTGATCAACACAGTGAGACCCATTCCTATAAAAATTTAAGTAAATAGATAAGGCTAATATGTTAAAGAAAAGGGTAAAATCTGGGGTAAAAGAATGAAAAGATGGCTAATCTCACCAAAATTAGAATTCATTTCTTAAAAAGAAGAATTAAATGAACATCCTAAAAGTAGAAAATGCAGTATCTGAAATTTAAAAATGAGTTTCACGGCAGGCTAGACACACAAGCAGAGAGAATTAGTAAACTCCGGCACAAGCTGACAGTAAATATCCAATCTGAAGCACAACAACAACAACAACAACAAATGGAAAAAACACAACAATGCTCCTTTTCATATATATATCTGTCACCTATGTGTGTGGTACTGTTCTGTTTCAGGGCTCCAATCTGTCCTGGCCTTGTTTCTTCATCTTTGTGTCTATACCATACTGCTTTAATTACTATAAAGTATAACAAATCCCACTTCCTGTTCTCTATTATTAATGATCATCATGGCTATTTTTAGTCCTTTGCAAATCCATACAAATTTTAGAATCACATTACAAATTTCTGTGTAAAAGCTACTGTGATTTTTGAATGGGTTTGCATATGGGGGGTGTCCAAAACCCCTGAAATTTAATTATTAGAAATTGTGTGTTTATTCTTACATGTTTAAACATCAGTCATCTTCAAGGTATTCTCCCTTTGACACACTAGACCTACAGAGTCGCTTTTTCCACTGCTCAAAACAGTTTTTGAACTTGTCCGCTTTGATGCCTTTTAGTGTCTCTGCCATTTTGTTCCACCTCTTCTGCATTGGAAAACTATTTCCCTTTAAGGACTTTTTTCATCTGAGGAAACCAAAAAACATTGCTTGGGATAAGACTGGATGAATAGAGAGGGTGGGGCATGGAGATCACACCGTTTTTGGTCAAAAACTGCTGAACACTCAGTGCCATGTGGGCAGGTACACTCATAAATCACCCAAAAAGAAACTGGCAAATGCCTTGAAATATTAAAAAAAAAAAAATTCACACAGCCTCTCACAACAATGCTAGCTGGTACACTGATGCCAATGGGTTCCTAGAACACTTACCTAGCAGGGGAAGCCTGTACTACAAGGGGCCTGTCCTCAAAAATAAAAAATTCCAGTTTTATGGGGTTCTCCCCTTGTACACATTAACTTGAGGAAAATTGACATTTTAACACTACTGAATCTTTCAATCATAAAAGTTTTGATCTTTATAATTATTAAGGTCTTTCTGAAAAAATGTTTTCTCATTGAAGTTTTTTCGTTTTCTCCATAGTGATTTTCACATCTTACATATATATATTCTTTTTTTTTTTTTTTTTAAGAGTCGGAGTCTCACTGTGTTGCCCAGGCTGGAGTGCGGTGGCATACTCAGTCACCTCTGCCTTGACCTGCTGGGCACCAGCTTATCCTTCCACCTTAGTCTTCCAAGTAGGCAGAACTACGGGCACATGCTACCACGCCCAGCTAATTTTTTGTTTGTTTGTTTTCTAATGTAGAGACGAGGTCTCCCCAAGTTGCCCAGGCTTTTCTTGAACCCTCAGGCTCAGGTAATCCACTTGCCTTAAACTCCCAAATCCTGGGGTTACAGGCTGAGCCACTGAGCTCGGCCATATATAAATATATATTCTTAAGAAATGGATACCTTTTGACATTTTAATAAATATAATCTTTACAAATGTTTATTTCTAACTGGTTGGTGTTGGAATATAGAAATACGATTGATTTTGTATATTGATTTTTGTACCCAACAATCTTGCTAAGCACTTATTAAAATTCATAATTCATCAGTTGGCTATTTTATATTTTCTACCTATACAATAATACCATCTGTGAACACGAAGTTTATTTCTTCCTTTCCAATTCTTATCCATTTTCCTTTTTTTTTTTTGAGTAGGAGTCTCTCTATTGCCCAGGCTGGAGGGCAGTGGCATGCTCACAGTACCGCAGCCTTGACCTGCTGGACTCAGGCAATTCTTCTGCCTCAGCCTTCCAAATAGCTGGAACCATAGGCATGTGTCACCATGCCCAGCTAATTTTTCTTGATTTACTGTAGAGATAAGGTCTCACCATGCTGCCCGGGCTGGTCTTGAACCCATGGGCTCAGTAATCCTCTCACCTTGGCCTCTCCAAGTGCTGGGATTATAGGCATGAGCCACTGTGCCCAGCCCATTTTCCTGTTTTTGTCTTACGACACTGCCTTGAACTCCAATACAACAATGAACAGAAGTAGTAATAATAGGCATTTTTGTGTTATTTCTGATTTCAGAAATTTTTAAAAATGTTTTACCTATAGCTATATGTTTTTGTATTTTTATTTTTTATAAAATTTATTTATATTTATATTTTGTATCATAAGTATTTTATCAATCATAAATGTTTTATTATGATACTAAAGAAGTTCCCTTCTATTCCTTTTCTGTAATGAGTTTCTTTAATAAATGAATGCTGAGGGGGCTGGGGAATAGAAAAAATATAATAGCAAATGAATGCTAATTTTCATTTGTCAGGTTTTTGGTTTTTTTCATTCATCTGTTGCAGAGGTCCCCAACCTTTTTGGCATCAGGGACCAATTTCGTGGAAGACAATTTTTCCATGAACCAGGCAGTGGGGGATGGTTTTGGGACGATTCAGGTCAATTACATTTATTGTGCACTTCATTTATATTATTATTACATTGTAATATATAATGAAATATATAGCATCACTGTCTCAGCTCCACCTCAGATCATCAGGCATTAGAGTCTCAGAAGGAGAGTGCAACATAGATCCCTCACCTGCAGAGTTCACATTAGGGTTTGTGCTCCTATGAGAATCTAATGCCACTGCTGAAAACCATAATCATATAAATAGTAACAACTTCAAAGAGCCCAGGAGGTTTGTAAGATTTATAACCTCAACAATTTAGAATTATCTAAAGAAATATAATCCCACCTATTACCAAAATAAAAACCTGTAATCTTGGAAGTTTAAAAACTAAAAGTTAACGTTGCCATTAGTTTCTCATAGATAAGTAACAGAGCTTAGGGAGAAAAGGAGTATAGTCCAAAGTTTTGGTTTATATACCTATAACAGGATGCACCATAGGGACATTCAGGCTGGTCATCTGTTTCATCTTGACCCATGATTTGTATACTTCGAAAATCACTATCCCCGGGGTGGCTGAAGTGTTGAAAATGAACAGGATTCTTCCTAGGAGGTGGACAAATATACTGTCAGAAAAAAAAAATTAGTAGGATATTCTGGATTTTAAGAGGACATAGCAGGAAACCTAGTACTATATATCTGATTATTTCAGAATATGCACCAACATGCTACACTGATGACATGAACATAGGTAGCATCAACCTTCTACACTGACAACATAAAGTTAATGGCATTTAGTCAGTATAAGACTCATGGTAACATAACATTTCTGATGTCACAAAATAGGCCATGAATGTCAACAGACAATTGGCAAATATTACTATATAGAGAACATATAAGTGTATAATATATATATGAATATCATAAGCATATATAGCTTTTAAAGACTTTTATAAAATGAACACATATATGCAACCTCTGCTACAATAAAAACCAAACCATTACCAACATTTTAGGAAGTTCCCACACACCCTTTAATCATTAAACCCATTTTACTACCAAAGTTAACAATCCTGTCTTCTAAAAGTGTTTATCAAACTTTTTTGGTCTCAAGATTCCTTTTCACTCTAAAAAAAATTATTAAAATTACAGAAAGCTTTTGTTTACATAGGTTTTTTACCCTATTTGAAAATAAAAATGCTATTGAAAAAATATACTTATGGATTTAAATAAAATAATAAACGCTTTATATGTTATCATAAATATCTTAACATAAAATTCTTATTTTCAAAAAATTCATAGAGATGTTGTTTTATACTCTGTACATTTCCTTAAGGCTTAAGGCAGCTGCGTTCTCACATCTGCTTCTATATTCAATCATTAACAATAATATATGTCATGTGAACTCTAGAAAACACTACAAAGGCACAAACAAAACAGTCCTAGTATTATTATGAAAATAGTTTTGACCTAATAGATATCCTAAAAGTGTTCCAGGGATTTCTAGGAGTCTTTGGATCATAATTTAAGAAGTGATATTATAAAACAACAAATCAGTGTTGTCTGTTTTTGAGTTTAAATGGAACTATATACTAGAAGGTGCTTCTTTGAGTCTGCCTTTTTATGTTTTTATATTTAACCCATATTGCTGCATGTAGCATTAGTACATTTTTATTACTATGTAATATTCTATTTTATGAATTATTACAATTTATTCATTTAAAAATTGATACATTTTAAAAGTTGATGAACTTTTGGGTGCATTCCAACTATTGACTTTTAAAAAAATAATACTGCAGTGAGGATTCTAATATAAGCCTTCTGGAGTACATATATGTTTTCCTAGGGATACAGTTAGTACTGCTCATAGGGTATGTGTACAGTCAATTTAGTAAATATTGCCAAATTTCCCAAATGAATGTACCAATTTTCACACCCACTAGCAGATTCTTAGAGTTCCAGTGTTTCAACAACCTCAAAAACATCTGGTGGTATCAGGTTTGTTTTTCTGTTCATTTTAATATAGTAGTATTTATAGCAGAGCTTGGCAAACTATTAACAGCAAGTCAAATCGGGTCCACTGCTTTTGTATTTATTGTGGTAAAAATAATACATAACATAAAATTTACCATCTTAACAACTTCTAAATGTACAGTTCAATAGTGTTAAGCATGTTTATATTGTGCAATCAATCCCAATTTTTTCATCTCCCAAAACTGAAACTATACACTCATTAAACAACTTCCCAGCATCTCCCTTCCCTTCACTCATATCCACCATTCTAATTTCTGTTTCTTCCCCCAGCCGCTGGTAACCACTGTTCTAATTTCTCCTTTTAAGAATCCAACTACTCTAGATACCTCCTGTAAGTGGAATTACGCAGTGTTTGCCTTGTGATTGGTTTATTTCACTTATTGTCCTCGAGGTTCATACATGTTGGAATACGTGTCAGAACTGCCTTCCTTTGTAAGGGTGAATGATATTCCACTGCTTGTACACATCACATTTTGTTTATCCATTCAATAACTGATGGGCATTTGGGTTGCCTCCATCTCTTGGCTACTGTGAATAGTGCTGCTATGACCATGGGTTTGCAGCTAACTCTTTGAGATCCCGCTTTCAATTCTTTTGGATATATACCTATAAGTGCAATTTTTGTATCATATGGAAATTCTATTTTTAAATTTTTGAGGAACCCCATACTGTTTCCCACAGAGGCTGCACCATTTTATATTGTCACCAACAGTGTACAAGATTTCCAATTTGTCCACATCTTCACCAACACTTGTTATTTTCTATTTTGTTTTGTTTTTGAAAGTAGTTAGCCCAATAAGGGTGAGGTGATATCTCATTGTGATTTTGATTCGCTTTTCTTGAATAATTAGTGATGCTAAGCATATTTTCATATACTTTTGGTTGTTTGTATATCTTCTTTAGAGAAATGTCTACCCAAGTCCTTTCTCCATTTTTGAATTGGGTAATTTGTTTTTTGGATGTCGAGCTGCTAATTCACTCTGTTAACAGAGTCTTTGATGAACAGAAGTTTTTAATTTTGGTATAATCCAATTTGTGTTTTTTTGTTTCTGTTGCCTGTGCTTTGGTGTGATACTCAAGATATTGTTGTCAAACTCAATGGCATGAAGATTTTCCCCTATGCTTTCTTCTAAGAGTTTTTTTTTTTTTTTTTTTGAGTTGGAGTCTCACTCTGTCGCCCAGACTGGAGTGCAGTGGCCGCTCCCGGCCACCGCAGCCTTGACCTGCTGGGCTCCGGCGATCCTTCCGCCTCAGCCTTCCCAGTAGCCGGAATTACAGGCGCGCGCTACCACACCCGGCTCATTTTTTGATTTATTGTAGAGATGAGGTCTCGCTGCCCAGGCGGGTCTCGAACCCGCGGGGTCAGGCAATCCACTCACCTCAGCCTCCCAAAGGAGCAGGATTACAGGCTGAGCCACCGAGCCCGGCTCTTCTAAGAGTTTTATACTTTTAGGTCTTATATGTAGGTCTTTGATCCATTTTAAATTATATTTTGAATATGGTTTAAGGTAAGCATCCAACTTAATTCTTTTGCATGTGAATATCCAGTTTTCCTAGTAGTATTTATTGAAAAAAACTATCCTTTCCCCATTGAAATTGTCTTGACATCATTGTTGAAAATTATTTGATATATATGAGGATTTATTTCTGGGCTTTCTAGTATATTCCATTGATCTACATGTCTTTCTTTATGCCAGTATGACACTGTAGTTTTGTAATCAGTTTTCAATTCCTCCAACTTTGTTCTTTCTAAAGATTGTTTGGCTATTTGGGATCCCTTGAGATTTTATGATAAATTTTTCTACTTCTGTAAAAAATACATATATATTGGAATTTTGATAAAGATTGCATTAAATCTGTACATCATTTCAGGTAGTATTAACAGCTTCACTTCCTATGTGTTTGCACAATACGACAGCAGAATTCAGCAGCTGCAACAAAGACCGTATGGCCCAAGAAGCCAAAAATGTTTACTGCTTGGCACTTTAAAAACTTTGACAATCCTGATCTGTAGAATTGTGTTTTAAAATGTTTCTCCAATGACTAGTTATGCTTAAAATCTTCTTACATGCTTATTGGCCATTTGAATATCCTCTTTAGTTAAGTGCATTTTGCTTTTTTTTTTTAACTGAGCTGGATATCATTTTCTTACTGATTGCTAGTTATTTATATTGGATACAACTCCCTTGACATATGTATAACAAATATCCTCATCTACTTTCTGCTTGCCTTTTAAATATTATATTTCAGTCGGGCTTGGTGGCTCAGCCTGTAATCCCAGCACTTTGGGAGGAAAAGGTGAGAGGATTGCCCGAGACCACGGGTTCGAGACCAGCCTGGGCAACATGGCGAGAGCCCATCTCTACAATAAATCAAAAACTTAGCCGGGCATGGTAGCACGTGCCTGTAATTCTGGCTACTTGGAAGGTTGAAGCGGAAGGATCGCCAGACTCCAGCAGGTCGATGCTGCGGTGGCTGTGAGCGTGCCACTGTACTCCAGCCTGGGCGATGAGGTGAGACTCTGACTCAAAAAAAGTAAATAAATAAAATATTATATTTCAATTTAATGAAAAAGATAATTTTAATATAGTCCAATTGATCAACTAGATTACATTATTATGATTTCTTTGTTTTACAGATGCTTGAGAAATTTTTGTCTGTCCCATGCCATTAATACATTAACTTTTCTATGTTATCCTCTACTAACTTTATTTTTATTTTACATTTAAAATTTTTTTACTACACCTGAAATTTATTTTTGTGATACGTATGAGGCAGGAGTTAAGATCCATTATTTTTCATATAAATATCCAATTACCAAAAACCACTGATCAAAAGTTCATGCTTAATCCACAGATCTGCAGTGAGACCTTTGGCATAAACACAGACATGTATATTTGGTTTTGGACTCTGTATTCTTTTGCATTGTCTATCTGTCTATCCTTATACAAATACTACAATGCATTATATACTGAAGCTTTATAATAAGCCTTGATATCTGGTAGTGTCTGTCAAGTTTGCACTTGAAGATTAGATTCGGTATTCTAGATCTTTGCTATTCCACTGTAAAGTCAGTTTATCAACTCACACACACACAAACACACATGGGTACACATGCACACACATCCTACTGGGATTTTGACAAAGACTGCTTTAAGTTTATAGACCAATTTTTTTATAATATCAAGTCTTCCAATTCATATACCCATTTATTTAAGCCTTATTTAAATTTCACCATCATGTTACTACATATGTCTTGCATATCTTTGTCGGATATAGCCCTAAAGGTATTTAAGGTTTGATACCATTGCAAAAGTTATCATTTAAAATTTCTAATATTTATTGCTAAGATATAGAAATACGTTTATTTTTCTTTTTTTTTTAAATGATATTTTTTATTTTGATATTGTGGGGTACAGTTAAGGGTTAGGTATACAAATATGCTTCATTCAGGCTCCCTTGTTGATAACTGGCGTCTCCCCATCTCCAGACAGATGTTTACTACCATTAGTCCCGCCCCACCCCCATAGTTTCCCAACACTGTCAGTCACTTTCTTATAATAGTGCATTGGATGATCAAGGTCCACTATATGAGTGAGAACATGTGGTACTCAGATCTTTGTTTCTGTGAGAGGTCACATAGTATTATAGACTCTAGCTCCATCCAGGATGCTGTAAAATTCATGATTTTGTTCTTTTTTAAGGCTGCATAGTATTCCATCGTGTATATGTACCACAATTTTTAAATCCAGTCCTATTTTGATGGACAGCGTGGTTGGTTCCAGGTTCTTGCTATTGTGAACAATGCTGCGATAAACATTTGCGTGCAGGTATCTTTTTTAGAGTGATTTGAGTTCTTCAGGGTATATTCCCAGTAGGGGGATTGCAGGGTCATATGGTTGATTTTAGAGCTTTTAGGAATCGCCACACTGCTTTCCACAGAGGTTGCACTAGTTTACACTCCCACCAACAGTGTAGAAGTGTTCCCTTTTCACCACACCCTCTCCAGCAGCTGTTTTTTGAGTTGTTGATAATTGTTGACAAACTCTGACTGGAGTTAGGTGGTATCTCAGTGTGGTTTTGACTTGCATCTCCCTGATGATTAATGAGGTTGAGCATTTCTTCATGGGTCTGTTGGCTCGGATGTCTTCCTTTGTGAAGTGTCTGTTCATATCTTTTGCCCACTTTATAATGGGTTTTTTTTTTTCTTTTTAGCACGTTTGAGTTCCTTGTAGATTCAGGATGTTAAGCCTTTGTCAGACCTGGAGTTGGCAAATACTTTTTCCCAGACTGTAGGCTGTCTTCCTGCTCTCTGATGGTTTCTCTGGCTTTGTAAAAGCTTGTCAGTTTAATGAGGTCCCACTTGTCTATCTTGTCCCTTATGGCCTGTGGGTTTTGAGTTTTGTTCAGGAATTGGATGCCAGTTCCAATTTCCATGAGGGTATGTCCTTCATTTTCTAAGCTTCTTATGGTTTGAGGTTTTATATTTAGGTCCCTGATCCATTTGGAGTTAATTTTTGTGTATGAGGATAGATAGGGATCCTGTTTCAATCTTCTGCATGTGGTCAGTCAGTTTTCCCAGCACCATTTACTGAATAGGTTCTCCTCTCCCCAGTGGTAGGTGGTGGAGGCTTTGTCGAAGATAAGTTGGTTGAGAAATCGAGGTTTTGCTTCTGGAATCTCAATTCTATTCCATTGATCTATATGCCTGTTCCTGTACCAATACCAAGCTGTTTTGATGATTGTAGCTTTATAGTAAAGTTTGAAGTCCGGTAATGTGATACCACCTGCTTTGTTTTTTGTGTTTTTTTTTTTGTTTTTTTTTTTGCTGAGGATTGTTCTGGCTATTCTTGGTCATTTGTGTTTCCATATGAATTCCTGTGTTGTTTTTTCTAAGTCTGAGAGGAATGTTGCTGGTAATTTGATAGGTATTGCATTGAATCTGTAGATTGCCGTAGGTAAGATAGACATCTTCACAATGTTGATTCTTCCAATCCATGAGCGTGGGATATTTTTCCACTTGTTTGTGTCATCTTTGATTTCTTTGAGCAGAGTTTTGTAGTTTTCATTGTAAAGGACTTTCACGTCTCTGGTTAGGAAGATGCCAAGGTATTTCATTTTTTTGTGGCCATTGTGAATGGAATTGTGCTTCTTATTTGGGTTTCTGTTTGTTTATTATTGTTGTAAAGAAATGTGATTGTCTTTTGCACATTTATTTTATATCCTGAGACTTTGCCGAAGGCCTTTACCAGAGTAAGGAGGTTTTTGACAGATTCTCTTGGGTTTTCAAGGTATACGATCATGTCATCTGCAAAGAGAGATAATTTGACTTCCTCTTTTCCTATTTAGACATCCCTGATTGCCTTCTCTTCTCTGATTGCTCTAGCCAGGACGTCCAATACTATATTGAACAGGAGGGGTGAGAGTGGGCATCCTTTTCTTGTTCCAGTTTTCAGGGAAAATGGTTCCAATTTTTGTCTGTTTAGGAGTATGCTGGCTGTGGGTTTCTCGTAGATGGCTTTTACTACTTTGAGGTATGTTCCCTGTATGCCTAGATGTTTGAGGGTTTTTATCAAGAAGGGGTGCTGGATTTTATCAAAAGCTTTTTCTGCATCTAATGATATAATCATGTGGTTTTTGTTTTGACATCTGTTGATGTATTTAATTACATTTATTGTTTTACGAATGCTGAACCAGCCTTGCATCCCAGGGATGAATCCTACTGTGTCATAATGGATGATTTTTGAGGTGTGTTGTTGAATCCGGTTTGCTAGGATCTTGTTGAGAATTTTAGTGTCTATAAAATTCATCAAAGATATTGGCCTGTAGTTCTTTTTGTTGGATCTTTACATGGCTTGGGTATCAATGTGATGTTAGCTTCGTAAAATGATTTGGGGAGGGTTCCATCTTTCTCAATCACCTGAAATAGTTTCAGTAGGATTGGAATCAGTTCCTCCTTAAATGTCTTGTAGAATTCTGCTGGAAAGCCATCTGGTCCTGGCTTTTTTTTTTTTTTTTGTAGGTAATTGTCTTATTACATAATCAAGTGCCTTGATTGTTATTGGTCTATTTAGGGTCTCAATTTCCTCTTGTTTCAACCTAGGCAGGTTGTGTGATGACAGAAAGTCCTCCATTTCCTTAAGGTTTTCAAGTTTGTTTCCATACAAGTGTACATAGTAGTCTCTGATGATCTTTTGTATTTCTTCAGGGTCAGGCGTGACTTCATCTTTTGAGTTTCTGATTGTGCTTATTTGGGTTTTTTCTTTCTTTTTCTTGGTCAGTCTAGCTAGGGGACCATCAATCTTTTTTATCCATTTGAAGAACCAGCTTTTTGCTTCATTGATTATTTTTGTATTGTCTTTTGTCTTCTATGTCCTGGATTTGGGCTTTTATTTTGGTGATCTGGATTCTTCTGCTGAAATTAGGGTTTTTGTGATCTTGCTTTTCCAGCTTCCTTAGGTGGCTTGTTAGGCTGTTAATTTGTGCTCCTTCCATTTTCTTCATGTGTGTTTGTAGGGATATAAATTCCCCTCTTACTACAGCTTTCAAGGCATCCCAGAGATTTTGGTAAGATGTTTCTTCATTTTCATTTGTTTCCAGGTATCTTTTGATCTGTTTTGATTTCATCATTGACCCAGGAGTTGTTTAGCATCATGCTGTTTAGTGTCCACGTCTTTGTGGGTTTTGAGGAGACCTTGTTGGTGTCAATGTTTATTTTTATTCCACTGTGGTCCGAGAAGGTGCATGGTAGAATTTCGGTCTTTTTAAATTTGCTTATGCTTGATTTATGGCTGATAATGTGGTCGATCTCGGAATACATCCCATGCGGTGATGAGTAGAATGTGTATTCTCTGGTCTTTGGATGGAGTGTTCTGTAGGTATCAATTAAGTCCATTTGGTCCAGAGTCACATTGAGGTTCCGAATTTCGTTGCTGATTTATTGTCCCAATGATCTGTCGAGGTTGTGAGTGGGGTATTAAAGTCCCCAGTTATGACGGTGTTAGAGTCAATATCTTTCTTTAGTTTTCCTAGGAGTTGCTTTATAAAAGTTGGTGCAGCTATGTTAGGTGCATATATGTTTAGGATAGATATTTCTTGTTGATGGAGTGAGCCTTTTATCACTATGTAGTGGCCCTCTGTATCTTTTTAAATTTTTGATAGCTTAAATGGCATTTTGTCTGGAATTAGGATCACGACTCCTCCTTTGTTTTGTGTTCCATTCGCCTGGAAATTTGTTTCCCATCCTCTTACTTTGAGTCTGTGCATGTCCTTTCTAGTGAGATGGGTCTCTTGAAGGTAGCATATTCTTGCCTGGTGATATTTTATCCATTTTGCCATTCTATGTCTTTTCAGTGGTGCATTTAGTCCATTCACATTCAGGCTAATTATTGAAATGTGAGAGCGCATCCCTAACATACAGTTCTTTTAGAGTTGTTCTTCCACTTGGTTTATTGTCTTTCTTTTGTTTTGGGGGTTGGTTCATATGTATTTTATTCTTTTTCCTGTAATCTTGTGAAAAATGTTGCTCTTTTTTTCCGCTTTTCTTCTGTGTTTAGTACTTTCTTAAGTGTTTCATGTAGAGGCGGTTTGGTGGCAGCATAAGTTCTTAGGGATTGGATATCTGGGAAAGATTTTAATTCTCCCTCACTGATGAAGCTTGATCTGGCAGCGTAGGTTATTCTTGGTTGAAATTGTTTATCTTTTAGGACTTTGAAGATAGGGCTCCAAGCTCTCCTAGCCTGCAGGGTTTCTGTAGATAAATCTGCTGCTATTCTAATTGGTTTTCCATGGTAGGTAATCTGACCTTTTGCTGCCTTTAGGATTTTTTCTTTTATGCCTACTTTGTTTAGGCAAATTATTATGTGTCTAGGAGTTGGTTTTCTCATTTGTTGTCTTGCAGGGGGTCTCTGGATCTCTTGTGTTTGAGTTTTTGCATCATTGATTAGATAAGGGAAGTTTTCTTGAATGATCTCATGGAAGGTTTGTTCCAATGTGGTCTCTGTCTCTCTTTCTACCTCAGGCAGATCAATTACTCTTAGGTTAGGACTCTTGAGGTAATTGCTCATCTCTTGAAGGTTTTTTCCTGTCTTTTTGAGCTTGTTTTCTGTGTTTTTGAGAGTTTGGGTTAGTTCTATATTTTGGTCCTCAAGCTCTGAGAGTTTTTCTTCCGCTTGGGTAATTCTGCTTTCCATGCTTATCAGTTTATTGTTTATTTCATTCACAGTATTCTTTATTACTGTTATCTCAGATATCAGCTCCTTTCTAGTTTCTTCTTGAGTCTCCTCAATTCTTTTTAATTTCTCCATTAATGTCTTGATGTCTAGGGTTGTATTTTGAGACCATTCATTCTGGGGGGGGCTCTTTGACGTTTGCATTCCAAAGTCAGTTTTCTCAGTGTCTGTCCTCCCAGGAGTCTGGGAGAGACCCATATTCTTCTTTTGGTTTTTCTTCATTTGTGTAGATTTTTCTCTCTCGTCCCTTAGTGGATCAAGTTCCTGAGATCTAATCTCTAGCCTCTCTTCTCTGTTTCTGTTGCAAGCAGTTAGCCTGTTGCCTGGGAGATCTGTGACACTAGTCTCTATTCAGCATAGGGGAGGGACTTTGTCTCCTGTTAATGACGTCACCATGGGAACCGAGGTGGAGGCTCTGATAGGTGGGCAGGGCAATGCGATGTAAATATGCCTTGAAAATGGTGGAGGTGGTGGTTTTACTTTCACTTTTAGGGGCGCTCCTGTGGGTCTCTAGGCAGGACCAGCTGCACAGCTGGGAGCTGGATCTGGGATGCCTCCAGCCGGCTGGGGTGGAGGAAAGGGTCTGGCGTTTCCTCCTCTGGAGCTGGAAGCCTGCGATCGGCACCTTACGCCAGCTTGGGGTTCTGCCCCCTTACACAGGCTTGTGGTCACGCACGCTGAGTGCCTCAGCCAGGGTGGGCCTGGGGCTTCCGATCTCCAAAGCTCCAGAGGGCAGGTGGTGGCTCTGGGTCCCTCCCAGGGCACCTTAGCCAGAAATGGGACAAGTATCTCTAAGGGGCGGGCGTTCAGAGCCTCCCCACGTGACCGGCAGCTTCGTGCTGGGTGCTGGTTGTGACAATGTGGCCAGGGATGGAGCTGGGATCCAGGATTTGGAATTCCCCAGCCAGCTGGAATCACAGATAGTGGAGCAGCCGCGGTCTGGCCGCAATTTCTGGCCCTGCGTGGGACCAAAAGTCCCCAAGCCTTGTACCAGTGCAGCTGGAGGTGGGCGGGGGGGTGTAGGAAGAAAAGTAATAGTCTTTTTGGGAAATTCACGTTCGGAGATCTCAGGGATCTTCAGGTCGCCTCAGAAATATGTTTATTTTTCAAAGTTCATTTTGAATCTTGTGATTATGTTAGCTTCATCTATTAATTCATAGTTTGAAGATTATTCTGAATTTTCATGTTACAATCAAGTTACCTTAAAATAATTATAGTTTTATTTCTTCCTTTTCATTCCATATTAGCTATTTCTTTTTCTTGCCATATTTACTAGCTATGATCTCTAGTACACAGTTGAAAAGAAGTGGTGATAATGGGCATATTTATTTCCCAACATCATTGGTGAAATTTCAATATTTCACAATTAAGTATGATCATAGCTGTTGCTTTCTGTAAGTATTCTTTATTAATCCGAAGAAATCTTTATTATTCCTCTACTGCTAAAAAATATTCATAAATGGGATGCTGAATTTTATCAAATCATTTTTTTCCCTATTGAGATATCATTATTCATTTTTGCTATTAAACTGTGTCATGGACTGAATTGAGCCCCCTAGCCCTAATTCATATGTTGAAGTCCTAATTCCCATTTGTGATTATATTGGAAAATAGGTCCTTTAAAGAGATAATTAAGGTTAAATGAGGTCATAAGAGTGGGGCTTTAGTTCAATATGACTGGCGTCCTTATAAGATGTGGAAAGACACCAGGGAGGTGTACAAACAGAGAAAAGCCACCTGAGAACACAGTGAGAAAGTGGCTGCCTGCAAGACAGGGAAAAAGGTCTCAGGAGAAAATAAACTTGCCAACACCTTGATCTAGGACTTCAGTCTCCAGAACTGTAAGAAAATAAATTTCTGTTGTTTAAGCCACCCAATCTGTGGTATTTTGTTATGGTAGCCCTGAAGAACTAACACAAATACCAAACAGGATTTTTCAACATCCAAAGTAATAGAAGGTTTATATACTTCTGTCCTATAAGATCTTATGTTATATTCCAGATGTGGAAGTAAAGTCATTGCAAATAGACAAAATTATGTATAAATTCATAAGTAAGAACTGCTGAAAATGAAACACATGGCTATTCCAGTGCTAACATTGCAATGTACTTTAAAGAGAAACAACGTGAATGTGAAATTAACAGAGTATATATACTAGATAGTACAGAAGACAACAAACTACTGAAATGCTCTGGGGTAAGATACTTGGTTTGACAAGTTGGAATGGCATAGAAATACTTCTGAAATAGTCTGTAATTATAAGCATGCTACTATAAACACTGAGAGATTATAATCTGAATTCACAAAATATGCAATTAGAAAATACAATACAATGTAATTCAATGAAGTAAGCATAGAAACAACCAATCAATCCAGGAAATATTTATTCAGTTGTTTTAGAAGGTACCATGATACCAAAGCAGCATTAGAAAAATATAAAGAAAAATGTACAAGTATAATATGATGTCTATACACAATCTAAAATTATCTTAATAGTTATACTGTATACAACTGTTTACAAAGTCATCTCTCTAATATCTAATAACAGAATAAATATACAGATATTTAGGTCTGAGGGATTCAATTTTCAAGTCTAGACTCCCTAATGTTCAGATCCTTGCATTAGTCAGTAAGTCTACATATAAAACATTTAATTCCCACTATATCTTAAAAGCCTCTACCATGATTTGCCAGAAAACATCCTGAATAATTGCAAACCAATAGAAACCCTCTAACCTTTAGGCCATTGAGTTTTATTAGGTTTTCAGTTCACTATAGCATGTATCTACATAGCTGCATGCTATTTGAGAAATAATGGAATTATATACTACGTGCAATTTAATTTTACCTGTAGCAGTTTGCTCCATACACGCAGGAAGTCCTCTTAACCTTGCTTACATCTTCTGAATCTTGTAGAACTGCATCAAGTGCCTTTGCCTTCAACGCTTCGGGATTGGAAGGATCAGAACTAGACTCAGGATGAGATCCTTGAGACTCATCCTGGAATGACTTGCCTTGGGCACTAGAACAACCTTCAGAACAGCTCATCGCTTCCTCTTCTTTATCTGGCGTCCCCTTAGTGATGATTTTAGGTCTAGAAATCTTGCCAAATTCTTCTACTGGAATCTTATTGGTCTGTATATTATTCTCCATATTACTTATCTTTGTGTTAGGTAATGTGACTGTAGAAGATGATTGTGGCATTTCCTATAAAACGAATAGGAGAAAAATAAAGCATTTTTCAAAAGAAATACATAAATTTGAGCACAAAAGCATGAAACTACAAGTTCCATGCAATATGTAAACTTTTAAACTTCAAGATTCACATTTTAAACTTATTAACACACCACTATTTTCCATGAAATTCTAATAATTTTCAGTTATTAGAAAATAAATGTATAGTTCTATTAACCCTTTATAATCATGTCAAAGATACAGTGAAAAATAACCAGAAACATAAATGAAACAAGATAAGACATTTACTTTCATTTGAATATAATCCATAATCTTGCCCCAAAACAGTTTTTTTGTGTGTGTAGAGACAGGGTCTTGCTATATTACCCATGTTGGTATCAAACTCCTGGCCGCAAGCAATCCTCCTTCCTCAGTCTCCCAAAGTTCTGAGATTACAGGTATGAGCTTCCACACGCAGCCCCAAAACAGCTCTTAAACGTCACTGTTTAATGACGTGTCATTCTCTTAACATGCACTGTCCTTATAATATTTTATAAGTACCACAATACCTTATTTCTGTACTCTAAATATAATCATGATTCTTCTATAGCTTAATGATAAAATTGTTCCTCCCTCACAAAAAAATCTACATAGCTATGTTATGACCAACTCAGAAAAAAAAACATGATTCCTTTAACATGGTCTGAATAAAAGCTTCAGTTTATCCAAATTAAAGACACTTTGAACCAAATAAATATTCTCATTAGCACATTAAAATTCATACTTACCACTAGCACAAAGAGTAAGCTTAGTCTTATCTTGTTAAAAATGACCTTTTAATTACCTATATTTCCTGAGGAGTAGAAACAATGCTTAGAGAAACCCTAGTCCTGCTGGTAACCATTCCTAGGAAGTGATGATAACACACCAGATACACATGAATGTTCACCCCACTTATAACTAAGGACTCATGTGTGCTGGCTGCCATCAGGAAAAAAACCAATTTGGATATTACTTAATATCCGACGGCTTAAATGTTTAAAGACAATATTATTAGCATGACTTCTTTTGGACTAATTGTTTTGATATTTTTTCTTCTGTTAAAAAACACAGTATATAACTACAAAATGCTGTCCAAACTGACTAATGGCCTTGCAAAAGGAACCTAGGTTTTATTGCAGTTCTTGGGTAGTAACAGATAGCCTGTGGGAAAAGCAATGGCCATCTCTTGTAGCTGACTGTGGGTTGGCAGCATTCATGCCACATCCCTCTAATACATACACTCTCCCAAGCTGCTCACCTACACCCCAATCTCATCCCCCTCCACTACAGACCCAATTGGCACAGATCAGCCAATGGAACTCTGGAGTAGGAATCAGAATCCTGACCCAACACCCTACATGGCAGCTTTCCCGTTTTCTTTTTCTCTGTTCAGATAGCACTGGGGATAGGGCAGCAAATCCACTGGCTAATAGATGTTCAATAAAATGCCAGTGTCTTGCTCCTGTTGGTATTTGCAAACTCTACAAGTAATTCCCCTAGAGCACCACTCTTCTCTTGATTTTAGAAAAGGAAGAAACTACTCCTGCTACAAACTTTGTACTTCCCCACACTTTAAAACCTTCTGACTTTCAAGTTCTCTTTGTACAAAACTGCGGGTGGGAATGAAATCACTTCTCATACCTTTCAATAAGTACCACAGAGAAAGGGCTGGTTCTCACTGCTGGGAACTCCTTTCAAATATGAGATACTTATACCTAATACTTTTTGTCTGCAGCTTCAGGCCTCGGCAACAGTTTGGGACAACAGGGAAACAATTTCACTCAACAACCTAACAGGTTTATTATAGGAAAAAGGAGCACAACTAGGGAAGTGATTAAATAAATTAGAATATATTCTTACTGTGAAACACTATGTAAACTTTGAAATAATAATGGCATATCTAAAGATATTTTGGCTAAGCAAGAAAAATATCTATAATATGATACTACTTAGCTTTTTTAAAAATTATTTATATATCTATGTGTGCATTAACTTGTGTAAACACAAATAAAAAGGGTTAGAGGGATACAAACCAAAATGTTAGTAAGGCAATGGGACTGAAATATGAAAGAAATAGAGGTTTTCAGCCGGGCTCGGTGGCTCAGCCTGTCATCCCGCACCTTTGGGAGGCTGAGGTGAGTAGATCGCCTGAGCCCGCGGGTTCGAGACCTGCCTAGGCAGCGAGACCTCATCTCTACAATAAATCAAAAAATCAGCCGGGCATGGTAGCGCATGCCTGTAATTCCGGCTACTCGGAAGGCTGAGGCGGAAGGATCGCCAGAGCCCAGCAGGTCGAGGCTGCGGTGGCCAGGAGCGGCCACTACACTCCAGTCTGGGCAACTGAGTGAGACTCCAACTCAAAAAAAAAAAAAAAAAAAAACAACAACAACAACAACAAAAAAGAAATAGAGGTTTTCATTCTTTGTTCTATTTTTTTTAATAATAAGCATGTATTATTTTGTCATTTTAAAAATGAAAAACAAAGAAAATGAAATATAAGAAATGAAATGCATAGTATCATATTTCAACTACTTCTAATTCCATCAAGGATTAGGCAAGGATTTATTTTATTGAAAAATGTTTTTAATCCTCACAAGTCCCAGAAAAGGGTGGGAGGAGGATGGGGTAGGAGAGGAGTGAGGGATAAGAAATTATGTAATGGGTACACTGTATTACTTGGGTGAAAGTTATACTAATAGCCCAGACTTCACCACCACAGCAATATATTCATGAAACAAAACTGCACTTGTACCCTTATAATGTACACTAATAAAAAAAAAGTCATCATAAGGGTTATGTTTAATATGTTAATTTATTCTAAATAGAAACAAATGTTAAAGCCACAGCTATCAATACTATGGATCAGGGGTTTTCAGATATATTTTAAGAGGCACAAAAGCTGGAATTCATAATGCTCTTTATGGAACTCCATGAAATATTGATATATGGTAGACCCTTGGCACTCAAGAATTTAACATTCATGGTCTCAATTATTTATAAATGACCCCAAAAATCCATTATATGCAGTAATTTGTAAGTTTGCTGAGATATAAATTTGTACTGCACCAATTACAAAGCTCATGAGCTAGACCAAGTCATTGAACTGGAAAGTGAGGAAACAGGAAAGATGGAAGGTGCTCTTACTTGAAAGAAGTAGAAGAATGAGAGCTCCATATTTCCTAAGCATTTCACATTGCTTATTTCTTAGATTAGATGAAAATGTGAAGGATTAAGTTTGAAAGGCTGGAGATTCACATTAGAGAGCCAGATCCTCTACAATATAAAAATACATGTTAGAGACCTCAAGGACCAAAGAGCACAGAGCTAGTGGAAGGTGACCTTGGTGCTTGGAGGTGGCAGGAATGTACTATTAAGCCCATTAAAATAGTCTAAAATCTTGCCCAATAAACTCTTCCCCTGCCCCTCAACCATCTGAAGCTTTAATGTACTACAAGGAACAGAATAAAGAACTTCTTCCATCCAATAGAAGATACAAGTTTAATGAAGTAATTTGTTGTTGTTTCCAAACTGTGCCTGGCAAGAATGTCTGCGTTGATAAATTGCCTTAAAAGTCCTGCACTAATCCCATTAGCACTGACGTGCCAAAGACTAAAAAATCCTAACCTCCAGCTCTAACTCCCCTCCTAAGCTTCAAACTCATACATTCAACCACTAGCTGGACATTTCTTCCTCAAAGCACCTCAAACTTAAAATCTCAAAACTGACATTCTACTTCTGTATTCTCTACCAGTTTCTGCCAATACAACTCATTCATTCATCCTCACCGGAAATGTGGAAGTATATTTTTCACTCCTTTCCCTTTTTCCCTGAATCTAAGCAAGTTCCACAATTTTGTTTTGTAAATATTTTTATAAATCAAGGCCTTCTCACCATCCTTAAAGGCACTTCCCTAGCTCAGATTCTCTCAACATCCTGACTGTGTTAATGCCATAATCTCCTCCCTCATCTCTCAGTCTTTTATCCAGTCCTCTTGCAATCTCTTCTCTAGACAGTTTACAAGATTAACTCTTTGACTGGAAAGATTTTAAGTTCCCCCCTCTATGAAGTGATCCCATAGCTAGCTTTACCCTCATCTCGCACTGCCATCACTCTGGGATCTAGTAACTCGTGCTGACCAAAATAATTAAGTAGAAATGATATTACATCAATTCCAGTCCTGAGCCTTAAAAGATCTAGTAGCATCTATTTTCACCCTCTTGGGATCAGCTGTCAGGTAAAGACTAGACTACTGAATGATAAGCGGAGGGAGATAGGCACAACCAGCCCCAGCCATTCACCAGTCTTTCCTGAAGCACCATTCACATGAATGAAGCCATCTTGATGTTCCAGCCTTAGCTGAGCTCCCAATAGACACCAAAAACTGGTCATAAAAGAACCGGCCAACTGAGCCTGGCCAACTCTTATAAGAAATATAAGAAATTATAAGAAATAATAAGTCATTGTTGGGTTAAGCCACTAAGCATTGAATAACTTGCTTCACAGCAACAGACAGCTGATAGACTTCATAACACTAGTTGGCTTAAGTTGTTTCAGTCAGGCTTTCTTTTGTCATCTACCACAGAGTTCTCCTTAGATTATGTAAAGGAAATACTCTTGCCTTAGTCTGTTTTGTACTGTATAACAAAATATCACAAATTGGGCAATTTGTAAATAACAGATGCATATTTTCTCATAGTTCTGGGATTGTGGAAATCTAAGACCATGGTGCCAGAATTTGGTGTGGGCCTTCTTACTGGGCCCTTATATTATATAGGAGAAGATGGAAGAATGAACATTGATGTCCTCACTCCTGTAATTCTTTTTTTTTTTTTTTGAGACAGCATCTTGCTCTGTCACCCAGGCTGGAGTACAGTGGCATGATCATGGCTCAGTACAGCCTCAAACTCCTGGGCTCAAGCAATCCTCCTGCCTCAGGACCTCAAGTAAGCTGGGACTACAGGTGCACACCACTGCACCCAACTCCTCCAAGCCCTTTTTATAGCAGCATTTTAGCCATTCATGAGGGTGAAGTCCTCATGACAAACAACTTCCAATTAAGCTCCACCTCCCAATACTGTTGTATTGGGAATTAACTCTCAATATGGATTTTTGAAAGGGACAAGAACATTCAAACTGCAGCAGCCACCCTTTTCATTAAAGTTAACCAATTTGAGCACCATCATTTGCACTCCTGAATTAAACAGTTACATAACTGGTAAGGAGTTGCAGAAAGACATACAAGAACAGATGAAAAACATGGACTATTTCAGACAATTGCCTTCATGAAGATAAATTATTAAAGGCACAAAACTCTTGTACACAATCTAACGTGTATGGTGAAAAATCCTTTGTATTGCTAAGTTAGACAAGCAGTTAGGTAGAGATGAGTAAGTTAAAGAAGAGGCACTGGAGAGTGGTACTCATGAAGGAAAAAATGCCAGGAAATGCCCCACAATCATTCACTCCAGGGCCACAACTGTCAACTTGTGGCCAAAAACATCCTGGGAAGAGGGACAAAAACAAAGAGAAAATTCCATGGGGTGTCCCAGGTGCCCTAAATACCAATTTGTCTGTTATATGACCTTCCTGGGATGTCAGGAATGAGCAACACCACCATTAGGTAGGATTCGTGATCACCAGGCCCAAACATAGGTAAGAAACCCTCAGTTATATAACACCCCTGACCCTGAGCAGAGACAGTGCAAAATCAGGGAGGAGGCCTAGGAGGAGACCTAACAGAAGGAAGTTACAGAATACAAAAACAGAACACAAACGCCCCCAGGGCTGTTCCTAGCTGGGTCAGCCCATTCAATCTTCTTTTGGAGTATACTTTCTCTTGCCTAAATAAAGCTTCTCCTTGCTCTGCTGCTTTGTCTCTTGGTTTAATTTCCTCTAAGAAGACAAGAATGGGGATATGGTGTTGAATTCCCAGGCCAGTAACAGTACCAATGAAAAGGCCTATATTTAAAGCCAAGGTTCCTAGCAATGTGCTACTGGGCCTGTTTCCTCTGCAGCACTGAATAATAGTACATCAATAGCTTTCAGCTCTGAGGACACATTAACACTGAGAGAGTCTATTTAAGATATCACTGATGCCCAGTTCCCACAAACTAAATGAATCAGAATCTCAGGAGTACAGTCTAATTGGAGGAGGGTAATTTCTGCCCCTTCCCTCTGCTGTTTTCCTTACTCTTCCCTAAGAGAATGTATCAATTTTTCCAAGTTAATTAACACAAATCCACTCTCAAACTGTTCTCAGTTTTTTGTAACTGGCAACCTCCAGCCATTAGACTAGGTAGGCAAGTCCAGCCTCTTGTTTTCTCTCTCACCTGCTCTGCACTATATCAAGCCCTTCACAACTAGCTATTCGTCAGTGTTAAGACTGAAACTGGGTAGGGATGGAAGGTGGGGTTTGGAAAGGCCCTGCTGTAGTCTTCAGTCTCAAGCATGTTCTTGGGCCCAGTTTTACCAGAGAGCCCTGCATAAAGGGGTTATAAAACCTCGAGCCTTGCTTTTCCTGTGCTAGGAGAGGTAAATCTCCCTCAGAAGCCCTATGGAAAGGAAGAACATTTGGCCAAGTGGAGCTCAGGCATTCCTGGAGCCTGGCTATACCACTCCCTTGGTGTCATCAAAACCTCACAAACACCTTGACTATCTTAGACCTACTGCTCCTCTCTATAATCCATCAGTTAAGGAGAAGTTTTTCTCATGATCATAAAATTTTATGAGTCAGAATAAACAGATTAAAACATGCATGAGATTTTTCTTTAAACCAAGTAATTTCTCATCTTGAAAAAAAGGCAAAGTCAATTAATACATCTACAGTTCAGAGAGTAGGGTGCATGGGGGCTCAAAATGTATGTAACATGAGTTGTATTTTAATAAGTTTTTACAGCCAATATACATGAGCAAGAAAATATTTTATTTTCATTTATTAAATCTGACCCCATAAGTAAGCAAAGGAATTCAGTCTATTGCGACTAGACCTCACTTGTCTAGCAAGAAGTGAGACTCCAGTGAGAAGCTGGTTCCACTCTGGAAGAGAAGGCCAGAGTGAGAGGAGGATATAAAAGGGCTGACCTCTGGAGTAGCTGCTAGCATTTCAATTATTTCAGTGTATACTCTTCTAAGACCAATCCTATTCCTCTGGCTTTCTCTGAGACTAAAAAGACAGGGACCCACAGAGTTCAGTCACTGGTCTATATATAAGGATCATGCAAACTTTCATCTTAAACCACCTCTCTCCAGAGAGGAAGTCTGCCTCAGCTTTCTGCCCTGGGGCCATCTCTCTCCTCTTCTCTCTTCTCTCTCTCTTACTAAATGCTTGCAATAAATAGTCCTCATTTTCTTTAAGTACCCAATGTTACAGAATGCATAATTCAGCCAAATCATTTTAGTGAGTTAGCAAAAATTGAAAAAAGGCATAGAAATATTCTAAGTTAGCCCAGAAGGAAATCAGTAACAGGCTATTAAAAACGATTTGCATTTCTATTCACACTAAGCAAGAAAAATGGTTACATGCAGTCTGAGAATGGCCAATGGAATTGGAAAACCCAGGTTTTCAGAATGGAGGTATAAAATTATGACCAGAGTCAAGTGGTCTCCACTTTTTTTTGAAAGTTTCTAAATTTCATAGCTTTGTTTTCTACAAGGCAAAGGAATCTATATTAAAGATTAGTTTTAGTAAATCAAAAAAAAATGTGGGCTAGTTTTTATCTTCATTGACTCACTAATGAGAGCAGTTTTGGTTTCTCTTGCTGTGTACGGCATATAATTCATTCCTATTTAGAACACCTGACAAAGAAAAGAAACAAATAATACATTTTTTAAAATCACCTTGGAAGAAATGATGGAGTTTTCTTGATCAGTATTTTTGCACTTTTTTCCTGTGTCTGGTTCTGCTGATGTACTTTCTGAACTTCCTATTGAAATTGATCGCTTTCTTCCTTGCTGCGTTATGTTTACTTGGGTTTTACCTCTGCAGATTCCTTCTTTTCCACTTCCCTGGAATACATTATTACCTTAAACACACACACAAATACATACACATTCAAAAAGGAAAAAGAAAATTATCTTCTGCATCTTCAAATGTCAACAATCCATTAAAAAGATAAAAGATAAAAAGACAAGTAAAACTAACGTTCCATTTATAGTAATGCTAACTTGAAAACATTATTTGCAAATCTCAGAAAGTATTCAACAGCAAGTGACCAACAGCCCCAGCCCTTGGAGTCTGCTAGGTCAAGATGCCAATGTGGGTACCATTCCTTAATTGTTTCACCTCACTTCTCTGAACTTTGGTTTTGTCATCTGGAAAATAACTCATGGAGCTATGTAAATTGTCTAGCAAAGTGCCTGATATATGTCAAATATTTTTGTAATTGTAGCATTGGATTTCTCTAGCAGAAAACCTGACACATAGCTATCCAATGAACTTTACATATGCTTAATTGAGCCCCTAACATCCACAGTGAGGAATTCAACTGAAGTTATCTTTAATACAGATAAGAACCCAAAATAACCCAAAGGGAGACGGGCCTCTACAGACTTTGCTGACAAAGAAAATAAAGTCTCAATAACAATGGACATTGTTGGTCAGGATCAGTGGCTCAGCCTGTAAACCCAGTGCTTTGGGAGGCCAAGGTGAGTGGATTGCCTGACCCTGCAGGTTTGAGACCCACTTGGGCAACTTGGCAAGACCTCATCTCTACAATAAATCAAAAATTAGCCAGGCGTGGTAGCACGTGTCTGTAGTTCCAGCTACTTGGAAGGTTGAGGCGGAAGGATCGCCGGAACCCAGCAGGTTGAGGCAGCAGTGGCCAGGAGCAGCAACTGCACTCCAGTCTGGGTGACAGAGTGAGACTCCAACTCAAAAAACCAAATAAACAAACAAACAAAACCAATGGACATTGTATGCCATATAATACTTACCCAAAGTTTAATACAGTTGCAAACCTAAGTCACTATCATATTTTGTCAATAAATTCATGAATTGGCTAATCAAAAGAAAAAAGATCTACTTAAGAGGAAACTCTTCATGGCTAATCCTCTACTTTAGAATGATTAATTTCATGAAGGTAGAAACTTTATGTGCCTTGTTCACTGTTCCCCTCTTGTGTCTCCAGTACCAGCAACTACCCAGCACAAAATTGGTGCTCAGTATATATTTCTGACTAAACAAATTACGAACACAAGAACACCAATGGCATTAGTCCAAAGATTCCTTTAAAAGCCAGGATATAGGTAGGTAAAGCAATCTGTACTCATTGTTCTAACATTCTAAAGCAGGTGTTAGCAAACTTTTCTGTAAAAAGAGCAAATAGTTTAAGCTCTGTGGGCTTACAATGTCTGTCAAAACTACCCAATTCTGCCTTCGTAGCATGAAGGCAGCCATAGTCAATACATGCGTATATGATCATAGCTGTGTTCCAATAAAACTTTATTTACAAAAACAGGCAGTGAGTCAAATTTGATCCATGGGCTGCAGTTTGCTTAGACCAGGTCTACATTCAAGTGGTCCAAAATAATACTCCTTCTTTAAGTTCAGGAAAGAAATATCAATGGAATACTGTCCATATTATCAGACAGGAATAACAATTGAATCTTCATAAAAACAATGTATGTATCAAAAGAAACATAAATAAATGATCCCAATAACTAAACTTAGACTAAATTATTTAAATATTTATCATAAATCTAAATTAGAAAGCGTATTATATCATTTTTGGAAACTGTCAGAAATAAGACTTACATTAGACTTAATACTGTATACCTTGGTGCAACAAATAACGAAATGCAACAACAGTTATGAATTAATCGAACCAAGTGAAATAATGAACTAATGGTATTGTTAAGAACTGTAAAGTGTGAATTAACCAAGACACAACTTATGCTCAAATGGTAGTCTGCTATATTCCAAGTGTTACTTATGTACCTTAAATTCTAAAATGTATATGTACAATATATTGACATATACAAACACATGTACATAACATTCAATTCCCCAAAATTTTAATTTCTCTACTACAAACATTTCCTCTAGGGACCAGAACCAACTACAAACATTCCCTCTAAGAACCAGAACTAATTTCTTTTTGCATGGGAATAAGCCATTTTCATAGTGTTAAAATGCTCTCACAAAGAGTGTATACATACTTTAATGGGCACACAACAATCTTTATATCTGGTATAGCTAATATTTTTCTAAATCTAGGAGAGGTACCATTAAATGCCAGAAATATAAAAGAAATTATTAATACAAATCAGGTTATTTCATTTCTAATTACCACTAATAGCACATATCAGCTGTTACACTAATATTATATGAATGATAACTCAACTATATGTATATATAGCATTAAAATACATCCACCCAATCTTATCATTCAGAGGAACTATTTCTAACAGCTATATTAACAATTTGATGTGCATCCTTCTCAATTTTTTCTTAAGTTTAAGAAAATATGTTTACAAATACATAGATATAAACACATATAGGACTGAAAGTACAAATGCTATTGTTTCAGTAAGATAAATACCTAGAATTGTAATTTCTGGATCAAAATGTGTTGCACATTAAAAATTTAAGAGGTACCGGCTTTAAAAGGCTATACTAATTTATACTTCCACCAACAATGTTTAATAATGTTAATTTCTGCCAGCACTGGATATTATCAACTGCTTACATTTTGATGAGTTAATGAACAAAAAAAATGGAAACTGGTTGTTTCAATTTTCCTATCTGACTGCAAAGTTATATATGTATTGACTATTTGCATTTACTTGTCCACAGTATGTTACATACAATGTCCAAAATTTCTGAATTTTATCTTGCTATTAGGAAGACAATTTTTTAAAAACGTCTATCTTTTATAAGTGTGGCAGACAATATAACTCAGTATACTGTTTGCCAATATTTTCTTTGCATTTGACTTTACAATGTCTTTTGCTTAAATATTTTTTGCTTTTATTTAGATAAATCTGTCAGTTTTTCTCTTGTGGTTCTAGGCTCCCTTCATTTTAACAAAGCCTACAGAAGTAATACAAATATTTTCTCCATGTTTTCTTCAAATGCCTTGATAGTTTTAATTTTTATATTAATATTATTAATTCAATAGAAACTTTTTTCTGAATATAAGTAATGTGCTAATATTATTTTCTTCCAAATAAGAGCCAATTTTCCTAACATCATTTATTTAATAATATATTCTTTTTCCACCAATGTGAACTGATAATTTTTTATAAGTTAAATATGTTTTCTGATCTGTTTCTGGGTGTTTCATTCTCTTTTTATTCATCTAAGTTACCTTTTCCTATGCCAGATCTATCAACTATTAAAAGCAGGCACCAGACTCAGAATGCAATGTAGGAGAGTTAGGAGAGTTCCATAAAGAACACATTTTTTTCCTGTTATTCAGATCGTCCCTGACAGCATATGGAAAACCTCTCAATTCATTTTATACAAAATTGACAAAGTTCTAACATTAAAATCTTACATATATGGCACACTGACTACTAACCATACTTAAAGATATAGATGCCCTAAATCAAATATTAACAAATCTAATATAACAGTACAGTAAGTCTCCTACACACAGAACTCTTACAATGCAAACTTTCAAAGATGCAAATGTATGTTCGCATGTCCAATCACATAAGTTAGCTCACACATCTGACATACACTGTCACATGCATGCATCCTCTACAAGTGGTTGTGCTTTTTTGTACTTTACTGTACAGTACTGGATCAAAGTTTGTATCTTTATTTCAAAACGATATCTGGAAGCAAGCATAAAAGCAGCGGTGATATATCCTGTACTGCTAAGAAGCGCCAAGTGATAACAATGGAAACAAAAGTGAAAATAATTAAGAGTAGAGCAAAGCAAAAAGATGGCAGATGTCACTTGTTCTTATAATCATTCAACCATCAGCACAATTCTAAAGAGCCAGGACAAGATCATGCAACATGTGAAGTCTGCTGTGCCGATGATGTTGACAATAACAAAGAAAAAGCGTGGAAAAGTGGTGGAGAAGCTTCTCAGTGTGTAGATGCAGAATCAGCATCAGCATCAAGTCCCACACAGCTTAATGCTGATTCAAGAGAAAGCTAAAAGCCTTTACAAAGACTTGAAGAAGAAACACGGCAAGGAATCAGAGGACACATCTTTTAATGCCAGTCATGACTGGTTTCATTGGTTCAAAGCTAGAGCCAAACTCCACAACATAAAAGTGGGAGCAGATATGGTAGCTGCCAGGGAATTTCCTGAAATGCTTTGAGAAATTACTGATGAAGGCACATATTTACTCAAGCAGGCTTTTAATGTAGTTGAGACAGGACTGTGCTGAAAGAGGATGCTAGGCCAAAGCTACATCAGTAAGGAGGAAAAGTTGATGCCAGGCTATAAAGCGGCTAATAGGCTAATTCTGTTGTTTGGTGGCAATGTTTCCAGTGATGTGAAGCTGAAGCCTTTCTTAGTTTATCATTCAGAGAATTCAAGAGGTTAAAAACTTAGACAGCCAAGGACTTTCTTCCTGTTGTGTGAAAAAGTAACCCCAAAGCCTGGGTTACACAGGCCATTTTCCAGGACTGCTTTTTCTGCCACTTTATCTCAGAGGTAGAAAATATTGCTTGGAGGAGGACACCACATTCAACATTCTTTTGCTGTTTAACAATGATCTGGGCCACCCCCCATTCATGGACAACTTTTATCCCAATGTCAAAGTAGTGAATTTGCCACCAAATGCTACGTCTCTCATCCAACCTGTGAACCAGGGAGTTATAGCAACTTTTAAGAAATATTACTTATGTCACACTTTTCCTCAGGCAGTAAAGGCAAGTGACGAATCAGGAACAACCTTGAGACAGTTTTGGAAGGACTATCACAGCTACAGGGCCATAAAAAAACACTGATTTTGTTTGGCGTGAGGTTATTAAGGCTGTCACCATAAATGAGGTTTGGAAGAACACTTGCCTGCAGTTTGTTTACAATTTTCATGAATTTGAGAAGGTGGATGAGGAGTCCAAAGAGGTCTTCAGCAACTTAGTGACCCTCAGCAAAAAGCCAGAGCTAGATCTGCAAGACGACTTCACTGAACTCCTTGCTATACAACATGAGGAGCTTACTAGCTTACTAATGACGACCTGATGGAAATGGAGACTCAGAGAAAGGATGAAGGATGAAGAGAGACAAGAGCAAGAAGTAACTAAAGAAACAAAGAGATTCACAATGCAGGAAATGCCAAGGGGATATTCTTTTTTTGTTTATTTGTTTTTGAGTCTCACTCCGTTACCCAGACTGGAGTGCAGTGGCACACTCACAGCCACCCCAGCGTCAACCTGCTGGGCTCCGGCGAGCCTTCTGCCTCAGCCTTCCAAGTAGCCGGAACTATAAGCACGCTACCATGCCCAGCTAATTTTTGCTTTATTGTAGAGATGAGGTCTTGCCAAGTTGCCCAGGTTGGTCTCGAACCCACAGGCTCAGGCAATCCACTCGCCTCAGCCTCTCAAAGTGCTGGGATTACAGGTTGAGCCACTGAGCCCAGCTGGGATTTTCTTTATTTGAGGAGACATTGTTAGTTTTTAAGGCACGGAACCTGAATGCAGAATGCTACACGAAGGTTGCAGCAACTGTTCAGAATGCAACTCAGTGGTACTGTGTCATCACAGAAGTTACTTGGACGGCTGAGGCAGAAGGATCACCTGAACCCAGAAGTTTGAGGCTGCAGTAGCCATGATTGTGCCACTGTACTCCAGCCCTGGTAAGAGAGTGAGAGTCTGACTCAAAGAAAAAAAAAAGAATCATCCTAAATATTATGTGACTATATTAGAATCTAATATAAACCATATTAAATACTAAAATACTATCAGAATTTCTACTAAAATCAGGACAAGACACAGATGATAATTTTACCCATTTTTATTTAAAATTCATAGGGTCTACCTAATAAGATAAACAAAGAGAAAACAGTAGATAGATCAGAAGAGTCAAAATTATCATAATTCTGTAGATTATATGACTGTCCAGCTAGAAAATATAGGAGTTTCAAAAACTTTTAGAATTAATTAGATAATTTAGCAAGATTGCTGGAAACAAAGTAAATATGAGTGTTTTAAATAAATTTGGAACTATGTAGTCCAGTGAAAACAATGTCAGCTCGATATTTATAATTTGCATCGTTTCCATACTGAAAATATTCACAATACCAAATTAAGTGTAAACCAAGTGGGTTTGGAGACTACTTTTATCTTCGTCATCATGTGCCACTTTCTATGACTCCGTGTTGAAGGGTAGAGAAGATGGCAGAAGAAGAGTTCTACAGGGTAGCTTCCAAGTAGCTTCTGTGATGATACAGTAGCACTGGGTTGCATTCTGAACATTTTTCAATCTACTGAGAGTATCATAATCTATGCACTATGACTAGTCCAGAGGCCTAGAAGGCTGAAGGAACAAAGATAACTAGAGAACAGGAAAGAGGAGGCTCTGAAAGCCTTTGCCTAAATATATTCACTTCTCCATAACTAAGGGACATGGAAAAAATTTCAGCCCAGGCCAGAAACTCATGATTACATCTAAGAATTAGTACCTAAGACATAGAAAATAAAATAAACTAGAACTATTTTGACTGAAAAACATTAAGGATAGTCTGATAATAGCAAAAATTCACCTACATCTGAAGAATTAAACCAAAAGTTAAATTGAGAAAAGATCCAGGAGAGAATGCAAGGGCATATCAGAAAGCATATAAAAAATGGAAAGCAATAAAAACAGGACATATAAAGAATAAATTTAGGTGGCTGTGTAAGTATAGGCTTAGATAATGGGTCTCAAAGATAGACTGAGCTAGGTCTCAATATAACTCTGGCATTTATTATGTGATCTTAGACAAGTCATTTAATATCAGTTAATACTATTTGTTCTGTTCCTAATGATTCAAAAGGTTTCAAAATATCAAGTTGGTCACAGATATCTAAGTAAGTATCAATGACCACAGTACAATACTAAAGCTACAAAGGACATTAAAAAGTTACCCCTATCTAAATAAGTCTAAGATGCATCCTGGAAATAGATTTCTAAAAATCTCTAGCATTGATCTAATGATCTGGGTCATTTATTACTTAAACAAAAAATTTTTCTTAAAAGACTACACAGCAGAAAAAGTATAATTTTAACTTTTTTTTTTTTCTGAGTTGGAGTCTCACTCTATCACCCAGGTTGGAATGCAGTGGCATGCTCATGGCCACTACAGCCTTGACCTGCTGGACTCAGGTGATCCTTCTGCCTTAGCCTTCCAAGTAGCTGGTACCACAGGCACGCACTACCACGTCCAGCCAATTTTATTATTGTAGAAATGAGGTCTCTCCAAGTTGCCCAGGCTGGTCTTGAACCCCTGGGCTCAGGCAATCCTCTTGTCTCAGCCTCCCAAAGTGCGGGGATTACACACGTGAGCTGCCGCACCTGGCTATTTTAATTTTTAATTAGCAGGATTCAAGTACTAAACTGTCCTATGCTTCTACATGCTTCTGTCTTTAAAGAAATTAACTAACCTAATCTTGCTCTTATAAGTATTTCTCCCAAAGTCTGAGTTTATAAAAAGAAGATATGGCTGGGTGCAGCGACTCACACCTATAATCCTAGCACTTTGAGAGGCCGAGATCGGAGCATTGCTTGAGCCCATGAGTTTAAGACCATTCTGGGCAACACAGTGATACCTTGTCTCTACAGAAATAAAAATTAAAAATTAGCCATTCATAGTGGCACATGCCTGTAGTCCCAGAAACTCAGGAGGGTTAGGCGGGAGGATTGCCTAAGGCCAGGTGGTCGAGACTGTAGTGAGCTGTGATCATGCCATAGCACTCCAGCTGACAGCATGAGCCCCAACTCAAAATTTAAAAAAAAAAAAGAAGATATGTCTGAATCCAAAGACTTTTCTATCTTATTTTGAAGCTTTAGCACTTTAAATACATTGCATATTATGTAATATTCCAATGTCAAGAGACCCTCATCTGTATTTTCTAGGTGAAGTGCCCAAAAAGGTGTTTCATATCTTATGTGGAACATCTATCAAATAAAAGAAAATGTATTTGAAGCAAAGTACATGCTGAAATAGTATAAGCAAGTGATACCACATAAGTTACAATACAAAACAACTCTGGAAGAACAGGACTTGCTTACAGGAAAGCAGTTCACATTGGTCAAATTTTCAGTCACATAAAGTTATTCCTTCTATTGTCAGAGAAGTTGTTCTACTGAGGGCAAATACCTGTTCCTCCCCTTTACTATCCCTTGTTTCCTGCCTGAAAACTGAAGATCACCATACTTAATGAGAAATATTACCGATTAAAAATATTGCACATGCACCCTGTAATCCCAGCACTTTGGGAGGTTGAGGCGAATGGACTGCCTGAGCCCATGGGTTCAAGACCAGCCTGGGCAACTTGGCAAGACCTCGTCTCTACAATAAATCAAAAATTAGCCAGGCATGGTAGCATGCGCCTATAGTTCCAGATACTTGGAAGGCTGAGGCGGAAGGATCGTCAGAGCCCAGCAGGTTGATGCTGGGGTGGTTGTGAGTGTGCCACTGCATTCCAGCCTGGGCTACAGAGTGAAACTCCAACTCAAAAAAATAAATAAATAAAGCAGAAATAATGTTTTCTGTAAAAAACATATATATTACATATGAAATAGTCACGGGGGGGGGAGAATTTAAAACCATTGTACTAGAATAAAACTCTTACCAAGAAACTTTTAGGATTAGATTTGCAAACTCTCCAGATTAAAGCACATGCTCCTTAATACATTATATCATACGTTTCCCATGAGAACACTTTGATACTACTATTACCCAAACTAGCATTAAATAAGGTACATTCTGTATATAACATATTGATCAAAAACTTCAGAACATTTATATAACAGAATATGAGAATCACAAAGAGTAACAATATTATAACTAAACATGTATTCATTTGTGCTATTAAGTTATCATGTACAGGGTAAAATGGAAGAAGAGCTTAATTGGACCAGTCACTCTAAATAAAGCCATTATAAATTCAGGACAAAATATTTTTTTTAAAAAATTGAACTGGAGAATGACCAAAAAGGCAAAGTGGGGGAAGAGTCTAACTTGGTTTGAATAGTCAGAGGACAGCCAGGTTCGGTGGCTCAGCCTGTAATCCTGTGCTTTGGGAGGCTGAGGTGAGTGGATTGCCTGAGCCCGTGGGTTCTAGACCGCCTGGGCAACGTGGCAAGACCTCATCTCTACAATAAAATCAAAAAATTAGCCAGGCGTGGTAGCATGTGCCTGTAGTTCCAGCTACTTGGAAGGCTGAGGCGGAAGGATCGCCAGAGCACAGCAGGTCAAGGCTGCAGTGGGGGAGCGGCCACTGCACTCCAGTCTGGGCTACACAGTGAGACTCTAACTCAAAAAATAAATAAATAAATAAATAAATAGTCAGGGGACGGAGTTTGAGGCCAGTAGAAACAGAATATGAGGGATAAAATACTGGAAGGAAAGGAGCTTCAGAAAGGGCAAAAGAACAAAAAATCTATATTCACAATCAACCCAATCCTTGGCTGACTTCTAAACTACATGTGCTTGGGGGCAACCCCAGAGACCCAAAGAAAAAGCAGCAGCTGGAAAGTGAAAGAACACATGACAGCTGCTGACCTCAACAGAGGACACAGAGTTTAGGGTGTGAATCCAGCCAAGGTAATTGCTCATTAGGACAAAAATATTTCTTCAGAGGAATATAACAAAATCAAGAGCCTCTATAATATATCACTTATAACATACAATATCAAATAGAAAATCACTTAAAGCAGAATACACAGGAAAATGTGACCCATATTTTAAAAAAAGCAGTCAGTAGAAATTAAACCGGAGATAACTGAAAAGTTACACATAGATGCAGACTTTAATGCAGCTATTATAAATATAATCATAATTATACGAAAAATATATACATGATTGAATAAATAGGGAATCCCATCAGAGGAGCAGAAACTATACAAAAAAGAACCAAACAGGAATTCCAGAAATGAAAAGTACAATTAAAAAAAAAAAAGAAAAGTACAATAACTGAAATAGAAAATTTGCTAGATAAGCTTAATGGCAAATTAGAGATGACAGAAAAAAGAATCAGTAAACTTGAAGATATATCAATAGAAATGATCTAACCTGAAGAACAGAACAAACTAAAAGAAAACAAACAGACCTAACAGATTACTGGGAGAGCATAATATATATATGTTATGCTATATATATAAGACACTCTCTTAGAAAACCTGGTTGGGGGGAACTGGTTTAAAGTGGGCCAAACAGATTCTTTTATCTGGAATCTGGAATTAATAGACATAGCAGCACAGTAATTGCTGGGCAGTGAAGGCTTAAGCAGAAGAGAATGAGAACACTGTCAGAAATTAGGCAAGCCAAACACATGCAAAGTCATAGGTACAGAGAAACTACCAGTCCTTCCAGGGAAAGAGAGAATTGAGAAAAGATCATGTGTCCAGAAAAGGGAAGAAGAGATGGGGCAGCTTGATCATCTGTCTTCCATGAGACCTGATGATATGTCCTATACTTGATTTGGAGAGTGACCCAGACTAACCTAACAAATTCACTTTAATTAAACTAGCATAAGTGAGTGAGTTTTTGTTACTTTCAATAAATAAAAGTTTGCCTAAATAAGACAATCATTGTGATATCTACCATGTCAATCAGCAGCACCAGAACAGATGTCACATCTTTGAATCTCCAGCATATAATATTATACATCTATCAATATTTTTTATTTAATTAAATAAATTTGACACACTCTTATTGTGTTGGCCTTTTATCTTACACATGCCACCAACAGGGTTGAAAATCTATATTAACACATTCTTGACCTGCAAATTTTTCACTTTCCTAATATTGAGAGAAGTTGAAAATAAAAAAATTCTGAAGCTGGTTGCAAATTTCTAGTGATAAGACAGAAAGAAAAATCAGAAAATTTGTTTTGAAATATCAGTCTTGTAAAGATCTGTTGTTTAAAATAAAAGAATTTTCCATTAAAAAGTCACAAGTGGAGACAAGCAGAAGAAAATATTTTGAATGTTATTATATTCCAGGATTGTGTAAATTATATTGGATGTGGTTTTGCATACTTGCTTTCTAGGTATATAATAGACTATTTGTTATTATTATGTTTATTTAGAAACACTTTACATGTATCTTGGAAAAACAAAATGGAAAAATGAAATTAAATATTCCTGTTTTGTGTAACATTGTAAAACAATGACCTTTGCAAAAAGGAACTCTACAGGGTTTGCATACAAATGAAGTAAGTGTTAGTATGTTTTCCATGAACTTTGCAGACTCTACAGTGTTTTTGTAGATACTTTGTTGAACTTATTTAAAATATAATTTATTATGAGTTCGATTTGGCATAATCTGCTTGGATTTGATTGCATTTCTGCATTATTGGGAAAATGCAAAAACTGCAAAATTTGTAGGACTCTATTTCATGACATTATTTTTGAAAGGAAAGGCATCACAACTAACAGATGTGTTGTCCAATTATCATGTATTGTGGTTTTCTTCACTTGTCTCATCAAAATATTTAATGCTAGAAAATTTTTCCTCTTGGGACCCTGTAGTATTGCTCCACTTTTTAAAATTTTTTTGGACATTTATATCTGTGATGCATCTGATCATAATATCTGTCAGTTTCAGTTGCAATCATTTCTATAAAATTATCTCCAATAAATAGTCCGGCAACTTCACTTATACTTTGATGATCATTTGGAAATAGTTTGACACCTAGATTGCCAATAAACACTTCTAAGTTTCTTTTTGAATCATATTTTGTCTACTCAATGTCTGATTTGCTCTCACCAGTTCTAGATTATCTATTATCTATTTGTTCTCACTGTCACAGGTTATCTGCATTATTTTTCTTCACTTACATTGCATCATTACATCAATATCTGTCTCACTATCACTAAGTTCACTGGATTCACCTTTGACCTCGGAGATCTCATCAGAGTATATTTCTTCATTTTCCATAATTATGGTAAATTATTTTGAATGTTGAAGTATGAAAGCTCTAAAATATCAAAATACAAGTATACCACACTAATTGCAACAAATTAATGACCAACTTGCAATTTTTACCAACTACGTAAAACAGTAACAACATTGTGCAGTCGATATCGGATAATTGTCTCAATCAACTTTCTCCTTGCCTGACTATTCATTTTCAAGCAAAATATAAAAACACATACATATGACAGCATTGCAGCATTCAGAAACAGAATTTGCAAAGACGTAAATTCACGTCAGTGGCAACCAGGAACAGAATTTGGAATGACGTGAATTCACGTCAGAGGTTACGAATGAGTTAATATGATATTGCTTATATAATAGAGTTTGTTAAAATTAAAAAAAATTAGGGTGGTACTTGATAAATGTCATAATATAAAAGCTTATGTTTTCTTTTTTTAATTTTTTAATTTTTTTTTAAAATGTGGGGTACAATTCAGGGTTAGGTATACAGATGTTCATTATGCAGGTACCCTTGTTGATGAGGTGTGCCCTCCCTCCCCTGGCAGTTTCCCTCAACTGCCAATCCCATGCCCCCCAAAAGCTTATGTTTTAAATTAGGCTTCATATACATATCTAAAAAAAATTTAGGGTAAGCTACACACTTATATAACCACTACTGTAGCTCTATAGAGATAGTTTACGGTTTTTGTTCAGAAAAACTTTCACATTCAGTCAGCATCAGCAGAAACAAAAACCTACCTCTGCTCATGACTGGTGCTGAAAGGTTTTGATCACTTAAATTTTCTGCTAACATCCAAGCTGGAAGAATTCTTTTCCTCTGGGCAAGATTTGGCTGCTGCTTACTGAGTTCTCCACATTTACCTAGGACAGACTAAAATGGCATCTATAAATTACTAAAAATAATCATTAATCCTTAATGAATTTGTAAGATTATTTACTTTACAGAAAGCTACCATTAGAATATCCATCTGTAACTATGAACTCAGTGAGTCAAATTTCTTAAACAAAGAAATTCATTATCTCTATTAATTGAAGTGATGGACTAATGTGATATTCTCTAGAGCTTAACACCAGCAAAAAAGCAGATCCACAATAGCGTTATTGTTATGACATGCCTAATTTCAGTTGTCTTTCCCCCTCAAAGTAATTTCAAGAATATATTATACATGGATGAAATATTAAATTTCTCACCACACTACTCAAGTTAGTAGTCAGGGGCATGGTTATTTTTGTGCTTCTTTCCAGCTGTGAGGCACCAGATGTCTCATCTGGTAAGTTAATCACAGGGGATTTTGGTGTTTCATTCAATATATCATCTTCATCAAGCATTTGACTGTTTCTATAAAATAAAACAAAATTTGTTTTTTGGTTTTGTTTTGTTGTTTTTTTTAGAGACAGGTCTTGCTCAGTCACCCACCCTGGAGTGCAGTAGCATGATCATAGCTCATTGAGGCCTCAAACTCCTGGACTCAAAGGATGCTCCCATTTCACTTTCAAGTAGCTAGGACTACAGGTGAGTATCACCATACCTGGCTAATTTTTAAAACAAAATTTTTGTACAGACCAGGTTTCATTATGTTGCCCAGGCTGGCTCAAACTTCTGGGTTCCAGTAATCCTCCCGCCTCAGTCTCCCAAAGTGCTGGTATTACAGACCTGAGCTATCACGCCTGGTTTGAAAAACATTTTAACCTGAGTAAAATTAAAACTTAAAAGATGACAAGCTTTTCTACTGTTGGTTTGATGTTTGGATTCCTTTCTTAAATTTCACAACTGGCTGGGGAAAAAAATTATCATAACATGAGAGTCCTAACAATTGCCACAAAGTATATAGATTTTCTTTCCTACTTAATTTTTAAAATATTTTAACATATAGAAATATATAGAATACATGTATTCTATTTTATTTACCTATGAATAAGAATACTCATGTATCCACTGCTATAATGAAACATTTTCTCATATTTGCTCCAGATTAATTACAAATACGATCCAAGCCCCATCCATGCCCAGCCTCAATCTTATCCCTCTCCCTTCATTCCTTCCCCCAAAAGTAAACACGAGCCTGAATTTGCTGTTTATTATTCCCAAACATATCTTTATGCTTTTAATATTTGTATGTATGCATTCATTATTGGATAGAAATAGTTATATATTTGTAACTTTTGCTAGTTTCTTTTTTCCCCTCAACATTATGGTGTGGAGATTTTCCATGTTTTAACCTGGAGCTCTCTCTAGTTCATTCTCTTTCATTATAGGACTACACCAAATTTACTCAGCCTTTTTCCAGGTATTTTCATATTCAGAATGAGTGCTATAGTAAGCATTCTCATACAGAAGAGGTTAGTCGTAAAAGCATCAGTTCTGGAGATAGCTTGGGTTTGGATCCTAACTCCATCCTATATTACCTGTGACCTTGGGCAAGTCTCAAACCTTCTGTGCCCAGTTTCTTCAGTGTAACCTAGGAATATTAACAGTACCTAGTCCTCATAGAGATTGTAATGAATATTAAAAAGTTCATACATGTAAAGTTAGTTCAACAGTCAATAGTGTTTTATGTATTAGATACTACAAAATAGAGCTAACTCTAAAACATATGAAATCCCAACAATATCAAGAAATGTGGAAGCATGCTTCAATGCTTCCAATCTAAGACATTGTCCACATCCCTTTACTAGAGGACAGTGGCTTCCCCTTCTCTGAAAACCAGGCAGCTGCCTTTTCTGGGTGGACATCTCTCACAATGACACTTGCCTCACTCAAGACCTGTCCCCACCTCCCCTCATAGCTTCTAGTTTAATAACCAGGATTACTCATCATTACCAGACTAGAGAAGTCCTGTCCTTGCTTCAGCTGGAAACCAAATACTTACTAAAGAACTACTACTGGCAGAAACCACAAGAATGTGCCTGTGATATTGTGATACAGTAAGAAATCTATATTTTGGTCTTCATCCTTAATTTCTGCCTGGAGCCCCTAAACAGGCTAAGGGGGCAACTTTTGCTGTTCATAACAAGTCCCTTTCAACCTGAGTTTGCGCTAATGAGGCGAATTTTGGAGGAAGTATCTTTTGATATTCATAACAAGGCCCTTTCAACCACATCTGAGTTTAGTTAATGAGGTAACTTTTGGAAAGCCCCTAAAGAAGGGGGACTGGTTGCCAGGGGACTCAGTCATATGCTTACAGGGTTGAAACTTCCAGTCCTATCACTCTCCACTTCCACGTAGGAGAGATGGACTAGAGATCAACTTAATCTCCAATGGCCAATGATTTGATTAGTCACAGCTATGTAATGAAACCGCCATAAAAACCCAAAAGGAAGGGGTTTGGCGAGCTTCCAGGTTGGAAAACAAGAATGGATCCTTGTGCTGTAAGGATGGCGTACCCCAAACTCCACAGAAACAGAATCTCCTTTGCTCTTGGCCTTTCCAGACCTCACTTTATGTATCTCTTCATCTGGTTGTTCACTTGTACCCTTTAGCTATCCTCTGTAATAAACCAGTAATCTAGAAAGTAAACTGTTTTCCTGAGTTCCATTTTAGTAATGAAGAAACACAGGTTTAAATAGCTTGAGAAAAGTACAGCATCATGAAAGTGGGTTATATTTTCCGTTTTTCCAATACAAAAAAAATTCAAAATTCACCAGTTCCACATCCTGATATTTTTAAGGTGTACTGGCCTTAAAGACACCAGTCTTTTACACTAAGGGAATAAGTTGATTGAATGGATATACAAGGGGACCCCAAAAAAACCCAGAATTATCTTTTGGAGGGAGGACCCCTTATAGTACACTCGTAATTGCTCCTCCATATCAAATAGTCAACCAATGTTTTTACCTGGAAGTTTTGAGAAGGCTGCCTCACATTGCAGAAGAAACTTCCTGAGTTGTGGCAAACTGGTTCTTCCACCATACCAATGCACCAGGCCACACTGCGCTGAATGCTCAGCAGTTTTTAACCAAAAATGGCATGACCCCCATGCCCCAAACCCCCTTACTCACCCAATCTCACCCTAATTTTTTGTTTGTTTCCCCAGATGAAAAAAGTCCTCGAAGGGAAAAGTTTTGCCAATGTGGAAAGGCGAAATAAAAAACAACAGAAGCACTAGAAGACATCAAAATAAATAAGTTCAAAAAACTGTTTTGAGCAGTGGAGAAAGGTGTATTGCATCAAATGGAGAGTACTTTGAAGGTGACTGAAGTTAAACACATAAGAACTTTTTATAAGAAAATTTCAGTTTTTTTGGGTTCCCTCTCATAAATAAAATTAAAATTAGCATATAGTACTTTAAGTCATTAGGCAAAGACTATACTTTGTTTTATACAGTTGTACAACATTTTCCTAATTTTTGAAAATTCTACTATGGAAGTTTATTATAACAAAAAATAGTTATTCACATTTCTCATTTTAGCAGCTGGTTAAAAGATAGGAAGCTTCATAAATGTATGACAACAGAAAAAAAAGAGGAAAATTTGTACTTTAAAGTGGTAAGCAATCATTACTGAATTTCATTTAACTAAAATAAAAACAACCTCCTTGGCTCAGCCTGTAATCCCGTGCCCTTGAGAGGCTGAGGTGAGTGGATTGCCTGAACCCGCGAGTTCAAGACCCGCCTGGGCAGCAAGACCTCATCTCTACAATAAATAAAAAAATCAGCCGGGCGTGGTAGCGCATGCCTGTAATTCCAGCTACTCGGAAGGCTGAGGCAGAAGGATCCCCGGAGTCCAGCAGGCGAGGCTGCGGTGGCCGGGAGTGGCCACTGCACTCCAGTCTGGGCGACTGAGTGATACTCCAACTCAAAAAATAAACAAAAAACAAAAAACAAAAAAAACCAACCTCCTGACATTTCTTCTATTTACTCTTTTTTCTATCTTCCACTCTTTTATTATAATAGATAGATAGATGTAGACCATTTACTCTTAAATATTTTTAGATATAATTTATATACACTGAAATGAACACATCTGAAGTGTACAATTTTATCAGTTTTGACAGTGCATACACCCATGTAATCTCCACCCTTGTCAAAACACAGAATATGTCCAGCACACAAAAAAGTTCTCTTAAGCTTCTTCCTGCTCAATCTCCTTGGAAACAACCATTGACTAAAGTTCCAAAAGTAGTTTGATTTGCTTACTAAAGAACTTAATACAAATGTAATCATACAGTAGGTACTGTTTTGTGACTTGCTTCTCTTTTTGATAGATTCCTCAGGATTTTCTAAATGCACAATCATGTCACTGGAAAATAAAGTTTTACTTCTTCCTTTCCAATCTGATGTATTTTATCTTTGTCTTATTCTCAGTCTTAGGGGGAGAACTTTCAATATTTCACTAATAAGTTTTTTATATGAAAAAAGTTCTCCTTTTCCTAGTTTTCTCAAAAACTTTGTAAAATCATGAACAGGTATTGAGTTTTGTCAAAATTATTTTTGAGCATCTATTGAAATGATAGCTTTTTATTCTATTATGGTGAAATCTTTAATTGCTTTTCACATGATAAACCAAATCTGCATTCCATGGACAAGTCCCACTTACAGCATATTATTGTTTTTATATATGACTGGATTTGATTTGTAAATATTTTGTTATGAAGAATACTTGTCTGTAGTTCTGTTACATTTTCTTGTAAAGTCTTGTCTGACTTTAGTATCAGGATTACAGAAACTTTATAAAATGAGTTAAAAAGTATATTCTATTTTGGAAGCAAAAAGTGTAATACTAGCATTATTTTTTCCAGGTAGAATTCACTAGTGAAGTTCCTTGTGGGAAATTCTGAAAGGATGAATTCAATTTTTTAATGAATGTAAGATTTCTATTTTTTCCTGCATCAGTTTTAGTAAGTTGTGTTTTTTCAAAAACTGTATCTATTTCAAGTGTCAAATTTATTGGCATAAAGTTTTAAATAATATTTCTTCATTAATCTTTTAAGGTCTGTAGTATCAATAATAAGATCCCCTCTTCCATTGCTGACATTGATAATGTGTTTTCTCACTTTTTTTTCCTTCATAAGCCTTACTAGGGTTTTATTAATCTTTTCAAAAGAACCAACTTATGGTTTTACTGATTTTCTTTTTGTCTATTTTCTAGTTCATTGACTTCCAGCCTCTTTAAAATTTCAATTTTTTTCTATTTATTTGGGGATTAATTTGTTCCTTTTTTTGGTCTATCTTCTTAAAGAAGAACTATAGATCACTGGTTTTATAGCTTTCTTCACTTCTAATATAGGCATTCAACTATAAATTTCCCTCTAAGGAATAATTTAGCTGTATCCCACAAATTTTTATGTTGTTGTCAGTATCACTCTGTTCAAAATGCTTTCTTATTACCCTCATGACTTCTATTTTACCTGGGGGCTATTTAGAAGTGTGTTATTTAATTTCAAACTATTTGGAGATTTTTATATTTTATTGTTACTGACTTCTTATTTAATATCATTGCAATCAGAAAACATACTCTGTATAATTATGTCCATCTACTTCTACAGTGTATTCATTCTATAATTTAAAAGCTGAAAAAAATCTAAATAATCTTCTAATGACTGACAAAAAACTAGTGTATGAATTTTAACTTTCTAGATATCCGTATGTTTATTCTAATACATTGTTTCCTCAGTTTCCCTATTCTACATTTTCTGCTATTTTTATAAGAAAGAGAAGTTATAGTAATGTAGTCTAATACCTTAATAAAGTTTAAAAAGAAAAAAAAATGAGGAAAAGGTAGTCAACTTCAAATTAAGTATCTTGGTTACTGTTAGATGGAAAACACATTCCAAATAAAATGGTAAAGGACATCACAGATGGGAGCAATCACTACTGAACCATAAGTTTTCTAGAAATACACACACACACACACACACACACACACACACACACACATACCTATTCCACCTCCAATTCAGTTTAATCCTCAAATGATTTCTACTGAAGCCATTTGTGATGGTTGAATAATTAAGTAACAAATATCATTACTTACCTTAAGGTACATTCCATTTCCACTTCAGAATGTGTGGAAAAAACACGAAAAATGTATTTGTCAAGTAACAAAGAAAAACTATCTCCAGGATTCAACCAGCACCATAGATTTGTCTTCATTGGTAAGAGCTGGCTCCTCTCAGAAGACAGATAAAAACATGGATTTGTGTGTATCTAACAAATAAAAAAGAACACAATACAGTAATGTAACTCAAAACTATGACAAAAAAAAAAACTATATACAAACTGATCCAGAATTTTGGTATCAAAACAATTTAAGTATAAACTTAGATTTAAAACTTTAATAAACCTAGTACTTACAAGTACCATAATTATTGTTTATACATATATCTTTAAAAAGTTGTAATACACTTCCATTTCTCCAAGAACTAAAGAAAAGAAGAAAAGTTATCAATTAACTGGTTAAAAGATTCTTCTGTTTTGCTTAATAGAGACAACTGAACATTGGCAAGAGAAACATGAAAAATAATGCTCAGTATGAAATATGATGTCACCCAACTTTTTTATCCAAAGTTACTAATCTCCTGAAAGTGGCTTGCTTCTTTACCAATTATTTCTCTTAATAATTTATTACTACAATTAAAAGATGAAAAACTAGCCAGGTTCGGTGGCTCAGCCTGTAATCCCGCGCCTTGGGAGGCTGAGGTGAGTGAATTGCCTGAGCCTGTGGGTTCGAGACCCGCCTGGACAACTTGGTGAGACCTCATCTCTACAATAAATCAAAAAATTAGCCGGGTGTGCTAGCATGTGCCTGTAGTTCCAGCTACTTGGAAGGCTGAGGCAGAAGGATCGCCGGAGCCCAGCAGGTCGAGGCTGCGGTGGCCGGGAATGGCCACTGCACTCTAGTCTGGGCGACAGAGTGAGACTCCAACTCAAAAAAAAAAAAAGATGAAAAACTATGGTGCTATGGTTTGAATGTGCTCCCCTGCAGTCCATGTATTGGAAACTTAATACACTATGCAACAGCATTAAGAGGTGGGACCTTTAAGAGGTGATTAGGTCATAATTAATCTGCCCTCATGAATGGATTAATGTCATTATCATGAGAGTGGGTTCATTATCTTAAGAGTGGGTTAGTTATCTCAAGAGTGAATTTATTATAAATGCAAATCTGGCCCTCTCTTGCTGACTCTCTTGCATGTTTTCTTCACTGTGTAATGCCTTCTACTGTGTTATGATGCTGCAAGAAGGCCCTCACCAGATGCAGTCCCTCAGTCTTAGACTTCTCAGCTTCCAGAACTGTAAGCCAAATAAATGTTTGTTCATTACAAATTACCCAGTCTCAAGTAATCTGTTACAGAAGCACAAGGTGGACTAAGATATATGGGAAGGAAGATTCTAATCAAATCTCTCAAGCAAACAACATAGTTTTCTTTCTAGTTCCTCTAATTTTGTTTGAGTGAAACTCTTATCCACCCTGAAGATCATCATCCATATTCAAATCACAATTAGTAAATATATCACAAAGTCAAAATTATTATAATTTCCACTATTTTAAATTATGTTTGCCACTGACTGCATGTTGGCAGAGTTGCCTTCAAAAAAATAAGACCTATTATAAGGCACCTTGAAAACTCTAACTAGAATCAAGCTAAAATTGGCCATTTTCATAGGCTAAATAGCCTTTCTGTCATCAATATCACAGGGTTTTTTAAATAAATAAGCTCTAGGGTATGACAAAACAATTGACATTAACGCAGATCTTTGATTTTTTTAAACCAAATCTTTTACAGGGCCAGAGTCAGAGAAAGAAGTGAAGGCAGCAAGGAGAGGGGGAGCCAAAAAGAATTTTCTATAGAGCAACTCTCCCACCACCCTTTCCTCTATTCCATTTGTTTACATGAGATTTTTTTCTGGAGACAACAGCAATCTCTCCAATACAACATAGGAAATATCATCCCAGAATTGGATATATGCTGAACAACAACAACAAAAAGACATAATTGAAGCTAATGAATATATTCTACCTAGTTCTGACAATTTAACTTCATATGGGGCTGGCCATAAGTCATTCCTATATATATCTGCTATTTGAAGCCTTTTTATCCTTTAAATGTGTGTTATGAAATATGTCATCTTCACAGTAGGAGTTTCAATCCAACAAAACAAATAAGTAAAATAAAACTTAAAGATAAGGATAGAGGAAGAAAATGTCTTTTTTTTTTTTGACTTGGAGTCTCACTCTGTCACCCAGACTGGAGTGCGGTGACCTGCTGGACTACAGCAATCCTTCCGCCTCAGCCTTCCAAATAGCTGGAACTACAGGCATGCGCTACCACGCCCGGCTAATTTTTGATTTATTGTAGAGATGAGGTCTCGCCAAGTTGCCCTGGCGGGTCTCGAACCTGCAAGCTCAGGCAATCCACTTACCTCAGCCTCCCAAAGCGTGGGATTACAGGCTGAGCCACCGAGCCCGGCTGAGGTAGAAAATTAACAACGGATACGGTACAAATTTGGTAGGCCATTATTTTACTGGTCAGATGTCGGGAGCCACAACTCCTAACAGAAGGCAAAGTAAGGGTTACCTAAAAATGGGAAAAACACTGGCTGGGAGCAAGGCCCCAGCTAAAGCTGCCCTGCCGGAGGCAAAGCCCCATGGATCCCATTGATGGGCCCCTTTGATCTCTAGGAGTGTGTGCATAAGACAGAAAGTACCCCTTTCTGATGAAGCGTTAACTGATAAGCGAGGATGATGTATTGGTGAAACTGAAGTTTGAGACATGAATAAGGAACACAGCAAAACCATAGCCATTAGAGATGCTAGAGAATGTTTAGTTACCTTCATCTCCATAAAAAGCAAAACCATTGTGTATAAAGAAAATAAAAGAACTTTCCCATTATTTATTTTTAATGGTTAACAGACCCTATACTAAAATAACACCTTAGACGGGTAAGATGGAGGAGGAAGCTTGTGAGACCTGAGACAGGTCAATCCTGAGGGCAGCTGCTTTTAAACATGATTTAAGAAAGTATAGACATAGTAGATATAAGTTTGTAAGAGTAAAATGATCTAGTAGTATAAGTATAATAATATAGGAGAGAATAGTTAAGTAGATAAAAATAGGATGATGATTAAAGATAATTAGATAAAGAATAATTAAATAGAAAACAAATATAGAATATAAGAGTAGTCAAGCATAATTCATATAAAGGTTGTTAAGCATTATTAGATTGATTCATATAAGTAAAATAAGAATAAAGATAGATACATAATAGGAAAGTTTATAGGAAATAATTAAAAAATAATAAAGTTAGTTATAAGAAACAGTAAAATTAGTTATAGATGTAAACGCCAATATATTGCTGCTAAGTTACATGTAAGAATTGTTAGAAATATGATATAAAAGGGATAAGGGTTAAAAGGTTGCAGTTTATTATTTTTAGCAAAAGTTGTTTCGTTCCTATCTGTTGGTTTTAACATAATGGAAACAAAAAAAGAATAGGGAGGATCAAATAAATCATTGTAGAACGTTTGATTGTAAAAGAAAACATAATGTAAGTTTTTGTGGGCATATGTGTGAGGGGGTTGAGGGTTGAAAATGCCTTATATAAACATGTGAAAATTGAATAAACTTTGGAAGAGTCCTGAACTCGACCCAGGGAGTTGATTTGTGTCTTCTTCCTTCGCCGCATCTGATTCTCTCGCCTTAGGCCCTGACCTTTGTGTTGGAGCTGGACTCTGACAGTCAGAGTCATTTTACAAACTATACACAAGACTGCATAATAATAAGGATGCAGTGTAATTTAAGAAACACTGTATTTCTAAAAAGAGTTTGATTTTTTTTTAATTAAGTTATTCCAGGGACAATGGCATATGCCTGTTATCCTACGTACTCGGGAGGCTGAGGTAGGAGGACTAGTTGAATCCAGGAGTTCCAGTCCAGCCTGGGCAACACAACAAGATTCTATCTCAATAAAATAAAATGAGACAAGTTATTTCAAACTTAATGTTTAGAAACCTTTCACTATGGTAACAGCCACTCATAATTTCTCTTTCTCAAAGTGGTCCTCTGGCTCATGACAGATAGAGCTTTTCAGTGCAACAAGCCCATGACAGATCAGTAGGCTTAGAGTTTGTGCTCATTGCTGGACTTGGGAACTGTTCCCTGTACTCTTCATCCTATTAAGTGAAGGCATCCCTTCCAAGAGTATGCCATGGTCATCAAAATCAGGACTGTTGGGAAAGGGAAGAAACAAGTCAAAACAGGAATCTATATAGCTTCTGCCTGAACCCTGAATATTCTTTAAGTGAGGTTTACTTCTGATTGTAGGCTAAGACAAGACCATGTTTTTATTCATGAGTATTTTAAAAATTAACATAAGTCTCTAATCAACATTAAATACTGAAATAATCCAAAGCTTACAAACAGCCTTTGTAAGATGCTACCTACAAAGGCATAAAATGTTAAGAGTAGAAAAGGCAAAAATACTTAAGAAAGAAAATTATATATTATTTTTTTTTTTTTTTTTTTTTTTGAGTTGGAGTCTCACTCTGTCACCCAGACTGGAGTGCAGTGGCCGCTCCCGGCCACCACAGCCTCAACCTGCTGGGCTCCGGAGATTCTTCCGCCTCAGCCTTCCAAGTGGCCGGAATTACTGGCATGCGCTACCACGCCCGGCTGATTTTTTGATTTATTGTAGAGATGAGGTCTCGCTGCCCAGGCGGGTCTCGAACCCGCGGGCTCAGGCAATCCACTCACCTCAGCCTCCCAAAGGTGTGGGATTACAGGCTGAGCCACCGAGCCCAGCTAAGAGTAGAAAAGGTAAAAATACTTAAGAAAGAAAATTATATTTCTTTACAAAGGCATTATAAACTCAAAGACAAAGCAACATTGTGTATTTTTTCCTCAGATGAAAGCACTTAATATTTAAATTATATATAGTTAAATATTTGGCAATTAGTCAATCCAGCTACAAAGAAAGTAAAACCAATGACTGTGATTCACGATCATTTTTTTCCTTTTCCTAAAACTGCTCATACAGGAGATCCCAGAACTAGAGCAAAAATGACTTTCCAAGAAACGCCTTTGATTCTTTAATTTAAACCTAAATACATATTATTCATTGAATAAGAAATCTATGTCAAACTATATACTTTACATCTAAAATACTACACATACAAGAAGTCCAAAAGGTAGTTTCCAAAAAGTTACAAAGTAGAAAAAAATCTAGCAATGTTAATGAGTAAAAGGGGGCAAAACATGACTATACACACAAAAATGTAGAATTAAAACAATCTCATAATGATATATAAAACAAAGTCTTGGAAAAATAACAGAATATTGTAAATGCTTTGTACCAATACATATTTGTAAACATGGCCAAAATCATCAACTACCTAGTAACACCAAGTGAATTTCTTTAAAAAGTATGTTTATATGTATGTATATATGGCATGCTTGAAAATATTTACTTATAGCTGGGCTCGGTGGCTCAGCCTGTAATCCCACGCCTTTGAGAGGCTGAAGTGACTGGATTGCCTGAGCTCGCGGGTTCGAGACCCGCCTGGGCAATTTGGTGAGACCTCATCTCTACAATAAATCAAAAAAAAATTAGCCGGGCGTGGTAGCGCGCACCTGTAGTTCCAGCTACTTGGAAGGCTGAGGCGCAAGGATCGCCGGAGCCCAGAAGGTCGAGGCTGCGGTGGCCAGGAGCGGCCACTGCACTCCAGTCTGGACCAGAGTGAGACTCCAACTCGATTTAATTATAAAAGAAAAAGATTGAATTAAACCTTTATATTTCAAAATCATAATTAATAATTTAAAATATTTCCAACCTCTCCCAAAACCATGCCCAAGTGAATTTAAAGATTTTTCTGGATATTCAAATTCTTCTTTAGACCAGAAAAGAAAAGAAGGATCCCCAAATTCCTTCAATGAGACAAGTTTCACTTTAATTCTAAGAGAAGAGAAAGACAGACAAAATACTGGCAAATCCAAATCTACAGTGGTTAAAAGATATAAGCTACCTGTAGAAGAAATATATTACCGGTGTGTGCCTTTTAACAAATACATGAGATTATAAATGCAAACTTAAATAGATTATGCTATAACTTTAGAAGTGGTGCAAAGGATGCAATATTTCTGAAGAAATGGAACTAAAATACAAATCAATTTTCTATAGCTTCCTCTTAGAGTTATCATTAAATATTAAAGAAAGATTGAAATATACTTTAAAAAGAGGGTTGCTTTATTTTCAGTGTTTTGCTGCATTTTTTGTGTTTTGTTTTGTTTTTTAAAAATGAGTTGAAGAAAGGCTCTTATAGTGTTTTTCAGATATTTTACAAGTACACTTATAATTTCATGAGAGTAAAAACAATCACAACTCAGAAATTTTATGCAACAGAAAAACCACTCACCAAAGGTGTACATTTTAAGGATCATTGCCAAAGGTGTTATTAAAAAAAAAAAAGCAATTTATATGTAGTTATGGAGCTACTACCTTAATCATCCAAGAACCAAAATGAGCAAGATTTTATTAAAATGAAATAAAAGTACTGACAGCTATGAATTCACCCTGAGGACATAAGCAATCACTGGTGATACAGTCATTTACTGAGAACATCATCAGTTTGCCTTTATAATGCCTTTTCTCCCTGCTGATGCTAGACTGTAGATTAAATTTAAATGACACATAAAATGCTAACATCATCTCCTCAGGAGCTGGCATCATCTCCTCATGCACTATTTCCAAGAACTGCTGGAGAGCTAGAGCATTTTTAAAGGAGAAATATCAGAGGGAAAAAAGGCAGAAATTTATCCAGTTCAAAAGTATACGATAGTAACTGCCCTAATTGCATTCGGCTATCATTGTCAAAGCTATATTTTTATTCAGTGTTAAGTTTGTATTTCCAAGTTAAAGGAAAGCAGAAAAACATTAAATAACTTAAACATAATTTGGGGTATACAACATGCAGAAGGGATCATAACAAAACATTGGCTGTATTCACATATAATTGTACAAAGTTTTTTTAAAATAAAATTTCCATCTCAACATTTCATTATAGTTGTACAGGTAACTTGTTTTAGCAGATCAAAGAATTTGTAACTGATTAGGGAACAGAGAATAAATGATATTTAACACACATTAAGCTAAAATCAATGAACTAGAAGTTACCTTGTTTATTTCATTCTCAGTTCCAAGATTTTAAAATTTCCATTAACAAAGTCAGCTTTAGAATTTCTCTAAATTTCTCTAAATTGCACCTTGTAGGTGCAGCTATAAGTAGTTGAATCAATCAACCAATCAATTTCAAGACAATAGGCATTTTATTGAAACATTATTAATATAAACAAGAAATCACCCATTACACAGAGCAAAGACCTATATTGCCAAGACCAAGATTCAGCTTTCCTTCAAGTATCATATTGTAAATACACTAATTCTTGAAATAAAATTTGAAGTTCAATTACATATATTTCTAAAACAGTAATAAAATTCTAGTACTTAGAGTTGTACATTTTCTTAAAAATAAACATGCTTTTTCTTATCTTCCAATGTTTTGTAGTTTGGCATTGCAAAAGTAAATGCAGTATATTGTACTATTCTTTATACCTTCTTCATGTCATAAATGTTTAATAATTTTTAAAACATAAAAGTACATGTAAAATATTATGTGTGGACCCACTACCCTATTTAAGAGAAATAATTTTACTATATTACTTTTGAGGCTCTGCTAGTCTTTCCCTATACTATTTTTCTCAATTTCTTCAGAGGTAATTATTATATTGATCTTTGTTTATCACTTCCTTGCTTTATGTTTATGACTGTTTATGACCCTGAATATATTGCTTATTTTTATAGGATTTTAAATTTTATATAAAGTCATACTGTGTATAGTCTTCCAATGCTTGCTTTTGTCATTTAATATTATATTCCTAATTTTAATCCATGTTTATTGATATTTTCACTGTAATTTATCTTCACTGTTGTAGTATATTTCATTATATAAACATATTACAATATATTTATCAATTCTGCTGTTAGTGGAAATTTATGTTGCTTCTAGTATTTGTGCTACACTGCTTTGCTATACAATATTGCTATGCAGGTTCTTATATCACTCTCTTGGTGCATATGTGTATAAGGTCCACCTTGTAGCGATCATATGTCTTTATCTTTAAGAAACACTGTTACCTTGCTTTCCAAAGCACTTATAATTTCATTCCATCTAAGCTGCTACCTGCAGTTTATAATTAGTTATTCCAGTTGCTCTATATCCTCACCAATACTTGAAATTGCTAAACTTTTTCATCTTTGCCTATCTGCTGGATCTCACTGTGGTTTCAATTGCATTTCTCTACTTAATAAGAAGGTTGAGCACTTTTTCATGTTTATTAGCCAGATTTCTACTTCTGTAATGTGCAACTCAAAGTCTTCAGCCCATTTTTCTATTTGATTATTTATCTTTTTCTTATGATTAAAGGCATTTGTCACATATTTTGGAAAGCACTCCTTTGTCAGTTAGAGGTATTTTAAATATCTCCCTGTTGTATTTTTCATTTTCATTATAGCGTCTTTTGATAAACAAAGCTTCTTAATTGTAATGTAATCTGTTTTTTCCCATTTTAAAATGGTTTTTGCCTTTTATATCTTGTTTAAAAGCCCTTACCAACTCTAAAGTCATAGGATTTCTTTCCTGTACTATCTCCTAACCATTTTATAGCTTTGACTTTCACATTTAACTTACCTAGAATTGATTTTGGGGTATGTTTTGTGGTAGAGGCCTACTTCCCCCTCCAAAACAAAGAACAAACTATCCCAGTACCATTTATTGATTTTTAAATGTACTCTTCCTCACTGATATACAATGCCAACCCTGGCCTAAATCGAATTTTCACATGTATGTCTGAATCTGTGGTTGCTCTCAGTTCTAAAATTTTATTCAACTGAAGGTACTAAAACTGTTTAAGATAAATCATCAATTAGTTTTAACTTCAAGAAAGCTTTTTTAAAGAAGAGACACCCAATGGCAACAGAATCCTGACTTAGTACATATAATAGAGTAAAAAAAAAATTACTATACAGGATTCAAATTACGTTGATTCTAATTCCATTCTATAACTAGCTGACAATGTACGACAGATATTCTCCAGGAGGTTATAACACTCTAAGTTGTCAAATGAATGGTACTAAGAAAAGGGTAAAAATTATCTACCTTCCTCCCATGTATACAGGTCACATGTACAAGAAAGTTCATAAAATTATACTAAATAATGCTCAAAAGATAAATAAAAACAGGAATAATTTATATAAACTATCATCCCAAATTTTAGTTTCATATCTATGATCTTATAAGAAAGTTTTATTCTAGCATCTAAGTTATATCTACTATAGTTTGGTGCTCAAAAATACTTGTTAATGTCATGCATCACTGCTTTATGATCTTAGTATCATCTAATTAAAGATATAGTAAAAGTGAAGAGTTTTTCAAAAAGGAATCTTCTTTTAACAGAACATTGCTAAGATTCCATATAAGAAATTTGGTCTACTACATTCTGGATAAAATTTAACTCAAAAAGGATTTTCCATTAATAAAATCATCTTTAATTTAGGCATATTTATTTTATATTATTAGTACTCTTTTCTATAGCCACAGAAGTATAAAATATATCTCAATACTTTTCATCCAAGTATAGACACAACTCTAATTAAGTCAATTTGGAAAACATTCTAATTTTTAAAATATAAATATCCTTGATTAAGGCTGAAAAAATGTAAATATGCTTAAAATATTCATGTGTTAGTAAAATGATGGTTTCCTAATGACTTATTTTTATATATAAAAAAATTTAATGCCATGTAAATTTTGTTTTAAGAAGAGTTTCTTCTTAGCATTGAGTAAATAAAGAGTATAAAGAGAAAACCTGTTATTTATTCACTTGTTCACAATTCTGTTAACTTGCTCACAAATAAATTGCTGAGCTCTTGAAATTGATCATTTTATTTACAAACATCTTACTACTATAAATTTTTAAGATATCATTTGGAGCAAAAGCAAAGTCGCACAAAAAAAAAGAAATCCTCTAACAGGAGTCATAGGTATCAATCAAGAGCTTGCCCTTATAAATGAAAACTTATAATTAATCATAGTTTAATGATAGTTTAATGATTAATTTTCTGTGATATCTGCACACATACTTATCAACAGGATTTGAATATTAACAATGAAAATCCACAAAATTCTATAGACCTACTGCAGAAGCTGAAGCTGATATTCTCTGCTTTGGTACAAAAAATAACTAGAAATCCAATCATTAGGGACTATTTAAATGATCTCCTTTCCAAAAAATTAAGTATTCATAAAAGCTCCTCTTTTCAATAACATGAATTATAGAGGAGTGACTCTAAACCATGCAGAAAATTCATGGATCTTTCGGTTGAGAAGCCAGGAATATTATTAGTCATAATAGCTATTTTGAAAAAAGTAAATCTAACCTAATAAGATGTTCTATCAGAAGAGGCAGGAAAGGAATTTAGAGATCCCTATATTCTTTCTCTTAATGTGTGTCAATAATAACAGAAAATGTCTTTATTTTAGGCCATGGTAGTTCATTAGAAGGGTGTTAGAGAAACTGAGTACTGGAAAATAACATACTTCTGTAAAAACCCATGATATCCCACTTTTAGAAATGCCATATATAGTTCTCACCAAAGCATTCAGTCATAAATTCAACAAATATTAATTAAATACCTATATGTGCTTGGTACTATGCTAAGTACTAGGGATACAGCACTTAGTCAGAAATCCTATATTCAAGTAGCTTATTATCCAGCAAGTCTCGACTAAGAAGAGAATACAGTAATGAATAACTGATGGCAAATAAAGGGGCTCCCACAAGAATGCTAGCCACAGATATTAACATTTTTCAAGACACTAAGGCAATACAGAATGAGAATGAGACATGTGTAACCTGTTTTAAAATTATTTATTCAAGATTTAGATGGGATGAATTCAGTTTTATTCAAAAATCTTTCCAGTAGTAGAATTAAAAAGATACTTTTCAAATTTAGCAACAGTTCAATGGAAGATATTAAAAGGAAGTACTATCTGTGTAAGAGAAAGAACTAATGATAAAATAGGCAGTTGTACATAAAGATGAAAATACAAATTGGTTTTAAAATGTTATAAATTCATGAATTTAATTCCATAAAAATAATTTTGTCACCATGCCATGTAGTCTAAAATAAATGGACCTTAATACACACATTTCATTCACCACACAAGAGATTCTGCAAATGAAAGGGAATAATCACACAGCACATTCTCGGAAACCGGCTGTCCCTTTAAATCATCAGTGATTTTTGCATCGGTAAGCTATAAAGCAAGAAATTAAAACTCTAGCCCTCAACAGGAACATTCAAATTTTAAGACCTTGAAGTTGAACAAGGTCTAACTTTTACATATATTCAAATCTATACACAGAGGTATAGAAATTTGTTAACACACAATCCTGTAACACTTAAGTGACTTTGGTCACTACCCCACCTAATAAAACCAACCATTACGTAGTTGTGGACTTTCTTATTTGAAATATCCTGCTATGAACAAAATCATAACATATAGATGAATTGACAGTCATCTTTCATTAAAAGTCTAACAATGTAGGGCAACCCCTTCGAGTCTCCTCTCACTGTGGGAGTTTTTCTGTCTTCTCAATAAATCCTGCTTTCAAAAAAAAAAGGTTAACTGTGTAACTATGTAAATGTAGTATTGTCCAATTACAAAGTATATAGTTTAATATTTTAGATCTTCATCTCCTGATTATCTTCTGGCAATAAGAGGAATATATTCTGGCATTAATTCTCTATTTTCATAATCTTAGAAAACAGTCACCTCTAATCAGGAACTGAAAGGGTGAGAGAAAAAAAACCTAAACTAAATCATTAATAACATATTTACCGGTTTGATTCGAAGCTGACCATCCACCACCTCAAGAATGGCATGTCTTCTGGATACTCTCTTGTCTGTTATCTATAGTGGAAAAAAATTTAAATTTCAAGCATTGCCACCTTCCTAAAAAACAAAACAAACAAGCAAACAAAATTCTTGGGAATGCTTCTGAAACCAGTAGGCTAAAGCTGAAACATATTTTTCATTCAACAACTGTATATTGAAATGACTGTCCTCATTTAATAGATAATGAAACTCAGAAATTAAGAGACCTGTCCAAAGTTAAGGAAGCGTCAACAGCAGAGCGAAGAACAGTCTTGGCATCTAACAGATCCCAAAACCTTACATGATAGGTTCCATTCATGAAAAATATGTACTGGGATTCTTAGCAATAAAATTCATTAAAATTTCTATACAATATGTATTTACTAGAAAACATTTCAAATACAAGAACTATATAGTATGTTACAATGAAAAAAGTTTTAAAAGGAGGCAGTCTGACAAGGTAAAGTGTCTGACTATAGACTTTAGTGTCAAGCAGACTCAGGGCAGAACTGAATTTAACCCTAAGGCCAGGGAGCGGGGGGGGAGGGGGGGGAGTACAAAAGAAGTATTTGTCGTAAGGAAGAAAGCAGCATCTATTTCTTTCATGTGTTTGCTTCCTGTTTTGAGCAAACAATGTTCTACTTGTAATCGTTTCTGCATACCAAATTTCAAAAGTTGTTTGCACTTTAAATGCTGACCATGCCAACCAAGACTTCTCCTTTTGTTTAACAACAAGTTAAGATTACCTTTTTTATTTGTGTCTGATAATGAAAACATGTTAAACATCAACTTCACTTAACATCATAATGACTGAACCCATCTCCTGGTTACCTTGGTACCTAGCACTCGAATTCTGGCATTATCTACATCAGGGGACCAAAATTATCAGTAAAAATAGATGATAGCAACACATAATTCAACTAAGCCCATCAGTTCTACATAAAATGTGAAACTGCCAGCAATCAGGACTCATTTTTTTCAAACCAGAAAGCAGTTCCACTTAAGGCTGTGACTATATACAAATAGTAACATCAGGCATCAGAATGAGTGCCACATCAATGAATTTTCCACAAAATAAAGTTAATCTCAGAACATCTTCTAAATAAAATATTCTAAATTAGCTCATTTTAAACTATATCTATTGTTAATCCCAATGGTTATTTCAAAGGAGTACATATAAACTAATAATCTATTCTATCAGGAAAAAGAGGCTAGAAATTTAAAGATCCTTTTATTTTTCCCCAGAAGTGAACTAAAAAAGCCCAGCAGTTATCTAATAACTCTTCACTATTTGCACAGAACATACACTTAAAAATGTTCACATTCAACCATAATACTGCTATAGCTATTATTCACACACATATTTAGAAATTGAAAGCCCAGAGAATTTAAGTAACTTGGATAAGTTACTCTTTGAGTAGGCAATACCCCAAACCCACACTAATATTAAGAAAAATAGATAATATATGTGAGCAAAACATTCATACATGACTATACCTACACGTAATCATTCAAAAGTAATTTTAAGAAATGCAAAATGACTGGGAGTAAGAAGTTCCTATTTCTGATTTGGGTACCAAAATCTCATCGTTTACTTCAGTAATACAAACTGATTTTCTAACCAATGGAGTAATAAGCTGTCAAATATAAAACCATGACATAAAATGATGGTCCCTTTAATACTCCATCTTACATTTCATTCTTTCCTTTTTTACACTTTATTTTTGCAGGAAGCAATAAAGGATGTTTTCTATCTCAGTCTTTCTTTGTTTTTGTTTTTGTTTTTAGATTACAAAATATAAAAGCCTCGAAGTGATTTAGTCTTTCTTTGAAGTTTCACTGACACTAAAAAGAAAAAAAAAAAATTAAGTACAATGCGACCTCTAGTGGACAAGTTTCCAAAACTGAAATTTCATTACAAGTTATTTGGTATTTTATAATACTTCCAAAAAAATGCTTTGGTATTCTTTTTTTTTTTTTTTTTTTTTTTTTAAGTTGGAGTCTCACTCTGTTCCCCAGACTGGAGTGCAGTGGCCACTCCCGGCCACCGCAGCCTCAACCCGCTGGGCTCCGGCGATCCTTCCGCCTCAGCCTTCCGAGTAGCCGGAATTACAGGCGCGCGCTACCATGCCCGGCTGATTTTTTTGATTTATTGTAGAGATGAGGCCTCCCTGCCCAGGCGGGTCTCAAACCTGCAGGCTGAGGCAATCCATTCACCTCAGCCTTCCAAAGGCGCGGGATTACAGGCTGAGACACCCAGCCCGGCTTGGTATTCTATAAGAATTTTTTTTTTTTAAGTGCTTTAAGGGGTCTTTGAAATTAACATCACTCAGACATTTAGTTCTGATATCCCTTTTAAAACAAACCTTTAAATAGTAAGTTACAAAATAACTTTTTATGCTTTCTCAATGGAAAGCTTAAAGATTTAATACATTATCATTAAAACATTAAAAATTGCAGGATGGAGTATGAAGAAAGAAATGGGAGAGCAGGTGACATATAAATTACCCTAAAGATCTGACAACTTGCTTTATTTAATAGCCTATTACCACTTCTTGTTCAGAGTGAATATTCAATACACTTTTATCAATTAACATATCAACTTCAATAGTAATAATTTATCAAGACCAAGGCACCATTTTATAATTTTTCTGTATCATCTTTTTTAGTCTTCCCAAAACCTGTGGAGAAGATACTATTATCTTTTTTATAGGTGAGATAATGAAAGTGCAGAGGTTAAGAACAGTTACAAGCTGGACTCAGTGGCTCAGCCTGTAATCCCGCACTTTGGGAGGCTGAGGTGAGTGGATTGCCTGAGCTCGTGGGTTCAAGACCCGCCTGGGCAACTTGGTGAGACCTCATCTCTACAATAAATTAAAAAAAAATAACCAGGCGTGGTAGCGCGCACCTGTAGTTCCAGATACTTAGAAGGTTGAGGCGGAAGGATCACCGGAGCCCAGCAGGTTGAGGCTGCGGTGGCCGGGAGCGGCCACTGCCCTCCAGCCTGGGTGACAGAGTGAGACTCCAACTCAAAAAAAAAAAAAAAGGAAAAGGAAAAAAAAAAAGAACAGTTACACAGCTTTTGAGTAATGGGGCCAGGATTTGAACCCAAGGAATCAGATTCCAGAGCTACCCTTGCTCTTAACACTGTACTGCTTCCCTCAACATCATTACATAAAACCTAAAGTAAAACCTAATTTTTTAAAGATTATTTACCCTAAACTATAAGATAGTAAAGAACTAGAAATAAGGCAGAAGTGGCTATTTTAACCAAACAGACATTCTGGGAAGATTCAGCCCCCAAATAAAGCTCCAAGAGGCTCCAAGAGGGTTTCATTTGGTCCTGTTTATTCTAATGTCATACCAAGTTCTAAAGATATGTCGTTCAAATACCCAATTCTTTAGTCTCAGCAGATAATAAAGTAGATAGGATTTGGTAAGCAGCACATTGACAATGGGAGAAAATAACTGATGTTGGTCTGCTAGTAGAAAGAGAAAGACTATTAAAAGCAAAGAAATTCAAGGGCTCAAAAAGAATGCACTGGCTAGAGGCCATTTAGGGTAGAGACAAATATACGGCATGGCACAACATGCTTCAAAATATTGAGGTGCTGAGGTGAAGGAAGACACTTGGAAGAGAGAATAAATCCAACTACACAGACTATGGCTTCTAAATACCATTCCCACTAAAAGAAAGCAGAGTGCTTTTGATAAATGGCTAACTCCAAGTCTGGGACAGAAAAAGTATAAAGTGGATCTAGGACAGCTTATTATGCCAGAAGAAAAGAAAATGCTCCAAAATTGAAGGGCTCATGTCAGAAGGATAGCGACACCAGAGTGAAAAAAAGTCACTGACCAAATTTGGAACAAGTTGGGCATCAAAATGAATAATGATAATAATGGAATATGGCACACTAAATACTAACATAACCCATGAGTTCATACCAAACTCAACAAAGGAGAAAAGACTAGGAGAAAAGCTTTTCGAATGCCAGCTAAAGAATAAGAAATGATAGGACCAGAAAATTCACTATTTTGCAACTACCAATGTAATACTTAACTTAAAAAGAATCAAGGGATGTTAACTTTCGAGAGAAGTCTTGTTAGAAAAAAAAATTCAAGGAGTTTCAAGTACCACTTCACAGATGGATATAAAAAAAATATGTTAACTGGGAAATCTGGCAGACACCACCTTACTCAAGTGATCACACTGACCATATCACTAACAACAGGGCAAACTGATAAATACATATCCTGACATGATGCTCTGAGTTCACATCACCTATTTAACATTCTTGCCAAAAATATTTAACTTGAATCAAATTATGTGCAAACAGACAAATAAAAGTTGTATGACGTGCTATAAAACAATTGGCCTGGACTTACAAAAGCATTGATGGCATGAAAGATGAAAGGCAGAACTACTGTAGATTAAAGGAGTTAATACTTAAACAGATGTGGAATTTTTTTTTAAAATGACATTATTGGAAAAGGCAGGTAAAACTGAATATGGAATATTAAAATTTATTGTGCAGTTACAAATTTCTAGAGTGTAATAATGAATACTGTTCTGTAGAAATGTCCTTGTTCTGATGTGACACATGGTCACACATTTAGGGATTTAGTGCCATAATGTATGCAGTATATTCCCAAAGGTGTTCAGTAGAAAGAGAAAAATATATACAAGGGGGACATCCCCTCAAAATGGAATTTATTTATTAAAAACAGTGTACTTATTCTTACATGTTTAAACTTTAGTCTCCTTCAAAGTACTCTTTGATGCAAAACACTTATTGAGATGCTCTTTCCATTGCTCACAACCATTTCTGAACTCATCAATTTTGATTCCTTTTAGTGTGTTGGTTTTTGTTTCACCTCTTCAACATCGGCAGAACATTTCCCTTGAGGACTTTTATCATTCAAGGAAAGAAAAAATAGTTGCCCAGGTCAAGATCAGCTAAATAGGAAGTATAGAGCATGAGAATCATGCTATTTTTGGTCAAAAACTGCTGAACACTCAGCACAGCATGGACAGGTGTGCTTCAAATGACCCATCAATAAATGGGCAAATGCATTGAAAAAAATCTCCAAAAACATTCACTAAAGTTAAACACAGTCTCTCACAACAACGCTAGCTGGTACACTGATGTAGATGGGTTCCAAGAACACTTATCCCACCCTCCAAAAACTAATTCCAGATTTTTATGGATCCCCCCTCATATTCTTACATCACTTTTGAATTGATTCCCTGTGGATCCCTTATCTTTGATTTCTCTGGTTCTGAGTTTTAATGTTCCATCCATTACAACATACATACAAGCCCTTCCTCTTGTTTAAGACATGGAGATTGTACCAGAAGACAAGGTGAGCACATGAAAATATAAAAGAACTATTTATGGCTTGTTTGTTACCAACTATTTATTTTTGGCATTTATTGAAGTCAAGCAAAATGAAGATTTTCTTATGATACCAACATACTCTTTGGCTACAATTCTCAACATTCTAAAAATTAAAGAACAAACCTGAATAAAGTAAAAGCAGAAAAGCTACTAGATCCTAACATAGAATAGTACCTTTCATTTCATTTTTGTCTATATATAATGTTTACTGGAAAACCAATATCAGTTAATTTGTCTTAAAATGTTTTTCTAGAGAAATTTCTAAACATCACAGACAAGTATAATTAATATATCTCATTCATTCAATGTTCCCATTTAACCTAGTTCCTATAAGAACAGAGAAGAGGCAAGATTTGTTTGTTTTTTCAGTGTGAACAATACTACGTATCAAAGGCTAACATAATAAGAACTATCCTTTATAATACTTTATAATTTAATTTAATTTTATAAAAATTATCAGCCGGGCTCGGTGGCTCAGCCTGTCATCCCGCGCCTTTGGGAGGCTGAGGTGAGTGGATTGCCTGAGCCCGCGGGTTCGAGACTCGCCTGGGCAGGCGAGACCTCATCTCTACAATAAATCAAAAAATCAGCCGGGCGTGGTAGCGCGCACCTGTAATTCCGGCTACTCGGAAGGCTGAGGCGGAGGGATCGCCGGAGCCCAGCAGGTCGAGGCCGCGGTGGCCGGGAGCGGCCACGGCACTCCAGTCTGGGCGACAGAGTGAGACTCCAACTCGAAAAAAAAAAAAAAATTATCTTTTGCAAGTGAAATCAGCAGGAAGGCTGATTAGAGAGGTCTAGTACTTAGCACTCCCTCTCCCCATTAAAAAGGACTGAAACAATGAATAAACAACTAAAATTCTACTGGAGTATCTGGGAGAGAGTGCTGGAGTGTAGCAAGGGAGCGGGCAAGATCCTCGTAGAGCAGCAATCCCCAACCTTTTTGGCATCAGGGACCAGTTTTGTAGAAACTGGCTTGGAACCAGGAAGTACTTCACAGGGGAAGAGATAAGCGAAAGGTCTTCCCCAGCCCCCATTGCCACTACAGACAACTGTAGTCCTTACTACAGAAGAATCCCACAATCATCACTAAGCTTGAGCTCAGGATAGGGAGCTATCTGGAATTCATGGGCCTGCATGATTCCAGAAAAGAAACACATTCTGTGCACTCTGCATCCCCAAGCGGCTGCAGCATGGTGCCATCTTAAAACTGTAGCTACTGCTGGAGCATGCCCTGCCCTGGAGCCCAGCAGCCACTATACCTATCCAGCCTTGAGGCTCTGCTGTTATTAAACCAAGACCACATGGGAACTGCAACACCACAACCAGCTGCTTGGAGCTTAGGCCCAAGAACAGCCATGGCTCTGGTCCTATACAATGAAGAAGTCAACCTCAGCCTGGCTGAACTGCCATGTGACTGCACCTGTGGCTAGAGAAATAGCCTGGCAGCCCTGACACTGTTGAACCCATCCCCAAGACAGCTTAACCACTGTGGGTTTACAATCCCAGAGAGAGAGAAAGTAGACTTCTCCCAGTGGACATGCTTGCCAAACTGACCTCACAATTGTGTACTAACACCCCAGCTGGAGAAATAGTCTAGTGGGCCTGTGCTAAGTGAACATACTCTACAAACCAGCTGAACTACTACACACCAGCCCCCTGGCTGGAGAGACATAGCCTTGTGGCTCTGTGCCCCGTGAGCCAGACTCTGAGCCACCAAACTATGATATGCCTGCACCCTAGGTCTGATAAAGAGCCTGGCAAGCCAGTCCTTGAGCCAAGTGACCTGCTGCACACCCATGCTCCACAGCCTGAGAAATAGCCTGGCAGCCAGTAAGCCAATCTCCAAACTAGCTGACCCACTGTGTACACATGCATGCTCCCAGCCTGAGAACCAGCTTGTCAAACCCACCTTCAGCAAAGTCATGACAGTGCTGCCACAAACTCCCACAGCCTAGGCCACTGAGGGATTTTCAAATCTTGCTAACATGGATTACAATGGAAAGAAACTGAACAAAACCTACACCACTGTGCCTACACAGAACCTAACCCAATCCACTCTACCCAATAAACATCATAAGACCCACTGACAGGAATAAATCTTTCTCTGTGAAAGCTACTCCATAAAATTGAAGGAGGTGACCATTCAACCAGATGAGCAGATTATCAATGTAGTGACACAGGAAACATAAAAAAGCAAGCAAGCATGACACCTCCAAAATAACACAATAATTCTCTAATAACAGATCCCTCAAAAAGAAAGTTTATAAAAAGCTGGGCTCGGTGGCTCAGCCTGTAATCCCACGCCTTTGGGAGGCTGAGGTGAGTGGATTGCCTGAGCCCGTGGGTTTGAGACCCGCCCGGGCAGTGAGACCTCATCTCTACAATAAATCAAAAAATCAGCCGGGCGTGGTAGCGCATGCCTGTAATTCCAGCTACTCGGAAGGCGGAGGCGGAAGGATCGCCGGAGCCCAGCAGGCGAGGCTGCGGTGGCCGGAAGCAGCCACTACACTCCAGTCTGGGCGACAGAGTGAGACTCCAACTCAAAAAAAAAAAAAAAAAAAGAAAGTTTATAAAATGCCAAAAAAGGAATTCAAAACAATAATCTTAAAGTCAACAACATACAAAAGAATACAGGTTAACAATTCAACAAAATCAGAAAAATGTATTATCTGAAGGAGAAATTCAACAGGGGCAGATATCATTTTTTAAAAGGAGCAAGCAAGAATTCAATGAATGAAATAGAAAATACACTTGAGAGCTTCAAGAATAGGTTAAATCAAGCAGAAGAAAGGATTTCTGAACTTGAAGACAGGTCTTTTGAACTAATACAGACAGACAGACAAAAAGAAAAAAGTATTTAAAAGAATGAAGAAGCCAGGCTCAGTGGCTCAGCCTGTAATCCCGCGCCTTTGGGAGGCTGAGGTGAGTGGATTGCTTAAGCCCGCGGGTTCGAGACCCGCCTGAGCAACGTAGCGAGACCTCATCTCTACAATAAATCAAAAATTAGCCAGGCGTGGTAGCGCGCGCCTGAAGTTCCAGCTACTTGGAAGGCTGAGGCGGAAAGATCGCTGGAGCCCAGCAGGTCGAGGCTGCGGTGGCCGGAAGCGGCTACTGCACTCCAGTCTGGGTGACAGAGTGAGACTCCAACTCAAAAAAAAAAAAAAGAATGAAGAAAACTGATAGGACTTATGACACACCATTGAATGACAAACTATTCACACACAGGAATTCCAGAAAAAGAAAAGATGAGGAAAAGTATTGAAAACCTATTTAATAAAATAACTGAAATCTTCCCAAATCTTGAGAGAGATATGGCTATCCAGATCCAGGAAGCTCAAAATTTCCCAAATAAATTCAACCCAAAGAGGTCCTCTCCAAAGTACATCATAGTCAAATTATCAAAAATCAAAGGAAAAAATCCTAAAAACAGCAAGAAAAAAGCATCAAGTCACATAAAAGGGAATGTCCACTAGACCAACAGCAGATTTCTCAGTAGAAATCTCATAGGCTAGGAAAGAATGGAATGATATATTCAGTGTTGAAAGAAAAAAAACTGTCAGTCAAGAATACTATAGCTAGTAAAGTTGTCCTTTAGAAATAAAGAAGAAATGAAGTCTTCCCCAGACAAGCAAAAACTGAGAGAATTCATCATCACTCAACTGGCCCTACAAGAAATGCTTAACGAAATTCCTACATGGTTTCAATATTGAATTCTGCCAAACTTTTAAATAATAAACAATATAAATTCTTCTCACACTACTCTAAAAAATTAAAGGGGAAGAAATTATTACAAACTCATATGAGACCAGCATTACCCTGGCACCAAGACCAGATACAACAAAAATAGAAAACTATAGGCTAGTATCTCTGATGAACATAGATTCAAAATTCCTCAAAAAATACTAGCAAACCAAATCTAACAGCACACCAAAAAAAATTATACACCAAGATCAAGTGAAATTTATCCTAGGGGGATGCAAAGATGGTTCAAACATATACACATCAATAAATGTGATTATATCACATCAACAGAATTAAGGACAATAACTATATGGTAATTTTAGTAGATGCAGAAAAAGTATTTACTAAAATACAACATCCCTTCATGATAATCATGATAAAAAAAAAAAACTCTCAACAAATTAAGTATAAAAGAAACACACCTCAATCCAATAAAGGCCATAAATGACAAACTCACAGCTAATGCCATACTAAATGGGGAAAAGCTAAAACCTTTTCCTCAAAGAACTGAAGAACAAGACAAGAATGTCCACTCACCAATCTTATTCAACATAGTAATGGAAATCCTAGCCAGGGCAGTTAGGCAAGTAAAAGAAATATAAGGCATCCAAATTGGAAAGGAAAAAGTCAAATCACCCCTTTTTGCAGATGATATGATTTTATATCTAGAAAAATCTAAAGATTCCACACACAAAAAAACCTCTTAGAACTGATAAACTCAGTAAAGTTACAGGATACAGGTCCGGCATGGTGGCTCACACCTGCAACCCTACCACTTTGGGTAACTGGGGCAAAAGGATCATTTGAGGCTAGAGGCTAGAAGTTCAAACCCAGCTTGGGAACATAGCAAGACCTCATCACGTTAAAAAAATTAATTAGCAGGGTGTGATGATACACACCTGCATTCCTAGCTACTTGAGAGGTTGAGGCAGGAGGATTACTTGAGCCCAAGCTATGATCATGCCATTATACTCCATCCAGCCTGGGTAACTGAGTGAGACCCTGACTCTCTGATTCTTAAAAAAAAAGTTACAGGATACAAAATTAACATACAGTTGACCTCTGAACATCATAGTGGTTAGGGGTGCCAACCCCCATGTAGTTGAAAATCCATGTATAGATTTTGACTTCTCTAAAACTTCACTACTAGTAATTTACTATTGACCAGAAGCCTTACCGATAACAAAAACAGTCATTAACACATACCTTGTACGTTACATGTCTTATATACTACATTCTTGCATAGAGATCCCTCTCCTTGTGACCTCCCTAACAGTAAGGCAGAACTGTTGTCATTCATCATTGTCCCTGTGTTGTTTTTCACACTCCCTCCAACTTTACTCACTCAAAGTGCCAGCCTGGCTCCAGACCCCATTTGAGGTTGTAACCCTTAGTTACTTGCTTATAATCTCCCACTCCTACTAAACTATACGTTTCTTGAGAACAAGGACTTTTTTCTCATTCATTTTTATTTCTTCGATACTTCCATCCTTCTGTTAATATATATTCATCAACAATTTTCTGAACTTAGCAAATTACTTATCAACAAAATAGGAAAAACGTTAACACTTTATTCATTATAAATAATGCTCCTTAAGCTTTAACAGTTGGTAGCACTGCTTCTTTACTATCTCTAAATTCACTTCAAAACTCAATGATACCCTTTTTTATATCTAAGTCATAATCAGTCTTTTTATGAGGGTAGAGTGAGAAGTTGAGATGTAGAAATAAGAGAAAGAGGCCGGGCTTGGTGGCTCAGCACTTTGGGAGGCTGAGGTGAGTGAATTGCCTGAGCCCGCAGGTTTGAGACCCGCCTGAGCAACTTGGCGAGACCTCATCTCTACAATAAATCAAAAAAGAAAAAATTAGCCAGGCGTGGTAGCGTGTGCCTGTAGTTCCAGCTACTTGGAAGGCTGAGGAGGAAGGATTGCTGGAGCCCAGCAGGTCGAGGCTGCGGTGCCCGGGAGCGTGCCACTGCACTCCAGTCTGGGCAACAGAGTGAGACTTCAACTCAAAAAAAATAAAAGACAAAAAGAAATAAGAGGAAGAGATTATGCATGGAAGGCCTAGTATGTGGCAGGGGTTGGTGCCAAGCTAAATAACTGAGGGAAGGGAAAATCTATAAATAAAAGAGGTGGCAGGGAAAAAACCTGTGTTGGGCCAGGTAGGAATAGCATTCCAAGACAGCCAGTAGAATTCTGCAACAAGCAGTTAAAAGTATGGCACTGCCAGGTCAGGGAGTGGTTACTTTGTATAAACTTTATGGAACACTTACAGCATTCTTAGAAGTGGTGAACTGATGCCAATTGAAGAGTCTATACTTACCTCAGACACCTTCCACACCCGCCAGCTGGGGCTTCCTCTCTTTTTAATCAAAATAGTCAATTCAATTACATCTGCACTGAGAAAGTCTCTAGATACCTGGTGCTATCCTATTCCCCAGGAGGAAAATTATATGAAATATAAAGAAATGTGTCATATAATCTCTGCTGTCAAAACAGGAGTAAGAAAAATTCACTTCAGAAACAGTAGCTTTCACTTAAGAGTGTAATCAACTTTAATTGAAGAAAAACCATAAAGCAAATTATTTTGCTTAACAGCACCCTCTTGGTTGAGATGCTGTACTGTAAAACCTTTTAAAATTAAATTTCTTAAGATAATTATAGATTCAAATGTGGTTGAAAGATATAATACAGAAAGATCCCATGGACCATTTACCCAGTTTCCCTGAATAGGAACATCTCACATAACTATAGTACATTATATCAAAGATATTGCTATTGAAATAGTACAGATACAGAACATTTCCATCACCACAAATATCCCTCACATTGCTATTTTATAGCCATATCCAATTTCCTCCCACCTCCCTGCCCACTTCTTTAACCCTTAGAAACCACTAATCTGTTCTCCATTTTTTATAATTTTATCATTTCAATAATGTTATATAAATGGAATCACACAACATGTAACCTTTGTGATTGGCTGTTTTTACCCAAGCAAGTTCTCGGGAGATTCATTCTGCTGTAAAATCTTTTAATTAATGCCCGGTGCTTCATCATCACAGAACAGAATTAAAGCTTAGTAAACAAAGACCGGGTTCTATGATAATTCGCATGAAAGCAAAGGGCACAAGAAGATTAAATTTCACTATGCTCTGTGTAAGTGACAAGTTTCTTTGCTATGTTTTCCTGCCACTGTAAAGACCTAAAGGCATTCTCATTACTAAAGTATTTTACTACCAAGATTGCATTACGCATTGTGAATATAAACCTTTATGCTTGTGTAACCATAAGGTTTGTGAAAATTGTCTCAGAATATGACCAGTTAAATAAAAGAATTTTAAAAATCACTCTTATTAATACTAATCAATTCAGATGTGTGCCAAATTATAATGAATTTCCTGTTTTCCACTTAGAACTAAGTCTTTGCTCTCTCCCACCACAAAAAACAAACAAAAAAACCTCACTGAGCCTGGTTCGATGGCTCAGCCTGTAATCCCAGCGCTTTGGGAGGCCAAGGTGAGTGGATTGCCTGAGCCTGCGAGTTCAAGACCTACCCGGACAACTTGGCGAGACCTCATCTCTACAATAAATCAAAAATTAGCATGGCAAAAATTAGCCTGTAACTCTGGCTACTTAGAAGGCTGAGGCGGAAGGATCGCCGGAGCCCAGCAGGTCGAGGCTGCGGTGGCAGGGAGCGTGCCACTGCACTCCAATCTGGGCGACGGAGTGAGACTCCAACTCAAAAAAAAAAAATACCTCACTGGAATTGTTGTTGTTTGAAACAGCAGCCCTCATGTTGTGTTTTAACCACTGCAGAGAAGAAACAAGTGCATCCATCAGCTCCAACATCTAAAAAACCACAAAGTGATTTGTTTGCTCTCCAAATGTTTCCTTCAATGCATTTAGGATATCTGCCAAACTCAGCAACAGAACCTCATCACTGAATTACTATTTAAAAAGAAAAATCCTGACCAGATAATTGACCAACTTTCTACTCCTTACCATTTTTTAAAATGGGTTCATCTCACATTAGCAAGACTATAATATAAAGAACAAGCTAGAAGTGATTAAATAATCTGCAACCTATTGCCATGTTTATATCTAAAATTCATACATCTTCTAACCAGACTTACAGTACTCTGTACTGATGACACAACTTCTTAATCAAGTCAAAACTCACTAGTTACCAGACATATGATTACTAGATGAAGCATATACTCTATTAAGTTTCTAACCTATATATTTAAAAGAGAAAAGGAAAATAAAATCCTTCTAGGCAGTTCCTTTAAAAGTTTGTGTAGGGTAATAAGCTATAGAGAAAAGTAACAGGATGTTATTTAAACACTTGCCCGGTAAAACAAAATAAACAACACGTAAACCTCTTTTTTCTCAATAACCTTACTATATGTACACACACATACACACAAACACACACACCCACACACACACCCCTTTAGGACAAACTTCCACAAGACAACCTTAAACTACCACTACTTTTCCTGCTCGCAGAAGAGGCCTAAGGCTAATATTAATGGTCTCATTTAAACACCCCAAGTTAACCAGGATAATAGACCCCACTCCTTGGTGTTATAGCAGCAACACAGGTGTCTCACCAGTCTTAAGAGAAAACTCCTAGAGGGCAAGAACACCTGTTTCATTCATTGTTGTATGTCCCACAGCGCCTTAATCTGCAAAATGTTCTGCACAAAGTGAGTACTAAACAAAAAATATTGAACACTGAGAAAAAAAAGTTGTACTTAGTAAGAGATATATAGAATTCCAGAATGCAGTATGCAAATTTTCTAATTCCTAAATCCCCCAAAGAGGGTAAACAATATTTAGCTTAGTGGCACTATGTGTCCAAAAGCTTAAGTATGGCCTTTAAATAATGGATCTACGACTCCATTTTCTCATCTGAACAAGGATAGTAAACACCTGGCTCAGAGTTTTGAAAGAATTTTAAAAGTTGGTATATGAAAAGTCTCCTTAGATCAATAACTGGAACACTATACCCACTAATTAAGGGTTAGCTACCGAGATCACTGAAAAAGACTATTATAAATAAAAGCAAGGCCCACTGCAAAGGAGACCAGAGCTTAAAAGAAATTAGCCTAGAAGAGACAAGATCACGGATCAGAAAACTTTTTTCTGTAAAATGCCAGATACTCCTGAAAATATTTTAGGCTTTAAGGGCAAGACGCAATAGCCTCACTACTCTCTCTGAAAATCTAATCGGTTTTTTGCTTGTTCACATTTTACATTTTAGGATTTAAGAAATCATTCTTACTTCACGGGTCCATAAAAAAAACAAAAACAAACAAAAAAAGAGGCTGGATTTGGCGCCCGGGCCCTACCTAGTTTGCCAATCCCTGGATAAAATGACAATGATGATAACAGTTTGTTTTGTTTTGTTTTCTTAAGGCAACATAAAGAAATGTTGGTGAGTTGATTACAAGTTGTCCGAAAAACGAGCAGCCCCAAACTTCTAAAATTCAGATAAGTTGGACTGGCGTGGCGGGGAATCCGGCCAGGACAGGGAGCTCTAGAGCCTCAGGAGCCAGCAAGGGCGGTCGAGCCCGGTCCCACACTTACTCCCAGCAGCGGCCCGCGGCCGATCACTGTCTCCCCGGGCGCCAGGGCCACCCGGGGACCGCCGTCCTGCGGCTGCAGCTCGAAGCCCGCGTACATGGTAGGCGAGGATTGGGCCCTTCTCAAGGAGACAGCCCCCAGAGCCGTTTCCGCCTTCCACAAACACGCGCGGGGCACGCCCAGGCCCCCGGAAAAACGCGGGGGGAAGAGAAGCAAAAACTCGTCCTGGCAGTCTTCAGTTCTAGAGGAGCAGAGGCCTCTGCGCCGCTTCCGGAATCCCGCCCCTCCACCCCGACCAGTGACACAACGGGGGATTCCCCCACCACGCCGCTACGAAATTGTTGTTTAAAAGCCCGGTTTATTCCCCCCCAGCCAGTCTCACCGCCGACTCAGCTTGAGAACGTCGGACCTTGTAGTCCTAGGCGCTTTCCTTCCCCATCTCTCTCCAGCCGAGACATCCTGGAAAAACTACCAATCCCACAAGGCCGTGCGCGCTCTTCTGCGCCTGCGTGCGTACCGAGGGCGGGGCTAGAGTGGGCAGAGCGCAAAGGGAAGGATTCGAATTCCCGAGGATATAAATCGCGGGAGAAGCAGCCACTGCGGCCCAATAGGGATAGGAGGTAGGTCATCTCTTCCCGAAGGCGTCGGCGCCGGCACGCTAGGGGGTGCGGCTCTGCGCCAGCACAACCTCTTGTCTGCGGCCTGGAGCCGCGGTGGCAATCAGTGCTGACGGTTGTTATGGTGGTTCACGTGTCAGTGCCCCGTCTTTTGGGGGCCGGAGCAGCTGCAGCCCGCGCGGGGCGCACAAGGAGGGTGGCTCAGATGGGACTGGGGTTGTCACCCACATTTTGCGGGGTCTGGACAGGGTGGGGATTATCCGCCCCTCCAATTGCGCAGGCTCCGAATACTTCCCTCCGACAGATGAAGGGGGACGAGCGATTACCTAACTGGAGCGGTAGTTCAGCGAAGCTTGATTCGCAAAGGGAAAGGGGCAGAATAGGGATGACTTCCAGGCATCCTGGCAAAACTGGACGTGGGATTTTTAGGAACCTCGCCAAGGTATCTCGACTGTTAAATTCCAAACTTTCATCTGCCCCCTGTGGAATTCCTGAAACAAGAAGAGGCATTTTATTCCTTCAGTGAGACCCTGGGAGAAGTAGCAAACATTTAAATACACTGTAACTTTCTCCTAAGGTGAGATTCTTTTCAAGAACTTGGTTTGGCTTTGGTTTGTTTTGATGGTAGGAGGGGCGAAGGGGCGTGGCAAAAACTTGCTCTTGACTCATGCTCTTGCATTTGGCAGTTCGCTTTCTTCCCCAAACCCTCGAGAGGAACTCTGTTGAACACAGGCACTACAGTTCTAACCACCACAGCTAATTTGTATCATAAACAACCTAATTAATGGGAGCTACCGCGATCTTGGCAAGTCCAGAACCTTATAGCCCATCTGGAATAGAAAATTATTAGGTGAGTTAAAAAGAAAGATTTAACTGTGTCTCAAATGCCTCCTCCTACACAGCCAACCCTCATAAAAGGAAGTGAAAATTTTAATAAACGGATTTTTAAATAAATATGAGCTGCCTTTGCTTGCAGAAGTAGCTGAAGGGTGGTAATGCACCAGCCATGCTTTCAACTGATTCTGGAAGTCAACACCATTCACTTTGGTAAATCAACTAAAACTGGGATTTAAATCTGAGCTTTAAATAGTCACATGCTCTATCTAGCTGAGTTATGAATATTGTTTATAGTTGTTACTCACTGTTACTTGATGGCTTTAATAACTTTTATCCTTAGCTCATAATTAGCTATCATGTAGGTTATTTTTAAGAGACCATTTCTAAAGCACTAATCTTGTAATTGAGTTGAATATTTAAGACTTTGTGTCACCCAGATCTCATCCTCTTGCCCATCTTAGGTAGTATTTGTGCCATATGTGAACACCTACCTCTTAGGTACAAATAGATGAACGATTTTTTTTTTTTTTTTTTTTTTTTTTTTTTAGTTGGAGTCTCACTCTGTCGCCCAGACTGGAGTGCAGTGGCCGCTCCCGGCCACCACAGCCTCGACCTGCTGGGCTCCGGCGATCCTTCCGCCTCAGCCTTCCGAGTAGCCGGAATTACAGGCATGCGCTACCATGCCCGGCTGATTTTTGGATTTATTGTAGAGATGAGGTCTCGCTGCCCAGGTGGGTCTCGAACCCGCGGGCTCAGGCAATCCAGATTCTTTTTTTTTTTTGAGTTGGAGTCTCACTCTGTTGCCCAGACTGGAGTGCAGTGGCCGCTCCCGGCCACTGCAGCCTCGACCTGCTGGGCTCCGGCAATCCTTCCCCCTCAGCCTTCCAAGTAGCTGGAACTACAGGCGCACACTACCACGCCCCGCTAATTTTTTTTTGATTTATTGTAGAGATGAAGTCTCGCTAAGTTGCCCAGGCGGGTCTCGAACCCGCGGGCTCAGGCAATCCACTCACCTCAGCCTCCCAAAGGTGCAGGATTACAGGCTGAGCCTCCGAGCCCGGCTAGATGAACGATTCTTATATAAACAACTAAAAAGTCCAGGAGGTTTATGATTAAGTTACAAACTGCAGATGAAGAACTTAATGACATGGCATCCATTGCCACAGAAAAGTATTCCGGAATTTAATAGGATTGACTCATACACATTTTCAAAAGTACTTTCCTGCTAAACACACTGTTTTCATACTATCTCCCATTTATCCTTTTACCTTTTTCAAATTCTAAATTCAGGACCTTTCCTCTGTTAACCAAAAATACAATAAATACTTGAATGTGTTCTCACAGTAGTCATTGCTACACTAAACTCAGTAAATATGGTCTGACTTCTCTTTTTTAGAAAATGTTGTTTGAGAACAAAAAAAATTTTATAAATAAATCAATTTACTGAAAATGTTTAAAAAGGAGGGAACTAATGTGTTGAGTGCCTCTCATAGGCAATTCAAATGTAGCAAGGCTAGATGTTTTACACATTATCCCTGTTAATCCTTGCAAAAACACTAAGAAGAGAAGCAGCATTGGCCCATTTTACAGATTGAGTAGCTGAAGTCAAGAAAGTTAAAATTCTTCAAGTCATACCCAAAAAGTATCTGACACTAAGTAGGATTTATAGTCTGATTTGAGGTGATTAAGTATGTTCAAATTTGCCTTTTAGATTACATATGAAGATAATTGACCAAAACATCAAGCTATGCAGAAAAACTCCAAGAAAAATAATAATTCAAGAGTTGCTAACATAGAATTGAACTCTGTGGATACTGAGAAGGAAAAACACAAGAGTCAAAATGACTTTGTTGAACTGCTGCCTCTAGAAATCATTTTTAAAATTTTCAGTCAGCTAGACATTCGGAGTTTGTGCAGAGCTTCAGTGACATGCAAGAGCTGGAATCACACAATAAGAAACAGTGACTCTTTATGGAAACCTCACTGCATGACTGTAAGAGCTGTGTGCAGGAGAGAAATAGACGATGATCTAGAAAGTGGTTATTCCTGGAGGGTAAGTTTAATCTTTGCAGTCTACAGTGTTTTTGATAGTACTATGGTAGCAGGTTTGAGCCAATTCTAACTTCTGCTTGGAGGAGGTAGGATTTCCTATGCAGAATTACATACAGAGTGTGTTGACTTTTGGAAATGAGTTAGAGCTATTCTTTTCCTGCTAACCACACTGTTTCTACACTGTCTCCCATTCATTCTTTTGCATTTTTAAAATTCTAAATTCCGGAGTTTGCCTTTGTTGACCAGAAGGGAATTGACCACTACTTTTCACTTCACTATATCTAAAACCTCTAGTAAACTCTGTGGCTCACTCTGTGTACATACACATACACACTTACACAAATTTCTTAATATATATATATTACCAATCTAAATACTTAATCTTTTATTTTCAACCCTGTCAACCACCTTTTCTAATTTTAAACAAACTCGCTAACCAACCACCAACTACACTCTTTTTTAACGATGATGATTTGCCTCTTTCAGGTCATACTGCTGAGGAATTACCAGAAGAGTAAAGTGAAACACGAGTGGCTAAGTGGCAGATACAGCAACATATGCTCTCCCATTAGCCTACCAGAAAAAATCATGTACCCAATGGATGCAGATACATGGGGGGAAATTCTAGAAGCAGAATTGGAAAGATAAGGGAAAAAAATCAAACAGATCTGAGAACTCTGAGAGTTTGAAACTCAAATGACTGTTGGGTTGCAAAAGGTGTATCTTTATCCGTTCATTTTTTGGGTATTATTTACTTTTTTAAAAAAGAAAATGAAATAGAAAATATTATAAAAGTAATACTTTATTTTTTATTTTGCACTTTAGGAAAAAATATTTTTCTGGTTTTATTGTAATGTAAAAAAAATCATGAAATGTTATTTTTATAAGAAATAATATACTGATAGAGTGATTTAAAAATGCATTGTTTTATGTATTTATTTTAATGTATCTTAGTACTTTGAATGTTAGAATTTGGAATTTTCAGCTTAATTATGATTCAAAAATTTGGGGAACCACTTTAAACTGACTTAAAGATTAATTTAGTAGTTATTTATACATAACTAGGCTCATGGGAAGATTAGCTAAATAGAATTAATAGCAAATGTTGACTTTAATAACACTTTATATTTCAGAAACTTTAAAATTTCCACTTCAGTGGAATCAGATTGAAATATCAAATAGTGAAATTATTTTAAAACATGTTAAACCTGTGGTTCAGTTTTAAATTAATCTGATTTCAGGACTAAAACCTGTCAGATTAATATTCCCATTACTTTCCTACAAACCTGGGATGGTTATCAGGGGCTGAAAATATTTGGAAAGTTTCCAGAACACTTAAACCACAATTAGATATACCACACTGTTTAGCTTGGTAAAACTCCTTGACAACTTTGTAGCACCACCTAGTATACTCTTCATAGATACCAAGACAAAGGACTTTTCAGGTCCTTTTTGTATTCTCCGTATTTAAAAGAAAGAAAACTATTATTATACAGAAGCTTTAACACTTGACTTTGTTAAAGTTTCCAGGAACCTTTATTTTAACTTTTTAAAATTTTGACATTTGTTTCCCTTTTTCATAAGCACAGATGATACATTACTCATTATGCCAGATTGTTTAGTCTGAATCTACAGCCAGTACTATAGTAAAGTGTCTACAAAACATTTTAGTTAGTATGGGGCTTTCTTCTTAAAACGTGCTCTATAGCATGAAAAAAAATCAGCCGAGCGTGGTAGCACATGCCTGTAATTCCGGCTACTTGGAAGGCTGAGGTGGAAGGATCGCCGGAGCCCAGCAGGTCGAGGCTGCAGTGGCCAGGAGCGGCCACTGCACTCCAGTCTGGGCCACAGAGTGAGACTCCAACTCAAAAAAAAGAAGAATCCAGGAAACTGGTATTTAACAAATAGGCAACTATTAGAAAGATACCCCTTTACATACAAATTTCCCTTTGTTGGATCAAGCAGTTGATAATTGATTGTTTCTTCTTATCTTCTTAGAGTTGAAAGAGGCCTTGAAAATCAGGTAGTCCACTCTCCAGAACCATTTAGTAATTTCCTCAAAAGAAGCATTGACTGTCGGTCAGTCTAAGTTCAAATACTGTATTTCTAGTAATAAGGTCTCTGTTACATCACAGAACAGTCCAGTTGTATTTTTAGTATAGCTCTGGTTATTAGAAATGTTTCTTCACTGAACTGAAGACCACCTCTCTCTGTAACATTTGCCTACTCATCCTGGTTCCACCCTCTAAGAAACAGACTAATTTAGTCCTTCTTCTTTATGGTTGCCATTAAATTTTTGAAGACTGCTAACCTTTCTCTTCCTATATCTTCTCCCCAATTCCTTTGCTAATCATAGAGTATGATTTCTAACCAAAAGCATTCTGTTTTGCACATGCCCTCTTAAGAAAAGTGTCCTCATTTCATAAAAGACAATAAGAAGGCACTTTGAAATTTTCAAAGTATAGAAAAATCAATGCTATAAGCATTTTACTGCATAGCATCTGTATACAACAGCATATGTACACATATATTTTTACCTGTTTTTTTGTAATGATATGGATTAGCTTTATCCAGTGTCCTTACTATCGCCTTCACCTGTTAATAGAGGTCATGCTAATTAGGAGTAATCACCCTTCTCATTCTACCCAATGTGGTTTTTTTATATTGTCCTGTCTTTTCTAATCTGTGTTTAGTCCAAGGATAGGAACATGACCCAAACCACCACCTTCCAAAAACTGGCAGAAAGAAGCCCTTTCCTCTTTCATGATGAAACTGTTGCCTGCTACACAGAGAAAATGGATCCTGAGTAAGAATATGGAACCAACAGGAGAGAACGTTGCAAGGAGAGGCCTATGGTATTCAAGACCCTAGTTCCAGCCATTCCAGGCTACTCACCTAAACTAATTCAAGCTGAGTTTTAACCTTGCACAGGAAAGCCTACCTTATATTGTTTCCTTTGCCTATTTTTCAAGTCTGTGGTATTTGTGGTTTACATTAGTTCTTAGTTTTCAAGATATAATGCTTTGCACTATCCAGTGTGCTGCTAATGTTTTGTCCTCCTAAAAATACTTCCTTGCCTCTGACTTCCTCGTCAGTTAGTTATTTCTCAATCCACCGTACTCTGGCCATCACTCCACATGATTGAAGATGGTGTTATCCAAATTCCAGCGGTCTTAATTGCTAAATCCATTGGATACGTTTTAGCTGTTAATATATTTGACATGCGTAAATACTCAGCACTTCTTGAAACTCTCTCCTAAGTTTGGAGCTATAGCCTCCTGGGTTTTTCTTTTCCTACTCTAACCAGTCTTTTTGGTTTCCTTCAGACTCATTTCCCTTCTTCTATTTATTACATGTTGGTGTACCCCAACATTAAGACAATTTTTCTCTCATCTCTTTACATCCTAAACATCCTTGGTGATCCCATCTACTCCTGCATCAACTACCATTATCGGTGCTGATGACATTCATGTCCATGTCTCAACATCAGATTCCCCCATTTTGCTCCAGAAATACATAAGCCACTATCTGTTGGATTTCTAGCTAAATCACAAACAACCTGGTTCAAAATTCATTTGCTTATAAAGCTAGTTCTTCCTCTAGTCCCTACCTCAGTTAATGACTGGTGCTGCTAGAAAATCACAATTATTTACTTTTCTCCATCATTCTCCATATTTAGTCAAAAGTTGATTCTTGCTGATTTTGTCATCCAAATATCTGAGCAATCCAGTCCTTCTCCATCTTTCTCTCTGCTTCATTACTCAATTTTTGTCCTTATTTGAAGGACAAGACAATAAAATAATCTCTTTACTGGTGTTCCTGCCTCCTGTTTCTTTCTCTTACTGTCCTCAGTATAAGCTTTCTAAAGTTCCGAAAGTACCATGTCACCCCCTAACTTAAACTCCTTACTGCTTTCAAGCAGAAATCAGAATTCCCTAGTAAAGCTGGGAGGAACTTTACTGATGTGGGCAGCCCAAACCCTCGAGCCTCTTACCTCACAACTGGCCCATCCTATAACTTTCAGCTCAGTTATACCAAATATTTCATGAAAATCCGCTCATTTCTCTGCCTTTGCTCAGGCTGTTTGATATACCTGGATGATCTTCCTCTCACCCACCATTAATTCTTTTCTTGGCAAAATCTACTGTAAAACTTGTCATCTTGGCTTGGAAACCATCCATCACTACTGCTATTCTGGATTAACTGACCTTCTTAATGTGTCTGTGGTTCTTTTTATGTACCTTTCTCAAAGCTGTCATACTACATTAAATTGTCTTGTGTCTGTTTCTTTAGACTGTGAAGTTCTTAATGGTATAAACCATTCTTATTTATTTTTGTGTTCTCAAAACCTGGCACTTAGTAGGTCCTCTATAAAGATTTTTAAATTATTTCTATAATTATTTATTTTAATCCTATCCATAATATGTAAAAATAATTCACTATATTATTAGTGAACAAGACTATTGAAATGCAATGTACAATCCTTAAGATATATGAGATGCTTGATATTAATGCAAATATATGAATAATTATTCTAGTCTTCTCCAAAGCTGTAGAGGAAAATAGGAAAGTAGAAATGTTTTGCTTTATTTTTTTAATAAACGCTTGAAAATAAACTTAACCTCAAGAATATATGTATTATTTTATATTATTGGGTCACTTCAGTCAGTTGTAAATATTACCTTTGCAAGTTATATGAATAAATGTTAGCTTCGTGGAACTTTTTAGTATTATTGCATTAAAATAATTTTTTTTGCATAAGTTATACTGTGATCACAGTTTGTACTGAAAGGAAACCTTTGGAACTTAATGATAAATTTTATGGTTTGGGCTTATCAAACCAAGCCATTAGCCTCTGAGAGCATGAGTGGGTGGAGCAGCATGGAAGGAAGTCGTGCTCCTATTCACAGCAAAAATAACATGTTAAGTATGCACCCTGTGTAAAAGAGGCAAGATTATTAGGAAAGAGTATTATGGAACTTCCAGTGTTTTTACATTTTTAATCAGTTTAAGATCTAGTGTTTTTAAAAAATTAATTTAGAAAATTTTCTTTAGTTGCTTCTAGTTTATAACTCAATCTTAGACCAGGACATAATCACCAATAAAATCTATATGAATACAGACTTTAGACCTTATGATATTTGCATATATACAAGCCTAATTTGAAAAACATAACATACTCCTGACCACTTTAATTGTAGCTTTGCTTTGACTTTATATCTACTCTCTAAGACTTCCACATGCCCTAATGATATTAACAAAAAATAAGATGAGTAGTAATATCAGGAAATGGATTGGTAAGAATACATAAGATAGAAGATCATACATTTTTATTTAAAGTAGAGTTAAAAGACCAAAAACATCAAATGGATGAAATTAGGTCAACCATGAACAGAATTGATTAATTATAACAGCCAGCATTCACTGAGTGGCTTCTCTGCACCAAGCATTGTGCTCATATGGTAGATGCTCTTACTCTGTCTCCTTCTTACAGATGAGGAAACTGAAAGAATGATCTTATCAATCTACTTCATCACCACTTCCCACACCTATAAGAGTATGGAATACATAGTAGGTACTCAATCAATGTTTATTGAATGAATTTTAAACTTAGAATGAATAACTCAAATGGAATAGCCAAGAATGTCCCCCAAGTTTTTGTTCTGAAAAATTTCAAACCCACAGAAGTGTAAAAATATATTCCAAACAACTCTTATTTATATTATCCACCTATTTATGCAGGTTAAAATGTTTCTACATTTATTATTGTTGCTGAAACATTTGAAAAGAAGTTGCAGACATGATGATACTTCACCACTAAGTACTTCAGCACACATCTTCTAAGAATACTCTCCTATATGCAATATCATTATCACATCTAAAATTTTCCATATTGATTCAATAATATGTAATTTACAATCCATACTTAATTTCCTAATGGCCTCCACAATATCTTTTACAGATCTTTTATTCAATTTAGGATCCAAACGAGGTTTACATATGCATCTGAATTTTTTTTTTTTTTGTCTTTTTTGTTGTTGTGTTGTTGTTGTTGGATTCTCACTCTGTTGCCCAGGTTCAAGTGATCCTTCTGCCTCAGCCTTCCAAGTAGCTGGAACCACAGGTGCACACCACCACACCTGGCTAATTTTTTTATTTATTGTAGAGATGAGGTCTCACCATGTTGCCCAGGCTGGTCTTGAACCTGTGGGCTCAGGCAATCCTCAAACCTTGGCCTCCCAAAGTGCTGGGATTATACACCCAGCCTTTTTATGTCTTTCTAATGCCCCCCTGCCTTTGGTTTTGTTTTTCAGATACTGACATTTTTATAAAGGACTGAGATTGGTTAACTTATTGATTATTCTGTAATTGGTTTGTCTGAGTCTCACTTCATAATTTGATTTAGGTGAAACATATTTGGCAGTTATACCACATAGCAATTATACTATAAATGAGGTAATAGACTTCTCACTGCATCACATAAGCAGCACATCATCCCGATAGATCTATTATACATTTCCTTGAGGTGGTAATCACCAAATCTTTTCACTTAAAGGGACATTTTTCCATAGAGTCAAGGTTTCTTTTTTCAACAACCCATTTCTAGAGTACTTTCCTATGGCTTACTCTATGCTAAGTGCTTTATAAATATTATCCTGTCACATGACTAGTTTTCTTTTCAAGACATTTGCCAAATCCCAAAGCTGTGGAGTGTAGGTTAAGAAGCTAAGCAGAGAGCCTCTGACAAGCAAAGGAGTTTTTGCAGTCTCATACTACTGAGAACACACTGATTACAGGTGAGGATCCAGTAGAGGGAAGGGACCTGGTAAACAACCCAGATTCTCTGTATCAGTCTTTTGCAGGCTCCATACAGAGGGCTCCAGTCTCAATTCAGTTGAATCCCTGCTTTGAATAAAATGAGAACCCCATTGCCTGGTGGAAGACAGGGTGAATCGACTCTGGAGGAAGATGACATCATCTGGAACCTCTACAGTTTTTCATATTCAATTGGGCTCTATATTAATATATATACACCAGGTATGCTAAAAGATAGAACCAAATGATTGAAAGTCACAGAGGGGAAAAAAGACAATAGAACCAAAGTCACAGGAATTTAGTTACTGGAGATTGCAAGCTAGGATTTTAAAAATAACTATGATTAAGCCGGGCTCGGTGGCTCAGCCTGTAATCCCGCGCCTTTGGGAGGCTGAGGTGAGTGGATTGCCTGAACCCGCGGGTTCGAGACCCGCCTGGGCAGCGAGACCTCATCTCTACAATAAATCAAAAAATCAGCCGGGCATGGTAGTGCGCGCCTGTAATTCCGGCTACTCGGAAGGCTGAGGCGGAAGGATCGCCGGAGCCCAGCAGGTCGAGGCTGCGGTGGCCGGGAGCGGCCACTGCACTCCAGTCTGAGCAGCCGAGTGAGACTCCAACTCAGAAAAAAAAAAACAAACAAACATAAAAATAACTATGATTAAAAAATCCAGGCAGAGCCGGGCTCGGTGCCTCAGCCTGTAATCCCGCCTTTGGGAGGCTGAGGTGAGTGGATTGCCTGAGCCTGCGGATTTGACACCCGCCTGGTCAGGCGAGACCTCATCTCTACAATAAAATCAAAAAATTAGCTGGGCATGGTAGCGCGGGCCTGTAATTCCGGCTACTCAGAAGGCTGAGGCGGAAGGATCGCCAGAGCCCAGCAGCAGGTCGAGGCTCTGGTGGCCGGGAGTGGCCACTGCACTCCAGTCTGGGTGACAAAGTGAGACTCCAACTCAAAAAAAAAAAATCCAGACAAATGGAGGAAAATATGAAGAAAACAGATTAATATAGAGCCTTTTACCAGAAAACTATGGAACTAAATGGAAATTCTAAAACTTAAAAGTATAATAAAAGAAATTAAAACAATGCATAGGTTTAATAGCAGATTAGAACACTGCAAAAAAAAAGCGTCTGTGAACTATTTTTCTAAAATAGAAAAATAGAAAAATGCTAAAGCTGAAGCACTTAGAGAATAAAAGAATTTTTTAAAGGGTTTAGAGATTATGAGACAGAATATAAAGGTTCAATATCTTCACATTGGACTTCCAGAAAGGATGGAGAGAGGAAAAGGTAGCTCTCAAGTTTTCCTCAGCTAAATAGGACACAAGAGAGCTGAGAACATTCCCACGCCCCATGAGAGGGCTATACAAGTAGCTAAGATACAAGGCAAAGGAATCGCAAGCAGTAGTCATGCAATTGACAGCCTAAATCCAGAGTCAACTGTAGTAACAGTGAGATCTGAGGTAGGCCAGAGGCTTTTGAGAAAAGACCCCCATGCCCTGAGCCCTGAGTATGCTAAGAAAACAGACTGCAATTACAAGGACAAAGGTGCAGTGAGAGGAAAGGCCAAGTGGAAAGAGAAGGGCTGTTGGGATGAGAGACCGCACACAAGCCTGAGACCTCTTACTGATGCCCTGTGGTGACTTTAGATTCCTGCTCAACCTGGACAAGAGGAAAAGGGAAGAGGGGATGAAAAGGGAGGAATTCCAAAGAGGGTTGCTATTAGTAAATAAAATACAGGAGTTTCAGATAAACAGCAAATCATTATATGTCCCAAATGTTGCAAGGAACACTTCTACTAAAACATGATTCATTTCGGTCTGAAATTTACATTTAACTGGGCATCCTGTATTTTCCCTGGCAACCTCAACCCTGGCAGACTGAGTAATGTGCTGAACCTGTGTTAACATGGAAATAACCAGAGTATAGCTGGTCTTCCATATCCACAGGTTCCACATCGCAGATTTAATCAACCATGGGTCAAAAATATTAGGGAAAAATTTTTTTAAAAGCAACAGTACAATAAAAAATAATAAAAATAAAAAGCAGTACAGCATAACAACTATTTTCATAGCATCTACATTATATGAGGTATTATAAGTAATCTATATATGACAAAGTATACAGGAAGTTATGCATAGGTTACATGCAAACACTACACAATTTTATATAAGGGATTTGAGCATCTGTGAATTTTGACAGATACCAAGGGATGACTGTATTTTTTTTTTGAGTTGGAGTCTCACTCTGTCGCCCAGACTGGAGTGCAGTGGCTGCTCCTGGCCACCGCAGCCTCGACCTGCTGGGCTCCAGTGATCCTTCCGCCTCAGCCTTCCAAGTAGCTGGAACTACAGGCGCGCGCTACCACGCCCGGCTAATTTTTTATTTATTGTAGAGATGAGGTCTCACCAAGTTGCCCAGACGGGTCTCGAGCCTGCGGGCTCAGGCAATCTACTCAGCCTCCCAAAGGTGCGGGATTACAGGCTGAGCCACCAAGCCCAGCTCGGGATGACTGTATTTTTAATGGGCAAGATTAAATCTTATAGTGTCCCATCCCCGCTCACAACCCCACACTCCTCATGGAACAGAAAATGGGAGTTGACCAAATAGTGACATTGTAAGGTAACTCAGTCACTTCTCAGGACCATTCTGCCTAAACACCCTACAGCACACCCCATTTTGCTCTGCTGTGGTTGACACGTTCTGTTTGTCACAGGACTTCCTTCTCTCAGGTTCCAGGTGGAACATAGAGCAAAAGTCTGTTCTGCCATGAAATCTTCAAACATGTTTTCACCACTGAAAGAAGGTGGTGGCAGGACCTCTCAGAGACACCTCACGTAACCCTCCTTTACTCTTCTAGGATTTTCTTCTTCCCACCAACTGGCGCATTTCAACCCCTTTTTGGGTGGGAAAGCTATACTGTACCTCATTCGTATCCTGTTTTTTTCCTTCTTCCTATTTTTTGGAGTTCATTCAGTGAAGACAGTTCTAGATTACCTAATCATTTGGAATTAAGAAGGCCCTTTTCTTTCTCAAAATGCCTGGATCTTTGCATTGTGACAACTGAAGAATCATGAGGTTTGAATACTTGAAAAGGAGAGATTTATTTATTATAAAGGGTTGCATCCTGCAGGATGGCCATCCTACAGACTGGAAAGTTTAGCTTCTGGCAGAAACCAGAATCAGGCAACTGGAGGGGAGGAGAGGGTGAGATGGGAATTTAGGCTGAATGGGTAGACAGAGTATATATATTCAAGGAGTTATAGGAGGAGTCAAGAAAATGCATAGAGGGAGGGCACGTAAGTGAAGTAAGCTAACAAGTATGTTACATACATTCTAGGTTCACTTTGGGGTGGAAATTTATCATTTAAATACATTAAGATCAGGCACTTGCTATCCCAGAGCTTTGAGAAGCCAAGGTGAGAGGGCTGCTTGAGGCCAGGAGACAGAGGCTGAGGTAAGCTATGTTGGTGCCACTGCACTCTAGCCTAGGCAATAAGCAAGACCCTGTCTCAAAATAAATACATACATACATTAAAATTAAGCTGTATCTGAAAGAGATGAAATGGAGGACACAGAGATCTCCTGTGTGTAGCCTCTGCAAACAGGCCAGAACCAGTCCTTGGCTGGTGGTTTCTTATCAGGAAAGAAATGCTGGTCAGTTGTGCTGAAAGTACAAAAACAAAAGGAGCCCAGCAAGTCTTTGGAAAGGGCTGGTTTCTGTTTAGCCCCTAGGAAAGAAAACCTAATTGTAGTTAGCATGGGAGGGGGTACTACCAGGCATATCTGACCTTCCATCAGGTCATAGCCAGGAATTCAGTTGCTTCAGGTGTCTCTGGGGTCCCCTTAGCCAAGAGAAGGTTTGTTTAGTCGGGGGGGAGGGCTAGAATTTTACTTTTATTTCTCTATTGAAAGCTGGTTGTGAAAACTTCTATTCTTCTAATGCTTTTTATTTATTTTTATTTTTTTAGTGAGAAAGCAGGATTTATTGAGAGGACAGAAAAGCTCCCACAGTGGGAGGGAACCCGAGGGGTGGCTCTTCTAATGCTTTTTAAAAGAAACCCTTTTGAAATTCAAAGCTGAGCTCTGATTTCTTCACTTTTAGCTGTATCCATTCTGCCCCCAAACACCCGGGTGCCTGCCTTCCCAGGTAAAGGGTTGTAGTAAAGTAAGAATCAGTAGGATGATTACAAAAACGCCAACCTATTCTAGCATTACTCTGCACAATCAAATAATGCTGGAAAAGGAAGAAAGAGTAAAAACTATAAAGAACAGCAGAGACTAAATGAAGAAGGTAACAAAACAAATAAAGCAGGCAAAGCCAGGTTTGACAAAAGCTCAGCATCTTTACATTCATTTCCACCCCAAATAAAACATACTTCTTTTAGTAAACCCATTTTGCATTCTCTAATACCTTCTAGTGCTTGCCCTGCCAGACAGGATGAATGACAAAACTAAGATAAAGCTGAAGTCTTACAAATGACACCAGTTTTACTATGTTATAATATAAACCATCAACTTGTCAAGTAAAAATTTTTAATAATCATTTTCTGAGGCCTGTTTTTCAGCTATGGTTCTTCTGAGCCCTGTAGGGAGAAAAAAAGACAGCTGCTCGTTTCCCAGTTTGCTCATTTTGATTTAGTTTTAATATGACAAAATTATATAGGATGATCCCCACACAGCAAAAGCCTTGTAGAAAATATAGGAAATCATAAAAGAAGCTTTCTAAGAGCCACATTTGAAAATCTCTTTGCTCATTACTGTGGCTGTGGGTTTTTCCCCCCCTGCCTAATAAGTACACTGGGTACAATTTTCAACTTTCTGTCTTCATTCTCATTGGTTAGTTTGTTGTTTTTTTTTAAAGACTGTTTTTACTATTATTTTTCCATATGTGGTCTATTGTTTCATCAACTCAGCTTCTTTTCTTCTCTTTCAGACTCCTCTTATTACATATTTTTTAATTCCCTTTTTTCCTAAACGTTTAATTTTGAAAATTTTCAAACACAAAAGTTGCAAGAATAGTATAATGGTGTAATCACCTAGATTCACCAATTGTTAACTTTAGCCACATTTGCTTTAGTTCTGTCTATAACGTTTCTAAACCTCATCACAATTGATGTTTTGGACTGGATAACTCTTTGTTTGGAGGCAGGGGGCCTGTCCTGTACACTAGAGAATGTTTAGCAGCATCCTTGCCACCTGGTGTGGGTAGCACCCTGTTGTACCCGAATCCTGAATCCGAGAGACCACCAAAGAGCCATCTCCGATGCAAATCACACGAGGGTCTTTATTCAGGCTCGAGTCTGGGCTCACGTCCGTAACCGGCACAGTGGTACAGGAACGAGAGCCCCGACCCAGTGCAGCAAGCAGCTTATATACACAGTTACAAGGGAGGGGAAAGAACTTTAAATTTGTTTGCCCATGATTGGGTAATTTCTCCTACTGGGTACAGGGGCATTTGGGACTGGTTGGTTTGTATGGTCACGGGCGGCTGACCATCAACGGTCAGGTGGGCTGGGTGGAACTGGTTGGGACATCTGGAATGTGAGATTACTAGGGGAGTGGAGCAGGAAATGGAGCCAGAGGGTCTCACTGTGACTCCGTGGTTTTCTTTTGGTATGTGAACTTGTTTACCACAAGTATACTACTGGGCTTGGGCGGGAAAGCAAGCATATATCTGAGTTTTAAAAACAAGTTTCAATATACATTCAAAATAAGCTTCAACCTACACTTAAAACAAGTTTTATCACACAATTATGAACTAGATGGCCCTTGAGCTCCTCATTTCCCCCTCTCAGAGAAACCTGAAAAAGGGACCCAATCATGGGTCTATACAAGTGTTCTGAGTGTGGGCGCCTACTGGCTGGTACTGCTATCTTACCACCATAAGTTGTACGGTGCTGATCCGGTCCTTGACAAAGGCTATAAGTTTGTTAACAATGCATGGCCCAAAGGTGAGAAGGAGTAGCAAAATGATTAGGGGGCCAGCTAAGGTGGATACTGGAGTAATTAGCCAGGGGGAGTGGTTAAACCAGGTTTCGAACCAACTTTGTTGTTGTTCTCGTTCTTTTTTCCATTTAGCCAATCCTTCCCTTACTTTGGCCATGGACTCCTTGACAAGGCCCGAGTGGTCTGTGTAGAAACAACATTCCTCCCCTAGGGTGGCACATGTTCTACCCTGCTGTAGGAATAATAAGTCTAGCCCCCTACGGTTTTGTAGGACTACCTCGGATAGGGAGGTTAGGGATTCCTGGAGATGGGAGATGGAGGCTTCAATTCTTTCAATGTCTAGGTCTATGGCGCCCTAAGTCTATTATATTGGTGGCTCTGTGTGGCTAGGGAGGCAATACCTGTCCCTGATCCTGTTAGTCCGACTCCAAAGGGACCGCCAGGGAAATGGCGGTGATTGGTTCTTTTTTATTTCTCCGGTGGGCTTCTGTGCTGAACCACCGGAGTATGTCTTCATCAGAGTGGTAGAGAATTTTTGGAAGTAATTGGACTAGCACGCAGAAGCCTTGTTGGGTCTGATTTAGGACCTGCCCGTGGAAGCAAGGGGTTAAGCCTATAGAACAGGCCCACCAGCTACTTTCAGGGGGCAGGTGGAGATCTAGGCTAGATACAGGTAGCGTAATGTTGCATAGGGACTGCAACTCTGGTGCGGGGCGGCCTATGCATAATCCTTGGCCTGTTACCGACTGGAGAGTGAGTCCCTGGGTTGCTGGCTGCCATCTACAAGAATTGGAATCATGCTTGGTTGTATAGTTTCCCATTACTGCAATTCCTTCATAATAGGGGGGCTGGATGTTACAACATAACCAGCATGACTGAGTGAATTCTGGTTTGGTTGCATTAAGAAACAGGTAGGCTTGATTTAGCAAGTGCCAGAGAGGATGTTGGTACAGTACCGGTGGGGGTGGGGTGGAGTCAGAGATAAGTATATTGGCCCCTACGGAGTCAGGGACAACTGTAGTGTCTTCAGAATCTGTATAAGCGGTAGCTAAGTGGGTGGATGCGGTGGTCCGGGGCCTGAGGTTTGGTATAACAACTGGTCTGTGTTTAGGTACTAGAGCTGGATTTGGTCCCATGCTGAGGGTTTTTTTGACTGGGGGTTCGAGAGGTTACTCTAATCATAAAGGAACTTCCGGGATCCGTATACCCTGCGCGCTGCGGGTTGTACAATCTGAGTCCCCACGTTTTTTCTATTTCCCAGCCTTGAGCTTTTCTGCCCTTTTTGGTAAAGCTTATAGTTATGGGGTTGCAGCGCTGCCCCTGGGTAGGATTACATCTTTGATGGATGTTGGGGGTACCTGCCCTCTGTACCTTTATCAAATCATTGGACTTAGCAGGGCTCCAATTTATGAACCCCGTGAAGACGCAGGACCAGCTGGGGCAATAGTACTCAGTGACATCTCTACAGTTCTTATCTTTGTCATACCCCGGGCACACATAAAAGTACCAGTACCTTCCGTCAGTACCTCCATGGGTTAATTTCCATTGTATGGCGGCAGTATGGTAGAACTGTGTTAAGTCCCTTGTCATGGTTGGGAACCATTGTTGGGGGGGCACTTTTGAAGCCTGCCAGATGATGTCGTTAGTGGAGAGGTCTATAATCTGCCATGTTAGATTTTGGGGCTGGTGTGGGTTCGGGTTGACTATGACACTACATAGAAAACATGATATACATAATATTAGCATTATGAGGGTAAGTGAGAGCAGCGCAATCTTAGCTTTAGGGGATTGTCCTTGCCCGGCACGCTTTTCCATTCTGGTATGTAGTTTTCCAACACAGCGAAGGGGTCTGCCGGCCGGGCATGGGTGTAGTGGACCCATGGGACAATTCCGTCCACTATGAGCGTGGTGGATGTGGTCAGGATTATGACGTAGGGTCCTTTCCAACGTGGCTGGAGCGTCTGGTGTAGATGTCTACGGATGTACACCCAGTCACCCAGGCGGTAGCGGTGTGGTTCCGGGGGTGGCCCGGTTTCGTAGAGGGCCTTTCATGCAGGCCACACCCGCTCATGTGCTTTTTGCAGTGCTTGCAAGGACTTGTTGGTCATCAAATTCAACAAGTACTTCAGGTTTTAAATTTGGAACAATAGGTGGGGGAATGCCAAACATGATTTTAAAGGGTGTGAGGCCCATTTTATAGGGAGAATTGCGCACCCTATAAAGGGTGAAGGGGAGGAGAGCCACCCAGTCCCTGCCAGTCTCCAGGGCTAATTTAGTTAAGGTCTCTTTTAATGTTCTATTCATGCGTTCTACCTGTCCTGAACTTTGGGGCCTGTATGCACAGTGTAACTTCCAACCTGCCCCAAGAAACTGAGCTATTCCCTGTGTTACCTTAGAAACAAAACCTGGTCCATTGTCTGACCCTATTCGGACGGGGAAACCATACTTTGGCATAATGTCCTCCAGGAGTTTCTTTACCACTAATGGTGCCATTTCATGTTTTGTAGGAAATGCTTCAGTCCAGCCTGAAAAAGTGTCTATAAACACCAGTAAATACTTGTAACCATATTTTCCCGGTTTTATCTCGGTGAAGTCTACCTCCCAGTACGCTCCTGGCCTGTTACCTCGGAGTCTGGTTCCCAGGTTGGATTTGTGTGAAGAGGCATTTGTTACTTGACAAGCGTAGCACTTGGCCACGATTTAGATTGCGAGTCTTTGATGGTTATTTTAGCATGTCATATCAAGTCTCCCAATTTTTTTGTTCCCATGTGAGTACTTCTATGTATTTTTATGAGGAGCTGTTGTCCTAATTTTTTTGGTAAGATTATACTGCAGTTCGCTGCCCTCCACCAGCCGTGCAAGTATTGTATCATAGGTTGGTGTTTGATCCAATTTAAGTCTTCTTCTGTGTATTTGGGGTCATCTGGCAACTCTGGTGCCCCTGGGTCTGGTAGCATAGTTACTAGCACATGATTTACAGACATGGCTGCCTCCTTTGCTTTTAGGTCAGCCAAGCGGTTTCCCCTGGCTACCGGCGTGTCCACTGTCTGGTGTCCCGGACAATGGATGATGGCTAATGCCTTAGGTAGCCGGAGGGCTTGTAGCAGTTTGAGGATTTCAGCTTTGTTTTTGATAGTTTTTCCTTCTGCCGTTAGGAGCTCCCTTTCTCTGTAAATGGCTCCATGTACATGAGCCATGGCAAATGCATACCTGCTGTCCGTATAAATGTTTACCCGTTTGCCAGCTCCTATAGTCAGCGCTTTGGTTAGCGCGATTAACTCAGCCCGCTGGGCAGAGGTTCCGGCCACTAATGGTTCTGCCCAGACAGTTTCAGTCTCCGTGGTTACGGCTGCCCCCGCATACTTTGTTCCATTCTGGACGAAGCTACTGCCATCCGTGTACCAGGTGTTATCCGCATCAGGCAAGGGCTGATCCTGGAGGTCGGCTCTCACCCCAGGCACTTGGGCCAGGATTTCTTGACAGTCGTGGAGGGGGGCCTCCCAGTCCAGCTTGGGGAGCAGCGTGGCTGGATTCAAGGAGGTGGGGGTCTGGAACAGAATTCTAGCAGGATCTAGGAGCAAGCCATGGTAGTGAGTCAAGCGGGCATTACTTATCCATCGATCTGGTGGCTGTCTGAGCACCCCCTCTATGGCATGGGGTGTATTGACATACAGTTCTTGACCCATGGTTATTTTGTCAGCATCCTTGACCATAGTGGCAACTGCCGCAATGATTTTCAAACATGGGGGCCATCCAGCTGCTACAGGATCTAATTTCTTTGAGAGGTATGCTATGGGCTTTTTCCAGGGGCCTAGCTGTTGTAGCAGGACCCCCTTTGCGACCCCTTTCAGTTCATCCACATATAGATGAAACGGTTTTGTTAAATCAGGTAACCCAAGGGCTGGGGCCAAGAGTAACGCTTGTTTGAGGTTATTAAAAGATTGGTTCATGGCCTCCATCCAAACAAAGTTTTGCTTATTTTTAGTGGCTTCATATAGCGGTCTAGCCAACTCAGCGAACCCCGGAATCCACAAGTGGCAGAACCCCGCTGAACCCAGGAATTCGCGTACCTGGCGGACATTTTGTGGCGGTGGAATTCTTAGAAGAGTTTCCTTTCTAGTGTCCCTTAGCCATCTCTGCCCATCTTTTATTTTGTATCCCAGATAGCTCACCTCTGTTCTGCAGATTTGTGCCTCTTTTGCTGAGGCACGGTACCCCAGGGTGCCCAGAGTTTGTAACAAGTCCTTGGTGCCTTGATGACACATGTCTTGAAGACACATGTCTTGGTCCTCTGCTGCCAGCAGGATATCGTCTACATACTGTAACAGAGTCAGGTTGGTGTTCTTTGTACGAAACTCACCCAAGTCCTCCTGCAGTGCCTCGTTGAGAATGGTGGGTGAATTCTTGAATCCTTGAGACAGTCGTGTCCAGGTGAGCTGGCCATTGATACCCTTTTCTGAATCCATCCGTTCGAAGGCAAAGATGTCCTGGCTTTTTGGGGCCAAGGGCAAACTGAAAAAGGCATTCTTTAAATCCAGCATAGTATACTATGTCCTGGTTGGGGGCAGAGTGGAGAGGAGGGTGTAGGGGTTTGGGACTGTAGGGTGTATGTCCATTACTTGCCGGTTTACCTCTCATAAATCCTGAACTGGTGTACATTCACCTGAGTTTGGTTTTTGCACCGGCAGCAGGGGAGTGTTCCAGGCTGACTGACAGGGTTGCAGCACCCCCACACTTAATAACCACCAGATGTGAGGGGCTATACCTTCCTGTGCGGTCAGGGCCATTGGGTACTGCCGCACCCTGACCTGATCGGCTCCCAGTTTCAGTTCTACGAACACTGCCGGCCGATGCTTGGCTAGTCCCGTTCCCCCTGTCTCTGCCCATGCTTGGGGAAAACTCTGTAGCCAGCAGTTTATATCATCCATTGATGGTAGTGGCCTTTGGAGGAGACGATACTCATCCTCCCAAGGCCTTATAAGTGAGCACCTGGATAAAGGGTTTTTGTTTAAAATCTTTGTCCCTCTTGGGTGAAAGCTGATTTGAGCTCCCATTTTGGTGAGTAGGTCTCGGCCTAACAGGGGGTTAGGCACTCGGGGGATGACTGTAAAGGAGTGAGACACTCGGCCCACGCCAAGGTCCACTGTCCTTTGGGTGGTCCATGGATACGGCTTAGTGCCCGTGGCCCCCTGCACCCATGAAATCTTGTTTGATACCCTTCCATGTGGTTGTAGTAGGACAGAGTGCTGCGCCCCTCTGTCCACATGGAATTGCATTGACTGCCCCTCCACCTTAAGAATTACCCTGGACTCAGGGAGGGGCTCCGAACCCCGATCCCCCCTAGTCCTCAGGGTGTAGGTTTTCCCCCAGGTTTAGGATGTGTAGCTTATCTCCTGGATCCCTGGGATTAGGGTGTTTCTTGGGACAGTCTTTCACCCAATGACCCTCTTCTTTGCAATATGCACACTGGTTTCTGTTTAAGTTGCAGCATCCCTTCTGACAACTGCCCTCCTTACCTGGCTCCACAGCCAATTTTTTGAGGCGTCTCTGTTTCTCCTGGGGGTCACTGGTGGTGGTGGCCAGCAGAATTTTGGCTAAATTGTGAGTCTGGTGGTTGTTTACTCTGGTCTGCTGGTCCTCTGGGCTTTCTTGGCTGTTGTATACTCTTTCAGCCACTATTAGTAAGTCCTGAAGGCTTTTCTCTCCTAACCTCTCTACCCTCTGCAACTTTCTTTTAATATCTGGGGCAGCTTGATTGACAAAAGCCATTATAACAGCTGCCCTGGTCTCCAGTGCTTCTGGATTCATAGGAGTGTACTGCCTGAAGGCCTCCGTAATTCTCTCCAGAAAAGTGGCTGGACTCTCATCCTTATCCTGCCTAACATCATATACTCTGGCCAAATTAGTGGGTTTGCGTGCCATAGCCCTGAGACCTGCCATTAGAGTCTGGCGATAGACCCGGAGTCTCTCCTTACCTTCTGCCGTATTAAAGTCCCATGCAGGGCAGGACAGGGGAAAGGCTGCATTGATGAAATCCGGATTCTGGGTTGGTTGTCTATCCTCCCCCAGAACCAGTTTCCGGGCTTCTGTCTGAATGGGTTCTCTTTCCTCCATTGTGAAGAGAACCTTTAAAAGCATTTGGCAATCATCCCAGGTGGGCTGGTGGGTAAAGAGAATGCTTTCTAACAAGTCAGTTAAATCTTTGGGATTATCAGAAAATTTGGCGGTTTGGGTTTTCCAGTTGTACAAATCAGAGGTGGAGAATGGCCAATAGTGCAGGGGCTGTTCTCCAGTTTCATCTGGAGGCCCCATTGCATGGAGGCGGAGCACAGTGGAGTCGGCGGGTCCCATATTTGGGGCTGGGGCTGCCCAATTGGCGCTTCCCCGTGTTCCCACTGCCAGTCCATGTGGGGGCTCCTCTGCCTGTGGAACAGGGGCCCGGCCCCCAACAGCACCCTCTCTAGGTGCTGGGGGAGCCGAAGGATATCATGATAGGGAGGAGGGAAAAGTAAATCCTCAGGCTCTGCATCCTGCAGGACTGGGTAAAGAGGGGTTTTAGTTGACCCTTGGGTTTCTGTGGGCCTGCCGGGCTTTGTCTCCTACGAGGCCAGGACTCTGAGTGTCAGCCCTGTTTGAGGTGGAATAAAAGATTTGACCCATGGGGGTGTTATTAATTACATCCTGCCATACGAGGGTGTAAGGCACCTGATCCGGGCGGCCGTGATGTCCGTCCTGGAAGATAACACGCTTAACCTGCAAAACAAGACTTAGTGAGAAAGTGCCCTTTGGCGGCCATCCTACATTGAAGGATGGCCATTCAGACATGCAAAGGGTTTGAAACTTTTTCCTGTGGATGGTTACACTCAGATTATGAGCCCTTTCTTTTACGTCTGAAAAGTGGTCAGTCATCAGGGTTAGAGGGGTGGTCAGCATCTGTCCCATGTTTTCCGTCCACAATAACACAACCACAAACACAACAGACAAAACGAAGCTACCAACATAAAAGTGTGGTTTTCCGCAGCCATGGAGACAAAAGTAAAACTGAGCTGAGGGTAAGTCCATGCCCTTAGACGACTGACTTTCCTCACAGATGAGGAATTCGTCCTCCAGACGGGGCCATGGGACATCTCCCATGACCCCTGGTCAATGGCCCACCAGCGTGTCCACTTAAGCCAATGCCGACCCAGATACAGAGTGGAATTCCTATGGATAATACAGATGCATGCTGATAGACAGAGGAACGAGTGCACTCACCTGCCAGCACTGGGACCCTCCGGGCTGGGGATGTCTCGCGGGGGGGGGGGGGCTCTGGGATCCCGGATGAGCCCCCAAATATTGTACCCGAATCCTGAATCCGAGAGACCACCAAAGAGCCAGCTCCTATGCAAATCACACGAGGGTCTTTATTCAGGCTTGAGTCTGGGCTCACGTCCGTAACTGGCACAGCGGTACAGGAACGAGAGCCCCAACCCAGCGCAGCAAGAGCTTATATACACAGTTAGAAGGGAGGGGAAAGAACTTTAAACTTGTTTGCCCATGATTGGGTAATTTCTCCTGCTGGGTATGGGGCATTTGGGATTGGTTGGTTTGTATGGTCGCAGGTCGCGACTGACCACCAGCAGTCATGCGGGCTGGGTGGAACCAGTTGGGACATCTGGAATGTGAGATTACTAGGGGAGTGGAGCAGGAAATGGGGCCAGAGGGTCTGCACCGTGACTCCGTGGTTTTCTTTTGGTATGTGAACTTGTTTACCAAAAGTATACTACTGGGCTTGGGTAGGAAAGCAAGTATACATCTGAGGTTTTTGTTTTGTTTTGTTTTTTATTTTTTTGCAAAAACCTTTATTTTTATTTGGTCCAGGGCAGTTAAAAAGCTGCCCAGTGGCTGGAGGGGGAGGCTCTGGCAGAAAAGCCCTGATACTTTGAGAGGGGCTCCCCCAGAGGCCGCTGGGCTCCTAGTCGTGCTTGAGGGTGAGCCTTTCGAAGAGATACTCGCCCAGCCCAGACTCAGGTTGGGTCAGCCTGCGAAGGTTGATCAGGTGGTCACCCATCTTCTTGATGAGTTTCACCTCCTCATCTAGGAAGTGGTTCTCCAGGAAGTCACAGAGATGGGAGTCTGTGGATCCCAGGACATGAAGGTCCAAAAGGGCTTGGTTCAGGCTTTTCTCTAAGGCCATGGCAGCTTCCATAGCATCCAGGGTTTTACCCCACTCATCTTGAGAGGGCTTCTGGATATCCTGGAAGAGGGCATGGCCGCCACACTGGTTTTGCATCTTCAAGACTCTCGACGCCCTTGTGCTTCTCCTCCGCCAATTCACGGAAGAAGTGGCCCACACCTTTCAGAGCCACATTATTGCAGTCAAAATAGAAGCCCAGAGAGAGGTAGGTGTAGGAGGCCCGCAGATGCAAATTGACCAGGCGGTTGACGGCTGCCTCCACCTCGGTGGAATAATTCTGGCGAACCTGGGAGCTCATGGTTGGTCGGCAAAAAGGAGCTAACCGCAAAAACGGTGGTCGCTGGTCCCAGAAACAGGAGGTGGCCGAGAAGGCAGTCTTGGAGGTTGCAAGTAGAGAGGAGATCAGAGGCTGGAAGAAAGGGAGTCCCTGGGTCTGTTCCGTCCAAACATTGTTGAAGCAAGAGACAGATCCGCGGGACCACCGAACATGCTGTCACATCTGAGTTTTAAAAACAAGTTTCAATATACTTTCAAAATAAGCTTCAACCTACACTTAAAACAAGTTTTATCACACAATTATGAACTAGGTGGCCCTTGAGCTCCTCAACCTCCTCTCAAATTGTAACAACCAAAAATGTCTCCAGAAGTTGCCAGACATCCCCAGGGCAAATGGCCCATGTTAAAAACCACTGATCTATACTACATTTTTTAAAACCACACACAAACTTTTGTTGAGCCGAAGTATTAAAACTAGGTTTGCAGACCTCATGACATTGTACCCCTAAATACGATAGCATGTATTTCTTTCTTTCTTTTTTTTTTTTTTTGAGTTGGAGTCTCACTCTGTCGCCCAGACTGGAGTGCAGTGGCTGCTTCCGGCCACCGCAGCCTCGTCCTGCTGGGCTCCGGCGATCCTTCCGCCTCAGCCTTCCAAGTAGCTGGAACTACAGGCACGCACTACCATGCCCAGCAAATTTTGATTTATTGTAGAGATGCAGTCTCACCAAGTTGCCCAGGCGGGTCTCGAATCCACAGGCTCAGGCAATCCACTCACCTCAGCCTCCCAAAGGCGCGGAATTACAGGCTAAGCCACCAAGCCAGGGTGCATGTATTTCTTAAGGACATGCACACACATCTACATAACATCATAACATCATAATCACACTCAAGAAATTGAACTTTCACACAATAATATATCATCCAACACCAAGCTCAGATTCAAATTTTCCTCAATTGATTGCAGAAAAATGTGTTTTCAAGCTTCTGAATATATGCCAATCTGAAAATGAGAAATATCTTAAATTTTTTCTTAAGATTTATTATTAACTTTTTAAAATATACACTAAAGGTGAAAGAACTGTCTCATTGTATATTTAATTTGCATTTCTCTTGTCATAAGCATATGAAGTTCATATTTTTAAGGGTACTTGTGGTTTTGGGGTTTTTTTTAGTGTGCATGCATTTTCATACTTCTCGATTCATAGGTGCGTTTTAAGTTGGGGAGATTCACTTTTTATCTATGACATCTGTTGTAATTACATTTCTCCAAGTCTGTCATTTGTCTTTTGACTTTGTTTGTGGTACATTTGTCATAAAGGCTCTATTTAGTAATATCAAAATTATTTCTCAGCCAGGCGCAGTGGCTCACGCCTGTAATCCCAGGACTTTGGGAGGCTGAGGAGGAAGAATTGCTTTAGACCAGGAGTTTGAGACCAGCCTGGCCAACACAGTGAGATCTCGTCTAAAAGAAAAGAAAAGAAAAGGAAATATAAAAATGTATTTCTCTTTTCAGCTATTGCACCTGGGTGATGAACAGAGTTAAAAAATTTAAAGGCTCGGTGGCTCAGCCTGTAATCTCGCGCTTTGGGAGGCTGAGGTGAGTGGATTGCCTGAGCCCGCAGGTTCAAGACCCTCCTGGGCAACTTGGCGAGACCTCATATCTACAATAAATTCAAAAAAAAAAATTAGCCAGGTGTGGTAGCACGCCCCTGTAGTTCCAGCTACTTGGAAGGCTGAGGCAGAAAGATCGCCGGAGCCCAGCAGGTCAAGGCTGCAGTGGCCAGGAGCATGCCCCTGCACTCCAGTCTGGGTGACAGAGTGAGACTCCAACTCAAAAAAAAAAATTTTTTTCCCACAGTGAGATTATAAACAAATTCACTGTTTTCTTCAAGTGCTTGTATGGCTCATTTTTTTCCCAGAGTGTGATACATGTTAAGGATCCAAAGTTATATTTTTTCAAATGACTCTTCAGTTGTTTGAACATCATTTATTAGTAAGTTTGTCCATGATTTGGGATACCACCTTATTCATCTATTTCTGAACTTACCATTATGTTCTAGATCTGTCTATCCATTCATACCACACTGTTTTAATTGTAGGGGATTTATAGTGTATTAATATTTAATAGGGCTATCACTCTTCTTTGGTCTTTTTTCTGGTTTTTCCATTTATGCTTATATGCTTACTTTTCCATGTAAATTGGAATCCATTTGTCTAGTCTCAGAAAAACTACTTGCTGTAATTTCATTAGGGCAGTGTTAAATTCAGGGATAATTTATACCTTTATGATGTCAAGTTATCTTATCCAAGACCAAGAAATATTTCTGTTTGTCTTTTTGGGAGTATTTTACATTTTTCCCCCTGTGGATTTTGCACATTATTTCTTCAGTTTATTTCCAAGTATTTTATCTTTTTCGTTGTTTTGTAAAATGGAGTTTTCTCTTACTTTACCTCCTAACTAGCTATCATAGTTATATGCACAAAATTTTACACACTCACACAATTAATTTTTGTACATTCATTTTGTAGCCTGCTAACTTACTGAATTATTTTCTTTATGTTAGTGTTATTTATTTTAATTGGGTTTTCCAGATATATTATCATATTACCTGAAAATGGAGAGAGTTTTACTTCTTTTCCAATTTTTATGCCTCTAGTTTTTTTTTCCTTGAATTAGGGCACTAAAACTTGATAAACAGGCTAGTTTTCTTTCTCCCAAAACTGTCTTATAATAATAACTTCCATTTATTAAGTATCTTTTACATAGTCATTTAGGTACTCATCAAACAGTCTTAAAAGGTAGCTTTAACGTTAATATTTTAAAGACACAAAAATGGAAATTTAAAGAAATAAAGTTACTTGAGACACGTCAAACGGCTTGTATATGGAGGAGAGAGACCCTGATCCCAGGACTGGCTTACAAAGCACCTTCTGCCTCATAATTCTAAAGATCTGGTAAGTGCTAATAAGCTACCAGCAGAGGGCGAAATATTTCTATTAAAACCCAGACAAAATGCTTGGTGGGCGTCCTGAGTGCCTCATTCCAGCCATATTTGCTGATTAGAAAAATCTCAGAAGTCAGAATTTGTCCAGATCCTTTTAGTTGTAAATGACAGAACTGAAACTAGTCCTGCCCAACCCAGGTGAGAGGACTGGAATGAAAGTGAAGTGATGTCTTTCCCTGAAGAGAACATAGGGTGTAGCCCAAAAATGATAAAACAGCCTCTGCTGCTCAGAAGTTAAGATATTAGGGAACATAAAACTCCAATGAAGAAATTCTCACTCCACATCTCAGTCCTGTCCTGGCCACCAGGCCACCCCATAGGTTTCTGCCTTAATCTCCAAAGGCACAATTCAGAAAATTCAGCTTTCACATTTTTGGTTCACAGAAAAATCTTCAAATCATTATTGTGTGTAGATGTTTTTCCATAGCGGTAGTTATTTCATATCCCACGGGTTTGTTCTCCAAATCTTCAGGCCAGTGTCTCCCACTGTTTCTGTAGCTCTGTGAAGTTAAGCTGTAAGAGTGAATATATTCTATCAATGTGATGGATGTGAGCTCTGAGGCTGGGTTCAAAGGGTTTCGAATCAAACATTTGTGGTTTTACAGTCTTTGGGTGTAAAGAAATTTCTCACCCTTCTGTTAACGTTGTGAATAAATTCTAGGCTCTTATATACAAAGACTATAGCAAAGGTCCTCAGGGGTGAAAACACTTCTAAAATCATGTTTTTATTCTTTCCCTCTGAAACTCACAGAAAGACAGAAAGAATGAGCCAGGGACTTTGGGGGGCTGAGCAACGTAATCAAAAATCACATGCAAAATTCCATTTCATTTAAAAATAAACCTGTCACATATAGATTTTGAAATTCTTCTCCTGGATTCCATGCTTTAGTATACACACACATATCTACATCTCAAAATGGAAAGTAAAAATGTGCCCAAGTGTGGTGTATAATTTTATCTGTGTGAGTTAGTTTGGATTTTTCTTTTCTGGCCCTGCCTAAAGTAGAGTGTATTTGTGATTCAGAAGTCATCTCTTAAGATTAATGTCTGTAGATAATGATAATAGCGACCCTAAATTTAGTGCTTACTATGCAGAAGGTATCCCTCCAGCAGCTCTCGGAAGAATTCTATTCCTGCCTCTGCCCAAGATTGAGAGCATCCAATCTCATAGGACTGATGTAAGGATTAGCAGTCACAGCTGGTCTCCACATCCCCTACCCCACTGCCACCTCAGCCACTACTAATCTATTTCCTTTCTTTCTAGATTTGCCTATTCTGGACATCTCATTTTGAGTTCATCTTTGTAGATGGTATGAAACAGGGAACTTCATTTTCTTTTTTTGCATGTGGCTCTCCAGTTGTCTTGTTTGTTGAAAAATGCTTCCTCTCTCATTGAATGGTCTTAGTACTCTTGTCAAAAATCAATAGATTTTTGCTGTTCATTTCTGGACTCTCATTCTAGTTCATTGATCTACAAGTTCTGAAAAATAAGTTCGTGAACTCATCCTAGAAAAGGTGCTACATACTTCATTACTGAATATCACTATGATCATCTTCAAAGTACTTCCCTTGGGAGGCTATGTATCAATGCCAGTGCCTAGTCCACCCATCAAAGCAACTTTGGAACTTTTTTCCTGGAATGGTCATCAGTGCTTCTTCATATTACCACTGATGTACTGTCATCAAAATGTCTTCTTTTCAATATTTTCTTTACCTTCAGGTAAAGAAAAAGTCATTGGGGGCCAGATCAGGTGAGTAGGGAGGAGGTCCCAATACAACTATTTGTTTTTCTGGCTAAAAACTCCCTCACAGACAGTGCTGTGTATGCTGATGCCTTGCTGTGATGCAAGAGCTCCTTATGGACCATTTTTTGCACACACCTTTCTTTTTTTTTTTTTTTTTTAGTTGGAGTCTCACTCTGTTACCCAGACTGGAGTGCAGTGGCCGCTCCCAGCCACCGCAGCCTCGACCTGCTGGGCTCCGGCAATCATTCCGCCTCAGCCTTCCGAGTAGCTGGAACAACAGGCGTGCGCTACCACACCCAGCTGATTTTTTAGATTTATTGTAGAGATGAGGTCTCGCCAAGTTGCCCAGGCATGTCTTGAACCCGTTGGCTCAGGCAATCCGCTCACCTCAGCCTCCCAAAGCACAGGATTACAGGCTGAGCCACCGAGCCCGGCTGCACACACCTTTCTTATGCCAAGATTTTCAGTTAAGATTTTCCTAGCCGGGCTCGGTGGCTCAGCCTGTAATCCCAGCACTTTGGGAGGCTGAGGTGAGTGGATTGCCTGAGCCCGCGGGTTCGAGACCCGCCTGGGCAACTTGGCGAGACTTCATCTCTACAATAAATCCAAAAAAATAGCCGGGCGTGGTAGCGCGCGCCTGTAGTTTCAGCTACTTGGAAGGCTGAGGCAGAAGGATCACCGGAGCCCAGCAGGTCGAGGCTGTGGTGGCCGGGAGCGGCCGCTGCACTCCAGTCTGGGTGACAGAGCGAGACTCCAACTCAAAAAGAAAAAAAAAAGATTTTCCTGTTTCACTATCGATACTTATTTGGTCTGCTATGCTTCTCATAATTCGACAACATATTGCAATGTTTTTGTCAGTTCTGCTCATTACTGGCCGTCCTGATCTCTCTTCATCAGTGACGCTTTCTGTCCCCTCAGAAAAACATTTAATCCATTTGTAACTGTCGTTGTCTTCATGGCATTATCCCCATAAATTTGGACTAACATGTCCCTGATTTCACTTCCACTCTTGCCAGGTTTAACAAGAAATGTGATGTTTGTTCATTGCTCTAATTCAGGTTCCGACATTCTCGTGGTGGCACACAAAAACATGCAACAATAATGAATGCCACTCAGCAAGACATCACCACACGTTGACACGAACACAGCTGAGAGACACTGATACACGAAGGTGATGAAAACTTACCAAGTTGTTTGTACAGTGCTGCCAACATAAGTACATGGTGGTAAGTTCACTTTGTATATGTCTATTTTTAAGTCAATATCCTCTGTCTTGTAAGTGCTGAAACAGACAAGTATGGGTCTTCCAACTTCATTCTTCTTTTTGAAAATTGTTTTGGCTATTTTGAATCCCAGGAGGATAGTTTTCAAAAGTTCACCCTAGCCAAGGGAGTGCTTCATAAGAAGGAGAGAGAAAACTGTCCCAGAAGACAAGACTTCTGAATGATTGGGCTGTCTTCCCTGCCAGTCTCAGCCTGGGTATATCTCTTTTGTTGTTAAAATTGCAGAAGACATTTATTCACAATACATTCACTCTCAAGGAATGCTGCCCTTTCGGTATTTTCTGTATTGTGCAATTTTGTGCTGTTACAAACAGAAACAGAGTCAGGACAGTAGAAATATTTACTACAGGAAATAGTGATTCTCCAGGCTGGTAGCTTGCTGTTGACCAACAGGCCTGCTGCTAGCATTAAAAGGGCACTGGAGACCTCACAGACTCTGGCAATTCAGGCCACCCCTGCCTGAGTATTGGACGCCTACAAGTAGCTCCCCTGGAGACCCCAAACCATGAGAGAGAATTCAGCACAAAGGTCGCTCCGAGTAACATTGGGAGCTTATTTTCCCAGGCCTTTACTCCGTAAATGCTTGGGAATTAGAGTTAAATTTTAGCAAGTTTTAACATTTTGATTTTATGCACTTCCTTCTTTAGGCTTTTGACACCTATTTTTGTTCTAGCTGTTTATCCTTCAGCTTATTTTAGCATTGTATGGTTTTACCTGTCTAAATTTTAGGTTCCAGAATTTTTACTTTTCAACTTGTCTATTCTTGACTTTATAACATATACTTTATCCTTTATATATTCTTTTTTATTGACCCCTCATTTTTAACCTTAATCTGTTATGTCTCTTTTAATCTTTCCTATTTGTTTATTTAGAGTTGGGAGTCTCATTCTGTCACCCATGCTGAAGTCCAGTGGCACAATCACGACTCACTACAACCTCAGCCTCCTGGGCTCAGGAGATTCTTCCACCTCAACTTCCCTAGCAGCTGGGACTACAGGTATGCGGCACTATTCCCAGCTAATTTTTTTATTTTTTTGTAGAGATGAGATCTTGCTATGTTGTCCAGGTCAGTCTCAAACTCCTGGGCTCAAGCAATCCTCTTGCCTCAGACTCCCAAAGTGCTGGGATTATAGGGGTGAGCCACTGCACCCAGCCTATTTTTAAATTTTTAACCAAAAAAGTTAAATTATTAATTTTAATTTCTGAATCATTCAATAATGATTTTATTTACAGTTCCTTTTTTATTCTTTTAACTTATATGTCTGTTCACATGTTTTTTTTCTTTTTGAATGTGTTTTCTTTTGTCCATAGTACTTTTTAAATTTTTTTCTCTTTTTTTCAATTTAAACTCTCAAGCTAGGCCAGGCTAAGTGGCTCAAGCCTATAATCTCAGCAATTTGGGAGGCCGAGATGAGTGGATTGCCTGAGCCTGTGGGTTCAAGACCAGCTCTGACAACTTGGAGAGACCTTGTTTCTACAATAAATAGAAAACTAGCCGGGTGTGATAGCACACACCTGTAGTTCCAGCTACTTGGAAGGCTGAGGCAGAAGGATCACCGGAGCCCAGCAGGTCAACACTGGGGTGGCCATGAGCATGCCACTACACTCCAGCCTGGGCGACCGAGACTCCAATTCACTAATCATCAAGGAGATGCAAATTACAACTACACCTAACTCCAGTCAGAATGGCCATTATCAATAACTCAAAAAATAACATGCTGGAGAGGATGTGGTGAAAAGGGAACACTTCTACACTCTTGATGGGAGTGTAAACTAGTGCAACCTCTGTGGAAAGCAGTGTGGCAATTCCTAAAAGCTCTAAATATCGACCTCCCACATGACCCCACAAACCCCCGGCTGGAATATACCCTGAAGAACTCAAATCACGCTATAAAAAAGATACCTGCACATGTATGTTTATAGCAGCATTGTTCACAATAGGAAGAACCTGGAACCAACCATGCTGTCCATCAGAAGAAGACTGGATTAAAAAAACGTGGTACATATACATGATGGAATACTACACAGCCATAAAAAAGAATTGTGAACTTTGCAGCAACCTAGATGGAACTAGAGTTTACAATACTGAGTGAACTCTCACAGAAACAAAGATCTGAGTATCACATGTTCTCACTTATATAGTGAACCTTGAACATCTATCATAATACTATAAGAAAAGGATTGACAGTGGTGGGAAACTATGGGAGTGGTAGGGAGGGGAAGGGAGGTGGGATTAATGGTAGTCAATATCTGCCTGGGGACGGGGGGGGACACCCCTTATCAACAAGGGTGCCTGAACGATGCATATTTGTATACCTAATCCTTAACTGTACCCCACAATTTAAAAAAAATGTTTAAAAAAATTAAAAAGGGAAAATACCGATAAACAAAAATAATAAAAAATAATTAATAAATAAATAAAACTCTCAAACTATAACGGAGGGCAGGATTCATGGGTCTAAAAGTAGCACAGCTATGGTAAGATCCACATCACAAGCAAGGAGATTTGGATAACTTCTAGCCATCTCTGCACTTAACCTTTCTGGCTCTACTTAGCAGAAAAACTCCTTTGGTGTTTTTGTCCCAAAAGACATGTTAACTGGGTTATGTCAGAGACTCAGGAATGTCAACTCCTTCCCATGGCTGTCAGCCTCCTACTTATGCAGGCAGCATATTTGAAATACTAGAACAATTGTCTCTTTGTGAAGAGTTACATGTTCTGAAACCTGTGATCTCCAACGTAGGTAACTAACATATAGAAGGGATGGAGACTAGGCCAAGTGTTTCTTCTTCCTCCAGTTTTTTGCATTGCCGTAAACCACGTATCTTGCTGCTCAAACCAGAAACCAACCAGACATTCACGCAAGTTCAGTCTATTCTATCTCCAAAACATGTCCCACAGTGTTCCCCTTCTTAATTTCACATCTCATCTGGGCTCTTACCATGTCATCCCAAACTTTGCTTCCAGTCCTGACCGCTTCTATCCATTTTCTAGATAGCAGCAAACATGGCCTTCTAAAATGCCAGTTCATTTCTCTCCCTACATAAAACCTGTCAATAGTTTTCCAGTCCACCTCAAATAAAAGCAAAACTCTGCCAGAGCCTCCACCACGTGACCTGGTCCCTGCCCGTCTCTTCCGCCTCACTTGTTTCTTAAGGCCCGCCCTCCTCATGATAGAATAAGGCGAATCCGATCTTCACAAGCTGACCTCTGTGTATTTTTTAAATTGAGTCTATGTCCATTTTCTATGAAGTTACTAAAAAGTCCTTTTAGTGGGTATATTTAGTGTGTGGATTTTCTTTGTAGTTTCGTCACTGTGTCAAGGAGTTCCTGAAGAGGCATTTGATTTCTTTAAATGTAGAAATATGCATAAACCCCAAATGCCTCCAGGGACCAAGGCACATATTCAGGAATAAAGCAGACTAAGCAAGGGAAAAATTACCTCGTAAAAGGCATACCCAAGCTTGCCTGATTTTACTGAACCATGACATAAGTACATAATCTCATATACGTTGGTATAATACTGGAAGGTTTTATTTTGAAAATAAAATGGGATACAAATGGAAAAATTAAATATTCCATTATCCTGAACGCTGTGAAAAGATTTTTTTACACAACTTATGTACCTAAGGAAAGTGTTGTTTCTTTATTCAGCTGATAAAAGTGATTGGTTGGTCCCCCACAAGATCTTCAACATTCAGGTTTCAGCAGGCGAAAAAAGACTTAACATTCAATTCATTTCAAACCTTACAATAATCCAGTCACAAAATATTATTAAGTATCAGACTTTTGAGAAAACTGTTACCTTGTATTTCTGCGGCCTTCTACCTTATGCCCACGCAAAATGGCACCTGGCTGCAGAAAGACCCATGTGATTTTTGTGTCAGAAGAAGTCATGTGATGTCTCTTCTTCTGTCATTGCCATCCCAAGCAGCATAGCATCTGGTCTTACGCCTGCTGGAGCATAGTTGGCTGATGGTGTCCCTGGGCTTTCTGCTGGCATCTACTGCTGACTTGCATCTGCTGCACACACGGTCTCTTCTCTAAGGCACAGTAATAGGGGCAGAGGTGGGGGGTCTCGTGCTAATCAGGCTGCTCTTAGCTATTGCTTGGCTGTAGACCCAGATCTATTCTACATTCACGTAGAGACCCACAACGAGTCTCCCTCCAATATCTGCTGTGAGACAACCTGTTCCTACCATCACCAGGGGGTGATGACAAACCTCCTGGCTTTCAACATGAAACGGGGAGGCCTGGAGTCTAAATTAGAGCTACTCTCTTCCTGGACATGCCCAGCAGCTCTTTTGGCTGTGTTTGTTCACCCCCCATGGGCACGGATCCTCTACACAGGAGTCTCCTCCCGAATCTCACACTGGGAGCAGGGAAAGCCATTCTGCCTTCTGTTTATCTGACTGCTTCCACTCTCCATGCCAGGGCTCAGAAGCACCAGCACAGCACATTTCTTCCATGCCTCCTGATTCTTGATCCCCGACTTTCCCACAACCCCAGAACCAGACCGGGCAGGTCTCTGCCACTCTTTTTTGGCCTCACCACCTAGCCATCTCAGCAGAAGTATCTTCTTTACATTAGCTCCATGATCTGAATTCTCGGGCCTAAGAAAAGGAAACCCTTTCTCTCTCACCAGTGACTAGGTGTTAAGACTATTGTTTTGCTGCCAATCTCATAGAATATCAGAAATGGAATATTACCTTATCCTCACTTTTTTTTTTTTTTTGAGTCGGAGTCTCACTCTGTCCCCCAGACTGGAGTGCAGTGACCGCTCCCAGCCACTGCAGCCTCGACCTGCTGGGCTCGCGCGATCCTTCCGCTTAGCCTTCCAAGGAGCTGGAACTACAGGCACGCGCTACCACGCCCGGCTAATTTTTTTTTTATTTATTGTAGAGATGAGGTCTCTCCAAGTTGGCCAGGCGGGTCTCGAACCCGCGGGCTCAGGCAATTCACTCACCTCTGCCTCCCAAAGCGCGGGATCACAGGCTGAGCCACCGAGCCCGGCTACCTTATCCTCACTCTTACATTGCTTCTGTAAAAGATCTAAATCCCCCTGAAGGCTAAGGAAGAGGGTCTGTACTTGGAAAGGCACACAAATGTTTCTCTGTTAAATGACATTTTCCTTTTTAAACGTGTTACTGCTTCAGCTTGGAGTTAAACTTCATATATTTTCTTCCTCACAAAGATATCACTGTCACATCTTGTGTTTATGTTTGTAACACAGACTTTAGCCTTAAATCCTTTAAGCAGGAGAGGTACTTGTTCTTATACATAATGAAAACAGCTGATAGCAAATATAGGCACTTCCAAATATGAATACAATCTCTGCACAATGGTTTTTATATCTAGGCTAGCCTCTCTTAAGATACTTATAAAATTCTGCTCTTCCAAAATCACTTTATTTCTTTTTTATGATCTTGTTGAATTACATTTTAGTAACTTCCATTTGTAGCGATTTTTTTATACTATCAATATTAACCATAATGATTAAAATATTAAAAAATAGTCTTAGCTCATATTCGTAAAGTTTTAAATCAGGGAACTCTTTGAAATTTAGTTCTCAGCTTCACAATTGTACTTCATGTCATGATTTCTATTTTTGGAAACTGACTTCAGTATAGCAAAGTAGGTCAAGTTATTTGCCAGTTGAGTTTTCTGAAGACACAGTTTCACTAGGAATGAGTAGATTATACAATATGTTTATGTAACCACCTAAGAAAACACATGCAGGGACAGAGTCAAAATGTGATGAGTTAAAATGACAATCAGAAGACCAAGTCTTTGATCTGATCTTCCTGGTTATCTACGGTATGAATTTTTTAAATAGCACATAAGTTGGATATTTAAAAAATTAACATTTCATAAAATCTCTTCAACATTTGACAGAACTAAGTCACTCAGTTGCTGTTACCACCTTGTGCAGCCAATTTATTAATCAAAGAACTGCCTGGGGACTAAGCTATGAGGCCATATTTAGTTTATAGTGATACACCCATAGTGTTTTCCATTTTTTATTTTAAGGACAGAACATTCCTGGTGACTCTGTAATAAAAACTTGTATGCATTATATATTTGCAAAATATTTTGGTTTTGAACTTGTTTTGTAGTGTTGATGAAAAGATACCAAACTGTAAAATATTTTAGGATGATTTATTACGGCCAACTTGAGAACCTAGACTCCATGGCCTATGTCCCCAGGAGGTCCTGAGAATGTGTGCCCCCTGTGGTTGAATGGTAGCTTGGTTATATAATTTAGTAGAACAGAAGTTACAAGAAACCATAAATCAGTACATGTGAGATTTACACTGGTTCAGTCCAGGGAGGTGGGACATTGCCAAGGGGTCAAAGATTTTCTGACTGACAACTCGTTAGCATAGTTATTTATGGAAACCTGAAAACAGTAAGGAAATGGGTAGCTGAGGAAGCTAAGAGAGCAGGGTTTCTGGATATGTAGACGTTTTATGGGTAGTGGTGGTAGACTTCAAACAGAACAGATGTTTTAAAAGACTCCAGAGACCTCAAAAGACAACTTTACAGGGTCATAAAATATTTTGATTGTTTCTTCATTATCTGCTGGAGTCTGGTTGGAGAGTAAATCACATTAAAAGTTAGGAATTTGGCAATGAAAAGAAAAAAAAAGTCAGCCTAGTTGTCAGTAACAATTCCATTACGTTCCATGGTAACACCAACCATTCCAAGAGCATAATCATTTTGTATGGTTTATATTTAAAAGGTCAAGTCTTTTGGAAAGACAGGATTAAGTAGATAAAAAGAGACCCAAGAACTGAGCCCTGAGTCACTCCATCATTCAGAGACAAAGCCAGGAAAGGGAATGAGAAGTGAGGTAGAGGGAAAACTCGGAAATAGAGTGAAATGCTATAAGAAGGAGGGAATCAAGTGCTGCTGATAGGGCAAATCATGTGGCGATTGGGACCGTTGGTTCTGAGGTTCCATGGCCCCACCCTTTCCCTTCTGCTTTCATCTCACCATCAGGAGCTTTTCACCCCCATCTCCCGCTCACACTTTGCCTTGGACATACTGGCCTTCTTGATGCTCTTCAAGCAGACTCCGCCCTCAGGGTCTTGCACCTGCTGTTCCCTCTGTCTGGAGTGTTTTCCCCCTAGATGTCCACCTGGCTCTCTCTCTTCCTTTAGGTCTCTGCTCCAAGGCCATCCTATCAGCAAGGACTTCCCTGACTAGCCTCGCTAAAAGAGCACCACTAGCCACTGAACCTCGACTCTGTATTCCTATTATCTCATTTTTCTTTTTTTTTTTTGAGTTGAAGTCTCACTCTGTCGCCCAGACTGGAGTGCAGTGGCTGCTCCCGGCCACCACAGCCTCGACCTGCTGGGGGCTCCAGCGATCCTTCCGCCTCAGCCTTCCAAGTAGCTGGAATTACAGGCGTGCGCTACCACGCCCCGGCTAATTTTTGATTTACTGTAGAGATGAGGTCTCGCCAAGTTGCCCAGGTAGGTCTCGAACCCTCGAGCTCAGGCAATCCACTCACCTCAGCCTCCCAAAGGCGCGGGATTACAGGCTGAGCCACCGATCCCAGCTTATCTCACTTTTTAAATACAATTACTATCACCACATTATGATTTACCTGTTTAGCAAAAATATCAACTCAATGAGATCAGCAACTAAAACAGTGCCTGGCACATGATGCTTCATCAATAAATATTTTGAAAGAATATTAATGAAACGCAATGAATGAAAACAGCTAGCCAAAATATTTTCATGGTAAGCAGATATAGCATAATTATTAATCTCCCAAGAAGGATGGAACCTCCAACTTTGACTACAGCACATGCTTTTAGAATCTGCAAAACAAGTGTCTTACAAATACCCTCTCCCTTTTAGCTAAAAATATGTAAATGGATAGCTGAAAGCATTCTCTTCAAAACTCTAGTGTAGATACTTTATTTTTCCTAATCCGAATACCCTCCAAAAACTGTTACTGAAGTTTCTGACTTTATTTGGAATAAATTTAAAAATATATGCTGTATAAGCTTTTGTTTGTGTACTAATTGATAGAAGAATCACACAATAATAGTGCCTAAATATTACTTTAAATTTGCTTCCATTTTAAATATTGATTTGCCTATATTAACTCTTTAATTATCTATATGTATATATTTTTTAATTTTGATGTTCACTTTTCAACTTTTATAGATTTTTTTTTTAATTTTAGAAATTTCAGCTTTAAAAAACCCAGTCTTTGTAAGGGAAACTACACAAGACACTCAACCAATTAGCATTTGTAGCCATCATTTAGGTGTACAAATTGAATAAAAAAGATGATTAGCATGTCCTCACATGTATGTTCCGTAGGCACAGTGACCACGGACTTTGGAAGACTATCCCCGGACCTTTGTTTCAGTCTGACATTGAAACAAATGTCACATGAGCCAAGTCAAATAAGGGGAGATTTGCCACTATACTGACTCATTTGACAAAGACAAGAAATTCATAGACAAATGCAAATGAAGAGGAGATTGGAGAGAATGTGAGATATTTTCCGATTTCTAACAAGACTGCAGGCCCTGAAAAATATCTTTATAGTGTGAAAGTGATTAGAATAGTCTAATCATAATGATGGTCACATAAATGTGTGTGAAATATACAGGCAACACGATTGTATTAACAATGTGAATGTGCCTTATTATTTGCCTTCCTGAAAAGAAAAACCTAATCTAGTCATCTACCTACATGGGGATAATAGAGTGGAATTCAAAGTGCAGATAGATTGCAATTAGAAGCTTTTAGTGGTTTACAATCCATAGGTATCATATGTTGAACAGTTAAATGAAGCATAAAATTAGAAAATTAGAGCCTCCATGAAGCAATGCATTCCTGCCAAAACCTTGAGACCCATTTTAGATTTACAACCTTCAGAACTATAATCTAATTAAGTTGTATTGTTTTAAGCCACTCAATTGGTGGTTATCTGTTACAACTGCTTTAGGAAAAATCATAATAATTATTTGTAGTAAGAAAATGCAATTAGACATGAAAAGTACACTAATCTTAATTGTATTTGAAATATTCACTAAACTTGAATACTTGTCTTTCACATATTAAGACGTAAGTAATAACTAAGTCCCAGACCAAGTTATAGAACATTCCAGCAGCATCCTAAATTCCCTTCTACTACTTCCCATTTTGTATACCACACCCCTAAAAGGAAAAGAGATGTTTCTACACACTCACTCAAAACACTTCTGACACAAAGTGTGCAGGGTTTTCTCTCACATCAAGCAATTCTCCAGCTCTCAGATACCCACTAGGTGTCCTGAAATGCAATTATGTTACTACTCAGAGTTAGTGAGGACCCCACAGGTTAAGGGCTGAGCTTCATAAGGTTGCCTCTGACTTTAGACATCAGTTACAAATCCCAAATCATGTCCTGTACTTACAACCAACTAGCAAAAACTTGATTTGATAATTTTCTAGAACAGCTCACAGAACTCAGGAAAGTGCTTTACTTACAATTATGTTTATCGTAAAGGATACCACTCTTGACCAGCCTGATGAAGCGGTACATAGGACAAACATGACAATAAACATGCGTGTGCAGATATCTTTTTCATAGAGTGATTTGAGTTCTTCCAGGTATAATCCCAGAAGGGGGATTGTGGGGTCATATGGAAAAATATTTGCCAACTGCATATCTGGCAAAGGCCTAACTAACATCTAGGATCTACAAGGAACTCAAATGTGCAAAAAAAAAAAAAACAAGCAGTCCCATCACAGATGGGCAAAACATAGGAATAGATACTTCTCAAAAGAGGACATACCAGCAGCCAACAGATACATGAAAAAATGCTCAGCCTCACTTGTCATCAAAGAAATGCAAATTAAAACCACACTGAGATACCACCTGACTCCAGTCAGGATGGCCATCATCAATAACTCAGAAAGCAACAAATGCTGTGGAGGAAGGGGTGGGGGAAGGAAACATTTCTACACTGTCGGAGTGTAAACTAGTACAACCTCTGTGGAAAGCAGTTTGGCAATTCCTAAAAAATCTAAAAATCGCCCTTCCATACATGTCCTGTAAATGGTGGTTATTTTATTAAATTCTAGGAAACTCGCACGTGTTGCTTTTTTTTTTTTTGAGTTGGAGTCTCACTCTGTCACCCAGACTGGAGTGCAGTGGCCGCTCCTGGCCACCTCAGCCTAGACCTGCTGGGCTCCAGCAATCCTTCTGCCCCAACCTTCCAGGTAGCAGGAACTACAGGCGCGCGCTACCACACCCAGCTAATTTTTTTGATTTATTGTAGAGATGAGGTCTCGCCTGCCCAGGCGGGTCTCGAACCCGTGGGCTCAGGCAATCCACTCACCTCAGCCTCCCAAAGGTGCGGGATTACAGGCTGAGCCACCGAGCCCGGCTACGTGTCACTTCTTAAGGAATAATGACAGTGGCCATTTTGTCCCTTAAGAATTGCAAGCAGATGGTTAAAACCGTGCCTACTCACTTATATCCTTTTGGGGTTGGATTGATTGAACTCAATCTCTACCTCCTCTTTCCTCCCCAAAGGTTGAGGGTGGGGGATTTGGCAGGGTAGTGAAAGTTCTAACCCTCTAATCACATGCTTGGTTGCTCTGGCAACCAGCCTCCAACCCTCAAAAGTCACCTTATTAGCTTAAAGTCAGACATGATTTAAAGGGACTTGTAAATAACAAAAGACCTCTTGCTCCTATCACCCAGGAATTCACAAGGGTTTGGGGAGCTCTGTGCCAGGAACTGGGAATGAAGAACATATATGTGTTTATTGTTATCACGGCCTCCCCAAAATAACCACTATTCTGACTTTCATATTAATTTTCTCTGATCTTAAACTTCACATAAATAAAATCATACAATATATACTCTTTGGAGGCTGGTTTCTTTCATCCAGCATAATATCTATGCAAGATACCAATTTGAAATAAATCAGAAATACTTTTATTCCTGGCAATGTTTATCACTCCCCAGCAGATCCTTCAGAAAAGTAAGCAAATCCTAGCAGAAAAAAAAAAAGTGGGGGGGGACAATGTTCAGCTTTTCCTTCTAAAATATACTTTTCATGTTCGTTTTAGGGATAATAGCTAGGAAAGCCAATGTTTTCATTAGCAAGTGCCAGGTTTTATAGATAGAAGAAAATAATTTTGTGTTGAGTTGAGCCAAAGCTGGAGGGCTACAGCATAGAGTTCCTTTTAAAAGTTAACTAGACTTCTTTGTCTCTGAACTTTTAGTCTTTTTCCTTATAGGCCCCTGAACAAGGGGACAGACTATCCACCATTGTTTAGGAGTCCGTATATACAAAATCACCTTGGCCACCACTCCTTTCATACTAAGTCAATGACCAGGTGCACTACTCAAAACTGTTCATGGGATGTCTGCCCTTTGCCACTGTCTTTCAAGGCCAACCATGAAATCAGATTTGCATTGCCATCTGAAGACTTTCCTTACCCAAATTCTACTTCCTTCCTCTTTTATCTCTCGTGAAATTACTCCCCTTCTTTCTCACGAAACCTCTTCCTCTCCTAATTCTGTCTCAGCAGCTGCCTCCCAGAAAATTCCGCTGACAACTATATACCTTTGGAGATGTGATGTTTAGGGAAATGAAGAAGGAGCAATGTGTACATGTAAGAAGAGGCATGTCTGTAGAGTTCTAGCCACTGCTTCATGTCATGGGGCAGGTGATGAGAATGAAGATAGGAGGAAAAATTCAGAATGAGACGGGATAAAAGAATATGTCTTCTCCTCTACCTTCGAGAATTTTTGGAAAAATTGATGAGGTCACCAGATTTTCCACAGAAAGTCGTACAGGATTGGAGTCACTTTATTTGGATGTAAAAGCAAAGGGCAACCCCAAAAGGCTGGAGAATTGCTGCTATAGCGCATGCTAAATGAAGCAATAGGTTTGGATGATGCGCACAGAAAGAGTGTGAGGAGGAAGAAGAGAAAACAGAAGGTTGATTAAAAGTGCACAGTCTGGGTTTGAATTCCATCTCTGCTAACCTCGCTGTGACACTTTGGCCAATTTACTTCACCCTTCTGAGTCTCAGTGTCCTCATCCATAAAACGGAGATAATAAAAGGAACTATCTCAGACTGGGCATGGTGACTTTCTCCTATTATCCCAGCAATTTGGGAGGCTGAGGTGAGAGAATTGCCTGAGCCTGCAGGTTCGAGACCAGCCTGGGCAACTTGGCAAGACCTCACCTCTACAATAAATCAAGAAAAATTAGCAGAGTGTGGTGGCACATCCCTGTAGTTCCAGCAGAAGAATTGCCTGAGTCCAGCAGGTCAAGGCTGCGGTACTATGAGCATGCCACTGAACTCCAGCCTGGGCGACAGAGTGAGACTCCAACTGAAAAAAAAAGGGGGGGAACTATCTCAGAGGGTTAGGATGAGATTGAAATAAAACAATGCTTGCAAAGTGCTTCACACAGTTCTTGACCCAGGCTACATGTCCTGCATCTTTTTTTTAGATTAGGAAATATAGTTTATTTAAAAACTAAATTAGAAAGAGGAAGAGAGAAAGAGGAGATTCACCTCCCCAAGGTAGGGGAGGGGACCAAAGCTTAAGAAAACATGGCCTGGCCATAGCTCAAAGAGCACATGGCCACCCATAGCTCCTTGGCCTTTTTTTTTTTTAAATGTGGGGTACAACTCAGGGTTAGTTATACAAATGTTCATTATGCAGATAGCCTTGTTGATTGATGTGTGCCTCTCCCCCCACAGCAGTTTCTCACTACTGCCCATTCCGCCCCTCTCCTCCCCTAGCCGTTTTCCACTACTGCCAATCCCTCTTACAGTATTATGATAATTGTTCAAGATCCACTTATGAGTGAGAACATGTGACACAGAGTTCTTTGTTTCTGCAATAGATCACTCAGTATTAGAGAATCTAAGTTCATCCAGATTGCTGCAAAGTTCATAATTTTGTCCTTCTGTATGGCTGCATCATATTCTATCATGAATATGTACCACATTTTTTTTTATCCAGTCCTCTTTCAATGGGCAGCACAGTTGGTTCCATGTTTTTGCTATTGTGAATAATGCAACAATAAACATGTGTGTGCAAATATCTTTTTCATAGAGTGATTTGAGTTCCTCTAGGTATATTCCCAGAAGGGGGATTGTGGGTTCATATGGAAAAATATTTGCCAACTGTATATCTGACAAAGGCTTAACATCCAGGATCTATGAGGAACTCAAACAAGCTGAAAAGAATACAACAAACAGCCCTATTACAGAATGGGCAAAAGATAGGAATAGATACTTCTCAAAAGAAGACATACCAGCAGCCAACAGATATATGAAAAAATGCTCAGCCTCACTAATCATCAAAGAAATGTAAATTATTATGATGATCATTATTATTTTATTTTATTTTATTTTTGAGTTGGAGTCTCACTCTGTCACCCAGACTGGAGTGCAGGGGCACGCTCCCGGCCCCTGCAGCCTCGACCTGCTGGGCTCAGGTGATCCTTCCTCCTTAGCCTTCCAAGTAGCTGGAACTACAGGCATGTGCTACTGCGCCAGGCTAATTTTTGATTTATTGTAGAGACGATGTCTTGCCAAGTTGCCCGGGCAGGTCTCGAACCCGCGGGCTCAGGCAATCCACTTGCCTCGGTCTCCCAAAGTGCTGGGATTACAGACTGAGCCACCAAGCTGATCAAGAAATGCAAATTAAAACTACACTGAGATACCACCTAACTCCAGTCAGGATGGCCATCATCAATAACACAAGAAACAACAGATGCTGGAGAAGATGTGGGGAAAAGGGAACACTTCTACACTGTTGGTGGGAGTGTAACTAGTACAACCTCTGTGGAAAAGTTTAGCGATTACTAAAAAAATCTGAAAATCACCCTTCCATATATGTCCTGTAAATGGTGGTTATTTTATTAAATTCTAGGAAACTTGCATGTGTCACTTCTCAAGGAATGACAGTGGCCATTTTGCCCCAGAAGAATTGCAAGCAGATGGTTAAAACCGTGTCCACCCATGTATACCTTTTTTGTCTTTGCAAACAAATGTACCAGTCTACAGAATAACTTCAGCACCCCACTCTTCTTCCAGGGAAGACACACAATGTTCACAAAAAAAGCCCAGTGTTCTCAATTATTCTCTCACTCACAGCTACAGTATTACAGTTCAAGCAAAACCTGTAGTTGGAACTTTCAAAAAGGACAAACTTCATGTGCCACATGGCATATTAACACTTCGTATCACCTTGTCATTTTACTGAACACTTAACAATAGTGTTTCTTTCAAGCTCCTTTAAACTTGTGGACTTGCTACAGTCAGAATGTGGGATTTCCAAGTGGTTTAACCCCTCTTCAAGGGCAGTTGGGGGAAGCTCATACATTTATTTCTGATGTTTATGGTTTTTATTTGCAGTTGTGTTCTTGCAACAGCAATCGTATTGGTGTCGTGAACTTATATAACAAAGAGAACAGGTGTAACACCAAATAAAAAGACTAGGAGGCCCCAGGAGAACCGTGTATTCCACCCCAGGACCCGGGTTTTTGCTCTGTTGCATCTAATTGCCCAAATCAGTCTCCACATCTTGTTCCCTTTTGCCTAGACCTCAGCTTCCATTCCCTGACAAGCAACTGCAGATTAAAGGTATATCTTGTCTCTTCAATTCTCCAGTGTTCTGTGAGTACCCTCAAGACAATATCGTCTGTTTGTGAATGACTCAAAGACCTCCAAGTCCACGCAGCCGCTACACTGTTAAAACTCAATTGGCTTAGGAATTTCTCACTCTGGTACAGTCCTAACATATAATTGTAATTTTTTTTGAGCTTTTACTATGTGTCAGGAACTATCCTAAGGTGTTTGCATGTGTAATGTAATCCTTATATTAACCCTAGGTACTATTATTCACATGTTCATTTTGCTGATAAAGAAACAGGCCAGGTTAAGTAACTAACTGGGGAGGAGCCGCTCTGCTGCCAAACCGCATCTCAGTGATAACTCCCTAGAAGAGACTAAGCTTCTGGGAAACCCCTACCATCGAGATCTGTCTCTTCTAATAATTTTTGAAGTTGCAAACTGTTTCATTGAAAGTCTTAGTAGGCACTATATCAAGAAAAATAAGTTAAAGCCAAATTATTCCTTCTAGCATTGTAACAAACCCTAAGAATTTAGCTGAATATCAATCTCTTCTTCATACAGGACCTTACCTTCTTTTTTTTTTTTTTGAGTTGGAGTTTCACTTTGTCACCCAGGCTGGAATGACACAATCAAGGCTCACCACAGGCTTGAACCCTAGGCTCAGGCAATTCTTCCACCTCAGCTTTGCGAGTAGCTAGGACTGCAGGCACTCGTCACCACGCCAGTTAATTTTTTTATTGTTTGTAGTGACAAGGTCTCACTGTTACCCAGGCTGATCTCGAACTCCTGGGCTCAAGCAATCCTCCCACCTTGGCCTCCCAAAGTGCTAGGATTACAAGTGTGTGCCAGCACACCCAGCCTTATTTTCCCTTCTTCTTCTTTTTTTTTTTTTTGGAGTTAGAGTCTCACTCTGTCACCCAGGATGCAGTGCAGTGGCATGCTTACAGCCACCGCAGCATCGACCTCCTGGGCTCAGGCAATCCTTCCGCCTTAGCCTTGCTTGTAGCTGGTAGGCGTGTACCACAACACTCAGTTATATTTTTCACTTCTTAAACAAGTGTTCATTCTTTTTTAAAATCAGAAAAAGATAAAGATATATTAAAAAGTAAAATATACAAAATTAATCCACAAGAAAGATCCTCTGGTCTTCAGCAGCAATATATAATTGTTATTTCAAAAAGCACTTGACCTTTAAAAACTTCTTTTCCAGAGCAGCACATCATAATTTTATATGCATACACCATCACCTGGGGATCTTGTTAAAATGCATATTCTGACTCAGAGATTTGGGTTGGAACCCCAGCTCCTGTGTTTCTAAAAGATTCCCAGGGGATGCCACTCCTGCTGGTCTATGGATGACACTTTTTTTTGAGTTGAAGTCTCACTCTGTCGCCCAGACTGGAGTACAGTGGCCGCTCCCGGCCACCGCAGCCTCGACCTGCTGGGCTCCAGCGATCCTTCCGCCTCAGCCTTCCTAGTAGCTGGAACGACAGGCGCGCGCTACCACACCGGCTAGTTTTTGATTTATTGTAGAGATGAGGTCTCGCCAAGTTGCCCAGGCGGGTCTCAAACCCGTGGGCTCAGGCAATCCACTCACCTCAGCCTCCCAAAGTGCAGGATTACAGGCTGAGCCTGGCTGGATGTCACTTTTAGCAGCATGTGTTCACATCCCTGTGCTACAGTAAACACACCCAGCATTTTGCCTTCACCAGATGCCCAACCCCTCAGCCCTACTTGGCACAGTAGGGCTCTTCTAGCTCCTCCAGACTCCCTCACTGGATCCCCCACACATCTTTCACCTAATCTGCCAACACACCCTTAACCTGCTGCCAGGAACTCCACACCAGCCCGAGCATCCAGGCCATCCCCACTGAGTTCCTCATTCTTGCTTTCAGATCACTAAGGACTTCTGAAGGAAGTCAGTACTTTTCTCAATCTTTACACTGAACAGAGATAAATGCTCTCTACTTCCAACTGAGTCCCCACATGTCTATTCCAAACCTCCTCTCTTCTCAAGCTCCCAACAGTACCTCTCACCCAAATCTCCTTCAACAGGTACTTCATCTCTTACTTTAGAGCAATGTCAGAGGGCATTTGGCACAAGCTCTGTCCTCTAAGAACTCAATTTCTACATTCATCTTTATCTTCTTTTCACATCAATGTGTCCCTCCTGCTTTCCATGGTCAATCCGCCATCTGGGCCGTTGACACAATCTTGCTTCACCTCCTCCCAAGCCCTTCTTTCTCATTTTCCTCTTCTCCTTGCCAGCATACTCCTGTCTTCAGTCCATTATCTACAAATATTCAGTTCTCCACTAAAAAAAAATCATCTTTTACTTGGTTATTACCATTCCTCTGACCCCCACCTCTTCTTAGATGACTCAAAGTATGCCATATACAGACAAAACAAAACCCCTGGTTCCTAATACCTCACCACACCTCACACCTGCAACCTCCCCCAGTCTTTCTATCTCCGTCAAGGGTCTCACTGGTCACCCAGTCACTCAGACCAAAGACCCAGGAGTCAGCCTTTGTTTGTGTTTCCCCTCACCATCCTCTTCAAGTCATTTAGCATGTCCTATTGACTATTCTGACACCAGAATGTATCCCAAGCTGGTCCCTATTCATTATTTGCCATGCACCAGTCTGATCTAAACCACCTTAATTCCTTAAATGGATTATTCAGCACCTTTCCATCGTATTAGGTTGATGCATAAGTTTGGAGCATTTGTTTTTGACATGGTGACACTGTGGGGTTGGGAATTTGTTTGTCATTTGTCATTTGGAGTGACAATGTTCTACTTGTGAATGCACCTTGCATTTTGCAGATTTGAAGAAAGTGAGTGCTATTTGTGGGCTAAAGAAGATGGAATGTCAAGTGGAAAAAAGCATGAGCACTTGCAACATATTCTTCTGTCTGAGTTTACCAGAAAAGTAAAGGCAGCAGAGGTGGCTTAAAACATTTGTGTCATGTAGGGGGAGAACACCGTCAGGGAAAGCACAGCAAGAAAATGGTTTTGTCGTTACAAAAAGAACTTTGAGTGATTTGCCATGTTCAGAAAGACCATCACGATTTGATAAAGACTGTTTCAATGCTTTAATCCATGATGATCCACGTCAATCGACCAGAGAATTGGCAAATGTGATAAACTGTGACTAGTCAACTATCATGGAACATTTGCATTCCACACGCAAAAGTGAAAACATCATGAGCTTATGCATCAACCCAATATTTCCAGCTTCAACTCTTGCCCTCTACAGTCTTTTCTTTACAAAGCAGTCAAAGAAAATTTGAAAGTTATAAATCTAATCGTGCCACTTCTTTGTTTAAAGTCTACCAATGGCATCCCCTTGCACTTAGAATAAAATGCAAACTCCTTCCGTGCCTCTCCGATGTCTCTTACCACTTTTCTCCTAGTTTATCAAGCACCAGATACACTAACCTTCTTTTATTTCTTGAACATATTGTGCTCAATTATGCCCGAAGGATCTATACACTTCCTCTTTCTACAGTGTGAGATGTGCTTGTTTCATGCCTTGTTTCATTTCCAGCATAACACCTTCAGTATTTGAAATTATTTTCACCATCTACAGACCCTCACTTCCAAACTGACTTGTGAGCTCCATGACAGTGGGAATTTGCCTACCTTATTCATCTAGCAATGAACAAGCTACTAGCAGGATCTAATCACTGTGTGTCTATTGAACAAGCAAATGAATGAGCTACCCTCTTACTCCTGAGAGCTGAAAACCAATTCTCTATAATTCACTCTAACAGACTTCTAGAATGAATAATCTCAGTTCACTGCTTTCCCTTCTTCACCATTTCCCCCCATTTTTTCTGCACTCTGACTTCTCCCTTTACGATTCTTTTGGAACTGCTGCCTGGAAGGTCACCATGGTGCTTCAATAACCAAACCTAACTGCCTTTCTTGAGGTCTCAGTCACCTTAACTTTTGTACATTTGACACTGTTGACCACTTCCCCGTTCTGGTGAAATCTCTCTTCTCCCTAGGCTTTGGAGATGCTTCGTCCATAGATCTTATCTTTACCAGTCCTTTGGCTGGCTCCTCTTTCTGCTCCTGATGTCTACTCATGGGTCCTTTAGTTGTCCTGACATAAGGGTGTATCAGTTTCTTAGTTCTACATATTCTCTGTTGGTGAGTCCATCTCCCAGGACTCCAGCTCTTACTTCTTTGCTCATGAGTCTAAGCAGATCCCTGCATCTCCATGCTCTATCCCTACCTTTAATCTCTTGTCCCAAACCTAACCTCCTTCTATGACTTTCCTTTTTCATTAAGGAACTGCTTTTCTCAGAGGACTGAGAGTACCTCTTAATGCTCACCATCTTATTCAGTCAGTGCAGTCTGTAGATTCTTCCTTTAAAATGATTCTTCTTTTGAACAGAACAAATTTCATTATTTCTACTAAGGAAACCATTATCACCTCCCATACAGATAAACTGCAATAGTCCGTTAGTTGATTTCCACATCACTTGAGCCACCTCTCTCAAGCTAGTCAGATCCAGCCCCCCTTTGACAAATGGCTCCTAATTGCATAAAGTAAAAAAGGTAAACTCGATTTTTAAATTCATTCAGCACAAATAAACCCCCAAGCCAGTTTTCTAGACTTTCCTCAACATTTCCACTTTCTTACTTCTGAGGGTATGTTCTAGAAATGGAAGTATAATCCCATCACAATGATCATCTTTACAGTTCACTGGCATTAATCTTTATAAACAGATGCTAAGCCTCAGAGGGTGTGATTGCGTCTTTACTTTTCTGCACCCATGAAACACCTTTTGTGTGCTGTTCATTCTTTAAAGTTTCACTCTGTTATCACCATTTCTAGGAAGCCTTCTCCAAACAGTCCATTTCTCTTTCTTCATCTCCCATCACAGCACTCAGCAACAAGAGGGTATTGAAATAATTAACTTGGAAGCTTTCCCCTCCCTAGTAAGGAGGTGTTCTTGAGGGCAGAGAGTAAGGCTCAGTTACCTCCCATCTTACACAGTTCCCAACATGTGGTGGACCCTCTGGAAAAGTTTGTGGAGCTGTCCATAGAACTTAACTCCCACCTGTCTCACCTTCACTGCTGTGATTCAAACTCTGTCATTGCTCACCTAGATTATGACAACAGGCTTGACTGCTGTTATTCCTCCAAGGATGCCAAGCTCCAAACAGCCTCTACATTGTGGTCAGACATTCTTATTGTGAATATGTCATGGAAACTCCCAGAGAGTGAGATGCTTGCCCAAGATCACACAGCCGGTTAATGAGAGTAGAAGAATCTACTATTTGCCTTTCACCAAGCCTTACATGAAACCACGGACTCCGATTCAGCCAATCCCATTGATATTATTCACCAAAGATTTTCCAGAGTCAAAAGATTGCAAAAGTGACTGTTTATACCAAATTCCTTACGCAGCAGGGTAAAGATTATACGTTGCCATTCCTATCGTATTTAAATGTGATTCATTTCCCTGTTGAAACACTGTTGGCTTAAGAATTCCGAGAAGTCTGCCTGGGGAAGCGGGGTGTGTGTGTGTGTGTGTGTGTGGTGTGTGTGTGTGTGTGTGTGTACATCTCATCAACAAGGGTGCCTGCATAATGAGTATTTGTATACCTAACCCTGAATTGTACCCCACATCTTTAGTATAAAAAATTAAAAAGCCAGCCTTGGTGGCTCAGCCTGTAATCCCGCGCCTTTGGGAGGCTGAGGTGAGTGGATTGCCTGAGCCCGCGGGTTCGAGACCCGCCTGGGCAGCGAGACCTCATCTCTACAATAAATCAAAAAATCAGCCGGGCGTGGTAGCGCATGCCTGTAATTCCGGCTACTCGGAAGGCTGAGGTGGAAGAATCGCCGGAGCCCAGCAAGTCAAGGTTGCAGTGGCCGGGAGCGGCCACTGCACTCCAGTCTGGGCGACAGAGTGAGACTCCACTCAAAAAAAAAATTAAAAGTTAAAAAAAGAATTCAGAGAAAATTTTCTATTAATGTTCTCAAAGAAAATGTGAACACATTCACATCTCATATTAAGATGAAAGACCTTGGCTCAGGCTCTCCTCAGATGGAGTTAGCATCTGCTGTGACGATCCCAGTACTTCACAGCTTTGAAAGGCCAGCGGGAAACGGGAAGGGAGGCACAATGAAAGCATGTGCTGGCTATCCAACTGGGTGGCTCACTGTGACAGGAAACAAATGACCAAACTGGGACAACGAGTCTTCTGGTCTTATGACAGCCTCATTTGTAATCCCAAAACAACCAGAAAGTTATCTCCCTTGTGTGTCAAGACAATAAAGCAAAACCCACACAGTGATATCGGATTTACCATTCTCCTTCTAAATTAGTACTAAACCTGGGATCAACCAGGAGAACAAGAAAAATCCTAAACGATCCTGACATTTCTGGTTGTTGGACATGGAGATGAGGGATCTAAAGAAGAAAAAATAGGCTTGGCACGGTGATTCGTACCTGTAATCTCAGCCCTTTGAGAAGCCAAGGCGAGTGGATTGCCTGAGCCCAGGAGTTTGAGACTAGTCTGGGCAACATAGAGAAACCTCATCTCTACAAAAAATAAAAAACTTAGTCAGGCATGGTGGCACAGGCCTGCAGTCCCAGCTACTCAAGATGCCGAGGTGGAAGGATTGCCTGAGCCCAGGAGGCTGAGGCTCCCATAAGTCATGATCATCGTGATCATGCCAGTATTCTCCAACCCAGGTGACAGACTGAAACCCTGACTAAAAAATTAAAAAAAATAAATAAAGAAAAACTGAAAGGAGGGAACCCTAGAAATGTACGATATAGCGTAGTCATTTGCAATCCGCATAGTCATTTTGCTTGGGCCTCACCCCTTGACGTTCCCTTGCTGCACAGCTTGCATGGCCCACTTGTCCTTTTACCCTACAATCATCAACAAGAAAAATACTTTAGTTTTAGAAACTGTTTTTACTGACTGCCAACACACCACTGGCATGTTTATTGGTGTATTGTTATCATACGACCATGACAACCTCCAGCCCATCACCTGTGGTCATGAGATAGAAATGCCCGGCGATGTCAAGAAACTTGATTCATATGACTACTATGGAAACCAAAGAATACAACTCTGGACATTCCTTTTGGCCCAGATCTCCTCCAGGTCTAAGCCCCCTTGCTTAAAAGGCCCTTAAATACACCTAGTTTCCAGCCTTCCACACTCATCTGAGTGCTGGCTCCCTTTCCATCTGTGAAAGGTGAACAATTAATTTTACTTCCTTCTATTTTTCTCTCTGTTGCAGTCTTGCATTATTCCCGTGGCACTGGTCCACCTTGCCTCAGTTTACCCTTTCAAGAGCAGTAAACATTCATAGCAATTTCAGAGGATAGGATAGTGAATAAGTTCGCTTCTGCTGCCTTCCCTCCTCCATGCAGAACTAATCAGGGGAACCAGAGTATATCCCAAACCCTAGCAGTGTAAAACAGCAAACATTGATTTCTTGCATCTGCTATGGGTTGGCTGTGGAATCTGCTCCATGTTTTTGACATCTACACTATGGGAACCATCCAGACTAAGAGAAGAGCAACTATCAGGAACCTCAATGTCCAATAACATACAGCAAGCCACAAACACAAGCCCCATGTGTAATTCTAAATTTTCTAATAGCCATATTTTAAACAGGAAAATGCAGATGAAATTAATTTTAATATCTTTTTCTTAACCCATTATATTCAAAATGATATTTTTTCAACTAGTAATAAATACAAAAATTATTGATGAGGTATTTCACATGCTTTTTTTGTACTAAGTCTGAAATCTGGCATGTCTTTAACACTTACAGCATATTCCAACTTTAACTAGCTGTTTTCAAGTGCCCTGTGGCTTTGTGTGGCTACACAGTGGCACCAGGGTGGATCTGGACATTGACAGAGAAAACAGAGCACCAGAGGGTCTTACAACCCAGAACTGACCATATGGGAATACCCAAACCTGAGGGGCTAGGAAGTGGAATGCTGCCCTGTGCCTGGAATACAAAGCTGGAATTTGCAGTGAGCAGTGAGCAGCCTTCAGGACTGCCACATTAGTCTTCATGAATAATATTTCCCTATAACAATAGTTACTGTAAACACTGTGTTGAATAAGCCAGATTCCTAGGAAGCAATCAGAATAAGCCTTTAATTTTTTGCCTCCCTCAACCCATTCAAATCAGTTCCCTAGGACCAAATCTTTCCCCATCTCAGCATAGACTCCCAGGCAGGTTCCATCATATTTCCAGTCTCCCTTAGATAATAAAAAGTCATCCTGCCACTTTAAGCCACAAAACCATCTCAACTCAATAATTAAGATATAACCTTCCATCTGATACCTGAACCTCATTTAGAGTGTTACAGGTCGGGCCTGCAAGACTGGAGAAGTCTGCAGAGGGCAGAGCAACTGATGTGGTGAGGTCATCTCTGTTTCCCTATCCTGTGCCTCTGTCCCTGCTTCCTTCACCTCCCCCAGAAATGAAGTAGGATGGAGGAAAAGGGGAGGCAGGGACAGGAAAAGTCTTACTCTCTTGGTACCAACTTATCGAGGGTTTGTCTCCTCTAAGTTTGTGGATGTTCAAAGCTTTGTCTTGGCAGGGCAATGTGTTCAGAGACAACCCTCCCACATCACACCCACCCCACCTCCAGCAACATTCAAAGGCAATTCCCATGAGACAGGCAGTATGGGATCCTACGTCTGGCTGCCTACATTTTCTCCTTCAGCCTCTAAAAATCCGCAGGTTCATCCCCTTTGTTGAGATCATACCCCTGCTGTTCAGGCAGTCCTCTTTGGCAGTATTTTCACAGGCCCCACATGGCCTTCTCCTGGTGGCCTACAATGGAAAGCACTCACTCTGGTGACCTTTGCCTCAACAATCCAGGAGCACCAACAGCCCCTGGTGCTGCCATCTCTCCCTGCCTCTACCACCAGGGCACAGGCCGCCACAGCTTCTGGTCTTCAGGCTCTTTCCAGGCATAATCTGCCTCCAGCCTCTGGGCTGCACAGATTCCAGTGGACACAGACAAGGTTAGAGTCTTTTTGAAGCACATCACAGTCTGCTTGGGTGAAAGGGAGCACACCAATGGAGAGGAAATAAAAATTCCATTGCACAATAAGTGATTTCTCCAAAGACACAGTTTCTCAGATTTCCAACTGGCCTCTCCAAGTTCTTCAGTCTTTTTAGATCTTCCAGATGGAGAAGAGCTGAGAGTGGCAGAACTGGCTTTTAACCTTCTTTTGCAAGCCCTAACATTGCTTTGATGTGGAAGTATTTGTCGTCTACTATTTGGTTTTGCTTCTTTCGGGAGCTTCAGTTGAATAAAGACAAAAACAACTTCATTTTCACATCTTGTTAAATGATACCTGAACCTCACTTATGACTGCTAAGTATCATTTTACTTATATTATCTTACTTAATATTTTTAAGTAAATTTATTTATTATTTATTTATGTATTTATTTGTAGAGACAAGGGTCTTACTATGTTGCCCAGACTGGTCTTGAACTCCCGGTCTCAAGCAATCCTCTCACCTTGGCCTCCCAAAGTGCTGAGATTACAGGCATGAGCCACCACACCTGGCCCACATTATCTTATTTAATTTTTATGTCAACAGTGCAGGGTTAGTGTCTGTTAGGTCAGTGAGTCAGTGTCACAGGAATAAAGCAAAGAACTGCAAAGGCAAAGCAGAAGAGTTTATCCACATTCAGGACAGACAGAATGGGGCCAACGCTACAAGCAGCATGGTGTGGGAGGGTGAAGTAAGGATGTATTTAAGGTTTCTGTAATGAAGTAGGACTAGTAAAAATCTCCAGCAACTGCATTCTTGAATGCTAACATAGGTCTTATGCCTTGATGTTGGCAGGACAACACGTCTTGCAACTCTAGTAGGTGGTTGGTAGGCAGGTGGGCTGTCACTGAAGGCTGATCACAATAAATTAAGTCAGCTTGATCCTTTGTGGCTGGGAGACAAATACTTGGAACAGAAAAACCAATTAATACAAAACAAGTTGGGGAGGGAGTGTAAAACAATCACCAAAAGCTACCTCCAGGAAACTGGTTCTGCCCTTGGCTAATGATTAAAGGGCAAGCTAGGTAATTTGCTAAGAAAACATGACAGAACTTGGCAATGTCAAAAACGGCTGCACTTTAGCTAAGATTATTTCATTAAATCATCTCATTTTAGCCTTGGATCCTTGCACATCTTTTCAGTGTCAATATTGCCATATTACAGATGTACAGGTAAAACTCAGAAAGGTTAGTTGGGAATTGAAGAAACATGTCTGATATTTGACCTATCTGCTGACTGTGAGATAATAGCACCCTTTTGTAGAAGGGGCAAAAAAAATTCCAGAATCATGTGAAAGTGTTCTACTCCAGCAGATGATCTGTTAATGTCTCGCATGTGTGCCCTTGTCCAAACACAGAGCAAACAGTGCTTTTTATCTCAACATGAGCTCACCAGTAACTCACCACTCCCGTGTCATTCTGGTCTTGCTTGGGAGGCTTGTTCCACTTTATGGATTTGTCCACATCAGAAAATCTGTTTCCTTTGAGCTGTCATTCAGAGGGAATGTCTCCAATTATAAGAAACTTTTGACTAAAGAAAACCCAACTGATCAGAACACTAAAGTAGCGGGAACTTTCCTCTATGCTTCATTTTTGAAATAGTCAAGTCCCAGCGAAGCAGGTCAGTGGGAGAGATTTAGGGGTGGGAGTGTTTAAGAAAACAGTTTCCTAGGTATATCTTGACTCTGCTCACACTTAATTTTAGGAGGGTCTTGGTTAATACTCAAAGAATGAGAAATCTCATTTAGGCTGACCATCACATTCTCAAAGCTTCTTGGTGATAATTTTTCTCTCAGATGCTGCTCCCCTCACCAGAGGCAAGGGAGGCAATTTTAAATCCTAATGACAGGCGAACTCAGCAAAAAAAGTCATAAAAAGCTACTTATACCCTTTAAATATGTGCAGTTTTTGTATATCAATTATTTTCCAATAAAGTCATGCATTGCACAGCCTCCTATGTGCAAAGCATGACTTTATTGGAAAATAATTGACATACAAAAACTGCACATATTTAAGGGTACAGTTTGGCAAGTTTTGATGTATGTTCACACCTATGGAGCCATTGCTACAATCAAGATAAATGGACAAATCCAGCCCTCTCAAAAGGATTTTTATTTTCCTTGTAATTTCTTCCACCATTTCTCCTTGTCTTCCTCCTCATCCTCAGGCAACCACTGATTAATTTGCTGTCACTATAGGCTAGTTTGCATTTTCTAGAATTTCATATCAATAGATATACAGGTTGTACTCTTTTTACCTGGTATTTTTCGCTCAGCCTGCTTATTCTGAGATCCATCCATGTTGCACATAACAGCAGTTTATTTCTTTTTATTGCTGAGAAGTATTCCATTTTATAAATATACACAATTTGCTTCTCTATTAACCTTTTGTAGGATATTGGGGTTGTTCCCTCTTTTTGTTTTTACAAATAAAGCTGCAATGAACATTCACATGCAAGTTTTGTATAGACATATGCTTTTATTTCTCTTGGATATATACCTAGAAGTAGAGTGAAGGTTGTACGCTGAAAGTTTTAAGAAACCGTCAAGCTGTTCTCCAAAGTAGTTGTATCATTTTACTTTCCCACTAGAAGTATATGAGAGTTTCAATTCCTCCACACTCTTGTCAACACTTAGAATAGTCAACCTTTGTAAATTTGGACATTCTAATATGTATGCAGTGAGATCTCATTGTAGTTTTAACCTACATTTCCCTAATGACTAATGATATTGTGTATCTTTTCATGTGTTTATTTTCCATTCATATGTCTTTGGTAAAGTATCACCCCATGTGTGTGTGTGTGTGTGTGAGTAAGAGTGTGTGTGTGTGTGTGTGTGTGTGTGTGTGTGGTGAGCGAGCGAGAGAGAGAGAGAGAGAGAGAGAGAGAGAGAGAGAGAGAGGAGAGAGATACTAATCCACTCAATAAAATGTTTTGTTATGTTAGAGGAAAAAAATCCCCAGAAGCCTCAGAACCAGTATCAGCAGGACAGAGCTACTTTCATAGCTGTCTCATCTGACCATTGAGGTTTTCCTTTAAGCAAAGAAAAGACTAGAACCCAGTGTCGTGGCTAGCTGTGGTCTAAAGGGAAATGTTACTGCAGTTGATAGTGCAAGAGTGGTGGGCCCAGTGAGCAGAGTCTTCCCATGGTAACAAGATAGATAGCCAAAAGTTGGCATGAACCAAATATACCCAGGACAGAGCAGAGCCCTTCAATGCACGAATTTAGAAGCCTGGCAGACCTAGTATTGAGTCAACCAGAGCCCTTGGGCAAGCTTTTCAACCTCGTTTGCTTCATTTGTAAAATAGGAATGAGTCTAGCTCACATGACTGTTGTGGAAATTAAGTGAGAAATTCGTGTGATCATGTTGCAAAGTGTCATAGTCAGCACTAACTAAACTCCAACTGATATTATGAAGGGGAAGTTTAACATGAGAGTTAACAGCATGAACTGTGGGACCAGAACACTGACTCTGACAGTTCTTACCTGTGTGATCTTGGACAAGTAACTTCATCTCCCTGTGCTACAACATTTTCATCTGTAAAAATGGGAATAATAAGATACAAGTCTCCTAGAGTTGTTATGAACATTAACTGAGTTCTTACCTGCAAAGTACTTAGGATGGTGGTAGCAGGAAGGCAGGGTTTGCTATTACAGCTGCAGTGATCTCCCTAAGTTCAAGTTAGTGTACAGGCAGGCCTCCAGAGATGCTATAGGTTCAGATCTAGACCATTGCAATAAAGGGAATATTGCAATAAAGTTAGTCACATGAAGTTTTTGGTTTCTTCATGTATACAAAAGTTATTTTTATATTATACTGTAGTCTGCTAAGTGTGAAATAGCATCATGTCTAAAAAATGTACATACCTTAATGAAAAAATACTTTATTGCTAAAAACAACAACAACCACAATAACAAAAATGCTGATGATACTCTGAGCATTCAGCGAGTCGTAATATTTTTGCTGGTGAAGGGTCTTGCCTCGATGTTGAGGGCCTTGCTCTGGATTAGGCTTTGGTTTAAGGGAATGTTGTGGCTGGTTTATCTTCTATCCAGGCCACTTAAACTTTCTCCATATGAGAAATAAGGCTGTCTCACTTTCTTATTCGTGTGTCCACTGGAGTAGCAAATGTGATAAAAACTCTCCTCCCATTCTCTTCTTTGCTCTAGTGATATCTAAATTTTACCTTCCCTTTGCCTTGAAGCTAAACCAAAACCACTGAGTGCTATAATTTCCAACACTAAGTTTTTTTTTAACAAACTAAATGAACTTTCTCATAACATTCTCTTTTTTCTACCCCCTTCTTCTAAGACATCTCCTGATACATCCCACAGTTTTGAAATTCCTTTTTCAGAGAAGAACACAAAGTGAACAGTGTAACATTAAATAATTACTTTTGCAATTTTCTTTTTATCCAAAGGCTGATGAGGAATGTCTATATCAGGCTTCACACAAAAGGAAATGATGCCAGTGCTCCATTTAGCTTGCTACCGAGAAGCACTGAAAAATTGGAGTTTGGGGTTTGTTTTTTGTTTTTTTGTTTTAGAGACGGGGTCTCTCTATGTTGCCCAGGCTGGAGTGTAGTGGCTATTCACAGGTACAGTAATGGTGCAGTACAGACTCAAACTGCTGGCCTCAAGAAATCCTCCCATCTAAGCCTCTCTAGTAGCTGGGACTACAAGTGCCCAAACCATGCCCAGATCATTGTTATTTTAATCTAAGCAAGTTCCTCATTCTGCTTATGAAAGCCATTCTCTGTGGATAGAATTGTAGCCACTGTATGCACATATGTTTCTAGATTGGCACTGTATTTCCAACCTATGTGCGAGATTCTCACCTTTCATGCCTACTTCTATTTTTCCTCTCAAACTATTAACAACAATTCTTCAGGTTGAATGCTTTGTTTTTCTGGCTTATTGTCAGTCACATGATGCATGAAGACATTTTTTTCTTCTTAACATATACTTTCTTAATTCCATAAAATTGATTATTTTACCATTTGTTTTTCTCCTACCTAAACTGGAATCCTGAGTAAATGCAGACCACCCTTTCTTTCCAACTTCAAATGTTCTTCCGATGCAATGGACAATTTGTACATTTCTTCTTCCATATCACTGAGGATAATGTCTGTCACTCTGGGATTCAGACCTATGTGAACTAGTTTATTACTTGTCTGAGAAGGCCTGAGTTTCATTTCTAAGCCAGAGAGGTTCCGACAGAGAATCTATACCTATTCTCTAAATATCCACTTTGGCAAGTGGCACATATTTTCCATGAGAAAAAACTGATTGCCCATGTTAGTAAGACTTGGTGATGTTTTGAATACTCAGCAGGCTACTATGAACAAATGGGCAAATTGTGTGATGCAAACCCCAAGGGACGGCAGTCACCCAGGATACAATGTAAGTAGTGTCCTCTTGGACTTAAGCAGTGTACATCCTGCTCAACCATACATAGCAACCCTTCAGTAGGAAACTTATTTTACTCTAATGTAAATAGTTTTCTATGTCTTTAGTAGATTCTTTATCTTGCCTGAACATTGTCATCATGGTCTTGTAAATTAAAAATCAGTGATACAGGCTGTTCATCTACCTATTTCTTCAGCCTGCTTTCTTAAGAAAGTAAAGATATACTTTTCCTGTATTTTTATTATCCCCTAACATATACTGGCTTTGTTAAAAAGAAAAAATCACAGCTGGGCTCGGTGGCTCAGCCTGTAATCCCGCGCCTTGGGAAGCTGAGGTGAGTGGATTGCCTGTGCCTGAGGGTTCGAGACCCGCCTGGGCAACTTGGCGAGACCTCATCTCTAAAATAAATCAAAAATTAGCCGGGCATGGTAGCGCGTGCCTGTAGTTCCAGCTACTTGGAAGGCTGAGGCGGAAGGATCGCCGGAGCCCAGCAGGTCGAGGCTGCGGTGGCCAGGAGTGGCCACTGCACTCCAGTCTGGGTGACAGAGTGAGACACCAACTCAAAAAAAAGAAAAAAATCACAAAGCCATTGAGTTGACTTGAGAGATGAAAGATGGCCTTATCCTCAATAAGTAAAAGAGGATTGTGAAAAGGAGAGTCATTAATGAGAGGCAATGAGAGTCATCACAACAAAAAGGCATTAAACATAGTCATATTTATTTCAAAACATATAATTGACTCCATATTAATAAATATGTTTAACACTGAATGTAGAAAAACTATTGTGCATATTCTAAGAGGACAATCTACTAAAGAATCAGAGAAAAAGATAGTTCTTTACCTCTAGGCTATTAATAAAACAATCTAGGGCAGGACTAGTCTCAGGGGGATTGCAGGGGCATTGAGGGAGAGCAAAAGAGGAGCTGATAAAATCAGGAAAGATTTTTCTACTCTCCTTTCCTTACTGAGGCCTTAAATCTAGAGTTAGAAAATATACATTCAGGCTGGGCTCGGTGTCTCAGCCTGTAATCCCAACACTTTGGGAGGTTGAGGCGAGTGGATTGCCTGAGCCCGAGGGTTCAAGACCAGCCGAGGCAACTTGGAGAGACCTCGTCTCTACAATAAATCAAAAAATTAGCCGGGTGTGGTAGCGTGTGCCTGTAGTTCTGGCTACTCGGAAGCTGAGGCAGAAGGATCACCAGAGGCCAGCAGGTCGAGGCAGCGGTGGCTGGAAGGGTGCTACTGCACTCCACTCACAGAGTGAGACTCCAATTCAAAAACAAAGAAAAGAAAAGAAAATACACATTCACACATATATCTGGTTCTATAGGTGCTGTCTTCCTCAATTTTGAAGAGGAGCCACTAGTTAGTGGTCAGGGTCAAAAATGCAAACAAGTTTCAATTTCAATCTAGGTTAATAATGGGGCCATAAGGCCCTCTGAACTCAAGCAGGAGCTGCTCCTGCTTGAACTTAAAGCTCAGGTGCAACCACAGTATCATTAACTGGAAAATGGAAAGTGCTGCACAAGGTCAAGGCTCCCCCAGAGCTCTATGTGGATGTGAGTCCTTTCAATGCCTTCTTTGTATGAACCCACCATCCAGCGAGCTGGCCTGTGGCCAACCCTCCACCATCTGCTGCTGGGGGAGACCCATCAGCCAGGCAGCTGCCTAGGTCCCTCACCCCTGGAGGGAACCCATCCGGCCACGTTTTCCTGTAAAGCCTCAGATGAAACAGAATCTCCCAGATTTGGGGTCTTCTCTCCTAATGACAATAAATGGCAGAGAAATTTTCCAGAAAGGAACAAAGGGAGACCCCTCTCAGGTCAGCCTCAAATTAGAGTAGAAAGTGCCTGCCCTGAGTGGCTTCAGGGCATGAAAAGGACCCTCAGCTACTCCTGGTTTCCTCGGGTCTTTTTCCTAGACATCACTTTCTAGGGTATCAAAAGTAATAGAAGGCGTTACCCTAAAACCACCATTGCTTTCAAGAAGGGGAGGCTGAGGAAGAGAGAAGAGAGGGCTCCTTCATTTTGTTACACGATCTCATGGCCAAGAGCAAGCGGGAGGTGGTTAAAGAGAATACAAGAGGTTTCTGCCTTGTACTGTAGAACAGCCCGGTGACGGTTTCAAAGGAAAGAGATGTCTCGGGTTCTGGCCCGTTTGAAGAGAGCCGAAGACCAAAGGGAAAGATTTCAACAGGATGACTAGACACACTTTCACAGGGCATTTTTTTTAAAACTAGGAAAGACCTCAGGGATCTCCTAGTTCGATTCCTTCATTTTCCAGACGAGGCTCTGAGGCTTGGAGAAGGCAAGCAGCCTGGAGAGGGCAAGGCTGCACAGCTTGTTATATCTGCTTGGGGGCATGGAGAGGGGCAGAGAGGTTGCAGTGAGAGATGTCGGGTAGGTGAACCTGGTGGGCCAAGTGGTTAGTTACATTCAGAAATCCCCACAGATGAAAACTTCCCACCCGTACCCCTTCCCACTGATTTGTCACAAAAGTGGACAGGTCCTGACAGAGCTACTGCGTGGGCTTCCATCAGGAGGGAAGGAGGAGTGCAGGTGTGTCCTCACTTCCCAGTCCGGGAGGCCACCTGAATGGCTTTGATCCACTCTATGCGCTCCTTAGGGGTGGCTGCTTGTAAGAAATAATGCACTTCGTCCGCCGTAATGATCTCAAAAAGGTTCTCTTCGTCATTCTTCCTGCCTGGGGAAAGAGAAAGGAAATGGCAGTGGGCTCAGGCCTCAGGATGTCCTCTTGGCCCATCCTTCTTCTTCAAGCCATGACATCTCTAGTTTCTTAGACTTCCAAGGAAACTAAACATGTGGTTTTCAAACACACAAACACTGTATGATTACTGCATAATTCATTGCATAATTGTATATATGGTACTCATATAGATAGATATATGGTATGATTGTGTGTATATATATATTTTTAAGAAATAAGTAAAACACTACAACAAAAATATTTTCTTTTATGATTTATAAGCAAATTAAATTTCTCACCTTTGCATACCAATAGCATTTGGTAGGTAACTTCTTTTTTTTTTTTTTTTGAGTTGGAATCTCACTCTGTCACCCATACTGGAGTGCAGTAGCCGCTCCTGACCACTGCAGCCTCGACCTGCTAGGCTCCAGTGATCCTTCCACCTCAGCCTTCCAAGTAGCCGGAATTACAGGCGTGCACTACCATGCCTGGCTAATTTTTTGTTTTTGTTTTTTCTTTTGAGTTGGAGTCTCACTCTGTCGCCCAGACTGGAGTGCAGTGGCCGCTCCTGGCCACCGCAGTCTCGACCTGCTGGGCTCCGGCGATCCTTCCACCTCAGCCTTCTGAGTAGCCAGAATTACAGGCGTGTGCTACCACTCCCGGCTTTTTTTTTTTTTATTTATTGTAGAGATGAGGTCTTGCCTGCCCATGAGGGTCTCGAACCCGCGGGCTCAGGCAATCCACTCACCTCAGCCTCCCAAAGGCTCGGGATTATAGGCTGAGCCACAGATCCTGGCTTAATTTTTGATTTATTGTAAGATGAGGTCTCACCAAGTTGCCCAGGCGGGTCTCGAACCCACGGGCTCAGGCAATCCACTCACCTCAGCCTCCCAAAGGCGCGGGATTACAGGCTGAGCCACCGAGCCGGCCAGTAGGTAACTTCTAATAGGGTCTCATGGGTACCTTTCTTCTGTTCAAAATATAAACCGCAGGCTGACCTTGATATCTATCTACCTGTTTGTATGTATGTATACAAAAACAAAACCAGACCTACTACCAGCACCGCAAGTATAGCCTGAACTGGCTAAGGTAGACCTTCTACTGAAAGACCAAAAGTCAATAAGCTGGCCAGTACTGTGACAAGACTTAAAATATCAAATAAAAAAACCTATATGCTCTCTACCCCAAAATTAAAGCTTAATTTGAGTGGGTAGGGGTGTGGGTGGGCAGGTTCAGGCTTGGTAAAAGTCTACGCTTTTGCAGCTGTGGTATTTTCCCATCATCCTCTATCATACCGTAAGCCCCATATGGCAAGACAAAACTAGGGTTTAGGATGTCAAAACCACATCTCCCCAGTGATAGCATTTGTCCCCAGCACCTGACAGTCGATCTACACCCACACGGTTATTCCATGCACCAAATCATAAACCTATGACCTAAGGTCATCTAGTGCAACCCCCCTCCTTTTTAGAGGAGGAACTAAGAGCCACAGTACTTAGGTGATGCACCCAAGGTTGAGTGGCTAACTGACCAGCACAGACCTAACCATGACCCTGGTGTTCTTTCCTCGCACCACACTGCCTTGCTGCACAAACGTACCTTTTGTTGTGGGAGATTTCCTGATTTGGATATGTGAAAGACTTCCTTTAAGGAATGACTTGGCTAAGTTACAGGTGTCAGGAGCTGACAAGCTATCCATCTAAGTTCTGAAGTGATGGAATTTTGTCAGCATTGTTCATAGACTTACTCAAGAATCCACACAGCCACTCTAATTCCCCAAGGTCTCAGCCCAGCCCACAGTTGGAAGAGAACAAAGAGTTCTTGGTCCCTCCAAGGTTTTCAGACAGACAGTAAATTCACCCATGCTTATGTTGATGGATTGATGGATTGACTGATTGATTACTGATGTTGGCGCGGGATGTTCAGGTATGGGAGGGAAGTCTGAGTAAACATACCTCTCTCACACAGAAATAAATGTATCTTACCATCTGAGTTGCTCTCCACGGAAGTCACCACACAGCCTCGCAAGTGAATTGCTCCCAGGGGATCTTCCCCCTACAGGAGAGAGGGGTTGTATGTTATATTTCCAAAACAGAGTGTATGGATATACCCCATCCTGTTGGTTCAAAAGCCACACAGACTCACTCTGGTATAGATCAGGGCCCCCAAAATAAGAGGGACAGAAAAAGATTAAAGTAAAACTCTTTCTAGATCTAGGATCTTTCCAGATCCTCCACACTCCAGTGGGACCAGAAGACTGAATGAGAAGACACAAGGTGAACCTCAATCTGGAGGAAAGTGGCAGGAAGGTGGAAAGGCTCAGCTCATGTGTCTCACTAAAGAAGAGCTGCATACTTCCAGGGCTCTTTGGCCCCACGCCAAAGAGGCATAATATCTTTGAAGATAGATACTAGGGGTATCACCCTCAGGGGGGAAAGTCAAAGAGCCCACACTGCAAGCAGAGGCTGAGGACCGACCCACACAGAGTTGTCTTTACGCTGTGGAAATGGCTCGTTTTATGCAGGAAAAAGCCCTCTTCAATGATCAACAGCCCAAACTGCTGGACTTAAACAATGCTCTCATCCACATTGGCATGGATAGAAATGATCACTTTTGTGCATATTAAACCATGAGTAGAGTGATGAGCTGATTGAGTTTCCCTGAACATACAGCTTGGGGCAAACAAGAAAAATTATGTTGAATTGACCACATAAATTATGATATGGTGAAATTTTCTTCCATCCCTGAGCTTAGTCTGGCCTCAAAGTCTCAAGATCTCAGATCTTCGCATTGAAAGGGGATAGGGAAAGCATGGGAGAAGAAAAAGTAAGAGGGTGAAGAGAAGAAGGAGACATCCATAAAGTAGAAAGGAGAATGGGAAGCCTCCCTGGAGGCTTCCATTGGAATGGATTTATCGACCACAGAATCTCACCCCAGCAGGGTCATAGTAGTGCAGGTAGGCAGGGTCTTCTCTCAGGATGAACTTCCTCACTTTCCAGTTTTTCCTCCTATGCCCCTGTATCCAAGACCAACATTAAAAAAAGAAATGATTAGTTCCTAGCATACTCCTGTACACATAGTTCCTGCTTCAATCTTTGCTGAATTGAAAAAAGAAAGAAAGGATTAAATTCTGACTTTAGGAGAACCAGGCCCCAATGCATGTCTTTGTCAGGGAGCTTACACTAAGGTCAATTAATAATTTGGATTTATTACCTGAAATAAATGGATGGATTAAATTATTCTAACTATTGTCTTCCTGCTCTAGTATAAAACTTTACTATGGACAATGCATTATGTTAGGCAACATAGGGGACATAAAGAGGATTAAGACATGGCCCCACTTTTCAAGGAGTTTATTACCTATGTAGAAATATAAAATAGTAAATGCTGGGGGCAGGGTGGGGAAAAAATAGCAAATACCCAAATCAAATCATTGGTATGGATCATGGGTTTCAAAGGAATTAAGTGAGGGATGTGTAATTGCAGGCTTTGGATGTCAAAGAAAGCCTCATAAAAGAAAGCCTGTAGTTATCCACACGGGACACAGAATTTATTTTCTTTGAATTGGCATCTCACTCCATCATCCAGTCTGGAGTGCAGTGGCACAGTCATGGCTCACTGCAGTCTCGACCTCCTGGCCTCAGGTGCTCTTTCTGCCTGAGCCTTCCTAGTAGCTGGGCTTAAAGGCACACCTCAACATGCCCAGCTTTTTTTCTTATAAGAGACAAAGTCTTGCTATGTTTTCAGTCTGGTCTCAACTCCTGGATTCAAGCAATCCTCTAGTTTTGGCTTCCCAAAGTGCTGGGATTACAGGCATGAGCCATCACACCCATCCTCAGCACACAGAATTCAGATGGTGAAATAAAGCTGGATGGGAAGACACAAAACAAAAGTAGAAGTGGGGATGCACCAGGTATATGCAGACGTTGATGAATAAGACCAGTCGGGTGAGAATGTAGGATTCTTCAGGAATAGCAGAAGCAAGGTTGGGAAAGTGGACAGGGATGTAGTAAAAATAAAAGGTGGGGAGGAGAGGGAATACTTGCTGATGGCTTTGGAGCAGGAAATGAAAAGACAACAATTACATTTTAGGATGACAATATGGTGATAAAGTATAGGCTGGACCAGCTGGTTAGATTAAAGGAAACCCAGGGGAGAAATGATAAAATAAAAAGGAGATCATTTGGGAAAGATTGCAGCAATCTAGGCATGAAATTATTAGGAACTAAATTTTAGGGATCAGCAGCAGAAATGGAAGTGAATGTGGCTGTAGCAGACATGATAAAAAAACAAGACTAGGACTTGGCCTTTTCCAATAGAATTAAACACTGACATCGTCTAGTCTGCGAGTTTTAAGAGCAGGGTTTGCATCTTGCCTGACTCTGTTCCCTAGTGCCCAGCACAGAATCAACTGGGAACCTGACACATGGAAGCTGCTTCCTATCTGTTCATAATTGCAACGAATGACCCGGTTATTTCTATTCACCTAGAGCAGACTTTTAAATATGGTAAACCTGATTCTATTTCCCACAGGAAACTCGAATTACAACTCCAGAAGTCAAAATATTTATTAGATTAGAAGATATATAGTTTCCATCTTGTCAATACAAAAAATATCACTTGCAATTTCTAAAGCACCACATATTGACAAGCACATATATAAATGTTCCAACATTTTTCATTGCACTTGTGTTGAAAGCAATGAAACATCCATGGTTATAGCAAATGGTGCCTCCTTCATAAAGCCAGGCCGGAGGAGTGTAAAGGAAGCTTTCAGAAATTGGCCCAAGTTTTTTGACTAGACATTTGGTGAAGGGGCTCATTTCCAAAGAAACCTTTAGTTGCCTTAAGGATGGAGCCAGGAACACTGCAGAGGCGTATGCAAGAAGAGAAAATATTTCTATCTGCTGTGTCATGTCCAGAATGGTTTTTGCAAAGCACAGAGTCCTAAAAGTATGAATTCCTGCTCTTTGCCTTAATTAAGATAAAGACAGAAGTTGCCACCCCACCCCATTTCCTCTTCACCAACAGACATGCATGTCATGTTCTCTTATGCAATTGCTGGGTTATCACCAAGTTATTGTGAATCAGTGGAAGAGGAGGTAACAAGGATCTGAAATCGGCCAACGCTGGCCAACCACATTTTCCCTTGAAGCCCATACTGACATCACTGTGTGGTGTGTTGAAGAGTTTGATGTGAGTGAGTAGGTGTCTGGGCCATCTTTCATTTAATGAGTGTTTCCAGAGGAGTCTTAAGGAATGTATGCTTGCCTGGGGTTTCTGTCAAAGAACTGCTGAACTGTCAAAGTCATCTACTAATAGTTTACTTAATTCACTCTACAAAGGTTTATTGCCTATTACAGACTGGGAAGGATGCCGATCTCTGTAGAAGATACAAGAAAAGCTTATATAATACATTGTCTCTCTTCCTCAAAGAATCTATTTTAATATTAAGCAAATGAATATTTTATTCATTGTCATAACAGAAGAAATTACATAAAAAGGGATTATGTGGAATATAATCCAAAATCATTTATCCTCAAATTTGCCAAGAAGGACTATTTCCCCTGGGATGAGAGAAGTGGGAAGAATGGTCGGGGGAAATGTCCTCCAGTTGGCCACAGCTACTTCCCATCTGTGAGGTGTGGAGCACAGGTGTCCTTTGTCATGATAACAAGCTTTCCGTGCAAGTTAACCCTGGCTAACACCCAGCAGTGGACACATGGGTGGTTTACTATTTCTGGAAATTAAAGAAGTTTATATTTTAAAAAAAAAATTCTTCAGGTGATGATGACATGAACCAGATGAGCTAAGAGATTAGAAACATTAAAGTGAAATGTCTATTCAAATAGAAGAGTTCTAGCTGGGTTTGGTGGCTCAGCCTGTAATCCCGCACCTTTGGGAGGCTGAGGTGAGTGGATGGCCTGAGCCCGAGGGTTTGAGACCTGCCTGGGCAACTTGGTGAGACCTCATCTCTACAATAAATCAAAAATTAGCCGGGCGTGGTGGCGCACACCTGTAGTTCCCACTACTTGGAAGGCCGAGGCGGAAGGATCGCCAGAGCCCAGCAGGTCGAGGCTGCGCTGGCCGGGAGTGGCCACTGCACTCCAGTCTGGGCGACAGAGTGAGACTCCAACTCAAAAAAAAAAAACAGACAGAGGCAGCCATTACACATCGCATTGCCGATGCTAGCGGCCCAGCCGCCACTGCCACCATGGTTGCTGCTGCTGCCACCACTGCCACCAGGGCAGGCATTCCACATCGCACCATCAGTGCCTGAGGGGCGGGTGAGCAGCAGAGATAAAGACCATCTGGAGCAAGGGATAACACCACCTGTTGGCGATTCAAGGTTTGGGCAAAAGTTTATTCTTGGGGGAACAAGATGGCGACAGCATAGGTGAACTTGTGAGATTCTCCAAACGTGAGTTCCCAAAAAGACTCTTACTTTTCTTCACCCAACCCCCAGCCCACCACCAGCAAGCGCTGGTCCGAGGTCTGGGGACCCTCGGTCCTTGCAGGGCTGTATACTGTGGCCCCCTGCTGCTGATGTTTCACCGTGTGCATGGGAGTCTTGGGTCTCAGCTAGCTCCCTGGCTACATTCTCTCTCATTGTCACCAAGCTGCTGGTCACTCAGGGAGGCTCTGGGCACCCGCCCCTCAGAGACACCGGTCCCTTTCCTGGCTGAAGTGAACTGTGGGGGGCCCAGGGCCACTCTTGCCACTCACCACCTGCCCACTGGAGCTTTGGAGCTCTGGAGCTCCAGGCCCACCCTGGCTGAGGAACTAAGCCCGTGACCCCAAGCTTGGGGACCCAGACAAGCGGAGAGAAAGGGATCTACAAAAGAGAATCTGCTTCCGCCTTTCTCCAGACAGAGATTTCCATTGCCCTGCCCACCTATCAACAAACTTCACCTCGGTTCCTAAGGAACCAAGACTACATACTGCTGAATGGACAGACTGTAAGGCAGAGGGAAATAGGTTCCAGTGTGATCATACACCTGTTTGTGGATGCTAGAATCAGCATATACACTCTGAACCACAGCTTCCCTCTCCATTAAACATTAAAACTGCAAAAAGTACAGATTGCAGCCTACACTCCAACCTCAAAAGTGAACAAAGCCAGAAGACCCTCATAAGGAAGAACAGGATATAGCAGAAGAGAAATAAAAGCAACCACACCTTCCCTAAAAAACAGAATTAAAGGAGAGGGAAAGGGGGAGAGAGAGAAAAATCTACACAAATGAAGAAAAACCAAAAGAAGAGTGTGGGTCTCTCCCAGGCCCCTGGGAGGACAGACACTGAGAAAATGGACTTCGGAATGCAAACAATGAAGAGCCCCCAGAATGAAGGATCTCAAACCACAAACGATGATATCAAGACAATAATGGAGAGATTAAAAAGAATTGAGGAGACACAAGAAGAAACTAGGAAGGAGCTGATATCTGCGATAACAGTAATAAAGAATACTGTGAATGAAATAAATAACAAACTGATAAGCATGGAAAGCAGAATTACCCAAGCAGAAGAAAGTCTCAGAGCTTGAGGACCAAAATATAGAACCAACCCAAACTCTTAAAAACACAGAAAACAAACTCCAAAAGACAGAACAAAACCTTGAAGAGATGAGCGATTACTTCAAGAGACCAAACCTAAGAGTAATTGGCATACCTGAGGCAGAAAGAGAGACAGAGACCACACTAGAACAAACTTTCCATGAGATCATTCAAGAAAACTTCCCTTATCTAATCAGTTATGCAAAAATTCAAACACAAGAGATTCAGAGAATCCCTGCAAGACAAGAAATGAAAAGACCAACTCTTAGACACATAATAATTCACCTAAACAAAGTAGGCATAAAAGAAAAAATCCTAAAGGCAGCAAAAGAAAAAGGCCAGATCACCTACCATGGAAGACCAATCAGAATAGCAGCAGATTTATCTACAGAAACCCTGCAGGCTAGGAGAGCTTGGAGCCCTATCTTCAAAGTCCTAAAAGATAAACAATTTCAATGAAGAATAATCTACCCAGCCAAGTTAAGCTTCATCAGTGAGGGAGAATTAAAATCTTTCCCAGATATCCAATCCCTAAGAACTTATGCTGCCACCAAACCACCTCTACATGAAACACTTAAGAAAGTACTAAACACAGAAGAAAAGGAAAAAAGAACAATGTTCTTCACAAGAGTACAGGGAAAAGAATAAAATATACATGAACCAACCCCAAAACCAAAAGAAAGACAAAAAAGAACCAAGTGGAAGAACAACAACTCTATAAGAACTCTATGATAGGGATGAACTCTCATATTTCAATAATTAGCCTGAATGTGAATGGACCAAACACACCACTGAAAAGACATAGAATGGCAAAATGGATAAAATATCACCAGGCAACAATATGCTGCCTTCAAGAGACTCATCTCACTAGAAAGGACATACACAAACTCAAAGTAAGAGGATGGGAAACAAATTTTCAGGTGAATGGAACACAAAAGAAAGGAGGAGTCGTGATCCTAATTTCAGACAAAATACCATTTAAGCTATCAAAAATTTAAAAAGATACAGAGCACCACTACATAATGATAAAAGGTTCACTCCATCAACAGGAAATATCTGTCCTAAACATATATGCATGCAACATAGGTGCGCCAACTTTCATAAAGCAACTTCTAGGAAAACTAAAGAAAGATATTGACTCTAACACCATCATAACTGGGGACTTTAATACCCCACTCACAACCCTAGACAGATCATCAGGACAAAAAATCAGCAAGGAGACCCAGAACCCCAAGGTGACTCTGGACCAAATGGACTTAATTGATACCTACAGAACACTCCATCCAAAGACCACAGAATTCACATTCTACTCATCACTGCATGGAACGTATTCTAAGATCGACCACATAATTGGACATAAATCAAGAATAAGCAAATTTAAAAGGTCAAAATTCTACCATGCACCTTCTCGGACCACAGTGGAATAAAAATAAACATTGACACCAACAAAGTCCCCCCAAAACCCACAAAGACATGGACACTAAACAGCATGACACTAAACAACTCCTGGGTCAATGATGAAATCAAAACAGGGATCAAAAGATACCTGAAACAAATGAAAATGAAGAAACATCTTACCAAAATCTCTGAGACGCTTAAAAGCTGTAGTAAGAGGGGAATTTATATCCCTAACAAGCCACTTAAGGAAGCTGGAAAAGCAAGACCACAAAAACCCTAATTTCAGCAGAAGAATCCAGATCACCAATATAAGCCCAAATCCAGGATATATAAGACAAAAAGATAATACAAAAAAAAATCAAAGAAACAAAAAGCAGGTTCTTCGAAAGGATAAACAAGATCGATGATCCCCTAGCTAGACTGATCAAGAAAAAATGAGAAAAAACCCAAATAAGCACAATCAGAAACACAAAAGATGGAGTCACATCTGACCCTGAAGAAATACAAAAGATCATTAGAGACTACTATGTACACTTGTATGGAAACAAACTTGAAAACCTTAAGGAAATGGAGGACTTTCTGTCATCACACAACCTACCTAGGTTGGAACAAGAAGAAATTGAGACCCTAAATAGACGAATAACTATCAAGGAAATTGACTACATAATAAGAAAACGACCTACGAAAAAAAGCCCTGGTCCAGATGGCTTTCCAGCAGAATTCTACAAGACATTTAAGGAAGAGGTGATACCAATCCTACTGAAGGTATTCCAGGTGATTGAAGAAGATGGAACTCTCCCCAAATCATTTTACGAAGCCAACATCACGTTGATACCCAAGCCAGATAAAGATCCAACAAAGAAAGAGAACTACAGGCCAATATCTTTGATGAACATAGATCTAAAATTCTCAACAAGATCCTAGCAAACCGGATTCAGCAATACGTCTCAAAAATCATCCATCATGACCAAGTAGGCTTCATCCCTGGGATGCAAGGCTGGCTCAACATTCGTAAAACCATAAATGTAATTAAATACATCAACAGATGTCAAAACAAAAATCACATGATTATATCATTAGATGCAGAAAAAGCTTTTGATCAAATCCAGCACCCCTTCTTGATAAAAACCCTTGAACATCTAGGCATAAGGGGAACATACCTCAAAATAGTAAAAGCCATCTACGAGAAACCCACAGCCAGCATACTCCTAAACAGACAAAAATTGGAACCATTTCCCTGAAAACTGGAACAAGACAAGGATGCCCACTCACCCCTCCTGTTCAACATAGTATTGGAAGTCCTGGCTTGAGCAATCAGAGAAGAGAAGGCAATCAGGGTTATCCAAATAGGAAAAGAGGAAGTCAAATTATCTCTCTTAGCGGATGATATGATTGTGTACCTTGAAATCCCAAGAGAATCTGTCAAAAACCTCCTTACACTGATAAAGGCCTTTGGCAAAGTCTCAGGATACAAAATAAATGTACAAAAGACAATGGCATTTCTTTACACCAATAGTAAACAAACAGAATCTCAAATAAAAAACACAATTCCACTCACAATAGCCACAAAAATAATGAAATACCTTGGCATCTTCCTAACCAGAGATGTGAAAGTCCTTTACAATGAAAACTACAAAACACTGCTCAAAGAAATCAAAGATGACACAAACAAGTGGAAAAATATCCCATGCTCATGGATTGGAAGAATCAACATTGTGAAGATGTCCATCTTACCTAAGGCAAACTACAAATTCAATGCAATACCCATCAAATTACCAGCAACATTTTTCTCATACCTAGAAAAAACAACACAGGAATTCATATGGAAACACAAACGTTCAAGAATAGCCAGAACAATTCTCAGCAAAAAAAACAAAGCAGGTGGTATCACATTACCAGACTTCAAACTTTACTATAAAGCTACAATCATCAAAACAGCTTGGTATTGGTATAGGAATAGGCATATACATCAATGGAATAGAATTGAGATTCCAGAAGCAAAACCTCGATTTCTCAACAAACTATCTTCGACAAACCCTCCACCACCTACCACTGGGGAGAGGAGAACCTATTTAGTAAATGGTGCTGGGAAAACTGGCTGACCACATGCAGAAGATTGAAACAGGACCCCTATCTATCCCCATGCACAAAGGTTAACTCCAAATGGATCAGAGACCTAAATGTAAAACCCCAAACCATAAAACCTTAGGAAATGAAGGACATACCCTCATGGAAATCGGAACTGGCCTCCAATTCCTGAACAAGACCCAAAACCCACAGGTCATAAGAGAGAGGATAGACAAGTGGGACCTTATTAAACTGACAAGCTTCTGCAAAGCCAAAGAAATCATCAAGAGAGCGGGGAGACAGCCTACAGACTGGGAAAAAGTATTTTCCAACACCAGGTCAGACAAAGGCTTAACATCTTTGATCTACAGGGAACTGAAACGTGCTGAAAAGAAAAAAACAAACCACCCCATTATAAAATGGGCAAAAGATATGAACAGACACTTCACAAAGGAAGACATCTGAGCAGCCAACAGACATATGAAGAAATGTTCAACCTCACTAATCATCAGGGAGATGCAAATCAAAACCACACTGAGATACCACCTAACTCCAGCCAGAATGGCAATTATCAACAACTCAAAAAATAACAGCTGCTGGAAAGGGTGTGGCAAAAGGGAACACTTCTACACTGTTGGTGGGAGTGTAAACTAGTGCAACCACTGTGGAAAGCAATGTGGCGATTCCTAAAAGCTTTAAATATCAACCTCCCATATGACCCCGCAATCCCCCTACTGGGAATAAATCTGGAAGAACTCAAATCACTCTATAAAAAAGATACCTGCACACGTATGTTTATTGCAGCATTGTTCATAATAGCAAGAACCTAGAAGCAACCATGCTGCCCATCAAAAGAGGACTGGATTAAAAAAATGTGGTACATATACACGATGGAATACTACGCAGCCACAAAAAAGAACAAAATCATGAATTTCACAGCAACCTGGATGGAACTAGAGTCTATAATACTGAGTAACCTCTCACAAAAACAAAGGTCCAAGTATCACATGTTCTCACTCATATAATGGACCTTGAACATCCAACCTAATACTATAAGAAAATGACTGACAATAGTGGGAAACTATGGCGGGGGGAGGGAGATGGTATTAACGGTAGCAAATATCTGTCTGGGGATGGGGAAGCACCTCTTATCAATAGGGTGCCTGAATGAAATGTATTTGTATACCTAACCCTTAACTGTACCCCACAGCATCATAATAAAATATTGATTATAAAAAATAATAAAGAAATTTAAAAAAATAGAAGCGTTCTTTGCTTCCTACACCCTACTTTAAAAAAAATTAGATAAAAGAATATTATAAAAGAACAAAATTTCTAAATTCACATAGATTTCTGTTTTTTTTTTTTTTTTTTTTTTTTGAGTTGGAGTCTCACTCTGTCACCCAGACTGGAGTGCAGTGGCCGCTCCCGGCCACCGCAGCCTCGACCTGCTGGGCTCCGGCGATCCTTCCACCTCAGCCTTCCAAGTAGCCAGAATTACAGGCATGTGCTACCACGCCCAGCTGATTTTTTGATTTATTGTAGAGATGAGGTATCGCTGCCTAGGCGGGTCTCGAACCCACGGGATCAGGCAATCCACTCACCTCAGCCTCCCAAAGGCGCGGGATTACAGGCTGAGCCACCGAGCCCGGCTAGATTTCTGTTTTATTCACATAAAAAGAATCTTCTAAGGATGACTACTGACATTGTAGGATTTTGATAATAGGATAAGTTAGCTTTTTTTTTTTTTTTTTTGAGTTGGAGTCTCACTCTGTCGCCCAGACTGCAGTGCAGTGGCCGCTCCTGGCCACCGCAGCCTTGACCTGCTGGGATCCGGCAATCCTTCCGCCTCAGCTTTCCAAGTAGCCGGAATTACAGGCGCACGCTACCACACCCGGCTGATTTTTTGATTTATTGTAGAGATGAGGTCTCGCTGCCCAGGCAGGTCTCGAACCCGCGGGCTCAGGCAATCCACTCACCTCAGCCTCCCAAAGGTGCGGGATTACAGACTGAGCCACCGAGCCCAGCGATAAATTAGCTTTTAAGAAAAAAGTTAGCTCAGGGTTCTCAGTCTTGGCTGCATATCAAGATCACTTGGGAGCTGTAAAAATACGGAGACTCTGATTTAACTGGCCTGAGTGAAGTTTTATCTGTTCCCTGGGAGATTTAATATTGAGCAAATGAATATTTTATTCATTGTCATAACAGAAGAAATTACATAAAAAGGGATTATATGGAATATAATCCGAAATCATTTATCTTCAAATTTGCCAAGTAGGATTACTTCCCCTGGAATGAGAGAAGTGGGAAGAATGGTGGCAGGAAATGTCCTCCAGTTGGCCACAGCTACTTCCCATCTGTGAGGTGTGAAGCACAGGTGTCCTTTGCCATGATAATAAGCTTTCCATACTGGCCTAGCTAAGGCTAAATTGTACCTATCAAAGATCAGGTAAAGGAAGGAAAGGGAAACACTTAAGTAAGTTTACTTCCTGTTCCCATTATCTTGAAAACATACCCTGACATCCATTGCCCACAGCCAATTTTTTACCATCCAGGGTCTCCACTAGGGTGCTTTGTTCAGACATGGGTCCAGTCCAGTCCAGTCCAAATTTTATCAACTCATTATTAACCTTCATCCTTGGCTTTCTAAGAGCCCCACTCTAGATTAGGGCTTGTCTGATCAACTCATTCAAGAAATAGCTGATAACAATATAGAATTATGGAACTGATAACAATATAAAATTATGGAACTGATTAAAATAGAGAATTTTGGAGCTGATAAGAATATAGAATTATAGAACAAAATAAGGGAATAATGAAATTCTCTCCCAAGTTTTCCCTGTCTTAACAGCCACCTTCCCACATCTGCAATCAAAGAGCCTGGAATATAGGAATAGTTGGGAGAACCAATGAGGAAGCCGGCAACGGGCAAACTCTGCCCAGGGACCACTGCCAGAGTCGTCCCTCTATAAGGCTGGCCTTGCCCCTGCCCCTCTGTCTTTCCTTTAACCTATCAAGCTGGTCACTCCATCATAAAAAGATGTTAGAATAGTCCACATATTCTTTCTAGATCCTGGCTGTATGTTTCTCAGAACACTGTTCTCTTAAACTGATGTAAAGGTAGGTTTTCCATTCTAAGCTCCACTTCCCCCAGGGAAACTCAAAATCCATATCTATACCTTCTCTCAACTAGCCCAAAGTTCCTCTTTGTAAGTACAGACCTATGCTGTGCTCTGGTTCTTCCCTCCTATCCCATACCACTGTTCACTAAGATGTAAGTGAATGGTTCTAGTATGAAGTAAGTCATATCTCTCAGTCCCCTAGGGCCTACAGACAGGGCATGGACATCTTCTTACTGTAATCAGTTCCGCCCATTATATACTGAGCAGTGCTTTTAAGGCAGCTTACAGCACAGCGAGGAAGGCAAGACCTTGGCCCTGTAAAGCAGCCTCGGTCTCCCTGACACTATGTGCTGGTATCAGTTTGCTTCACCCAGAATCTTCTCACGTCTTCCTGCTATTTCTTTCTCTGCTAGGGGCTGGCCCTGGGTTCCTCACTCATTCCTAGCTCTTGCATTCTCTTACCTCATGACATCATCGTGCACCTTGGTATCTGGTACCACCTAGAGCTCTTTCACTCACACCAGCCCTCACCTCCCAGACTGATGGTGGCCTGTACCTGTGGACACCTGAGCATCCCCCCCAGGACCGTGTCCATGCCTCAGTCCGGATTTGACCTCTGTCTGTGGTTCCTGTGGAGCTGGCCACAGGCATGCCATGGTTTTGGTCTCATCAGACCCTACTCATAGTCTGGAATGGCATGTCCTTGTTCTCAATGGTATATGACATTCCCCTGTGGGTGTGGCCTGTTTCTGCTTTCCTGGTTACTTTGAAGAGAGGAGCGACAAGCAAAATAAAAATTCTTTTACTGTGAAATATCTCTGTCTTTTGGATGGCATCACTTAGATAATTTATCTCCTCTAGCCAATAAAAGGGGCAATATTTTTCTTGAAATGTCTTTTTTTCCCCTATAATATTGGTAAAAGAAGTATTTTCCTACTTCCCGGGGCATCTTCTGCCCTGCCTGTCTCTGTCTTCCTGACCTAATATTGCTTTGATAATCTACTTAGTTATTCATCTATCTGTCATTCTGTGGATTTTATTTTCTGTGTGACTATTAGTCAAACAAACTAAATTTTATTTGATAACTTAAAAATAGAAAGGACCTGGTAAGGGGCAAAGGCTAGAAGGAAACAGTGGTGGCCACTCACCTGCTTCAGTAAACATCCCTGCTTGATAATAACCCCTCTGAATTCTTCTTTCAGAATCACATCATCATCACTGGAATTCTCTTCACAGAAGAACCCACTGTCCGGCTATTGGGAAATCAAACAGCAAGTTGACTTTACCAGTCTCAGGCATATTGCCGCAGTTACCATCTCTATTCTCCCCTCAACACCAGCTGCTAGGGTAGGCTCCTCCATTTCCTTCCGCTATTGTACATACCCTAATCCGAACTTCAAAGACTGTGCTTGGTTCACTGGTTTCTCCTCCTCCTTTCACTTGCTTCTACTGTTCCTTTCTTGCCTTCACTCAAGTGTGATCTTGTCAGTATCCTTTTATTCTATGAGATCCTCTAAGCTATATCCTAAGTTTAGCTCCATTTCCTCACCATGCACATTTCTGCCTTGAAATCCTTCCTTCTTCTGGGACATCATGGTCACATTCTTGAAAGCAAGGTGGGCTAATTTATAATTAGCAATACTACCTTCATCTTAACCTTTGCCACTAAGCCCCTTCTTGGTGAAAACTGAGAACATGTGTCCAGCCTCATCCTCTGAGGTCAGGAGGGGATTGGGACTTGCTCAGCAAAAGTGAGTAATGAATCACAGAGGAAGAAAAGCCACTCTGATGGATATTTTTAGAATCCTGCATTTAAATGACTATAAACAACCAGATCAAAGGTCTTAAAAAATGAAACTGAGGCTGACAGCAGACACTTTCACTGCTGTCCTGCCCTTTGTGTCCTTCGCAATGCAGCTTCCCTTTAATAAATCTACCTTTTAAAAACATGAAACTGACAATGGAACTTCCCCCAGAGTGAAATGAAACTCTCTCTGGGACATTCGCTTCACTTTTGTAAGAAGGATGGTTCTCTTAAGTAGCTTCCTAACTTCTGTACTCTGATCCAAAATAGAAACAAAACTGCCAAAATCCCCCTAGAAATCCACTGTTGTTGGAAATCTCACGTGGCCCAAGATTGGTTCATCTAGTGTTTCCCAATCCTGAGTAAGCATACCATGGGAAGTACCCAAGACGACTGCATGAGGTGACGTATAGATAAACTCATTTTGTATTGAGTCTTTTTTTTTTTTTTTGAGTTGGAGTCTCACTCCATCGCCCAGGCTGGAGTGCAGTGGCACGTTCACGGCCACCCCAGCATGGACCTGCTGGGTTCTGGTGATCCTTCTGCCTCAGCCTTCCAAGTAGCCAGAACTACAGGCATGCACTACCATGCCTGGCTAATTTTTTTTTTTAATTGTACAGCCGAGATCTCACCATGTTGCCCAGGCTGGTCTTGAACCCTCAGGCTCAGGAAATCCTCTCGCCTTGGCCTCCCAAAGTGCTGGGATTACAGGCTTGAGCCACTGCGCCTGGCCTGAGTCATGCATTTTAATGGACATTTAGAAAAACACACCTAGCACATCACACCTGTAGTTTCACGGATCCCTTTTAGAAAGGAAACTCCATGAGAGCTGGATTTTTGCCCCACCCCCTTCCCCCTCTGTTGTAGCTCTTTGTCTAAGATGGTGGCTGCCAGGGACTAGGGCCTAATAAGTTTTAATAAATGAATTGTAGCTTAGAATGAGAATAGATATAACACAATACAGTTTAGAAAGTAATTAAAGAATATTATTTGAGTAAACAATATTTCCTTTTAAGGAATTCACTTGGCCAGGGCAAGTGTTGTAGAGGGGGCAGATGACAAGTCTGGGATACGCTGATGTGATATAAGCTCCGAATGGACTTGGAAGCTTCAGGTATTTCCTTGTTCTTCCTGGGGGTCCCCCACCTCCGGCCTAACAGTGCTCTGTAGGTCTGGACCCTTTCTTTTGCATATGTATCTATGAATTGAAATCAACCAAAAATCAACTCAGGGTAGCCCTCATTACAGGAAGAATAGATGGGTAGCTTTTCTCACTTACAAAGTAGTAGAAGGCATCGGGGTTGTCCAGGAAAGGATTTTCAGCGGTTCCATCCACTGCATTCTTGGACAAGTCTCCAGCAGGCTGCAGATACCCTTCATTGAGCAGCGAAGAGGCAATCATGAGGCCTTCCTGGCGATTCCGAACAGACTTGTTGGATACCAGCCAGTCGATGACACAGTTACCTGGATGGGACCCATTGGAGGGAAAGTTAATTCTCCTCACCAAAGAAAAGGCCACCGACAGTCATCCCTAAACGTGCTCTGGAGCATCCAAGTGTCTGACTTGTCTCATCATTTCTGTTATTTCAAGAATAAAAAAACAAATCAGTGGGATAGATATCTAGAGAAAAAAAGAGCCAAGTAAAGGACTTTTTAAAACATCTAGGCTGGGTTTGATGGTCTAGCCTGTACTCCCAGCACTTTGGGAGGCTGAGGTGAGTGGATTGCCTGAGCCCGCGGTTTGAGACCCACCCGGGCAACTTGACGAGACCTCATCTCTACAATAAATCAAAAACTAGCCAGACGTGGTAGCACGCGCCTGTAGTTCCGGCTACTTGGAAGACTGAGGTGGAGGGATCGCCTAAGCCCAACAGATCGATGCTGAGGTGGCCATGAGTGTGCCACTGCACTCCAGCCTGGGCAACAGAGTGAAACTTCAACTTTAAAAAAAAAAATCTTCATGTTGCTTAAGAAACAACACATGGTCAGACATAGTGGCTCACACATGTGGTCCCTGCTACTCAGGAGGCTGAGACAGGAGGACTGCTTGGAATTTGAGACCAACCTGGACAATGTAGCAAGACCCCCATCTAAAAAAAAAACACTAATAAACATTTTAAAATAAGGTCTTTTTAAAAAAGTAACCCATGTATTTAAATAATTGTTTTCACTAACCCACTCATTCATTCCATTAACAAACATATATTGAGCACCTACTAGATGCTAAGTACTCTGATGGGTACTGGGAGATACCCTCAGCGAATCTAAAAGGACACAATGGGTGATAAGGAAGTCTTGTAATAAATGCCCTGCTATAAGTCAATGCTGTGGAGCTACTGAGTCCAAGCTGAAGGTGTGATAGCGGGGAGAGGTTGAGGGGAAAGGGCTGTGCAAGCACTGCCAGAAAAGATTCATAGAGGAAGTGACACTAGGCAGAGGCTTAAAAAATGAGTAGGTGTTGGCCAAGCATATGAGACAGGGCCTGAGAGGAACTAGCCCAGGCTGAGGGGGCAGCAGTGTGAACAGATGCATGCAGGCAAGAAGCAGCCCCGGAGGGCGGGGAGGAGTTAGGGGAAATAAGGCAAAAGGAAACAGAGGAGGAGGAAGGCAAAGAGGGGGTGGGGAGAGCATTGATGGCACCTTATGAAATTTGGCAATGAGAAGTCATTGCAAGTTTTCAACAGGAAATAACATGATGAAGTTGGGCTCGGTGGCCCAGCCTGTAATCCCGCGCCTTTGGGAGGCTGAGGTGAGTGGATTGCCTGAGCCCGCGGGTTCGAGACCTGCCTGGGCAGCGAGACCTCATCTCTACAATAAATCAAAAAATCAGCCAGGCGTGGTAGCGCAGGTCGAGGCTGCAGTGGCCGGGAGCGGCTACTGCACTCTAGTCTGGGCGACAGAGTGAGACTCCAACTCAAAAAAAAAAAAAAAAAAAAAGATGGATGTGTGTCCTAAATTAATATTTGATGACATCTCCTGCACTGATTGTCGTGCCTTTTCAGGGTTTAGCAGGAACCTAGAGAAGGTATTTGATCAATTCTGCTTCAAGAAAGGATTACAAAGAGAATAAAATGAAATGGACCCATCACTTGGATTATTAGCAGGCGACAATGACACTTGTATTAAAAATAGCATGTTCTAAAGTACCACATGTTCTCACTCATAAGTGGAACCTGAACATTTACCATAATACTATAAGAAAGGGATTGGCAGTAGCGGGATACTGCCAGGGTGGAAGATGGGGGGAGGGGACACAACATCAATAAGGGTAGCTGATCTCAAACCAGGCAAAGTAGGGACCAAAGGGAAGCCCAAACTTTACCTGTATGATGATCACTTGTATACCTAATCCTGAATTGTACCCCATATCTTTTAAAATTAAAAAAAAAACTTGCATGTTCTCTCCCACAACAACAACAAAAAAAACAGCAAATGATTAAGGTATGGATATGCTAATTACCATGATTTAATCACTACATAATGTATACATGTATTAGAACATCAGTTGTACCCCACAATTATGTATAACTATTATCGTGTCAATAAAAAATATTTTAATAAGCCAGGCTCGGTGGCTCAGCCTGTAATCCTGCGCTTTGGGAGGCCGAGGTGAGTGGATTGCCTGAGCCCGCAGGTTTGAGACCCACCTGGGCAACTTGGCAAGACCTCATCTCTACAATAAATAAAAATTAGCCTGGCGTGGTAGCGTGTGCCTGTAGTTCCAGCTACTTGGAAGGCTGAGGCGAAAGGATCACCGGAGCCCAGCAGGTCAAGGCTGAGGTGGCCAGGAGCATGCCACTGCACTCCAGTCTGGGCGACAGAGTGAGACTCCAACTCAAATATATATATATAAATAAAATAAAGGACAGTACGTTCTTTACAAATGTAGCCAACAAAGGAGCCAACATAACAGTCTGCTAGTTTTGGGTCATCCAAGCAAGAGCAGTAGGAATGTCACCCTCAAAATAGAAGTGCTCAAGAGCAGTTGGACTGCAAACCTTCCATGACTTTCATATTTGAAAGGCTTCTGCCCACTTTTCTTTCTTTACAAGGGCAAACTAATTGACACTGCATTTTTGCTTTTACTCCTCATAGCACCCCTGTAAAAGAGGTAGGGCAAGAATTATAGTCCTTGTTTTAAGGATGAGAAAATTAAGGCTCAGAGCATTTAAGTGACCTTAGGCCTACTTTACACCTACTTTGGGCCACCACTTTTATATGTTCTAAAACATGGGTCTACGCCTGTTCAGCAAGGGATGCTGAAGTCTGAAAGACAAGTTCAGTCTAGTCTCCCTGTCACCTGACATTCAAGATCCTTTATCATTTTCATTACAGACTGCCTGGTCCCAGTCTCTGCTGCCCTTCTTCTCCCAGATAAGGCCAACTGACTCCCACCAGAAGGCTCTGCCCACAGAAATTTCTAGAACCCACTCTGACCTTCAACTGGAAGCACTTAAGAAGTGGTCACCCAAGACTCTGAGACTCAGTTACACATTACACAAGAAATAAGTCTGGCCAGGATCTTGCGCCTGGAGTTGGCACTGGAACCCCCTCCTGTTCCCTTTGCTTGAGACTCTTTCACAGTGACCTCAGTTCAGGGCCTTTCCTTGCTCTTGTCAGTTTCCCTTACCACCACCTATAGCTTGGTGTCTTGATCCCAAATCTTGACCCTGACTTGCCTGATTCACCTGGGCTGCTGCCTTCATTCTCTGAGACTCATTCCCATGGGATGCTACCCTACCATCACAGATCACACCCTCTTCCCCTCAGCCTTCCTGACCCTCACTGGGACTGTTTTCATGGATTTTCTGTTGGAAGCACATCCTCTCACCTCCTAGTCACTCCAACAATCCTCTTAGATTCTACATCTGTTGTAGCATCCCAGAGATTTTCTTCCTTTGACCTCTCTTGCCACCATAAGTAAGCCAGGTCTAGCATCTGACAAACCTAATCCCAAACTATACTTTTCACTGAGCCCTAATGAATCACCAGCTCCATCAGGCTAGTCAATTTCTTCTCCTAGATGCATATTCTGCACATCTCTGCCCCATAACATTGTCCTCGCCATTCTCTGTCCAGCCTCCCCCTCAGAAATCTTCCCCCAAAATATGTAATGAAATTATACCCATTCAGGGTCAAATTTAGATACCACCTCCCATTCACTCCAACAGCCCTCTGAGCTCTTTCTGTTTTCTGAACTAATGGAGTTGATTGTGCCGATAGGTGACATCTGAAATCACAATAACCGCTTGAAAGCCTGCACCATATAGCACTTAGTGTGGGCCCAGCACTGCTCTACATGCATAGTGGCAAGTCCGTGAAACAGGTACACTATTTATCCCATTTTATAGACAGGAAAGGTAAAGCACAGAGAAGCTAAGATATTAGCCCAAGGTTTTATAGCTAGTAAGTGGCAGAACCAGGATTTGAACCAAGGTCGTCAGGCTCCAAAGAACATGTTTTTAACCACTGCACAATACCATCTAAACTTATAACCCTTAATGCCTGACCCTGTGCAGCCTCTGATACCCCTAATATTGTCATTTAACTCTTACAGTATATGTCTTGACCCCTACATAGCAAGGGATGCATCTTGTTCATTTTGTGTCTCTAGCAATTCTCAAGAAAATGCCATTTATTGGGGGGAAAAAATCCCTTGATTTAGCTGAAGCTCCCAAAACATAATCTTGAACAACACAGTTCTTTCTGTTTTCTCACTCTCACCAGGTTGCATTCTGGGACTTCGTCCAACCCCCATGCACCACACCCCCCGCCACAGACATGAGGCTGAAGGAGACTTTCATAACACCTTTCCTAGTTGTCCTATTTTGGGTCTGCAAGTCCTTTTACCTGTGAAGCAGTGATTAAAAATTTTCTTGTCCTTCTCTAGGTTCAGTTCTTTTATTCCTTTTTCAATGTCTTTCATAGACATATACAAGGCACTGCACAGAGATGAGAAAAAAAAATGAATGGAGAGTTCTCTCGGAGTTGTCATGTTGGAAAGGTTGCCCATGAGTACAACTATCCTCCATTCCCCACCTCCCACCCTGCCGTCCCAACAGGTAACTTTTGAGCCTAATCTCTGCCAAATCCTGGGTAGTTAAAGGGCAGCATTCATATCTGCGTAACTCTGGAGTCTGTACAAAATTTAGCAAAATGTTCTAGAAAGATACTTAACAATTCTTAAGTTCATTAAGCTCTTTATTGAATTGATTAATGCTGCCTGAGATGGAGAGTTGCCCCAATTTAGGTATCAAGATCAAAGTTTCTCAGGGTCAATTTTCCACAAATTCTATATCTTTACAGCCCCTCAAAGTCCCAATTATTTAAGGGTCTTCAAGAAACCATCTGTTGTAGACATTTTCCTCTAAGGAAGTGAATGTTTCCACAAAGTTTATCTCTTATTATTAAAGTGATAAGGTATAAGACAAAGGAGTGAGAAGTTCTCGTTTTAACTTTGAAGTAATAAACCAAAGATAGTCTTATCAGAGAAATTCTAAGCAACAAAACAGAAGGCCACTTTCATGGCTCTCTGTGACAGTGCTGCATGAATATGGTCACTTCTTGGCCCCTGTCAGCAGCTGCAGCTACACCCTCGTGGGTCTTTACAAAAAAAGCTCTCATGGTGAGGGGAGCTGCTAAATCTTACTAAGATCAGGGTACAGACTCTATCAAATTCCTGTGCCATGTCAACTCTTATGTTAGTCACACAGAAGGGGTGTCTTTAGTTTCCTCTCAGGGTCTCTCCCAACCCCACTCCCCATGAAAACAGAATTCTTGTTGGACATTTTAAGTAGCCAACATGGTGTTCTTCTTAGCAGGGCTACTATTTCAGGGAATACTCAACATAAAAGGAAAATTATCAGGAAGAAAGAGATTTCTAGAGAAAGGGGCTCGTGTGACCGGAAACGTGAAATATGTATTAAGGAAGGAAGCTTGTTTCCTACTTCCGTCAAGGGCTGGATTTACTTGGTGGACTTTGACCACCTCAGGCTATAACTATCACCTGCACTTCCAAACCAGCCAATGTCAGAGACCATTAAATTAGCTCAGGGCACAAATGGTTTCCACCCTGGCTGACCCTTCCTGACTGTGTGAATGCATAAACTTGAACTTGAAAGTTTGTCTGCTTAGACATATAACTCCCTGCCTTTTCCTTTCTACCTAGAGATCTTGAAACTATCTTTCAAGACTAATTTACAATGTTTTCTTCATAAATGCGATGATGAGTTTCTCTGTCTCTCTCCCTCTCTTTCTTTCTCCCTCTCCCTCTCCCTCTTTCTCTTACCCAATATGAGAAAATTTATAAGCTATTAGCCTCTTCTCCTCAGCTAGTAGGTTTAGGTCATTCCTTCAGACCCAGGTAAACATTTTAGTACATACACCATGTGCTAGTATCAACCTGACAGAGTAGATGCAGACATCAGAGGTGTCTGAACCAAGACTTGAAGAAGAATCTTGTGATGTTCTCTGTCAGAGGGAAGGAAAAAGGGGGGGGGGGTAAGAGAGAAACAAACACAGAAAATCACCCTAAGTCAATAGTCTCTGGCAGGCGAATGGATCTCCTAGTGGATTTCCTCGCAAACTTCTGGCCTCCTTCGATGCATTTAATGGCCTTCTTGATGTCCCGAACCCAGCCATCTCTCTCCTCCAGGAAGGCTGCCTGGAAGAAGTGGTCCTGCTGTTTGGTCGTTGTGATCTTAAACACAAACTGGAATTCAAAACACATCTCATTAGGAATGACTCCTTTCAAGGGGCTGAGGCCCCTCACAAAGCAAAGCAGTTGACCCAAACCTGTCCTGGCCAAGAGAGAGCCAAATACTGGGGTGGGGTATAGGTGGTAGTGGGAGGGACTGGCCCAAGGAGTACCAACCTGCACTGTAGACTATGCATGGACCAAAAGGTCAGTGCCTGACCAGGGGTTCATTGCAGCTAGTCATGTCAACTCACCATCCTTTTGCCAAAGTCCTGACAAGGGCTAGTCAGAGTGCTTCCTTTCAGGGGGATCATTCCTTTGGGGCTGTTGTCACTTCTCTTCTTATAGAATTCAATGCCATCTTCTAACAGTACAACCCACATGGGTTTCCAGGTGTTGAACACACTCCCCTGTCATGACAATAAAAAGTGCTGAGATGGGCAGGGCTTTTTGCAAACTATATTTTCTTCCTAACTGGAGAGAGTTCTATTAAAGTTAGCATTAAAAAATGTTTTGTGATGTCATCTTTGTTTCTTCAACATAAATCCTCTCAAATCGATAACTTCTTGGGGTGCCTTCCCAATATCTACCCCTCTTCCTTTGCTCAAGCTGACCCCACTCTCTGGAATGTCCTTTCCAACTCCACCCTCTCCTCTTTCACCCCTAACTAATCTCCCATCATCCCTCAAGATTCATCTTGGCCACCTCATTGAGGAGGCTTTCTAAACTGCACTGATCCACCCTGATCTCAGGGTCACCTTCTGCTCTTTTCACTGATTGTGCCACACCTTCTGGAACTTTATCATACATTGTCATATAAAGTTATTTAACTGTCTTCAGTGTGGTTACCTTTCCTTCTCCAATGGCAATGACATTATCAGGGGCTTCCATTGGCTCATGGTACTGAGCACACAGTAGATGTTCATTAAATTAATGCAAAATTTTCAAATGCTAGCAGCTTCACATTTCACTGAGAAAAAACTACCAATCCTTCTTTTTGTTTACTTTGTCCCCACCCAGGCCCTTTTCTGCTATAATTTCCTTTGAGCCTCCTTTTTCATGCCTGGTTCACACCACCAAGAACCACAAAGGCACCGCCTTACATTAATAATCTCACCCCTGCTATGTGTAAGAACTGTCAGCAGGTTTTTCTTCTGTAATTATGTCTTACCCATGATTCTAGTTCTTTTGTGTGTGTGTGTGGTCTTCACTTATTTTTAAACTTTTAACTGCCTGTGTTGAGGGGAAAAATAGAAAAAAATGATAATTTTTGGTAATTGGCTGAAAGTGTTTTTTTGTTTGTTTTAGAGAGTGTTAATTCTTTAGAGGGTTTGCCAGAATTGAAGAGAGTCAAATATTCTAAAGTCAAAATGTAGAAAGCTCTTTTCCTAGTGCCTTTCAAAATATGACCTACAAACTACCTGATCTGACTCACTGAAGGTGGGTGTGAATAAAAACTGGTTCTGCCCAAATCTGCCTTCACTTGTAAGCCCTGGTCATGCTGCTGAGACTGAATCTTAGTAAGGCCATCTAGCTCTGATGCTTTCCTGCTGCTCAAAGTTGGGCAGGCCACTTACTCTCTCTGAGCCTCAGTTCTCAGCACTAAGATGGGGGTAAGAATGACTACCCTAGAGGTTTCCGGCACATAGTAAGTGAAGTAATTTGGATAGGCTTTTATAGGTTTGAATGTGCTTTACATTATTAGAGAGGTTGCATTATTAAATATGTTGAGAGATGCCCACAGATGAATGTCTTCAATGCTTCAAGTTTCCAGAACAATAAACAACTGCCCTTTCAAACTCTCTATTCCTGGAAAAGGATAATGAACTGGTATTACTATCATAACTTTAAAGAGGAAGAAAGTCAATAGTATTTAACCAGTTGCCACCGAGAGAAATGATGGGAACGCAGAAAGCGGAAGGCTCTGCACAAAGGTGTTTGCGAGGGAAACACGTCACCTGTCTTTGATTTCTTTTCCAGTGGAATGAGGTTCAGGAGTCATAAGCGATCTGGCCTGCCCTGGGCTTGCAGACTTCCTCCATCATTGTGTGACACATTATACAAAGATGGCTTGAAGTACTTAGGGCACTTGAAGGTGTGCTATGATGTGGTGTCAAACCTCAAACCTGCACTTGAGCCCATGTTGGCCACTTACTAGTTGCACACGTCCTTGAGTTAAAGATTTAATAATTCTGAGCCATAGAATTCTCTTTTTTAAGAGGGAGATAATAACTCTTCTTAAGTCAGGCACAGTGGCTCACACCTGTAATCCCAGCACTTAGGGAGGCAGAGGCAAGAGGATTGTCTGAGCCTAAGGGTTTCAGAACAGCCTGGGCAACTTGCAGTAAATAAAAAAATTAGCTAGGCATGGTAGCACACACCTATAGTTCCAGCTACTTGGAAGGCTGAGGCAGAAGGATCACCTGAGTCCAGCAGGTAAAGGCTGCGGTGGCTATGAGCATGCCACTGCACTTCAGCCTGGGTGTCAGAGTGAGACTCCAACTCAAAAAAAAATTCTCCTTAAATAGATAATAAGTATTAATTAGGTTTAGATAATGTACAAAATATGTATATGTAAGTATATATAATGCAAGTGTATACTTATATGTATTATATGTTATATTATACAATGCATATACTTTATACATACATATGTATACATTTTATACATAAACTTATAAAAACACTATCAACTATTAATCATCACCAAACTATATGTTCCAGGAATGCAGAAACCTACGTCACCATGATATTGCCAGGTGCCCAATAAATAATTTGTAGACTGAATGGTTGTAATTAAAATCATATTATGTTAATTGATAGAGAAGACAAAATAAAGAAGATATATAAGAATAAAAACAATAACATGTAATGATGTCTTCAAAAACTATTCTGTACACCTAAATAAGACTTGATAAATAGCAGAGCTCTGGCCAGTGTGAAGGCAGGTGACTTACATTTCCATGACCAGGCTGCTCAGGAAAGCAGACTTGAGGGAAAAAGGGAACTTATTCTGCTGGAATTTGTATACACACACACACACACACACACACACACACACACAAATACATATATTTAAGATGAAATGTACATACATTTACAATCAATCCATCACTGTCCTGGGCAATTACCAAGATAATATAGTATGGATCTTAACTTTCTTTCTTGTGCATTTCAGGCTAACTTTCTGTGATTTACTTTCTCTCCCAAGCTTATCTGTTGTGTTCAGTTCAACTCAGGAATGTCAAATAGATTCTGTCTCAGTGCCAACTCAGACTGAGTAGGCCTGAGACTGTACTCACTGGGAAAGTGTCATGACCCAACAGCCTTGTCTTTCATAAATGCACAACAGCCTTGTCTTCCGTAAATGTCTTCCAGGCACAGCAGGCATAAATGGTGACATGCATGTTCAGTTGCTTCCGTCCCTTGGGCTAACCAGATTTTATCTGAATATGAATGCCAAGAAGAATCTCAGGCAGCAGCGTTGTGTGCAGGCGTGGCCAAGTTGTATAAAAATCACAAGCAAAACCGTCTGTCATGCCAAAATAAGGTTATCCACATCAATGTGGCCCTTAGGAAAATCCTTACTTAAAAATATCTCAGCTTGGGTTAATGCCAACTGCCCCTTTAGCAATGAGTTAACCATTCTGACCAGACCAGGGAAGTCTCTCTTTCTGGTCTATATTTGGGAGGACTTTGGAAAGGTCTATTCTTTGGCCCATGATGTCATCCTGCCATGACTGCCACAAAATAGAATTATCATCCCATTCCCAGCAGATCCTGTTGCTTATCTCAAAATACAAAGGGCTTCTATATAAAGGTCCAGTTGCCCAAAAGGAAGACTATTTATGCAAAGATAAATACTTGTTGGGCTATCACTTTGCCTGTCCAAACATTTCCTACACTTTGATTACTAAAATAATTTTTTAAGTTAAAATACCCTATCTCTTTTTCTGCACAGGCAGAACAACTATTTCAGACTAACATTGGATTATTTCGCTTTTTAAAAAATAAGCAAGGTTAGACATGATGCCAACACATGAGTAATCTCAATCAAATGCCTTTCTATTTTACGGCTGAGAGAAACTCATATCCAGAATGTAAAGAGTTCCTGCAGACCCATAAGAAAAGTACATACAATCCAATTTTAAAATGGAAAAAAAGTGTTGAGTAGGCCTTTTACTAAAGAAGATATACAAAAGCTCATGAAAAAGTGTTCAACATCTCTATCTATCTATCTATCTATCTATCGAGACAGGATCTCACTCTATCATTCAGGTTGGAATGCAGTGGCATAATTATGGCTCACCACAGCCTTGAATTCATGGGCTCAAGCAATCCTCCTGTCTCAGTCTCCCGAATACCTGGGACTACAAGCATGTGCCACCACACCAGGTTAAATTTCTACTTTTTTGTAGAAATGAGGTCTCACTATGTTGTCTGGGCTGGTTTCAAACTACTGGTCTCAAGCAATCCTTCGGCCTTGGCCTCCCAAAGAGTGGGATTACAGGCATTAGCCATCATGCCCGGCCCCAACATCGTCATTGATCAGGGAAATGCAGGTTCAAACCACAATGAGACATCTCTACACACCCACTGGAGTACCTAATATTTAAAAAGATTGGGATGAGTAAGACGAGACAAGGAGGTGGAATAAGTGGAACTCCCATGTATGGTTGGCAGGAGCATAAAATGTTGTATCCAATTCAGAAAGATGTTAAATGGTTTATGCTTTAGCACATATGTACCCTTTGCACTAGCAGTTTCACTCCTGGGAATAGATTTGAGAGAAATTAGTGCATATTGCCACAAAAGTTGCATACAAGAATGTTCGCAGCACCTTCATTCATAATAGTCAAGGAGCGAGAGTAAGTCAAATGCCCCTCAACAGGATAATGGTCAACACAGTACAAACATTTATTATTAACATAGTGAATTCATGCAATGAATACAACTCAGTAATTTGAAAAAATGAATCACTGGTACCTGTAACACCATGGATAAATCCCATAGATGTTCAATTGAGTAAAAAAAGAAGGAAGGAAGGAAGGAAGAGAAAGAGGCAAAAAATGTACTTAGAGATTGATTCCACTTATGTGAAGTTCAAGAACAAGCATAACTGATGAGAACAGAAGTTATAATAATGCTTTCCTAGGATGGGATTATAGGCTAGGAAGGAAACAATAAAACCTTACGGTACACTGGAAATATCTCCATCTTGATCTGTGTGTTGTTTACATGATATATGCATACATACAAAATTATGGGACATTTTATGTACCTTGTCTGTATGTTATTCCTCGATTTAAAAAACAATGTCATACTGCTTAGTCATAACACAGATCCTGGTAGTTACTCCATGGAAGGGATACAAAATGATTATGATAACATCACTTGAAGGAGAAGGGGCACACCTCATCAATAAGTGTACATGATCTCAAACCAGGTGAAGTGGGGACCAAAGTGAGGCCCAAACTTTACCTACACAATGACCATTTGTATACCTAATCCTGAATTGTACTCCACATCTTTAAAATTAAAATTAAAATTAAAAATTTTTTTAAAATCACCCTTCGGGTTGCTTCTACAGAAAAAAACTTTTCCATCTTAGCGTCTCTCTCATTTAATCACTGGAAAAAGAGCATATTCATGCAACACATGGTCCTTGATTGAACCGTGGATTTTTTAAAAGCAGCTATGCGGGATATTAATGAGGGATCTGGGATTAGATAACAGCATTGTATTCAAGTTAAATTTCTTGGGTGTGATAATGGCATTGTGATTAGATGGGAAAATGTCCTTGTTCTTAGAAGACATATGTTGATGTGGTTAAGGATCACATAGCATCTGCAATATAGTCTCAAATATCTCAACCTAAAAGTACATTTATGTATACTTATATAGTAATATAGAGATAGGGCCGGGCTCAGTGGCTCAGCCTGTAATCCCAGCACTTTGGGAATCCGGGGTGAGTGAATTACCTGAGCCTGCGGGTTCGAGACCCACCCGGGCAACTTGGCAAGATCTCGTCTCTATAACAAATCAAAAATCCAGCCCAGCGTGGTAGCTTGCGCCTGTAGTTCCAGCTACTTGGAAGGCTGAGGCGAAGGGATTGCCAGAGCGCAGCAGGTTGAGGCTGCGGTGGCCAGGAGCATGCCACTGCACTCCAGTCTGGGCGACAGAGTGAGACTCCAACTCAAAATAAAAGAAATATAGAGATAGGGAGAGACAAGGCAAATGTGCCCATCCACTGTCAGTTAATGAATCTTGGTAAAGGGTATATGGGTAATGATATTAGTTTCCCTATTTGTCTGTAGGTTTGAATTTTGTTAATAAATGGGAAAAATTAACAAATGCATGAACAACATATGACTCTACAATATATAAAAATTTGGAATATACTTAAAAAATATATAAGCCATCTAATTAATAAAACTTAAAATAACTGGAAATAAGAATAGAAAGACATTCACAGAGCTGGGAGTAAGGAGTTGGACTAGATGACTGCTAGAATCCCTTTTAAATCTAAAATTTAATATTCAGCTGCAGACCTATCTAAGATTATTAACTGCCAGTCACTCAGGGCTTTTGGCCTTTCATTAGGATACATCAATAGAGGTCAGCCAGCATTGCGCTGCCTCAATAGACAAAGAATCTGGAGCCAACTGTCCAACATGAGTTTGTGGTTTCCTAATTCAAGTGTAGCCTCAGGGGCTCTGTCAGCTGACTCCAAGGAGAATGTGTCATTTGGGATTTGGGGTCATTATACACTATGAGGAGGCTGCTCCTTTTTATAACAAGAGACATCTGACTATTTATAAATTTTAAACTTTCTTCCAGGCTTGATAACAGTTAGGTTAGGATGATGAAATATGGGGAGTCTTCTCTCTCCTCTCATCCACTGCTGCAGCCATGAGTTTCTCACTCAGGTAGCCTGGCAACCTCTCCAGCCATCCCTATATTTTTTTCCTTTCTGGCCTCAACCCACTTGGTGCTCACTTGAATTTTGTTAATAAATGGGAAAAATTAACAAATGCATGAACAACATATGACTCTACAATATATAAAAATTTGGAATATACTTAAAAAATATATAGGCCATCTAATTAATAAAACTTAAAATAACTGGAAATAAGAATAGAAAGGCATTCACAGAGCTGGGAGTAAGGAGTTGGACTAGATGACTGCTAGAATCCCTTTTAAATCTAAAATTTAATATTCAGCTGCAAACCCGGAAGTGTGATGATGGAACGTCCATGCTAGAGAGGAATGTGGGATCATCTACCAATACTTTCATCACATAGATAATAAAGTTGAGGCCCTGTGAGGTGATTGGCCTAGTACACCTGACCAGTTAATGTGAAACTGGGTCTAGAATCCAGGTGTCCTGGTTCTCAATTTTTTGCTCTTTTCCTTCCCCTCACATGCCATAGTTCCTGCATAACTCTGAGTAATTCTGGAATCAATTTCTTTAAACCACTTGGCTAGCTATTTCGTGTGTGTGTGTGTGTGTGTGTGTGTGTGTGTGTGTACGTATGTATGTATGTATATCATTTGTCTGTTTTCACACATTATATGCGAAAACCTGTACAATTACAAGTCCACACAGGCAGGCTTTAGATGCTGAGTCAAATTTAAAGTTTCCTGGTGAATAGCTGTTCATTATCATGGGAATAGTATAATTAGCATATAATAGTCTATATTGCATGACATCAAAAGAAGAAATCATAATGAGTGAGAGATTTAACCATATAAAAAGTGAACTTCACTCATAAGCAGACCTTGAACAACTATCGTAATACTATAAGAAAAGGATTGGCAGTAGCGCAAAACTGTGGTGGGGTGGGGGGACAGGGAGTGGTATTGACAGTGGGAATCTGCCTGGGGAAGGGGGGTACACCTCATCAACAAGGGTACCTGCATAATGAACATTTGTATACCTAACCTGAAGTGTACCCCACATCTTTGAAATAAAAAAACTAAAAGTGCCGGGCTCGGTGGCTCAGCCTGTAATCCCACGCCTTTGGGAGGCTCAGGTGAGTGGATTGCCTGAGCCCGCGGGTTCGAGACCTGCCTGGACAGCAAGACCTCATCTCTACAATAAATCAAAAAATCAGCCAGGTGTGGTAGCGCATGCCTGTAATTCCAGCTACTAGGAAGACAGAGGTGGAAGGATTGCCAGAGCCCAGCAGGTCAAGGCTGCGGTGGACGGGAATGGCCACTGCACTCCAGTCTGGGCGACAGAATGAAACTCCAACTCAAAAAAAAAAAAAAAGAAAAGGATTGTCAGTAGTGGGAAATTACTGGGGGGGGGGTGCCGGATTGGCAGTAGTGGGATTCTGCTGGGGGAGGGGGCCCACATCTCATCTACTAGGGTACTCGCACAATGAACATTTGTATACTTAACCCTGAATCGTACCTCACATCTTTAAAGTAAAACATTTTAAAAATAAAATGACATATGTGACTCATGTGTGGCTTGCATTATTTTTTTAAAAGTGAACTTGTATACATTTTTTAAAACCTGAAATAACTGAAAAGCAAATGAAAATGCATAGCTATTTATAATATATCATCATAAAATTAAGGGTTAATATTCTTAATATTTTAAAAAACTCTTTAGAATCAATAAGAAATGTAGAAACACTCCCAATTTTCTAAATGAACAAATAGTATAGACAGGCAATTCTCAAAAGAAGAAATATCTGGGTCCAATAAACACAAAAATATACTGCTTCAACAGTAATCAAAGAAATGCAAATTAAAATGAAATAAGATATAGTCTTTTTCTTTAATTACATTTTTAAAAGATGTATAAAAAATATTAGAAAAGATTTGGAGAAATAGGCATGTGGGGAAAAAAAGGAGCTCTGTGAGTCAGCAATTTCACATGAACTATCAAAAAAACTAAACTCATTGTGGTCTGTATAAATAGAAATAGAAGCATAAGGTCTAACGCAAGGAAAGTGATATTTTAACTTTAAATGAAGCCCATAGGTGACCACAGGCTCTCGAGTTGCATGACTCAGTTTCACCTTGCAGCTTTGCCACTTTCTAACTCGGTGGCCTTGAGCAAATTTTTAAACCTCACTGTCTGTATTTGGCACATGGAGATAATGACATCTACTTCTTAGGGTTGTTGGGGGAGTAAATAAAATGACCCATGTAAATTGCTTAAATCAATACTAATACATAGTAAGCACTCATTACATACCACCTATCCCCTATAATTCTATGCTTATTAGATGCCCCTGGAAAACAACACTGAGTTCAGGGATCCTCAAAATTGCAGATAAACTGGAGCCTATTCAAAAAGGGAACTCCAAGATGGCATCATCTCTTCTGGGGAAGTGCTGAGGGAACTGGCTAGCATTTCACCCATAAAGGGACAGGCAAAGCAGATGAAAATTGTTGTCAAAGGGGTGTTTCATGGAACACTTGAATTGTTTTGAGGTCCCAAGAGGTGGGGGTTTCAAGGAAACAGTTTTCTTCGCGAGTTAAGGGAGAAAATCAAATTAGTCAGTTCCCTGACAAGAGAGGTAAGAAGCATGCTTGTTAGCAAATGAATAAAAGAAAATGCAGGCCTCCGATGAGTCTTCTATTTCGAGGTGTCCCTGTCACCCCTTGGGTCTCACATGCAAGCCAAAGAATTATAAAAAAACTTAGAAACATTTTACATAATCATCTAAAACTGAATACCCTGTCTGAAATTACTGTTTTCGTCTAATACTTTAAAAGTTGCCAGAATATTGGACTCTATGAGTCTATTTTAGGCAAGTTTCTTTCTTTGAGACATAATCTTTCAGCAAATAATAATAGACCAGCGCCTGTGCTTCAAACACGGGCCTGGGTGTTGAGGGTATAAAAATGAACAAGGTGCCATCGCTGCTCTCAAATATTTCAAGTCTAATGGGACAGAGTGACCTCTAGGTCAGTGTGATGAAGGCATAGATTGGGGTGCGCCTTCCTGTGTATGTCCAGCTTCACTGAAAGAAGCCACAACCAATGGCTGAGGTTTGGGGCAACAGGATATTTGTGTTTACAGCCCCTCCCAGACACATCTGGCAAAGTGAAGCCACCTCTTTTAACTTCCTCTTTCCCTCAAACCTCTCTTTTCACACACTGACGTATGTTTGGAATGCAAGGGAAAATTACAATATGACCTAAAGCAGAAATGTGAGTTACTATTATCTATTCTCCCACACCCATAGGGCATGTGATTTTAAGTTGACGGTGCATTAAATTCTGTCATTTTTTCTACCTCATAAAAAATATAACCTGGTTTTCCAACATGATCCGTAAAATCACGTGCATCACATCTCAAACAAATGTTTTTTTTGTGTCCATGTAAACCTCATTGAAGGTGAAAGAACTAGTCTATTCAGTAGTATACTCTTTACAAAATAAGCTCTTCCGATTGAACAGTTTCTCAATAAAAACGAATTAGCAATGCAGAAATAGCACAGAATGCTTAACAGTATGATTTCTGGAGTCTTGGATTTAGGTACAAATCTCAATTTTGCCTCTTCTTCCAGGATCTGTGACCTTAGGCAAACATTAGTTTCCTCATCTGTAAAATGAGGAACAAAGTACCTCTCATTGTTGTGAAGATTAAATGAGATAATGTACTTAAAGGGCTTAGCATAGTAGCTAGTGTGTAGTAGACACTTAAAAAATGGTAATCCTATAGACAGGTAATAGTACAGTTTATAGACAACACTGTGGAGTCATTCTGGCATAAAGTTCTCCTGGGAACTACCCATCACTGTGACAGTCCTTCAGAAAAGAAAGTGACTGCGGTAGCCATCCATGAAGGCCTCATGGAAAGTGGTTAGGCTCTATGTGATGCTGGGCCACATAGCTGGGTTTCAAATCAGCTCTGCCACTTATTATCTGTGTGACCTTGGGTAAGGCCTCTCTGTACTCAATTTTCTCATCTATTAAGTAAGGATAGTAACTGTACCCATTTTGTAGGTTTGTTACAAGTATGCTTGGGGTAAATGCAGGACGTATGCCCTGCTGATGACTGTATCTCCACTGGGAGAATGGCCCCTGACCAAAGCTATCTGTGTCTAGCCAAAATGTCCTCAAAGATATGCACATCTGGGAATTCAAGGCAGTCACTGAGAGTAAACATCTTTGTTTCTGATTATTTGCATGTAACGCTATTGCTGTGTTTCGCTCCCTTTCCAAATCTGGGGGTATATGATCTTTCCCCCACATCCATTGGGATGTGGGAAGCTTTGTACTAACCAGCTGCCACCGGTTCCCTCCCATAAGTAATAATAAACCCATGTCTTTATCAACCTGTCATCCAAGTGTTTCTTTGGAATACGTAAACATTACACGAGTGCCCTGTCTGATTCAGGACTGCCGCAATACAGTATGTCATATAATTGTATTGATGCATTAAATGCTTACAACTGCCTCTGCTTCAAGGTAAACACCACACGTGTTAGCTATTACAGTGATAATAAATCAATGGGTGCAAATTGCCAGAGATTATTCCATCCTGTCCAGAGGACAAATTCGCTGTAGAAAAGAATTTGTGGGCCAGGACCCCTGACTCATCTGTTCCCTCTTTTACGTCAGGCTTTCTCCCACCACAGCTTTCTGCAGTCCCTTCCTTTCCTACCCCAGTCACTTGTCCTTATCTTTCTCATTACCCTGATTCCTGTGCTTCCTCCCAAAGTCACAGAACATACGAATCCCTAAGCCACTCTCTTCTGCGTCAGTCCTGCTGCATGAAGTGCTTGCGGAGTTGGTTGTCATAGAAACAACAACTTGCTCCATAAACCTCTAGGAATGAGGTGGGTTTGAGACATGACTTGGAGGAGTTTAGGTTATTTATGGCATATAATCTGCTTCTCTCTTTTATCTAGCTATGATTTGAGCATATACAATTCAGTAATATGCATTCAAAGACCTTCCAAATATGTTTACTGCCCAGAAAGTAACCCCCTAATCAGAGAGAAAGGGGGTTTGAGGTTACTAAACCCTATCTTGCCCACAGTACAATTTGTCCAGGCCCCACGCTGGCTCTGGGGATTTCATCTCACCTCCCCTTTGCTGGCTTAGGTAAGTCTGCCTTTCAGAATGCTGCATGGGACCAGTGAGACGACAGGCTCTGCTGTTAGGCAGGTCTAGCTTTGGATCTCAGGTCATCCTCTTATTAGTTATTTTATTGTGGGCATGTACTTATTCTCTCTGAACCTCAGTCTTTTCATCTATAAGAGGGGGTCACTTAGGGTGGCTAGCATCAAGTCAGATCATGTACATACAGAAGCTAGCTGTTACATGGTTGGCTCTTAGTGCTTTTTTGTTGTTGCTAATCAACAGTGACAAGACTCTAAGGCAAGGAGATCTGGGTGTTATTTAGAATGAAAAAGTTGGAAAACGTCAGACTCGTGTGTTTTCCCTCCCCCTTTAACCATGATTTTTATGTAGAGATCTTACTCAGGAGGCAAGAGGAAACCTGAGTTGCGAAATGTGGGCAGTTATCTTGCATAGAAGAAAAGCAGAAACATTTTAACGTTTTATAGTTCATGTCATTGCCTATTGACCCCAAGATTTCTGACTTGACGAATTCCTGCACCAGCATTTTCTGATGCATTTTTTTCCACGTGAAACATCTTATTTCTAATAAAATTTCATTTCCTAAAACAAGACATAGAACAAAGATGTCCTTATTACTACCTAGGTATCTTCAACTTCATAAGAGTCGGAGTTGAGGGAGAAGGGAATAAGAAGGGGAGTGGATGGAGATTCGTCTATTATGGCTTGTCATGCTTTGACATCAAAAACCATAGCCAAAGCCCTAATGGTCTTGTCAAAGAAAGATTTTCATAGCCCTTTCTTCACAATTAGTTTGGCAACAAACCCAGGAACCAGTACACGTCCCCATTAGCATCTAGGGGAGGCTGACATTAAGAATCAGTGTCTTATGCAGCTTATGTGACACCTACTAAGTGCTAGATTCCTGATATATGTAGTTTTTAATTCACATACTAGTTAACAGAAAGCAACTTAACATCTAAAGAAGTTATGAACTTTAATCATTGTTGGTTAATTCTGGCTTCAGGTTTGGTTCCTCAGCTAATACAGACTATTTCTGACTACACATTTCTTTAAAATGCCAAATTAGAGAGTCTTAGTGCATTACATCAGACAGTATTCAAAAGGTCGCAGAGAAAAATGCAAAAAATATAGATGATATAAATTGTGTAGCTATCAATATGAAATTTCACTCTGTTCTCTTCTTGACACATTTTCTAAATTGCCTTTCACAGACCATAATCTGAGGGAAATTACTGTCACTGGTTAAAAACTATTTATTACATCCATATGCTTGACAGCCCTGACTGTCTCCCCCATTTTTTTTTTTTTTTTTTTTTGAGTTGGAGTCTCACTCTGTCGCCCAGACTGGAGTGCAGTGGCCGCTCCCGGCCACCGCAACCTCCACCTGCTGGGCTCTGGCTATCCTTCCGCCTCAGCCTTCCAAGTAGCTGGAACTACAGGCGCGCGCTACCACGCCCCGCTAATCCCCCATTTTCTAGTGAGATAGCCTCACTTATCAGAGACTTAATCTTCGTATTTTTGTAATTTAGGTGGTTTAGGTAGTTATACGAACTTTATAACAGCAATTTTCATTGCAAGATGTTTTTAATTGTTTAAAAAACGACAAGAGCCGGGCTCGGTGGCTCAGCCTGTAATCCAGCGCCTTTGGGAGGCTGAGGTGAGTGGATTGCCTGAGCCCACGGGTTCGAGACCCGCCTGGGCAACTTGGCGAGACCTCATCTCTACAATAAAATCAAAATGAGCCGGGCGTGGTAGTGCGCACCTGTAGTTCCAGCTACTTGGAAGGCTGAGGTGGAAGGATCCCCGGAGCCCAGCAGGTCGAGGCTGCGGTGGCCGGAAGCGGCCACTACACTCCAGTCTGGGCGACAGAGTGAGACTCCAACTCAAAAAAAAAAAAGGTTCCATTTACTTGTTCTTCTTAGGATACCAGCTCAAGCAATCAGGAAAGAAGTAAATCCATGTTAATTATTACTGGTTCTCAGAGAGAGCATTGGTACCTATTGCAAGGGATCTACATACACCTCTGTGTGTACGTGTGTGTCTTTTTCAAAGGAGGTTTCAAAGTGCAGCTACCCAGAGAGATTACCAGCTGAAGGGTCATTCATTCTCTGGTACCAGCTTGTAACTCTCACCACCACAAGTACATTGCAAACCCTAACTTGGATTAAACTTGCTTTAAGAAAATGCGAGTGTACAGAACTCAGTGCCATGAGTCAGGTTTTGGGTCCCAGCTCTGTCACAGCCATGTGCCCTGAGGCAACGGCCAAGCCTCTTGGGTCTCAGTCTCCCCCGTAAATGAGGAAATTAGGCCAGATGGCCTAAAGTCCCTTCCAGCATGAAATCAAAACAGAATCAGGCAGCAATATGTGCTGTTTAACCCCGAGAACATTTTAGGCTAAAACGTGAAGTATATGCCCTAAAATGGTCATGTTAGGTGTTCATTCAATTAAAAAGCTAGATATCCAAAGAAATGCACTAAATTCAGCTCACTTCTGACACATTCACTTGGGTGAGTGTAAACCTACTTATGTATACAGCAGTTGCCCACAGGATGCCAACAAGCCCTAAGTGTGAACTCTCTATCCTGGGAGTTTCACAGCGATGCAACACATACCCAGTATCAAGAAAGACCAACAGTGTTAACAAAATTCAACCTTCCTGATGCCACACCACTGAGACTAAGCATTTTTTACTATACTTGGGTCTCTATTCCCTAATCCCTAAAATATATATAACATGCCTAATCTTGATGGCATGTTATACAAATTTACTATAAACTAAAGAGTTGTAGGTAAAGAGATTTCAGCTTAATTTAAAAAATGGTTTTCAATGAATCAATTCTAAGAAGCTGGCCCAAGAAATAAGCTATAATAACTGTTTCATTATATCAACTCATCTTTAATCACTTTAGTCTTTCTTCATTAAAAAAAAGAAAGAAAGAACTGTGAGGGAAGGTAATTTAAATAACAAATGAATAGCCTCTCCAAGTAACCTCTATAGCAGAGGAGTTTGAGTCTTTTGGCAGAATGCATGCATACGGCTCTTGAAAGGGATGTTCTAAATTGTGAGGGGCCAATAATCCCAGCACTTTGGGAGGCCTAGGCGGGTGAATTGCTTGAGTCCAGAAGTTCGAGACTAGCCTGAGCAACATAGTGAAACCTTGTCTCTACAAAAAAAAAAAAAATCAAAAAAATTAGCCAGGCATGTTGACGTGTGCCTACTTGAGAGGCTGGTGGGGAAGGATCGCCTGACCCTAGGAGGTCAAGGCTTCGGTGAGCCATGACCATGCCACTGCATTCCAACCTGGGCAACAGAGAGAGACACTGGCTTAAAAAAAAATTGTGAAGGAGTTAACTTAGGCCACTCCCTTCCGGACACTGCAGTCTATAATTCTAGAACCCATAAAATCCAGTTATGAGGATGCCTGAGCTGGATGAGTCCTCCTTTAAGAGACAAAAGGCGGTTTTTTAACTGCCCTCTCCTGGAACATGTACTGCGTCCGTCCCTTTGCCCCATAACATTCAATGTGTTTCAACACTCTCCTATGTCAACCCAACAGGTTCAGTAAGAAACATTCCTAAAATGAGCAGGTAGAGTAGGAAGCTGGATGCCAATCCTCACCCAGCCCATGGCCATTACACCCTTAAAAGCAGCACTTACACTTACCCTCTTCACAAGGTAGCCCTCCCTGATCCGCTTTGGTTCCATGTCAGATGGACAGACGGACAGAGGTTGCTCTCAGACCAGTCTTCTCAGCAGCTCGCCTGCTCTGTAAGCCTGGGCAGGCGGTTCCGGGATGCCTTTTCTACAGCGGGACTCTTTCACAATTTCCCCTCTGCTGGCGGTCGCATGATCACATCCTCTTCCCCTCACTGAGGTGGAAGATCAGAATAAGGAACTGCAGAGCTAACCCACCTCATTCTTTGCTAATGTTGGAAACTCATCAAAAGTACAGTTAGGTGGAATAGTTACCCAAGGTAAATCTTTATTACCATAAGGAAAAGCTTTCTCATAAGGAGAAAAAAAAAGACGAAAGGAAGAGGAACATGAAAGTCTTGGTGGAAACTGTCCTGAGATTATTCTTGAGATCCTGGAAATGCCCAATAAAAATGCCAAGAAATTCAGAACCATCTGGTTAGCATAACAGAGTGAACTGCTAAGTGAATGCTTACTTCTTTCTATGCCAGGCACTGTACCAAGGAGTTTTTCAGCCTATCTAATTTAAATTAAATGAGTCCTCACAAGAAACCCCTAGGGAAAGTATAAGGTCTGACGAGCTCACGAACTCACCCTAGAAAAAGTGCTACAGGCTGGGCGCAGTGGCTCAAGTCTGTAATCCTAGCACTTTGGGGGGCCGAGACAAGAGGATTGCCTGAGCCCTCGGGTACAAGACCAGCTTGGGCAACATGGTGAGACCTTGTTTCTACAATAAAAAAAATTAGCCAGGTAGCACACGCCTGTAGTTTTGGCTACTTGGAAGGCTGAGGCGAAAGGGTCACCGGAGACCAGCAGGTCGACGCTGGGGTGGCCATGAGTGTGCCACTACACTCTAGCCTGGGTGACAGAGTGAGACTCCAACTCAAAAAAAAAAAAGTGCTACATACCTCACTGCTGAATATCACTATAGTCACCTTTGAAATACACCACTTGAGAAGCTGTGTACCAATACCAGCACCCAGTTCATCTGTCAAAGCAATTTTAGAACTCTTTCTGGAATGGCCATCAGAGCTGTTGTCACAACAATGTCAGAGTTTGAATTAGAGCAATGAACAAACAGTAAATTTCTTGTTAAACTTGGCAAGAGTAGAATGAAATCAGGGACATGTTAGTCCAAGTTTATGAGGATAATGCCATGAAGAAAATGGCAGTGTACAAATGGATTAAACATTTTTCTAGGGGACAGAAAGCATCAGTGATGAAGAGAGGTCAGGGTAGCCAGTAACAAGCAGAACTGATGAAAACATTGCAAAAATTCATCAAATTGTGTGTCAAAATCATCAGATGACTATGGGATGCACAGCAGACCAGGTAAACATCAATAAAGAGACAATTAGGAAAATCTTAGCTGAAAAATCTTGTCATGAGAAACATGTTTGCAAAAATGGTCCCAAATGAGCTCTTGTATCATGACAATGCACCAGCTCACACAGCACTGTCTGTGACAGAGTTTTTGCCGTAAACAAATAACTGTATTGGAATCCCCTCCCTACTCACCTGATCTGGCCCCCAATGTCTTTTTTCTTTACTTGAAGATAAAGGAAATATTGAAAGGAAGACATTTTGATGACATTCAGGATGTCAAGGGTAATAGGATGACAGCTCTGATGACAATTTCAGAAACAGTTTCAAAACTGCTTTGATGGGTGGACTAGGTGCTGGCAATGGTGCATAGCTTCCCAAGGGGAGTACTTCGAAGTGATATTTCAGTGATGAAGCATGTAACACTTTTTCTAGGATGAGTTTGTGAACTTAATTATCAACCCTCATATATTATTGTCTCTGTCTTAGAGAAAGAAAACAAAAACAAAAACACCTCAGGCTCAGAGAAGAAGAGCAGTTGTCTCAAGGTGATACCACAGGTAAGAGATGAAACCTTAACTAGGGTGCTGTTGCCTCCCACTGGGCATGAGACAGATATTCCACATTGAATGCTAATCCCACAATAGGCCTGTAAAAAGAAGTCCATAATCAAACAGGTTTTTGAGAAACTGTGTGTTATATTCCCAGTATGGCAACTCCTTTCACAGATTAAGAAATTAAGATGCCTTGCCACAGAAGTATTTCAGAAAAAAATTCTATCATGGTGTTTCCCAAACGTATTTGACCACAAAATTCTTTTTTTTTTTTTTTTTTTTTGGTTAGCGTCTCACTCTTTCACTCAGGCTAGAGTACAGTGGCACAATCACAGTTCACCACAGCCTTGACTCCCTGGCCTCAGGTGATCCTTCTGCCTCAGGCTTCTGAGTATCTGGAACTTCAGACACATGCCATTACACTTGGGTAATTTTTTTTTTTTTTTGAGATTAGGTCTGGCTACATTTCTCAGGTTGGCCTAGAAATCCTGGGCTCAAGAAATCCACCCACCTCGTCCTCTTAAAGTGTTGGGATTACAGGCGCTAGCCGCCATGCCTGTCCTGACCACGAAATTCTTTTTTGAGCAATTTCTATTAACCTTTTTGTAATAGCTTGAATTGTCTTCCAAAACAGAAGTCCTGGCCAGGCATGGTGGCCTACACCTGTAATCCCAGTACTTTGGGAGGTAGAGGTGAGAAGATTGATCCCCTGGGTCCAGGAGTTCTAGTTTAGCCTGGGCAACTTGGAGAGACCACATCTCTACAATAAATCAAAAAATTAGCTAGGCATGGTGGCACACACCTGTAGTCCCAGCTACTTGGGAAACTGAGACAGAAGGATCACCTGAGCCCAGTAAGTCGAGGCTCTGGTGGTGGTGAGTGTGCCACTGCACTCCAGCCTGGGCGCCAGAGTGAGACTCTGACTCCAAAAAAAAAAAGTTCTAACCCCTGATACCTCAGAATGCCACCTTGTTTGGAAATAGAGTCATTGTAGATGTAATTAGTTAAAGGGAAGTCATGCTGGAGTAATCCAATATGACTGGTGTCATTATAAGAAAAGGAAAGAAATGTACAGAGAGAAAGCAGACACATGATGACAGAGGCAGAGACTGGAGTGATGCATTAGCAAGACAAGGAACACCAAGTATTTATTGCCAGCCACCACCAGAAGCTGGAAGAGGCAAGCAAGGATCCTTCCTTAGGGCCATCATAGAGTCCATGGGCCTGCTAACACTTTGATTTCAGACGTCTAGCCTCTAGAACTGTGACACAATACATTTCTGTTGTGGTATCCAGTTTGTGGTACTTTGTTATGGCAGCCTTAGGAAGCAAATATAATTCTGAAAAATGAATATTCTATGGAACAAACTGAGAAATCTTAATCTGGCTATATGAAAATAAGCAAGTAACTTTGTTACTTTGTGCCTCAGTTTTCTCATCTGTGAAATGGGAATGATAACACCTATCCCATGGGGTCATTCTAAGATTAAGTAAGATATACATGTAAGTATTTAGAAGAATGACTGAAAATTGTAAGTATCCATAAATATTAGTCATTCCTCATCTTAAAGGCAGGGCTCTATTATCCTAGGACTGATCATTTTTTATGAAAAATTCAAGAGAAATCATAGAAGTGATACTAGGGTTAGATTTCTGACTAATTCCCTTCCCTCATTACATCAGTCAGTAATTTTTTTTTTTTTTTTTTTGAGTTGGAGTCTCACTCTGTCGCCCAGACTGGAGTGCAGTGGCCGCTTCTGGCCACCGCAGCCTCGACCTGCTGGGCTCCGGCGATCCTTCCGCCTCAGCCTTCCGAGTAGCCAGAATTACAGGCATGCGCTACCACGCCCGGCTGATTTTTTGATTTATTGTAGAGATGAGGTCTTGCTGCCCAGGCGGGTCTCGAACCCGCGGGCTCAGGCAATCCACTCACCTCAGCCTCCCAAAGGCGCGGGATTACAGGCTGAGCCACCGAGCCCGGCTAGTCAGTAATTTTTACCAATGCTCTCTAATATAGGCAAATAGGAATTTACTGGAAGAGAATGAGGAGGGTCATCGACTGAAAGAAAAATGAAGATGTGGGTCTCTGAAAGGACAGGAGCCAAGGCAGCTATGGGTTCTAGGAAGCAAGACACCAAGTTGAAAGATGTAGGGGCTCTATGATACTCTCCAGGGATCAGGCCTCCGACTGGCCCAACATGACTTAGTGCTTCCCTCTCAGGTATCTGAAGGGAAGCCATGTGAACTGACAGCCCCACAGAATTGTGTTCGATGGGGGAAAGGGATTGTACCCCAAAGTAAAAATCAAAGTGCAATGAATTGTATAAGAGTGAAAGGTCCCTAGGCAGGCAAAGCCAGCAGACATCCTATGAAGGCCTCTGAGGAGCCAGGGAAGTTAGGAGAAAGAAGTTCTGTTCTCGAGGCTTTCTGAGAGCTTCATAATTCCCACCCCTCCTTCCTCCCAGCTACAATTCTAGCCAGCAGTAACTGCCCCTGTTTTCCACTTTCATTTTATGCTAATGTGGGTTACATAACATTGTAGATCTCTTGCCATCAGTTTCTCATTGCACCAAAATTAATTAGAAATTATTAGGAAGTATTGAGGGGTGGCAGTGGAGGAATCAATCTGTGATGACACCCGCCAGGCATGATGTCTCAGGCCTTTAACCAGCACCTTGGGAGGCAGAGGTGAGAGGATTGCTTGAGTCCAGGAGTTCAAGACCAGCCTGGGCAACATGGTGAGACTTCGTCTCTACAATAAATCAAAAAATTAGCCCACTGTAGTGGTGTGTGCCTGTAGTCCCAGCTACTTGAAATGCTGAGGTGGAAGGATCACCTGAGCCAAACAGATTGAGGCTGTGATCACGCTAATACACTCCAACCTGGGCGACAGGATGGGACTCCAGCTCCAAAAAAAAAAAGAAAGATGACATCTGAGTAAACAGAAACTAATCAAAGGGTGATTTGTTGTTGTATCTGATTCAAACAAGTATTTTGCTGTGTCTGTACAGTCAATTGATCCGTTTGTAGACTTACCAAGCATGATTTTATAGCTAAATTTATCTCCCTTTATTTAATTAACTAAGTGATTTCTAACTTGGACTGTTTCCTCCCTTTGTCCTGGCATGATCAGAAGGCTTTAAAGAACAATTACTAAGAAATGCCATATTTTCAGGAGATGCCTAGAGTAAAATCACACCTGCGTTCTGAATAATTCATTTCAAGAACCATAGTATTGAGGGCTTACTATGTGCTGGAATAGGTGTAGGGATGGAATAGATATAGGGTAAAAATGTCTTGCCACCAATGAACTTCCCAAATTTGTGAATCTCGTGAACATCCATAGATTTAGAAGCTGCCATGCTTGCCCCACCCCCTCCTGCCACAGGTCATCACGCCTCCTAGCGACACCTAGTGGTCAGTAGAGGCAACACTCAATCAATCACTTCGTTTAGGACTTCCCAACAGTTTGAATAAATTTTCTTCTGCTATGTCAGATCCCCGTAACCTGACGAGATCAATAAAATCTCTTCCAATATCTTTCTTGTGTATGTGTGTCTAGGCTTACTTTTTAAAATCTGCTTCTGGCAGTGCTCGGTGGCACAGCCTGTAATTCCAGCACTTTGGGAGGCCGAAGCGAGTGGATTGCCTGAGCCCGCGGGTTTGAGACCAGCCCGGGCAACTTGACGAGAACTCTTTCTACAATAAATTCAAAAAAAAAAAAAAAACTAGCCGGGCGTGGTAGCGCGCGCCTGTAGTTCCAGCTACTCGGAAGGCTGAGGCCACTCCAGTCTGGGTGACAGAGTGAGACTCTAACTAAAAAAAAAACCAAACAAACAAAAAAAAACCCTGCTTCTGTCATACATTTGATTAATAACCTTGGAAACATTCTTGTATTTCATTTTAATGCTATGAGGGAAAGTTAAGATTTTCGGATAAGCAAAAATGATTACTGTGCATCTCCAATGGAAGACGATGCATTGGTTACAGTTCACCTTTTTAGGTTATCTGTTTCTATAGAGTTTGTGCCTTTTCTTGTCTCAGAGTTATTTTACAACTCTGTAAATTGTGGATAAATGCAAATAATTCTTGTCTTTAGACAAGCATATAAATTATTCGATGAAGGTTCAGTAGACTCCCCTTACCCCACTCCCCCACTCCCCTCCCATGGAAAAAGCCAGTTTTGTTACCATTTGTAAATGGATTGCAACATTCCCTCGTTCCATATGAATTTGTCTTTGACCTCTCCTTTGAGCCATTTGTGACATCTGACTGGTTTCCTCTTAAGTTTATGGTTTAAATAAAATTCAAATATGTTTTCATTGTACTATATGTACAAGTCATAACTTTACCTCTTTTTAAAAATGTATTTTTTTGTTATTGGTAACTCAAAAAATATCTTACGTTTAGCTGACAAGAGAATACTGCTAGTGCTAAACATAGCTTAAGGGAAAGGTGTCAAAACCTGTGAAGAGTCTGGGATTGGACCCCACTTGCAAGCTAACAAGTCAACTGGCCAGTTTCATGGATGCTGAGAGAACACACAAGACCTTTGGACTTTCGGATGAGATAAAGGACTTTGCTACTGACAGCACAGTAAACAGGATGAGCTTTATGCTGATATTGGTTCCTCTCGGCCCTGAGTGCTATTAAGTGCAAACTGGAACCGCCCGGTTAGGTGTTGCATAAACAGAGGGTTTGCATCACAGCTGAGGAAGCCTAAGGTTAGAGAACATGAATCTTTAGTAATGGGCTACAAGCAAACCTGCCCAGAGAGGGAAACATTCTCTGTGTTACACTGAACAGTAAATGAATCTGCCCTTTTCTCTGGAAGGAGACACTGTATCTTCACTGCTGTTGTTCACTATACAAGCAACCATAAAAAGAGTGTGCCTCTACTTGCAAGTTGTACAGAAACACAGGAAGAGATCCACGGAGAATTATTTCCCAACCAAAGAAGAGTGTCTAATTTATTTGAACTCATCAGGGAACATCTAGTTGGTGCCCAATGGGCTTCCAATTCAAGATGGGGAACCAACTTCATGTATTGAGCAACTCTCTTGCAACAGACACACAAATTCATATAGACATCAATTAAAAATATTATCAAAGTGTGTGTGTGTGTGTGTGTGTGTGTGTGTGTGTGTGTGTGTATCCATTTGCTCCAAATAAAGCATTTCACACTTACATTTTTTTGCTCTGTCAGCTGAGAGAACCTGGAAGCAACAACACCCTGGTAGCAATAAGCACACTTAGCACCTAGACCATGATTATTAACATTGTTCTCCAGGATAAGGAACTAGGGGTCTTGAGAGGCATAGATGATTCCAGGATTTTTAGCAGGAAATATGCAAGATGACCCTGAATCATCTTGTAATATCAGAAAGCAAAAAAGTGCTAAAATGTTTAATTTAAAAACCAAAATAAATAAGCAAATAAAACCATAATGATAGGTTACGCCAAGGGGGACCCAAGAGCCAACTGTAAGACTTCCCAGTGGCCAAAGCTGCAAAAAATTTAGCAAAAAAATGAAGTAGCATTGGATTGTATCCCAAGTATAAAAATAAATGAATGAGTGATTGAATAAATAAATAAATGAGAAGAGACAAATCTATTCTGAGATTCCAAGAATTCCAAATAATGTATTTAGATACTGCAGTCTCAAGGAGATAGAGCATAAATCCTCACTCCTTGATTGTAGGCTGCATATAGTGATGTTTCAAAGAATGCAGTATGGAAAGAAAGAAAAAAAAAGGAGCTTTGTGGTGGAGAAACTCAACAAACAGTACCTCAGCTAAAGCCAGGTGGTCAAGGTTAACATCGATGGTCATAAATCAGCTTATAGAATGTGCCCTTGATATCTAATCATGAGGAAAATGCTAGACCAACCCCTAGTTGAGTGACATTCTACAAAATACCTGAACAGTGCTCATCAAACCTTCCATGGTCTTTAAAACCAAAGGAAGTCTGAGAATCTGTCGCAGCCCAAGGGAGACGATGAAGGAGACACTATGATGAAGCGTAATGCAGAGTCCTGGATGGGATCCCAGATCAGAGAAAGGACTTTAGGGGAAAAACTAAGTAAATCTAAAGAACGTATGGACTTTTAATTAATACATGCATGAATATTAAATAATTGTTAATAGTAATATGCTACATTAATGTAAATGTTAATAAGAGAAACTGGGTAGGGGGTATATGGGAACTCTGCTATCTTAATTTTTCTGTCAAACTAAAATCGCTCTAGAATAAAAAGGTAATTTAATAAAAATAAAGCATTTTCAAACTAAAATCACTCTAGAATAAAAAGATTATTTAATAAAAATGAAGCATTTCCAATAAAGCACTTCTTAATTTTTATCACGTGCAGATGGAGAGCCTGATGCAACCATTTCCATATTGTTAAATTCACATTTCATTTGTTCATCAAGGCTTTAAATTAAGTAAGAATTGTTTATGCAGTGGGACCTCTGTTTGGTCCATTCTCCTCTCCCCCTAAGGATTATGAAGGTATAGAAGACTGCTTTTTAAAGGATGGGACTTTGCTAAGTTCAAGATTTTAATTCATGGTATAACTCTCTGGTTGTCTCAAGATAGAGAGCATTTGGATTTCAGATTTTTAAAAGTATTATTGAATAAAAGTATAACACCACCAACGATAACCAAAGACTAAGAGAATGGATCCTCTGAAAGAATCCCCTCAGTGCTGGAAGGTGGATGGGAGCCAAGTGCCAATCCTGCCAGGATATCTGGAGAAGTGCAGCAGGCCGAGCACACAGACCAAAGTTGCTGGATCACTTACTGCTAGCTCACACTTAGACAACAGACCACCCGAAGGAAGAACGTGGCTATTCTGCCTGCGAATGAAGGCAATTGCTCTAATGAAATGGCATCTAGCAGGAGCTGCAGGTTTACTGAACACAATGAGTGTCACGGGGGCAATTGAAGGCTGAGATCCAAGCTGCATTTCACAAGCCCCCAGCCCTGCACTCTAGCACAAGTCAAGCTGCCCTGGGGAGGTGGTGACTTTTCTTTTGTGCAATTGTAACCTCCTCCACTTAGGTACTGTGGTCATGGGGCTATTCCTGCCCAAACATAATGAATCTGAAATCTGCCCTACTTTTTTTGTTTTGTTTGGATTGGAATGTTATGAACAGGAGCAGAAGTTACCTCAATTCGAACACTGAAATATATACAAGCTGGGCATGGTGGCTCAAGCCTGTAATCCCAGCTCTTTGGGAGGTGGAGACGAGATCATTGCCTGAGCTCAGGGTTTCGAGACCAGCCTGAGTAACATGGTGAGACCTCGTCTCTACAATAAATCAAAAAATTAGCTGGGCGTGGTGGCACATGCCTGTTCCAGCTACTTGGAAGGCTGAGGCAGAAGGAACACCTGAGCCCTGCAAGTCAAGGCTGCAGGGGCCGTGAGCGTGCTACTGCACTCCAACCTGGGTGACAGAGTGAGACTACTACTCAAGAAAAAAAAGAGAAAGAAAGAAATATATAGATCCCTCTCTTGAAGGACAACAAACAAACAAAAAATCAGCAGATGTTAAAAGATTTGATAGCTTCAAATAAATACATTCATGAAGGAGCTGGATGCAATCATAAAGTCTTTTTTTTTTTCTTCCTCAGCACTCACTATTCTCCCTATCAGTTCTTTCTGTCAGTTGAATAAAATCTTGGGCAGGTTTCACATATTTCCTAATAACTCCTAGCTTTAAAAAAAAATCAAAATCAGGCTAACAACTACATAACTTTAACCCAGCATGATGTAAAACACTACAATTATTTTCTAAAATGTTTACAATGTTTCCTCTCCCCCAGTTTGAAACTGGAGTAGAGGGGAAAGGTTACCACTGCTTCTTCGTCCTAGCCAGCTCCCATTTGCTAGGTCTGGTCTTATGGTCTCTCCAAGGTGGAAGAGGAAAGATACTTCACCAGGTCTGTCTCTGGAGTAGTTCCAGTGTCTGAGGGGAAGGAAGAGTCTATTAGGCTTTGTGCCTTAACTCCACATTTCTATACATCACTATAACATAATATGAAAAATTAATCTTTTCATGGTAATCTAAGGGACCGTGAAGATGCCCTGAAGTGCAGATTCCTCCTAAGTGGCCCCACTCAATCAGTTACCCAAGGTCCATGGGCCACAAGGGCCTGCTCTGAACTAGGTGTTACCTGGTGGGCTCAGCCACTGACTGGCATGGGTGCCCATGTATGGCTGAGGCATTATAGCTGGCTCCTTCCCTTCTCTCCTGGGATGTTGGTGCTAGTTCTGCCATCAGAAACTGATGATGACAAACTCCTAGATAAGGACAAGGTGGCCTTCCACTTCCTCTCAGTCTCTGGAGTAGTCCCAGGAAGCAAACTCTCTATAAGGAGTGTTGGTCTTCTTGGACAGCACCTTTTTTTTTTTTTTTAGTTGGAGTCTTACTCTGTTTCCCAGACTGGAGTGCAGTGGCACATTCATAGCCACCGCAGCCTCAACCTGATAGACTCAGGCAATCCTTACATTTCAGCCTCCCGAGTAGCTGGAACTACAGGCACACACCACCACACCCAGTTAATTTTTTGTAGAGATGGGGATCTTACTATGTTGCCTAGGCTAGTCTCGAACTCCTGGGTTCAAACGATCCTCCTGCCTTGGCCTCCCAACGTGCTGGAATTATAGGTGTGAATTACGGTGTCCAGCCTAGGATCTTTTTTTAAGCCAATCCCAGGCAGGCTTCCCTCAAGGGGTCTGCATCTGGTCCCATGATCCAAGCTCCCGAGTCTCCAGCAGTGGGAGTGTAGATCTTTCAACTCTGTGTACGGCCTCCCTTCTTTAAACCCTCCAGGTTGGTGGCACTCTAAAGTCACCTGAAAACTTCTTCACGTGCTCTGAGGTAAGGGGAGCATGCCCTCCCCTCTCAAATAGGGAGAAGCAGAGGAGGGGGAATATAGCACGTTGACCAAGTTCCAAAGAAATTATCTCTGCAACTGTTACAATCTTAACATGTAGCAGGAAACCAGCACTTGACTGATCTAGTAGAATCTTTTTACCCCTTTGCCAAGCCCTATGTGAATAGTATTTTTTTTTTTTTAATGTAGAGACAAGGTCTGACTATGTTGGTCAGGCTCATCTCAAGCTCCTGGCCTTAAGTGATCCTCCTGCCTTGACCTCCCAAATTGGTGGTTGAAACCCCTATACCCTGCCAATCGTGATAGAGAATGGATTAATAAACTGGCCCACAACCATGCCCTGTAGTCACAATCCCCTCCCACCTGTTTTGGTAAGACCCATGAGCGAAGAACGGTTTTTCCATTATTAAATAGGTTTTTTAAATTTTTTTAAAAATTTTTTTTATTTTTTTGAGTTGGAGTCTCACTGTGGCCCAGACTGGAGTGCAGTGGCCACTTCCGGCCACCACAGCCTTGACCTGCTGGGCTCTGGCAATCCTTCCGCCTCAGCCTTCCAAGTAGCTGGAACTACAGGCACACGCTACCACGCCCGGCTAATTTTTTTGATTTATTGTAGAGATGAGGTCTCACCTGCCCAGGTGGGTCTCGAACCCGAGGGCTCAGGCAATCCACTCACCTCAGCCTCCCAAAGGCACGGGATTACAGGCTGAGCCACCGAGCCCGGCTCTATTAAATGGTTTTTAAAAATCAAAAGATTTTTATTTTATCTATGGCCGTTTTCACACTACAAGTGCAGGGCTGAGTAGTTGTGACAGCAAACACATGACCCACAAGTCTAAAATATTTACTATTGTGCCTTTTACAGAAAAAGTGTGCTGACCCTGATATAGAACCTTACCTGGAACGTAAAGGTATTTGACACCAGGGAGTTCCTTCCTGGCTTGGAGCCTCTGGCAAAACTCCAAGATCTGGTTCAACATGTGATTAGAAATTCAATAGTTTAAAAGAAGAGCAGAATGGAGCTACTGAAAACCCAGTTGATGAATCAGAAAATTAGCTACAAAAACTGGAAAGTATACAATAATTATATAGCATATGTATATGTAGGACAAGTCATGCACAATTTGGGAGGCCTTGGCAAGAGAATTGCTAGAGCCCAGTAGTTCAAGACCAGCCTGGGCAACATAGCTAAACTTTACCAAAAAAATCAAAAAATTAGCCCAGGCATGGTGATGCATGCCTGTAGTCCCAGCTACTCGGGAGGCTGAGGCAGAAGCATCACCTGAACTCAGGAAGTCGAGGCTGTGGTGAGTTGTGATTGTGCCACTGCACTCCAACCTGGGTGACAGAGTGAGAACCTGACTCAAAAAATAAAAATGAAATAAAGACTTGATGAAGTATGTGAACAAACCAAAAAATTAATTTAAAAAAACCCTAATTATTTGCAAGAAGGAATATCAGTGAGAAGCCCATTTTGAAACATGGAGTGTGGGCTGTGGCAAATATATATATATTTTTGGTCAAAAATATATATATATTTGACAGTGTGTTTATGGAGGGATTGATTCCCCACTCTCCCAGCTAGCAGAGTCTGGTGACCCAGTGAGTAGAGTAGAAGGTGGGAAGGTTTACTTTGTAGAGCAATGGTTCTCAAACAGCACCAGCCTGAGAAACCCGAAGAGGTTTGGTTTTTGTGGGTTCTATTTATTGACATTTGGCAGTTAGAAATTTAAAACTAAGATTTTAAAAAATTATTCACTTACTCATTTTTTAAAATGATAATAATAACCCATTACATGTGAACATAAATAACATTTCTTGATGGAAAATGCTTTGTTTTCCAAGAGAAACAGACAGAAAAAGCTTAGTAATGAGTGACACTATTTCACATTTTGTAAAGCCTTTTAATGTGTAGCTAAATAAAACACACTAGATTGTCATGGCTGCTTCTGTGTTTGATCTGTTGTGATATGTTGTTGTGGTTGGAGTCAATGAAAAAAATATGACCTAACACAGATATGAAAAAGAAAGCAGTAGTTTATTTTTCTTTTCTTTTCTTTTTTTTTTTTTTTTTTAATTTTGAAGATGTGTGGTACAATTCAGAGTTAGGTATACAAATGTTCATTAGGCAGGTACCCTTGTTGATGAGGTGTGCACCCCCCACACACACCCTTGGCAGTTTCCCACTATGAAAGCAGGATTTTAATAGTCTTTTTAGATAATTGTGTATATTCTTACAAACCACACCAAAACTCAAGACGTTTTTTAAAAAGTAGTTGTGATGTAAAATTTGGAGCCATACCAATAAACTTCTGGTACTCTTACATTAAAATCATTGATGCACCTTGCACTTTGAATAGATTTGTTATCTCTGCACAATTTGTTAATATCATGTGTTGATCTTCTTTTTTTTTTTTTTTTTTTTGAGTTGTAGTCTCACCTGTCACCCAGGCTGGAGCGCAGTGGCATACTCATGGTCACCCCAGTGTTGATCTGCTGGACTCCGCTGATCCTTTGGCCTCAACCTTCCAAGTAGCTAGGACTATAGGCATCACTACCATGCTCAGCTAATTTTTTTAAATTTATTTATTGTAGAGATGAGGTCATGGCAAGTTGCCCGGGCTGGTCACGAACACGTGGGCTCAAGCAATCCCCTTGCCTCAGCCTCCCAAAGTGCTGGGATTACAAGTGGAGCCACCAAGCCCAGTCTGTGTTAATCATTTTTTAAGAGATGGTGGTCTTGCTATGTTGCCCATGCTGGTCTCAAACTCCTGGCCTCAAATGATCCTCCTGCCTTGGTCTCCCAAAGTGCTGGGGATACAGGCGTGAGCCACTGCACCTGGCCAGATGTGAGTAGTGAATGGTGAATGGTTTAACACACAGTCCATCAAATTATACAGATCTTCCAGATGTTGGTGATTTATTCTACGATATTTTAAAAATTACATCTAAAAAATATTATCACCTGTCTCATCAAAAAATCTTAATTTTTTGGGAAACTGTCAAAATTATGGTAGCAGGTACTAGTTTTTCAAAATTCAAATTTTCACTAGAAAATTATAATGACCTAATGAGTTATATCATTGGCAACTAATACCATTAGTATTAGTAGCAAGATTAATTTACTCATTTTTAAGAAAATGTCTACCAAATAGTACTCAAGTCTGAATAACCAGTTTGTCAATCATTCTTTCAAGTAAATATTGTGTTTCCACAGAAAGTGGCTAGTTTAGTTCACAGTTCCAAGAATCACACAAATTGTTTTTCTTGAGACACTCATACAGAATATTGAAAAGACATGCACTCAAGAGTAAAAATTTAATAAAATTAGTAGCTTTTCCTGCCTCATCAAGGACATTTTGAAGTATACTGGGTTTTTTTTATGCTGACTAAATCATGGTGAAAAATACACAGCAACTGCCTTGATTCACCATTTTTCTGCACCATCAGAGCAAATGTCCGCATAGTTTTAAAAGGCAAATAACATCTTAATGTTATTATGAAGATAGTTTTCACCTTACAAACCCCTGAAAGGGTCTCAGAGACCCCCAAGGACTTGTGGACCACACTTTGAGAACTGCTCATTTTAGAGATATTCAACAAGAGAGCACCATCATAGCTAAAAAATGAAGATGAAGCACATACTGAAAACAGAGGGAGAAAGTCTGCATACCAAACAGTGACATGGTAAGCTCACCCCTTCTTCTTGAGTCCAGCATGTTGGCAGTCAGACCAATACCCATCCAGAAGGTGGTTAGGGAATTCTTCTCTAGGGAAATGACCATCAGATGTGGACATTGAGGACAGTGTCAACAAACAGATCTCTGCCCAGCCAGTTGTTGGGAGCAAGGTAAGTTAAAAAGTTCCACCCGAGCATAAGTAAGACTTTTAGTGCTTTTTTATGAATATGAATGGCATCAAAAGATAACCAGCCACAGGAAGAGAAACGTTACAAGGAAACCAGAAATGAAAACAAGCAAAACAAAAAGAACTGTGTGAAAAGAACAATGGAAAAGCAAAGAAAAATATTTACCCTGATTAATAACCTCAGAGAGTTATGAGAATACATTGCACAAGAACTGGAAGCAAAGTATTATATAATACATCCTTCTGTAACTTTCTTTTTCTTCTTCTTTTTTCTTTCTTTCTTTCTTTCTTCTCTCTCCTCTCTTCCTTCCTTCCTTCCTTCCTGAGCAAAGTATTATATAATACATCCTTCTGTAACTTTCTTTTTCTTTCTTTCCTTCTTTCTTTCCTTCTTTCTTTCTTTCTTTCTTTCTTTCTTTCTTTCTTTCTTCTCCTTCTCTTCCTTTCTTCCTCTTCCTTCCTTCCTAAGCAAAGTATTATATAATACATCCTTCTGTAACTTTCTTTTTCTTTCTTTCTTTTTCTTTCTTCTTTCTTTCCTTCCTTCTTCTTTCTTTCTTTTTCTTTCTTCCTTTCTTCCTTTCCTTCCTTCCTTCCTTCCTTCCCATTTCTTCTTTCCTCCTTCTTCCTTCCTTCCTTCCTTCCTTCCTTCTTTCCTTCCTTCCTTCCTTCCTTCCTACCTTCCTGTCTCACTCGGTCGCCCAGGCTAAAGTGCAGTGACACACTCACAGCCACCCCCAGCGTCGACATGCCAGGCTCCAGCGTTCCTTCCGCCTCAGCCTTCCAAGTAGCCAGAACAACAGGCACGCGCACTACCATGCCTGGCTAATTTTTGACTTTTTGTAGAGATGAGGTCTTGCCAACTTGCCTGGGCTGGTCTCAAGCCCGCGGGCTCAGGCAATCTACTTGCCTCAGCCTCCCAAAGTGCTCGGATTACAGGCTGAACCACCAAGCCCGGCCAATAACTTGCTTTCACTACTCACTATTATCTAAAACTCAAACATCGCATGCATCCTGCTGATACATAGAGCTGTATGCACATTCGTTCACTTACACCTCTAGATAGGATTCGTGAATATACCTGAATTTATTGGTAATTCTCCTGCTAATAGACATGTGAGTTATTTCCAGTTCTTTGTTTTTACAAGCAATGATCCTGTAAACCTTGGATACTTGCCTTCTTTTCTGGTCCTCACTTAAGTTGGGATATGCTGAGGACTGGAACTGCTGGATCATATTTTACAAGATAAGACCAAATTGTTTTACAAAATTTACAGATTCTAGTTGCTTCTCATTTCTGTCGACAATTAGTATGGTCAGACTTAAATTCTTGCCAGTCTAATGAATGTAAAACAGTGTCTCATGGTTTTAATTTGTCTTTTCTCTGATTACTAATACAGTTGGATATGTTTTAGACCCTTATTAGCTGTCTTAGCATGAAGGTATTTTTAAAATAAATAGAGGCCTAACCAGCATACATTTATTCCTCTCTCATATAACAGACTGTATCTGGGCAATCTGGAAACCATTATACAATCTGTGGTGTCAAGGATCCAGACCACTTTGATCTAGCTGTTCTGGTTCCTCAACATATGTTTCCTAATTCATGGCCTGAGATGCGTGCTCCAGCTCCCACCAGAAGGTGAATTTTCTTGAAGGCTCCCCATGATACAGACCCTGAAATCTCCTGTCACAGAGATGGTTTATTCCAGCACCACCTTCCCCCACTCATATCAACATGTGTTTTCAAAAACAGAAGTGGACAAGAGGCAGGCTGTGACCCAAAGCAAGGGGAACAGGGTCCTATGAGATGCAAGTGTCCTACAGACTCAGGTGCCCATTAGAGACTGACCAATGCAATAATGCCATATCACGCCATGATGATGCACAGGGTTAGGGTAGAAAAAGAAAGTATTCCAAGTAGGAAGTCAGAAAACTGGGCAGGCCTCTGAAGGAGGTCAGGTGGCCTGAGCACAAAGTCCTGTGACTCCAGCAGTTCCTAACAAGGTCTTCCCAAGCCCACCTCAGCTCAGCCTAGCCTGCTGAGACCTCCTTCTTCCAGGAGAGGTCCTCAAGGTGGAAGAAAGATACCTGGGAATTGTAATATGGGAAAGAACATGGGCTTAGAACTCCATCTTGCATTCAGATTCCAGCTCTATCTCTTGGGCAAATGACTCTACCTCTCTGAGCCTGTTTTCTCATCTGTTAAATGCAAAGAGCAATAGTACCCACCTTTAGGATTGTTGTGAAGTTTAAATGCTTGTGAAGAAGGCAGTGTGAAAGAGTGGTGAAGATCTTGCCTAGGTTCCATTCCCAGCTCTACTATTTTCTACCCATGTGACCTCGGGCAAGTTACTTAGCCTTTCTATGACTCAGTTTCCTTGTTTGTCACAGTAGGTTAATGATAATTCCCACCTTGTTAAGTTGTAATGAGGACTAGGTGAGTTAATGTGTGTACAGATCTTAGCTGGGTGTTTGGTATATAGTAAGTATTTTGTAAATATTAGCTACTATTAGTTTTTTTAAAAAGTTAAAACATAGTGACAGCCTGGAAAAAATTTGAAATTAGCATAAAATACAGAAAGTTACTATTCATGACATAGGAAGAACTCCTGCAAATCTGGTATAAAAAGAAAATTCAAGAGAAAAAAAGGGCAAAAATAGGAAAAAGCATTTTACAAAATATAAATGATTTATAAAGATGAAAAAAATGCTTACCTCACTAGTAATTTTTTAAATGCCACTTAAAACAATGAGGACGTGTCATTGTTGCCCATCAGACTTGAACATTTTTTGTGTTCCTGAGAGCCTAAAGTCACTCTCATATAGTGAAACTATAAGTTAGTAAAAATACTTTAGAGAACTGTTAGTAGCTTCCAAAATTTCAAATGCATGCTGTGAGACAGATCAACTTCCTACCCCAAGGATCATATACTTCTCACATAGGACCATTGATCCTTCTAAGAAAAGTGTCCACTCATTCTCCAAGATTTCACTTGTAGTCTGTATCTCAAATCCAATTCTCTGACTCATCTCCAAAACTACCATGGGGTCATTCATCTTCTTTAAATAAGTAAACAGATATTTCTGCTTAGTAGTGGGACTTAATCTATTTTTTTCATTTGGAAATCTAAATCAGAAGTTGATACATTTTTTTTTCTGTAAAAAGCCAGATAGTAAATATTTCAAGTTCTAAGAGCCCTAGGTTTCTGTTGCCACTACTCAACCTATAACCACACTAGACAATACATAAATGAATGTGTGTGACTGTGTTCCAAGAAAACTTTATTTGTGCACACTGCAATGAGCTTCCTATCATTTTCATCTGTCACAAAATATTATTTCTTTTATTTTTAAACTATTAAAAAATGTAAAAGACATTCTTAGGTGGCAGGCCATACCAAAACAGGTGGCAAGCTAGATTTAGCAGTGGGCTATCATTTGTGCACCTCTAATCTAGTGGATGGAACTCCTGCTTTTTTCCAGATTAGACAAATGAGGTTATAGAATGATGCTTTGTTTTTAACTCTAGGCGGTGACAGAAGAATTCTCAACTGAATGCCTAACCATTTTCTCAGTACTCTGTAACATGCATGTATAATAAATGTAACAAATTTTGTTTTTACGGTTTCGGGAAATAGCTGAGATCCCTTGGAGGCTAATCCCATTCTAAAATATTTGTAAATATATTGATATATTCTTGGTTTGGGGGATTATCAAAACAATACAAACTTGTGAACATTTCAAATAGTATAGAACGGAATGAAATAAATAGGGAAATTAAAGAGGATAAATTAATGTCTTTCATTACAACCAGTGGTTTTATATTTCTACAGGACTGTTTTCATCATTTAAGAAGAGGTAGATGCCAAAGTGTCAGAACTGCCTCCTTCCTTCTGCACGTGCACAGAAGAATGTCTAGGAGGATGCACACAAAACCAAGAGTGCAACATCAAAAATTTCAGGATGGGAGAAGCAGGAAGGAGCAGGCCTTTCATCTTCTATTTTAATCATGTCTATATTGTTTGAACTTGTTAAAACATGCTGTAATTTCTAGAATTTTAGTAAGTATTTACTTTAATGATTCACCCAGACTTGTCAAGTGTGTAATAAAAATGTAAATTAGTCCCATCATTTCAGAGGGCAACTAGAATAGTGTGTACCAAAAGCCTTATAAAGCACAAGTCCTTTGAGCAATTAAAACTTTTCTCCCTAAAGGAAGAATTACAGTTGTGGGGGGAAAATAGCCATGAGGATGTTCAGAGCATAGTTTATAATAATGAGAAGTTGGAGGAAAGATCTAAATGTGCAGGAATAAATGCTTGGTAATATGCATGATGAAGTATATCTAGAATAAAATAAAAGGCATTCAATAGAAGTAAATGAAAAAAATAGGACACAAGCCAGTTGAAGACTTTATGTGCTCATCTTTACAAAGCAAACAAGTATCTTTTATTAGTCTGAAAATGTGTCTCTAGTCCTGTGATGATCGAGGTGGTGTGGAATAAACTGTCAAATATTTAACAAGAGCATGTTTAATAATAGATCATGTGCATTTCTGTAGTAACAAGTATACAGTGCTGGTGATCTTGTGGTATAGCTTTGATGTCCAATTAATGGACTGTCCACAGATCTAAAGTGCCAGCTGCTTTTATATGGCTTCAGCACACTGAGGACTCCAGAAGATCAAGCACTTTGTGAGGGCTTGGCCCATAGGTACTTCTGCTGGTAGCAGCACCATTACCTGGGAGGAGACCTGCTCTGAATGCAGACATCAGCACTTGTGGGCATCAGACATCTGCAGCCTGGATGCAGCAGACCTCAGCAGGCATCACCCACTGTGATGGCCACATGGACTGAGGGAGGGAATTGTAAGAAGGGTTAACAGAGGAAACCCACAGTGACTGATAGAACTAAGTCCACGAGTTCACATAAGTCATCTCCTGCAGAATCTCTAAAATACACAGGACACCCAGGAAAGGGGCCAGAGTTGCCATCATAGAAGGTATGTGCAGAGCTAGGAAACACCATGTGCAACTGTTCGTATGATTTTAGATTTTTCCCAGACTTGTGAGGCTGGGACACACTGGCTCTATATCTGCATCGTGATTACTAGATACTGAGGGGATCTTCAATCTTCAACATGTTCAGACAAGTTCTTTCCTAAAATGAGCTCCTTAGGATACAGCTTCTTGGAGTTTCAGTTGTCACCCATCCTTCTTATATTTCCTGCCCATGTTCACATGAGCTAAGTGGCATGAAGTGTAGCTGAGGTCACTGAAAAGATTTTTAAGTAAGTTATTTTAAAAGTTACTGACATCATCAGCTCAGAGTTGTTATTCCTGGGTCAGCACAATCTGCTCTCTACAACTGCAGCAGTCCTCTCTGGTCACCACCTGGCTTCACAGGACCCAGAGCTCAGTGTGGTGCCCCCAGTGTGGTGAGACCTCGCGCTCTCTAACTGCCCACTCCCTAAAAAGTAGAGGTAACTACTTCTCAACAACACTTAAACCAAATGAAATATCAGATCACGATTTGGTTCTGAGAGAATTTTGACACTCTAACATTCAGAAATGATACGTATAGATTTTATTCTGATTCAAACAGACTTTTTCATTTCTTTACAAGATAATTTAGTCTCATTTATAGGGGAAAAAATTAATATTAGGATTTCTTTAAATATTTACCAAATAACTTTGGGAAGGGAGATCTAATTCCAGTTCAACACCCAGATTCTGTAATTCTATGAAATGAATAGCATTCACACACCTTTTGTTTGTTTGGTTTTGGACAGTTTGATTGTTTTCAAACCCCTGGTTTCTAGAATATTAAGGGCAATAGCAAAAGAAAAATAATTCACTTCTTTATGGGAAGGATAGATGTCAATCCATCTAAGGTTTGTGGTTATCTTGCTAATGCTGTCAACTTTTTTTTTTTTTTTTAGCTGGAGTCTCACTCCATCGCCCAGGCTGAAGTGCAGTGGCATGCTCATGGCCATCCCCAGCATCGACCTGCTGGGCTCCGGCCATCCTTCCACTTTAGCCTTCCAAGTAGCCAGAAGTACAGGTGTACACTACCACGCCTGGCTAATTTTTGATTTATTGTAGAGACGAGGTCTTGCCAAGTTGCCCAGTTGGTCTCAAATCCGCCGGCTCAGGCAATCCACTCACCTTGGCCTCCTAAAGTGCTGGGACCGTAGGCTGAGCCACTGAGCCCGGCCACTGTCAACTTTTTAAAAAATGGCATGCTTCTTAACACCTTGATCAATATAAATCCACAATAACAATAAAAGCTAATGCTTGTTGAATGCTTTCTGTGTGTAGACATTGTGCTAAATCCTTCCTTTATTTTCAATCTTGTCTAATAATCCCAAGGACATAGCTATTATTACTATCATCATCCCTGTCTTACAAATGAGGCAGCTAGGACAGAGAAGTTAAATAATTTGCCTAAGGTAATGCAGCTCATTGGGGTAATAGTTGGGACTGAATCCAGATCTGCCCTACTCCAGAGCCTGCAGGCTCCAGACAACACCTGGCATGCCATCACCTCTAGGCTATGTTGCTTGGCAGCCAAGATAAATCAGTCACTGAATTCACATCAGTTCTCAAGAAGAGTCACTTCCACAGGATTAATAAAGCTTCCTTGACTTGTAATTCTTAGGAGAAAAAAAAATTTACTGTGTATTTTATATAGAAGATACTGAATAAAGTGTCTCTACAATAAGTGCAGATTAATTAGATATTATCTTAGATTTTGTATAGCAATTTTCTAAATCATCTCAACAGATCCTAAGTAAGAAAGTAAATGTTCAAGGCCTTTCTTCTATTGGGCATTAAGGCAATAGGAGCCATATATAAAACTTTCCAACCATCTGTCTTAAAACTAAAACTGAAGGCCAGGTGCAGTGGTTTATGCCTGTAATCCCAGCACTTTGGGAGGCCAAGGTGAGAGGATTGCTTGAGCCCAGGAGTTTGAGGCCAGCCTGGGCAACACAATGAGACCTCATATCTACAAAAAATTTAAAAATTAGCAGGGCATGGTGGCGTGGGCCTATAGTCCCACCTACTTGGGAGGCTGAGGTGGAAGAATCACTTAATCCCAGGAGATTGAGGCTGCCGTAAACCATAATTATGACACTGTACTCTAGCCTGGGCAACAGAGCAAAACCCTGACTCATAAAAAAAAAAAAAAAAAAAAGACATGGGGAATTGGGAAATAGAGAAGTACATTTTCTGTTTCAAGATGAGTCACACATACATACCTTGACTTCGTTCTTGGAAATGGTTTGCATTCCTAGCAAGCTGTCTGGACCATGCATGAGACCAAAGATATTCGCATGCTGTTTTCCATCTATAGGATAAAAAATGTTAGAATCAGTCCTGGTGTGTCTCACTAGATGGATTGCCAGTCTGAAACCTGGAACTACTGCCAGTGATGGAACAATACATGATAAGGTAGGCTGCATCCCTAGCATCCAGAACAGGACCTGGCACATATAAAGAACTCTTGTAAACAATGTTTAAATGATAAATGAATGGGTGAATGAATATATTGCTAAGTGAAAAAGAGCAAGGGTGCAGAATAGTAACACTGCATATTACCATTTCCCCCACATCTGTGCCCTGCAATCCTCTCCTTACTGATATTCTGCCCTGCATATCCTAGCCTCTCTCCCCTAACTCTGATCACTGCCTTCTTAATTCAGTGAGTTGGCCAGCTCTGTTTCAGTTCTCCTTCCTGCCCTATATCCCAGAAGTAGCCTTACACAGTAAGCTGGGAAAATCATAGGGCTCGCTTTACTAGTTTCCCTCTTCTCAGGTTTCAGTCTTATTCTGCCTGTCTGAAAAGTTGTCACATACACTTTTTCAATTTTTCTAGTTGTTTATTGTGGCAAGTAAGCCTTCACAGGAAGAAGTACAAGTCAATAATTGTATTCTTTATAACTTCCCCAAGAGTGATAAAGAGCATTTTCAAGGTCAATTTTCTTTTTCTGGAGTCAAGGTCTCACTCTGTCACCCAAGCCAGAGTGCAGTGGCATGATCACAGCTCACTGCAGCCTCAACCTTCCATAGTCAACTTAAATGGTATTATGGTCATGTTAAAAAATGCACACACACACATGTGTGCACACAAATCCAATTCTTATCTTTTGGAAGTTTTAGTCAACTATTTATGGCCTAAGTTACACAATTTTTGGAGATTAGCTTTAAAATGTGGGCAAGGGTGAAACTGCATGGGGATATATACTGGCTATGAATTGATAGTTATTGAAGTGGGGTGATGAATATAGTCTACTTTTTCATGCTTATATAGTCTAGTTTTCCACAGTAAAAAATTTTCTTAAATCAACTTACAGAAATCTCTATGTTTAATGCCCATTAAATAACTTCTACTGTGTCAACTTGGTAAGAATGAATGCTCTGAGAGCAGGTGTTTGATGCTAAAAAGGAATGCAACTAAATGGATTAAGGACTTAAATGTGAAACCCCAAACTATAAGAATCTTAGAAGAAAACTTAGGGAACACCCTCCTGGACATTGGAGCAGGTAATGAATTCATAGACAAGTCCTCAAAAGCAAATGCAGCAAATGCTAAAATTGACAGCTGAGACCTTATCAAGCTATAAAGTTTTTTCACAGCAAGAGAAGCCATCAAGAGAGTAAAGGGACAACCCACAGAATAGGAGAAATATTTGCAAGACATGTATCTGACAAATGCCTAACATACAGGATCAACAAGAAACTCAAACAAATTGACAGAAAAAAACCAAATAACCCCATTAAAAAGTGGGCAAAAGACATGAACAGACACATCTCAAAGGAAGACATACAACAAACATATGAGAAAATGCTCAGCTTCACTAATTATTAGAGTAATAGAAATCAAAACTACACCTCACACCAATCAGGATGGCTACTAAAAAATCAAAAAACAGTAGATATTAGCAAGGTTGTGGAGAAAAGGGAACACTTCTACACTGTTTGTGGGAATGTTAGCTAGTTCAACTTCTGTGGAAAGTAGTACGGCATTTTTTCAAGAAAATAAAACTTGAGCTGCCATACGATCCAGCAATCCACTTCTGGGAATATATCCAGACAAACATAAATCACTCTACCAAAAAGACACCAGCCCACATACGTTCACTGCAGCACTATTCACAATAGCAAAAATATGGAACCAACCCAGATGCCCATCGAAAGTGGCCTGAATATAGAAAATGGGATACAGATACATGATAGACTATTACCCAGCCATAAAGAAGAACAAAATTATGTCATCTGCAGCAATATGGATGCAGCTGGAGACCATCATTCGAAGTGAACTATCACAGAAACAAAAAACTGATTACCGCATGTTCTCACTCATAAGCAGGCCCTAAACATTGGGCACATGAGCACAAAGGCAAGAACCACTGCCCCTGGGCACAACTAGCAGGGGAAGGGAGGGAGGAGGGATAAAGAGCACCCAATCACCCACTAAAATCCCAAACCTCACCTGCATGCGGTTTACCTACATAGCAAATTCTCACAAGTACTCCCCAACTCTAAAATTAAAATTTAAAAAAAGAAAGAGGTGGAACATGAGAGCATGTGGTATAAAAAAGAAACTGAAGGGAAGGAAACTGAAAAGCTAATGGCAATGTTTAACTGCTATACCTTATCAGTGAGTTGACTGTCCCTGTGATATACTCAGAAATCCAGAACCTGGCAGCATGCCGGGCTAACAACAGGTTCTCAGCTACTGTGTGGCTGAGAGGTGGCAAGAAACTCTGCCCAACACCGCATTGTACTGCCACCCTGACTGCCTGGTCCTTATTTTTAGAGTGAGATTTCACAAATTGCAAAATCCAATCTGTCCTGTCACAGACTCCTAAAATGAACCTAGCTCACCATGGTAACAGCAAAGGCAGACAGTAGGGGAGGGACTCATAGTTTGTCACAGCTACAAAAAAAAAAGCAGGCAAAAAGCAAAAGTCAGAGAAAGCATCCTATCCACCCTTCAGGATCCAGCCCAGAAAGTCCTTCAGTTGATGTCTTTGAGAGTGCAAATTCTGTCCCCCTCAGCCTCCATGGCCTCCTCTAAAGACCTGTACTTATAGAGCACCTAATCTGTGCATCCAAGGAAGGTATCATCATTTCCATTTGCAGAAAGGTAAACTGAGGCACAAAGAGGCTAAGAATCTCTCTAAAGTTCATTAAGTGCCAAAGCTGGGATTATAACCTAGGTCCATCTAGAATCATATATTCTCATTTCTGTTTCTATAGTGTTTAGCATTTGCAAGTACTCATTCAGAAATTATTTGTGGACATTTTTATGTCAACACTAATAAAATAAGCATAATGCACTATAAAATAAAAGGCAGTGGTAAACATAAAAAGAAATTCTAAGTATTTAGAAATCCAGAATGAGAACTCATATTTAATTCCTCTTCTCTCCCAAATTTCCACCAAATAAGAATATTAGGGTATAATAAGGGGAAGATCGCTTTCTATTGTGGCAACCTGAAAAAAGACACATAAACAGGGGATGGCCAAACAAGCAATATTCTGGGACATCAATCTATATGTCAATTTAAACATCATAGGGATAAATAAAAATCATACTTTTCAGTTCAGGTTCTCCCATATAACTTCCCAAATAGTCAGTACAATGTCAATCAGCCACCTTCTTGTTCAATGCCTGTAATAAATCCTTTATTTAAAATGTTTAAATGTGGTAGAGAAAAGCACCAAAATGTGTGGGGGTTTGTCCCCACACACCAATAAATTCTCCAGCAGACACCAATTGGGTGTCCTATTTAATTTAATTTAATTTAATTTAATGTAATTCAATGTGGACACTATCTACCTGAAGCTAGAGTCAGATCCCACCGGTTAAGGGCTTATTCCCACAAGCCTGCCCCTTCTCCCCCCACTTCAGGAGTCAATTACAAGTCTGGTTACTCACAACTTCTGTCCAACTTGGTTTCAAATGTGAGGTTTCAATTTACACCTGCCTCAGGTTTGATTAACTTGCTAGGAGACTGCTGCTACTACCAAGCATCCACCACTGACCACCACTGTGGCTGATGTATTCTAACTATATATTAGTCTTTGTATTACTTATTCAAGAGTCAAAGTCCTGAAAACGACCTGTGCCTTGTATCTTTTACCAAAATTAACTAAAACTGAATAATATCTCTAAATATAAAGCCTAAAACTAGAAAACTTGCAGAAGAAATAGAAAATTAAAAGACGTGGCATAAATTGGGAGAAAATATTTGTAGGTCACGTTTTCGTACTGAATCTATAATATATGAGAAACTTTCAGAATTCAGTAATTAAAATCTAATAATCAAATGCACAACTGAAAAAAAATTGAACAAACACGTTGTGATAGGCTGTCCAGTGCCTTCCCTCCTCCCTTCTTTAACCCCGGAACTTATGAATATGTTACATATACGACAAAAGGGACTTTGTAATGTGAGTAACTATCTTGAGATGGGGAGATTATTCTGGGTTATCTGGATGTCCCAATGTAGTCACAAGGGTTCTTTTTTTTTTTTTTTTTTTCCTTTTTTTTTTTGAGTTGGAGTCTCACTCTGTCGCCCAGACAAGGGTTTTTATAAAAGGGAAGCAGGAGGGTCAGAGTCAGAAAAAGGTAATGTGATGACTAAACCAGAGAGAGAGCGATTGGGAGATGATATACTGGTGACTTTAAAGATGGAGCCAGATGGCCTTTGGAAGCTAGAAAAAGGCAAGAAAAGTAGGATTTTTCCCCTAAAGTCTTCAGAAGGAACACAGTCCTGCCAACACTCTGATTTTAGACCTTTAAACTATGAGATTTAATCCATTTATCTGGAACCCTCATAGAGCACTGGTGAAAACGTAAACTGGAACATTACATTAAGAAATCATTTGGCAGTTTCTTATCAAGTTAAACATATACTTGCCATCTCATCCAGCGATCCCACATCCTTGTGTTTACCCAAGTTAAATGATAGTAAAGCTCACATAAAAACCCATACATATCATGAATATTTACTCATATGGTGCTTTCATTCATAATTATCTGAAACTGGTAACAACTCAAATGTGTTTCAACTGGTGAATGGATAAATAAACTATGATATATCCATATGGTGGAATTCTATCCAGTAATTAAAAAAAATACTAACCAACATGGCTGAGTCTCAGTTGCATTATGCTAAGAGAAAAAGCCAACTCAAATAGCCACTATATATTCCCTTCATATAACACTCTGGACAAGGAAAATTATAGAGGCAATAAAAAGATTGGTGTTTATTTGGGCCTAGGAATGGGGGAAATGGTTGACTACAAGGAAAGAGGGTATTTTAAGGAGTGACAGAGATGGTCTATATCTCAATTGTGGTGGTAGTTATATAATTGTGGTGGTAGTTATATAACTGATTCTCAAAACTTACAGAATTGAGTATTTCACTACAATATATTATACTTTACTATGTATAAATTAAACCTAATTTTTTCATGGATATAAGTGAGATTAAAAACAATTCCAAATGGAGTATAGATCTAAATGGGAAAGGGCAAACCAAAAGCTTAATAAGTAAACATGAAAAAAGATATTTAAGAAGTTAGGTTAAGCAAATAGAAATATAAAATAAAGATTAAGAAATAAAATTACATTAACATTAGGAACTTCTATTTATCAAAAGACATCATTAAATAAATAAAAATGTAAGATACAAGCAGTAAAAATATATTTTGCCAACATAAGCATTGTATCCAGAATATACAAAAAATCTTACAAATTAATAAAAATATATATTTTTACAAATAGGAATATCAAGGTCCATTAAAATTAAGAGGAAATGCTCAATCCCACTAGTCACTATGGAAATGTAACTTAAAACCTAGACATAAAAAAACCACAATGATATATTATTACTTACCCACCAAAATGGCTAACATTTAAAAGATTATCAATCACAAATGATGGCAAGGATGAAGAGGAACGGAACTCTTGTACACTGATGGAGGGAATGTAAATTAGTAAAACAACTTTGGAAAGCTATTTGGAAATATTTATTTTAGTTGAACATTTAAAAATGCATCCATATGTTCACCAAAAAATATGTATAGAGAGTTCGTAACTGCACTCTTTGTATTCTCCAGAATGGAGAAATGGCCCAATTTCCATCAACAGTAAAAATAAATAAATAAATTTTGGTATATTTCTTCAATGGAAAGACTATAAAACATCAGCATAAATAGCTCCTAAACACAGCAACATGAATGAATCCCAAAAATATGCTGATCAAAAGAAGTCAGACAAAAGTATTCATACTGTATGATATACAAAGTCCAAAAACAGAAAAAACTAATTCACGATGTTAGACATCAGGATGGTGGCTATCTTTGAGAAGGAATAAGCAGATAATAATTAGGAGGACCTTGGAACATGCTATTTATTTATTTATTTATTTGGAACATGCTATTTAATATCTTGATGTGGTGATAGTTATGTAGTGAGAATTCATCAGCCTTATGATTTTTGCATTCTTCTCATGCATTTTATATTTCATTATAAAAGCTAAAGACAATTCTAAGGGAATACTTAAGGACATAGAAATACTGAGAAATATTAAGTTTTAAACCACTGCCTTAAAGCAGTATGCACAAGACGATCTTGTCGTTTGGGACTGCTCATCATTTATCCTTATAATAACTGACCCTTAATACACCCCCATCCTTCCAAATACACACACAATCTTTTGATCAGGGTGCCTGCCCCATCACATTCCCTGCAGTATTAGAGGATTGTCTAATACAGTACTCCATGCCAGCCAATGAGCATCTTTCCTGGGATTTTAGATCTTGAGTGTAACCATTCAGGAATACAAGCTGTTTGTAGATAAAACAACCCACGGAAGGGTCCTAGGAAGATTGTCCATGATTTCTGTGGCTGGTGACTGAGGGGTATTCCTAGGCCTGAGCATTCTGCTTGAATTGTGCAAGCTTTCTAGTATTCTTCTAATAAATACTTTGTATTGTTTAGGTTGGTCAGAGTTCATTTTATTTACTAGCAACCAAATGATAATAATGGAGTTGTAGTGGAGAGAGGGAGTGCATAATCAGAGAATATACACTAAGATTTTAAAAGTAATAGCTGCTTATTTTAATTTTGTTGTCTATACTTCCTACAATAAACAATGAATACGCATCATCTTTGTAATATAAAACAAAAGGATAATAAACCTATTTTTACAAGCGGGATCAGAGACAGATATGGTACCCAAGAACTGGAATGAGAGCACCCCAGCTAAACCCTTAGTGTAGGTGTGACTTTTCTGGCATTATTGCAAATATCTTCTCCCACTCTGCAGATTGTCTTTTCTCACTTTTAATGCAGTCATTGATGAACAGGGGTTTCTTTTTTTTTTTTTTTTTTTGAGTTGGAGTCTCACTCTGTTGCCCAGACTGGAGTGCAGTGGCCGCTTCCGGCCACCGCAGCCTCGACCTTCTGGGCTCCGGCGATCCCTCCGCCTCAGCCTCCTGAGTAGCCGGAACTACAGGCGCGCGCTATCACGCCCGGCTAATTTTTTGATTTATTGTAGAGATGAGGTCTCGCCAAGGTGTCCAGGCGGGTCTCGAACTTGCGGGCTCAGGCAATCAACTCACCTCAGCCTCCCAAAGGTGCGGGATTACAGGCTGAGCCAGGGACCCCCGCAGGGTTTCTTAATTATAGCATAACCCTTTAAATAATTTTCTCCACTTATTGAGGTTTTGTTGTTTGATTATTTGAGAGGAGGCTCTGAGGTGTTGCTTACTGATGAACGTGATCAGATAAGTACAACATAATCGTCCTTCTTGGTGGGAGAGTGGGTGCCTGTGTGGCTCTTTTATTTGCTTTTGTCATGTGATATATATACAGAGTAGTACATGAAACATATAAACAGTTAAAATAAAAATGGTGCAATGAATATATGTGTAACCACCCAAGTAATAGGATATTCCCAGCATCCTAGAAACCTCATGTGCCCTCTCCAACATATAACCCTCTCCCCACTAGAGATCACTGCTATCTTGACCGCATGATAATCATTTTCTTGTTCTTTATCATTTATGTATACATATAAATGCACATGTAGAAGTGTATCTCTAACCAATAATTTTGTTTGTTTTTGAACTATATGGAATCCCATAATTTTTATTATTGAGGATCTTGTTTCTTTTGTTTAGGACTGAGGGTTGCATTTATATTATTGCATAAAGCTCTAGTTAGTTTTATCGAAGTATTTTGTTGCCCATAACTTATCCATTCCACTGCTGATGAATATTTGATGTTTTCCCCAGTTCTATAATGTTTTATGAACACGGATTGCTGCCATCTGGCCTCACTGAATTTTAAATTCATTTTCATAGCTACCTGGGCATATTTTATAGTCTCATGACCTATCTCATCTTTGTGGTCTTATTTTTTATTTCTTTAAACATTTCATCTGATGTTCTAAGATTGGTGGTCTCAGTGTGTTGTTTATCATTTGTGTAGAAAAATTTTATTTTTTCTACATGCTATTAGTGATCTTTGATCATGAGCTGATGTTTTGTTAACAAATTTTTCATCTGTTGAAAAATTGTGGGCTTAAATTGAGGACTCTTTCTCCCAAAGATTATTTTTATTCTTTTTTTTTTTTTGAGTTGGAGTCTCACTCTGTCACCCAGACTGGAGTGCAGTGGCCTTCTTAAGGAGGGGCGTGGAGGTCTGCTATAAACCCACAACCAGTTTTAATTCATATTTGGTGTGTCTGGAGTCCTAGGCTGTTCCCTCTCTCCCCTCTCTCATCTTGCCACTGGCCAGCAGCTCAGTTCCTGAATTGCAGGGTTGATCTAGCAATTTCATTTGCTCCCTCTTCAATTCTACCTTCTTGAGGCACTCAAGACTCACTGGGGATTTGTTGTTTACTATTTCCTGTTATACACACAGTATAATAAAGTTGTGATTTATGTAAGTTTGAGTTGTTTTAAGAAGAGAGCTTGTTAAGATTATATGGTTCACCATGATGCCAAAAGCAGAAGTCCTAAATAGAATTTTTTTCAGTAGGGTGGTAAGGCATTAAGGGTCTTATCTGAGAACAACAGATGGAAGTTATTCCACTAAACAATTTGAAGCATTGTTTTGTTGAGTAAGGTAGGCAAGAGTTGTTGAATTGTCCTCAGTTGAGGGCAAGAGGTGAACTTGGATGATGAAGAGGATTTATAGAGATTTGAGGAAGAGAAAAAGATGGAAAGAGGTAATTGGGAAGAACAGCAAACTTGACTGAATGAGATTGATTAAGTTTCTGTTGTTTGGTAATGAATGTGAATCACAAACTAACCACAAATATGTCTTTTTAAAAAAATAATAATGTTGTGAATTTGGACCCACTTTGGAAGAAGCAATTCTTCAAAGTAAGTGAAAATAAGCACTGAGCTCTACTTACGTTAGGTTGATATCTGGAGAATGAAATTGTTGTTGTTGTTGTTGTTGTTGTTTTTGAGTTGGAGTCTCACTCTGTAGCCCAGACTGGAGTGCAGTGGCCGCTCCCGGCCACCGCAGCCTCGACCTGCTGGGCTCCAGCGATCCTTCTGTCTCAGCCTTCCGAGTAGCCAGAATTACAGGCGTGCGCTACCACGCCTGGCTGATTTTTTGATTTATTGTAGAGATGAGATCTCGCTGCCCAGGCGGGTCTCGAACCCGCGGGCTCAGGCAATCCACTCACCTCAGCCTCCCAAAGGCGCGGGATTACAGGCTGAGCCACCGAGCCCGGCTGAGAGTGAAATTTATCTCGACCTTATATTGGTCTCTTACACAAATATCTTCACTATGCTATGATTTAATGTTAGTCTCTTAATTTTTATAGCATACTAATATTAAAAACCCATTTGAGGAGTATTCTCTCTTTTGCAAAACCACATTTCAAGATAAAATTCATTAAGTTACTCAATGTACCTTGCACAAACACCCACGCATGTACAAGATGTTGCCTAAATTCAGTGCCAGGAAAATCATTGTCTCTTTAGAAAAATGTTTGCTTCTTTTTACCAGGCTAACTAACCCATATGTTTTTTTGTCTCAACTTTTTTTCTTAGCTCCTGGAAAACTCAGAGCTAAACTCAAGGCACAATTGTGATAAACAAATCCCAGATGCCTGGTTTCATATCTGTATCTGGTCCTGCTTATACAAATAGTTTCATTGTCCTTTCATTAAAAATAATACATATGAGCCCGCGGGTTCGAGACCCGCCTGGGCAACTTGGCGAGACCTCATCTCTACAATAAATTTTTAAAAAATTAGCCGGGCGTGGTAGCACGCACCTATAGTTCCAGCTACTTGGAAGGCTGAGGCAGAAGGATTGCCGGAGTCCAGCAGGTCGAGGCTGCGGTGGCTGGGCGCGGCCACTGCACTCCAGTCTAGGCAACAGAGTGAGACTCCAACTCAAAAATAAATAAATAAATAATAAATAATACATATTCGTTATTCATCATAGGAAGCATAGATAAAAAAAATTATTTAAAGAGGAACTGTTACCTTTAAAATCTTAGTGTATATTCTCTGATAATATTGCACCCTGACCCCACCTCTGTTCTTGTTATTTGGTTGCCAAAAGGTAAAATTGACTCTGACTTACACAAAAAATTGAAAGTGTTTATTAGAAGGATACTGAGCCAGATGTGGTGATGCATGCCTATAAACCCAGATACTGAGGAGGATCCCTTGATCTCAGGAGTTTGAGCCTAGCCCAGGCAACCTAGCAAGACTCTGTATCAAAAAAAAAAAAAAAAAAGATATTGGAGAGCTGACATCATTCAAATAAAAAAAGTCCAGACCTCAGAAAGCACAGGAACCTTGGCGGCCCACAGCTCCCAGCTCCCAACACTGAAAATCATAAACAACCTCTTTGGGACCTTCAGTGACTGCTCATCTCCAAACTTATTTTTTCACCAAGTGACAGTTGTTATGAAGCCCTGTATTTGGCAATTCCACTAAGATGGCATGGAATGGGGCAGGGCCAGAGAGCCAGTACAAATGAGTAAGGGAATGGTTCTGCTACGCCAAGAATGAGGTGAATATAAGGGGCTAGTTCAAGTCATTGACCTGGAAAACATCTCGGGCTTGTCATGTGTTGCTTTTTCTTCCTCCTTTCCAGTCACAGCCAAAAGTTCGTGAATTTATGTTGTCCTACCCACACCTATTGCCATGACTTTGAGAAAGGACCAAGGGGTTCATTCTCCTAGTGGATGTTCTGAATGGGCCTGAAGGACTGGCTGTCTGTTGCGGCTATTGTTTTTTCTGGTCCCTTGTCCCACTGAAGTCGGCTGGGTCTTCAGAGGAGGGAGTAGAGGAAGTTCACATTGGGAAGGAAGCCACAATCCCCTGAGTTCATTACACATAACTAGAGCAAAATAAAGATTGAGTCTGTTTATTATAAAATTAATAGTAGATGGCATGATTCTGTTCTACAGCTTTAACAAGTGATATATAACAGGCACTATCCTGTTATGCATCTAATGCAACATTTCTCAGTAGTTATGAGAATATTCATTTATGGAACACTAGTGCCCTCAGTGATATTAATATTAGTTTTGAGAAAAAGGTTTTAGCAGTTGAAAAACAACTGGGAAACATTGCATAGTATATTATATTTTTGCAACTTCAAAATTCACTTTATCAAACTACAGACTTTGGAAAGTCTACAGTAGTGTGTGTGTGTGTGTGTGTGTGTGTGTGTGTGTATACACACATTGTATATATATATATGTTAATATATATTAATAACATAATAATAATGTTATATTAATAACATATATGTTAATATCTTTTAATTCTGAAGGGTCCATTGTTATTTGACCATAGATTATTTTTCATAGAGCGCCTAATAATTCTTGTGGGATTGGTGTCCGGTTTAAACAGTTTATGAAACATTGGTTTAATAGTTTAGAGATACTTAATGTTATAAAATTTGACTTTATTAATAAAGTTTCCACTTATCTGATCTATATACATATAGAATACTAAAAACTTGACATAGAGTTAATAATTATCAACATTAAATGGCAGGTGACATACACCTTCATCTCAGAATGCTCAGCAATAACGCAAACATCAGCTATAAGGTATTGCATCATATACTATTGTTAAAAACATAATTATTTCTCTTAGCATTTAAGTAATTTTTTTCAACATCTTAATTAATATGGAGTCCAGCTGGCTCTGCTTTCATGGCACAATGTACAAAAAGTATTGTTTGACTCTTAATATTTCCACACTCATTACATAATCCATAAAATAAGAAAACATGCTTTCTCTTACCAGATTTTCCAGCTTAAAAAGAATAATAATATTTAGTGTTGTGACCATGTTGACAGGAGTTAAAGTGGAAGAACTTTTGACTGGTAGAGCAGTTTAACATAAAGAAGACCTCAAATGAAAGCTATCTAAATCTCAAAGGGCAGTAAATCTCAGTTGATATGTGTGACACACACACATTAACACATATGTCTATATGAAAGAATGGAAGGATATACGGTACCCCAGAATCATCTCTTTTTTGGGGGGGAGGGATAGGCCCCTTGTAATACAGGCTTCCCCCGCTAGGTAAGTGTGCTAGGAACCCATTGGCATCAGTGTACCAGCTAGCGTTGTTGTGAGATGATGGGCTTCAGTGAATTTTTTTAGAGCGGGGAATTCTTTCAATGCGTTTGCCCATTTCATGATGGGCGATTTACGAAACACCTGCTCACACCACGCTGAGTGTTCAGCAGTTTTGTTTTGTTTTGTTTTTATTTTTTAATTTTTTTTTGGAGTTGGGGGTCTCACTCGGTCGCCCAGACTGGAGTGCAGTGGCCACTCCCGGCCACCGCAGCCTCGCCTGCTGGGCTCCGGCGATCCTTCCGCCCCAGCCTTCCCAGTAGCTGGAATTACAGGCACGCGCTACCACGCCCGGCTGATTTTTGATTTATTGTAGAGATGAGGTCTCGCTGCCCAGGCGGGTCTCGAACCCGTGGGCTCAGGCAATCCACTCACCTCAGCCTCCCGAAGGCGCGGGATTACAGGCTGAGCCATCGAGCCCGGCTTGTTCAGTTTTTGACTCAAAAAGACATGACCTCCATGCCCACCCCCTCCCTATTCACTCGATCTCGCCCCAGGGACATTTTTTTGTTTACTCGTACGAAAAGTTCTCAAAGGGAAACGCTTTGCTGCAGCGAAAAAGGTGAAACAAAAACTGCAGAAGCACCAAAATCGATGAATTCAAAAATTGTACTTTTGTTTGTTTTGAGTCGGAGTCTCACTCCGTCGCCCAGGCTGGAGCGCAGTGGCACGTTCTCCACTGATCCTTCCGCCTCAGCCTTCCAAGTAAGGGGAGCTACAGGGGCGCGCTATCACGCCTGCCTAATTTTCTATTTACTGTGGAGAAGTGGTTTCTCCAAGTTGCCCGGGCTGGTCTCGAACCTCTGAGCTCAGGCAATCCACTCCCTCAGCCTCCCCAAAGTGCTGGGATTACAGGCTGAGCCACCGAGCCCGGCCAAAAACTGTTTTAAGCAGTGAAAAAAGTGTCTCGATAAGTGTATTGCATCAGATGGAAAGTACTTTCAAGGTGACTGAAGATTAAGCATGTAAGGATAAATACACAATTTTTAAAAAACAAACTCTGGGTTTTTTTGGGTCCCCCTCATACATTAAAATAACTGATTGTCCATGAGATGTGTTTGATATTTTCCCCCATCATCTATTAGGGTACAGCACATTGTTCATTAAATATGCTGAATGAATATAACAATATCCAAGTGCCTATAAATTCAATATAATATTGTAATTTCATTACACAAATATTAATCCCTAAGACACACTCTATTATCAATTTTAAAAGTTTCTAGCTGGGCTCGGTGGTTTAGCCTGTAATCCCGCACCTTTGGGAGGCTGAGGTGAGTGGATTGCCTGAGCCCGCGGGTTCGAGACCCGCCTAGGCAGGCGAGACCTCATCTCTACAATAAATCAAAAAAAGTTAGCCGGGCGTGGTAGCACATGCCTGTAATTCCGGCTACTCTGAAGGTTGAGGCGGAAGGATCGCCGGAGCCCAGCAGGTCGAGGCTGCGGTGACCGGGAGTGGCCACTGCACTCCAGTCTAGGCAACAGTGAGACTCCAACTCAAAAAAAAAAAAAGTTTTAAATTATTTTATCATTTATAAATAACAAAGACATTATTTTAAATGCTCTTTTTATTTTTGGAGTTGAAGTCTCACTCTCGCACAGGCTGGAGTATAGTGGCACACACACGGCCACCCCAGTGTCGACCTGCTGGGCTCAGCAATACTTCTACCTCAGTCTTCCAAGTAGCCAGAACTACAGGCGCGCGCTACCATGCCTGGCTAATTTTCTATTTATTGTACAGATGAGGTCTCACCAAGTTGCCCAGGCTGGTCTCGAACTCAGCTCAGGCAATCCTCTCATCTCGGTCTCTCATTTAAATGTCCTTTTAAATCATAGACTGGCAAACTTTTAATGTAAAGAGTCAAATAGTAAATATTTTAGTCTTTTTCAGGTCATACAGTCTCTGCTACAATTGCTTAACCTGCTGTTTTAGTGCAAGAGAAGTCACAGGCAATGTCTAAATAAATGAGTATGGCTGCATTCCAATAAAACTTCAATATGGACATTGAAATTTGAATCATGTAGTTTTCACATGTCAAAGAATATAGTTATTGTTTGATTTCTTTCCAGTCATTTAAAAAATATAAAACCATTCTTAGTTCATGAGTCATATAAAAATAGGCAGAGTCAGATTTGGCCCAAGAGCTATAGTTTGCCCATCCCTGTTTTAAATATTTTTTTTTTTTTTTTTGAGTCGGAGTCTCCCTCTGTCGCCCAGACTGGAATGCAGTGGCCGCTCCCGGCCACCGCAGCCTCGACCCGCTGGGCTCCGGCGATCCTTCCGCCTCAGCCTTCCGAGTAGCCGGAACTACAGGCTTGCGCTATCACGCCCGGCTGATTTTTTTGATCTATTGTAGAGATGAGGTCTCACTGCCCAGGCGGGTCTCGAACCCGCGGGCTCAGGCAATTCACTCACCTCAGCCTCCCAAAGGCGCGGGATTACAGGCTGAGCCACCGAGCCCGGCTGTTTTAAATATTTTTAAAGCAGTGATCTCACACACACACACACACACACACACACACACACACTATTTACTCATACCAAAACATGTTTATTTCATTTGAACTTTCTTATCAGGAAGATTTTTATATTTGATCTGACATTTCCTAGGAGAAAAGTCTTAATAAATGTTTTTTATACCCACAGTAACCAACCTTCAATAAAGGAAAAATGTATTGCCACCCCTTCTGAGATGAGATGAGGTTATAAAGACTACAATTTCTGTCTTTAGTGCATGCTTTTCTTCTCTTTCTTGAATCTCCGCATGGCATGACACTGAAGCTTCCAGCCAACAGCCAGAGAGAAACCAAGACCTGCCAATACCTTTGTGAGTGAACTTGGAAGCAGATCCAACAACCCCAATAAAACCTTCAGAAGACTGCCGCCCCAGTTGACAGCTTGAATAAAAGACCCTGAACCCAAGCCATCCAACTGAACTTACCTGGACTCCTGAACATCCAGAAACTTTGGGGTAACAAATGTGTTTTAAGCTGTTAAACTATGGGGTCATTTTTTAATGCATCCCTGTATAAGTAATAAAGTGCCCAGGTTAGAACAAGATCTAAACCGGGCTCGGTGGCTCAGCCTGTAATCCCAAGCCTTTGGGAGGCTGAGGTAAGTGAATTTGTAGCGGGAAAAATAGAGACACCGGGACACCGAGACTATTATAGGAAGTGGCACTTTATTACGCTGGCTAGCACAGCGGGCTCAATGGAACTAATGCGTCCAGACCGAGCGCCCCAGAACAGGTGACCTGGGGTCTTATTCCCTCGTTTAGGTAAGGGTCGATTACATATTTCCTTTGGAATCTTACAAGGTTGCATTCGGCAAAATTAGATTTTTTTTCAAAGAACAAATGGTTTCCAGGAACTGCAGGCTTGTAAACTGTCAACTTCAGAAGGGGGGTTTTAGATAAGACTCTTTTCCATTTCTATGAAATAGCCAGTCTCCGGGCCATTTGGCGTTTCTTAAACAAAACCTGCCTGGCTGCAGGGTGGGTCTTTAAAGCTGCGACTTGCCTTTCAAAAGGAAATATCTTTTAACTGCTATCAACCCCTCCTTCTTGCCTCTGGGCTAGGGGCAGCCCAGGTGAGGCCAACTGCTGATCCCGAATCAGCTACATGTTTCTGTGTTTATTCACTCAATCATACAAGAAATATATTTGAGCATTTGCCGCATCCTGCCACAGATTGCCTGAGCCCACGGGTTCGGGACCCGCCTGGGCAACTTGGTGAGACCTCATCTCTACAATAAATCAAAAATTAGCCAGGTGTGGTAGTGCGTGCCTGTAGTTCCAGCTACTTGGAAGGCTGAGGCAGAAGGATCACCAGAGCCCAGCAGATTGAGGCTGTGGTGGCCGGAAGCGGCCACTGCACTCCAGTCTGGGCGACAGAGTGAGACTCCATCTCAAAAAAAAAAGAAGAACAAGATCTGTTGGGTTCCTAACTCTAACCCCCCTGAATCTGCTATTTGAAGACCCTTCTGCTCTGACTTATAACAATCCATTGTGTGGGTGTCCAGTCTATGAATTCTGCTGTTTCAGACACTTTCTCAACCTGAGACTTAATTCCAGTCTTTGGAATGTCTGTGTGTCACATATGGAACTAGTAACGGAAGAGGGGGAAATTCCCTGCACATTATTTTCCATAAAACACTGGTCAGGTTTTCTGAACCTAGCAATTTACTAGCATCTTTTCCCTTCAAGAAAAACAAAGTGTATTTGCTGCTTCCCAACCTGCATATGTAATTTCGTATACTCTCCTCCTTCACACTTTTCAGTATCTTTTCAAGCAGTAAATTGTAAGTTAAGTGACAATGTGATCTTTGGGAATTGTGCTTTGTTTTTTCAATCAGTCATCTGACTTTCCCCCAGAGTGCACAATCTATTCCACTGTTGATTACTTCTTACTTGTCAGCATTACAGGTCCTGTGATTATTCAAGAATGACATTTTGTAAAACATAAGGCAGGAAACGCAAGAAAATAATGGTCACTCTGCCAAAGCCAATCACATGATCCTGACAGAAGCTTGGAGCCAGGCCAGTCAACACTAGCAGGAAATCATCTCATTGTATTTTGTGATTTAAGGGCATTAGAATTTCCTAATGCCCACGAATACCTTATGTGCACTTAGAAAAGTGATTGTACCTTCTCTCTGAGTGTGAGGGGCCTTCAGGCATCTGAGTATGTGGCCAAGTGTGTGGGATGATGGAAGGAGAGGTTGGGGGTGGGAAGCAGAAAATGTCCAGATGCCCAACTTCCCTTATTGAGTTTGCTTCTTAGTTAATCACAGAACTCTAGGGATAGAACAAACTTCAAAAGATCATTAAAAATCTTCATCTGGTCTTTCAACTCCATAGCTATGTTTTCTTTAAAAGGGTTACGTTATTTGACTAGTATGATAAAGGGTTATCAGTGATGGTAGGTTTGTTAAGCACTGTGCTCAGAGCTCGGGCACTGGAGTTGGACCATCTTAGCTCAAAATCCACCCCTGTCATTTATTATTGTTTTTATTTTTCTTTTGCCTTTTCAGAACCTTCAATGGTCCCTTCTTTGGAAAACAGTGCTCTGCTTTTGGGATGATTCTCCCTCTCTAGTTATTTGGCTCTAAACTAGAACTCTAAAGGTCTAGTTCTGTTATTTCTTGAGGCCCAGATCCTTTCCATCTCATATGCATTGCTTCATCAACTCTTCCTTTTGCCACCTAGTATACCCAGGTAATCTTTCCCAAGCTAGATGCAATTGAATTTTTACACTTGCAAAAGAATCCTGATTAATTCAGCTGTACTACTAGGTATTGTGATGTAAATAAAAGAAGAGGAAATTATGGTCTGATTGAAACATTAAGACATATGAAGAAGAAAAAGATTAGAGAATCATATAAGATAGTATACAAATATAACTATTATAGTAATCAATTTCCAATTATCTGGTAGTATATTAACTCATTTGCAACATAAATGCAATTTAAAAGCAATATTCCATTTTTGAAAAAATATAAAATATCTATTAGTTAATACCATATCAGAGACAATTTATAATATTATGCCACAGCCTGACATTCTGTTCTGTGGAAATCTGAGTTATACACTGTTGTTGAACATATAAAAGTTTAAGTGCAATTAAGATAACCTTAGCAATAGAAGTGTTAGCACCTTGACATTGAAGAAAATATTTTAACTATTAGAAAAAAGGCAAGTGGGGGTAAATGTTAAGCAACTTGGATCCTTGCATTTAACAGCGTAGAAAAAAGAAGAGTCATGAAAAAAACTGTTTTTCTAAGAAGAGAAAAGTGGTTACGATTTGGGTCCATCACAAAAGACTCTGTGAATGGTCATTGTTTGGTTTGAACTGTACTAAACAAATATTTGCAGGCTTGAGAACAGAAGATAACTTCAATGTGTTATTTTGATTGGTATATATTCATATAATATCATTGGTTTTTTGGAGAACACATGGAAGAAAATGGCAATGACTAATGGAAACCTTGTTTGTAATTACTCAAAAATGAAAGCTTTGTGAGATTGCTCAGCATGAAGACAAAAATGATGGGATGGGGGACTCAGAGCAAAAATAAAATTGGGATCAATATCTCAGACTATGGCTGGAAAATAAAGAACTCTAGAAAAGATAGTTTTTTCACTGATAAACATGTCATGGGCTTTACTGTATTATATGAAAACAAAGAAGAACTTTGCTATTTTTTGGTTGGGCAATTTGTGTGACATTCTGTGTCCCTAAAAGTAGTTGTATCACATTTACCTTTCAAAGGAATCTATAGAGGGGAAAATATATGTCCTAAAATATTGGGTATGTTATAAATATTACATTCATTTTGTATTGAATTTTTACTAACTCTTTTTTTTTTTTTTTGAGTTGGAGCCTCACACTCCATCACCCAGGTTGGAGTGCAGTGGCATGCATATGCATGCTCACAGTTACCCCAGCATCAACCTGCTGGGCTCAGGCGAACCTTCTGCCTCAGCCTTCCAAGTAGCCAGAACTACAGACTAACTCTATTTTTACCATGAATTTAGATTGTCCATGGCTACCTTCTCTTCTTCCAGCCCTCTATGACCCTCAATATTTCCATTAATTGAAAGTTAACTACACCATAATTGCGATAGGACTTCAAAGGCAGTGAGTATTGGTGAAAGCTGGGCTATTCAGCAATGGCTTCAAGGAGAAAGCAGGACTTGGCTTGGACCTTGATGAAAGAGAAGAATGACAAATAATTTTGAAGAATTAAGTTTTCTATCCATTCATTCAACCAATATTAAGCACCCCTATATGGTAGGCTCAGTTCTACATACTGGGAATATAGTTATAAACAGAGTAGAATCTCTTCCTAAAGGTTAAGCTTATGTGCTGGTGAGAGGAACAGTATTCAAGTAAGTAAGTTTATTTAGAATTACAGTAAATGATAAGTGCTCTAAAGAAGACAGAGAGGCTGAGGGCATGGAGTGTGATGCAGGAGAGGGGATATTTACAACAGACTGTATGAGGAAATAGTGGAAGCCCAAGACTATCAGGATGCCATGGGCAGGATTCTGTGTGAGGGGTGACAGTGGTCTGCACTGGAGTCTAACAGTAGAGATGGTGAGAAGTGACCAGAAACAGCATTTATTGTGAAGAACTGATAGGACTTCTTGATGAATTGGATGCTAAGAGTCAAAAAGAGAGGAATCAAGAATATTTTTTAATCTGTGCAACTGGGTAAATGGTGGTGTCTTTTACTGAGATCAGAAATTCTCAAGGACAGTGAGTTTGAGGTTAAAAAAAATTTTCAGAATTCACTTTTACCAATGCTAAGATTGGGATACCTATTAGACACCTAAGTGGAGATGTCCTGTCAGGAGTTGCTTATTTGAATCTAGATCTTAGAAAAATGTTTGAACCTGGAGATGTAAAATTAGGAGTATCTGTGTGGCAATAGTGTTTAACACAGAGATCTGCAGCTAATATAAGGATTTTTTGTTGTTGTTGTTGTTGTTTTTTCATGGACTTCTAACCATGCAGCCTCACACAAGTTGTTAAGAACAGAAAGAGTAGAAAATCATCTTTATGGAATCTAGTTTAAATTGAGTATTTTTTTACATTTGTTGATAAAAAGTGAGTGAAATGGTCCTGGTTGTTCAGAGACGACATCTAGGCCAGGAAACAGAAAAAGTTTTATTCGCAACATAAATTGCTATGCTAAACTGGTTCAGAACAAATGCAAACAAAACTAATGTTAGGATCACCGTCTCTGAGCCAAGGAGCAAATTCTAACAGTGCTGTGACTATGGGGAGCTAACCAGGTCCCCAAGAGCCTAGCAGGAAGTCAATTACTCATCGCCATGACTACAGAATCCTTTGGGCCTAAGGTAGGACCTGGGTTCCTCAGAACTGGTCCAGGAAGATGGCTTTGTCTTCAAGTCTAGCAAATCTAATCAGGAGAGGAAGCCCTAGTATAAATATAAAGCATACTGATTGAGATCTCTAATGCAAAGACATCATGAGGCCAGAGAAGGGAATAAATCATTGACACTGATTTAAAAATTAAGATAATAATTCTTGCAGATGCTAAAATGTACCTGAACATAGACATGAATAAAAAAGGAAGTACGTAAAGTGTGTTAGAATTACGTGTGTGTCTAAAGTACGTAAAGTGTGTTAGAATTACGTGTGTCTGTCTAATCCAACCGCAGCCACTCTTAACTACAGTACTTTCTTTTTCATATACACACACAGATATCCATAATTATGTCCCATGCCATAATACTTATTGCTTTTTGAACTCTATAATATGAATTCAGCCAGAGACTGGAAGGGTGAACCTGAACTGCTGCTAGCATGTTTTAATTCATTCAGGTTGCTGATAACAAATTCTTTAGACTGGATAATTTTAAACAATAGAAATTCATTGTTCACAGATCTAGAGGTTGGCTTGGAAGTCCAAATCAAGGCGTCAGCAATTTTCTTTGTTGTTGTTGTTGTTTATTTGAATTAAAAAAGATAGATTTGTTAAAGAGAAGATAACATTGTGAAGGGCACAACAAGCAGGACAGCAGCAAGAGTGTCTGCTGTCTGCTGCTGTCAGCAATTTTCAATATCCAGTGAGGGCTTGCTTTCTGCTTCATAGATGACAACTTCTTGCTGTGCCCTTACTTGGTAGAAAGGGTCAAACAAGCTCCCTCAGGCCTCCTTTATAAGGGCACTAATCCCATTCATAAAGGCAGAGTCCTCGTTACCTAATCACGTTTTTTTTTTTTAAGAGACTGGGTCTAGCTCCATTGCCCAGGCAGGAGTGCAGGGGCATGATCATGGCTCACTGCAGCCCTGACCTCCTGATGCTCCTCCATCTCTTAATCCTATTGCAGTGGGGCTTAGGTTTCAACATATGCATTTTGGGGGAACACAAACATTCTGACCATAGCACCTGATTCCTCTGAATGATAGCTAAGTCCATCATTCACCTGGGCTCAGTTTCCCAATTTCCAAAAGAATGGTTGTCCAGTTCATAGACCATGTTTAAAGTCACAATTTGAGGTAATAACTAGTGAAATCGACAATAAAACCAAAAACACTAGAGACCTTAAAAATCGACAGGAGATATATTTTTAAATGAACAAAAACAGCAACAATTTCTTGAGTGTCTATGTGTGACTGATACTCTTGTGTGTTTTATAGAGCCTCATTTGTTTCTATAAGCACCACATATGTCACCATCATCATTTTACAAATGAAAAGACTGGGGCTCCAAGAGCTAAAACAGCTTGCTCAAAGTCACCCAGCTCGTAATCTACAGATCTGGTAACACAAACACAGATCCATTAGACACCATACTCATATTTTTTGCACATATGTAGCAGTGATTAGAAATGCTCCAATTACTTTAACATTTACTCGTTCATTTTAAGACATTACATTTTATAGTCCTGAAAAGGTTATTCCTAATGGATAGTGGCCAGTATTAGTAACATCTCATATATGAAAAGTAATTCTGTAAAACAGTTTCCGTTTCTCATTTAATTCTCACAACATCAGGAAGGAGGTATTTTAATCCCCATTGTGCAAATAACGAAAATTGAAACACAAAGATACTACATGCTTCGCATAAAGAAACTAAGTAGGAGCTAAACTAAGGCTCTGCCAAGGCACAGAAAATGGGATAACGGACATTGGAGACTCAGAGAGAGAGAAAGAGTGGAGAGATGAAAAATCACCTATTAGGTACAATGTGCACAGGTAAGAGTGGTGAGTACACTTAAAGTCCAGACTTCTTTGCCACCATGAAATGAAACCATGTAACCAAAAACTATTTGTACTCCCCAAAGCTATTGGAATAAAGAAAAAATAATAATAAAAGCCTAAGGTTATCTGGGGGGAAAAAAAGAAACTAATAAGTGGCAGAGCCAGATTTTATTTATAGGTTTATATTCGAGATGAGGGAATCTTGCTATGTTGCCCAGGCTGGCTGCAAAACTCCTGAGCTCAGGTGATTCTCCCATCTCAGCCTCCCTGATAGCTGGGACTATAAGTGTGCCAGAATGCCACACTAGAGCCAGACAATGCTCTTGTCAATACACCAGTGGAAATTGACTTGAGATTGTGGGGTTGCTGAACAAAAGATTGGGGGTAAGGGGAGGTGACATTTAAGGCTTTAAAAAAATTTCAAATGATATTCATCCTCTTTCCACTACACATCCACCAGAGTAATCAACATTAAGTTAACTGTGTACCTTCCCGTTCTTTTTAAAGTGCTAATAAAAACGTATGCAAATCTATATTGTTTTTCCATTTTTCATTGATTTAAAATACTATAGATACTACTTGCAATAAAATTTTTTTCTTTACATCTTTTCAGGTAAATATGGATCTGATTAATTTTTTAAATGTGAAAGAATTTACATAAGAATATGTTTAAGACAAAGACAGTATTTCAATTCAACAAATATTTTTGGAGCATCTACTATGTGCCAGGCACTGTTCTGTGGGGATATAGTAATGAATGAAACAGACAAACTGTTTGCTCTCTCTCTTTCAGTTTCCCAGTCACTTTGCTTTTATCAATAACAGTTTTACCATATGTGTTTGCCAATGCAACATATAATTTATGATTTTAATAGTTGCATCACATTCTCTAGTATAAGTATATTAGAGTTTATTCAACCACTTCTTTATTGGTTGACATTCTGTTTACGTTTTGTTCTGATTTTTGCAATCACTGTTGCAAGGAAGACCCATGTGACAGGTCAAGCGTGGTGGTTCACGTCTGTAATCCCAGCTACTCGGGAGGTTGAGGTGGAAGGATCACCTGAGGCCAGGAGTTCAAGACCAGCTTGGACAATACAGGGAGGTCCCCATCTCTACTTTTTTTTAAAGACTCATATTACATATATAATATATATGGTTTATTATTGATAAAGAAAATCAGTCTAACTTGAGTGGACACAAACTACCAAACAAACCCATCCCTGACCACTTGTTCTCACTAACCCACGTCTTCATTCCCAGGTGTGCTCACGGGCTCCGGCACTATCCACCCAGGTGGTGCTGAAGCAGGTGCTCACTCTCCGCTCTCGGCAGCCATTCCCAGCACAGCCAGAGTCTCCCCTTACTTCAAAAAAACCACCCGCTGTCAACCGACCTGGGCCAGGAAATTGATCGCGCTTAACATGCAAATCTAAACTCTGCGGTGTCGCCTGAGACGTCTGCCAATAACCCTTTGACCCGGCCATTGTCACCAGCATGCCTTAGGCACATGCCAGGTTGCCTGCTACATAGTTAATAGCTCATCCTTCCAGATTTGAGTAAATATACGTGATTCGTTACCCACTGTCATTTCCGAGACAAGGATATGTATGGTGGAAACGCACACCCACAAGGTGTAGCCCCTTGAATGGAGCTTTTATTGCTTCATCTTGCGTCCATTCCCAACCCAGCGTGGCCCACAGTCCACTTTAGATGGAAGTGCGCCTTCCCTCGGCCATTTCCCCTAAGTTTTGGAAAGACTCGTATTTCCTGAAATTTAAATCACCAGCCAGCGGTTTCCTGGCCCGCTTCCCGTCTCCCTTTCCCCTCTCAGCCCTCTCCTGCCTGGCTGGGGTCGGATCCTACAGCAAGAGTCCACATCCCTTGGTTGGCCTAGGCGCTATCCAGATTCCGGGGGATCTCGCTCCTGCGTGTGGAGGTCGCTGGCTCGCAGCGCCTTCCCAGAGCCTCCCAAACCTCCTCTCCTCCTCCCGCCCGGGGCTCTTCTAGGAGGAGCCTGCAAGTCCGCTTCCCCAGCAGAAGGGGATTGTGGTGCGTAAACAGGATTAACTCCCTCGCCCCCAGCAGCGCCGATCTGCGCGGAGGCCTGCGGGCCAGGGCCAGCCCTCACGTGCGCAGGGGGCGCGGCGCGGGCAGCGGGGGATGGGGAGGCCGGTGGCCTCGCCGAGCCGGGTGCGGGACCGCGGGAGCTGCTTCTCGAAAGCCCGGGCGGACGGCGGCGAGGGCTCCTAGCGGCAGCCTGCCCTGCGCCACCCCCCTCTCCCTCCCGGCGCTTCCTCTCCGCCCCCCGCGCTCCAACCGCTCGGCCGCAGCCCGCGCAGTCCTCCGCCCCCCGGAGCCGCGGCGTCCGCCCCTCGCCCAGCCATGGGGGACCTGCCGGGCCTCGTGCGCCTCTCCATCGCGCTGCGCATCCAGCCCAATGACGGCCCGGTCTTCTACAAGGTGGACGGGCAGCGCTTCGGCCAGAACCGCACCATCAAGCTGCTCACCGGCTCCTCCTACAAGGTGGAGGTGAAGATCAAGCCCACCACGCTGCAGGTCGAGTGAGTGCGGGGCGCGCCGCGGTCGCCGGGGCCATCCGGGGGAACCGGCGCGGGACGCAGGCCCCCGGGGCAGCTGGAGCCTCCCCCGGGCCTGGGGCCTCGCGCCGCGCCCGGAGGGCCCGGGGTGGGGGAAAGAGGTCGGCTCCCCGCTGGCCCTTTCCGCCCCCTACCTTTCGCCCGCAATCCCTCTATTCTCGCTTCCCTCCACCCATCGTGGAGGCCCCGGTGGGTTCGTTTAAACCAGCGACAGGAAGCCAGGGTTTTTATTAGTGTGTGTTTCTTGTCTATCTCTCTTGCTCTTCTGTCCAGCCCGGGGCGCGGAACCGCGGGGTTCCGGGTGGAGCAGATGGGAGAAGCCCCGCAGTGTTCACCTACCGCAATCCCAGCCCTCCACTGTCCGGTCCTGGCGCCGCGCCAGGAGGGCGAAAGGCTGAGGAATGAGGTGTGAGGACCGGGAGGGTTATTTGGGGGGCTCCCTGGGGGATGCCCCCCACTCCCTCCGCCCTTCCGTGGCGGGGGACCCGGGGCTGGAGCACCAGGCACGAGTCAGGGCGGCCGCCTCTGCTCAGGCCTAGTTGCACTGTTTCCCAAGCCTTGTGTTTTTCTTTTTCTCCCTGCCGATGGTGGCTGGAATTAGCAACCTCCTCATAGCAAGAGGATGTTTTATGGTTTATCCGTGGCAGGGATTATCTCTTCCCAGCTACCACAGCATGATGTACCCAGTAGACCTCTGGCGGGAAGGGCTGTGTGGGTGTGTGCGGGAGCCCATCGAGAAGAGTCCAAGGGAGGAATCCTTTACCTCTGAGATTTCACCTAGGCACTGTGTGCAGAGAAAATCAACCAACATGTATTGTATCTACCATGATGCTGGGCATTATTGGGGGAGGGACTTTTATAGCTTGTTTTAATTCAATGAACTTGTATTGACCTTCCAGGTGCAAGGACCCAGAAACTGGACGGTTTCTGGTGCTGCTGGTCCAAATATGTCATCACCCCTACTTGGTCCTCAAATTTCCCAGTGTTTTGTGCACCTGGATATATAACCCAGGCTTTCCTTTCTTTCCTTACAAACTTTATTCCTGGAGTTATCTGTTCTATATTCCATTTTCTTCAGGGTAGTTCTGTAGTTTTCATTCTAATCTAAAAATTACTGGTTAATAACAAAAATATTTTTTCTAGTTGTGCTTTAATTTTTTTATCAAGGATTTTTTTTAGTGCCATACCTCAGTGGTTCTCAGACCTGAATATACACCACAATCGCCCCGAGGACTTATTAAAACACAAATGGACAGACACACCCAAAGTTTCTAGTGTACTGTCTAGAGCAGGGTCTAAGAATTTGCCACCTTTTTTTTTTTTTGGCCATGGAAAACCTCGCTTGTTTGTTTGATTAAGCAAAAATGTAATAAGCTGCATAGGAACAATTTTAAAGTCGAAAGAGACACCAACTTTATCTTAAGGCTGCAGTGGTTGATACAGCTTCTCCTTGCTACGGTCCCCAGCATTCTCTGTAGACCACAGTGATACACTCAGATGTCTGTTAGCTGACACAGGAGTTTTTTCATGGGTTATTCATTTGCTCATTGTCTGTCATGCCTGCAGCCTGCAATATTGACATTTAAGATTTCAAAGGGAAAGCCAAAAGAAAACAAAAATCAAACAACCACTTTTGCCTAAAGGTTTGGGGGGAAATTTTCATTTCTCCATCCATCCACTGAATTGATGAAATTCACACTACCATGGCAATACCCATTTAAAAAGTGGCATAGTCAGCACCTTGCAGGAGGATTTCTGTGCCAGGGGAGTTATTCTAGCAGTGCCTATTTCTTCTATCTCCCTTGGACAATTAAAAAACAAGAGGTTTAACTTAGTCATTCTAACATAAGGCAACATGTTCATGTTAAGAATTTGCCTTCTCATAGGTCTGCAGGTGATGCAGATACTGTTGGTCCAGGGACTTTGGTTTGATTACCACTATCCTAACACAAAGGAATTATGCCAGTGAGAATTTCTGGTGGTGCAGCAGGTCTGAAGTACCCCAAATCATAGAATCCTCAGATTTTTTTTGTAACAGAAAAAAACAAATCACTAGAGAATTAGTCTAGTGGTTTTCTGTCCCACCTACACATTAGGATCACCTAGATGACTTTAAAATACATTGACCAGTGCCCAGTCTACATCCCAGACCAACTGAGTCCCAAACTCTGGGTTTGGGGATGAGGCTGGGTATAGGTAGATTGTTTTTGTTGTTGTTGTTGTTTTTGAGTTGGAGTCTCACTCTGTCATCCAGGCTGGAGTGCAGTGGCACTCTCATGGCCACCCCAGCATCGAACTGCTGGGCTCCGCGATGGGGATCCTTCTGTCTCAGCCTCCCAGGTAGCTGGAATGTGCAACTGGCACATGCTACCACACCCAGCTAATTTTTTGATTTGTTGTAGAGATGAGGTCTTACCAAGTTGCCCAGGCTGTTTTTAATAACTCTACTGGTGATTTTCAATGAGGAACTAAAGAGGAGTACCACTGCCTCCTAAACTTTCAAAGAACTTTCTACCATACCTCAATGCCCCCTTTAGTCAAACCCTATAGGTTTTCTGGCTAGGGTTTTAGTCCGGACCAGGACAGGGTACATAGGCTAATTTCTACCACATATGGTCAACTCAAGTCCATTGCAGGAACATTTCCATTGGTGGTGTGCTTGTCCCACTGGAGCTGAAGTCAAAAGAACCTGATGGGGACAGAATTGTTTATACGGGCACATATGACACAGAAGGTGTGGCCCCAACCAAGAGCGGAGAACGGCAACCCATTCAGATCACCATGCCGGTAAGGCCTGCTTGGGAGTGTGGGGGTGTGGTACCAGGGCACATGGAAACCATGGAAAAGAAAATAATCACTATCTCCCTGTAAGAAAAGGAATATTCGGAGGCAATTACTGTAGAAATTGGGTTGTGAGTTTCCTTCAAGGTTCTGCTAGGGAGAAAGTGATGTCATTAACACTTTTTTGCAGGACAGACTGATAGATGCTTATAAATACCATATAAGTAGAAGCAGATGACTCTGGAAGAAATAGTACCTACATTGTCATTTCTCTGCTACATTCTACACCAGGACTAATTTAGATAATTGACCCTGAAAAGTTTTTGATTCCAAGTACCCCACAATCTTGGTTATGAGAAATCTATCTTAAATGACATTTTGCTACTTAAGTATAGTCTCAATGGAGGAGCCAAAAAGTGACTGCCATATAAAATAATAAACCTCTTAGTATCTAGTCCTACCAGATTTATTTTTAAAAGTTTATATATAGCCAGGGAATATTGGCCCCAAGTTAAAAAAAAAAGAAGAAGAAGAAAAAAAAAATTGGTAGAAAGGATAGTCAAGACATAAATTTAACTATATGTGCAAATATAATAGGTGATGGACTAAGCTTGCTAAAACACAGGAAAAGGAAAGTTCACCTAAACATCTGCTGTGGAAACTGGGCAGCCTTTTTCCTCTGCAAGAACAACCTTGAATTGTCTGCCCTCTGGCTGTATAAGGAATCTCTCACAGATTTCAAATACCAGTGTGCCTAAGAATCTCCTCGAGAGTATGCTTAAAATGCCAGTCCTAGGTGACTAGTTCAGTAGAGCTAGGGTGGGACCAAAGAAATTCTTAATGAGCATAACAGATGATCCTGATGGGGTTGGGCCATGGGATGTAGTTTGAGAAACACTGAGTCAAATCATCTAGTTCTTTAGAACCACAAAGTATTCATCTAGTTCTTTAGAACCTTAAAGTATTTTTTAAAAAAACCACAAGAGTAATTACAAGGAAGTAATCCAGCTGCCCATCTCTTTATATCCTATGTTTGAACTATTTTTGGAAACAGTTCTATATTCTGTCAAAGAATCTTCAACAGAGAAAAATACAAAAGTGGGAGAAATATATAATTCCTGGAAGAGTTGACTGTTGTTAACATTTTGGTGAATGTTCTTAGAAAGTTGTTTCTACTATGTCTTTGAATATATAGGTATGTATTGGGTATCATTCTATAGGTATATTTTTCCACTTATGTACTTCTTTTGATGTTAAATACACATACAAAGATGTATATCTGGAACATTTAAAAATCTAAATGGGTCCTCTTTTATGACTGTATCAAATTAGCCATAGTCACTGATTGCTGACTATTCTATGTTTCAGTATTATAAAGAAAACCACATTACAAAAATCACTCATTTCCGGACAATTGTCTAATGTTTTCTTGATTCCTAGAAAAAAATTTTGTGTGTTATGGCATTTTATAAGGTGGCCTCACTGACCTCCAGAAAGTAGACAGTTTACACTCCTATCAGTATTTAAGTATCCATCCACCTCCCTCTGTACTAGGTACAATGAATCATTTTATAATATTTTTAATCTGATAGAATATTTTAATTTTTATTTCTTTAACTCTTAATTTGAAATCTTGACATGTACCATTTATATTCTCTTTATGGATTGCATGTTCATGGTTTTTACCCATTTTTCTAATTAGGTGTGTCTTATTGAGTTTAAGAAATCTTTATAAATAAAAAAATCATTTTTAATCATATCTTTTGTTCTTCATTTATCATTTACGTTTTTACTTTGTTTGTAATATGAATGTTCAGTTTTGTAGTCCAACATCTCAGCCTTTTCCTTTATTTTATGTATTTTATATTTTTATTTTTTATTTTTCTTGAGTTGGAGTCTCACTCTGTCGCCCACACTGGCGTGCAGTGGCCGCTCCCGGCCACTGCAGCCTTGACCTGCTGGGCTCCAGTGATCCTTCTACCTGAGACTTCCAAGTAACTGGAACTACAGGCGTGCACTACCACACCTGGCTAATTTTTTTTTTTAATTTATTGTAGCGATGAGGTCTCACCAAGTTGCCCAAGCAAGGTCTCGAACCCACGGGTTCAGGCAATCCACTCACCTCAGCCTCCCAAAGCGCGGGATTACAGGCTGAGCCACCGAGCCCGGCTTCCTTTATTGTTTTTGTAGTTAAGATCCAGCTTAGAAAGTCTTCTTTGTCTCTAAGATTAATTAATTATGCATATACATATGCACAGATGCATTTGTATATTTTTATCTCAATCCTCATAGTCTCATTTGTTGAATTTTAAATGAATTAGAGATTTAAATATTCAGTTTATACTTTACATTGAATGTCTTTGTCCATGATGTCCTAATACAATTATTTAGTAACTGTAATAGCTATTTAAATAATGCATGCTTCTCCAGTGGTCAATTTTATAATAATTTCTTATATGGCAAAATGTAAAATCTTTCTTGTCTATTTCCTTGATCTCTTTATTCTTATGACAATATTGCATTGTTTTATTTATTATTATTTATTTTTATTTTTTATTTTTTGAGTTGGAGTCTCACTCTGTCGCCCAGACTGGAGTGCAGTGGCTGCTCCCAGCCACGCAGCCTCGACCTGCTAGGCTCCGGCGATCCTTCCGCCTCAGCCTTCCAAGTAGCTGGAACTACAGGCGTGCGCTATCACGCCCAGCTAATTTTTTTTTATTTATTGTAGAGATGAGGTCTCGCCAAGTTGCCCAGGAGGGTCTCGAACCCGCGAGCTCAGGCAATCCACTCACCTCAGCCTCCCAAAGGTGCGGGATTACAGGCTGAGCCACCAAGCCCGGCTGCGTTGTTTTAAATACACTGTTTTCATAATATGTATTCATGTACTTAGTAATTGGCTACCATGCTAAACTTGCTTACTAAGATATTTTAGTTAATTATCTTAGGTTTTTCAGATAGATGGTCACAATCTGAATATAATTGACCTTTTCTGATACCCCCCCCACACTTTACCTTATTCTCTAATGTTTCCAGAATAACGTTGACTACTAGTAGTGGCAAGAGGTATCTTTGTCACCAGAATTTTTCCATTAAGTGCAATGGGGAAATTAGTTTCAGAAATGCATTATGTTAAAGCAGCCTTTTTCTAGTTCACAAAGTTTTTTGTTTTGTTTTGCTTTTTTCCCCCAAAGTTTTCTTTCTTTTTTTTTTTTTTTTTTTTTTTTTTTTGAGTTGGAGTCTCACTCTGTTGCCCAGACTGGAGCAAAGTTTATTTAGAAAGTAAATTAGAGAGGGAGAGAAGATTCACCTGCCCAAGGTAGAGGGCCAAAGCCAAGAAACATGGCAGTCATAGCTCAGAGAGCCACATGGACACACCAGAGTTTAACAAAGCAACGGCCTGTTTTGCTTTTTAATTAAGAAATGTGTTGAATTTTGTCTAATTTCTTTTCCCATATATAGAGATAATGTCTTCTTTGATATATTAATGTAATGAATTATATAAAGTAATACACTTCCAAATACTAAACTTTATTGCCCTATTTAAACATATATATTATTTTTTTCATGTATTGCTAAATTTAACATGCTAAGATTTTATTTCGGATTTTTAATTATTTTATTTGCTTGCTTTGTCAGCAAATATTTGAGGATTTCCTATATGCCAGGCAGTGAGAGAAGAGTGGTGAACACAATAGATATCCCTTGCTTCAAGGAGCTTCTGAGCTAAAGAAAGTTTTTCTTGCCTCAAAGATTGGTTAATTATGCATACTAAATACACAGCTGTATTTGAATATTTTTATCTGAACTCACGGTCTCATTTGTTACATTTTAGATGAATTAGAGATTTTAAAATAATTAAAGATTTAGAGATTTAAACATATTTCATATACCAATTATCAATAAGGTAAATAATTGCTATTATTTAAAAGTATAGTAAAAAAAAAGAAATAGTAGTTCCCTTGCATGTACCAGGGGTCTTATCCTAGTCCAAGATTTTAAGGATGACATTCTTTAGAACGAAATGAAGGATGAATAAGAGTTGGGCCGGGTGTGGTGGCTCATGCATGTAAAACCAGCTCTTTGGGAGGCCAAAATGAAAGGATGGCTCGAGCCCAGGAGTTTGAGATCAGCTTGGGCACATAGGAGACTTTGTGTCTACCAAAAACAAAAACAAACAAAAAAGGGAGTTAGCGGCATGTGCCTATAATCACAGCTTCTTATGAGACTGAAGGATCACCTGAGTCCATGAGGTTGAGACTGTCCCAGCTACTCATGAGGCTGAGGTGGAAGGATCGCCTGAACCCAGGAAGTCAAGGCTGCGATTAGCTGTAACACTTACTCTGGGCCCCAGAGTGAGACCTTCTCCCCAAAAAGAGTTTGGGGATGAGAGCGCACTTAAGAAAGGAATGGCTGTAAAAGCCAAGAGCAGGAGAGAAAAGAATATGTTCTAAAGGACGAGAGAAGCCCTGTTGGAGCAGAGAGTGAGGCAGAGACTGGCTCAAGCTAAAGCTGGCAAGAGGTGAGTAGGGGTTAGATATTACAGGATCTTCTTCCTTGTTAGATTTACCCTAATGACTATAGGAGTTCACTGTTGTTTTTATAATCAACTTTGAGCTATAAAGTTGAACATTATAAAATGTACTAACTTTAAGTGTATAGTTATATAGGTTTTGATAAATGGATACTATGGTGTATTCACTACCTCAATAAAGATATAGAACATTTCTGTCACCCTGAAAATTCTCTCATGCCTGTTTGCAGCGAATCCCCCCCAACCCTAGCCCATCCAGAGCGTCTGTCTCATTATGTTAGCTTTAACTATTCAAGAATTTTATGTAAATACAATTATAGTGTCGTGTCTGATATCTTTCACTTGGTATAATGTTCTTGAGATTGATCTATGTTGTTGCATGTTTTAGTAGCTGGTTCCTTTTATCGCTGGGCAATACATTATTTTGTATGGCTATACTGCAGTTTATCCCTTTACCAATAAATGGACATCTGGGTTGTTTTCAACTTTTCGTATTATGAGTAAAGCTGCTATGAACATTTGAGTGTGAGTCTCAGTGTGAACACATCTTTTTATTTCTCTTGAGTAAATATCTAAGAGAGTTGCTAAGTCACATGGTGAGTGTATGTTTATGTATATAAGACATGCCTAGACTGTTGTATCATTTCATACTTCAAAAGCAATGTATAAGAATTCTATTACTTTACATACTCAATATATGCCAATCTTTTCTACTTGGAAGTGCAAAAGACTTAGAAGAGCCAAAACAGTTTTAATGATCTGTGTTGTAGTCCTTAAATCAGGTAGCATAAATCTTTCAGCTTTGTTTATTATTCAAAGTTGTTTTGGCTATTCTAGGGCCTTTGCATTTTTATAAAGATTTTAGAATTAGCTTGTCAGTCTCTTCAAAAATTGGGATATTGGGTTCGCATTAAATCAAATAGGTCAACTTGGAGAGATTTGACATCTTAATATTGAGTTTTTTAATCCTTTAATATGGTGCCTCTATTTAGGTCTTTAGTTTTACCTGCCGTGTGTTATAGTGTCCCCTCTACAGACTTTGTACATGTTTTGTTAAATTATTATTTTATATTTTTGATTACCACTATGAATGGAATTGTTTTTATTGCTAATATTTGGAAATAAATTGACTTTTATATGTTGATTTTGAATTCCAAGACTTTTCATTTATTATACTAATAGCATTTTTGTAGAATCCCTAGAATTTTCTACGTTTGCTATCATGTCATCTGGAAATAAAGAGTTTTTATCTATTCTTTTCAATCTGTATTTCTTTTATTTGTGGGCTTATTGCAATGGCTAGGACCTTCAGTGTGCTGCTAAATAGAAATATGAGAATGGATGTTCTTGTCCTTACATCTTAGGGAGAAAGCATTTAGGTTTTTAGCACTAAGTGTGATGTTAGCTGTATGGGTTTTTTATTGTAAATTCTTTTGTCAGATTAAGGAAGTTCCCTTCTGTGCCTGGGTTAGTAGAAGTTTTTATCATTACTGTGTTGGAAAATATTCAAATACTTTTCCTGTGTCTTTTGAGGTGACCATAAGTGCTTTCTTTATTCCGTTTATGGTAGGCGTTGCTTTTTCAATGTTAAAACAATCTTGAAATCCCAGGATAAATACCAGTTGGTCATAGTATACTCTTTGCATGTATAGTTGGATTTGATTCATTAATATCTCACTGAGGAATTGTACATCTATATTTATGGGGGATATTGGTCTGTGTGTGTGTTTTATTTTTTGTTTGTTTGTTTTATTTTTTAGTTGGAGTCTCACTCTGTCACCCAGGCTGGAGTGCAGTGGCATGCTCACAGCCATCCCAGCATCAACCTGCTGGGCTCAGGCGATCCTTCCACCTCAGCCTTCCCAGTAGCCAGAACTCAGGCGTGTACTATCACACCCAACTAATTTTTTTATATATTATAGAGACAAGTTCTCAGGCCCAGGCTGGCCTCGAACCCCTGGGTCAGGCAACCCTCTCGCCTCATCCTCCCAAAGTGCTGGGATTACAGGCTGAGCCACTGCGCCCGGCCAAAAATGTTCTTAGTATTAGATAGAATTCACCAGTGAAGGCATACATTTTACTTTATTTGAAGATTTTTAATTGTAAATTCAATATCCTTAGTTGATATTGGGCTATTCAGGTCTTATTTTTGTAATTTTTTCTTTGAAATGATTTCAATTAAGTTGTCAAATTTACTGGCATAAAGTTGTTCATAATGGTCCTCCACCATCCTTTAATGCCTTAGGATCTCTAACAATGTCTACTTTTTCATTCTTGATACTCAAAAAAACTTTTTCCCTGATCAGTTTAGCCAGAGATTTGTTTTATTGGCCTTTTTGAAATCCTTTGTTTTTATTTGCTTTCGCTCTCCATTTTTCTATTTCATTGTTTTCTAATCCCATAATTTTTTCTTCCTTTTATTTTATTTAAAATATTTGAATTGAGGGATGATATAGATACAGTAAAATTTGCATATTGTAGAGTTCTGGTTTTCAGTACTTTAGCTAGGATGTACCTAAGTTTGTTTTTTCTTTGTATCTTTTTTCTTAGGGATCACTGAATTTCTCGAATCTATAGGTTAATGTTTTCACCAAGCTGGAGTATTATTAACCCTTATTTTGTTAAATACTTTTTTTCTACTCCATTCTCTCCTTTTTTAAATAAGACTCCAACTAAACATGTTGGAAAGGTTGGTATTTTCCTACAAGTCTTTGAGACCCATTCAATCCTCAATTTTTTGAATGGATCTTCAGATTAGAAAATTTCTACTGATCTATCCCTAAATTCATTGATTCTTTCTTCTGCTGTTTCTAGTTTTATATTATGCTTATCTTTGAAATTCTTTTCTATCATATTTTTCAACTCTAGTATTGTCATCTGTATTTTTAATAGTTTCAAGTGCTCGATGTTTCTTACATTTTTTTCATTGAGACCATGTTTTCCTTTATTTCTTCATGCAATTTATAATGGCTGGTTTGAAACCTTAGGTAAATTTAATATCTGACTCTATTTAGAGTAAATTACTATAGACTGACTTTTTTTTCCTCAGTGTGGTTCCCACTTTCATGTTTAATGAAATGTCTGGTAATTTGGGACTAGAAATTTAACATTGTGAATAATATATTATTGATTCTAATTTGTTTTATTTTCTGAGTCTTACTGGTTTTTTATATTCTAGCAGGCAGTAAATATTACTCATACTTCCAATTCTGTCTTCCACCAGTGTGCAGCAGTGTGCAGCAGCAAGAACCTTTGCTCGGTTTTTTCAACTTGCAGTTGCTGCTTTTCTGGCCTGGTCTCCTGTTGTGTTCAAGGAGTTTAGCACTTAGCTAAGGACCTGGACAGTTATACAGAGATATTTGGATCCACCCCCCCTGAGGTTCCCCTGTATTTTCAGCTGCTCTACCATTCCTAAACTTAAGGTTCCAACCACTCATTTTCAGGAATGTACCCAATCGAAAAATAAAATGAACTTGCAAATCTTATTCAGCACCACTTTCTTTCGTGAATTGACTCTTTACTGGTTTGTCTACACTGATGGAAGACAGAATTGGAAGTATGAGTATTATTTACGGCCTGCCAGAATATAAAAAACCAGTTAATACTCAGAAAATAAAACAAACTAGAATCAATAATATATTATTCACAGTGTTAAATTTCTAGCCCCAAATTACCAGACATTTCATTAAACATGAAAGTGGGAAACAGGCACCACAGCAGGAGGTGAGCGCAGAGCCCCCAGTGAAGCTTCATCTGTATTTACAGCCTCTCCCCATCGCTGGCATTACTGCCTGAGCTCCGCTTTCTTCCAGATTAACAGTGGCATTAGATTCTCATAGGAGCACACACTTTGTTGTGAACTGTGCATGTAGAGATCTAGGTTGCCCACTCCTTATGATAATCGAATGCAGCTGCTGATCTGCCCCATAAATGTAATGTGCTTGAATCATCTCCAAACCATCCCCCCTGCGCCTCCACCCTGTGTGTGGAAAAATTATCTTCCACTAAATGGGTCCCTGATGCCAAAAAAGTTGGAGACAGCTGCCCTAGGGTATCCCCCTCCTACCATTCTACAAATGCAGTTAGCTAAGGATTACAACGGAGTTAGTCAGATTTTCAGTGTCATTCTTTCTGCAGCCTCTTCCAGGATTTCCTCCTTAAATTTCCAGCTTCTCTGCCAGTCCTCATGCTGTCTTCTGCCACTTTCAGCAGGTAGGGCTGACATGTTCTCCTGCCAGACCTTCAAGGAATGGAGGCATGTCCTTGGGCAAAAAAGCCACAAACAAAATCCTTAACTGTTGAAGCTGAGGTCTTTTAGGGGTGACTCGCCTCTGGTTTCTGTTCTACTTTTATTCTCTTTGTAAAGCCCTCAAATAGTTTGTGTTCACATTTTGTCAGGTTTCATAATTGTGTAATGTTCACGCAACAACTTTATTCCACTGTAGCCCTCCTTTTTAAAAACCTTTCTGAATATAAATTCTAGTTCCTGGCAATGTGATAAGATTGGTACCTTAAAGTCTCAGTGTTTAGATTGGAAGTGGAAATAAAGAGGCAAAGAACAATTAGAAGTCTAGCCTTCACAGTCTTAAGTTTTGGTGTCAGGGTTATTAACTTTGTAAAATGAATTAGGAAACCTTTTTTAATAGCTTATGCTCTAAAATAGTTTACATAGCTCAGGATTTAGCTGTTATTTGAAAGTCTGACAATTTCCCCATAAACGTTAGGGTAAAAAAAAGATTTTGGGAGGAATATCTTTAACTTTCCATTTAGACCATGACTTTTGCCTTTGAGAGGTTTTATTGAGTCAGCAAGAATACTTCCTGATGAAAACATTCATTTCTACAGAATTTTATTTTATTTTTTTTTTTTTGAGTTGGAGTCTCACTCTGTCGCTCAGACTGGAGTGCAGTGGCCGCTCCCGGCCACCGCAGCCTCGACCTGCTGGGCTCCAATGATCCTTCCGCCTCAGCCTTCCGAGTAGCTGGAATTACAGGCATGCGCACACGCCCCTAAATTTTTTGATTTATTATAGGATGAGGTCTCGCTGCCCAGGGGTCTCGAACCAGCAGGTCAGGCAATCCACTCACCTCAGCCTCCCAAAGGCGCGGGATTACAGGCTGAGCCACCGAGCCCGGCTTCTACAGAATTTTAAAATGTATTTTCAGACCTCTGGGAATATTAAATACTACTGATAGACCAGTTAAGCCATCAAAAACTCCATCAAACAAGTTTAGAACCACTTTTACTTAGCTGCATTTTTACATTAGGCTTTCAAGTGTTATGAAAGTTTGCTCTAAGAAATAACTGTGCAGCCAGGCATGGTGGCTTATGCCTATAATCCCACTGTTTTGGGAGGCCAAGGCAGGAGGATGACTTGAGACCAGGAATTCAAGAGCAGTCTATTCAAAATAAACTGGATGTGGTGATGCACACCTGATATCCCAGTCTTGGGAAGCTGAAGTGGGAGGACAGCTTGATCCCAGAACTGGAGACTGTAGTGAGTCATGATCACACCACTGTATTCCAGCCTGGTTGACAGAGTAAGACCCTGTCTCAAAAAAAAAAAAAAAAAATGTAGGAAAAACCACAAAGATCCATTTCTTTTGACCAAATAATTTCACTCCTATTAAGATAGATATATGCACAAGTAAATTAGAACACTTTTTATGGTAAGGAAAATTGATGTATCTAATATCTGGGAAGTAGTCTAATTGTCATATAATGATAAAGTCCTATGTCACCATTAAATTTTTAACAATGAATAGGTAGTTGGGCAACATATACAATTATAATTGCCTAACTTTTAACACTAAAAATAATTGCAACTATAACATGTGTATATGTGTGATATGTGTGGAAGATAATTTGAAATTAAATTGAATCAAAATGTAGAGATTACTGTTGCTTTAAAAACATGCTCAAATTTGACTCTTGTTATGTTACTTTTTTTTTTTTTTTTTTTTTTTTTGAGCTGGAGTCTCACTCTGTTGCCCAGACTGAAGTGCAGTGGCCACTCCCGGCCACTGCAGCCTCGACCTGCTGGGCTCCAGCGATCCTTCTGCCTCAGCTTTCCAAGTAGCTGGAATTACAGGCGCACGCTACCACGTCCGGCTGATTTTTTTATTTATTGTAGAGATGAGGTCTCGCCGCCCAGGCGGGTCTCGAACCCGCGGGCTCAGGCAATCCACTCACCTCAGCCTCCCAAAGGCGCGGGATTACAGGCTGAGCCACCGAGCCCAGCTTACTTTTTTTAATCATGAAAATTTTCTAAGATGTTGGGATGCATTCCCAGGCTTCCCTTCTATGCCCAACCAAAATTCTACAGGGACTTGATGGCCTTCAGTCCTATTTGGTGTAATCCTAAAAGATAGTATTTGAAAGCTTATCTTCAGAAAATAACTGATATCACACCTTTAAGAGTAAGTTTGAAGTCTTCATGCCATGTGGGAGCTAAAAGTGCCCTTAGAGGTCAGACAATTGAGTTCATTCTGCATTGAAACACCAGACCCACCAAGTTAAAGTATGCTTGGATCACATGGAGGTAGGTAGCCTCATAATGTCTTCCTGACTTCCAGTTTTAATTCTGATATTCCTGACTTTTCCTCAGGCACCCACACCAATGACATTTCCCTTGATGAACTATGAATAATCCAGGGACTTGCTACTTCACTGATTGGATTTACCTGGACATGACAAAGTTTTAGTATTATCTGTGAGAAAATGGTGTCTATGATATAATTTCTATAATATAAATTTTAATACTTAAATTTGAAATATTGATGACTTTAAAATATCAGAGGATCATGTTAAAGGCTTTCTGAAGTCTTCACTACTAGAATGAAAATTTGAATTTAACACTAGAACTGCTGACTTGATCAGAAAACCTATATTTTCAATCATTTTCCTTATATATAGTCAGCCTGTTACAAATAAGATACAAACAGATGGCCAATGCCCAAGCCAAAAACTGTGTAATCGATGTGGGGAACAATTACCTATCAATCACCTGCTTCTAGATGTGAAAATTTTTGTGTAAGAAGCTAGGCTTTACTGCCGGGACTTGGGATGCATGAATTACAGTTTAGAGACTGGAAATCTTTACCCTACAGCATATTCTCATATCATATTCTCATATTCTCCAACATTTTAGTGGATGCCTGCACAGGCAAATAAGATTCATGGTAAATTATATTATCTTTTAATGGCTAAGGTTGAATCATTCTCACATTAAAACAAGAGAAAACCCTGTATGTACCTCGGTCATTCAAAAGGATGTAGAAATCACTTTAGAGATCTAGTTAGGAAGAAGTTTTGAATCAAGTCCTTTCTAAACTGTTTGAGTTAATCTTCTCTCCTGGTGTTCTGTTCATACCTGCAGCAGAATAAGTATGAATCCATCCTCCTAAGACCAGAGGCCCAGGAAGGAAAAGTAGCATCAGAGTAAACTGGAATTTATAGAGCTGGTCTCCCCTGCCATATTGTCTCCAGAGAGAAGTTGAGGAGGTCTCTCCTGCCCTGTTAAGTGCTTGGAAGAGAAGGAACAGTCTCATTTATGGTGACTTCCTCCACATTTACCTAATGCTCAGCACATGTTAAGTGAAAGGATGAACAGCCTAAAGGTCGCTCATTGGCTCCCTAAGATCTCATTAAAATTCTAACAGTATTAGTATTTGTAGTTCTGCTTCAAGTTGCTGTTTTCTTTCAGCTTCAATTGCATATGCCTTTCTTGTCTGAGTATTGCGTATGAGTCTTAAAGTAGTTTAAAAAAATTTTTTTTAATCATTGTATGATTCTGGGATAATTGGCTATTTGGAGGGGAATATCATCATTCTCTCCTGACCCCACACTTCAAAATGTATTTCAGATGAAAAAAGTCAACATTTCAAAAACTCTAACTGAACAGAATTCATCCAAACTTTAAACAGTTGGAAAATACCCAAAGGTAAAAGCTGAAAACTTGATTACGTAAAATGTACAATTTCAGCCGGGCTCGGTGGCTCAGCCTGTAATCCCGCGCCTTTGGGAGGCTGAGGTGAGTGGATTGCCTGAGCCCGCGGGTTCGAGACCCGCCTGGGCAGCGAGACCTCATCTCTACAATAAATCAAAAACTCAGCCGGGCGTGGTAGCGCATGCCTGTAATTCCGGCTACTCGGAAGGCTGAGGCGGAAGGATCGCCGGAGCCCAGCAGGTCGAGGCTGCGGTGGGCGGGAGCGGCCACTGCACTCCAGTCTGGGTGACAGAGTGAAACTCCAACTCAAAAAAAAAAAAAGTACAATTTCTGCCAAACATCATAAACAAGTTAAAAATTAAAAGGCTAAAATGCCAATGGCAATTGGTGAAAAACGACTGGTACTGCTGTGTTGCCTTGATTGCTGCCGCCATGTCGACGATACAGCCTTCGGTAACATTTCACAGCCTTTACTGCCTGCGGACACCGTCAGGAAGTAGGCAAACGCCATCTGACTTCGATTCATGGCAGTGGTCTCTTTATTCAAATAATTGCAAAGTCCCTCATACTAGGAGCTACTCAAGTGATACTCAGCTCTAGTATTTTGCAACCCCCACTTCAAAGAGCAGAGTGACTCATTTCCCCATTCAGTCTCTCCAAGGAGAGAGTTCAGGTCGAGACTGCACGAAGCATCACAGTCCCTTTTGTTGACCCTCTCCAGTAGAAGACTGGTGGAAGTTTGGAGGGATAAGCCAGGGGGTTTATGAAGTTGTGAGGCTGAGTATGCACGTGGAGTAAGGTAGCCTCCCACATATAAAAGCTGGCCCTCATGACAGCTGTGTCTAGTATTTAGAAAGAGCTGTAACCTTAATATACAAAAAATTATTTGAAACCAGTAAGAGTTAGTCTTAGGATGTGGGAAATTTTAAAATGAGGCAATTTATGAAAGACATACAAATGACCAATAAATATATGAAAAATGGTTTAATTCTATTGTTGAGAAATAAATAGTATGATGTCAATTTTCATCTGTAAAATTGGTGAAATATTAAAGATGTACCAATTATTCAGGGCTAGTATATTTCCTTATGAAATATTGTGAACTGTATAAATTGGTATTGTATCCTAAAACCTTTCTAAATTATTCTACTAACTTTTTGTTAGATTGCTTAGTATTTTCAGCAGACACAGTTGATCATCTGAGAATAGAGACAGTTTTATTTTCCTTTTTTTTTTGTTTCCCCTGTTAAGGCATGGGGTAGGACCTCCAGTGCTGAATAGGGTGGTTAGAGCGCATATTTTTGCCTTGTTTCTGATCTCACAGGGAAATGGCTCAGTCTCTAGTCATTAAGAATAAAGTTAGCTATAGATTTTTTTTGGTCAAAACCCCTTAATGAAGTTGAAGAATTTTCTTATTTCTAGTTTGCTGAAAGTATAATCAACATTGCTTTGTTAGTTCCTCTTTCTGCATCTATTGATATCAGCATGTGGTTTTTCTTCTTTATTCTGTTAATATGTTATATTTTCTTTTTTTGAGTTGGAGTCTCACTCTGTCACCCAGACTGGAGTGCAGTGGCCGCTCCTGGCCACTGCAGCCTCGACCTGCTGGGCTCCAGCGATCCATCCGCCTCAGCCTTCCGAGTAGCTGGAATTATAGGCGTGCACTACCACACCCAGCTAATTTTTTTTAAATTTATTGTAGAGTAGTTTGGTATAGTGATAATAGTTTCTGGCTAGTAATTAGGAGACCTGGGTTCTTGTCTTGCTATCATTAACTGGTTTTAGAGTCTTGACCTAGTGCAAGGCATTTAACTTCTCTAAATCCTAATTTTTTCATCTGTAAAACAAAGAAAACAAAACCAGGTACAAGATCAAGGTGGAATGATGTATGTGAAAGTATCATGTAAAATGAAGAATGCTGTATACATACACAGAATTATACCTGTATATAAATTGCATCACCCAGGAGCCTTCCTGAATAGATTTTCCTTACAGATGGGCTGGGAGGGAGTGAAGAGCCTGTATAGTTGCTTCTGTTCTTTAAGAAGAAGAAGAATGCCAGCTTTCAAGACCCCATCTGTTCTTAGCCAGACAAGAAGAAATTCTGAGCTAGGTAGTAAGAAGTCTAGAAAGTAGAGCTTCAAAAGAAAGAATAGGATGAAAGCTAATGGAACGTGCAAACAACTAAGGCACGAGAGACAGGGATGCATATGCATAGTTAGAAGCATATACAGTTAGCAGCAGGTGCGGTTACTTCAACATGACCTTGGGTCCAACACTAATAAAAGAGAAAACAAAGTTGAAATACAAGCACCTAAACATCCCATATCTTTAGCTGTAACTGTTGCTGTCAACAGATTTTAATTTTGGTCTCCTGTGTTACTGAGAACTCTTAGATGAGACTTTTTAAATTTATTCAGACATAAGATACGAGCCTTAAGTTTTTTCTTGCCTGTAGTTATAATCATCTCTGTTGGCTTTTTTTTAATAGTCAACTTTTATTTTAAAAAAAACCAAAAACTCAGCATTATTTTACCTACCCAGCATGATTTCAGGCTGTTTCACTCAAAAGATTAGTTGGTATTGGAAAAGTATTACAATACTAAAATATTTTATTATAAAATATATATTAAAACATTTTATTACATAATTTTATAATTTAAAATTCAGGCTTTAATTGAATTTTAAAACTCAGTTGTACTTAAAATGTGCAATGCCCTGTGCTGATAAAAAATAATAATAAATACTATACCCTCTTTATTTATTTTTTTTTTTTTGAGTTGGAGTCTCACTCTGTCACTCAGACTGGAGTGCAGTGACTGCTCCTGGCCACCGCAGCCTCGACCTGCTGGGCTCCGGTGATCCTTCTGCCTCAGCCTTCCAAGTAGCTGGAACTACAGGCGCATGCTACCACACCCGGCTAATTTTTGGTTTATTGTAGAGATGAGGTCTCGCCAAGTTGCCCAGGCGGGTCTCGAACCCACGGGCTCAGGCAATCCACTCATCTCGGCCTCCTAAAGCTCTGGGATTACAGGCTGAGCCACCGAGCCCAGTTAAACCCTCTTTAAAAGTCTTAGTGAGGGTACCAGTTCCACTACCAAGGGAAGAGCGCCAATTGGAAGCCCAAACTTCACCTGCCTGCAGCCTGCCTATGTAGTTAACACCCACTTGTACTCCACAGCAGTCTAATTAAATAAAATTAAGTCTTGGCGAATTATAAATTGAGATTTTAATTTAATACCTCCACTACCCTATTGTGAACAAAGCTGTAATATTTTCATTAAAATGTACATATTACTAGAATTTATAAAATTCCTTGGGCTTAGGGGCTATACATATTAATTTTTGAGAAATAGGAAATCCCTTTCACTATTTTTTACAAATCTGAGTGTTAAAGTAACATTTACTGCAGTAAGTTGGAGTGGAAAGATAGAAAAATAAATTACTTAGAAGTTAATATTTTTATTTTCTTTTTTCTATACATAGTATTTTATATATGTGTGCTCATAATGTATATAAACCATTATGATTCATCTCTTTCCTTTAACATTATTCTAAGTATTTTTAAAATTTCATTAACAACCCTAAATTCCTATTTAATGGCTATGCAAGGGCATAATATAGATTTGCCATCATTGTCATAGTGTCCTAATGTTAGAGGCTTAGATTGCTTCTTTTTATTTATAAATTTTTACTAAATTAATAGATGAATATGAAAGTTCATATTTCCTAGCCAGGCATGGTGGCGCATGCCTGTAGTTCCAGCTACTTGGAAGGCTGAAGTGGAAGGATTGCCTGAGCCCAGCAGGTCAAAGTCGTTTGCATGCCACTGCATTCCAGCCTGGGCAATAGAGTGAGACTTTGGCTCTAAAAAAAAAAATGTTTGTATTTCTTTAATTACTAATAACATTATATTTGAATTGTTTTCTTTTTTTAATTTTTAATTTTAAATATGTAGAGTACAATTCAGGCTTAGGTATACAAATGTTCATTATGTAGGTACCTTTGTCGATAAGGTGTGCCCCTCCTCCCCTGGCAGTTTCCCACTACTGCCAATCCCTTTCTTATAGTATTATAATAGTTGTTCAGGATCCGCTTATGAGTGGGAACATGTGACACTTGGTTCTTTGTTTCTGTGATAGATCACTCAGTATTATAGCCTCCAAGTCCATCCAAGTTGCTGCGAAGCTCATAATTTTGTCCTTCTTTATGGCTGTGTAATAGTCCATTGTGGAATGATTTTAAATATTAACCATTTTTTTCTTTTGAATTAACTGTTCCAGTCTTTTATCCCAATGTTCTTAGTAGTTCTTACTAATTAATTTATATAATCTTTTATATTAAGTATATTAATTGGTAATACTTGTAAATACAATTTGGGTTTAATGTTACTGTCTGATTATAAAAAGTAATAATTATTAAATTTTGAAAATACCAGTGAGAACATAGAAGAAAATAAAACATTTCATCAGAGTTTACAACATTGACAAGTATAATTTTAATGGGGTTAACAGTACTACACATTCTTGTGTTACACATTCTGCTTAGTTCATGTAGCCATATAAAGTAATAGAAAAAGTATATCAAATATTTTACATTTAGAATTACTACATAGTATTCCATTATATAGATATGCCATAATTAATTAATGCCTTCAAGATGAACATTTGTTGTTCAGTTTTTTACTACTATAAACTTTGTGATAGAATAAGTAGAATTGTTTTGTATCAAGTTAAAGGTGTGAATATACTTTACAAATTACTCTTCTAAAAGGCTAGCTAATCCAATTCCCATTAGCAGTGTTTAGAATACTTGTTTTCCTGTAGCCCACTGAAATTGCATATTTCTATATTTCTGTTTTTCTTAACTTTAAAGTATAATTTACATGTAATAAATGAACCCATCTTAAGCATGAAATTCAATGAGTTTTGACCAACATATACATATACCCTTTTAACCACCATCCCATTAAGATATAGAATGCTTTCATAACCCCCCCAAAAATTTCCTCTTGGCATATGTACGTCAATCTTCTCACCCCAGGGCCTAGATAACCATGGATGTTTCTGTCAGTGTAGATTATATTCTGTCACTATATAGAGTTTTATATAAATTGAGTCATACAGTATGTATTTTGGGGGGAGGTTCTTAGATTCTTTTACTCAGCATGTCTTTGAGATTCACGCCTTTAGTTGCCTGGATCAGCATGTTCTTTACTCTTGAGCAAAATGCCATTTTATAAATATAACAAAACTTGCCCATCACCAGGTGAATGGTGAAACATTTGGGTTGATTCCATCTGGAGCTATTGTGAACACATCTGCTGCCTGCTTGTATCGGTCTTTAAGCCATGACGCTCTAAAAATATATTTCATTTTCATACCTGGGAAGTTCGTAGACTCTAGATATATCATCTACTATTTCAAGTCAAGCAAATTTCCCGAAGGAAAGCCCAGATCTTGTTTTGGGATCGAATTAGCAGGATGAGGCAATGGTGCAGGATATAATTTTGAGAGCATCTTGGAAAGCTATCTGGGAAGCACCTGATCACCCTCCTCCTGTATCAGCGAGAAGCATAAGACTCCTAATGCTCACTGCCCTCCCCACTTCACGTCTTCTGGCTCCTGACAAGTCTAAGAATCCTGCCAAGTCAGTCCCTGTCCCCTCCCATGACAGGGGAGGGTCAGAGGAGAAAATAACGACAGGCATCATGCTGTTTAATGCCAGATCCCGTAAATAGCTACAGAAGGCAGTAGCAGGGTCAGGCTACCCCACAGGCCACTTGAGCATCTGCCCAGTGGCCTCGAGGGTATTCTATGCCCTCTTCTCAGCTATAAGAGAAATGAGTTCTTATAGCTCCAGAGATTTCTGTGCAGTGATTTGCAGGGCCTGCCTTCTGGAAGTAGAACTTTTTTGGGGGTTTTGTTTTTGAGTTGGAGTCTCACTCCACTACCCAGGGAATGCAGTGGCACGCCCACGGCCACCCCAGCATCGACCTGCTGGGGTCCGGCGATCCTTCAGCCTCGGTCTTCCAAGTAGCCGGAACTACAGGCACGCGCTACCACACCTGGCTAATTTTTGATTTATTGTAAAGATGAGGTCTCACCAAGTTGCCCGGGCGGGTCTCAAACCCATGGGCTCAGGCAATCCACTCACCTCAGCCTCCCAAAGTGCTGGGATTACAGGCTGAGCCACCGAGCCCAGCCGGAAGTAGAACTTTTTAAGAGCAAGAATCATGCCTTATACAAATTTTTACATGTGCAAGGTACATAGTGGATACTCAGGTATGGTTTTGGGTAATGTATAATCTAAGCCTTAGATGTGGGCATGAACTCTTGACTCATAAACAATATTTTATAGTTGAAGAACTGCCTTTAACAAATAACTTCCAATAAAATATTTTTGGTTATCATTTTGAAATATTTTTCCTTGGAATTGAAACTAATGTTGGAAGATATATCTTACATGGATATGTTGTATATATGTTATTTTGTGTTACTATTTTTTGAAATAGAGGCCAAAAGACAGTAAACATTATTCCTTTTCTTCCTCCCTCCTCCTGCTGTAGCCGGAACCATTTTAGAGCAACCTTTAAAATTCTGAAATTCTAAGAGCAGTTTTCAGAAAATTAAACTTGAAAACAACATAAACTTGGGAGTTATTTTTATTAAAAGCAATGTGATAGCAAATGCTACTTATACAATGATAATGAGATTTTGTAGAGAAAAATGGTTTACTGACAACTTTTTAAGAATATCTCCCCTGTCTTAAAAGGAAAGGCTTCTAAGCTTTGCAGACCAAGAGAGTCTTGATACTTGGTTATCCAGGAGCTTTGTCATTAACTTTAGCTCTCATCTTGCTCATGGCTGAATGAGGTTTTTACTGGGCATGTTTCTCTTCTCTCAGTTCACAGACATTGGGACCTTTGAGACGGTGTGGCAAGTCAAGTTCTACAATTACCACAAGCGAGATCACTGCCAGTGGGGAAGCCCCTTCTCAGTCATTGAGTATGAATGCAAGCCCAATGAGACGCGCAGTCTGATGTGGGTGAACAAGGAGTCCTTCCTCTGAAGATGGTTCTGTCTGATGTTGCTGGACAGTCTCCTCAGAAATCTACTTTTAGGTAAACCAGCACAAGCCTTAACCAAGGCACACCATACCATTGCTGTTTCTCATCCAGTACCAATGACCTACTAGCCCTGATTGTTTTGAGAGTATAACTCCCCTCTGACACAATATCCCTGACATGAAAGATGGTGATGTACCAACCCCCAAAATACTCCTTTTCGTATTTTGTGCTGGTGTTCCTGCATCCAATCGTTCATGGTCACACTGTTGACCGCTTGTGACTGGAGCTCAGTGGAACTGGTAGACTTGCCCTACTCTTGAAGGTTCCACTGACTGACTGTGGTGTTTTGTTTCCAAGCTGAGTGATTTTTCTTTTTATGTTCAGTGTTAAATTTAAAAATAACAATGTGTACGAGTCCTCTGTGTGTAATGTGGTAACATATAACTTGCAATGTTGGCCAGCTTTCAAAGCAGGCTTTGTGAAAATGTAACAATCACAGGTGAATGGGACTCAACTGTTATGCTTCCTATAGATAGCTCAGCTATTGCAGGAAAGAATAATGACAAATGAAAGGACAAATACTTAAGAAGTATTTATAATGCATTAAAACTCTTTCAAGGAACTTAAGGTATTATTCGATAATCCAATGGAAATGGCAAGAGCGTTGCTGTGGACCACTGTCAAAGTGACAGGAGTGGTATGGTCATCCCTTTGGCAAGCTTCCGTACATTGATGGCATCCCCATGTTCTTCCTTACTTGAACTTTGTAAAACTGTGTATGGACCTGTAATCAACTTTTGATATTTCTTAATAAAGGCATTGAAAATTATGTTCTGACTTGAATTTTTAATTCAAGCAGTGGCCATCTAGCAGGTGGACCTCTGCTCCAGGCCAGCTCCACTGAGGTCTCTGAGCTACAGGGTGAGGAGGTACCTAGGGTAGAATTAGCACATCTATTCATGGATCAAGTCCAACCTTTTAATAGGATTGCTCCAGCCACATCTAACAAGACTGGCATAAGCCCACATGCGTGGTGGGCAATCAAAAAATGCCTGTCCCTGTCCTCACTCCATGTCTCTTTCTGTGGTGATCACTCCCCTATTTGTCAGCTACATAACTTCGGTGGTAGGAGAGCATGGTGCATGTAACCAGGGATGAGACCTTGTTATCTGCTCCCAGGGTACCACAAGGTACCCGGCCCCAAGCCCCTAATCCATAGGGTTTAAGGATGAATTCCATAAGAAGAAAAGAAACTTCCTCTTAAAAAGTAACATAATGTTAGGATTAGGATTAGAGTTAGGGTTAGAGTTAAAAAAAAGTAACATACTGTTTTCCAACAGTATTGTAATACTCACTTGGGCAGCACAAATCCTATTGTGTTGGAAAAAGTTAGTTGGGGATTTGTTGGTTTGTCTTAGATTTTTGATTTTGCTACCTGTAAACCCTACATGTAAGAAAGTGCAAGATTAATGAGAGTATTTTAAAGAGTCGGTTTATTGTAGAACTGAATTTGAGGTTTGAGGCTGGCACCCCAAATCTTTTCCACTTCTAAGTAACTTACCTGCAATGAGGCTGTACTACCACCAGGGAACAGCAATGCCTTTCCTTTGGGCTAATAAATGCGAGCAATATGTTTCTCAATTAACTTGATTTTCAAAAAATAATAGTGTCTATTACAACTGCTAAATGTAAGCACTAACCCATTCTAATTACTATATTTTTAAAAACAGTACTCAATAACTTGAACAGACACTGAAATATTTAAAATATGTTTACTATAAGAAACTTAAGTGTTCTTCCAGAATATCCACTAGAAATACAGAACAACTAAAAGATTTTAGAAGATGGGAGACCTACACGGTTCAATCTGTTTAAGCATTTGATTAGTAAGTATTTTCATCTGTGAGACGAGGTTTCAAGTCAATGACTCATCTGTCAGAGGGTTAGTATTTGTTTTGATGGTAGAAGCAATAGCATGGCGTTTTGCAATATTCCACACTTTTTTTTTTTTTTTAACTAGAAGCTTTTATTTAGAGCTTGAAATGAGTCAAGGCAGGCCTGGAGGAAGCATGTCCTGGTATGACTGCACACACACTCCCACAGTAGAGCAGGAAGATGAGCCCTAGGCGGGAAGCCAGAGCATGTAAGTCCTACTAACATCCTGCTCGACCCTAAGTGTTCACCTCACCTTTCTCTGTTTCTGTTTGCTTGTGTTTAAAACAAGGAGACCAGTAGAATTCTAAAAGTTTTTAAGATTTATAGTTCATACTTCTATTTTAAAATGTCTGTGTGTGTGTGTGTGTGTGCGTGCGCGCGTGTGTTCTCCCTTGGGCCCAGAGATAAGGTTGAATCAAGGGAGGTGGGGAAGAGATGGAGATGAAGTAACAGAAAATCTTAACAGCTAATCTGCTACGTTAAGTGATCTCTCCTGGCATATACTGTTCTACTTATGATTGGACTCCAGCCCAGTCTCTCTGGCTACTTCTCACATAGCCCTCCTCCTACTCCAAAATTTGAGTGCCTCAGCTATATCAAGCTGCTGAGTTGTAACTTTGCCCCTCAGCCATCTGGAAGGGCTATTTTTATCCAAGTTGTAGCCACGTCTCTCTACTTCCAAGCATCAGATGGCTACCCAGAAGCTTGAGGAACTAGGCCGTCCTTCCAATTATGATGATGACTAAAACACTTTTGAACAGGTGGAAGAATAGAAATGCCTTGAGTTTATATTTTGTGACACCTCGCTTATTAAGAAGTCACTTATCCAGCTATCTAAACTATCTGGATCACAGTTGAGAACAGAAAACATGCCAAAAAATAAAGATCCCTGTCACAGATGTCACAAAGTCCATTCACTAAAGGCTTGGGTCTTCTCTCAAGACCTCATGACTCCTATTTTAGACACAAGTCAAACGTGAGATGATCTGGTTTCTGGCTCTTAGGAAACTGGAAGTTGAACAGTTAGAGGAAGGAAAGAAGGCAATATGTAGAGGTAGATACAGTGAAAATAATTTTTTTTCAGAGAGGGAGGACAAAGAAAAATATTAAGAAATAGACAAAGTAAGTTGAAAGTATGACAGACAGGGACATCTATCCGTCTATACATACTATGTAATATGACTGTAGGTACACAATCCTGTACTAAACCACAATAGTTTCTGTAGATACTAAATAAAAATCATACATAAAAAATTGTACATAATGATGGTCCTGATTCACTTAGGAAAGTGATCCATTGTCTTCAGTAATGTATCATAGTTCAACATTTAAGAGTTGAGATTCTGGCCGGGCTCGGTGGCTCAGCCTGTAATCCCGCGCCTTTGGGAGGCTGAGGTGAGTGGATTGCCTGAGCCCGCGGGTTCGAGACCCGCCTGGGCAGCGAGACTTCATCTCCATAATAAATCAAAAAATCAGCTGGGCGTGGTAGCGCATGCCTGTAATTCCGGCTACTTGGAAGGCTGAGGTGGAAGGATCGCCGGAGCCCAGCAGGTCGAGGTTGCGGTGGCCAGGAGCGGCCACCGCACTCCAGTCTGGGCGACAGAGTGAGACTCCAACTCAAAAAAAAAAAAGAGTTGAGATTCTGAACCCTTAAATGTTAAGAGTTCCGATTCTGAAGACAAAATACTTCAATTTAAATCCTGATCCAGATGCTTTTTAGCTGTATGATCTTAGGCAAGTCACTTAATATCTCTGTACCTTGGTTTTCTCATTTAGAAATTGGAGATAATAATAGTACTTACCTCGTAGAGTGGCTGTAAGGATGAAATAAGTTAATGTATGTTAAAATTTTAGAACAATGCCTGGTATGTAACATCATTATTTGGTACATTTTGTTTTAAAAGGCATAAAGGGAGAAATACATTTTCCCACAAAACTATTTAAAATGTCAAGAGAAAAAAATGAAGGCACTTAAACAAAACTCATTTTCCTTATAGTTTAAAGCAGTATATTTTAAGATATGCTAAAATTTCTCTACAAACAGCCTTCACAAAGTCTCTTTTATAAAGACCCAATTTTGAATAGTATGCAAATATCAGGACAGAATTAGAAAACGGAAGATTTGGTAAAGATCAAGACTGACAACAAAATTTCTTTGTTGTTTCTTTTAATCCTCCTAATAACCTCGTAAGGTGGGCAGCAATGTCATATCTCCAATTTACAGGGGAAATTTGTCACAAAGATTGAAAATAAAACTCAAGCTTAAACAGATAATTTTATAAGAAACTATTTGACCATCAGTTTATTGTTATTGTCTTCATTTTGCAATGATGATAATAACATTCACTTCACAAAATGTGTTAGGACTAAATGATATGTAACATGTAGAGCTTCTTGTTGTTCTTTTCCCCATCACATCACCTTTTTCTTGACAAATGCATTTCATTGAATATTGCTTCACTCCTGCCCACACTCCTGCAGTGTTTGTTTTTATAACTTGATAGTTTTGTCCTTTTTTTTTGAGTTGGAGTCTCACTCTGTCGCCCTGACTGGAGTGCAGTGGCCGCTCCCGGCCACCGCAGCCTCTACCTGCTGGGCTCCGGCGATCCTTCCGCCTCAGCCTTCCGAGTAGCTGGAACTACAGGTGCGTGCTACCACACCCGGCTAATTTTTTGATTTATTGTAGAGATGAGGTCTTGCCAACTTGCCCAGGCGGGTCTCGAACCCGTGGGCTCAGGCAATCCACTCACCTCAGCCTCCCAAAGCGTGGGATTCCAGGCTGAGCCACTGAACTCAGCTGATGGTTTTGTCTTAATCTGCTTGCAGCCTAGCAGATCACTTGCTTCCCCACCCACCAAAAAAAAAAAAAAAAAATAATATATATATATATATATATATATATATATATCGTGGATATATTTAAATACATATATGTATATGACTTTAAAATTGTTGCCAATAAATAAATAGAAGTATCCAGTTTCTAGAAACTCATTGTCTCTACTTCTCTATATAGCAAATTACTTGCTGGTGGCCTTTTCTCTTTGGGGTCATATTAACTACTGTTAGAGCACCAGACAGGATGAATTAAGATTTTTGCCTCCCCATGTGCTAACAAATGAAAAACACAACAGTATTTTTGGTCCTGTGCTAATATCTTAACAGTCATCCTGACAGACCTCCTAGTCTCTGGCCACAGCGAATTTCTTATTCTCCTGCAGATGTACCAAGCCCAAGCAGTTTACTTGCCACTGCACAGCCTGTTCCTTCTCCTTGGAATGCCCTGCTCCACTTTCTACCTAGCAAACGCCTTTGAGTGCCAGTTTAAATGTCACCTCCACTATGAAGTTTTTCCTGACTCCTCTAAAATGTTGAATCCAGAATAATTTTGAAATATTGTTTACTCAAATATTTTATCTGATTGCCCCATTTCTAAAAAGCTTCACCATCCTATAACGTCTGCTTTTCTTAAGTTCTCTGGATGTCTTCCACATCTTACTGACTTGGTGAAAATGAGCTGACTCAATAAAAAGGTGTGTGATTCTAGAAAGAGCCGGCTGGCTGACCGGCTGGCTGGCTGGCTGGCTGGTTGAAAAAACAGCCAGCAAGAAGTTTGCAATATATTAGCCTTTAGCAGGTTGGTTCTCTTACTGCCTTTAAAGGAGACTAAAAGAGGGAACATGGATGAGAAAAAAAAGTTTCTGAATTTTCTTACTGATATTGCATTCAATGAAATTGCTTTGTCGCGTTAGTATTATTAATGATGACAGTACTAAGGTATGCTGTTCTTTGAAGGCATTTACAAAGTTGTTTATTTTTATCAGGGTAATCACTTGTGCTGCTGCTCACCAACTATTTCCAGCCTTCCTCCCCTGTCTAGCCACCTGATAGGATCTGACCTCCATGACGTAGGGTGGGCTCATATGCAAGTAACTGTGGCCAATGAGTTGTGAACACAAGTGACACATATCACTGCAGGTTGAAACTTCCAACCATCTGTGCAATGCCCAGAAGAGCACTCTTTCCCTTTGCCATGGCAACCAGCCACTTTCAGTATGATCCATCACCCTAGTCCTGGAGTGAGAAGATATGGAGTGGAACCCCTGCCAAATTTTGTTGGACCTGTAGCATAAGTTAACTTTTCTCCCAACATTTTATTGTGAATAATGTTGAAATATGTAGAAAAGTCGAAAGACCTGCACACCAAACATCCACATACTGTTCACCCGGATTTCACAATTAACATTTTGCTATATTTGCTTTATCCCTTATCTGTTCCTCCATGCTGCATCAATCTTTCTTTTTTAGGGGGGGGGAGATGAATGAGAAACTATTTTAAGTCATCACTAAGATTTTGGGTTTGCACCTTACCAAAGCATGGTCTTGTCTTTCCTGATCACAACATCTGGGGATTCTGGACTGGCTACTCTCCTTTTCTGCTGAGGACCATATAGAAGAACTACTCTAAAAAGCAAAAAGGCAAGGGTACCTGCATAATGAACATTTGTATACTAACCGTGATTTGTACACCACATAATAATAATAATAATAATAATAATAATAATAATAACAGTTGGCTGGGCTCAGTGGCTCAGCCTGTAATCCCAGCACTTGGGAGGCTGAGGTGAGTGGATTATCTGAGCCTGCGGGTTCGAGACCAGCCTGGGTGACTTGGCGAGACCTCATCTCTACAATAAATAAAAAATGAGCCAGGCATGGTAGCGCATGCACCTGTAGTTCCGGCTACTTGGAAGGCTGAGGCAGAAGGATCGCCTGAGCCCAGAAGGTCAACGCTGGGGTGGCAGAGAGTGTGCCACTGCACTCCAGTCTGGGCAACAGAGTGAGACTCCAACTCAAAAAAAAAAAAAAAGACAAAAAGGAACTGTTCAAAGTTAGTCCTAAGAAACCATTTCCTTCCAGGGAAAGTAAAAAGCCGTAGGACGGATTGGAAGAAGGATTAAACCATCTTTTTTTCTCTCATGGTTTTAAAAAATAATGTAGACTCTTACTGAACTAGTTTGGGTATGGCCCTATTTGTAGGTAGAGGCATGGATTAAATGAAGAAAGGAAAGATAAAATTAGCATTCATTAAGTCTGCTTTATGGCAGGCATTTTATACATACTATCTCATTAAATCCTCAAAACCACCCTATAAATTACATATATATGATTTCCTTTGTTAAAATGAGGATATTAAGCTCAGAGAGGTTACCTGCTACCTGCCTAAAGTAACATAGGTAGTGTGAGTAGAAGAGGCAGAATGAAAATCTGAATCAGTACAACACCAATCCACAGACCCTTGGTCTCTTCGTCTCAGTGAAATGACTATCCCCAGAAAGACCATGACCCAAGAGATAGAAATCATGTTAGTGGCAAACTCCCTCCCTACCTGAAGCAGAGTTTGAAATGACAAAATTATTTCACAAGAATATTTTTTTGAATGTTCAGAAAAGTGCAACAAGCCCAACAATCATAGAAGCATTGTGAATTTCTGAAAGCTAAAACAACTGTTTTTCCTTTGCCTTTAAAAGATAGTCACTTCCTTTGGCAAAACATATATTTTTATGTTTTTATTTTTTTAAAGATGTGAGGTACAATTTAGGGTTAGGTATACAAATGTTCATTAGGCAGGTGGCCTCGTTGATGAGGTATGCCCCTCCATCCCCTGGCAGTTTCCCCAACTGCCAACCCCCTTCCCCAAAACATATATTTTTAAATAGTAATATTCCTTGTTTTTTTTTTCCACAATTCAAAACCCAGTTGGAATTTTGTTCTTTTCATGGTTCATTCTTTAGGCTTGTGTTTTGATGTGAAGTAGATCTATGTGCATGTGAGTGTGTGTCTTTGTAGAGTCCTTAGTTTCCCCACATCTGGTTGCTTACACCTTGAAATTGAATTCATATAACCACACTGAGAGTTTCATTTCAGAAGTTTCATGGCTATAAGGTATAATCTTAAATCATGAGGCTCCCACTCAGGGCAGAAATTTCTTTCTAAGCTAGGTAACTGTTACTTGCTGGATGGGAGGGATTTTTTTTTTTTTTTTTGAGTTGGAGTCTCACTCTGTCGCCCAGACTGGAGTGCAGTGGCCGCTCCCGGCCACCGCAGCCTCGACCTGCTGGGCTCCGGCGATCCTTCCTCCTCAGCCTTCTGAGTAGCTGGAATTACAGGCATGCACTACCACGTCCAGCTGATTTTTTGATTTATTGTCGAGATGAGGTCTCGCTGCCCAGGCGGGTCTCGAACCCGCGGGCTCAGGCAATCCACTCACCTCAGCCTCCCAAAGGCACAGGATTACAGGCTGAGCCAGATGGGAGGAAATTCTAATCAAACCTGCCTGGGAACACAACCCAAGCACCCACATAGTGCTGAAGTCAAAGGAATTTGTCTTTACCCTATAGAAGTAATCCAACCTTGAATGACAAGTTTCTTCAAATAATTGAACACAGACAATCTGTCTTAACTTTTCTATAGAGTTTAACTTTTCCTTGGAGATTGTTATGAGATTAAAATCTTTAAATAAAACTTAGGTTTACTCAAAGGGGCCGCATGGGGGAGCATCATCTTCTGGGATGATGAAACTGTTCTGTATACTGATAGCAGTAGTGGTATATGTATTAAAACTTGTAGAGCTGTACACACACACACACACACACACACACACACACACACACACACACACACGTGCGTGCACACCTGGTTGGACATGTGCTACCTAAACTCTACCTTCTGAACGAAAGCCTAATCCATGTTTACCACCATCTCTGCAAAATCCCTTTGACTGAAAAGGGCTTTGGCCAATATGGTCCTTGGCAGTTCTGCATTGTCTAGAACCTGTGAATCTTTTCTGAAGTTTATCTATCTTGGGAGGGAAACTGAGCAGACTTGAAGGCAGGGGTGGAAGCCACCTGCTGAAGACAGTAATGAGCATTTGGCAGGGTGGGTGGGGAAAATGAGACAGCGCAGAGGGGAGGGGGCTGGGAACGTTCCCACTCTTTTGCTCCTTCCTGCATCTGGTGCCCCAGGAGCTGCTCTTGAGCAATGCCTCTCTAATGAGTTGGCGTGAACTTGTGCTTGTTCCTCCCTCAGGGAACGAGAGAAGACAGGCTTAAAGCTGCTAAAATGCTTGGAGAACATCCAAAGAGAAGCTTGACACAAATGCAACATATTAAGGAAAACAGCTTGGGCCTGGCTAAATAGTAACTGTTCTAACAACACAAACATATGGCAGTTGACGACAATAGTCTGTAAAAAGAAACAGTCAAGCCCTCTACATAGAGCTGGATGTTTCTTTATAGTCTTCAAGGAATTCACCTCACTATGGTTTTCTCAAACTTAGGCTGGTATCTACTCTCAGGAGTGCCGAGAACAACCACTACAAGGGATCTCTTGTGGGTGGAAGCACATTCTTCTACATATGCCTTCTCAAGGAACAAATATTCTGTGCTTCTTTTCCAAATTATTTGTCTTGCATTCTAGGGGCAGGCTTCCCACAGTTCAGAATTATTGGAGATGCTCGTTAAAATGTAGATTCCCTGAGCTGCACCTTTTTAGACCTGCTAAATCAAGTGGACCCTGCGAGTAAATTCAAAGCACTTGCATTTTAATAAGCACTTTAAGTGATTCTTACTGTATTAAAGTTTGGAAAGCTCTGCCCTAGGGTTTACTCACGATAGACCTTCTTTTTAAATGTTCACATATTTGTTCAACAAGCATTCATGTGCCAGGTACCCTGGAGGCAGGAGATGGCTGATGAGAGTGCAAGGATAGGTGATCAAATTGTTCATGGCCAAGTAATTCTAATAAAATGAGGTAAGTGCTCTACAAGAAGGGGATATAAAATACATGAAAGTACAGAGGAGGAGGCTGTGGGGGTTGGAGGCAGCTTTTAGATGATATCAGAGCTGCACTTTGAGGGTTGAGTGGAATCTAATCAGGAGAACCACAGACAAAGCACATTTCAAGCAGAGAGAAGGTACTGCAGGGTATTGGCATGTGAAGGTGTAGGATTCACTTCAGAAGAAGAGATTCTTCATGACTGGAGCCTAGGGACAAGAGAGGCATGGGTTTGGGGTCAAACCATGAGGAACCTTGGAGACATGCTCAGCAGTTAGGCCTTGTTCTGCAGAAAGTGGAAATTAGAGGCATTTTTTCAACGTAAAATGACAGAAGGCTGTTTGTGTTATAGAGCAGTCTTCCTGGTGGCAGTTTGGAGGCAGGGAGATGAGAACAGAGGCTTTTGCAATGGTATGGATGGGGAGGTGCGGGGGTAGCAGGACAGGAGGGGGGAGGGGAGATCTAAATAAGGATGATATCAGTGGGGCCCGAGGTCTCTGAGATGGGGCAACAGACTGTGGGAGTACAGGGGGGAAGGAAGAGGCGAGAGGCCCAGCACGGGTGATACAGCTTAGTCTGAGTCAAGAACTTCATCCAAGGGAAGGCATTTTCAATTGCCAGGTAACTCTTCCTATCTCAGGATTTGAAAGACCTGACACTTATGCTTGTGAGCAAATCCTAGTGTCTGGGCCCATTAGCCATAGTTTCTACTGTGCTAGGAAATAGGTTTAAATATATTTATTAAGTGGAAAACATCACTTTATACAATGCATGATGAAACCGTTCCACTTATGTTTTTATTTTTTATTTTATTTTAAAGATGTAGAGTATAATTCAGGATTAGGTATACAAGTTGTCATTGTACAGGTAAAGTTCGGGCTTCCCTTTTATCCCCACTTCACCTGGTGTGAGATCAGGTACCCTTATTGATGTTGTATGTCCTACCTACCCCCCCCCACCCTACCCCCAGCTGTATCCCGCTACTGCCAATCACTTTCTTATAGTATTATGGTATATGTTCAGGGTCCATTTATGAGTGAGAACATGTGGTACTCTGTTCTTTGTTTCTGTGATAAATCACTGAGTATGACAGACTCTAAATCCATTCAAGTTGCTGAGAAGTTCATATGTTTGTCCTTCTTTATGGCTGCATAATATTCCATTGTGTATATGTACCATTTTTTTTTTTAAGTTGGAGTCTCACTCTTGTCACCCAGGCTGGAGTGTAGTAGCACACTCATGGCCACCGCTGCCTCAACCTGCTGGGCTTAGGTGATCCTTCCACCTCAGCCGTCCAAGTAGCTGGAACTACAGAGGCATGCCACCACACCCGGCTAGTTTTTGTGGTTTATTGTAGAAACGAGGTCTCACCAAGTTGCCCAGGCTGGTCTCGAACCCCTGGGCTCAGGCAATCCTCTTGCCTTGGCCTCCCAAAGTGCTGGGATTATAGGCTGAGTCACTGCGCCCGGCCTACCACATGTTTTTTAATCCAGTCCAGTTTTGATGGGCAGCACAGTTGGTTCCATGCTTTTGCTATTGTGAATAGTGCTGCAATAAACAGGCGTGTGCAGGAATCTTTTTTGTAGAATGATTTGCATTCCTCCAGGTGTATTTTCAGTAAGGGGATTGCTGGGTCATATGGAAGGTTAATGTCTAGTTCTTTTAGAAATAGTCACACTATTTTCCAAAGAGGTTGCACTAGTTTGCATTCCCACCAGCAGTGTTGAAACGTTCCTTTTTCTCTGCGTCCTTGCCAGCATCTGTTGTTTGTTTTATTAACGATGGTCATTCTTACTGGGGTTAGGTGGTATCTCAATGTGGTTTTGATTAGCATTTTTCTGATGATTAGCCACTTAGGTTTTTTTTTTTTTGAGTTGGAGTCTCACTCTGTCGCCCAGACTGGAGTGCAGTGGCCGCTCCGGTCACCGCAGCCTCGACCTGCTGGGCTCCGGCGATCCTTCCGCCTCAGCCTTCCGAGTAGCCGGAATTACAGGCATGCGCTACCACGCCCGGCTGATTTTTTGATTTATTGTAGAGATGAGGTCTCGCTGCCCAGGCGGGTCTCAAACCCAAGGGCTCAGACAATCCACTCACCTCAGTCTCCCAAAGGTGCGGGATTACAGGCTGAGCCACCGAGCCCGGCTGCCACTTAGGTTTTTAAAAACTATATGCAGAGAGAGAGAGAATGAGGGAGGCAGGTTGAAATTGGAGGAAATACCTAGGAAAGGCAGTGTTACTACTAATAAGGATAAAGAGTAGGGTTGAGAGAGACTGGAACTGAAGAAACCGTGGCAACTTACTCTGAATTATTGTTCATTTTTCAGTTGGTTTTTATGTTGTTTTATTAATGTATTGCCTTTATAATTTTTAAAACAATTTTTAAAAGTTGCTTACACATCTTATTGGCTACCACTAGGTGGTACTAGTGGCAGGACAGATTGGACCGCTTTTAAACTTCCGGTGTTCATCCGTTTACCCTGCATATGTATCTAATTTTAGACGCCTGCAAGTGGGTCTAACTTCTTGACTTTATAGAGTGAAATGAATGCTTTTACCAATTATTATTAGTGTGTGTCTTCAGAGTTTAGGAATCAAGGCCCCTAGACTTTCTTTCTCTTAGATGATGCAGGCTTTTCTATTTAATTTCTATCAAAATATCTACAAGTAGAAACGTGTTCTTTCTGTATCAATATAAGTTGCACAGTTTGGTTCACATATATCCATATATATCTCAAGCTCACCACTTTACAATGATATTCCCAAGCCAAATCTTCATCAGATGCCTAAAAATAATGGAACCGTGTGATGGCACCTTTCATCTGTGCTTCCCTAATTCCCAGTCTAGGCTTTTCTTTCCAGTCACTTACCCTTAATTTTCTTAGACTGTCATGCCTTCCACCACCTCAGCTGACATGGCAGGAGACAGAAGTGTCTCCACTTATCCTCTTTTTACACATACCCATGATAATGCAACATTTGTGATTTCACTTCTAGGGACTTTACCTCTTTTAAGCAGGGCCTATCACCTCTCATTTCATGGAACCATCTGAACTAGCTACTGTGCTGTCCTTTGTTCTAAAACAACACTCCATTCCAAAATGAAGTGCCTAAGATTCCCAGTTCTAGAGTTAGCATAGCCTAGAAGAGATATAGGTGAAAACACTCATATGCTCTCTTTGGAATACCCACGAGGCCAGCCTAGCATACACAAAGCTACTCAGTCCTAAATGACATAAGGTCAAAAGGAGTCTGCAGTGGCTCTGACTTGGCTAAGACCTGCTCCTGGTGGCAATCCTCACTGAACATGGTGTGATTCTTCACCCTCTTACCCCCTACCCTCCAGTAGGGGCAGGTTCACTGAGTCAGTCTTTGAACAGAGCCTAAGCATAAATTGACCAAGGTCATAGAGTTGCAGTTGACACTCCCTGCATGCTAGAGAAAAGAGCTGAGAACATTCTATGCAAAGCATATTAGATAGTAAATGGAAATTAGCTACTATTCATCATTAATAATGATGAAGACTACTGTTTGAACTTACTATTTGCTACTGTTCTGTGTTGAGTTCTTTGTATATTTTATCTTATTTGATTTCCTCAAGCACACCGTAAAGTAGGATTATTGCTACCATTTTTTTTTTTTGAGTTGGAGTCTCACTCTGTTGACCAGGCCAGAGTGCAGTGGCACACTCATGGCCACCGCAGCCTTGATCTGCTGGATTCAGGTGATCCTTCCACCTCAGCCTTCTAAGTAGCTGGAACTACAGGCATGTGCCACCATGCCCAGCTAATTTTTTGATTTATTGTAGAGATGAGGTCTCCCCAAGTTGCCCAGGCTAGTCTCGAACGCATGGGCTCAGGCAATCCTCTCACCTTGGCCTCCCAAAGTGCTGGGATTATAGGCATGAGCCACCACGCCCAGCCTATTGCTACCATTTTACATATGTGAAAACCAAGGCATGGGAAGCTTCAAGTGATAGGCTCAGGTTTATCCATTTTCAAAGCTTGTTTTCTTAACTCCTATCCCTTTCTGAAGATAGCTAAGAGCTGTAATCATTCAGAGATCATTTAGCACTCCATTTAATAGACTGCTAAGAACCTTGACCCTTTCTCTTCCTTTCCCCTTTGTTTCCTATCCTTTTCTCAGGGGAGAGACAAGGTCAAGACAAGAAAGTAAATGCAAACCAATTTGTATGCTTTGTGATAACACTCAGATTTAGTTAAACATTTCTTTCAATGCAATAAGTATGCTTTTTGAATACTTTTCTCTGTTTTTCCATAATGTTCCACCCACAGCAGTTTCTCAATATTGTGTTGCTTCAGAGACTGGCTGGACTGTTGTTCACAATTGGGGTAAAGAAGTTTAATAACAGGATATAAGTCAAAGTCTGTGTTGTTCTATAAATCAGATTATTTTAACCATCAGTTTCTCCTTGCTATGAATCCCAAAAATTAAAAGTAGATTGATCTCCAAATTGAAATAAGTCAAATGTTATTGTTTTTAAGAAAAATAAGTCAAGAGTGGTTGGTTGAAAGTAGTAAACAATAAATCTATCACAACCTACTCTTTCTTAAGAACTATGAGCTGAAACTTGTTTTCGTGATATAATTAGGCAGGGACCTCTGTGACTTAATTTAAAAACCTGATTTATAATCACCTCTTTTTTTCAAAACAGTTTTTTTTTCCTTAGCTACCTCTGGATGAACCTGGTTCTGCTTTTCCAAATTCGACAATGTCAGGTCAGTAGGGAGCAAATCTGAGACTGTACGATTCCCATCAGCAACTAGCTAGGGAGATCTTTTTATCCCCAAGGTCTAAGTTCAATTCTAAATGGCATGGTTATTCTTTTTTCAATGTATGTGGTTACCTCCTATTAACAGTAATGGCTGTTACACATGAAAGTTCAGAAGACTTTATACCAGTAAGATTTGTCCAAGCATGAATTTTATGAGGCCAAAGTAAACATTCTTGTTCCTTGGCATCATCTTCCTCCAGGTTACAATAAATGTAGGGACCTGGACAATACTCCAAATGATGAAATGCCAACACACGTTGCTTTTGCATATGTCATCTAAAGGATGTGGCTTTTAAAAATGGATTCCATTCTTCTCTGTTCAATGCTTGGCCCGGCAAGCCACTGCGATCCTGACAGGTAGGTGAAGGATATTTCTAAACAAATTTCTTCCACTCAGATGTCCTATGACTTACTCCAGTGAGTGAGATATACCCAGTACAGTACTAATGTCCTAGTCTGAAATGCCTGCATCCTAGCCCACCTTCCACTGATTTGATCAGAATCAGATACCCCAATATCATGAAATGAAAAACAGGTGTGAAAAAAAAGAAGACTGAAATATGAATAGCAAACTGTTTGTTCAAGACAAGACAGCCAGTTCTCGAGGGCAAGCTGCACTTGCCTGAGAGGTGTGTGCCAATGCCAAATAAGCCAAAGTGAAAGACAGCCTTGTTTGTATTGTACTTAATAGGCCCCAGAGGGAAAAGGGACAGCCGAATGACACAAGCTTGCCAAATTTCTTTCCTGGGTTCTTTATTTCATGTAACTCATGATTTAGAAAGGTCTCTGACATGTGATCATTATAAGAACACTAGTCTGCCAAGACTCTTAAAATATATTCAACAGCTTTAATCCTGTTGCAGATAGAGCTATCAGTAACAGCAATAGCATTTAGTATGAATTTAAAGTCAGTAATTTCTGCATACGAAGGACTTTAGTGGCATCATAAATTCTTCCCCCGAAAAAGGAGTGGAAAATGATATAATCAATGTGAGATGAAGACTAATTTCTTCTAAAATTATTTTTAAGGATCTAAACAACTCACACTCTTCTTTGCAAGTATTAACCTACAAAACATAAAAAGTCAACTGGTCATTACCTTTTCAGGACTGTTGGCCTCAATTCCTGGTTCAGGAAATAATATAAAGCAGTTCAACTGGTTTTGTCTTGTTTGAGAAACTAAAATTAAAATCTCAGGTGTTATTTAACTTTAACCCAGAAACAGGAAAGAATGTGGTCTATCAGAAATAGTCATACAGTCAGTGTTTCAACTATGTGGATATTTTAAACAATCTAAAAAAAAAGTGGCTTTTTAAAAAAAATCTTTTTCTAGTTGCAACTGGAAACTTTAGGTTCTTATCCTCATCTTTCAGCTTCTGGTATGTCATAATCTACTCTAGGGAATGACTGCCTCAATTACTATATCCATAAATATTCTAGTGGAAAAATGTTTGCAAGGCTCATTTTCAGAAGTGCTCCACAGTAACTCAAAGCTGTAACCTCTCTCATAAAAGCAAATTCAATTCTATGTTTCTGTATTACAGTCAACAATTCCAAAGTGTTATTTTATATATCACAAGTTCAAAAGTGTGACAGAAAAGAGCTTATATGAATGCCAAATAAACCAGTATTGCAGTTTATTATGGAAAAAAAAACTACCCAATGATGGTGAATTCCATTTTTCATACTACCCAGTATGGGTAGTCAAGCAGCCTCTAGCATTTATTCTTGGCTAATAAATATGATATTTTTTGAAGATAATATTTGGACAAATATTTATTATGCTGGCTCTTGACACATTAAATCTTTCTGTTTTTTAAAAAATCATAATTTATACCCCAGTTGTCAAATTTTTAGTTTTTGAAGAAAAAATAGCACTAGGTATTTATTTGCCAAAGTTAACTGAGTTGAAGTCAACGAGGCTAATTCTGGTTCATTTCTGGAATTCTTCTAATCACAAATTACTTGGTTAAATGAGTAAATGTGGTATCTTAGTTTAATGCTTGATGAGTAAAGTTGCTTATTCATTGTGTTATCTGTTATACAACATTCTATACTAGTCCCTGGACAGTCTATGACTGGGAGTATTGCGTTTCAACCAATGAGTTCTTTTGTTTTGTTTTGTTTTGTTTTGAGTTGGAGTCTTACTCTGTCACCCAGACTGGAGTGCAGTGGCCGCTCCCGGCCACCGCAGCCTCGACCTGCTGGGCTCTGGCGATCCTTCCGCCTCAGCCTTCCGAGTAGCCGGAATTATAGGCGCGCGCTACCATGCCCGGCTTATTTTTTGATTTATTGTAGAGATGAGGTCTCGCTGCCCAGGCGAGTCTCGAACCCGCGGGCTCAGGCAATCCACTCACCTCAGCCTCCCAAAGGCACGGGATTACAGGCTGAGCCACCGAGCCCGGCTCAACCAATGAGTTCTTATTGAATGCCCTCTGTACACTGAGGAGGTGGGACTGGGGAGAAGATCACAAAATAATTCCTGCATTGTTTTACTGGGTCCAACTGTTGGGGAAAAAATCATAAAAGTAAAGCTGCAATACAAGAAGTATATCACTGATATGCTTAAGGGAGAAATTTGTTTTATTTTTCTTGTTTTCGATCTTCATTGTTCTTATTAAATCCCATTGTTAATCCATCTATAGGAACAATTTGAAGCTTACTAAGTGTAGATTTAACAGACTGAAGTGTTAGCATTACCAACAAATTTGTGATTGCAGGTCCTGGAAACAAATAATATATAATCTACTCCTACCCCATGTATATCAATCTAAAGGTAAGTAGAGGTGTTTTTATACAGGAGGATTGAGATTTTTCCTAAGTTGTAAACAGACAGGGCTCAGATTCCAACCTCCTAAGCTCCTTCTTTTGACTCAACATCTTCTTCCACATATCCCTAGGATGAGGTGCTTGGTCTCATGGAATCTTAGTCTTCCAGCCTATTCAAACGGGAGGAGGGGTAAGAATGCTATTACTACAGGGATGTTGATAAAATTAATTAGTATTTGTTATGTGTTCCATTCAGGTCCTCAGATGATATATAACTTAGAATTTATATGACACTTGATCATTGCTTTAATTTTTGAAAACAATCCTTGCTTTTTCAACTCAGGCAAAAAATATAACAAATCTTTATACTTCCAACAGTAGGATTAAGCGTAGGAACATTTTTGCTTTTCTAAGAACAATTATTTTCCTGGGGTGAAAATATTAGCAGGTTACAAAAGCTTATTTCCTCAGCTTTAGACTATGAATAGAGTAGCTTTAATTTATAGTTGATAAAAGCCAAAGAAAAAAGTTTTATAAAAGCCATTGTAATGGCTTATTCTGCCATCTTTGGTGGTGTTTTGTTTTGTTTTGTTTTTGAGTTGGAGTCTCACTCTGTTGCCCAGACTGGAGTGCAGTGGCCGCTCCCGGCCACCGCGGCCTTGACCTGCGGGGCTCCGCGATCCTTCCGCCTCAGCCTTCCAAGTAGCTGGAACTACAGGCGCGTGCCACCACGCCCGGCTGGTTTTTGGTTTATTGCAGAGATGAGGTCTCGCCAAGTTACCCAGGCGGGTCTCAAACCCGCAGGCTCAGGCAATCCACTCACCTCAGCCTCCCAAGGCGTGGGATTACAGGCTGAGCCACCGAGCCCGGTGGTGGTGAAGAGAAATTGGCTCATCTGTCTTACAATTATTTAATTCTACTATTTAAAAGAAACCCAAGAAGTCATTTATTTGAACACCTCTGCCTGCAATAATAGTCCTGAGCACCTGCTTGGCAAAGTCACATTCTCATTTTATGGGTGAGGAAACCAAGGATTCGTGAGCTTTAATAATAACATGGAGAATCAAACTTGCAGTTCATTCTTCTTAAACACCACCTTAAAGAGACACCTCCAGGAAGTTATACCTAAAACTGCCCTGTACAGATAGGAATTTTTGTTTTTTTGAGTTGGAGTCTCCTCTGTCACCCAGACTGGAGTGCAGTGGCCGCTCCTGGCCACCGCAGCCTCGACCTGCTGGGCTCCAGCGATCCCGGCTCATTTTTTGATTTATTGTAGAGATGAGGTCTCGCCAAGTTGCCCAGGTGGATCTCGAACCCTTGGGCTCAGGCAGTCCACTCACCTCAGCCTCTTAAAGTGCGGGGTTACAGTCTGAGCCACCGAGCCCGGCTCAGATAGGAATTTTTATCTTCTTTCTCCCTATCCTCTCTGATCTTTTTTTTTTTTTTTTTTTTAGTTGGAGTCTCACTCTGTCGCCCAGACTGGAGTGCAGTGGCCGCTCCCGGCCACCGCAGCCTCGACCTGCTGGGCTCCGGCGATCCTTCCGCCTCAGCCTTCCGAGTAGCTGAAACTTCAGGCGCGCGCTACCACACCCGGCTGATTTTTTGATTAATTGTAGAGATGAGGTCTTGCTGCCCAGGCGGGTCTCGAACCCGCGGGCTCAGGCAATCCACTCACCTCAGCCTCCCAAAGGCGCGGGATTACAGGCTGAGCCACCGAGCCCAGCTCTTTTTTTTTTTTTTTTTTGAGTTGGAGTCTCACGCTGTTGCCCAAGCTGGAATGCAGTGGCACACTCAACGGTCATTGCAGCCTCTACCTCCTGGGCTCAGGCAATCCTTCCACCTCTGCCTTCCAAGTAGCTGGAACTACAGGCACATGCTACTATGCCTGGCTAATTTTTTGATTTATTGTGTAGAGATGAGGTCTCGCCCAGTTGCCCAGGCTGGTCTTAAACCCAAGAGCTCAGGCAATCCTCTCACCTTGGCCTCCCAAAGTGCTAGGATTATAGTTATGAGCCACCACGCCTGGCCTACTCTCTCTAGATCTTAAAAATTAAACGAAGATAGTCTAATGAAACCTCGAGTCTATCCCCAGAGAGCTCATGAGCGCCCCCAAATCATCAGTTAAAAATTATTTTAAAAGATATCAGTTAGCCGGGCTCGGTGGCTCAGCCTGTAATCCCGCGCCTTTGGGAGGCTGAGGTGAGTGGATTGCCTGAGCCCGCAGGTTCGAGACCCGCCTGGGCAGCGAGACTCATCTCTACAATAAATCAAAAAAATCAGCGGGCATGGTGGCGCATGCCTGTAAGTCCGGCTACTCGGAAGGCTGAGGCGGAAGGATCGTGGAGCCCAGCACGTCGAGGTTGTGGTGGCCGGGAGCGGCCACTGCACTCCAGTCTGGGCGACTGAGTGAGACTCCAACTCAAAAAAAAAAAAAAAAAGGTAGGCAGTTAACATTGCTTTTTCTTTTTTTTTTTGAGTTGGAGTCTCACTCTGCCGCACAGGCTGGAGTGCAGTAGTGCACTCATGGCCACCCAGCTTCAACTTACTGGGCTCCCTCGATCCTTCTGCCTCAGCCTTCCAAGTAGCTGGAACTACAGGCGCATGCTACCACGCCCAGCTAATTTCTTGTTTATTGTAGAGATGAGGTCTCGCCAAGCTGCCAGGATTGGTCTCGAACCCGTGGGCTCAGGCAATCCACTCGCCTCAATCTCCCACAGTGCTGGAATTAAAGGTTAAACCACCTAGTCAAGCCAACATTTCTTTTAAAAGACACTTCTAAAAATTTTAATTGAAGAAACAAAAGGTACACGTGTCTTTTTAAAAAAAGAACTTAGTTTACTTAGTTTTAGTGACTTTTTATACCAAATTAATATGCATACTATATTGTCAGAGTCTTTTATTTTTTTATTTTTGAATTGGAGTCTCACTGTGTCGCCCAGACTGGAGTGCAGTGGCACGCTCCCGGCCACCGCAGCCTCAACCTGCTGGGCTCCGGGGAGGCTTCCACCTCAGCCTTCCAAGTAGCTGGAAGTACAGGCGTGCGCTACCACACCGGGCTAATTTTTTTGATTTATTGTAGAGATGAGGTCTCACCAAGTTGCCCAGGGGGGTCTCGAACCTGTGGGCTCAAGGCAATTCACTCACCTCGGCCTCCCAAAGCGCAGGATTACAGGCTGAGTCACCGAGCCCCGGCTGTCAGAGCCTTTTAAACTTTGTATTGAAGTATGTAGCCTCCCCTTATCCACAGGGAATATGTTCCAAGATCCCCAGTATATATGACTGAAACCGAGGATAGTACTGAACACTAGATATTATGTTTGTTCCTACATGTATATACTTGTGGTAAAGTTTAATTTATAAATTAGGCACAGGAAGAGATGAACAACAATAGCTAATAAAAATAGAACAATTACAATTATATACCATTATAAATGTTAGGTGAATGTGTGTGCTCGCATGCTTTCTCTCTCCTCAAAATATCTAGCTGTCCTATACCCTAGGTAACTGGAGCCATGGAAAGTGAAACTGCAGATTAGGGAGGATGACTGTATATACCGAAATGAAGTACACTTATTTTTTAAAATGCCGAAAATCCATCCCATCTTCATTTTGTGACAAGTCAAGTATAAAGTATACATCAGCTGGGCTCGGTGGCTCAGCCTGTAATCCTGCGCCTTTGGGAGGCTGAGGTGAGTGGATTGCCTGAGCCCGCGGGTTCAAGACCCACCTGGGCAGCGAGACCTCATCTCTACAATAAATCAAAAAATCAGCTGGGCATGGTAGTGCGTACCTGTAATTCCGGCTACTCAGAAGGCTGAGGCGGAAGGATCACCGGAGCCCAGCAGGTTGAGGCTGCGGTGGCCGGGAGCGTGCCACTGCACTCCAGTCTGGGCGACCGAGTGAGACTCCAACTCAAAAAATAAAATAAAATAAAATAAAGTATACATCAGTGTCATTTTGCATCTTAGAGGAATGCACTATGTATAAAAAAGAACTCTAATAATGTATACATTAGCTTATATATCTAAGAGTGCTTTGAAAGCTTAAGCTCAATATTTAAAGTATTATTGGTTAAGCATTATTATAATTGTGATTATCATTTTAAATGATAATGATCCGCTTTGTAGATGCTACCAACTTGAACCCTTTTCCATCAGTCATGGTCTATTCCACTGTGTTCTTCAACATTAGCATTGACGGTGAACACTTGGGCTGTGTCTCCTTTGAGCTGTTTGAAGAAAAAGTTCCAAAGACAGCAGAAAACTTTCACACTCTGAGCACTGGCGAGAAAGGATTTGGTTATAAGTGTTCCTGCTTTCACAGAATTATTCCAGGGGTTACATGCCAGGGTGGTGACTTCACACACTATAATGGCACTGGCGTCAAGTCCATCTATGAGGAAAATTTTGATGAGAATTTTGATGTTGATGAGAACATCACCCTGAAGCATACAGATCCTGGCATCATGTCCATGGCAAATGCTGGACCCAATACAAATGGTTCCTAGCTTTTCATCTGCACTGCTAAGACTGAATGGTTGGATGGCAAGCATGTGGTCTTCAGCAAGGTGAAAGAGGGCATGAATGTGGTGCAAGTCATGGAGGGCTTTGGGTCCAAGAGTGGCAAGACCAGCAAGATCACCATTGCCAACTGTGGATAACGAATATATTTGACTTGCTTTATTTGAACTACCAGACCATTCCTTCTGTAGCTCAGGAGAGCACCCCTTCATCCCATTTGCTCTCATATTCTATAATCTTTGTGCTCTCATGTAATTTCTGGGTTTCATATTCTCCTTATTCCCTTCCACATCCAGTTGGATTGCAGAGAAATAAAAACTAAATAACAACAAATAAATAAATGATAATGATATATTTTCTTATGCCTTTGAGTAGAGGCAAGAAAAAAATAAAGATAATTTTTAAATTTTTGTAGGTACCTGTGTACACCATCATTATTTTCTTTCTTTTTTATCAAGGGAGGTTCTCCCTATATCTCCCAGGCTGGAGTACAGCCACATGATTATAGCTCACTGTAGCCTTGAACTCCTGGTCTCAAGTGATCCTCCCTTCGCAGACTTGCAAAGCACTGGTACTATAGGCATGAGCCTGTACCCAATCTTTTTTTTTTTTTAACAGTGACTATAACCCATACATTGTATATGTGTGTGAAATTTTGTTCATACCATTAACCTTCACATATATTACATAAATCATTTTTATTGCCTATTATTGAAATGATATGGTCTTAAAGTACAGAAGGACCCAGGAATTTGAATAGCAGTCAGAGAACTCCATCTCAGGTTGATAGCCATCTTTATCCTTTAATTTTGACCCATATTCCTCTGTTTAACATTCATTGACAATTAAATGGATGGAGAGACCTTAGCCAACTCACACCACTGTTTTAAGATGGTAAATATCAGACTACAAAGGCTCTATGATGCTGCTAGACTGGCAACATATAATTTATTGAAACATTCTGCCTCAGCATTCTTCCTAATTGTAGTTCGTTGCACTATGGTTGTCTCTCCTGGTGAATTTGCTCAGCCCTACCTTTAAGTTGGACAAAGGACACAGGTCACTAAATATCCTGGTCTATGCCAAGACTCTAATTTAACAAAAACAAAAGAGCTGTTTCTCACATGCCTTGAAAGATTGACTTGGACTTAATCCCTATTCTCAGTGTCTATCTCAGCAGGTGCAAGAGCTGAGTCGCCTTTTGGGTCTCATGTCTCTGTGGTGCAGCTCCCTCATGGTCATGGGGCTCTGGCACCATTAGCAGATAACACCCTGAGAAGAGTCCAGAGAGACTGAACTCAGTGCTTTTGTCTGCCTTGCGAAAAACATAATTCTTGTCCATCAATTCCCTTAGGATTTTTCCCTAGGGAGTAACGTATAACACTAAATAGACCCAATCAAAGAACAAGTTAGCCAGATGAGAAAGAAAAGCAATGTTGCCAGGCTCGGTGGCTCAGCCTGTAATCCCGTGCCTTTGGGAGGCTGAGGTGAGTGGATTTGCCTGAGCCCGGGGTTCGAGACCCGCCTGGGCAACTTGGCGAGACCTCATCTCTACAATAAATCACAATCAGCCGGGCGTGGTAGCGCGCGCCTGTAGTTCCAGCTACTGAAGGCTGAGGCAGAAGGATTGCCAGAGCCCAGCAGGTTAAGGCTGCGGTGGCCGGAAGTGGCCACTGCACTCCAGTCTGGGTGACAGAGTGAGACTCCGACTCAAAAAAAAAGAAAGGAAGAAAGAAAGAAAAACAATGTCCCAGAAGCCGCAGAAGCTTACTGACTTTACAACCTCAATAGGTTGAGTTTAATTTGCTTTCAGCAGTGGATTAATTTTAATCTTTCAGAGTTGATTTCCCTTTTTACCAATACAGCACTGAAAACTGGCTGTAAGTACTCAAGGAAAAAACATATTTTTAAAGATTATTAAAGAGAAATGCAGGTATTAAAAATTCTAAAAACTTTTTTTTTTTTTTTTGAGTTGGAGTCTCACTCTGTCGCCCAGACTGGAATGCAGTGGCTGCTCCCGGCCAACACAGCCTCGACCTGCTGGGCTCTGGCGATCCTTCTGCCTCAGCCTTCCAAGTAGCCGGAATTAAAGGCATGCACTACCACGCCCGGCTGATTTTTTTTTTTAAAATTTATTGTATAGATGAGGTCTCGCTGCCCAGGTGGGTCTCGAACCTGCGGGCTCAGGCAATCCACTCACCTCAGCCTCCCAAAGACGCGGGATTACAGGCTGAGCCACCGAGCCCGGCTAAAAACTTTCTTATCTAAGAGCTTTGCTGAGAGTAACTTGTTATTTATTAAATTTACTATAATTCAATATAATGGCTATTGAAATCATTTGATTGTCTAAATTTTTTCTTTTTCCTTTTTTTTTAAAATCAGGTTTCACTCTGTCACCCATACTGGAGTGCAGTGGCATAATCATGGCTCACTGAAGCTTCAACCGCTTGGGCTCAGGTGATTCTCCAGCCTCAGACTCCTGAGTGGCTGAGACTACAGGAGCGCACCACCATGCCCAGTTAATTTTTCTATTTTTTTTGTAGAAACATTCTCACTGTGTTGCCCAGGCTGGTCTCAAACTCCTAGGCTCAAGCAATGCTCCCACTTCAGCCTCCCAAAATGCTAGGATTACAGGCATGAGTCACCATGCTCTGCCTCTTTTTTCTTTAGAGTTGACACTTTTACACTGTTTCAGATATAAAAACTTTTTATTTACATGGAAATATTTTTAAAGGTCTTCATTTTATAAACATTATAAAATGGAACTTAAAAACAAATAAATAAATAAAACCACCAGCTAAAAAAAAAGTATGGCTGGGAGTGGTGGTTTACTCCTGTAATCCTAAATCAGGTGGATTGCTTGAGCTCAGGAGTTCAAGATCAGCCTGGTCAACATAGTGAAATCTAGTATCTACAAAAAGTAAAAAAATTAGCTGGGCGTGGTGACGTGTGCCTGTAGTTCTAGCTACTCAGGAGAGATAGTGCCTTGATGGCCATGATCGTATCCTGCACTCCCGCAGGGGTGACAGAGTGAGGCCCTGACTTAAAAAAAAAAAAAAAAAGCTATGAGGTGAAGGGTGGACAGAAATTAGAACTGATCCATTGACCAAATAATATATTTTTCCGGCTAAATCAGACAGAGGAATTCTAGGTCAGCATATAAAAAGCTATTTCAATTTATCTTAAAAATGCATGCTGATACTCTGACCATTTTCATGGTAAGAAAGTGTTTCAAAGTAGCTAATATTAATCATAACGAACAGCCAGGCATTGTGGCTCATGCCTGTAATCCCAGACATTGGGAGGCTGAGGCAGGAAGAATACTCGAGCCCAAAAGTTTGAGAACAGCCTAGGCAACATAGGGAGACCTTGCCTCTACAAAAAAAAAAAAAGTCTGGCCTAGCTTCTGGGCTACTGAAAGGTTGGGGGTGCTGAGGTGGGAGGATCGCCTGAGCCCAGGAGGTCGAGGCTGCAGTGAGCCGCAGGAAGCTGTGATCATGCCACTGCACTCTCTAGCCTGGGAAACAGAGTGAGACCCCAACTTGGAAGGAAGGAAGAAAGCGAGGGAGGGAGGGATGGATGGATGGATGAAGAGAGGGAAGTTATTATCTACATGGAAACACTACTTTTGGTATAATAAAACTCACAAAGTAAATTTATAAAGCAACTAAAAATAAACAAGCAGAACATCTGTATGAACCTATTTCAGAGATGAAGTCTCTACTAATTTCGAAGGATCAGCCTCCCCACTCCTTCACACACTCACTAGATTTCTTTAACTTACCTAGTTACATAACTGGTTCTGTGACTTGTAAACAAACAGCCCCATTGCTTGACAATTCTGGATCTGTGGGTTTGTACTGCTATTTCCCTGTGGAGGTTGAGAGCTGCATAATGTTTTATTCTTTTCCCACTCCCTGCCTTCTTTTCCTATTTTGCTACCTCTTTTTTTTTTTAAACCAAAGTCAGTTAAAAAAAAAATCCAAGGGAACTAAATGTGAAAACAAATCTTGGTGTTATAAAATCAAGGCCACCAATTTAAACACCCTAGGCACAAGAAATGCAAATATGAGGGTCTCATAGTGTGATGAGCCCCCCACAGGGAGACTGCTAATATGTAGTGTTTTTTGTTTTTTGTTTCCTTGGCCTTCCAACCATATGCTTTTGTATAAAGTAGCTTTGATTTCCCCGATTTCCCACGCATGAAATACTTGCTGGCTTCAAAGAGAGCTCTGCATGCAAAAGATACATGGGGGTGTAGTTCAGGAGGAAAATGGGGATAGTAGGCAGAATGTGGGTGAACTAACGTTCAAGTCTGTGTATTAATTCCAGAGCTACCTTTTGCTGGTGTGCCCCAGTTATAACTTTGCTGGCAAACTAGAAGCTTTCTATATTCATGATTAAACCTCATCAATTACCTAGCATAAAAACACATCTAATTCCACTAGAGAGAAGTTAGATTCCAGACTGGTTATTAGGTTGTGGATTTCATTTATTTTTGATAGTGTACATTAGCTACAATTTATAATAAGAGGTGTTGTACCATGCATTTACTGTCACTTTATGTTGCCGATAAAATTGTCAGGAAAGGTAAAATAAACATAGACTAAATTAAGTATTTGGGGTTTTAAAAATGTAGAAGATAATTTGGACATAAGTGAAAAGAGTCAACAAAGCCTTTAAATATCTTCAATGATTAAATTAAAATTAACCAGTTTTTCTTTTGTGTTTGCTATTTTGGATCTTTATTTCTAAATAATATTCAAACCATTTTTTCTTGTATTTATCACCTATTCCTTCATCAGTTTGAGCACTGTAAGTTATTTCTACGCTAAAGAATCTCACATTACAGTCTAATCTACTAGTGGCTTTTCTTCTTAAAAACAACAACAAAAAAAACCTCTGTAACTGTTCTATTAGCTACATCAGGACAGAAATACAGATCTTTTGAAATTGCAAAAGTTTTCTTTGAATGTTGTCTTTGGGGGTTTTGTCTTATTCCCAGGAATATAAGTAATCTGTGATAAAGGATATTTGATTATCCTTTTATAAGAAGTTTCCCTGGTCCCCCAACTCCTGTCCTTAAAAATCATTTTGTGGCTGGACACAGTGGCTCGAGCCTGTAATCCCAGCACTTTGGGAGACCGAAGTGAGGGGATTGCCTGAGTCCACGGGCGAGACCAGTCTGGGCAATTTGGTGAGACCTCATCTCTACAACAAATCAAAAAATTAGCTGGGCATGGTAGCACACACCTGTAGCTCTGGCTACTTGGAAGGTTGAGGCAGAAGGATTGCTGGAGTCTAGCAGGTCAACGCTGGGGTGGCCATGAGCAGGCCACTGCACTCCAGCCTGGGTAACGGAGTGAGACTCCAACTAAAAAAAAAATCATTTTGTTCTGGGAATTTTTTAATATGAGTATATTCCCTAGATTTTTAAAATTTATTTTCTTGTCTATCTCTTGATAAGAAGGCCCTATTCTCTCTGACATTGATCCATGTGACTCAGGTTGGAAATGCAAGTGGCAGGTCCCAATCTGAGCCCAAGAAATTAAGAGGAACCTCTGTGTTCCTTTCAGAGGCTGCAGTTGGAGCTTGCCTGGTTTTGCCCTGGCAGGTTTCAAAATGTCGGTTAGAAATAATAGACCTTTAGAACTAGAAGGGATGACTCTGAACTTTTATCTATTCTAAGTTCCTCGTGTTAGAGATGATAAAAATGCATCCCAGACAGGGACTATGATTTTGAAAGGAATGTTTTGTTTTCTTTTTTAAGAGTTGAGAGGGACTCACGCTGTCATCCACACCAGAGTGCAGTGGTTTCTGAGCCGTGCACAGTGGCATGGACCTGTAGTCTCAGCTACTCAGGAGGCTGAGGCAGAAGGATTGCTTGAGCCCAGGAGTTCTAGACTGCAGTGTGCTATAATGGCACCTGTTAATAGCCACTGCGCTCCAGCATGGGCAACTTAGTGAGACCCTATTTCTAAAAAGTAAAAGGATTCTTAGGAAGGATTTCTTGGTGAAGCAGATTTTCTTAAAATCTATACCTTTTATTTGAGGTGCTACCCAAGCAGCAGAATTTCTGTCTTTTTTTTTTTTTTTTTTTGAGTTGGAGTCTCACTCTGTCATCCAGACTGGAGTGCAGTGGCCGCTCCCGGCCACCACAGCCTCAACCTGCTGGGCTCCAGCGATCCTTCCGCCTCAGCCTTCCAAGTAGCTGGAACTATAGGCGCGCACTACCACGCCTGGCTTATTTTTGATTTATTGTGGAGATGAGGTCTCGCCAAGTTGCCCAGGCGGGTCTTGAACCCGCGGGCTCAGGCAATTCACTCACCTCAGCCTCCCAAAGTGTGGGATTACAGGCTGAGCCACCCAGCCCGGCTGCAGCAGAATTTCTTAAAATCAGATAGTGCCTTTTTGCTTTCTTTCTTTCTTTCTTTTTTTTTTTTTTTTGAGTTGGAGTCTCACTCTGTCACCCAGAATGGAGTGCAGTGGCCACTCCGGCCACTGCAGCCTCGACCCACTGGGCTCTGAGGATCCTTCCGCCTCAGCCTTCCGAGTAGCCGAAATTACAGACATGCGCTACCATGCCCAGCGATTTTTTGATTTATTGTAGAGATGAGGTCTCGCCAAGTTGCCCAGGCGGGTCTCGAACCCGCGGTCTCACGCAATCCACTCACCTCAGCCTCTCAAAGCACGGGATTACAGTCTGAGCCACCGAGCCCAGCTGATAGTGTGTTTTTCTAACAGGGAGGTTGGTGAATTAGATCCAGGTCTTTAAATGAGGTCTTGTTTTGCTCTGCATTTTCTTAGTCCTTTCAGGGGGTAAACTAGGACTTTGCCCCAATTCTTCCACATGTAGACACAGCAATCACACTAAGTGTTGGGGGTCTTAGTTCATTAGTAGGATATAAATACTGTTAATGTGAACTTAAATTAAAAATGACTTTTAAAAAAAGAGAACAAGCCTGACGTAGTGACTCATGCTTGTAATCCCAGCTACTTGGTAGGCTCAGGTGGGAGAATCACTTGAGCCCAGGAGTTTGAGAACAGCCTGGGCCACATAGTGAGAACTCATCTCTACAAAAAATACAAAAATTAGCTGGACATGGTGGTGTGCGCCTGTAGCCCCAGCTACTCGGCAGGTTTGAGGTAGGAGGATCGCCTGAGTCCAGGAGATTGAGGCAGCAGTGAGCCGCGATTGTGACACTGCATTCCAGCCTGGGCAACAGAGTTAGATTCTGTCTCAAAACAAGCAAACAAATTAGAATTTAAAGATGCTTAGGAGTGATCTTCATTCATCCTCTGTGAGTATTTTGTTTTTTAGATTAGAAAATATAGATTATTTAGAAAGTAAATTAGAGAGAGAGAAAGAGGTGATTCACCTCCCCAAGGTAGGGGAGGGGGCCAAAGCTTAAGAAAATATGGCCTGGACATAGCTCAAAGAGCACATGGCCACACCATACCTTAGCAAGGCAATGGCCCTCTGTGAGCATTTTTAAGGGTTCTATCCTTCAAGTATTTAACTCATGTTAAATACATTTTGGAATGATGAAATAAGCTAACTGTATTGAGTTCAGTTTTATTCATGACTCCTCCTTAATTATACATCTGTCGTCTGTATCCTCCAATTGTGTTATTAAATTGTGCTATGAGAAGGGCATCTATGTGATGCTCTATTCAGTCCACATACCCTGAGCCATGGCGCCATAAGCACAAAGTATTTCTGTTGACAAATTCAAGCCATTTAAAAAAGATACATTTGATAATTTTGAAATATACACATCAAAATAGAGACACTTTTAAAAAGTCATATCAAAGTCTGGTGTTCCAAAATTGGTATGTTGTTTTTTAAATTATGTGATGTGTGAGGGTGATTATAAGTACCTACATTATCGTTATAAATAAATGTAAGCTTGCTATGCTAAAGTTTTCCTTGACAATCAACTTTAGCTTGTTTCTATTTAGGAGGAAATTATTTCGTTTGTTTGTTTGGTTTTTTTTTGAGCTGTTGTCTCACTCTGTCACCTAGGCTGGAGGGCAGTGGCGTGCTTACAGCCACCCCAGCATCCACCTGCTGGGCTCCGGCGATCTTTCCGCCTCAGCCTTCCAAGTAGCTGGAAACTACAGGTGTGCGCTACTGTGCCCGGCTAATTTTAAATTTTTTATTGTAGAGACTAGATGTTTTGCCAAGTTGCCCGGACTAGTCTTGAACCCGCGGGTTCAGCCAATCCACTGCCTCGGCCTTCTCCCAAAGTGCTGGGATTACAGACTGAGCCACTGAACCAGGTCATCTCTTTTTTTTTTTTTTTTTTTTTTTTTTTGAGTTGGAGTCTCACTCTGTCGCCCTGACTGGAGTGCAGTGGCCGCTCCCGGCCACCGCAGCCTCTACCTGCTGGGCTTCAGCGATCCTTCCGCCTCAGCCTTCTGAGTAGCCGGAATTACAGGCATGTGCTCCCACGCCCGGCTGATTTTTTTATTTATTGTAGTGATGAGGTCTCGCTGCCCAGGCAGGTCTCGAACCCACGGGATCAGGCAATCCACTCACCTCAGCCTCCCAAAGGTGCAGGATTACAGGATGAGCCACCGAGCCCGGCCATCTCTTTTGATTTAAAACACTTTCCTGTCAGGCGCAGTGGCTCACACTTGTAATCCCAGCACTTTGGGAGGCAGAGGTGAGAGAATTGCCTGGGTCCAGGGGTTCAAGACCAGCCTGGGAAACTTGGTGAGACCTTGTCTCTACAATAAATCAAACAATTAGCCAGGCGTGGTGGCACACGCCTGTAGTTCCAGTTACTTGAAAGGCTGAGCGGGAAGGATCACCTGAGCCTGGCAGTAAGAGGCTGTGGTGGGTGTGAGCGAGTCACTGCACTCCAGCCTGGGCGACAGAGAGACTCCTATTCAAATAAATAAATAAATACATAAAAATCAAAAACCACTTTCCTTGCTATTATAAAATTAACAACTTCAAAATTGGGGTAGTATCTCAAATAAAAGTACAGACCTGCTCAGAAGTCCCAAATATGAAATCTAAAATTTAAATTAAGTTTTGTCTAAAACCAATGTATCACCATAGGGCAACCTGTTATCATCCAATTTTTAAAGGACTTCCAAAAAAAATTTAAAATGGACTTTTTGAATGGTTATTGGTTAAAGATAATGTTGTTTTGAGGAAAGAGGTATTTCCTTTAGCATTCTGTATTTGAAAGTGTGAAATAGAAAGCACAATATTAAATAGACAGTAATAAAAAGTTTCACATTTCAAAAATCACTATAACATGCTCCCCCTCTTACCTCTAAATGATCCTGTAGACGTTCTGGATAAGAGAAGAAGAAGTCTGCACAAAGTTCACGTAAAAATATATATCTTCCTATTCTATGTTTTCTTATGTTTCCTCCTTTAGGCTCTTTCACTTATGAACTGCTTATTGCCCTGTTCTCTATAATGGACTTCATAGATTTTATTAAAAGAGTAACAGCTGCCAGGCTCGGTGGCTCAGCCTGTAATCCCAGTGCTTTGGGAGGCCAAGGTGAGTGGACTGCCTGAGCCTATGGGTTTGAGACCCGCCTGGGAAACTTGGTGAGACCTCATCTCTACAATAAGACAAAAAATTAGCCAGGCATGGTAGCACGTGCCTGTAGTTCCAGCTACTTGGAAGGCTGAGGCGGAAGGATCGCTGGAGCCCAGCAGGTCGAGGCTGCGGTGGCCGGGAGCGGCCACTGCACTCCAGTCTGGGCAACAGAGTGAGACTCCAACTCAAAAAAAGAAAAAAAAAAAAAAAGAGTAACAGCTAAACTTACATAGTTGGAGATTTGAGTAATAAAAATTGTTTCTTTAAATATTTTTCTTATCAGATTTTCATGTCAATACCTTATTTTACATAATCACAAACCCAACTTTGAAATATAGCAATAAAACTGCATTACGGGGGATCACGTGCTCAAGCAATGGGTTCATAAGCATGGTTGTGGTTTAAACAAAAAGAATAGTTTAAAAATTCATTATCTTCCTCCATATATCTGCATCCTATGTATTTTAGAAATACATTTATTTATTGTATAAACAACATTGTGATTTTTAAAACATTTACAGTTGCATATTATCATCTAATGAGTAGAAACATTTGTTTATAAAGCAGTAGAGACAACTGTATTTCTTCTATTCCTACATAATATCCTAAAACATTCCAAATGAGAAAACATTAGTGAATTTGTGGTCATGAATGTCTTCATGATTTGACTTTTTGTACAAAGTCAGATAAATTGGACCATTATCTTCCTTCTCATCGCAACTTCTGGGTTTGCTGTCTGACAAACTAATTACCCAGTCATTGGTAGCTTTAGTATGACCTTCTGGGACTGCTGTTTATGGAAGGAATTGACTATTATTCATATATGGTTCTTAGCCTTAGGGATAGGCACCTTGGATTGTTGTTACCAGATCTCTCCACAGCCTAATGTGTTACATGATCACAAGAGTTGGTGAGAGAAACAGATACACAACAAAATTGTGTATCCCATTTATTTTATTTAAAAAACAAAATGAAATGCATAACAGATAATGCATGTGTATACACACATACAATCCCCACAGTTGTGCACCAAACAGCAGTCTAACATAATGGTAGAAAGCTTGGGTTTTGGAGTCACACAGACCTATGTTAAACTTCCAGCTCCAGCACTTAATCTCTACTCTTTTTAGACTTGCAAAATGATTCTCAGTCAACTGAGAAGACTTAAAAACAACATATGGTAGAGGCTTCAATGTGATCAAAACTGTGCCTTTATTAATACACATCCCCATGCCCTCCAGCCATACCTATGATTCTTCATGCCCTGCTAACTAGCTAGGCTCAAACCCCTCAATGCTTTTCCACCAACACTAGGTCCTAGAGTGCTCTATTGGGGTTCAAAGTTCTTTTTTTCTTTTTTTTTTTTTTTGAGTTGGAGTCTCACTCTGTCGCCCAGACTGGAGTGCAGTGGCCGCTACCGGCCACCGCAGCCTCGACCTGCTGGACTCCGGCGATCCTTCCGCCTCAGCCTTCTGAGTAGCCGGAATTACAGGCTCGCGCTACCACGCCCAGCTAGTTTTTTATTTATTTATTGTAGAGATGAAGTCTCACCTGCCCAGGCGGGTCTCGAACCTGCGGGCTCAGGCAATCCCCTCACCTCAGCCTCCCAAAGGCGAGGGATTACAGGCTGAGCCACCGAGCCCGGCTATGCGTTCAAAGTTCTTAAACTCATTGTTCATGGTGTTTGATCCTCCCATCCACCACTATCTAAACATCCTTTAGCTCCCTTTTGGCCAATGCCTATGTTACTGTATCATAAGAACATGCCCATCTCTACCACTGCTTGATTTGAGTCTTCTGAGATGTCTCTCATGATCTCAATCCTATAAATCTTTATTCCTAAACACATATCCTTTGAACACCAGGATCTCTTCATCCTGAGTCTCCAAATACCAGTCTTTTTCTCAAAGGCAAATGATTCTATACCTCTGGTGTCCAGATTAATGAAATTTTACTCCATATTGAGAATAATTACCGATTAGACCTTGAATATTTACATATTTAAATTTAAAATGAATACCATTATGCAATACATTTCATTTTATGCAATCTCTCTTTATCATATATAGTTAAGAAGAGATTCTTGTGTTGCTGCATAACTTAGACAAGTAAAAACAGGCTGGGCTTGGTGGCTCAGCCTGTAATCCTGCGCTTTGGGAGACCAAGGTGAGTGGACTGCCTGAGCCCGCGGGTTCGAGACCTGCCTGGGCAACTTGGCGAAACCTCATCTCTACAATAAATCAAAAAATTAGCTGGGCGTGGTAGCATGCGCCTGTAGTTTCAGCTACTTGGAAGACTGAGGCGGAAGGATTGCCAGAGCCCAGCAGGTCGAGGCTGCGGAGGCCATGAGTGTGCCACTGCACTCCAGTCTGGGCGACAGAGTGAGACTCCAACTCCAAAAAAAAAAAACAAAAAAAGAAAAGAAAAGTAAAAATAAGAAATATATAGCTGAATGTGCTGGCTCATGTCTGTAAATCTCAGCACTTTTGGGAAGTGGAAGCAAGAGGATTGCCTGAGCCCAGGGGTTCACAACTAGCCTGGGCAACCTGGCAAGACTTCGTTTCTACAATAAATTAAAAAAAAAATAGCCAGGTGTGATGGCACATGCCTGTAGTTCCAGCTACTTGGACTGCTGAGGTGGAAGAATCACCTGAGCCCAGAAGGTGAAGGCTGTGGTGGCTGGGAGTGTGCCATTGCATTCCTGCCTGGGTGACAGAGTGAGACTCCCACTCAAAAATAAACTAATTAATTAATTAATTAATTAATATACTCACATTTAAAGGAAGATCCTGGGGTTCTATGCTTCTCAGAAGGAAGGTTTTTTTCCTCTATAACATCAATATTGTTTTGTATGAATAGCAGATTACAATATATGATGGTGGATAGTACTCTTTCTTTGCAGTATTCAACGGCATGCCTAATGGAGGTTCTGTTTTGTCATGGACAATTGTTCACCCACTGTTGCAGACAGCACAACCAATTTTAAATTACTTCCCGAAACCTGCTTTCTGCAAATAAAACCAATCCCAGGCTTTTGAGTAGATCCATTATAATTGCTAATGTCAGTGTTTTATAGGATCCCATAAAAAGCAGCAAGGAAAGAAGGGGACCTGGCGACTGAGTGTGAGTTGGAAGTGGAGATAGGCTGAGAATTTCAAGATCTAGGCTTGAGATTAGTGTAGGGACAAGAAAGGAGGAGAGATCGCCAGGAAGGGTATAGCGGCAGCAGGAGATTTTGGGAGTACCCACATGCCACTGCTATGCTGCAGGCTCTACTGCTTCCTCTTTTATGCCTCACTGTTCCTGTTATTTTTTGCAAAGTTATCTTTTTTCTTGGCAAACTGTACTTATACATGGATGCTGATGCTGCGAAAGGATACAGGTCCTGTTAATTATAAATACTTTGATGGTGAAAAAGAGTCTTCTCTGCTTAGGCAGTGTAATTAATGAGTATAGTGATGTCTTAGAACTAAAATGGGCAGAAATGTTGACATGCAATGGGAAAAACAAATTGAAGGTAAGCAAAATCACCACTGACGATATCTGTGCCTAGAGTAGAATGGACCCTGAAACTCCACTGCTTTGGGCACAGGTGATCTGCTTATATGTTGATGTCTCTCCTCTTTCAGATTCGTCACTTGAGTGCTTAAGAGAACTCTGTCTGGTTTTATGAAAAATTGAAAATGCTCTTTTAAATCACAGAGCCCATAAAGTTCACTGAAGAAAATATATTTTTCAAACAGGTAATTTTTACTGAAAAATATGTCATTTTTAAATAAAATATTTTCCTAGAAATGCAATTGACTTTCTCATTCTGATAAAATACAAAAAATGTATCTATGCTGCAATTTCTAGCTGTGACCTTGAGAATTTTAGCACTAGGGCAATATATTATTTATGCTGAAATAATAAGGTCTTTTTTTTGTTTTGTTTTGTTTTTTGAGTTGGAGCTTCACTCTGTCGCCCAGACTGGAGTGCAGTGGCCGCTCCCGGCCACTGCAGCCTCCACCTGCTGGGCTCCGGTGATCCTTCCACTCAGCCTTCCAAGTAGCCGGAATTACAGGCATGCGCTACCACGCCCGGCTGATTTTGTGATTTTATTGTTGAGATGAGGTCTCGCTGCCCAGGTGGGTCTCGAACCTGCAGGCTCAGGCAATCCACTCACCTCAGCCTCCCAAAGGCGCGGGATTACAGGCTGAGCCACCAAGCCCGGCTTAATAAGATCTTTTTACTGTACTATCCATTTTGTGTCTCTTATACACACTTACACATTGTTTTCAAAAGAGCAAATAATTTTTAAAAAGCATACTGATTAATTTTATTGATACAATTTTGAATAAACAGGCAGGGCTCATATACTGTATATTCACAATTTACAACATTATATTGTATATATTTCTACAATTGTATTTCTTCAAAAAAGAAGAATATCTTTTTTTGGTTACTCATAGTTCCTGGAAGAATGGCATTATACATAATGTTAGTGGATATTTTAAATTTAGTTTCTGTAAATTTGCCCTGAATTTAAAAAAAATGGCAATTTAAATCATTAGAAAGAGAATTGATATAACCAGTCAATTCTTTTTTTTTTTTTTTTGAGTTGGAAGTCTCACTCCATTGCCCAGGCTGGAGTGCAGTGGCACGCTCACGGGCACCCCAGAATCAACCTGCTGGGCTCTGGCAATCTTTCTGTCTCAGTCTTCCAAGTAGCTGGAACTACAGGTTTGAGCTACCACACCCAGCTAAGTTTTGATTTTTTGTAGAAACGAGGTCTCACCAAGTTGCCAGGGCTGGTTTCGAACCTGTGGGCTCAGACAATCCACTCCCCTCCCTCCCTCCCTCCCTCTCCCTCTCTCTCTCTCTCTCTCTCTCTCTCTCTCTCTCTCTCCCCCTCCACCCCCTTTCTTTCTTTCTTTTTTTTTCTTTTAGTAGGAGATATTTCTAATTTAGAGGCACGGTGGCTCATGTCTGTAATCCCAGCGCTTTGGGAGGCTGATTCAGCATTGCTGAATTTAGGAGCTTGAGACCAGCCTAGACAACATAGTGAGATCTCGTCTCTTAAAAAAAAAAAACTGTGAAAAAGATACCTGCACATGCATGTTCATTGCAGCATTGTTCACCATAGCAAAAACATGGAACCAACTGTGCTGCCCATTGAAAGAGGACTGGATAAAAAAAGTGGTGCATATACACGATGGACTATTATGCAGTTATAAAGGACAAAATTATGAACATCACAGCAACTTGGATGGATTTAGAGTCTATAACACTGAGTGATCTGTCACAGAAACAAAGAACTGAGTATCAAATATTCTCACTCATAAGTGGACCTTGAACAATTATCATACTATAAGAAAAGGATTGTCAGTAGTGGGGTGGCTGTAGTAGGATACTGCTGGGGGAGTGGGGACACAATCAACAAGGGTACCTATGTAGTGAACATTTGTATACTTAACCCTGAATTGCACCCCACATCTTTTTTTTTTTTTAGTTGGAGTCTCACTCTGTCGCCCAGGCTGGAGTGCAGTGGCACGCTCACAGCCACCCCAGGGTTGACCTGCTGGGCTTTGGCGATCCTTCCGCTTCAGCCTTTCAAGTAGCTGAAACTACAGGCACATGCTACCATGCTCAGCTAATTTTTTTATTTGGGTCTCACCAAGTTGCCTGGGCTGGTCTTGAACCTGCTGGCTCAGTCAATCCACTTGCTTCAGCTTCCCAAAGTGCTGGGATTACAGACTGAGCCACTGAACCAGCCTGTACTCCACATTTTTAAAATAAAAAAATTTAAAAAACAAATTAGCAGGTGTTGTGGTGCACTCCCGTAGTCCCGGCTGCTTGGGAGGCTGAGGCAAGAGGATCACCTGGCTGGGTTTAGTGACTCAGCCTGTAATCCCAGCACTTTGGGAGGCCGGGGCCAGTGGATTGCCTGAGCCTGAGGGTTCGAGACCAGCCCAGGCAAGTTGGCAAGACCTGTCTCCACAAATGAAAAAAAAAAAAATTAGGGCATGGTAGTGCACGCCTGTAGTTCCAGCTACTTGGAAGGCTGAGGTGGAAGGATAACCGGAGCCCAGCAGGTCGATGCTGGGGTGGCTGTGAGAGCTTGCCACTGCACTACAGCCTGGACGACAGAGTGGGACTCTGACTCAAAAAATAAAAACAATAAAAAATATTTTCTATAATAACCATGTTGACAATCCAAAAGTCCCTCCCCCCAAGAATCCTTTAGAATTAAGCTATTCTATTTATTTATGTTACTAAACAATTATCCAGGTCCGAAGTCAAGCAAGAGAGAGAACAGGCTTGCTCAAAAATAATCGTGGAATATTCAAAGTAGTTCCCTTTGGTGGGGGAAAAAAAAGCCAGAAGGAAAAGCAAAGGCAGATTAGAAATGCCTAATATATAGACTCAGTGTCTTCTACTGTCTACATACCCTCACCTAGAAAATGCCATCCTAAGTTATGTTCCAGTGATGATTTACTCACAACTGAATGGCATTGTAGTGGCATTGCCACCTTATTCCCAAGTCAGTGGGGACTTCTGAGGTCTGTCATCCAAAATCAATTAATTCCTGGCACATCTGAGTTATAATCTGTAAAGTGTTGTTCCATTTCCTAGTCAGTTTGATCCTGGGATATATACCTTTTCGAATATTGGATGAGTTAAGTTAATGAATGAATATTCTATGCCAAACCAATCTTCTTTGACTACTTTACTTATTTTCATTACTTCCCAAAATAGTCTGCACTATTTTTCTCTTTGGAAGCTACAGTCTACCTTCAGAAAAATTCTGACAATTGAAATAATTGAATTCAGTATGCTGCATGCACAAAGTATTGATTCAATGCTAAGAAATGTTATTTTTAGGATATAAAACAAATCCTAATTCTTAAAGTTTCTCTATAGTGTTCTGATTACTACTTGAAATCTATATTAATGCTATGGGTAAAATATGAAAATTGTACTATAGCAAACACTAAAAATCTTTAGTGAAAATGAAATACAACTTAATGAAGTAAATTAATGATGAGCTCTGTGCAGTAACTAGTATCTTTTTATAAATTTTAAATTTTCTGTTATGTTTATTGCAATGTTATGTGATGTTGCAATATATTGTTTAACATATTTTAATACTGAAGATATGCGTTTTGGCAAAAGTACTGACAATATTCTTTAACATGTTTGTCTTTGATCTATCTCATGTATCTGTATATATATTCTATTATTAGTGTGTTTTCATTTGCTCAGATATATTTTTGTTTTTTTAAAGTGTTAATTATTCATTTGTTCAAATGAAAGGACACTTAAGGTAGTTTCAATTTACTCATTATGTCTGAAATGTGCCTACTCTTATAATAAACAATCACTATATTAATGATTGGCAACAAATATCTTGAGATAAAGGACTTACATAAGCACTGACCAAATGAACTTTCTGTGACTTCCAATATGCTAGCCATTAGGTGTGTGGCTATCAAGTACTTGACATTTAGCCAACAAGACAGAACAACTAAATTTTTATTTTATTCATTTTAATTAATGTGATTCTAAATAGCTAAAAGTAGCTATTGAGTACATTAGACAGCTCAAACTTAGAGTAGATGACTATCCAAAATTCACACAGAGCTGGGCTGGAGTTAGAGGTGATATTAGCCAGTGTTCAAAGTCAGGCAAAAGAGAACAGGGTCTCATTCCAGACTTGAACACTGACTAATGTGTGGAGCTTGCAGGCAGATATTTTTTAGTGTATAGAGGTACTAGTGAGTGAACAAGTATGACAGATAGGTCTTCTCTAGTGCTGTAATTTTTTTTTTACATGTATATAATATTTTCTGTTATGTTTAAGAAAAGCTATAAAGCAAATGCTCTTAGTAAGCTAGTAAAATGGAAATACACAGTCCGAATAATTGGGCTTTTTCTTGGTATTAACCTTTTTTTTTTGAGTTGGAGTCTCACTCTATTGCCCAGACTGGAGTGCAGTAGCATGCTCCCGGCCATCACAGCCTCGACCTGCTGGGGTCTGGCGATCCTTCCGCCTCAGCCTTCCAAGTAGCTGGAACTACAGGCGCGTGCTACCATGCCCGGCTAATGGTATTAACTTTTATGTGCAAGAGACCAAATAAACTAGTGAGACTTCTAATTTAGATATAATCTAGGACACCTCCATGGACATATATGAATGTAAACCAATTGTCTGCACACCTCCATCTGTCTTGGTCTTTTTTGACCACACTACTGGGCCCCTCAGCAGCACTGGATGATGTTAATCAGCCTTTGATCTTGAATTCCTCCCTTTCAGCTTCCAGGGCATCCTTGCGGGGTCTCCTGCCCTTCTGGCTGGTCTACCAAATTTCTCATCTTCTACCACTCAAGTGTTGGTGTTACTTTTAGGTCTGCCTTCGGCCTAGTGCTATAATATTTATGCTCTCTGATCTCTGTCCTCCCTCTCTTGATTTCAACAGTTATTCTTACGCAGATAATTACCCAATTGTAGCATACTCACATATAAAAAAATTAGCATAGAAAAATAATAAAGCTGATTATGGAAAGAGCATTAACAAACTGCATTTAAAACACTGTGGGTTTTTCTTCCAATAAACGAAATTAGATGTGGATGCAAGAGGTTTAGGAATAAAATTTAGGAAGTCTCTCCCTGCCCTTCTTTTTGGTCCAACATAGAATACGGAAACAGCTTATGTAACAAATTTATCATTTAATATTTGTTAGGAACACTTTCCTAGTATAAAAATTGTCCTACTTTGTGCTTCATCTAAAAAGTAACTAATATGTTTATTCTGAACAAAATTCAGTGTTAATTATCTTGTGGTAACTGGAAAAGTTACATGAAGTCCATACTTTTAAAAAGCAGCTATGCTTAAAATTTAACAAATCTATCCCATACTTGGGATACAGTTTTTCCAAACCTTCTGATTTACAAAGATAAATTTATTTAAGAGTATTGCTTTTGACTATTAAGTTTTTAATAGCAAATATACAGAATTCCAGCTACATTATAACTTAAGTAGGCTTTTTCTAGGAAGCCCATTGTTTATAGAACTTTTTGTGAAAGGGTTTCTAGGGAGAAATGAGTTTCCAAGATGGAATTTAGAATCCTTGGCACAAACCTCTGCTGCTTAGCAAGAAGCGGATGACCCACTTCTCCTGCCATCTCAGGTGCCAGCAAGCCCTTCCTTGACCACACCCTGGAGCAAGGGGCTAGCTTGCAGTCCTGCTTCCTCCTCACTACAAAAAAGGATTCTAGGATGGAAGATGATCTAGCAACCTCAGTACTCATTGACAAGGGACGTTGGTGATGTGAAACTATGTGGCTAAAAGGTACAAAGTATTCTTAAATCTGGGATTCCTGAACCGGGGCATATAGTCTATCTAGGAGGAGAGGTTGATGCTTCCTCTAAGTAAGTATTAACAACAACAAAAAAATGTGTACCAAAAAGGAACAAACATTGCTTTCAAGTGTTTTTAATTGACTCAGTTTTAACTGACATTTTCTTACTGTGTATGAACATGGTTTCTACATAGTAGATACCACACTGTAGCTTCAGAGGGAACAGTTACCAAATAGTCTTGCTAAAAGCATGCATATTTTAAACTACATAAATTAAGCATGCGTATTTTAAACTAAATAAATAGTAGGCATTTGTAAATATAATCATGAATAAAAGTGGATTTTCACTACTACAATACCTTAAACAACTAAAGGAATGGTAATTTGTTTCTTCTGCAACCCTTAAATATTATACATAAATGACAGTGATCAGTCCTTTAAGAACAAGTCAGCTTCCTGGATATCACTATGATCTTGAAGTTCAACAGATGATATGACGTTCTGTTATTTCTAACGTCTTAAAGATAACTGTTAAGACATTGAAGTCTGAGGCTGCCTATGGTCGAAAATGACTGTAAACTTTGTTTTTTCTTAAAACTTTATTTTCCTTTGTCTTTCTATCTAGCAGCTCTATTACTATCTCTGGGTCTCCCCCTTCTTCTATCACTGAATAAGGAAACATCTGAAGATTTCAGTTTTAATCTCTGTTTTAAAGTTGATTCTCACATCTCTATTCCTTTCTAATCTAAACTTCTAGTTTCTACTTGGGTGCTTCCGCTTCGACAGGTCATCAGTAACTCAAACTTTGCATCTTTAAATCTAAACACATCTCTTCTCATTCAATAACCAAACTTCTCCTGACTTCTGTATTTCTCTTAATAGTATTACCATTTTCTATAATTGCCATTACTATTTCTGACCTTTTCTCTTTCTTTCTTTCTTTTCTTTTCTTTTCTGTCTTTCAGTTGGAGTCTCACTCTGTTGCCCAGACTGGAGTGCAGTGGCCACTCCCGGCCACCGCAGCCTCGACCTGCTGGGCTCTGGCGATCCTTCCGCCTCAGCATTCCAAGTAGCTGGAACTACAGGCGCGCACTACCACGCCGGCTAATTTTTTGATTTATTGTAGAGATGAGGTCTCGCCAAGTTGCCCAGGTGGGTCTCGAACCCGCGGGCTCAGGCAATCCACTCACTTCAGCCTCCCAAAGTCCGGGATTACAGGCTAAGCCACCGAGCCTGGCCATTTTTATTTCTTATCACAGTTCACCGCAGCATCGACCTCCTGGGCTCAGGTGATCCTTCCACCTCAGCCTCCCAAGTAGCTGAGACTATAGGCATGTGCCACCATGCCTGGCTAATTTTTAATTTTTTTTTGGTAGAGAAGAGGACTTGCTGTGTTGCCTAGGCTGGTCTCAAACTCCTGGGCTCAAGCAATCCTCTTACCTTGGCCTCCCAAAGTTTTAGGATTATAGGCATGAACCACCATGCCCAGTCTGCCTTGTATCTTTCATATTCACCCTTTATTTCCTCTGGCACTGGTATTCCTCCTCACCTCACGCTTACCTATTACCATTTTTGAAACTGGTATCCTTGCCTTAAGTGTCTCTTTTTTCAACTTATATGACATAATACTTCCTGATAATCATTTTTGGTTGCTAAATTTTCTAGGAAAAATAAGCCATAAAGATGTGTCCATTGCCTCTTAATTTAATCAAGTTTAAAACATGCATGCCGTTAGCAGGACATTTAGTAGCTGTTCCCTCTCATGTTAAGCTTTACACCAAAACTTAATAGAAAGAGACAAAAAGAAGAATAACTACTTATATCTTTTTTTTCTGGTCTTAAGGGACAAAACTTGGGTATTGCAGGTTTATTTTGGGTTTACTTCTCTCACTGGATTTAGAATAGTCTAATTGCCTCCAACATAACAAAATTATGGGTTACTTTACATCAACTGTATTACACATAGCTCAAATTTCTTCTTAGTAAGCAACCCTTAGTCAAAACGATAATTTGGTTTTCATTGAAACTAAGAGACACACACAAATGCAGTTACCATGATTATCTCTGAAGTGGAGTTGAGGAGGAATTTTTCATATAGTACTTTTTCTTTTTAAAAAAGAACATATTTTAATTTTATCATAAAAAACTAAAATAAAATTTTTAGAACATTGTGCACACATATAACTTACGGACCTTTCTGTAACTGTTCTGTAACACATTAGCGTCAAACCAAAAGTCAAGTAACTCAGATCAGATGGTGGAAGAAGTGTCACTTCTTGGCCTTTCCTTGATACATACACTGTGACACAGCTTACGTCTAAGTTACTTTACCTCATCCATCCTGATACACAAAGTGGGGAGGGAAGGGGGAAGAGAGGAAGAGGGGCAGAGGGGAAGGGGGGAAAGGTGTATACACACACCTAGGGCCCATTATTGAGCCTTTATTAGAAAAGATACGAGGTCATCATACGGAAAAGTAACTAGCACAGGAAAAGAATAAAGTGCTCATGTAAGGAGACTGCTTTTAAAACACTGTGGCTTGTTACAAAAGTACTGAAAGGATTTATGAATAAGGAGTCTCTAATCACTCAAAAACATCCTCCCCTCCCAAAACACGATGCCCGCGGTTATTAAGACGTCTAAAAGAATATCTGGTTAAAACAGTTGCAAAATGATTTCTTCCTTATTCTCATCACACCTCTCCTGCCAGCTTTATTTCTTCTCTTGAACATAACTTTCCTCTTATGTTTTTCTGGACTTCCTTTCTTATTGCTTGAATTTTCTGGGAAGGTAATTGCCACCATAGCGGATCCATCATACTAAAAGGATAAGTGGGCAATCTGTCTTCGAGTTTTTTTCAAAAACACTGCTGAACCCCGCCAAAAGGCAGTGGGAAGGCTGATGGAAAATGCAGAGCAGGGTGGGAAAGTCTTTGCGGGAGAGGGAAGCAGCCCTTCCACTCATTTGTCCAGGCTCTCCCCCACGAACTACGCCAGCTTTGGCTCTCTTCCCTGACTTTCCAACCTCTCTTGACTGCCAGTTTACACTAGGGCGGGCCAGGGTGCTGCACCCGGGTGACAACAGCCCTGCCGTGCCGTGCAATTCAGCAGTGGGTCCAAGTGGGCACGCAGATGCAAAGATACCTTTGATTCCCTCTAGCCCCAAGACTTGGATTTTTCCTCTTTTGTTGTTGTGGCGTCCGGGTGGTTCTGACACCGAGACCGCCCATCTGTTCCTCCTCTCCCACAAGGCTTCCACTCCAGCGCCCGAGGTCCCTTTGGCTCGCTGCTCCCGCGCCCCTGGCGTTTCCTCCCTCCCGGGGAACCCTCGATTTCCTCCTTCCCCTCCCTGCCGCCTCCAGCCACATGACAGGAAGGGCTCCGCCACGTGACGTCACGGCCTTTGCGCCCCCGCCCCTGGCCTCCGCCCCCCAGCCCCCCCGCACCGCACGCAAGGGGCCGCCGGCGAAGGGGCAAACGTGGTCCGCGCGCGCTCGCGCTCCCCAACCAGAGCTCGCCAGAGCGCCGCGGCGGCCGTCGCCGAGCCGGGCGCGCGGGTTCCCGGATGTGCGGCGCTCGCGGAAGCCCCGCCTCCGCCGCCGGCCCGCGCGCGCCCCCGCCCTCCGCCCCGCGCGCCGCTGCGCTCCTCTGCGCTCCGCTCTCCCCTCCCTCTCCCGCCCTCCTCCTTTTCGTGCCTTGAGGTTGCGGGTCAGCGCGAGCCACTGCAGCGAGTCCGTCACGGCTCCGGCGCGAGCGCGAGGCTGCAGCCCCCGAGCCGCCCGGCCCTCTTGGCCCCCTCTCCCTCTTCTTTCTTCCTCTCTGCCTCCCCTCCCGCTCGCCGCCTCTCCTGCGCTCTCCGTCTCTGAATCTCGACCTTAATTTATTTCCCCCCGCCCTGCCCAGTCACCGGCCGGCGCGGGCCCCGCGGCGCCGCCTCCCCTCCCCCACCGCGCCCCCTCCCCCGCAGGCGACCCGAGGGCCGCTGCTGGGCCGCCGCCGCCGCTTCCTGCGGGAGCCCGTCTGAACGCCGACTTCTCTGCGAGCGAGTCGCCGACCCGCCGAGCAAAATGGTGAGACCTTGGCTTCCCGATGCCCCATCCCTTCTCCCTCGCCCGCCGCCGACGGGGTCGGGTGCGGGGGCGAGCCCCGGCGATCCCGGCCGGCTTCCCCCGGCGGAAAATTTGAGAGACCCGGGCCGGCCGGTGCCGCGGCGGGCCGGCCGCTTGACAGGGACTGCGGCCCGCCCGGCGCTGCGGCGGCGGGGCCCCCGGGCCGGCCCCCGCGGCCCCGGGCGCTCGCCGGGTGCCTCCGCGCCGCCCCACCCCCGCCGGGATTCCGCCCTGCCGCGACCCCCGCCGGCACCCCTCCCCCTCACCCCGCCGTCAGCCGGGCGCTGGCCACTTGTCGCCCCTCGTTACTTCTCTCCCGACCCTCCTCCACGTGGAGCCCCTGCTTTCCGCTCCGGACTCTCCCTGTTTCTCAAGTTGGAGAGTACCTTGAGAGCCTTTGGAAATAATAATAGGTGGTAAATGGCGCTTTATATAAGAACCACTTTCTCCCCAGAGCTGCCCCCTCTCCCTCGCCCCGTTTTCAGGCTTTGAGTCTTGGTAGGAATCCTGCCACTTCCTTCCTTCCCCCTCTCCCGTTAGCGTTTGTTTCGCTGCTGTTTGCAACCCTTCGCGGTTTCTTTTCGCTGCAGCTTTTCTGTCTGCACTGGCGAACCGGAAAGGTCCAAGGTGTATATTCATTAAAACATAGGCGAACTAGGTCTTGGGGAAGTGGGGATATTGGTTTTTTTAATGCTTTCTTACTAACGAGGATTTTTCATTCTCTTTGTTACCTTCGTGTGTCTCTCTTCTGGGGTGGTTGTTTTTGAATCATGGCGATTTAAATTTGTCTTTCCTTACCCTCGCATTAATCCCTAGGTAGAATTCGCTGCTGTAGTGTTTCCGACCGACGCTAGGGGTGTGTCTCCCGCCTCTGTCCCTGTAGCCAAGAAATCAACGACGCCCTTTCAGCCTGTTACGGTACCGGCTCTCGCTCCGGTAGCCCTTGTCGTTTCCTCTTTGTAAGCAAGAGTTGTACACGAGTAGAAAAAGTTCAGAATGCTGTTTCTTGTATACCAGATATTGCAGCGTGGGGTTCGATTGTTAGGCTTTCTCGGAAAAGTCTTCGAACGTTGTCAGATTTTTTAGACTTGCTGACGTTGAGTAATTTCTTGCACCTTTTAATTGTGTGGTATTCTACCCTGTATATAGAATTCAGATATTTCAGAATGTTTGGTGGCTTAGTGGATACATTCTGGCGCTTGCAATTTAAAATCAGTTTGGTGGTGATTGTAAGGGAAGAAAGTGAAATTACAATATTCAAGTAAGTCAGCCTTTATTTAAAATATAGGGCTGGGCCGTGCTCACGCCTGTATTCCCAGCACTTTGGGAGGCCGAGGCGGGAAGATTGCTTGAGCTCATCAGGGGTTCGAGGCTCTGGTAGCCGTGATCGTGCCACTGCACTCCAGCCTGGGCAACAGTGAGACCCCGACTCAAAAAAATAAAATATAGGGCAAATGAATAAGTGTGCTTATTGATGTACTCAAAACTCAGATTAAGATCAGAATTAATAAATAAAGAACTCATGATTTTGATAAAGGAAGTTTTCCCTGACTACTTGAGAGACTGCTCAGAGACAGCACCCTTTTCTGGACTATTGTAGAAAACACTTCAGAGAGATCATAACCATTCTTAGAACAGCATTTTTGTTGGCATAGGTTTTTGAAATTAGAAATTGCACTTCAGTGCTTTAATAGAGATTCCTTATGCATGTGGTTTTACTTGAAGGTCAGGATCTTGAAGATCTTTGTTCATGGTAGGGAATGGTTTTTACTTATGTTTATAAACATTACATTTGGAGGAACAGTGCTCTAGCTATTTGTTGTTTATGTATTGTACAGCAGAGTGATCTGGTTTCCAAATGGTTCTTACTACCCTTGTTGTGCACTTACCCCCCTTTTTTTGAAAAACAGACTGAATTTGTGAAATCTTCCTTTAATTCTTAAATCGTATCTTCCTGCTACTTGGTGTTTTAACTTTTAAAATATTTTAAGGTGTACCATACAATATTGTTTTCTGCCAGGCACTGTTTTTCTTTTCCTTCTAACTTTTTCTTCAGTATTTATTTTCTAAATCTCCCTTGGCTTTTTTCTCTTTTGTCATCCCTGAAATAACATTTCAGGACCTGCATAATTCACGCTGACAGTAGCGTCCCAACTTTAGGGTTATTTTGGTCTTTTGACTGTAACATTGGTTTGAAAGTATCAAGACCTTATCTATAATTCTACTTTACTGTATGGGACATTGGTTAACTAAAGTAAATCAGGCTTTGGCATGAGCTGGTTAATTTTTCTAGTTGATTGAAAATATAGTTTTGAAAATTTTCACACCTTTTTGGAAAATCTCTATTAGAACTCTTGCTATCATGACCATGTTTACATTTTTGTCTACAGGCTTTAAAGTATTTATGAAATGTCACTGGTTAATTCAAGTAGGAGAAAGTAAAATGGCTTGATAGTATTAGTTTTAGTTGCTGCCTTAAAAGTAGTTTATTTCTTTTTCTTCCTGAGAGTTAAAGTCTTTCCCTCCCTTCAACCCTATTTGAGTTTTAAACTGTTGAGCATCGGGGGAATTAAGGTAACGTGTCTCTAAAAATCTGAGTATTGAGTGCCTAGGAATTTTCCCTGACCAGGTTTTTTTCTGTTTTTTTTTGGAGTAGATAATATGAATTTTGTTCTGAATGCTTATATGAACATGGTGTAAAGGCAATTATCAGTTGTTTTAAGCTTTGTTTCTTAAGACAGCCTTACATTTTATAAAGGCCTTTTTATGTCTTTGTGCTTTTCAATTTTTCATTAAAGTCTTCATTTTCATAATTTGTAACTATTAATAAAACTTAGAATAAATTTATTGCTGTCTACATTAGCTATGGTGTATGTAGAGTTGTATACAACATAGTCTAGTTCAGATTCTGTGATACATGAAGGCTACTTTTTAAAAGGAAAAACAAGGAACTTGTTTTATGGTCAGCAGGAATTAAAATTCACATCCGTCTTGGGAAAATTGTCCCATAGTGGATGAGAAAATTAAAATGGTTCAGGGTACAAGGTAAAGAAGCTGATTAAGGGTCAGTCAGCAATGAGAAGGTTAGACAAGTATGGAAGGATCAGGCGTCTGTCACATATAGTGAGGCAGTATAAGGAAGTCATCTTGGGCCAGGAGGATTAAATAAGTCAGACCCTGGGCCCAAAGTCTGGGGTAAGCCACAGGGATTCATTTATATCCACAAATACCTGCTTACTGTGCTGTCTGTTGTGGAAGATATTACAAAGATTAAGACAGGTTTCCTACCTTCATTTAAGAAGAGAACATAAGACAAATGCCAATAACTGAAATAAGCTAGTGTATGATGAGTGTCATATGAATAATATACATAATGCCTGATTGAATTTGAGGAAGGAGCAAGATCAGTTTCATGTGGGATTAGGGAAAGTTTTATGAATGAGGTGGGTCTAAAAAGATGAGGATTGTAGTAGGCAGAGTTGGAGGCATCTAGAAAAGGACATTTTAAATCCTAAAGACAGGAAGAGGCAACGTATTTTTGGAGCACCAATTTTTAAAATGTGGTACCTTAAGCAGCAGCAATAGCATCATCTAGAATCTTCAGGCCCTGCCTCGGAACAACTGAATCCAAAACTCAGGAGATGAGCCAAACAGACTGGGTTGTATAGGTCTTTCAGGTGATTGTGATGTTTGCTAAATTTTGAGAGCCATGGTTTAAAGAATATCAAGGAACGTCACTTTTTTTTTTTGAGTTGGAGTCTCGCTCTGTTGCCCGGGCTGAAGTGCAGTACACACTCACAGCCACTGCAGCCTCAACCTGCTGGGCTCAAGTGATCTTTCTGCTTCAGTCTTCCAAGTAGCTGGAATTACAGGCACGAGCCACCATGCCTGCCTAATTTTTTTTTTTTATTTATTGTAAAGATGAGGTCTTGCCAAGTTGCCCAGGCTGGTCTCAAACCTGTGAGCTCAGGCAATCCTCTCATCTTGGTCTCCCAGAGTGCTGTGATTGTAGGCGTGAGCCACCGTGCCCAGCCAGGAATGTCTTTATTTAAATTTTAGTTGTGTCTGTTAATATGTCTACTACTAACTATACAAACATAAGACATGATTGTTATTCCAAGGGACTTGGAGTGAACAAGACTGATTATTCAGTGTGATAGGTGCTAGTAATAAACTAAACATAGGGTACTGTAAAAGCACATTGGTAGGGGGAAAAGACTTAATCCAAATTGGAGGTGAATGTCACTCAGAAAGAAGGCTTCCTGGAAGAGATGGTACCTGATCTGAGTCTTAAAAGGGATGAGTATTTAACCAGTGGGGTGGGGCACTCCAGGTAGCTTATGTTCAAAATAAGAGAGGCATGAGAAGCTATACAGAGAGCTAAAGTATTTAGCATGGCTGGAGAGAAGAGGGGTTAGTGTCAGGTAGATTGAAGCTGGATCCTAGACTTGCATATCGTGAAGGAGTTATTTTATTTTTCCTTAAGGTAGTGGGAAGCTATTGTTTTTAAGGAGAATGATATTGTCTCATTTACTTTTTAAAAGAGACTAGTCTGATAGCCATCCGTATAATAGATAACATGGAAATTAAGAAATAATTACAGGAATTCATGTGAGAAATAAGGGCCTGAAAGAACACAGTTTCAGTGCAGATGGATAGGAGGGACCTGATAGAAGATACATTTAGGAGGTAGAAGAAAGGACTTGGTAACTGTTGGATTATGGGGAAGAAAAGAAGTTTCTGGTTTTGGTGACTACATAGATAATAATGCTATCCACTAAACAAACACTTATTGAGCACCTACTTGAGTAAGGTTAGATTTTAGGGATACATGGGAAATATTGTCCTTGTCCTCAGGTAACTACCAGTTTGTTGGGATGACCATTGTTTCATCTCTGATCTTTTCTTATCATTTGGTAATTAATGCTTGGAATGATATGTTGCAAGATTCCATGTTCAATAAGCTAGAGGGTTGTGAAATATTTACAATGCCTACTGCATAGATATGGCTTGGGAGATAGTAAAAGGAACTGTTACCCTGGAGATAGGAAGAGGCAATGTGGGCATTGATTCTCAAGATGTGGATTCTGGATTAGCAGCCTCAGCATTATCTGGGACCTTGTTAGGAATGCACACCTAGGAGATTTGGGAGAGTGATGAGGATTTCTATTTTGGACATGTTGAATTTAAAGTAGTCATGGGTCATCTAGGTTGTTATGGTTAACGCTTGGATTAATCCTTTTTTTTTTCAGACCCAAACTTTCACTTTTTAAATTTTTATTTTAATTTTGAGTTGGGATCACATTCTGCCACCTAAGCTCAAGTGCAGTGTCGCAATCATGGCTCATTGCAGCTTCAGTCTTCTGGGCTCAGACGATCCTTCGCCTCAGTGCCTCCTGAGTATGCTATCTTGCCTGGCCAATTTTTAAAAGTTTTTGTAGGAATGAGATCTCAGTATGTTACCTGGGCTGGTCTTGAACTCCTGAGCAGTCCTCCCCACTCCGCTTCCCAAAGTGCTAGATTGCAGGTGTGAGCCACCATGCCTGGCCAGATTAAAGATTTGAGTGTTGTCTGTGTATTTGTATTAGGTAGTAGTTGAAGGCATGAAACTGGTTATAATCCTATAGAGAGAATAATAAGTGAGAAATGAAGAAGGTGAACTCTAATGAACACTGCATGTAAGAGGCAGGTAGTTGATACGGAGCCTGTGAAGTTTGTCTAAGAATGAATAGAGAGATAGTTGCAAAATTAGCAGTGTGATGTCAGATTGAAGGAAGGAGTCAGCAGTGATTAGATACTGCAGAGATCAGGAAAGATGTTTTTCTTTTTTCTTTTTTTTTTTTTTGAGTTGGAGTCTTACTCTGTCACCCAGACTGGAGTGCAGTGGCCGCTCCCGGCCACTGCAGCCTTAACCTGCTGGGCTCCGGCGATCCTTCCGCCTCAGCCTTCCAAGTAGCTGGAATTACAGGCATGTGCTACCATGCCCAGCTGATTTTTTGATTTATTGTAGAGATTGGATCTCGAACCCGCGGGCTCAGGCAGTCCACTCACCTCAGCCTCCCAAAGGCGAGGGATTACAGGCTGAGCCACCGAGCCCGGCTAGGAAAGATGTTTTTAAAATGTCTTTTGAAACTGTCAGAAAAGTGCTGATGACTTGGACAATAGTAGTTTATTGTAATGGTGGCAAAGAAAGCCAGGATGTGTAGTGAGTTGAATAATAGATGGGTGGCTAGATATTGACTTTAGACAGCTCTTTTTTTTTTTTTGAGTTGGAGTCTCACTGTCACCCAGACTGGAGTGCAGGGGCATGCTCCTGGCCACTGCAGCCTCGACCTGCCGTACTCCAGCGATCCTTCCGCTTCAGCCTTCCAAGTAGCTGAAACTACAGGCTTGCGCTACCACGCCTGGCTAGTTTTTTGATTTATTGTAGAGATGAGGTCTCGCCAAGTTGCCCAGGCGGGTCTCGAACCCTTGGGCTCAGGCAATCCACTCACCTCAGCATCCCAAAGTGTGGGATTACAGGCTGAACCACCGAGCCCGGCTAGACAGCTCTTTAACATTTTGAATAGGAGAGAAAATGAAAGCTTGGAGTTTGAGGAAGGTTCTATTTTGGGGTCGAAAGAAAAGCCAGGAAAGAGAGAGAGGTTCACTGAATTCTTTTAAAGAGAAAAGATGGGATTATTGATAAATTTGTTGTCTCCAAGGAGGTTTAGACAGAATCTTTAGAAGAGGGATTTTTCTCATCCTTTAACATGAATGGGAAGGAGGTAAAGATGAAAACTATTCTGTAGGTTGTATAACAGTTTAGGCTGGAAAGAAGTCATGTACTGCTGTAAATGGCCTTAACTGTTTGACTGCAGTTTGATCCCATTGGGGAACCTTAATCTGGAAGTAAGGTGGTGAGTGATTTGTAAAGGGTGGAAATTGTACATTGGCATACTGCTCTGTAGTATTACCAGTATGAACTTAAAGGATTCAAAAGTGAATACAGATGGAGACGTTTTAAATATAGAGTTGAAAAGAGTTAGAAATCGCTTATGAGGAAAGTCATGAAGGATGACCCACACTGGTGATTGGATTTAAAGGTAGTTCTACATTATTTTTATTTTATTTTATTTTATTTTATTTTTTTTGAGTTGGAGTCTCACTTTGTCACCCAGGCTGGAGTGCAGTGGCCGCTCCCGGCCACCGCAGCCTCAACCTGCTGGGCTCGGGCGATCCTTCCGCCTCAGCCTTCCAAGTAGCCGGAATTAAAGGCATGCGCTACCACGCCTGGCTGATTTTTTGATTTATTGTAGAGATGAGATCTCGCTGCCCAGGCGGGTCTCGAACTTGTGGGCTCAGGCAATCCACTCACCTCAGCCTCCCAAAGTGCTGGAATTACAGGCTGAGCCACCGAGCCCGGCTGCCACTTAACATCTTATTAAACATTACATGGATAAATAACTCTCAGAGAAAAAGACTTCTGAAGTATAGTGGATAAAACATCGTTAACATCGTTAACAGCCTTACTAGGTGAACATTTCTTTCTTATTTTTACCCTTCCAAATAAGGCTTTTCTTCAGTAGCCCCCAGCTACTCTTCCCTTTCTGAATTTTTTCCTTAGATTCCCAGATTCCCTTCATGTTTATGAGTTGACAGTATACTTATAGCTAATGTATAGGTCTGGTGCAGGAATAAAATTTTGATAAGTGAGATGTGAAAAGTGTTTCTGAGTTTGTCTTTTTATAGTTTAGCATTATAAAATATTTAAAGCTTTTGATAATTTTTATAGGAAATTACTAAAAATTTAGTGCTAGTATTTCAATAAGTTATAGATTACTGTTCTTTCCTTCCTCAGAGAGTTTTGTTTTTTAAACTGGCCCTTTTTTTTTTCTGAGTTGGAGTCTCACTCCATCGCCCAAGCTGGAGTGCAGTGGCATGCTCACAGCCACCTCAGCGTTGGCCTGCTGGTCTCAGGTGATCCTTCTGCTTCAACCTTCCTAGTAGTCGGAGCTACAGGCATGTGCTACCACGCCTGGCTAATTTTTTTTTTTTTTTAATTGTTGAGACGAGGTCTCGCCAAGTTGTCCAGGCTGTTCTCAAACCCGTTGGCTCAGGCAGTCCCCTCACCTCAGCCTTCCAAAGTGCTGGGATTACAGGTTTGAGCCACCGCGCCTGTAAACTGGCCCTTTTATATGGATAGCATAAGGAGAGCCACATGGTAGCCCTGTTGGTATCCCCCCAAAATTTTTGTAGATGTCATGTTGACTCATTTTTTCAATAATATTATGAAATCCCCTGGTACTTTGGCCAAGTTTCTTTGTATGTTAGCATTAAGTATGCATCGTAAAACTTAGGTGCGATAGGATTAAGCATAACAGCCTGCAAAATGGATCAAACCTTTTCCCTTGGCCCTTATTAGAGCTACCCATTAACACTTTTATTTATCCTTAATCTGTCTAGTTTCAGGGATGCTTTTTTCCCCATATCCTTATGAATGTGTTGCCACAAACAAGCACTTATTTTAAGTATGCAGTAAGCTGGCATCCTTTTATATTTGCTGTAAGACAATCTTTAATAAAAGTTGGAATTTCAGGAAAAACAGGTGATAATGGATAATAAGAGAAGTCTGTGATTATATATATGTTCGTGGTGTGACTATGTTTCTAACATAATTTCTTGAATTATAAGCTAATTTATAATCTTTCTCAAGTAAAGAGTGAATTTATGAACACGGGAGTACTTCAGCTCTGTCTTACTGTCTTGGTCATGCTACTTTTACCTTACTTCTTGACTATTATTTCTCTTGACTCATTTCTTGTTTTTCAGTCACTACAGTTCCGTGATGTCTAAGTCAATAGACATTAGCTACATGTGACTGTTTAAATGTTAAATAAAGTTAATTAAAATTAAATAAAAATATAAATTTAGTTCTTCATTCACAGTATTTATAGCTAGCAGATACTGTGTTAGCACAGATTAAGAACATTTATGGCAGAAATTTCTATTAAATAGTGCTGGTCTAGAATGATTATGCATCTGCACTTCAATGAAACTTATGTTGGCAGTAATCTCATTAGCAGCATGAGATTTGGAGTTGGGAACATCTGAATTTAGATTCTGGCTATGCCATTTATTAGCAGTGTGACTTTGAATAAATACATTTTCTAGACCTTATTTAGTAACAGTACATATATAAAATGGGACTAACAATACCTTAGATTGTGGTGATAGTATACAGTCAGCCCTCCATATCTGTGAATTACATATCAGTGCAGATTGAAAATATTGGGGAAAAAATAAATACAATGAAAAATAATAGAAATAAAAATAATAAGCCGGGTTCGGTGGCTCAGCCTGTAATCCCAGCACTTTGGGAGGCTGAGGTGAGTGGATTGCCTGAGCCCGCGGGTTCGAGACCCGCCTGGGCAACTTGGCGAGACCTTATCACTACAATAAATAAAAAATTAGCCGGGCATGGTAGCGCGCGCCTGTAGTTCCAGCTACTTGGAAGGCTGAGCCGGAAGGATCGCCGGAGCCCAGCAGGTTGTGGCTGCGGTGGCTGGGAGCGGCCACTGCACTCCAGTCTGGGTGACAGAGTGAGACTCCAACTCAAAAATAATAATAATAATAATAATAATAATAATAGTATGACAACTGTTTGTAGCATTTACATTTCTAAGGTATTATGAGTAACCTGGAGAAGTATATGGGAGGATTTGTGTAGGTTATTTAAAAGTACTATGCCATTTTATACCAGGGACTTGAGCACCTGAGGATTTTGGTATCTGAGTGGACTCCTGGAATCAATCCATAGTGGATACTTCTACACAGAAATTCAGGAGGTACTTCCTTATTAAATGCATGTGGTTCTTCATTTTTCTAACTTGATGTCTTTGTAATGTCTGCCCTTGTTGGGAAATCTTGAAATTCCCCCCACTTTTGGACTTAAGTGACCTTTTCTGGTAGTTGCGTTTCTACCTTTCTGACCATTTTTAGTCTTTGTTTCCACCTTGTCATCTGGATTTGGTCCAAGGTTCTCTTAAAAATGATTGTGTCACTTTCCCATTTAAAACCCCAAACATAAAGACTAAAATCAGACATCGTTCATAGAATTCATAGGTTCTACTTCTGCTTACTTCTCTCTCTTCCACCATGTTCCCACTTGTTCTCTGATTCTAACCAGTTGGCCTTGTGTCACTTACCTTGAAAATATTGAGGAAAAAATAAATACAATGAAAAATAATACAAATAACTGTTCTCCTCTTAACTGTATATTCCACCATTGCAACATTTGCCCTGGGATATTGGAATGCCTCAAAAGTCCCTCAGTTAAGTGGGAGCCTCCGTGGCAGGTCTGGTCAGGTTCTGTATTAAATAGTACCTTTTATGTTTTCTTTGTAGCATTTAGTTGATTAGTTCTGTAGGTGTTTGGTTGCTTTCTGTCTGCCCATGATTTAATGTAAACTCCGTGATAGTGGACATCTTGTCTGATTTTTCTTCACTCTTATAAGAAAAAAAGTTATACAAGTTAAATTTAGCAGAATTTAATTAAGCAATATATGCACACACACATATATGTATATCAGTTAGCTCTCAGAACCAGCCAGGTCTAAACTCCAACCAGCAATGTGGTCAAGCAGCGTTATAGAAAACAGAAGCAAGGTATGGCGCTTAATTTGTTACACCTCAGCATTTGCCTTATTTTGAATCAGCTGACTGTCTGCGATTGAAGCTCAGCTGCTGTAATCGACTGAGACTCAGCTGTTATAAAAGTACAGATGCTCCTTGACTTAACTTGGGGTTATATCCTGATAAATTCAAATGCATTTAATACATCTAACATACAGCTTAGCCTAGCCTACCTTAAACATGCTCAGAACACTTACATTAATCTACAATTGGGCAAAACAGATAACACAAAGCCTATTTTATGGTGGTGTTGAATATCTCGTGATTTATTGAATATTGTACTGAAAGTAAAAAGCAGAATGGTTGGTTATATGGTACCACTGTAAAGTCAAAAAAACATTGTAAGTTAGGGACCATTTGTATACTCTTAAATTAGGTTGTTTCAGTTATGTAAGGACTCAAGTGTGGAGGCTTCCTCAGCCCAAATTTAGGCTAATTTAACATCTTTTTATATATTCCTATTGCCAGTATAGGACCTTACACGTTTATAGGAATTCAGTATTTGTTGAGTGAATGCATGAGTTCCTTGTTTTTTCCTCAAAGTTTCATCTATTTCTTAGGTACTGATGATTCATATTTTTCAGCCCACATTAATCTCTTTTCCAGTCCATAGATCTGCTTAGTGGATACTATCTAAGTTAGGATGTTTCTAAGACACCTCAAACCCAACTAAATGTATCTAAAACTGCATTCATTATTTTCATATTTATGCTTTGTTTTTCTTTTTCTTAATGGAAACAGTATCTACCCATTCACTCTGAACTGGAAACCTGGTACAATCACACATTTTTCTCCTCCTAACTATTGTCTTACAGTCTTTTTTTTTTTTTTTTGAGTTGGAGTCTCGGTTGCCCAGACTGGAGTGCAGTGGCCGCTCCCGGCCACCGCAGCCTCGCCTGCTGGGTTCCAGCGATCCTTCCACCTCAGCCTTCCGAGTAGCCAGAATTACAGGCATGTGCTACCACGCCCGGCTGATTTTTTGATTTTTTGTAGAGATGAGGTCTCACTGCCCAGGCGGGTCTCAAACCCGTGGGCTCAGGCAATCCACTCACCTTAGCCTCCCAAAGGCACAGATTACAGGCTGAGCCACCAAGTCTTAAAGCAGTCATCAGCTGCAGTCCGTACAGTGCTTATATGTAACACAGGTTGACTTATGTACTATTAGTAAACAGGGTAAGTAAAATTTCCTCTCTTATTAATGCTTTGTGCCACCGGATAGGAGCAGATGAATCCAAAATACACTAACAGCTGAAAGCAGTAAGCTGCAAATATGGTGCTATATGATGTCCATTTAGTCCATATTCTTCCTCTTGACTCATTTTGGCTATTTATCTGTGTTGGAAGAATTTATTGCCCCAGTTCCTAAGATCTTTATGCATTTTCCCCTTGTTTTCTTAATAACAGCTTCAGATAGCCCTTACACTTTTTTACTTTCATCTGTACCTTTAAAAAGTCTATTTGGCCTGGCGTGGTGGCTCAAGCCTGTAATCCCAGAACTTTGGGAGGTCAAGTGAGAGGATTGCCTGAGTCCATGGGTTCGAGAACAACCTAGGCAAGTTGGTGAGACTTCATCTGTATGATAAATCAAAAAATTAGCTGGATGTGGTAGTGCTGGCCTGTAGTTCCGGCTACTTGGAAGGCTGAGGCAGAAGGATTGCCTGAGCCCAGCAGGTCGACGCTGGGGTGACCGTGAGCGTGCCACGGCACTCCAGCCTGGTCTATGGAGTGAGACTCCCAACTTGATTAAAAAAGAAAAAAAAAGTATTTTATTTTCCTATTTATCAGTTTTTCAGCACATTTTAACTATATTAATTTTGTTAAGATTTTTTTTGTTAGTGCTCTGGCTGCCAGGTTGCATAGGTTTTGTCTGTTCCCAAATGTATTTTCTTTAAGCTGTGTCTTTTAATACGTGGTTTTAAGAGCATGAGGTTTTTTCAGTACATAGATACTATGTTATAGCAAACATATTTCATTTGGATTCCCCAATGTCTCTTGAATCAGCTGCTTCTTTATCCCCATTGCTACTGGCATTGTTGTGGTTCCATTTTATTTCTCACATGGGCTATTTCTATAGCCTTCTTAATGCTTTTTCTTTTTGCCTCTAGTTTCTGCCTTCGTTATGTCTTCTGTATTGCCACCAGAGATTTTCTTCTGAAAAAGAAATCGTTTGTCAATGCCTTTATTTAAAAGTCAGTGTTTCATATCTTAAAATTAAAAATTTAAACTCTTTTCCATGGTGTTCATACTCTGACCCTTATTTCTACCCATCCTTAATGGTGTAACTAAGTCGAACTACTTGTTTCTCAAATGTCTTGTCCTTTTTAACTTGTTGATGCCTTTGTTTGTAATTTTTCTTCTGACTGCAATGTCCTTCCCCTTTCTCTGTCTGGCAAATGTCAAGATCCTGCTCCAGTGGCATTCTGTGAAAACTTTCCCGCCTCTCCCAGGCAGTTAATGGCCATTTGTAAGTAACTTCCACTGTAGTACATTCCATATTTCATTGTGTTTAACAGCCTCCACTTCGAAGCTGTGGACTCCTCAAGGGCAGAGGGCATTGTTTTCATCTTTGTAAATCTATTCCCTGTTGTGGTGTCTGTCATATAATGCAGAGGTACAATGGAGCTAAGTTGTATTTATCATATAGGGCTAGAAAAACCTTTGCAAGACCTGCGAATAAAAGTTTAGAAAGCCCACAGTGTGTTAGGCACAATGGGAAGGCTACCAGAAAGGAGTTACTATTGATTTTCTTTTTTTTTTTGAGTTGGAGTCTCACTCTGTTGCCCAGACTGGAGTGCAGTGGCCGCTCCCGGCCACTGCAGCCTTGACCTGCTGGGCTCCTGTGAGCCTTCCGCCTCAGCCTTCCATGTAGCTGGAACTACAGGCACGCGCTACCACGCTCGGCTGATTTTTGATTTATTGTAGAGATGAGGTCTCACCAAGTTGCCCAGGCGGGTCTCGAACCCGCGGGCTCAGCAATCCACTCACCTCAGCCTCCCAAGGTGCAGGATTACAGGCTGAACCACCGAGCCTGGCTTGATTTTTTTTTTCTGTCGCCGAGGCTGTAGTGCAGTGGCACACTTACAGCCATCCCAGCATCGACCTGTTGGGCTTCAGCAATCTTTCCGCCTCGGCTTTCCAAGTAACCAGAAATACAGGTGCACACTACCACGCCTGGCTAATTTTCTATTTATTGTAGAGACGAGGTTTTGCCAACTTGCCCAGACTGGCCTCAAACCCCTGGGCTCAGGCAATCCATTCACCTTGGCCTCCCAAAGTGCTGGGATTACTGGTTGAGCCACCAAACCCGGCCTTTTTTTAAAAAAATTCACCTCTATACTAACAAGAATGATGTTGATTTTTTTTTTTTTTTGAGTTGGAGTCTCCTCTGTCGCCCAGACTGGAGTGCAGTGGCTGCTCCCGGCCACTGCGGCCTCGACCTGCTGGCTCCAGCGATCCTTCTGCCTCAGCCTTGCAAGTAACTGGAACTACAGGCGCGTGCTACCACGCCCAGCTAATTTTTTTATTTATTGTAGAGATATGAGGTCTTGCCAAGTTGCCCAGGCGGGTCTCGAACCCGCGGGCTCAGGCAATCCACTCGTCTCAGCATCCCAAAGTGCTGGGATTACAGGCTGAGCCACCAAGCCCGGCTGATGTTCATTTTAAAAGAGGACTTTCATGCTTCAAGATTTTGTTTGCATATCTCAGTACAGATTTACGTCTCAGGGTCTTACTTTTGTTTGTAAATAGTAAATGTTTTCATAATTAAAGGAAACTCAGTTTATGAACAGTGTTTACTTAAGCTGATTTATCTTAACGTTTTTGTTCTAGAGAGACTAAAACAGCTAATAAAGTGATATCGCAACTCTAAATCTTTAATTTCCTTCACTTGGCAAATATTTAATGTTCACTTACTATGCATGTTAAACATGATGTCAAGTATAAAAATGAAAGAAAAAAACATATAATCCCAGAGACTTAGTAGCATAGATTGAGTCAGGTGTGTGGACGGAAAACTTATAAGTGCTTCAGTAGAGCTGTTGTAAGGTGCTAGATTTCTTCTGGCTACTTTGCTTGCCTAGTTTGAACTTAACATGTTCACAGCTATTTGGGCATTTCATTATTCATTATAATCGTATCACTCATGCAGCTGTATAATGTCAGGCAATTATTTCAGTGCCAAAGAAAACTATAATCATTTTGTTGTTGATTATGTTGCTTTCCAGCAAATTCAATTTGCTATTATGAGAGGTAACATAATATTGTAGAACAAGAATGGGATATAGAATTGGAAAAACTTTTGGTGTATTTTGACTTTTAAAATTTTTTTATGTCTTGAAAATGGCCACAAGTTTGCCTGATTCACAGTTCTTGTGGATATTGGCATAGGTCGTTATCTAAGATGCTTGATAAATTGCAAAGGGCTGTTTACATTTTTTAGAACCAGTTAAACTGCTGAAAGAACTAATATTCTTGGCAGGTCTATGTTTCATAATCAGTTCTAGTTTCTTTGCAGCCCTCTGTCCAGTAATATACTGATTAACAAAGTGGAGAATGCATCAGGGTGTGTTTGGCTACAAGTAGCAATAATAACCAACTAAAAGTGACTTAAACAATCGGCAGTGTATTATTTCACAAGATGAGAAGCCCAGAGCCAGAGAGTTAATGGGCTTGGTTCAACAGTTTCATCGAGGACATAGCTCTGTTGACTTGAAAGCTCTGCATCTTAGGAGAGGGCTGCCACAATTTGAGGCACCAACATCTGGCTGAAGAAGATCAGGGAGTGTTTTCCAAGTATACCTGTTTATTAGGGAGGAAAAACATAAGTCTCATCGAAGGTGTTTCACATACCAGAAAAAAGCCAGTTTCTTACTCTGGCAGTTAAGTTCTTATGACCTGACCCTATCTTACCTTCCATGATCAGTGGCTAGACCTTATGATAAGGTAAAAACCTTATCGATATTTTATTTGATACTTTGAATAAAGGTCACAGATTACCGATGGGATTGTAAACCTCTAGTGAAAACTATATCTGGCTTCTTATGTTATATGTACTTTTTCCCTCACCAGTTCATAGCTATCTTATTATATTGTCAGCCTCTTCATCAGAGTATTTTCTCTGCCTGGTGTACCATAACCAAAATTCTGCTTCCCCTCCAAAGAAAATAATCTCTCCTGCAGCTTTTTTCGAGTGAAGCATAGCTGTTCATTTTAGGTTGGGGGTAGTTGGGGGTTGATGTTTAGACCATAAGTTGGAAAACTTTTTCTGCAAAGGACAAGATAATAAATATTTTAGGCGTGCAGGCCATGCAATCTGTTGCAACAATTTGTCTCTGCCATTGTAGTGTGAAGCAGCTTCAGACAATACATGAACAAATGAGCATGACTGTGTTCTAATAATGCTTAATTTACAAACACAGGTGGCAGATAGTTTCTTATATATGACACCAAAACCACAAGCAATGAAACAAAAAGATAAATTGGACATCAAAATTGATAGATTTAAGCTTCAAAGGACACCAAGAAAATGAAAGGACAACTCACAGAATGGGAGAACCTTTTTCAAAAACATAATTTGATAAGAGACTTCTATCCAGAATATGTCAATAATTATTGTAGCTCAACAATAAAAAGACAAATAATTCGATTTAAAAATGGGCAAAAATTAGCCAGATGTGGTGGCATGTGCCTAAGTCTTAACTACTCAGGATGTTGAGGCAGGAGGATCACTTGAGCCCAGGAGTTCAAGGGTTCAGTGAGCTGTGATCTGCCATACTCTCCTTTCCAGTCTATGAATGTTCTAAAATCATGTTCTAAAATCATGAGTTGTATACTTTAGATGGTTGGATTATATGGTACATAAACTATATCTCAATAAAGCTATTATAAAAAACAGATGGGCCAGTGTGGTGACTCACACCTATAATGACAGCACTTTGGAGGCTGAGGCGAGAGGATTGCTTGAGCACAGAAGTTTGATACCAGTCTGGGCAATATAGTGAGACCTCATCTTTACAAAAATCAAAAATTGCCAGGCTCAGTGGCTCAACCTGTAATCCCGCGCCTTTGGGAGGCTGAGGTGAGTGGATGGCCTGAGCCCGCGGGTTCGAGACCCGCCTGGGCAGCCCGACCTCATCTCTACAATAAATCAAAGAATCAGCCGGGCGTGGTAGTGCATGCCTGTAATTCCGACTACATGGAAGGCTGAGGCGGAAGGATCGCCGGAGCCCAGCAGGTCGAGGCTGCGGTGGCCGAGAGCGGCCACTGCACTCCAGTCTGGGCGACAGAGTGAGACTCCAGCTCAAAAAAAAAAAAAAAAAATCAAAGATTAGCTGAGCACACTCCTGTAGTCCTGGCTACTTGGAAGACTGAGGTGGGAGGATGGCTTGAGCCCAGGAGTTTGAGGTTGTGGTGAGCCATGATCATTCCACCACACTCCAGTCTGGGTGACAGAGATCACGATGAAACAAAACAAAGTGCAGGTGGGAGACCTCATTTGGATTGTGACTATAGTTTGCTGACTCAAAATAGATGATTATTCATTTTCTTGCAAAGTCATTTCCTTCTGTCTGATTATACCTTCCTTTATCTGCTCTCTGCTATCTAACATTTTCTGCTTTTCATGCAGAATTTACAAAATGTACTCAGCTTTTCATACAAAATTTACAAAACCTACCTGTTTCACATTTTCCTTTTAGGTCCAACCATCACTTTACATCATGGGTCCCCAGCCCCCGCGGCCACAGACTACTGTGGTCTATGGCCTGTTAGGAACCAGGCCACACAACAGGAGGTGAGCAGTGGGCAAGCTCCGCCTCCTGTCAGATTGGCGGCCTGCCCATTATTTTATTTACCACTTCCATCTGTGCCTCTTTGTTTTAAAAAGTGAGTTGTATAATTATTTCATTATATATTACAATGTAATACTAATAGAAATAAAATGCACAATAAATGTTATGCGCTTGAGTCATTCCTAAAACTCCGCTCCCACTCCCATGGAAAAATTGTCTTCCACAAAACCGGTCCTGGCCCCTGATGCCAAAAAGGTTGGGGACTGCTGCTTTACATCCTAGCTTTAATGTTTCTTGACTACCTCCGTTTTACTAACCTATACTTTTCTCTCTACTTCAATGATTTCTTGTGGCCATAGTTAATGTGGTCTCTTGTCATCATCCAAACTGTCCCATTGCCAGAACTTCTTTCCCTGTTTTGAGATGATTTTATTTTTTGAGATATTATAATTATATTGAAGATGCTATACCTATAACATTTTCTAGTTTTGTAGGGAATTATATGTTGTTAAATTAGAAAGTAGTACCAAATTATTATTGCTACTGACAAGAAGTTGTTGGAAATTTTTCATATAATAGTATTTTATATTTTTCATCCCTTTACTTCTCCTTTTCTCAGCTGTCTTCACCTGTCTCACACCTTCTTACTGTCATGCTTCTGTGATTGTGGCTACTGTGTTAGATATATGAAAGACACATTTAAGATTGGTGTTGTCAGTGTGAGTTGGCAGTCACAAGCCGCTTGACTTTAAGTACCAACATGAGAAGAAAATGGTTGCAGTGACTTATTGCTTCTCTTGTATAATACAGTAAGAATACTATGGGAATTATATTACCTTGAGTTTAAACTTGATCACTCCCATTTCCAGCTGTGTGAACTTGTGCAAACAGCTTACTCTTCTTGATATTTACTCAGATAGTTGTTTGAGGGATAAATGAAATAATGTATCTAAAGTCTCTAACAGTGCTGAATAAATAAATGTTATTTTACTGTTTTTTGTGTTTAGTTCAGTAAATGTTAACCTTCCTTTTTTCCATCTGTATTTATATTCACAGAGTTTTGTAAGGTAAAACTTGACAAAATAAGTTATTTTATGTAGAGTTTCCACTAAAATAGTCATTAAAATTTAAATTAGCATATCTGAGGTATCTGAAGGATTTTAGGACTGTATAAATGGTCTTAATTTGAAGTTAGAATAAAACCAGAAGAAAAGAGCCAACAGATGTTTTTGTTTGTTTTGTAAACTTAGACTTAAAAAATAGTCTTATCTAATGAAAGTTTTTTTTATATGCCTCCTGCTGCTTGAGAAATAGCTTTGTATACCTTTGGAAGAAATATTCTTAAGTTCTTGGATTCATTAATTGGTTGCTTACAGTATACTCAGCAATTTATAAGATAACCATTCTTACTTTTTTGGACATAATAGTCAATTTTGAGGGTTTGCATAAATGTTGGGAGTCTCATTCCTGGAAAAAATGAGGATTGGCATACAGAGAAAGACCCATTTGCGTATATACACCAGTTGTTTGGGAGTCTATTAATGTATTTTTCCAAATATATACAAAGAAGGAGTTTACTTAATAAGGATTTACAGAAGCATATTTCAATGATAATTCAAAAATATAAGTATTTTCTGTGTATCGTGGACTAAAGAATAACTAGTGAACTAAACTGACAAGTGCTTTGCTGTTGTGGAGTTTGCACTTGTAGTAAGGTAATGAGAAACTGATGTCATATGTGGAAACTCATCTCTTTGTATTTAATTTAGGTCTTAGTTAAGATGGAATCTTGTCTCATCCACAGCCAAAGTAATTGTGTGTGATTACTCAGAACATACTTTTCTATAAGAGGGAGACTCAGAATAATGCGTGTATCTTTGTATGTTCAGTAAATAAGAAAGTAGTTGTGATTGTATATTACAGTAAATTGGCAGTTTATTAAAAAAAATCTTGGGGCGGGGGGGGCACACCTCATCAACAAGGGTACCTGCATAATGAACATTTGTGTACCTAACCCTGAATTATACTCCACATATTTAAAATGAAAAATGAAAAAAAATCTCACCTCCTCAGGTCATTTTTAGGTAGTTTTGCAGAGCTGGAGTTGGTGATTATTCTTTGTCTAGTAACCTGCATAGCTTGAAGTTACTAAGTTTAACTTAATACTTTGTTTTTCATATGATTTATAGAAAGTCTGAACCTACCAAAGAATAGTAATTGTTGCTAGTGCCTTTTGCTACTCTTAGCCCTTTCCTACTTAAACTTTTCTCCTTGATTTTCAGAAGTCTTTTGAGTGTGAGTTTTAATAGTAATATATATACCATATATTCATAATAGAATGTTTGTTTATATTCTATTATGGTATAAGAAAACATTATTAGAATAATATAGATAATAATAGATCCATAGTAGATTATTAAAACTTTTAGAATAGAACCATATTCTACTGGTTCTCTTCCTGTTTTTAATTATTTGCTTTGTCTTTAGTGAATTTTTCTTCTAATTCTTCAAATGTTTGTATTTGGTTGGGCATGGTGACTCATGCCTGTAATCCCACTCCTTTGGGATGCTGAGGTGGAAGGATCACTTGAGCCCAGGAGTTTGAGACCAGCCTGGGCAATGTAGTGAGACCTTGTTTCTACAAAAACATCAAAAAAATTAGCCAGGCTTGGTGTCTGTAGTCTCAGCTACTTGTGAGGCTGTGGAGGGAGGATCATTTGAGCCTAGGAGTCAGAGGCTCTGGTGAGCCATGATTGTGCCACTGTCCTCCAGTCTAAGCAATGGAGTGAGACCCCAACTCAAAATAAAATAAGATAAAATTGTTGATATTCTACTTTTTCTGATTTATTTTACAATCTTTAACTTTTCCTTGGATAGGGAAAGTACTATCTATATGCTGCTAATTTCCAAAGTTATATCTTTAGCCATGATCTTTCCCTTTAGCACAGGTTCTGTAAAATAAATACTTGCTGGATATGTATGTCTACCTGGATACCCACAGACCCCTACAATTTCAAAATTGTTTGAAGAAGATACTGAGAATCTGTAGTATTTATACTTTGATCATACCTAGCATATTACATTGCACATGAACATTTTCCCCTTTCCTCCTCACTAATGGTTTTGTAAGAGGTTATGAATAGCATGCTTTTGCCCTCTATGTGCAGGAAAAAAACTTGAGAATATTAATAATATAAACAGATACAGATTTATATAGTAAAAGTTATGTTTAGACAACTCAGTAAAATCAGGTGTGTTAGGCCTCATGGTCTGAAAGCAGAAATCAAGGGTTTGGCTCTGAAGGGGAAGATCTGTTTTTATACTCACTCATTTGGTTTTTGGCAGCATTTAGTTCCTCGCGAGCTGTCTTGGTTCCTTGCTATGTGAGCTTCATCAAAGTGTGAGATGAGAAAGCAGTAGAAGGACCACCATCAAAGTAGAAATCATAATCTTTTGTAATCCAATCACAGAAGTGACATCTTCTTAATGTTGTCATATTCTGTTGGTTAAAAGCAGATTACACAAGGGGGGAGAGGATTACACTAGTCCACAAACACCAGGAGGGTAGTGTTCATTTTAGAGGCAGGCTGCCACAGCAGTCATCAAAATATAATTGACTCAGGCAGAAGTCACCATTGGATGTTAAAATAGTGGATAAAGTTGAGGAGTAACTTGGATATTTATGTAGTGGAAAAATGTCTTTCCATAAGATACTTATTAAATACAAAAGGAAAATGTAAACTTTACAATGAAGAAACCTGATAGACCACAACTAAGTGATCAAAACATTACCAATAATGAGAAAAATCAACATCTACCTTTTGGTCTGGGAAGAACACATTATGACCTTTATGATATTCTCCAAAGAAGCATATAACTGAATCTGATCATGAGGAAACAAATCTGTTGAGGGACAGTCTATAAAATAGTTGGCCAGTGTTCTTCAAAAATGTCAGTCATAAAATATATATAGACTGAATATTGATTACAATTTAGAGAGACATTATAATTGAATACAACATATGATCCAGAATGTTTTTGTTTTTGCTATAAAGAATACTGTTGGGACATCTTTGTGATATGTATTAAAGGATAATACAGGCTATTATGATAGAACTATAACAGAGTATTAGGACAAACAGAGTAGAGCCATAATTTACTGGCTCTTTTACTGTGTAGGATTTTCTTTGGTGAATTTATCTTCCAATTAATTAATTAATTAATTAATTTTTTGAGTTGGAGTCTCACTCTGTCACCCAGACTGGAGTGCAGTGGCCGCTCCCGGCCACCGCAGCCTGGACCTGCTGGGCTCTGGCGATCCTTCCGCCTCAGCCTTCCGAGTAACTGGAACTATAGGCGCGTGCTACCACACCCAGCTCATTTTGATTTATTGTAGAGGTGAGGTCTTGCCAAGTTGCCCAGGCAGGTCTTGAACCGCGGGCTCAGTCAGTCCACTCACCTCATCCTCCCAAAGGCGCGGGATTACAGGCTGAGTCACCGAGCCTGGCTTATCTTCCAGTTTATTAAATGCTGATTTTCTCTAAGGTATTAAGATTAGATTGGCAGTTTTCAGAGTGGTTCATGGAAACTTGGGTATCCCTAAGACCCTTTCCAGGGTGCCCATGAGGTCAAAACTGTTTTCATAATAACACTAAAGCATTATTTATCTTATTTACTTGTTTACATTTGTACCAATGATGTAAAACAGTGGTTAGTAAAACTGCTAGTACCTTAGCATGAATCAAAACAGTGGCACCATGCTGTACTAGAAGCCATTGTATACTTTATTGTCATATGCTTGCAGTTAAAAAAAAAATCAGTTTCGCTTAAGAATATCCTTAATAAAAAGTATTTTATTAAATCTCAGCCATTTAATACATGTATTTTAAATATGAGGTGGAAGTGTGAAGCATTACTTCTACATATAAAATTGTGATAGTAGATTTGAGGAAAAACAATTACTTAGGCGATTTGTAAGATGAACTAGCTTTTTTCATAAGATACCAAAAGTATTTGAGAGAACAGCTAGCATCATCTCTTATTCAGATTTGAGTATTTGGCACACATATTCTCAAAAATGAACAGTGAGCCTGTGTCACTCTTGGAAAACACCTGACATACATGACACGAACAGAAAACCTCAGCAAAGAATTAGAAGAGACAAAGAAAAGCCCAATGACAGTTTTAGAACTGAAGAATATAGTAGTCAATATAATAGCCCAGTGAGTGGGCTCAGCATCAGAATGAAAAAAGGAAAGAATCAGTGAGCTAGCAGAAGAAATGATCCAATCTGAACAACAGAAAGAAATAGGCTGAAAAAATATATAATGCACAGAGCCTTAAGAAACAGTGGAACTATAAAAAAGATTTAATACTTATGTCATTGAATTCACAGGAGAGAAAGAAAGAGGGCAGGGTTGAAAAGTACTTAAGACAGTAATGGCGGAAAATTTCCCAAATTTGACAAAAGACATAAGCCGAAGATTTAAGAAGCCAAGCAGACATTCAGCAGGATAAACCCATAGAAATCCAAACCAAGAAAACTCAAAGTCAGACTTTAAAAACTAAAGACAGATCTTGAAATTAGCATAAGAGAAATGATACTTTCTCTAGATAGGGGAAAAAACAGTTCAAATGATGACAGATTTCTCATCAGAAACCATAGAGGTCAGACACAGAAACCATAGAGGAAATGACACAGTTTTCTGGTGTTGAAAGAAAATAACTGTCAACCCAGAAACCTATATCCAGAGAAAATATCCTTCTGGAATGAAAGGGAAATCAAGACATTCTCAGACTAAGGAAAACGTAAGTATGTCAAGCAGACTATACCTGAAAGGATAGCTAAAGGAAGTTCTGAAAACAGAAGGGAAATGATGAGAGGTAGAATCTTGGAACATCAGGAAGAAGAGAACAATTACAGTGTAAAAGTATGGGTAAATACAGTAGTCTTCTTTTGAGTTTTGTAAATTATGTTTGAGAGTTGAAGCAAAAAATTACAACACTGATGTCATTATAAAGGTATATAGAAGAAGTATTTAAGACAACTATAAATGGGAGGGAGGGCAAAATGATGACACCAGCAGACTGCGGAAAGTTATTTATATTTAATGGTAGTACATAGAGCAACTGGAAGAAAGCTATACAAAGAGGTACATGCAAGACAAAACACTGTGGGTAAGTAAAAAATGGAATTTTTAAAATGTCCAAGTAACTCACCAGAAGACAGGATAAGGAAAACAGAAATGAGAATTGAAGAGAACAAATAGAAACCAAAAAATAAAATCGCAAATTCAGCCTTAACTTACCAATACTAACATTAAATGTAAATGGTCTAAATAGACCAATTAAAATACAAATATTGGCAGAGTGGATTTACCCAATCATATTATGTCTATAGGAAATTTACTTTAACAGTATAGACAGTTTGAAAGTACAAGAAAGGAGAAAGATATATCATGCAAACATTTAATCCAAAGAAAACAGGCATGGCTATATTAATATCAGATAAAGTAGATGTTAGAACAAAGAAAATTATCACAGACAGAGAATGAGCATTATATCATGATAAAAGAGTTACTCTACCAAGACAGCAATTTTAAATTTATGTGTATGACAATAGAGCTGCAAAATATATAAAGATAAGCCTAATAGAGCTGAAAAGAGAAGTAGACAAATCCAAAATTATAGTTGGAGACATGCTTTATCAACAAATTATAGAACAACTGAATAAGAATATTGGCAAGGGTATAGAAGGATATACACTTAACAATGTAATCAACCAGTAGCATCAAATTCATATTTTAAAGTGACCACAGAACATATACCAAGGTAGGTTATATCCTGGGCCATAAAACAAACCTCAACAAATATCCAAGAATTGAAAGCAAGTAGTGTGTTCTACCACAATGGAATTAAACTAGAAATTAATAATAGATAACTAGAAAATCTCTAAATACTTGAAAACTGAACAACACACTTCCGAATAATCTATGGAGCAAAGAGAAAGTCTCGGCAAATTTTTAAAAGTATATTGAGTTTCATGAAGATAAGAATACAACATATCAAAATTTATAGATCATAACTAAAGCAATGCAGAAAGGAAAACTTATGACTCTAAATGCACACCTTAGAGGGCAAAAAAAAAAAAACTGTCAAATCAACCTAAGCTCCTACTTCAAGAACCCAGAAAAAAGATGAGCAAAATGAAATCTACCTGATGCAAGCAGAGGAAGGAAATCATACAGCACAGAAATCAGTGAAAACAAAAACAATAATCAATGAAACAAAGTTGATTCTTCAGAAAGATTAACAAGACTGACAAGTAATAAAAGAAGACACAAATTACCAGTATCAGGAACGAAATAGAGAACATCATTGTAGACCCTGCTGACATGAAAAAAGATAAAAGGATACTGTGAACAATTCTATTCATGTAAATTTGACAACTTTGAAGTAAGACCAATTCCTTAAAAGAACACAAGCTGCCATTACTCTCTCAATATGAAATAGAATTTCAAGAGCCCTGTTGCCTTGACACCAATGAAACAAAAATCAATGCAGATGCAAAAATCCATAACAAAATATTAGCAAATTTTTTAAAAGGTACACTGATCAGTTGTAGTGTTTCAGATACGCAAGGCTGGTTCACTATTTGAAACCATTAACAGGCTAAAGAAGAAAAATCCCATGATCACATCACATTGGTTGATGGAGAAACATTTGCCAAGATTTAGCAACCATTTGTTGTAAAAAACAAACGCAAAACACAACAAAACCTCAGAAAAGCAGATGCAGGGGTAAACTCTCTCAGTTGGATAAGGAACATCTATGAAAATCTACAGTTCATGTTATTCTTAATAACAAAATAATGCAGAATGTTTCCTCTCACTACTCCCTTTGAGCATAGTGCTGTAAGTTCTACCTAGTAATAAGGCAGCAAAAGAAAAAAAACATGCAGATTGGAAGGGAAGAAAACCTGTCCTTTTTGGCAGATGGTGTGTGCCTTCATAGAAAATTTTAAAGAAATCTACCAAAAAAACCCGACAAACTTGTGTAGTACTAATAAATGAATTCAGCAAAATAGTGCCCAGTATAAGATAAACATACAAAAGTTGTAGTAAACGGGTGGTGGAGGAAAGGATGGGAGGTAGTTTAGGTGCCATTTAATGGGAGACATTTTAAAATTGAGTTACAGGTATGATTATCTCAGGCCTTTATTATGCAATAGAATCTTTAAAATAGCATATATTATGTGCCTTCAGGCATTTGCTGAATGAATTCATGGATATTAAGAAGTTTATTTATGACAGCATTTATCAGACTAGATATTTTTAGATTTTTTTCCCTCCTAAAATCATTTGACAAGTGCAGATATGTCATTAACTTCTAATGGAAAATAGTCAATATTTAACAGTGACAGTGACATTCCTGCTGTGTGATAGCATCCTGACTAATTTTTAAGAGTATCCATAAAACTCTATGCCAGATATGTTGCTATAACTAGGGTCATGTTGGATTTATGTTGCTAACAACTTGTTCTCCTGAGGTCTATTGCTTTTTCCTTTCTTACTTTGAGTGTTGTATAGGCTTAAAAGAAAGTAATGAAATATTAAACGTACTTTATTTGCATAACTTTTTGTCTCTTGTATCAACAGGATTCTTTAAAGAGTTTCTTGAGTTCAACATCTGGTTTCTCCTTTCTTCCGTCTCCCCCCCATCCTTAATGCTTATATTTAAATATGTCTGGCATCTTAATTTATAGTAAAAATTTTGGCTAGAAGGACCCCTTCTAACTCTGACTTTCTTTTTCCTGAAGAAGCCTGGAGGGGTACTTGTGAACACAAAGTTCTTTAGAGACAGACATGTCCTGGAAGTCTACCGACTGGTTTTTTGACTTCGGCTTCTGTCTTTTGATCTTTTTGCTCCTTGTCCCTCACATTCATGCATCCATAATTTTACACTTTCTGCTTTATATTTCTAAGAATAAGGAAAATCTGTTCTAGAACAGTTAAGATAGTGATTTTACCCTAGGAAAAATTGATTTCATTATAATAATTACATTAACTGGAAGGCTGGCAAATTGTTTTTCAGCAGAAAAAGACATTTGGATTCATTCCCAAGATAACTTTTTCTTCAAGTTCATGTTTCTTAGCATTTAAAAAATTGTTTTTTATTATTGTTGATTTTGGGGTAAAATTAGTAGGAATCAGGAAAATATTACTTAAATAAGTTTTCTGGCAAAGAAATGAAAAAACATTTGAATCTCTTTGTTTTGTTTAGAGTTATTTTGAACTTAAAGTGAAAAGGCTTGAGAGAATAAAAATAAATTTTATTAGTACATTCTGTAAAGCTTAGGATATTTTCAAAGGGTACACAGAGTATTTAGACATTTATCTTTATCTAATAGGCCTTAAGAGGTGACAACATTGCCTTACTTGGTTATAGACTTTCCTTGTGAACTATAAATATGACTTCAATATTGGCATATGCTTGTTTACTTCAGTGTATGTAGATCCAAATGCTTGATAGATGTTCATTATGAAAAGTTAGTATCAAAACAGAAAAGTGAAAATCTAAAGCGCTTTAATAACCGGACTTTTAAGAATTTGAGTCTTATGATGCCCTTAATCTAACTGTGTACTTTTACACATTGAAGCTTAAAATGCCACTTATACTAAGTTCCAGATTTTTACCATGCATCTGTCAAATTCATCCTTAAAGTAAATTTAGGACATTAGGACAATGTTAAATCTGGCAAGGGATATCAAAAGGTAATAAGACAGTTGCTGATGTCCATGGAGTTTAAAATCAGAAAAGAGTACTAAGTAAAATACGTATTATAAATGTCAAGATTACTGTAACTGTAAGTAGTTTTGGTTTCTCATTCTGTTGGATTAATCTGAAAATGTTATTCGCTATGAACATATTACCTTGAAATGCATATGTATCTTGTACAAAAATCTGTTGTTTTTGAATTTTGAATAATAGCATGACAGTTATGAATCTATGTTAATTTGTTATTTTAAAGAAAGTGATGAGATTCTTTCTTTCTTTTTTTATTTTTGAGTCAGCATCTCACTCTGTTGTCCAGGCTGAACTGAAGTACAGTGCCATGCCCACGGCCACCACAGTGTTTCTTTACTAGAAACTTAAATCTAGTATTAGTATTGCCCTTTATATTTGGTACTAACGTCTGTAATATATTGAGTTTTTAAAATCAGCTTTATTGAAGTATAACTTAGATATAATTAAATTAACCAGTTTTAAGTGTACAGTTAATGTGCCTTGACAAATGTATATGGGTTTGTAAGCACTACCACAATCAAGATTTAGAATATGTCTGTTACTCTAAAATGTTACCTTGTACCCTTTTCCCCTCCACCCTAGGCAACACCTGAACTTTTAATCACTGTAACTTATTTTTTTCTAGCATTTGTAAATGGAGCCATATAACATATAGCTTTTCGTGTCTGACTTCTTTTACTTAGCATATTGCTTTTGAGATTCACTTACATTGTTGTGTTTATTAGTCTTTTTCCTATTCATTACTGAAAGTATCCCATTATCTGGATACCACACAGATTGTTTAACCATTCACCAGTTGAGGATATTTAAGTTGTTTCCATTTGGTCTATTAATTTCTATTCTGTTCCGTTGGTCTGTGTACCTATCCTTGTACCAATACCAGGCTGTTTTGGTTATTGTAACCTTATAATAAAGTTTAAAGCCTGGAAGTGTGATACTTCCTGCTTTGTTTCTTTTGCTGAGGATTGTTTTGGCTATTTGTGGTCATTTTTGTTTCCATATGAGCTTTTGTATTCCCGTTTCCAGGTCTGAGAAGAATGATGTTGGTAATTTAATGGGTATTGTGTTGAATCTGTAGATTGCCTTTGGTAGGATGGACATCTTAATGTTGATTCTTCCAATCCAAGAGCATGGACTATTTTTCCATTTTGTTTATGCCTTCTTGGATTTCTTTGAGCAGTGTTGTGTAGTTTTCATTGTAAAGGTAAAGGTCCTTTACTTCTCCAGTTAGGAAGATTCCAAGGTATTTCATTTTTTTTTATTTTTTATTTTTTATTTTTTTTGAGTCGGAGTCTCACTCGGTCGCCTGAACTGGAGTGCAGTGGCCGCTCCCGGCCACCGCAGCCTCGCCTGCTGGGATCCGGCGATCCTTCTGCCTCAGCCTTCCGAGTAGCCGGAATTACAGGCATGCGCTACCATGCCCGGCTGATTTTTTTGATTTATTGTAGAGATGAGGTCTCGCTGCCCAGGCGGGTCTCGAACCCGTGGGCTCAGGCAATCCACTCACCTCAGCCTCCCAAAGGCGGGGGATTGCAGGCTGAGCCACCGAGCCCGGTGGTATTTCATTTTTTTAAATTGTGGCTTTAATGTGCATTTCTCTAATGTCTAATGATGTTGAACATCTTTTCATGGGCTTATTTACTGTTAATATCTCTTTTGTTGTGGAGTGTCTATTCAGACCTTACCTTTTTTTCTTCTTTTTGAAGTTGATGTTCATTTGTTCTGGCATCATTTATTACAAAGATATTTTTCCTCCATTGAATTACTTGGAAAACTTTGTCAGAAATCTTGTATATTTACTGCTTTTCCTTTGATCTTTGTTCTTACACAGCTATCACTCTGTTGATAACTTCAGCTTTTTAATAACTCTTTAAGTCAGATAGTGTAAGTCTTTCAACATTGTTCTTCTTAAAATTGCTTGGCTGTTAGGGCATTTGCATTTCTATACATATTTTAGAATGATTATTGATTTATTTAAAATATTTTTCTGGGATTTTTATTGGGATTGTCTTCTATCTATAGAGCAGTATGGGAAGAATAGCCATCTTAGCAACATTGTCTTCTGATCTATAAACAGGATATAGCTGGGCTTTTTTTTAGATCATCTCTAGTTTCCCTAAACAGTGTCTTATAGTTTTTATTGTATACTCCCTGCACATATTTTATTAACTTTATTTGTAAGTATTTTGTATTTTTTGGTGATTTTGTAAATGTGTTTTCTTAATTTCATTTTCCACTTGTTTCCAAAATATGAAAGTGCATTGGATTTTTGTATATTGATCTTTTATCGTGCCACTTTAATTCACTTATTAGTTTTGATAGCTTTTTAAATAGTTTGTTTAAGACTTATGTACATACACAATCATGTCATCTGCAACTAAAGGTGGTTTAACTTACTTTTTTCCAATTTGTATGCCTTTTATTTATTTTGTTGTGTCTTTCTGTATCTTATTCCTAATCTTAGGGAGAAGGACTTCAGTTTTTCATCTTATTTCATATGATGTTGCCACAATCTTTCTAGATACCCTTTGTAGATATTTTATGAGAGATATCCTTAGTTTTCTGAGTAGTTCTTGTTTTTTCGTGAATGGGTGATGAAAGTTGTCAGATGCTTTCATTCCATCTGTTAAGATGACCATATGGTGTTTTTTTTTCTTTTTTCAGTTTGTTAATGTGAATCATATTAGTCTTAACCTATTAATAGCCTATTTAAAAAATTTTTTTGTTGATAGCATATAGTTGCATCTTGCTTTTTAATTGGCGTTATTTAGCAACTTACATTTAATTAGTATAATTCTCAAAATTTTTGCATTTAAATTTATCATCTTGCTCTTTACTTTGTTTTTTCTCATTGTGTTTCTTTTTATCTGTCTACCTTTCTTTGGATTGAGAATTCTTGTATTAGCGTTCTCCAGAGAAAACAGAACCAGTATGAGATGTGCATGTGTGTGTATGTGTATATATATATTACATATATATGTATATACATATATATATAGAGAGAGAGAGAGAGACAGACACACACACAGAGAGTTATATATGGTATTGCCTTGTATGATTATGAAGGCTGAGACCCACTATCTGCTCTCTATATGCTAGGAAATCTGATATTGTGGTTTGAAGGCCTGAGAGCTAAGGAACTGATGGTATAAATTCTGAGTCTGGCTGGGCTCGGTGGCTCAGCCTGTAATCCCGTGCTTGGGGCGGCCGAGGTTAGTGGATTGCCTGAGCCCGTGGGTTCGAGACCTGCCTGGGCAACTTGGCGAGACCTCATCTCTACAGTAAATCAAAAAATTAGCTGGGCGTGGTAGTGCGCGCCTGTAGTTCCAGCTATTTGGAAGGCTGAGGCGGAAGGATCAATGGAGCCCGGTAGGTTGAGGCTGCGGTGGCCGGGAGCGTGCCACTGCACTCTAGTCCGGGCGACAGAGTGAGACTCCAACTCAAAAAAAAAAAAAAAGAAAATTCTGAGTCTGAAGGCCTGAGAACCAGGAGCATTGAGGGCAGGAAAAGATTGATGTTTTAGCTCATGCAGTCAGACAGAAAACTAGTTCAACCTTCTGCTACCTGTTTGTTCATTTCACGCACTCAACAGATTGACTGATACCCAGTCAGTGCTCTACTCAGTTCACCAATTCAAATGCTATTATCTTCCAGATACACCCTCAAAAATAATATTTAGTTAGATACCTGAGCAGCTCTTTGCAAGCTAACACAATTAACCATCACAATAATACCATTTTATTTTGTCTCCTTTCTTAAGAAAGTAGTTGCTCTAGGAATTACAACATACATCTTTAACATACCATGCTCTGCCTTCAAATAATGATATATTTCTCTTATAGTATAATAATCTGACATTCGTATACATTTTTTTCCTTACCCTTTACACTGTTGTTGTCATATGTTTTACTGCTACACTTTATATATGCCACAATACATTGTTATGTTTGTTTTAAGTGGCTATATTATAGGCATTGAAAATGAGAAAAATGTGTTTTTTACTTACCTACATATTTATTATTTCTGGTATTCCTCATTGCTTGATCTAAATCCAGCTTTCCACTGTGCATCTTTTTTTTCTCCTTGAAGCATTTTCTTTGACCTTTTTTGTAATAAACATATGTTAGAACCTTATTTTTCAGGTTTTAGCTATTTGGAAAAAAATTTTGCCTTAAAAATTGAAAGATATTTTTGCTGGATATAAAAACTGATAGGTTTTTTTTTTTTTTTAAGTTAAAAAAAACACTTTAGAGATTCCATTGTTTTCTGTCCTTTGTGTTTTTGACAAGATACCTGTTGTAGTCATTTTGTGATGGGCATCTAGTATGTCTTTTTTCCCCCTCTTATTATTTTTAGTATTTTCCATGTTGCAGGTTATTAGCAATTTGATTATTATAGTCTTTGGTGTGATCAGCGAGGAAAAGTACTTTAGAAAAAGATAACTTATCTTTATTTTGTTTGAGTCAAAGTTTTACTCTGTTGCCCACGTTGATGTGCAGTGGCATGATCATGGCTCCCTTCAGCCTCGACTTCCTGGGCTCAGGCAGTACTCCAGCCTCATCCCCTCTCCCCTCAATAGCTAGTACTAACGGTGTGTGCCACCACACATGGCTAATTTTTTGATGTTTGTAGACTTGAGGTCTTACTATGTTGCCTAGGCTGGTCTCAAACTTCTGGGCTCAAGTAATCCTCCTGCATCAGCCTCCCAAAGTGCTGGAGTTACAGGCGTGAGCCCCCACGCCCGGATGACAAAATCATCTTTATATCGCCATGTTTTGCTCTGATTTCTCTTTTTCTTTTTTTGAAGTGGAAGGCAAACCTTGAGGAAGACATTCTTGCTCTAAAAGTTTAAAGTTTTAGTCAAATTTGGAAGATTTTTGGCCATTATTTCTTTCATGTAAATGGAATCCTACAGGATGTGACCTTTTGTCTTTGACTTCTTTTACTTACTATGATGTGTTTGAGGTTCATCTATGTTGTAACATCTTGTTATATTTTTTACACAGCTGTGCTAGATTTTGTTTCATTTCTTTATAGTGTTAGTGTTTGTTTTGTCATACATTTAAGTTACTTGGACTCAATTTGATCTTTCTGAGGCTTGTTTTTAATTTTTCCTAAAATAGGCCAGAATAGTCTTTAATTTGTGGCTAATATAGCTGTCTTGAGGGCACTATGCAATTCTCTGTGTATTTAAGTTTCTCCACTCCGGCTCAGGGGATATGAACTCTTGTTAAAAGTTGTTCAACATGCTACTAGTTGTTTTCCTAGCCTTAGAAAGTTTTCTGTCAAACTTATACAAAGTCTACAGATCTTTGAAGGTCTCTTTCTGTGTACCTCTCTTTTCTAAAGTACTTTTCCTCACAAATGTAACCTTCTTGGCCTCCTGAACTCCATCTATTTCTGACTTTGCAATTCAGCAACACTATGGGGCTTTGTTTCTGTTCCCCCTTCCTGTGCTACAATCTGAAAACTTTCTCCAGAGAGTTTTAGGGCTTACTTCTTGTTTTCTTATGTAGGTGATCACAAATAATGTCTGAAATGCTGTTTGATTTGATTTTTTTTTCCTGATTTGCTAGCTTTTTATACTGGTAGAGCATTTCACATAGCATTTCTTCTTCATAGGCGGTTTTACTGAGTTTTTCAATCTGTATAGTAGTCTGTCTTGAACTTTAAGCAAGTGAATTATTTGAGAACCTCATCATCAAGTGATCTTATCAATAACTTGGTTATGTGGTACAGTGTTTGAATTCTTCAGAGTATTTTATTATATAAATTCAAAACATGTTTTTTAGAACTTTTTCATATTCAGACTAAAATTTTTCATATTCAATCTATAATTTTATAGTTTTGTTTAGGTGAGAGGTTCTCATATCAGTAAATGCCAGTACCTTATTAGGTGTGTCTTTCACAGTATCTTTCAGTGTTTCCCAACCCTAGACCGAGAGCTATCAGCTAGAAATTCATTGCAGAATTAACTTACCCTCAGAAATGCAATTTTTTTTTCTAGTTAAGTCTGAAATAACAATTTTTAAAATGATATGAAATTTTAAAAATTTAATTATGTTTTGAGTCCAGGGATGAATACACTGTAGCTCACAGGCCAAACCTGAATGAAACAGTTATAATAAATTTAATACTACTGGTAGTTAGCTTAAGATGCTGGGAGGGAAGGATAGGAAGAGATTAAAGGGAAGCTCCCAAACTTGTATTTGTACTAATAACTAAGCATGATGAAGGCTAAATGTGGGACAAAATTAGGTTGCCTGTATTGGCAAAATTATCTTTATTTTATTTGAGTCAAAGTTTTACTCTGTTGCCCACGTTGATGTGCAGTGGCATGATCATGGCTCCCTTCAGCTCGACTTCCTGGGCTCAGGCAGTACTCCAGCCTCATCCCCTCTTCCCCCAATAGCTAGTATTAATGGCATGTGCCACCACATGTAGCTAATTTTTTGATGTTTGTAGACTTGAGGTCTTACTATGTTGCCTAGGCTGGTCTCAAACTTCTGGGCTCAAGTAATCCTCCTGCATCAGCCTCCCAAAGTGCTGGAGTTACAGGCGTGAGCCCCCACGCCTGGATGACAAAATCATCTTTATATTGCCATGTTTTGCTCTGATTTCTCTTTTTCTTTTTTTGAAGTGGAAGGCAAATGTTGAAGAAGACATTCTTGCTGTAAAAGTTTAAAGAATACAGAGTATGGAGTAAAAAAAATAATAGCGTGTAGGGTAGAGATGGTAGTGAGTATTGCTTAGGAGAGTGACTACAGAAGACATCTGTTAATTAAAAGGCTTTCTTAAAAGTGTTTATTTTTATCCTGAAGTCAGCAGGGAGCTATTGAGTTTGAGCAGGGATGTGATGTGGCCAAGTTTGGACAAGTTGAGGTTGCAGTAACTATTTAGATATATGAGTTCCAAGTTTAGGAGAAAGATGAGGTTATTCCTTATCCACGGAAAAGCCGTTAGAAGTGCTGGCTTAGTTGGTCCTTGGATTTCGTGGATGTTGTCTAGTTGGGAGGGATAGAGATAAATAGGAGAGGTGAATAGTATCATTTATAAAGAGTTGAACACACTGTAAAGGTTAGTGGGCTGGAGAAACAGGGACTAGGTTTTAAAATCCAACCCGAAACCACCACATAACCCTTTCATTTTCACTTTTAAGACAGTAACAATACCCAGCTTAAAAAAAAAAGACAGCGACAATGCAAAATTTAGTAAATAAAATACCAGTGTATTTTTGAGAGTCCTGCAGAAGCATACTTAACTCAAAGTTAGAATGGAATGGGGTGTGAGGCATTTTAAAAATTGAAGTATACAAGAATAAGTGAGGTAGTAAAGATAGGAATCATGGTCAGTGGTCAGAATATTAAGATCAATTAAGTAAAGTGCAAAGTAAGTAGAAGCTCATCTTTGCTCCTTATTGTCAAGCTTTATTAATGTTTACTTTTCTTTTATACTCTCTCTAATATGTATTTGATATTAAAGTAGCCTAACGTTAAATTGACCAGTTCTGGAAAATTCTGTTATCTGCTATAACTTGCAAGGAGAAGACTAGTTATTAGCAATATGTCAAGAATTGAAGATGTTGATTTGCTGATTTACTGATTAGACTTTATTTTTTTATTTTTTTGAGTTGGAGTTTCACTCCGTCGCCCAGACTGGAGTGCAGTGGCCGCTCCTGGCCACCGCATCCTCGACCCACTGGGCTCTGGCGATCCTTCCACCTCAGCCTTCCGAGTAGCCGGAATTACAGGCGCATGCTACCACACCCGGCTGATTTTTGATTTATTGTAGAGATGAGGTCTCGCTGCTCAGGCGAGTCATGAACCCACGGCCTCAGGCAATCCACTCGCCTCAGCCTCCCAAAGCGCGGGATTACAGGCTGAGCCACCGAGCCCGGCTTAGACTTTAAATTTACATAGTATTAAAGACATTTTTAGGAGTTTAGAAGCCAGCCAGACATACTAAAATTTTGGGGGGTTTGTTTTAAGATATATATTTGAGCTTCTTAAAATACATATTTAAATATTCTGTTAATTGTACTTGTACACTTGTAGCAATTGTACATTTAATTGTTAGGCAGGGTCAAAGTTAGATAAATGGAGTATAGGGTGCTTGTACTCAATTAACCACTGAACCTTAGAAACATATTACTTTCTATAGATCTTTTTTTGTTTTGTTTTTTGAGTTGGAGTCTCACTCTGTCATCCAGCCTGGAGTGCCGTGGCACGCTTATGGCCACCCCAGCATCGACCTGCTAGGCTCTAGCGATCCTTCTGCCTCAGCCTTCCAAGTAACTGGATCTACAGGCATGTACTACCATGCCCAGCTAATTTTTTATTTGTATTGTAGAGATGAGGTCTTGCCATGTTGCCCGGGCTGGCCTTGAACCCACGGGCTCAGGCAATCCACTTGCTTTGGCCTCCCAAAGTGCTGGAATTACAGGCTGAAACACCAAGCCTGGCCACTTTCTGTAGATCTTTTAAAGGGTCTTAATAATTCTACCTCTGTGAGTCTGTCATATTTGGAGTTTTTACTGTTTTAGACTTAGGAATTCTTTTGATTTCTGTTAATCATGTGATATGATCTTCCACTAGATATTTGATCTCCCTGGGTCAGTCTTCAGAGTTTGTAAATGTAGGCATTGGACCAAGTCTTTAGTTTCTCTAGAACACCTTTTTCCTTAAATACGTTTCACATAGAATCGTAATATAGAAAATGTAGTTGATTTTATTTTTTATAAATTAGGAGTTTAGGTAAGTGATACTAATTTAGATTTAATTCATGAGATACAATTTGTCTTGAAAAGAAAAATTTGAAATGGGTTTTAAATGACTGGCCATCTTATATTAGACTTTTTCATTAGTATTTTTCATATTTTTATTGCATAGCATATTGGGCATTCTGTTTCAGTGCCGGTAAAAACGATAACAGATTTTTTTTGTTTTTCTTAACAGCTCCTTTTGCAGTCTAAGGAAACTTTAGTTAAATAAAATTGGCAAGGGAAATTTTGTTTTAAGCTCTACCCCAACATGATTCACCCAGCAAGACTAGTTAGAATTAACAGTCTTCAATGTGTTAAAATTTGGCATATAACATGGTTAGAGTAAAAATATTAAAAATGTATTTTAATTAAATGTTTACGTAAGTCCTAAGTGGCAGAACCATAAGTCAGACTTGTTTATTAAGAGCTTTTTTTGGTCATATAATTTGTTTTCTTACCTTTTAAAAAAATAAGTGTAGTTTCTAGACTTAGACATACTAGTTTATAGCATGTTTCCCATGTTTTTTTACTTGAAATATTTTAGGTTAATATTTTAAATAAATTTGTGCCTATTTTATGACTAATTCCTTTTTTTTCCTCTCCCAGGGAAATGAGGCAAGTTATCCTTTGGAAATGTGCTCACACTGTAAGTTGAATATTCTTGTTATCAAGAATTTCTTGTATTCATACATTTCTCTCTATATATGTATGTATATTAAACACCTCTGTAATATGTATTTACTTATCCATATAGCAAAATTAGTCCTTAACTGTTTAAAATGGATACTGAATTTGACATAGAGTCTTTGTAAGTTACTAGAGTAGGGAAATATTTTTACAGACTTCTTTATTATTGATATGGGTACTATGCTATAGTTAGGAATAAACTAACTCCCAAATGTCAGTGGCTTAACCTAACAGAAACTTTTCAAATTAATAGAATTTTGTAGTTCATTTGTAGGAGCTCTTTTCTGTCTGGTGACTCTGTGATCCAGTCTCCCTTGTCATGCCACCATATGTATGCATGATTTCCAGTATCACTGAGGAAGAAGGAAATGCAAGGACCCACAGGCAGTACTTTTATCTATTTTTGCCCAAAAGTGACTTGTATTACTTATACTCACGTTTTTTTATTTTATGGATCAGGAGGATGAGTCACACAGTGCCAGCAAACTGCCACTGTTTGGGACTGGAAAGTATAGCTTTCCGTAAATTTGGGAAGGAGAAGCAGACAAGGCACATAGCATCTGTTAAGTCTGTTTCTTTGGTTTTTTTGAACAAATGAAAGTGTACTAACCTTTGTTTTTTAAATTTTAGTGACTTTAGAGGTGGGGATGAGTCTTTGTCTTCCTGTAACCGAATAGCAAACTTTTCAGAATAAAAGTCTGTTGTCTAAAGCCTTTTTCTAATATTTAAAATGTTTTATTTTTAAGTTTGAAAAGGTCTTTCATATATACATTTGAAGGATGCTTAATGTTTGAAAGACTGAATGTTAATTAATTTTTTTGAGGTAAGGTCTCATTCTGTCACTCAGGCTGGAGTGCAGTGGCATGATAATGACTCTACCTCTGGGCTCAGGCAATCCTTCCGCCTCAGTCTCCCAAGTAGTTGGGACTACAGGTGTGCGCCACCATGCCTGGCTAATTTTTTTTATTTTTTGTAGAGCAGAGGTCTTGTTTTGTTGCCTAAGCTGGTCTTAAACTCCTGGACTCAAGCAATCCTTCTGCCTCAGCCATCCAAAGTGCTGGGATTACAGGTGTGAGCCACCATGCCTGGCCTACTTGTTAATTTAGAATTAGAATTAGTTAAATTACTTGTATTAATATTGCAGTGAGTTTAAAAAAGTTTAGAACTGGTCTGGCTACCTGCCATATCTGATTTGTCAAGGCTTGTTAATTTTTAAAAAATACAGAATTGTTCTTCATGATTTTCCATTTCAATATTTTAGTTTTATTTTGTTATTGATATATAACAGCATATTTATTCTTCCTTATAATCTATTCATAATTTAGTATTTAAAAATAAAGGTTAAGGAATTAGTGACTCTTAAGTCTTTGGTGATACTGTTCCTTACACATTATAGTTTATTAATTCAGTTCTATCTGCTCTTCTCTTTCCCTACCCACTCCCATCTTACATCTTTAGATCCTAATTTCTTTATATCTTCTGAGCACCTTCATTCCCTTAATTTCTTTAGTTGCATCATATATGCTTCTGTGATAGTATGCCTGTTGGTGTGGAAACCACAATTTTACATTACATTACCAAGGGTGGTCAATATCATTCATCCTTCCAGCTATTAATATATAGAAACTTTAGAACTCACAAGTACATAAGTATCTCAGATTTCTTTGCAGCTAACATTCTTTTTTTAAGTGAGAAAGCAGGTTTTATTGAGAAGACAGAAAACCTCCCACAGCTGAGTGGACCCTAGGGGGTTGCCAGCTAAGGTTCTTAATGTTACTTTATTAATGCACAAATATACTCATGTGAGATTTGGAAGGCAGAAGTGAATTAGAGTTTGTTCTTTTCCTAGTTTAACTGTTTCTACTGGTAGAATTCTGGTTGTGATTTGGGTTTTTGTGTGTTTGCAATGCTTCAAGTTTACTATGCAGCTTCCTGATTGTGGGACAGGCAATACAGGTTGAGTAGTATTACTTATCTGAAAGGCTTGGGACTAGAAATGTTTTGGATTTGGGATTTTTCTGGGTTTTTGAATACAGGTGTACTTTGTTTTATTGTGCTTCGATTTATTGTACTTTGCAGGTACTGAGAGTTTTTTTGTGTGTGTTTTTGTTTGTTTGTTTTGGGGTTTTTTTTGAGTTGGAGTCTCACTCTGTCACCCAGACTGGAGTGCAGTGGCTGCTCCTGGCCACTGCAGCCTTGACCTGCTGGGTTCCGGTTATCCTTCCGCCTCAGCCTTCCAAGTAGCTGGAATTACAGGCACGCGCTACCACGCCTGGCTAATTTTTTGACTTATTGTAGAGATGAGGTCTTACCAAGTTGCCCAGGCGGGTCTCAAACCCGCGGGCTCAGGCAGTCCACTCACCTTGGCCTCCCAAAATGCGGGATTACAGGCTGAGCCACCGAGCCCGGCTTGTTGTTTTTTGAGTTGGAGTCTCACTCTGTCGCCCAGACTAGAGTGCAGTGACTGCTCCCGGCCCCCACGGCATCGACCTGCTGGGCTCCAGCGATCCTTCTGCCTCAGCCTTTCGAGTAGCTGGAACTAAAGGCACGTGCTACCACGCCTGGCTAATTTTTTGATTTATTGTAGAGATGAGGTCTTATCAAGTTGTTCAGGTGGGTCTCGAACCCACAGACTCAGGCAATCCACTCACCTCAGTCTCCCAAGGCGCGGGATTACAGGCTGAGCCACTAACAAATTGAAGATCCCTATATCGAGAAAGTTTATCTGTGCCATTTTTCTGGCATCATATGCTCATGTTTATGTCTGTTAAATTTTGGTAATTCTTGGAATGTTTCAGACTCTTTCATTATTATTTCTGTTTAGTGATCTGTGATTAGTGTTCTTTGATTTTACTCTTGTAATTATTTTGGGACAGCATTAACAGCTCCCATGTAAGATGGCGAACTTAGTTGGGAAATGTGTGTGTTCTGACTGCTCCACCTACTGGCCGCTCCCTTGTCTCTTTCCTTCTTAGGCCTTCGTATTCCCTAAGAAACAACAGTATTGAAATTAGACCAGTTAATATCCCTACAGTGGCTTCAAGGGAAAGGAAGAGTGTGTACATCTCTCACTTTAAATCAAAAGTTCGAAGTCATTAAGCTTAGTGGGGTATGTTGAACATAGAAAGTATGTTGAAAGCCAAAAGGTAGGCCTCTTGAACCAAACCTTTTGCCTAAGATAAGAATGCAAAGGAAAAGTTTTTAAAGGAAATAAAATGTGCTACTCCGGTGAACACATGAATGATAAGAAAGCAAAACTGCCTCATTATTGATAGGGGTAGGGTTGTAGTGGTCTGGATAGAAGATCAAATCAGCCACAGCTTTCCCTTAAGCCAAAACCTAATCCAGAGCAAAGCCCTAACTCTCTTTAATTCTGTAAAGGCTGAGAGGGGGGAGAGAGCTGCAGAAGAAAGGTTTGAAGTCAGCAGAGGTCTATTTTTGAGGTTTAAGGAAAGAAGTCGTCTCCATAACATAAAATTGCAAGGTGAAGCAGCAGATGCTGATGTACAAGCTGCAGCAAGTTATTCAGAAGATCTAGCTAAGGTAATTGATGAAGGTAGCTCCACTAAACAACCCATTTTCAGTGTAAATGAAACCGCTTTCTATCAGAAGAAGATGTCATCTAAACCTTTCATAGCGAGGGAGAAGTCAGAACCTGACTTTAAAGCTTCAAAGGACAAACTGACTTTTGTTAGGAGCTAATGCAGCAGGTAATTTTTAGTTGAATCCAGTGTTCATTTACCATTCTGAAAATCCTAAGGCCTTTAAGAATGATGCTAAATCTATTCTGCCTGTGCTCTAAAAATGGAACAACAAAGTCTGGATGACAGCATATAACTGTAATTGTTACAGCATGGTTTACTGAATATTTTGAGTCCACTGTTTAGACTTACTGCTCAAAAAAAAGATTTATTTCTAAATATTACTACTTATTGACAACGAACCTGGTCACCCAAGAGATTTGATGGAGATGTACAAAGAAAGTAATATTATTTTTATGCTTGCTAATATAATATCCATTCTGTAGCCCATGGAACCAAGGAGTCATTTCAACTTTCAGGTTTTATTATTTAAGAAATACAATTTTTAAGGTTGTAGCTGCCATAGATCGTGATTCTTCTAATGGATGTGGGCAAAGTAAATTGAAAACCTTTTGGAAAGGATTCACAACTCTAGATGACATAAAGAACATTTGTTTATGAGAGGATGTAAAAATATAAACATTGACAGGCCTTTGAAAGAAGCTGATTCTAACCTTCATGAATGACTTTAAAGGATTCAAGACTTTAATGGAGGAAGTAACTGTAGATGTAATGGAATTAGCAAGAGAACTAGAATTAGAAGTGGAGCCTGATAATGTGACTGAGCTGTTAAAATCTCATGATAAAACATGAATGGGTAAGGAGTTGCATCCTATGGATGAGTAAAGAAAATGGTTTTTTGAGATAGACTCTAATCTTGATGAACATGCTGTGATCATTGTTGAAATGGTAACAAAGGACTTTTAATATTATATCAACTTGGTTGATAAAGCAGTAGCAGGATTTGAGAAGATTTACCCCGATTTTGAAAGAAGTTCTGTGGATAGAATGCTGTCAGATAGCATTGCATGTTACGGAGTAATCTTTCATGAAAGGAAGAGTCAGTCAATGTGGCACACTTCATTGCTATCTTATTTTAAGAAATTGACATAGCCACCTTGATCAGTCCACTGCCATCAACTTCAAAACAAGACCCTTCACTGGCAAAAAAAAAAAAAAAGGCTCAGGTGATCATTAGCACTTTTTAGCAAAAAAGTATTTTTAAATTAGGGTATGTGCACTGTTTTTTTAGACATAATGCTATAGAATACTTAATAGACTACAGTATAACATCAACATAACTTTTATATGCACTGGGAAACCAAATGATTGGTGTGATTAACTTTATTGCTATATTGACTTTATTGTGTTGGTCTGGAACCGTATTCACAATATCTGTGAGGTATACCTGCATTTGTATTGTATATATTGACTCACTAAGCATCCCAAATCTGAAATCCAAAATGCTCCAGTGAGCATTTCCTTTGCATGTCATGTCAGCACTCAGAAGGTTTTGTACTTTGGAACATTTTGTATTTTCAGATTTAGGTTGCTCAGATCTTTGTATTTCATTTGATGGCTCACTTCTGTAGTGTGGCTTTGTAAATTGTTCAACCCAGACTCTGTTTATTTGTTTCAGTTTTCTAATGATTTCTAATATTCTAAAATGATCTCTGCTTCAACTAGCTAGAGTTTGATTCTGTTATCTGCAGTTGAACACATGGATAATACAAGAATTCCAGGAATGGTGTAGTCTATGCCCTCTTACGGTAGTGGAAATCTGAATTGGCTGTCTGACCTTGTTGAGCACATTATCGGAAAAAATGGAACATCAGTAAGTAGTCTATATGCAGTGGTCCCCAACCTTCTTGGCATCAGGGACTGGTTTCGTGGAAGACAGTTTTTCCATGGACTGGGAAGGTTGGGGGATGGAGATGGTTTTGGGATAATTCAAGTGCATTACATTTATTGTGCAGATCAGTGGCGGCATTAGATTCTTATAACGGAGTGTGCAACCTAGATTCCTTGTATATGCAGTTCACAACAGGATTCATGCTGCTATGAGAATCTAATGCCACAGCTGTTCTGAAAGGAGGTGTGGAGCTCAGGCAGTAATGCCAGTAATAGGGAGAGTCTGTAAATATAGATGAAGCTTTGCTTGCTCGCTTGCTGCTCACATCTTGCTGTGTGGCCTGGTTCATAACAGGCCACGGGATGGACTGCTACTGTTCTGCAGCTCACGGGTTGGTCTGGTCTTGACACACAATGATAAACAGTTACCTATTTTGTGGTTGCATAAAATAAAGTGCTTATTGAAGTTAAAACTTTAGTAGACCAAATAGCTGTTGCAAAAGATTTTCTGAGGAGAATGAAGAATATATGGAGTGTGGATTGACTGTACTGGAGAATCTAAAGAAAATGACAAGCCTGATTCCGGCAGTTGCTTTCTGAGGTAGCATGCGGGTCAGCATGGTCTTTGTGAGATTCCACCATGGCTTTCTGTGGCCAGGACCAGAAAGTGCAGAAGGTGGTGGTGCAGCCCATCAACCTCATCTTCAGATACTTGCAAAACAGATCCTGTATTCATGTGTAGCTTTATGAGCACAGAAGGAGAAGGCAGTATCATTAGTTTTGATGAGTATATGAACCTTGTATTAGATGATGCTGAAGAGATTCATTGTAAAACCAAGTCAAGAAAACAACTGGATCATATCATGATAAAAGGAGAGACTACCCTGCTACAAAGGGTCTGCATCTAGAAATGGTCAATGAAGTGAGACATTGTTGAGAAGGCAATATAATTTGTTTTTTTAGTTGTCTTTTGGTTTATGTTAATTGCTATAAAGAAAACTTTTGTTCCTATTGTTTTGATTACCCTTACATTATTACAAGATGATGATAAATGTTGTGGGGTTGTTTTTATTTTTAAAAAAAAGAAAGAAAAAGAAAATGTGACAAGCTTAGAAATTCTTGATTGAAGGACCAGTAAGAGGACCCAGGGAGCTTATGTGAATTCTTTGGGGGGAAAAAGATCTCTTGTGTGAAAGGGCAACGATTGAGAAAGAGGGAGAGCCTAAGAATTGACATGGTGACTGCTGATAGATTAAAATATCATGAGATTCTGGGACTCAACCATTTTAAGCCTTCCTTGCTAACAGAAACAGCTCTTTCAGCCCTCATTTAATGTGACCGATCCTGTCTTGCTTAGAGACCTCTTACTTTGGAGTGAGGTGTGATTTCCCTTTTAGATTGTGAAAACCACTTTCTCCATGGCTCATTATGTTTCAGAAGTCTCCTTCTTTTTCCAAAACACTTGTCAGTTTCTCTGATTCCCATCAGCACCTTTCTTTGCTTATGAGTTTGGGTAGGGTGCTGTTTTGTCAGCTCTTTGCAAATTTCATTAGCCTTCGCCTGAGTGTAAATAATGTTTTCTGTCACTCCCTGTTCTCCTTGGATTTTATCATGGATAGTACCTTGTTTATTTTCTTTATAGCAATTAACATAAACCAAAATTATTCATTCTGTATTCCATTTTGTAACATACAATTTTTTAAGCCTAAAAAGGTGATATCTATTAATACTACCAGTTACCCCTAATCTTTACATCCAAACCACTATTTACATTTTATTTTACTATTTCCTCCAGGCTTTTCTTTACGAATTCTTAATATAATCAGGATTCTATGAAAACATTTATATTTCTATTTTTAATATAAATTGTAACATCCAGAATATTGTTAGAATTCACCAAATCTAGACCTAATCACAACATTGTGGACCAGGGTTATTGGTAAATTACTGCCTATCAGTGGTTTTTATTAATAAAACTTAACCATTGGAACATAACCATGCCTATTTATGTGTTGTCTGTAACTGTTTTTGTGCTACAGTGGCAGAATTGACTCATTGCAAGAGACTGTATGGTCAACAAAGTCTAACATGTTTACTAACTAAAAAGGCTAAAATATTTACAGAAAAAATTTGCAGAACTCTGTTATAGGCTATAGGGGTCTTCTGGATTTGAGAACTATCATTTCTGTCACTGCTGCACAGCTAACTAGTCTCTAGTTTCTCTAGAATTGAAAGGGTTTTGGTCAAAATTGAGCTTATATTTCCTGTTCTATTTGAGCATGTGACATAATTACTTCATCTCGTGACAAGATGGAGCTGTGGAAGACTGTAATTTGCTAGGCTTCAGACTGCAGTTGAGTTAGGATTGCTTGTTGCTGGTACAAGGCCGAGAGGGATGAGATACTAGGAAGTTAGTTTTTATTTCTTCATCAAGGAACAGAGATCCTGAGGGAAATGTAATTCCCAGGTTATCCTCCCCTTTCTTTAAATCTGGGACTGTGGGTCATTTACCTTGTTGCAAAGAAAAATGTACAAGGGCAGAAGACGGATGTTCCCTTCTGTACATTTGGGATGACAAAAGCCTTGTGTGGTAAGCATTTGAAATAGAGTTACGCACTGTTAAAGCTGAATCTTTTAGTTTTATCCTCAGAACTCAATAAATCTTTCTTATTTGTGTTTTGATTAAACTGTTAGCTAAATAAACATCTATACTTGTCAGTGATTGTTCAGCCAGCTATACATCTACCTAAATTCTTCTGTTGTCCACTATATAGTTTTTTCTGTTTTCTACTTAGTTCACTAAAATATGATATACTTTTATCATATTTAATTTAATTTTTTTAGAAAACAGGATTTATTAAGAGCACAGAAAAGCTCTCACAGTGGGAGGGGACCTGAAGGAGTTGGCCTATCATATTTTATACATGATTTGGATCAGTTTCCCCAAAATGAACTTGTCCACGTTAAAATTTCAATTTTTGTTGTCCACCCACACATAATAATTTTTTCCTCTTATACAGAACATCTTCATTATTGGAAGAGTTTAGTTTTATCTGTGAATAGCTACTATCATTTATAAGATTGTTAAAACTAATCCTTAAGGCACTTCACTGTCAATACTTCCCCATTCAGGTGATTCCTGTAATGCTTTTTCATCCCTTCCACATCCAACTCAAGTCTTTCCAAATCTCCTGCATTCCTTACTTTTAATAAATGATTTTGCTATATTTCTCACATGCTAATGGTTGAAACTGAATGATGAGTATATGGGACTTATACTCTCTTTCAACCTTTGCATATGCTTGAAATTTTCCTTTATAAATAGTTGTTTTTTAAGTAAGTAGGAAAAGGTAGAGGGAAGTAACTAAGAGTAAAATCAAGGAGAAACGTTAATTTAGTCACAATTAATTGTGGCCTGCAAACAGCAAGCTTTACTAAGATTAAGTGCCTGTTTAAGCTAATTTTCACCAGTAAAAGAATAGGGACTGACCATGGAACAATGCTTGACATAAAAAGCACATACTGTGTAAATATTTGTCGACTGAATCACCTAGTAAGAGCTCAGAGCTGGACTATACTGTATAGACAATTAGTTGGATAATTTTACAGGCTGTACCTTTGGGATAACCCAGTCGTTAATGGTCACCCCTTTTGTTTTCATAAATAATAAACCATGCTTGTACCATATATCAGGCACTGTTCTAAGCACTTTACATACATTAACCCTCTTAATCCTCACATTAGTCTCATGAGACTCATTCTTACTTTCCCCATTGTACAGATGAGAAAATAGAAGTAGAGGGACCTTAAATAACTGGCCAAAAGTCACACAGCAGGTGAAGTGATAGTCGTGATTTGATCTTAGGTGACTATGCTTCACTGTATATATTTAATCACAGTACTGTACAGCCTCTCTTGTAGTAAATCTTACAAGATTAATATATTTGTGTACGGGAATGGTTATAGATGAAACTGGTATTTGTCTAAGACATAGGCATTCTGAGAGGGGTTGGGAGTACGTGTGTAATAATCAATTTAAGGTTAGATTATTACTGAGTTAATTTAGGCCATTGTGACTGTTCCTGGCTGTTGGCTAACCTATCTTGACTAGGAAATATATACTCTATTGGGGTGATTTGCTCAAAGTTGAGACCTTAGTTGTAACTTGGCATGATAACTTGGAAAAGTGACTATGAGTGCAAGATACTACTTTAGATTAAGCAGAAGACTAGATTGTGGCACAGTTGAAAATATGAGTGGAAAAAGATTCAATTAATTGTTGATAAATAAAGCCAGTACAAGTCTGAATGGTTTTGATAAAATTTAGTAAATACAGGAGCTGTTTTGCAGACTGTATGTAGATAGATAAAAGATTAAGTCTTTTAGCTAAAAAGATTTCTCGTCTTTCTTTTGTGAGAAGGTGACCCAAGAAGAGCTTGGCAGACTCTGCAGGAATGTTTCCTTTTTCATAATGAACTATCTGTGGGAACCTTGAAGACATTTCTAGCCATTAGAACACTGCTCCAATTTTGAGTAAACAGTTTAACATTCAAATGGTTTTGCTTCCGGTTTGAATATTTACAGGTGACTTGAAAGTTTGTACATACTGACTTTACTTTGCTGTTGATGTCTACTCTTAATCAGATTGTCTCAGGGAGATTTGCAAGTTCATACTCTTTACCTAGACTGTTTTTCTTTGTTTTGAAAACAGCAACAGTGTTTTTAAGAAAAATATGACCTAAAGTTAATTTGATTTCCTCCATCATTTTAGCATTTCTTTGTTTGCTTTCTTATATGGACCTCAGTTTAATTTTTAAAAAAATTTTTGTAAGTGTATTTTTATTTTATTTATTTATTTTCTTAAATTTTAAGTAGAAACAGCGACTTGCTATGTTGCCCCAGGCTGTTCTCGAACTCCTGGGCTCAAGCAATCCTTCTGCTTTGGCCTCCCAAAGTGCTGGAATTATAGGCATGAGCTACTACACCCGGCCTAGTTCAATTTTTAATGTTTTCAATGCTTATTTCTAGTTCACTCTCAAACCTTTATTCATTATCAGATTGTTAATATCAATAAAAATTTAATTTGAATGATAACAGGTAAAATGTTTTTGAAATATTTTTATCCCTGAGATGCCATTAATTATTTTTAAATTGTGTGTCATTAATTTTGAAATTGGCTCATGCGTTTGGTTGCTTTACATTAAAATCTACATAAATGATGTGTCACATAGTTAATACTTCTTAAGCAATCTTCCAGCTTTCATTTGTCTCTTACTTGATATTTCAGGGATCCTGAATTATAATTTATCTCCTCGGTTCACTGAGAATTACTTATACTCTGCCTACTTTTCAGTAAAGCACTAGAGTTGAGTAATGAAGAGAGGAAAAAGGGATTGTGTTAAAAATTGTGCATGAACTTGGTTGCTTTAGATTAAAGTCTTCATAAATGATGTATCACATAGTTAATACTTCTTAAGCAATCTTCCAGCCTTCATTTGTCTCTTACTTGATATTTCAGGGATCCCGAATTATAATTTATCTCCTCGGTTCACTGAGAATTACTTATACTCTGCCTACTTTTCAGTAAAGCACTAGAGTTGAATAATGAAGAGAGGATAAAAGGATTGTGTTAAAAATTGTGCATGAACTTAAATACTTGGGGTTGCTACCTTGTTTTGCTGTTATTGTTCCTTTTTTTAAATCCCTGGATTCTCTACTATATTTTAAATATTTTAAGTTTTTTTCTGTTTAAATACACAAACATTTCAAGTTTTTACACAGTCTTAAGAAAAGTAAAGTGCTAACTCTATTTTCTTTATCCACACTGTCATATTTTGGTAACAAATGTCACCAAAACAAATTTGTCTCAGTACTAACAAATTTATAGTTTCAGTAATGAGGTCCACGATATACGGTAATTTAGTTATCTAGCACTGATTTTTTTTAACATTTATTATTTTTATTTTGAAGAAGTGGGGTACAATTCAGGGTTAGATATACAGATGTTCATTATGCAGGTACTCTTGTTGATGAGGTGTGTCCCCTTTCCCCAGGCAGATTCCCAATACTGCTGATCCCACTTCCCCGCCCCCTCCCAGCAGTTTTCCGCTACTGCCAATCCTTTTCTTATAGTATTATGATAATTGTTCAAGGTCCGCTTATGAGTGAGAACATGTGATACTCAGTTCTTTGTTTCTGTAGCACTAATTTCAATGGTTTTGTAGCTAAGATGTAGAAGTCTGTTATTTCATTTTAGCTAGTGAAAAAATGTTTGCTAACAAACATGTAGCAAAGCCTTGGATCTTTCTCAGAAAGTTAGACCAGAAGATAAAAAATATAGAAAAATGTGCAAGGAAAGAATGACTTGGTGAACAAATACAGAGAATAATAGCATCTGACTGCAAGTAATTTCAGGAGACATATTAGATAAAATGTATGGGGAAAATGGAATCTTCTGATTAAAAGAGCATTCTGATTGCCAAGTAGATTAGATGAAAAAAAGATCTACTTCTAGTCCCAACCTCCTTTGTAAATTTAAAATTTCAGGAGTAAAAATATCCTAAAAGCCTCTGAACAGCAAAAAAGTTACTTAAAAAAAAGAAGGAATCTTAAAGGAATCTTCTAGCATTGGACTTCTTAGCAGCAACAGGAGTAGTTGCTAGAAAGCATTAAAATAAGACGTTCAAAGTTCTGAGTTTCTAAATCCAGAATTTGATACTAGCCAAATGATCACTCAAGTGGGGAGCAAAATAAAGACATTTTTACAAATTTAAGGACTTAGGAAAAGGTACCTTCCATAAGTTCTTGATTAAGTACTGAGCAGAATGAAATAGAAGTTCAAAAAAGAAGATAAAATGAGATCCAAAAAACTAAATTTCTAAACTAAGACACTAATGAAAATCCTAGAACAACAACCATGTTGGTTCAAATTAGAAGAAACCAAAGTTGACTGTGAAGAATGTTTTCAAAGAAGAAAATAAAATCCGTTATAAAAATTGTATGCGGGCATTTTATAAATATTAAAGTACAGTCAACAAGGAAAAAAGCAGAAACTGGGGGATGCAGTATGACATTCTTGGTGATAAACCAAATTGAGCTCTGGAGGAGTCTTATGTGTAACTCTTGAATAATAGATGCTGAAAGTAAAATCAGTCTCTTAACTATGTTTTTTGGGGGGGCGGTGAAAATTTTGTTTTTTTTTTTCAGGAGATGGGGTAGGGAGTGTCACAAAGCTAAAGAAAGGGACAAATGACTTTCAAATGCAACACCACATAGAAACAGATAAGAGGAAAACCTGGAGAGTATGATTTGATGGGATAGGGTTGGATTACTTAGGGAGCAAATTGTTAGCTCTGAATCTTTTGAATAAGATGTAATACTGAACTAGGCAATATACGTTTTAGAATATTGTGAAAATAAAGAATATATCTTTTAAAAGTTATTTATTTATTTATTTATTTTTTGAGTTGGAGTCTCACTCTGTCGCCCAGACTGGAGTGCAGTGGCCGCTCCCGGCCACTGCAGCCTTGACCTGCTGGGCTCCGGTGATCCTTCCACCTCAGCCTTCCAAGTAGCCGGAATTACAGGCATGTGCTACCACGCCCGGCTGAGTTTTTGATTTATTGTAGAGATGAGGTCTCGCTGCCCAGGCGGGTCTCGAACCCGCGGGCTCAGGCAATCCACTCACCTCAGCCTCCCAAAGGCGCGGGATTACAGGCTGAGCCACCGAGCCCGGCTTAAAAGTTATTTATTTTAAAAGATTTGGGATATAATTCAGTATTAGGTATACGAATGGTCATTGTACAGGTAACGTTTGGGCCTGACTTTGGTCCCCACTTTGCTTGGTTTGAGATCAGGTACCTTTATTTATGAAGTGTTCTCTCCCTCCCCCTGCAGTATCCTGCTATTGCCAATCCCTTTCTTATAGTATTATGATAATTGTTCGGTGTCCACTTATGAGTAAGAATACGTGGTACTCAGTTAAAAAATGTATCTTTAAGCAAGTTTATTAATAACTTGAAGGTGTTTATATGATCTTATGAATACATACTTTTTTCATTAACTTACTACCTATTTTGATTTGAACAACAATATCCATAAACCAAAAGGAGAAAAACAACTATATAAAAGCCTTCAGCAGGAAAACCAGTAATGTACAAGGTAGGAGAAAGGTTAGGTTAGAAAGAACACCTAGAAATGTATGGTCTGGTCTTTATCCATCTGGAGTTCTTATTGTTTCCTTTTCTCCACATTTAGCCCAAAAGTGCATGTTGGGGATATAGTGGTAATGCATAGTTACTGCTTTGTCCAAACATCTGTACTAACTCTTTAGATGGAACTAGCATAGGAAAAGAAATTGGTTCAGAAACTATTTCAAGAAATCTCAGTCACTTGGCTTTACTAACTCCCTTGGTCTATTTCTCATCTTGGGTTTTTAATCTCTGAGGTTTCTTCCAGCCCTTTATATTACATGACTTTTTTTGTGGTAAATTTTCTTGTGAAGCCCATTGAGCTCTGAAAATAATTCTAAGAATGTGTTTCTAGGATTATTATAAATATTTCGCTTCTTTTGTGACATCTTTGGACGTCATTTGGCTGAGTGAGTTCTAACATATTGAATCTTTGTTGGTCATATTTTTTACATACAGCAAGGAGAAAGTCAGTGTTATACAGTATTTATATTTTGAAGCAGCATTCTAGAAAACAAAATACAATTACCAATATCAGTAATGAAAGAATTGAAATCACTGTATGAGGAGGAACTAAAATACCTCAGAATTTATTTATAAAAAGCGTGTGTATACTTACATGTTTAAACTTCAGTCACCTTTAAAATACTCTGTTTTATGCAGTATACCTATCGAGATGCTTTTTCCACCGCTCAAAACAAATTTTGAACTCGTCAGTTTTGATTCCCTCTGCCATTTTTTGTTTCACCTCTTCCACATTGGTTTGAGTACTTTTTATCCATGGGGAAAAAAAATGATTGCTCAGGGCGAGATCCAGTGAATAGGGAAGGGTGGGCTACAGGAGTCATGCTTATTATTTTGGTCAAAAACTGCTAAACACTCAGTGCACAGTGGGCAGACATTGTCATGGTGGAAGAACCAGTCACCTGTTTGCCACAACTCATGCATGACATTTCTTTCGCAAATACAGCCTTCTCAAAACTTCCAGATAAAAACTTTGGTTGATAATATGATCCAGAGGAACAAATTCTGAGTGTACCACAAGGGATTCGCCCTCTAAAAGATAATTCCGTCCTCTCCCCATCTATCCTATACATGTTAAAAGGATAACAAGAGAATGTTATGAACAATTTTATGCCAATAAGTTCTGTACCTTAGATGAAATGGACAATTTCCTTGAAAAACAAATTACTAAAAGTGACATGAGAGGAAACAAATAATTTTAGTAGCTTTCTATCTATTAATGAAGTTGAATTCTTATTCCAAAATCTTTCCATAAAGAAAACTCCAGGCCCTAATGACTTTACTAGTCAATTTTAACAAATATTTAATGGACAAAAGAAGAGGAGGGAGGGAGGGATAAATCAATCTAATCTAGACTCTGTCAGAAAATGAAAGCTGTAATTACTCAGCAGTACCAAAGACAGTATAAGGAAATCTATGGGATATAGACCATTATTCTCCAAGACCATAAGTGCAAGAATCGTTTAGTTTTTGCAAGTCTAATTCAGTGGTATGTAACAAGGATAACGGGTTTTATATCACAAATATGATTTTAAAATTCAAAAATTAATGTAATTCTTTATATTGACAGAATAAGAGAAAAAAATGAACTCAATGGATATAGCAAACTGTTTAACAAAATTCGATACCCATTTACGATAGATACTTTTAGCAAATTAGGAACAGAAGAGAACTTCCTTAACCTGTTAACGGGCTCCTATTAAAAAATCCTTTGTTCCTACTTATAATGAAAGACTGAATGGTTTCCACCTAAGACTGGGAAAAAAGCAAGATTTTTCACTCTGACTACTCCTAGTCAACATTGTTATTTAGAAGTCCTAGTCACTACATGAAGTCAAAGACAAAAACATTGAAACCGGAAGGAGTAAAATTTTTATTCTCAGATGACATGGTTATAAATATAGCAAATCGTATGTTACTAGAACTAATAAGTGAACTCAGCAAGATTATAGAACGCAAGGATAACATCCAAAACTCAATGGAATTTCTGAATAATATCAAAGAGCAATTGAAAATGAAATGGGCAGATATTCATAATAGAATAAAAACATGAAATTCTCAGGTATAAATTTAATCAAATACATGTAAAATCTGAACTGAATTATAAAACATCACTGGGAAAACTTTAAAAGAACCAAATAAATAGATATATACACCACTTTGTAGTTGGGAAAACTTGTTTTGAAGTTGGTCTGTAAGCTTCAAGACCATCCCAAATTCTAAGTAAGTTTTTGTAAAAATCACCAAACTGATTATTTCCATGTGGAAATGCAAGAACAAAGTAAAAGGACAGTGCTCCCAGATTAAGACTATGAGATTGGCATAAGATAGACAAATACACTAATAGATCAGAGTAGAGTGTTCATACCTCATATATATGATTTTTTGTGTGTGTATGTGACAAAGGTGCCATCAAAAGGGAGCCTTTCAACAAAGCCATTGCATTTCTGCATGGGCTGAAAAAATTACTACCTCTCCTATGTATACAGGTGTGTGTGTGTGTGTGTGTGTGTGTGTGTGTGTCGCGCGCGCGCGCGTATATATATTTAAGCCATGGATGATAGATTTAACCCTAAAAGCTAAAAGTGGAATGTCTAGAAAACATACGAGAAGATCTACATGACCAAGAATGGGGCCAAAAAAAAAAAAAAAAAATTAGTACACATAAAACAAATCATAAAGGAAAAAATTGGATTTCATCAAAATTAAAAATTACTGCTTTTTAAAAAACACCTGCGGAAGGGTAGCTCACAGACTTAGAGAAAATGCAGTTGGAAAATACCAAATAAAGGACTTGCATCAGGTTATAGAGAGAATTTCACAAATCTTTTAGTAACCCAATTTTTAAAAGCACAAAAAATTTGAGCAGTCACTTTACTAATAAAAAATATATAAATAAAACCTGACTATAACACAGGAGCTACTGGGATTTTTGTATGTTGCAGATGGAGAGGAAAGTAGTGCATCACTTTGGAGCCAAACTGCAGGTTTCTGAAAGCTAAACATGAGATTACCCTATGACCCAGCAATTCCAGGAAAAGAGTTGTTTATAGAAAGACCTGTACGTTAATATCTATAGTAATTTTATTCACAACAACCTTAAACTTGAAATAACAGGAATAACTGTCAGTGGATGAATGCATAAACAAATTGTGGTATATCCATATAGTACTGTATACTGTGTTGCAATAAAAAGGCACATACTATTGACATAAGCAACAGAGTAAACAAGTACCAAAAAGGTTGGTGAGTCAAAGAATGTAGACACAAGAGTACATACTGTATGATCTTGTATGTATGAAATTCTAGGTAGAATTTAGTCACAGAAGGAAGAACAGTAGTTGTCTAGGGTTGTGAGGGGAAGGTGTTTGGCTGCAAAGGGACCCAGGGGAACATTTAAAGATGATGGGATTCTCACATAGGTATATACATTTGTCCAACTATACACTTAGTACACCATTTGAATGTCAGTTATTTTTCAAAGTTGGTGTTAAAAAGTTTTTTAGCTTTTTATTACTACAACTTTATAGTTCTATTGCTGGTGATATCTAGCTTTTGTGTATTTGACAATTGTTTGATCATTTTTAAAGTATGTAAGAATTATAATCTATTAATAGAAATTTCAAAAGCACACATTATCTCTTGCACTCTAATAAGATTATAATTTATTTCTAAAATCTAGATCTTGTAATTGGATGAAAGTTTTTCATGTGTGGCTCGAACTTGTAATCCCAGCACTTTGGGAGGCCGAGGTGAGCAGATTGCCTGAGCCCACAGGTTCGAGAACAGCCTGAGCAACTTGGCGAGACCTCGTCTGTACAATAAATAAAATAATTAGCTGGGCGTGGTAGCACGTACCTGTAGTTCTGGCTACTTGGAAGGCTGAGGCCGAAGGATGGCCTGAGCCCAGCAGGTCAACGCTGGGGTGGCTGTGAGTGTGCTGCTGCACTCCAGCCTGGACAACAGAGTGAGACTCCAACTCAAAAGAAAAAAAAAAGATACAGCACAAATGTGTGTGACTGTGTCCATATTTCTTTCATAATATACTATTTCAATTCTCTCATAATATTGGTAGGGTTCTTTCTTTGCTTTTGTTCTTCTGATAGCCAGACTATTGCAGAATATAAATATTAAACTGCTAGTTTGTACACAAGTTCATAAAAATACGAGGATTTTTGGAGCTGCTTATTGAAGGGTTTATCTACTGCGCCCCCTGGTGGATTTTACTTTTTATTTGGAATAACTTGAAAATGCAGCTACTACCTTTGTAGATGAGTTTTATGAGACCCTAAACCTTTTAAATTAATCTTTATGTTGAAAACTTCTAAATTACTTGTTGGTAACATTATGAAGTCTTATTTTTCTTGTGGTCTTTTCAAGAGTTTTCAGTTCATGTTTCTCCATAGATAATTTTGCCATGTCTGATGGTTATCTTCAAAATACTGTACCTTAATGTAAGATAGAGATTCTGAGATTCCATATTAACATTTTCTAATAGTTCCTGTTCTATAGTACAGATTTAAATTACTTGCCATACAAAAGAGATTAGGGCATTAGAAATAGTATATGTAGTCAGAATGAGCCTTGAATATCTTATGGTGACAAAAATTAAGGAAGTGCTCAAAAAAAAAAAAAAAAAAAAGAATAGAGATTGCTGTAAGTCCACATAGGAGCCAGCCCAAAGACCTGAAGTCCAAAGCTGGAATGTTTTGACTAACAAATAATGATAGTATTGGATTTTAACTCACGAAATATATTCATGAGTCCATGTTGAAGTAATTGAATAAAGAAGTAAATGGTGGAGAAGGGACTGGTTTTGTTTCTGTTTTTACAGAAGCACTCCAATTAACATAGAAGGAAAGAAGAAGAAGGAAAAGTCATTATTAGGCAACTACCACAATAATAAGTGTTGCAAATAAGACCTACTACTGATGGATGCTGAAATTAGGTCAGAGTTTGAAGAGAAGTAGAATATTTGCACAGTCTCCAAATATTTCTCCCTGGGATATTTTTTAACTACAAAGGGAGTGATAATAGATTTTTCGTGGAGAAATCTGGCAGACACCACCTTGGCCAAGTGATCAAAGTTAACATCAGTAGTAACAAGACATATTAACGCCATGAACTCCTTGGTATAATATAGTAGAAGACATAACATCTTTTCTATGATATTTTTATCCCAAATGACTAAATTTATTCTAATCATGAGAAAGTAGCAGTTCAAATGGAGGGACGTTTTATAAAATACTGGATGAAAAATTTCAGGGTCATTAGAGACAAGGAAGGAATTAAGAACGATCTCAAATTTTAGGAGACTTAAGAAGAAGTTGCTGAAAAAAGTTACAAAAATAATAGAATTCTTGAATATCCCTCAGCCAGCGTCTCCTAATGTTAATATCCCACAGAATTACAGTACAGTTATTAAAAGCAAGAAATTACCTTTGTTCAAATATTAATAAACCACATAGTTAATGGAAAAACTAGTGAAATTTGAAAGGTATTCTCCCTCCCCGCCCCCAGGATTCTCCTGGTTCCCACGTTGCATTTAATTGTTTATTTCAAAATGAAGTAGTTCTTGAAAGAGTTTCCTGAAAGAGCAAGTCTTGTTGCTCTTTTCTTTTTTTTTTTTGTTTTTTTTGTTTTTTTTGAGTTGGAGTCTCACTCTGTCGCCCAGACTGGAGTGCAGTGGCCGCTCCCGGCCACCGCAGCCTCGACCTGCTGGGCTCCGGCGATCCTTCCGCCTCAGCCTTCCAAGTAGCCGGAATTACAGGCATGCGCTACCATGCCCAGCTGATTTTTTGATTTATTGTAGAGATGAGGTCTCGCTGCCCATGCGGGTCTCGAACCCACGGGCTCAGGCAATCCACTCACCTCAGCCTCCCAAAGGCGCGGGATTACAGGCTGAGCCACCAAGCCCGGCTTGTTGCTCTTTTCTATTGCGCAATTAAAAATTGGCTAAAATTTGAGGAAAATCTGTTTTTCTACCATTCTGATTATTTCTTTTCATTCTGAGAAACTTGAGAATCACCTAAAAGAGATTAGACTTCTTTCAGTTCGTTTGACTTTTAGTCCTAACAGTTGAATAGCAGCTTGGTTGTATGTATTCATAGCAATGCTTTAAGAGCCAGAGACTGCGGTTTCTTCTTTATTATTTTGGAATCTCTTATATTCCTTTTTTTCTAAGTGAGAAAAATATGTGTGTATAATAAAAGGAGATGATTTATGTTTCTTCATCTGAAAAGTTGATGAATGAATATGTAACTTTCTATCTGTTAGTGTGATATTGCTTTGATATTAATATGTCCAGTTGAAAGTATTGAAGTTTTCTGTAATAGCATGAGTGCTCTAAAAGCAAATTCCGAATCATTTTATGTGGTAACCTTAATAAGATTCTTGAAATCGCCTGTAAAATGAGTTACCATCTAAATTTCACATTTATCCCTGAGAACACTCAGAGTGCATTGATCCAGATAAGGTCTCAACAGTTTTATTTCGTATTTTCTAAGTAAGCAATTCATCAGTTGCTTATTAATAACTATCTTTGTTTTATGAACTCAGACTAAAATACCTAAATTGCTGCAGTCTTGCTTAAATTTTAGTTAATAGTATATATGACCTTAAGTCTTTAATACTTTAATATCATTTAAATTAAATATGTAGGTGTTTTCATCTGTTAAAATGCAGTCCTCCCAAGGGTGTAGTTTCCAAAAGTGGAAAAATAACACAAGTTTCAGCTTGACAAAACATTTGAAAAAGAGTATCTCTGAGTCACAAGATGAGTCAAGAGGGTGAGGTTTATTTGTTTTTCTTTGTCCATCTCTTCTAAGGGAGCATGGTCCTAAGCAGTAGAAAAACTTTAATAAAAGGTAGCTTGAAAAGTTGGAATTTGTTCTTCTGTATTTAACTGGTGCTAAGTGCAGATCTTCTCTGAATATACTGAAACATTTAATGGTGCTAACAGGATGGGTTTGATCTATTTTAGAAATCTGTGCCTAATTTGTGGGAGATTGCTAAGTGCTGATGTTTCAAGAATCAAAACTCTGTTTCATGTTTTAATATGTTGCAGCACATCTAGTCTATGGTGCTGGCAAGTGAAAGTGCTTGAATAACTGCTTCTTTGGTGACAGTAATAACCAAATAAGTCATTTTGATGTCTAAAAGAACTCTTTACTATTTGTTTTTGAAAACCAGTTTTCTTAGATCTTGGCTTTAAAAGTTTTCATGGCCTTGTTTTCCAAACTTGCCATTTTTAAATATGTGAGATATTTAGTTATGGATTCCTCCAGTTGCTCAGTTAGCCTCAACTAGATAGTAAATATTGAGTATTTAGTCTGTGTCCTACTCATCATTGTAAACTTAGCTGAAAGGAAGGGTGGGAGAGAAGGAGGAAATAAATGGGTGATTGGAGATCAGATACTGCATCCTTGTATACTGCACTCACCTTTTCTTTCTTTCTCTTCGTTCCTCCCTCCCTCCCTCCCTCCCTCCCGAGTCAGGGTCTCTCTGTTGCCTAGGCTGGAGTGCAGTGACTCGGTCATGGCTCACTGCAACCGTGACCTCTTGGTCTCAGGCAGTCTTCTGCCTCAGCCTCCCCAGTAGTTGGGACTAGTTTTTTGTTTGTTTTTTTGTAGAGACAAAATTTCCCTATGTTGCCCAGGCTGGTCTTGAACTCCTGGGCTCAAGCAGTTCTTTCACCTTGGCCTTTTAAAGTGCTAGGGTTACAGGTATGAGCCATCACACCTGACCCTGTACGGGTTTCTTAAAACTCGAGGTCAGTTTTAGCTTCATGGGTTATGTAGGAATAGTGATGAAAGGAAAGATCAGATAGCACTCATTCCTTTCAAGTCATACCTAAGGGGCATTTTTAGAAGCCATTTATTATCAAGGTAAAGTGAGATCAGTGGCACATTGCTCTATCTTTGAGGAAAGTTTTAACTATCCGGGACAGGTATCAACTACTTTGTAATATTTTATATGACATTTAAGGCAAAATGAATAAATAGATTTTAAATGTTGCTTTAAGGGTCTTTGATAGAGAGGAGTAATGTATAATGATAATACTGTAAGATAAATTGTTAATAATAAACCCTTTATTTAGTTACAGAAAAATTGATAAGGGTCTTATAGATGGAGAGTTCAGGCAAGGACATGCCAGCAGAGGGTTTATAAGAAAATGAGAATGTAAAATTTATATGTACTGTAGCAGAATCATACCAAGAGTATCATAGCTAGAGACAAGGAAATGAGGCAAGGGAGAGATAAGATGGAAATTTAAATTGAAACTAATATTATCAAGGACTTTAGATTTTTTTAATCCTGTTTACGTTAGAAAGCCTCTAGAAAATTTAAAGCACAGGAGCTAGCAGCTTGACTGAATTTGTGTTGTAGAAAGTTTCCTGTTGGCAATGTAAAGAAGGATAGAAGGATAGAACCAGGTATGTTTGACAATTTTTCTGTTATTCTCTAGTATTTTACTTTTTATTTCTCAAGATGGTGGAATTCTGTCTTGTGGATTTGGGAGTGATTTTCCAATTAACTGAAATACAATCCTTCAAGTGCCTTAAATTTCATTTCTTTTTTTTTTTTGAGTTGAATTGTTACTCTGTCACCCAGGCTGGAATGCAGTGATACGCTCACAGCCACTGCAGCTTCAATCTGCTAGACTTAGGTGACCCTTCTGCCTTAGCCTTCCAAGTAGCTGGAACTACAGGTGCAGCACACCTGGCTAATTTTTTTGATTTATTGTAGAGATGAGGTCTCGCCAAGTTCCCCAGACTACTCTTGAACTCCTGGGCTCAGACAGTCCTCTCGCTTCCTTCTCCCAAAGTGCTGGGATTGTAGGCGTGAGCCACTGAGTCTGGCCTCAATTTCATTTGGTAATAGACAACTTTCTAAACTATTATTCATATTTTAGACTCAGTAAATAAGAGTCTAGTAAATAGTCTCCGTAAATATTATGGCGCTGATTTTCTGCCTTTCCTCTTCCCATTAATGATACTGTCTAGAGAAAATGATCCTGATTTGTCTACTTAATGTTTGTGGAGACATGTCTTTCTTCATCCACTCCTAATATATCATAGGGATCTGTTACATTCAGTTTTCCCATCACATTTTCTGGTGAGATCTCATCATGTTGCTCAGACTGGTCTTGGACTCCGGTGGTTGTAAACTAAAGCAAAACTAAAGATTACGAGGAAAAAATTAGTTAACTAATCCTTGCTATATGTGTAAAATTAAGGCAAACATGGAGACGGCCAGCTCTTTAGCAAAATCTGTAAACTTTGGGAAACTCTTTTCAATGTTTTGCTGATTGGTGTCTGGTTAGTTAAGTAGACTTTTAGTTTAAATAGTGATGACATTTAATCAGCAAATACTTTTTTTTTTTTTTTGAGTTGGAGTCTCACTCTGTTGCCCAGACTGGAGTGCAGTGGCCGCTCCCGACCACCGCAGCCTCGACCTGCTGGGCTCCGGGCGATCTTTCCGCCTCAGCCTTCCAAGTAGCTGGAACTACAGGCGCGCGCTACCACACCCGGCTAATTTTTTGATTAATTGTAGAGATGAGGGCAGGTCTCGAACCCGTGGGATCAAGCAATCCACTCACCTCAGCCTCCCAAATGCGCAGGATTACAGGCTGAACCACCGAGCCCGGCTAGTAAACACATTTTAAATCTGATACATTTATAATTTATACTCACTTAAAACATTATTAAGTGCCTGTCATTAAGCAATGTGTAGAACACAATTGAAAAAGTCATGGATTCTGCCTTGGGGTAGGGGAGACATATAAATAAGTAAGTGAAAAGCATTTGTAGGATTTTTGTTGCATTTTCCCTCTTCCTAGAGTAAGGATATTTAATTTGAGAAAAGAAAATGGGATAATAAGTATAATTTGCTGTTATTGTCTATTCCATTAAAGAAGGAATACTCTTTAACAGAAAGATAAGCTACTTTGTACAGTTCATGTGTTCATGGAGTATTTATTTGAGCTTTTGATCAGATTAATTAAAATATATACAGTTATGTACCACACGGTGATATCGTGGTCAGTGATTGACTGCATATATGATGGTGGTCCTATAAGATTACAGTGGTTCTGAAAAATTTCTATCACCTAATGCAACCTAAGTGTATACAGTGTTTATAAAGTCTACAGTAATGTCCTAGGTGTTCACATTCATTCACCACTCACTGACTTACCCAGAGCAGCTTCCAGTCCCATAGGCGCCTTTCATGAAAAGTGTCTTATATAGGTGGTACCATTTTAATTAATTGTTGTTATTATTTTTTGAGTTAGAGTCTCTCTCTGTTGCCCAAGCTGAAGTGCAGTGGCATGATTACAGCTATGGCAGCCTCGACTTGCTGGGCTCAGGCATTCCTTCCAGATAGCTGGGACAATAGACATGTACCACCATGCCCAGCTAATTTTTCTTATTTATTGTAGAGATGAGGTCTCATCATGTTGCTCAGACTGGTCTTGGACTCCTGGGCTCAGGCAATTCCCTCACCTCCTTAAAATGTGCTGGGATTACAGGTGTGAGCCAGTGTGCCCAGCTAAAAAAAATACTTTATACCGTATTTTTACTATATCTTTTCTATATTTAGAGACATAAATAGTTACCATTGTGTTACATTTGTCTATAGTATCCATTAGGGTATCATGCTGTAAAGGTTTGTGGCGTGGGAACAATAAGGCTATACCGTATATCCTAGGTGTGTGGTAGGCTATACGATGTAGGTTTGTGTATTTACACTTTCTGATAGCTGCTTGACAGAATCACCTAATGATGCATTTCTCAGAACATATCCCTGTCATTAAAGGAATGTGTGATTGTGTATTTTGCTGTTTGCAGCAGTATTTAGATGTTTTCATTAAATCAGTGTAAAGACATTTCTGATAGTATACAGTATATGTGTTTCTGGAAAATCTCACATGTTGCAAAATCATGTCTGGGCTAAATATGGATATTATAAAACACCCAAATTATGCAGCTTTGTAGCAGAATACTAACATAAACAATGATCTAAAAATACAAGTACAGATGAACTCCGGCATTTATGTTAAATGCCGTACCCCATCACTTATGAGCCTTAAGCTGAGGCTTATGTTTCCTATTTTGAGGTACAGGTTCTTGAAGTTTATTGCTTTAGTAGAAACTAATTTTGTAAAAATTAATGAGTCAGTGTATAGCCACCTTTATTGTTTTTTGGTGGGAGGGAGAGTGTAAAAACAAGAAATTATCTTTACAGCTTCTTCACGTGCATCCTTAGTTGTCACCAGATAGCATAATGTTGGAAAGCCTTGAGGTTCTTAAAGCCACTAAACTTTGATGTTTTCTCTCTAAAAGAAGGTACTTCTTTTCATCATTTTTTCCTTAAGGTCTTCTTATATTGACTTTCTTTTTAACGTGAGAAACTTGCCTTTGATCCCTTTATAACATACTGTGAAAAATCCCTATGAACCTACGAAATTTCCGTGCTGTACCAACATCACTTTCCTCTTGACCAGTCACCTGTGAACTAATTTATAATACTGTCTTGTAACTGTACAGTTTTTACTTTAATCGTATAGATAATTATAATTCTATTCCTTTTTAATATATTTTTGTATTTAACAACATATACTTTAATTTTTAAATTCTTACAGTTGGGGATGCCATATATTTAAGCTGTTCAAAGCATCTTATATTTACAGTCCTGTCATTAACATTGTGGGCCATAATACATATATATTCATAGGCAGTATAACATTTGCCTTGTTAATTTTCTACTTAAAAGTTAGTGATTGTATTTAGTTTTAAAAATACGTTTGTAAGTATTTCAGCCGTGATCACTGTTCAGCCATGATCAAAATTATTTATGTATATTATTCTGATATTTTAAAGGAATGAAAATTTTGTAATGTAGAAGAAAATGACTTACCTGTTTTTTTAAGACTGCATATAAGAGATCTGATACTGAGTTTTCATAAGGGTACTTACAAGCTAATGTAAACTTTCTTAAATTTCCAGTTAACTTTTTTCTTTTAGAGTACTGAAAAGTATACTTTGTTAGCTTTTTATTCTTGCTGTTAAGTAAAATCTGGTTTATTTGCTCATATTTCCAAAGGGTATCTCTGGAAGAATATTCAAGAAGGTGGCAGGGAAGGGAATTGGATGTCTTGGGGCTTTGCATTTTGAATTCCCTTTTATTTTGAGCCATGAACTATTAGAAAGAAAGTAAATTTAAAAATGTAAAAAAAAAAAAGAAAGAAAAAGAAAATGAAAGTGCTTTGGTACACAGAACAGAGCCTACCAAGTAGAACCTCCATGATCAGCTTAACATTGTCAGTCCTGAAATATCTTGCGTGACCTCTATTATCAGCTTAGCATCATCAGTCCTGGAATATCTTGGGACTCACCATACAGTGACTGTATATAATGGCAGGTGCAAACAAACAGAAAGGTAACAAATACAAATATGATGTACTTACTTTATTAGAAGAAATTAGTCAATAGTATATATAACTTTTAATCAAATTGGAAATTAAACTATTGGATAACTGCTGGGTTTTTAAAAAATAACCATCATAAAATCATTTTAAAAATCTTGCTTTTTTTTTTGCTTGCCTTTAGTTGATGCAGATGAAATTAAAAGGCTAGGAAAGAGATTTAAGAAGCTCGATTTGGACAATTCTGGTTCTTTGAGTGTGGAAGAGTTCATGTCTCTGCCTGAGTTACAACAGAATCCTTTAGTACAGCGAGTAATAGATATATTCGACACAGATGGGAATGGAGAAGTAGATTTTAAAGGTAAGAAAGTAGTTTTGTTTTTTTTAATCACAGGTTAGATAACTGTGTGTAGTCTTACATCTCTGTGTACAAAAATGTCTGAAATTTTTAGTTTTTCTCAAATGTCGTTATATTTCTGGTTATCTGATAATAGGTTGTGCTACAACCTCAAAATTTGTGGCATATGCACCTTAGTGAGCTGGGGTCTCTTTTTGGTTCATAAATGATCAAGTTGTCCTTTAGGGTAATCTACAAAAATTATTACCTTTGTTTTTAGAAAACTAATTTTACTTTAGGGCAGTATATACACTATTAGAAGCTGCTGCAAGTTTTCAACCTTTTTAAAAGAATGAGACCTATACTAAGGCAGCAGTAAAAAATAAGCTGTGGTAAAGACTGTGAGTATTATCATAGAACAGGATTCATTTATTTTAATCTAGGTTTTACACAGACACTCAATAGTGCTTTTGTTAATATTAACATGATATTTTATATTTGATTGTCTTTATAAGTAAAGAAGTATTTCACTAGGGAATTGTCAACAGATTTTGTTATTTTTGTTGAGGGAACTGAACTGTAAGTGAAGGGATCTAAAACTAATTATAATTTAGTGCTTATCAGGCAATGAAGAAGATGATTGTCACAAAACTATAACAGCTTATTTAAGTGATTCAGAATTTTTGGAGCAGAAATTCACATTTATTTCTGTAGTGTCAAACAACTTATAATTTTTTTTCTTTTTAATTTAAGCCCCCTTTTAAAAGTCATATTCCAAGAGGAAAGAGTTAAAATAGCTTAAAGAATGTTTTTGAATGTTATGCTTTGTGGTATTTAACAAATAGTTGTTCAAATTGATTGATCTTAAAGAACTCCAAGTACAAATAATAAAACATTAAAACATACAGAGCCTTGTTGAGGTTTCAAGTCTGGCATTTTATGTATGTGTATGTATGTATGTACATATTATTATTATCTGTCTATTTAGAAACAGGATCTCTCTGTCACCCAGGCTGGAGTTCAGTGGTGCAATCCTGGCTTACTGCACCCTCAACTTCCTGGACTCAAGTGATCCTGCCACCTCAGCCTCCCAAGTAGCTAGGACTATAGGCATGTGCCACCATGTCCAGATAATTTTTTTTTTTTTTTTTTTTTTTAGTATTTTTTGTAGAGACAAGGTCTCACTATGTTACCCAGGCTGTGACATTTTTATTTTTAAACACTGCTAGTAATACTTTGTTTTACAGCAAGGAAATATCCTTTTGTGGGTATTTAAGGTGAATATTGTTTTTCTGTGTAAAAAATTAGAGGTTCTAATTTGTAAACATTTTAAACTCTTATTCAGAATTCATTGAGGGAGTCTCTCAGTTCAGTGTCAAAGGAGATAAGGAGCAGAAGTTGAGGTGTAAGTATTTTCTTCACTGACTTCCTTTTCCTTCTTTTGCTACTACTATTTCATACAGTATTATAAAATCCTTTCAAAATAATCTAAAAGATATCTTTGATTCCAGATACTTAGACATAACAAATGTTATACTATAGTGAAAATCTTTATAAGACATTTATAACTAGTATATTTGAATAATGTGCCACAGTTGACTTTTAGTTGGATAGAGAAGGGAAATAGAATTTCCTTCTATGAAATCAGCCATATAAACTCCATATATGACTTGAATAAGATATTTTGTTTTTTAAATGAAAGTGGGAAGAAATGTTATAAAGAAGCTCCAGAGGTTGGAGCTGTTATTATCCTCAGTTTTATCTTTGCAGAAATTGAAACTTAGGAAGGTTAAATAACTTATTCTCAGCTACGCTAATTGGCTCAGGCAGTCTTGACTCCATAGTTCATGTTCTCAACAAACTTTGTTAAACTGTGTCTGAGAGCAACTTCTATATTTAGGAAAGAGCCATCCTAATAGTCATAATTCTAGATGTTTGGCAACTTACTGTTTTGTTTCCTATTGCAAGTACTCACTTGTGATTGCTTTATAATTGCTATTGATTTTCCATCCTCTTTTTTAGTTGCTTTCCGTATCTATGACATGGATAAAGATGGCTACATTTCCAATGGGGAACTCTTCCAGGTGTTGAAGATGATGGTGGGGAACAATCTAAAAGATACACAATTACAGCAAATTGTAGACAAAACCATAATAAATGCAGATAAGGATGGAGATGGAAGAATATCTTTTGAAGAATTCTGTGCTGTAAGTACAAAAGAGCTGGTTCTTTCATTAGTTATATTTTAAAAACACATTTTAGGTTGGGCACGGTGGCCCACACCTGTAAGCAAGCACTTTTGGAGGCCGAGGTGAGAGGATCACTTGAGCCCAGGAGTTTGAGACCAGTCTAAGCAACATAGCGTGACTTCATTTCTACAAAAAGATAAAAAAGTTGTCTGGATGTGGTGGTACACACCTGTAGTCCCTGCTACTTGGGAGTTTGAGGTGGATCACCTAAATCCAGAAGTTCAAAGTTGCAGTGAGCTTTCATGGTGCCACCGCACTCCAGCCTGGGTGACAGAGTGAGACTCTGACACAAGCAAACAAATCAACTTTAGAAACTACTTAATAGAGAATTTCTTACAGATATTTTGTCCTAAAAAGTTATGTTTGATTTTGCCTAATTGCCCATATTCAAAGCTTTGAAATGTGTTTTTTGTTGTAATTGTTAGTAATTAACTATTATTATTCTTAAGACCTAAAATTCTCAATGATCCCTGGTCAGATGCCACAAGAATGATACTAGGAACTTATTGTTTGTAATCCCCCAAATTACAACTGGTTATATTCTTAAGTTTCTTTGAACACACTCAACGCTTCCAAATAGGAACACAACCACTCAACTTCTCTACTTCTGCTCTTAAAGCAAAGATAATTGCTTTTTGATGTGTTATTAGGATTGTTAACCGCAAGCCAGACATACTAGAGAAAACAAGAGGATCAGAAGAGTGGCAAAGATAGCAAAAAGTTTTGAAATTTTTCAATCAGTCATGATTGATGCTTCTGTGGGAAAGTTTCCCTCCTACCTTTCATTTTTAAATTTAAATCACACAGGTGACAAGGATTTAAACAGGTGACTTTGATTGTTGAGTATTATGCAAGCACTGAAGTATAGCTACTTTGGCCTTTCAATAGAAGTTTATACTATCCATTAAGCATTTTTCTTCATTGCAATGGAAAACTATCTTTGCATTTTGTTCTTTTTTTTTTTTTTTGAGTTGGAGTCTCACTCTGTCGCCCAGACTGGAGTGCATTGGCCGTTCCCGGCCACCGCAGCCTCGACCTGCTGGGCTCTGGCGATCCTTCCGCCTCAGCCTTCCAAGTAGCCGGAATTACAGGCATGCGCTACCACGCCCGGCTGATTTTGTGATTTTATTGTTGAGATGAGGTCTCCCTGCCCAGGCGGGTCTTGAACCCGCAGGCTCAGGCAATCCACTCACCTCAGCCTCCCAAAGGCGCGGTATTACAGGCTGAGCCACCAAGCCCGGCTTCATTTTGTTCTTAAAAATAGGATGGTGCTCTAGTGTAAAGAACAGGCTACATCTTTTTGAAAGAGGTAGGCAGATTTGAGACTTGAGACCTTCAGACTCTGAACTGCTCTCAGATGGTACTGCTTCAAGTGTTGGTATCCCTTCCATTTCTTCTCCTCACCAGTGCCAGAGATCACTGACGGACTCCCGTGGACTGGCATATGGTTGAATTTGACATGAGATCGGGCTGATATTGGCATCACAGATAGCAGCCAGTTTTCAAAAAAAGGAAAGAAAAAGACATTCTAAGCCCTGGAGGAACAATACATGGAAAATTCTTGGCAGGAGAGGCATGGAAGGGTTGTGCATAAATGAAAATGACTTACATTTAGTAAATATAAAATGTACAATGTATCGCATTAGTGGAATGAAATCAAAATATATCTTTTAAGTATAGAAATGATGTTATCTACAGAGCTTTGAGTTCTTTTTCCATTATTTGTAATAAATTGTCTTCACTCGTATTTTTGAGGAGCATATTAGTTTTTTTATTTTGATTTCTCAAGCTATAACAGTTGAAAGAGATGGGAAAAGTTATTTTAAAAGATTATATACCATATACATTTAAAATTTTCGGACTACTTAACATATACATATAACATAAATGACTAGTGACAGGATTAAAGTTGAACCCATGTATTTATTTTTGCTTTCTCCTAAAACTCAATAAAATGAAATGAATTTTGAAAAGATTATGAACTCACAAGCACAAAATGAATAGTAGAGATGACATCTCAATTTGGTAACTTAGAAAGTTGAGTGCTTTTAACTAATTTAGCAGAATGATTCTAAGCATCAGCTTGGAAATTTGAGAAGCAAACTGATTTATAGTGGAGAATTCCTAAAACCCTGAAAGACTCAGAAATTGGTGGCATGATTAACTCTGGAAGAGGGGATGAAGGTTAGGCTAAAAACAGGTGGATTGTTTGAAGTCTGTTTTAAGAAGGAATTGGAACAGTAGGTATCTATCCCTATGCTGTTCAGCCAGGCTGCTGCCTCTCCTGCACCCTAGCAAGAGATTGAGGAGACCCTTTTTAGAATGTATGTTGGAGAATTAAGTGAAAATAAGCATATTTGCATGTTGACATCTCCAATCTCATTCCCCCACCTGACTCCCTGACCTCCTAGCAGCTGAATTTATATCCTCTAGGCAAGAGATGGGAAAGAGCCCTCAGAACAGCTTATCTCCCTAAAGAACAGTTCCATCAGATCACTTACAGTGTAGTTCTCAGTCAATAACCCTGTCATGTACACAGAGCTTCCAGCGCCCTTTCCACAGAAGCAGAGCCAAGGATCACCTGATGTTGGAGGAAAACCTCTAATAATGGAATATAGAGAAAAACCAAACCCATAAAAGAAGTTTAGAACAAACAGGTTAGGCAAGACCAGTAAAAACTTCTAAAAGCAAAACCAAAATCTGTCATTATTATCCTCAGGTTTTTAAAGTACACTGAATTTTTGAAACAGAAAGTGAATAATAATAATATGTTTTCTGACTGAAAGGACTTACTGAGTACCCAGCATAATATGTAACAATAACATGGACCTGGGTACATTGTCAGAAATTTCAAAAGAGTGGAAGCAAAGAGGTGGTTTGACAAATTTCCAAATGGTAGGGTAGAGGGATGGGGGGGGCTTTTGTACAAAGAATCAAGAATCATAGTGACGTTGCATTTCTCAGTAGCAAAGGTGGAAACAGGAAGATCGTGGAGCATTGCCTTTGCAATTCCAAGGGACAATTATTTCTAACCTAAAATTATCTACAAACTCAATTAAATGAGGTGGTAGAAGAAACACATTTTCAGATAAGTTGGGCTTCCCTATTTAGAAGCTACTGGAGTATATGCTCCTACTGAAATAAGGTCATAAATCAGCAGAGTGTGGGATCCCGGAAGCAAAGGGGCATGAGAGAGGAGGAAGCATCTGGGAAAATGGTGGAAGGAGAGCCAGAGGTGACAGACCTAGAGAACAGGCTGCCTGGAATGCAGGGGTTGGCGGGCTCAGAGTATTTTCAAGACAATAAAATTGGTAGAGCTACATAAATAATAAATACGTATATTTATTTGAATGTCATATACAATTCTGATTAACTATAAGCATTCTACAGAATCATAACAATGTAGACCTCTGAATTGGAGCCATTGGAGTAGTATCGAGCGTGGGGAGTATTTGGGGTAGGAGATAGAAAAGGAGGAATGTGTGAAAGCTGACTTCGTCATCTGTTGTGGGAAAGCAGTACATAATGGCTAAAGCTCTAAAACCAAGAAAAAAGCCCTGTTGGAATGTTATTGGAGACCAGGAGGTGAATGCTGAAAGTCAACGGAAAATTTTAAATGATTGTCTCAATAAAAGGAAATAGAAAATGAGGACTGGGTGGCAAACTGCTCTTTTCACAGCAGAAGTTGTAGAACTATTGACTCTTTATGCTTTATTTTTCAAACACCTTTTTTTGGTTTAAATTTTAAAATAATACAGATATAGCTATACATAAGAATATGGATTAATTTCTCAAACACAATGTTGAGTGAAAGAAGCTAAATATGAAATTCCATTTATAAAATGTATAAAAAATTCATGATGTTGAAAATCAGGATAGTGGCGTGTGTGTGTGTGTGTGTGTGTGTGTGTGTGTGTGTGAGTGTATGAGTGTGAGTGTGTGTGTGTGTGTTGAGGTGGGAGGAGGAGAGATGGCTGGTGCTTGGAAGTGGGGGGCCAAAGCCAGAGTCTTGGTGATGGTCTGGGTGCTGGTTATTTGGTGTTCACTTTGTGAAAAGTCCTCAAGCTGTGGACATTTATGACTTACACATCTCTTTAAGTAGGTTAAAGTTAAAACTTCCCTCCTAAATAATACAAATGATTACAGTTAGATTTCCATGTCGGTATTCACTGAGATGCATATTTTGACTACACATATTTGACTTCATAGAAAAATAAGGTGCAGAAATTTTTATTCCCTTGGTGCTTTTTAATCACTTCCAGAACAGACTGACAGTGAAGCCCATATTTGATTTTTGAGGATAGTTTTTATGGTAACATCTGGTTATTATTGTAGTATTAAACAGCTAAAGTAATGGTCACCAAACTACAGAGCATGCCAGCTCCTACACATGGCTTGTTTGTATATGTCTTTGAGCTAAGCATGTCTTTTACTTTTTTTTTTTTTTTTGAGTTGGAGTCTCACTCTGTTACTCAGGCTGGAGTGCAGTGGCATGCTCCTGGCCACCGCAGCCTCGACCTGCTGGGCTCTGGCGATCCTTTCGCTTCAGCCTTCCATGTAGCTGAAACTATAGGCGTATCTTTTACATTTTTTAAAGCAATTTTTTTTTTCTTTGAGTTGTAGTCTCACTCTGTCACCCAGACTGGAGTGCAGTGGCCGCTCCCGGCCACCGTAGCCTTGACCTGCTGGCCTCTGGCAATCCTTCTGCCTCAGCCTTCCAAGTAGCTGGAACTACAGGCATGCACTACCACGCCCGGTAAATTTTTTGATTTATTGTAGAGATGAGGTCTTGCCAAGTTGCCCAGGCGGGTCTCGAACCCGCGGTCTCAGGCAATCCACTCAACTCGGCCTCCCAAAGCTCCAGGATTACAGGCTGAACCACTGAGCCCGTCTAAGCATTTTTTTAAAAAGAGAAGCAAATGCAAAAGAAACTATATGTAGCCTACAAAGCCTAAACTGTTTACTGTCTTATCCTTTATAGAACAAGTTTGCCAAGCCTTGTACTAGAATACAAATAATAATGATAATGATAATGATGCTTGTATCCTAGGAGAAAGAAACCGTGAAAATCCTAACTGGAGGCCACTGAAGTTTTTTTTTATTTTTTAAATTTGCCTCTGAAAATGGCTAAAGTAGTGTGTTTTTTAAGTTGTAGTGTGATGAGATGGTTGATTAGACTACCAAAAAGGAATTTCTCAGACATTAAGTTTTATTTGTTCCTATCTGTTGCAGGTTGTAGGTGGCCTAGATATCCACAAAAAGATGGTGGTAGATGTGTGACTCTTTTTAGAGTACCACCCAACACTTTTGCTTTCTTCTCCATCTCTGAAGATCTGCTCAAGACGTCCAGCAATGCTCTCTGTGTATTTAAATGGAAGTATTTTTCTCTGTGAAGCCACATTTTCCAACATGAGCCTCATGAAGCCAACTTAAGTGTTATTGAACTCTTATTCTCTCAATAACTCAGTGTAGCACTTTAAAGTCTGAAGGACAGCAGCATGAAAAGAGCATATCAATGTGGTGGAGAAAGGGAAGGGGTTGGCTTTTTAATTTATTTTTCTTCATCTTTTATAACAAGAAAGTATCTATATATACATATGTAAATATTTATATATAGATATATGTAGCTTTCTATATATGTAGTAGGTTGGCTTTAATTTAATATACTTGATTCAGAAACAAAACAATAGAGTACAAAAGTGCCAAGCAGAACATAAAACATCCTTACTTTTATTTCACACAGTTTTATATATAGATAGAAGATTGTACAATTTGAGCCGGGTGTTAGGCCAGCTATTTTCCTTTTCCTGTGCTTTCTCCTTTGAGAGATTGACAAAGCATTTGTTAACGTCCTATTATTTTACCTTAATTACATTTTGTAACAAAGGAGTCTGTAACTTTATTTATACTTATGAATATATTTCCAGGGACTATGTCTCATTGCTGAGCAGCTTTTAATAAACCTCTGCTTGAGGAAAAAGTGTAGTTCAGTGCTACTGCCAAGAGCTAGTTCTTGTGTTCATATAGTAACTGCACAGTGCTTATGGCTGCTTCATTCTGTTACTTTGTAGCCAGGAGCCATTTATTAAGTGTCCCTCAGTAAATGTAAACTACCAGTTGTGATTTTATACATAAAAGCCAGAAGCTGTCTGAGGCAATCATGATTTATTATATGCATTACTTAGTGAAGAATTAAGCAATCATGTAACTGCTTAGGATATCCATTTGTTTCCTCACATGGGTAAATAATTTGTCATTAAACTTGTGTTTGAACTATGAATTTCCCTTCTGTGTTTCAAAAGATTTGCAGCTAATCTAGAAAACGAGTGATATTTAACATGCGTATATGTTTCTAAACACCCACACGTATTTGTGGTTTAAATGGGAGAACTTGCTAATCTATATGCCACAGAAGAGCACTATTTTATCAAGATTTATGCCTCTTAAATTTTCTTATCACGTCATAGAGGATGCATGGTTTTTAAAATTGATTTGCCCATATATAATTGGTAATGGATGATAACGAATTTGTGTGATATAAAAGTAGTGTATCATGTTCTACCACTTGATGTTATCCCTTCCCTTTTCTGCAAAGGTACTATTGGCTGGAAGAACAACATCTTGGTTGGCTTTGTGTGACAATACTCTTTCCGTACATAGCTTTTCTATAAAAATTGGTTTTCTAATCATAGTAGAAAGGGCAGGTTGAGTCGAGATGAATGAATCTTAAGTTGAGCACACCTGCCTGCCATTGCTGTTCCTTCAGCTGAGTGCTGCACATCATGGGCTCTGTCTGTGAGAGAAAAATCCCGGTGCTTGGTGTCCTTGCATGACATGGAGTTTTGCATGTAGATCAATTTAAAATGTACCTCTTGTTTACATAATTTGCATAATTTTAAAAGATAATGTTGCCAAACTTTGGAAATGTTAATGTTCAAACTGAAAATCTCCACTACATGTAACTTTCTTCCTCTGGATCAGTGCGTGGCTTAAAATCCCAGCCAGTGGTTTGATCTGTTCCAGTGTCAACTGCCATGTGCTCTGCTTCAAGGGGGAACTAGTCTTTTGTGAATTTTTTGTACATAAGTATTTGTTACAAATATTTTAGCAAATGCTTTCTATTTCTCTTGCTTGTGCATATCTTGGCTGGCGTTACAGAAAAATAGTGCAAACATTATTTCCTTACTGGGGAATAAGGGGTTTTTTTCTTTCTCTCTTTTTTTTTTTTTAGTTTGTGTGTGGGGGTGGGTAGGGGAGGGGGTGGTTTATGTTGAATGTTTAGTTTTTCTTCTGCATGATACGTCATGTTGTGGGAACTTTAGGAAACTTCATACTGTATGGATAAGAAAATAAAATATTTGAAACTTGCTTGAATGCATTTAGTGTTCTTTGGTGGGCTTGCATAGCTATAAGAGAGGGTTTTTTATTTAGATTTTTAAAAAAATCTGGTAGAATGATATTTTATCTTTCACTGTAAGTTATACATCTGCTTTATCCCTGGGAAGAACCTACAAAGCCCTGCAGTACTCTCCCCTGCCCCCATTTCTTCCTTGGTCTCTTCCCTCACTACTCAGTCTTTCTCCAGCCATCTTTCCTCCTTGTGGTATAAATGATTTATACAAGTTGTGATTTTATTACAGATGTTTTAGTACTTTGTCACTCTGCATAGAAGGCAAAAAATTTTTTGAGATGTCATTTATTCAGTAGGTTGCCTTTGATTTATTTGTCAATCCCTACTGCATGTCCAGCACTGTAGAAGGTACTTGAGATACTTAATGACAGGTAAATGACATCCCTGGCCCAGATGGGTTGCAGAATGTTGGGGATTTTTATATTCAGAACCACATGTATCATCAAGTGTGCACAAGTTACAACTTGTTATGTGCTGGGTTTTGCGGCTCCTTAGAGTATCCCAGGAGTATCAGTGTGTTAATCCTAAGTGAGTAAATGGATATAAGCCCCCGAGCTCCCTTTACCTACTTGTTACAGTTTAAGAGTGGACAAGATGACTATCCATAGAGTGGGATATTTGCAAATCATATATCTGATAAGGGATTGATACCTAGAGTATATGAAAATCACAACTGGACAACAGAAAACCTGGTTGCAAATGGGTAAAGAGATTGGGGGCAATGGCTCATACCTAGAATACCGACACTTTGGGAGGGTGAGGCGGGAGAATCTCTTTGAGACCAGGCTGGGCAATAGAGCAAGACCTGGTCTCTGTTTTTTAAAAAATGGTTAAAGGATTTGAGTAGACATAGTGTGAAGACATTATATAAATCACCAAAAAGCACATGAAAAGGTACGCATTAAGGAAATGCAAATCATAGCAAAATGAGATTTAGGATGGGCTTATTACCATTAAAAAGAACAAGTGTTGGGGAGGTGGTGAATAATTTGGAATCCTTGTGTGTTGTTACTGGGCATGTAAAATGGTGGAGCCACTGTGGGAAAGGCATGGTGATTCCTTAAAATATTAATCACCATGTGATTAATTCCACTTCTGGGTATATACCCAAAAGAAGTGGAAGCAGGGACTCAAATAGATGTTTGTACAACCATGTTCATGGCAGCATTATTCACAACGGCCAGAAGCTAGAAGAACCCAGGTGTCCATTGACAGGTGGTTGAACAAAACCTCTATGCAGTAAGTCCCTTACATATGAACAAGTTCCATTCTGAGTGTGTGTTTGTAAGTCCAACAAAGTTAGCCTAGGCACCCAACTAACACAATTGGCTATAATAATATTGCACTGTAATAGGTTTACTATACATGCTTTTCACACAAATACAAGAGAGAAAAAAACATTTTTAACCTTTACAGTACCTCGAATAGTACAGTAGTACAGCTAGACATGTGAACTAAGGTGATTCGACATGTGAACACATGTTCACATCTGAAAGTTTCACAACTTGAAGGTTCATATATAGGGGACTTACTTGGTATACAATCGAGTATTGCTTAGCAGGAATGTAATTTTGACACATGATACAACATGAATGAAACATGCCTGCCGCAAAAGAACAAATACTAGGAGCTGGAAAGTAGATTGGTGATTACCTAGGGCTGGGGGAGGGAAATAGCGAGTTAGTGTTAAATATATTGGATATACAGCTTCAGTTTCAAAGATAAAGTTTGGATGGATGGTAGTAATGGTTGCACAGCAATGTGAATGACCTTAATGTCACTGAATTGTATGCACACTTAAAAATGATTAGCATATTTTACCATAAAAAGTTTTTTTTTTAAAAGAGTAGAGACAAGTCAGGAAAAAAGAATCTGTCTTTCTGGATAGTTTCCAGGACTTACCCACATAGAAAGAAAATGGTGTTTGAACATTAATCCTTAGTCTTCAAAAACCCCCACTCATTCAAAATTCTCTCATTGCAGTAGCTAAACATTTTGAAGTCCATTGGCATCTCACCTTTCACTTCCCTTAGGCATTGAAATCAGGTAACCAGATCAAATTCGTAAGTCCTTGCCTTGCTCTCGCAAGTCTTTTGAAGACTTACGGATTTCTCTGACCAAATAAGTAACTAATGTTTGCACAATACTTTGCAAGTTGTAGAATGGTTGTGTATGCTGTCACTGTATACTTTCAGTAATCTACCATTAAGCATGTTGTCCTCATCACATGGTTAACATGGTTTCTAGGATCAGGAAAACGAATTCTTTGCGACATGCTCAGTGAGCATGAGCTTTCTTCCCTACCAGCTTTGTTCTAGACGGCATGAGAGTTGGAGTCCAGATCTGGATTCACTAGGAGGAAACCTCATGGTCTCCTTCCTTCTCAGCATTGAATACTTAATACTTTCATTTATCAGGCCCATCTCTCAGGCAATGTATCAATACATATGTAAGTAAACTGTTAAGTCAGGAATTGCACAAAATCACCATGCCTTCGGGTGGTAAGCAGACACAAGTTACTGCAATAGAGCATGACAAATGCCGTGCAAACATGGATAAGGTTTGAAGCATTAAGTTTAGTGTCTTCGTTTTAAAGCAGGGCTTAATGAAGTGATTTGATACAGATTGCTAACTACCAGTGTGATACAGTCAAATTTATTACCTCTGTTCCTTCTCCATCCTATCCCATCCCAAGAATTAGCTGGGTTCCCTCTAACATTTTCTCTGTTTCAAGACTAAAGAGAGGCCCAAACCAAGTTTCGTTTTTTGAAACAGGGCCTCACTTTGTCATCCAGGCTGGAGTGCCATGACACTCCTCAACCTCCTGAGCTCAAAGCAATCCTTCCACCTCAGACTCTGCAGCAGGTGTGCACCATTCTAAGCCTGGCTAATTTTTATAATGTTGCCTAGGCTGGTCTCAAACTCCTGCGCTCAAGCGATTCTCCTGTCTCAGCCTCCCAAAGTGCTGGGATTACAGGTGTAAGCCACTGCACCCGGCCATAAACCAAGTCCATACCGTAAATTCAGCATCCCAAATTTTAGTATTTGCTCTTTTGTATTTCTGATAGTTGTTAACTACATAAGAAATCTGCAAAAGGAATTTAAACGATACCAAAACATTATTTCCCTTTAACACAGTATCCATGTTTTCCCAATTGAAATTATACTCTTAACTTTCTATCTCAGTTCTTTGAACATCAACCCAAAACATTTGATTACCTAGCAAAAGTTCATTTCAGTCCAAGTTGCTTTGTAAACCTGATTAAACCTGCAGTCCCGTTTCCTAGAAAAGTACATACTAAGTAGACACATTTCAAATATAACTTCTTAGGCAGGGTGAGGGTGGCAAGTACCGCCAGACGCCTGTACAGACTCCAGAGTAAGAAAGTGCCAACACACTCTTTTTTAAAAGGTAAGAGGAAAGGGATCCGACACCATACATACATATATGTTCTCTCCATGCTTTTGTGTTGCCAAAGGATAAAAATTGGGATGGCCCATTTCCAGCAATTTCTAGTTGGACTCCCAGTATCTAAGTACATCTAATCCCATGCAGTATACAAACTATCTTGGAACAGCGGCATGTAACAATGGACAGGAAACAAAAGTTTAATAAGAATAATTTTTATTTTAGTTCTTACATGAGCTTTCTAATACTACCATAAGTAGTTTAAAAAGTTTTTACCATGGGTTTTAGAGCTGTACAAGAGAATGTAGTATCTAAATCACATTTAATAACATTCCTTGCATTTAAAAAATGCATAAATCATACACTATTTCAAAGCCAGATACTATTGCATTTGTACAACATGGATTTTTGGGTGGGAAAAACATTCTTTTGCCATTTCACCGTGACTTCCTAGAAGGAATACAGATTTATAATAGTTCTTACGATTTTCAATTTTATAATGATGTGAAAGTGAATCCATTCATTAGAAGCTGTACTTCAAGCACTCACACAACTATTGTTTTTCACCTTCAGTACTCAAATTATATGAGATATTCAGCATTTTATTATGAAATAGGCTTTGTGTTGGATACTTTCACCCAACTGCAAGCTAATGTATTGTTTTGAGCATGTTTAAGGTAGGCAGGGCTAAGCTATGATGTTCGGTAGGTGTATCAAATGCATTTCTGACTTAAGATATTTTGAAATTCAGTGGGTTTATTCAAACAAGCCCATCGTTGAGGTACACAGGTGTATTCAACAGCGGTAATGTCTTGCTACTTTCGTTAAACGCTTACTTGAAAAAGAAAACTCATTCCTCACATCAACCTTGTGATGTAAGTCTTTAATTTTTTTTTAAGTGAGATTTATTGAGAAGACAGAAAAGCTCCCATAGCAGGAGGGGACCTAACAGGGTTGCCCAGTCTTTATTTTTAAAACTGCAAAACAAGTACAAAGATTAGCCCTTTCTGATTCACATGGTATGGCCAAAATTATTGGTTATGACCTGATTCTAAAATAATCACACACCACCCACTATTAAGGGCCATGATTCACACACAGGTTTTCTTAGATGACTTAATTACAAAGAATAAATGTTTATAAATTTATAAATAAAAACTTATAAATTCACACAGAAGAGCTGTTTAAGCAAGAAGTTTCTCTCCAAATGAGAGGATTATAAACGATACAAATCTACTACATGTGATTAAAATGGAAAAAAATGATAAATTATCATTTTTTACCCACTGTGTAAGTATAATAGAATTAAATTCTGATATTTAAATTATCCTAAAAGCTTGAGTGTGAATACTGTTGAACTTTTCCTTTCTGTTTATGCTTTGGTCAAAATGGAAGAAAGGATTGTGGCTTCAAGTGACAAATTCCTCACATGGTTTCTTGTGACCACTTGTAGGGTGTAGTCTTTTTCTCTAAAGTTCAAAGACAAAAGTTTCTGATTTGAAATCAGAATCGATCTGCTGATCTGCTAGCCACAGCTCGAATATTGCCATATACCTTTGATGGAGGATTTCCTGCAAGAGAAAAAAAGTAATCTCTATGTATACAAACATACTCTCATACACAGAAACTAGTCATCCCTTGGGATCCACAGGCAAGAGGTTCCAGGACCCCCCACAGATAAAGCCTCAAAGACTCAAGTCTCATATAAAAAATGTCAAAGTATTTGCATTTAGTATATGCACATCCTCTCACATTATTTATTTACTTTTTGGGGATTTAGGTCTCACTGTCGCCCAGGCCAGAATTCAGTGACACCATTATGGCTCACCACAGCCTCAACTTCTTGGGCTCATGCAATCCTTCCGCCTCAGCCTCCCAAATAGCTGGGACTACAGATGCATGCTACTATGCCCAGCTAATTTTTAATTTTTTTGTAGAGACTAGGTCTTGCTATGTTGCCCAGGCTGGTCTCAAACTCCTGAGCTCAAGCAATCCTCATGCCTCAGCCTCCCAAAGTGCTGGGAGTACAGGTATGAGCCACCATGCCCAGCCCCTCTCATGTTTTAAATCATCTCTAGATTATTTAATACAATGTGAATGCTATGTAAATAGTTGTTATGCAGTATTGGCTTTTTTTTAACTTGTGTTATTATTTTTTAATATTTTTGATCTGCAATTGGTTGAATCTGCAGATGAGAAGCCTGTGAATATGGAGGGCTGACTACATGATTAAAGGGACTACAACCCTAAAAAGAACAGGGACATTTTAAAATTGAATCTATCTTAAATTACCAAAAGCAACTTAGAAGAAATCATACTTAATATTCTCTAAAACACATTTTAAATTCCTAAGAGCCAAAGGCACTGAGTTCTGAAAAATACTTCAGGCTGGGCACAGTGGCTCATGCCTACAATCCCAGCACTTTGGGAGGCTGAGGTGAGAGAACTGCTTGAGCCCATGGGTTTGAGACCAGCCTGAGCAACTTGGCGAGACCTCATCTGTACAATAAATCAAAAAATTAGCCAGGTGTGGTGGTGCACACCTATAGTTTCAACTACTTGGAAGGCTGAGGCAGAAGGATCACCTGAACCCAGCAGGTTGAGGCTGCAGTGGCTGTGAACGTGCCACTGTACTCTAGCCTGGGTGACAGAGTGAGACTCTGACTCAAAAAAAACAAAAAACTTCAAAGATGCCAGCCACTCAGACCTGGGCACTGATGCATAATCCTAAGTGTTTCCTGAGCAGGCTGCTAAGACCCTACAGCCAGAAGGCACTGAATGTGCTGCAGGATCATGAAAATTCGATTAAGTGGATCAGGTAAATTGACTTAAGCTGTTCAGCAGCTCCTTTTTTTTTTCCCTGGCCCTAACTGTGGTTTCTGCAATTTTGGAATGGCTTGTCTATGCCTCTTACCAAGGTAGCAGCAAAGATTTAAGCAATACTCCCCAATAAATACTTTCTCTTCTCTAGCAGACAAACAAATGGAATCTAAGTAAAAATAGTTCCATTTTTTTTTTCTAGGCCCACATTTGCCAACCCACAAGGATTTCTACTTGCTATCTTTAACACCCTAATCTGCTTTAAAAATGGGGTTTAACTTCCTAAGTTAACTCCCTATTCTTTCCAGAGAAAACACTAAAGAAATATTGTTACCCAAGATGAGGTTGCAAATGGCAGTTCTTGCCATCTTGATGTTTTGGAAAGAGCCAAGTATATGAACCTTCCTGAAAAAGATAAAATAAGACAGGTTAGCAATGAAAAGCATTTCTTTACCTAAGTCCTATAATCCAAATCAAGAGTCAGGTTCCCAAATATCAAGAGTCAGGTTCCCAAATAAAGGTGGTGGTGACGACTGAACAACTCTGTAAAAATATACTACAGACCACTTTAAAAAGGGTAAATTTTATGGTATGGGGGGGGACACGACAACCCTGGAATTTATTTATTAAAAATTGTGTCTTTATTCTTACATGTTCAAATTTCAGTCATTCTCAAAGTATTCTCCATTTGATGCACTACACCTATCAGAATGCTTTTCTCACTGCTCAAAAGTTTTTAACTTGTCAATTTTGATGCCTGTTAGTGCTTCTGCCATTTTTTGTTTCGCCTCTTCCACACTGGCAAAACATTTCCCTTTGAAGACCTTTTTCATCCAGGGAAACGAAAACAAGTATCTCAGGGCGAGCCTGGGTGGACAGGGAGGGTAGGGCATGGGGTCATGCTAGTTTTGGTCAAAAACTGAACACACAGCACGGTGTGGACAGGTTGTTTGTGTAAATCACTATCATGAAATGGGCAAATGCACTGAAAATCTCCAAGAAAAAATTCACTGAAGCTGAATGCAGTCTCTTACAACAACAGTAGCGAGTAAACGAATGGCAATGGTTCCTAGAACTTACCTAGCGGGGAAAGCCTGTACTACAAGAGTCCTGCCCTCCAAGAAAATTCCGGGTTTTTTTGAGTCCCCCCTCATACACGAATTATGTCTCAATAAAAAATTATTAGAAAAGACAAAAAATGAAAAACAAAACTAAAAAGTTCTTAAGATTCTTGGTTAATAATGGCTACCACCCAGTGAGTGTTTTCTATGTGCGAGGGCTTTATATACATGTTCTCATTTAATCCTCACATTAACTGTATTAGGTAGATGTTACTCCCATTTTACAGATGAGGAAAGAAGTTTATAAGAAATAAAAAAAAAAAAAGCTGCCCAAGACTACACACTGGCATAGCTGGTATACCTAGAAATGCAAGTGATATTTTACTCGAGACAACATATTTGTCTTTCAGCTGCAAAGCTTTCTGAAGACTATTTCAATTTCTTAAGTACTCTGAGGATCATCCAGACCCTTTTAATGGGCATTCCTTATTGAAAAACTCATAAAATAGATAAAATAGAATTTTGCCTTTTGCGTCTATCTTCCAAAATGTTTTCCCTGTGCCCTCTATGATAGTTACCAGCTAAATCCTCTGTTCTCTAACTTTTGTTAACATTCCTTTTACCATCTTGCTCTCACTAAAACCCAGCTTTCAAATGGTGGTCAGTTTTTCCTCCACAAACCAGGTGCCGCTGCACATGAAGAAGTGGGGCAGGTGCCTTTCTGGTCCTCAAGACACATCCAGGCCACTCACTCTCTCCCTCCTTCCTCCCTAAAAAACCCTCAGCTTTGAATCCACTCAGATGACATCACCTCTTTACCCTGCCTGTCTTTTCCTTGCTATTCCGCTCACCATTCTTCACAGTTTCAATAGCCCTGAAGATAAGAGTCCCCAAACCCTAGCCTCTTGAGTCCCTGACATCCTTTATACCAGTCCTGGGTTCTCGTTTTCTACTCCAGCCTGCCCTACTCCCACCTCTCCATAATTTCAATTTCAAACATTCAACTCTCTCTCTCTACCATGTTCTGTCATTCCAATGCACTTACACAAAATTTTTTGGAGATTTGTGACAACTGGGAAAAACTCAGGATAAACTGCATGGCCTCAAAAAATGAGATAAATTAAAATAAAAAATATGTCAAGAATGCATAAAATATATGTAGATACTAGTCTATTTTATCATTTACTACCACAAAATATACACAAATCTATTATAAAAAGTTAAAATTAATAAAAATCACACAGACTGTATGTGGTGCCATTTGTAGCAAGAGAAATGTAAACAAATGCAAAGATACAGTATGAAATCATATGTGCATAAAATTAACTGTGGTACAGACTGTATGACTGCAATAACTTCATAGCCACATCCTGTTGCTCTTTGTATGAACTCAAGTTGTCTTGGGTACACATGTAAAACACTATATGATGTTATCATCTCCCCTGAGCAGTCTGACTCTCCAATAAATTGTATATCACCGTAAAAAGTGATCTCTCATGGCTCTTGCATATTTTTTCATCCTGTTCAGTGCTGTATCGTAAATTTTGAATAACACCAAGGGACCCACATCAAGTGCCACTAGTGATGCTTGATGTGCTCCCAAGAAGCAGAGAAAAGTCATGACATTGCAAGAAAAAGTTCAACTGCTTGATATGCACCACGGATTGAGGTCTGCGGCTGTGGTTGCCAGCCATTTCAAGATAAGTGAATCCAGCTTAAGGATAATTGTAAAAAAAGAAAAGGAAATTCATGAAGCTGTCAACTGCAGCTATGGCAGCAGGACAAAAACTGTACTTTTTGCAAAATAACTTTTTATCTTGTAAAACAAACATAAAGCCCCTAGGCCCCAGAGTGAGATGGACTCTTTGTGGCAGTAAGATACCAAATTATAAACAAGACCTAAGGTCATGCTAGGCAAGGGCTAAGTCACATAGGCCTGCATTTAAAGAATAACTGCCTGGAAGGTTGAGGCAGAAGGACTGCCTGAGCCCAGCAGGTTGAGGTTTTGGTGGCCGTGAGCATGTCACTGCACTCCAGCCTGGGCAACAGAGACTCCAACTGAAAAAAAAAAAGAATAACTGCCACTAGGTTTTTTCTTTTTCTCTAGGCTACCTAAACAAGCACTGGTCTCATGTAAGCAACATTAAAACAAATGCAGTTCACTGACAGCCAGACACTGACTAAGTAGTGACCCCAGCACCCCTTCACAAGCCATAGCTTTGATTGAACAAAAGACTAACAACAGTAACTTTCTCCTGATAAGAGAACATGGACCAGGGACTAGTTGTGGCCAGTTTACAGAGGATGCACATTCAGTGTCTCAGTGTCCCTGCTTCATTTTTTGATGTATAGGGCCTAACTGTAATGCATTTAAATGTAAAGCCTCCACCTCAAAGTGAACATGTGTCACAGGTATCATACATGTTTATTTAGTACATATGTTAGGACTCCCTTCAAGAATATTCATCGCTCTTCCTGTAATCTGTTAACTATGTATACTTAGTTAACCCATTTCCTTCACCATAAATTCCTACTTCACCCATCCCACCCTCAAAGTATTCATTTCAGTCTTTGTTGGAGCCTATCAGGAAGGCCACCCTGCAGGCTGCAACCCTTTTTAAGAAATGAAGTCTCCTCTCCACATTTATAGATCTCGTGATTCTTCGGCTGTTAAATCTTGTCTTGGAAATGCAGCTTTTATGTAAGTGCAGGATCGCTACAAGAAATGCATGCCATAGACTCCTCATATGATTCAAGGAAAAGTGAAGTCATTTAATGACAAAATAAAGAAAGGTTAAGGTTCTAAAGCTGCAGAATTTAATGCCAGCAAGACAGTTTGATCATTTTAAAAGAAATGGCTTTAAAAATACCAAGATTAACAGAAGCAATGTCTGCCAATCAAGAGGCAGTAGACGAGTTCTCAGATGCCATTTTAAAAAATCAAGAAGAAATTTATCTGCTAAACAGGTCTTTTGCCTGTTTTTTTGAGACAGAGTCTCTGTTGCCCAAGCTAGATGGCAGTGGCATGATCCTAGCTCATTGCAGCCTCAACCTCTTAGCTTCAAGTGATCCTCCCATCTCAGTCTCTCTAGTAGCTAGGACCACAGGTGCGTGCCACCATGCCCAGCTAATTTTTAAATTTTTTTAGAGAGGAAGTCTCACTATGTTGTCCAGGCTCATCTTGAACTTCTAGGCTCAAATGATCCTCCCACCTTGGCCTCCCAAGTGCTGGGATTATAGGCATGAGCCTCCACACCCAGTCCTGAACAGGTTTTTAGTGAAGATAAAACCTGTTCTGGGGGAAAAATGCCAAAAAGGATATTTATTAGTAAGAAAGAGAAGAACCAGTATTTAAGACAGGAAAGAATAAGCTAACTCTACGGTCCTTTGCAAATGAAGTCAGGTTTATGATTCGCACTGTCCTTATCTACAAAGCTGCAAATCCCTGAGCCTTGAACACAGCTGCCAGTCTTTTGACTGTACAAGAAGGCCTGAACAATGAGAACTCTTTTTCTGAATTGGTCCTACTGATGCTTTGTCCTTGAAGTCAGGATGTACACTGCCAATAAGGGACTGTCTTTTAAAGTTCTTCTGATATTGAACAATGCCCCTGGCCACCCAGAATCCCATTCCCATTAATTCAACACTGAGGCATCAGAGTGGTCTGCTGGCCCCCAAACACAATGTCCCTAATTCAGCCTCTAGAGCAAGAAAGAGGTCATAAGGACTGTTAAAGCTCAGTATACACAGAACTCAACTGAAAGGATTGCCAATGCTATGGAAGAGAACCCTGATAGAGAGAACATCAAAAAGTCTGGAAGGATTACACCATTTAAGACACCATCATTGTTACAGGAAAAGCCCTGAAAACCATCAAGCCTGAAGCAATAAATTCCTTCTGGAGAAAACTACATCCAGATGTTGTGCGTGACTTCACAGGACTTATGAGAGCGCCAACCCAGGAAATCGTGAGAGAGATTGTGGATGTGGCAAAAAGTAAGGAGGTGAAAGGTTTCAAGATATGGATCTTAAAGAAATCCTAGAGCTAAAGACAATGCACCAGAGAAACTAACAGAAGACACCTTGACAGAGATGACTGCTTCCAAACCAGTGCCAGGTGATGAGGAAGACACAGAAGCAATGCCATAAAACAAACTGATAGCAGGCAATCTGGCAGAAGGGTTATGATGATTCAAGACTTCTTTTACAACATGAACCCTTTTACGGTACGGATATGGAAAACAAACGGTTGGCACCATAAACATTTTTAGAGAAAGGAAAAAACAAAAAAAGTCACACAGAAATCACAGTGAATTTCCATAAAGTTACATGAGATGTGCCTGACTCGCCTGTCTTCTTCCACCTCTGACACCCAAGATAGCACGTACTACCTCCTCCTCAGTCTACTCAACATGAAGACCATGAGGATAAAGACCTTTATGATAATCCGCTTCCACTTAATAAATAGTAAATACATTTTTTCTTTCATGATTTTCTTAGTAGCATTTTCTTTTCCTAGCTTAATGTAAGAATACATATAACATATGAAATATGTGTTAATCAACTATGTTATCCATAAGGTTTCTGGTGAGCAGTAGTAGTAGTTATATTTTGGGAGAGTCAAGTTATATGTGAATTTTCAACTGTGCAGGGGGGTCAGTGGCCCCAACTCCCATATTGTTCAAGGGTCAACTGTGTATCTGTGTAAAGGAACAGTACTTGGCAATAAAAAGGAAATAACAAGTTAATTGAAAGAAGCCTACATACTGCCTATTTCCATTTGTATGAATTTCTAGAAAAGGTAAAACCATAGTGACAGAAAGTAGAACAGTGGTTGCCTGGGAACGGGGTGAAGGCAGGAGACTGACCACAAAGAAGCACAAGGGGACTTTCAGAGTTTCTGTGAGTGTGTTAGGACTACAGAACATCTGCCAAAAACTCATTGGACTGGATACTTAAAACAGATGGATATTATTGTATGTATATTTTATTCTATGTATTGTATATATGTTATGCCACAATAAAGCTGTGAAAAAGCTGGCTCAACTAGTGAATTTTAACACTTATAAATTTATAAATTTTGTGGGGTGCAGTGGCTGTAATCCAGCACCTTAGGAGGTGGAGGCGAGAGGACTGCCTGAGCCCACATGTTTGAGACAAGCCTGGGCAACTTGGCCAGACCTTGTCTCTACAATAAATTAAAAAAAAAAATGAGCTGGGCATGGTGGTGTGTGCCTGTAGTTCCAGCTACTTAGAAGGTTAAGGTGGAAGGATTGCCTGAGCCCAGCAGGTTGAGGCTGTGGTGGTCATGAACATGCCACTGCACTCCGGCCTGGGGGCGACAGTGAGACTCTGACTCAAAAAAAAGAAAAAAAATGATAAATTTAACATACTAACCATAATTCATTAGCAAATCAGTTACAATTTTGGATTTCTACATTCACAAAAGCTTTTAAGGCTATTCAGCCAATCCCTGACTTAGGATAATTTGACTTAAGATTTTTTGACTTCATGACATGAAAGTGGTGCACATTCAGTACATTCCTCAATTATGATGGAACTATGTCCATATAAACCCACTGTAAGCTAAATACCTTAAGTCAAAGCACTTTGACTTTTTGACTTATGACATCTTCAATTTACATAGGGTTTGTCGACACAACCCCATCATAGGTTGAGGAGCATCTGTATATGGTACTTTAAGATGTGGTGTACATTTCCACATTTTTCAAATTTTCAGCTCAAAAGAGCGTTACCCATGGCTCCATATTTCTGACTCTAGGCTCAATCCATGAAAGATCAGCACTTTGGGAGGCTGAGCAGAAAGATTGCTTGAGCCCAGGAGTTTGAAACCAGCCTAGGCAACACAGTGAGACCACATCTCTACAAAAAAAAGTTTAAAAATTAGCCAGGCATTCATCTGTAGTCCCAGCACTCAGGAGCCTGAGGCAGAAGGATTGCCTGAGCCCAGGAGGTTGAGGCTGCGGCTGCAGTGAGCTGTAGTCATGCCATCGCACTCTAGCCTAAGAGACAGAGTGAGACCCTGGCTCAAAAAGATAAAAATAAATAATAATAATACATCTGGATTTGGGAAAAGAGAACCAGCAACATAATATCATAGCTATACTTAGAGTATAAATAAAAATGTAAAATTTATATTGTAAATAATGATGAGACCTTCAGTTTAAAGCAAAAATGAGATAATATTAAAAGAAATTATTTCTGGATTTAAGCACAGGCAGATCCCACCTCCTCTCAGTCAACTGTTCCATTTCCCAACTTCGTGGCATTATATAATCTCTGAGCCATCTGCCAGTAAGATCCCCAACATGGCAACAAAGCAGTTTCAACGTCAGAGAGGCATAATTCCAGCTTCATTTCTAGCACCCTTATTTTAAGCCCATGTCATCTTATTTATGTTCACATGTAACTGCTTTCTAGTTTTTTACCCAATGTAAAATACTCATCTTCCTTTTATAAAAGGTCTTATATATATATGTGTACATATACCGATACAAAAATGCATACATACTTTGGACTAGCCTGGACAACACAGCAAGACCTTATCTCTATAAAAATTAAAAAAATTAAGTGGGAGTGGTGGCATGCACCCTGCTTGGGAGCCTGAGGTAGGAGGATTGCCTGAGCCCAGGAGGCTGACACTGCGGTGAGCTGTGATCATGCCACTCTGCTCCAGTCTGGCAAACAGGATGAGACTACAGCTCAAAAAAAAAAAAAAAGTATACACACACACACACACACACACACACACACACACACATTTCTAAAAGATTTACAATAGCATCTGAAACATTACTCGCTCTTGCCTATTGATTTAATAGATTCCCCTATTAAATCATCTGTAATATAATTTATTTTAATAGTGTTTCTAAATATTTTCCTCATTGCTAAGTGAAAAAAATATAATTTCTGAAATTTTCTCAACTTAACCTCCTTTCAATGTAGGTAGCTATCCACTCATGCCGAAGCCCATCTAGACAGCCCCCAACTTAAGATGTTTCAACTTACAATATTCTGACTTTACAATGATGCAAGGGCAACACACATTCAGTATACTGTGCTACAAGTACCCATACAACCATTTGTTTTTCACTTTTAGTACAGTATTCAATAAATTATATGAGCTATTCAATACTTTATCATAAAATAGGCTTTGTGTTGGATGGTTCTGTCCAACTGTAGGCTAATTTACATGTGCTATGAGCATGTTTAGAGAAGACATGGCTAAACCATAATGTTTAGTTATCCAGGTATATTAAATGCATTTTAGACTTATAATATTTTCAACTTACAATGGGTTTATCATAATGTAATCCCACTGTAAGTCAACAAGCATAATTTGAAACTAACAAAAATATAAATTTTCTCAAGATCAGATACTTACACATCAGCCAAAACTATCCGTGTCCGCGTCACATTTTCTATGGTGAATTTGGTTTTTCCACCTTTGCCGGCGATTCTTCCTATTGCCCTCGACAGATGATCTCCTTTTAGGGGTTTAACTAAATGAGAAAAGCAAGAGCTCAGAAGACAAGCCATTCCAATGTACCACCCACCCCCACATAAAGTTTAATCAGCAACTAAATATCCCTACTTAATGAAACTATATATACATTTTGTAACAGTTGCTAATAATACAACTCAACTGATGCTATTAGAAAACTGAGAGTCACAACACAATATAAAGTCAACATTACAAAAGAACAGTATTTCTCAGGAAAAGACCACCACAACACTCACCATCTGTGATTTCAAAAGTCTCTAGGAAGAGGTCATCCAACCTGATGAGGGCAAGTGCATCCTGTAATATGAAAATAAACACTTTGAATCCCCTTCCATGTGGACACCTGAAAATGAGTGAAGTAGAAAGCACTGTGGAATTAAAATTCACAAACTCCAGAGCTAGAAAGTTCAAATTTTTAAAATATGCCCAATTCATTGAAATATTAACACATTAAATATTTTTCAAGTTCCCATTTTAGATGTCATGAAATCACTCACCTCCACCTGAAACCCGAGAATAAAGGCTTTCACAAAATCAGCTGCTTTTGTCAGAGCACTAACATCCTTGGTGTCTTTACAAGTCTGTCAAAAAAAAAAAAAGGTAAAAATACACTTGGGAATTAAATAGAAAGTGTTCTAACAAAATACGAGGAATGACCTTTCCCTATATACTTTCCTTCACCACTACCCTTCCTCAACACACTCTATGTCCCAGTTTCTGATGAGATAAGTACTGTGTTTCATTTGCAAAATAAAACCGTCTCAGCTTTGGTCAGTTCCACCCAAAGACTGTGCAATGACTGACTGCACTCTATGACTGATCAGACTCTGGGGCTAACAGTAAGACTCCTCTGGCACAGCCCAACTGCTCACATCTTAAGGAACCTCTATCCCTTGACCATCCCTTCAATGCCCAAGCCTGTTTTCTTCTTCATTAAGGCAGTCTTCTCCTAGAGTCCTGACCTAATCTTCTGACTTCAATTATCATTTATATGCTGATGTTTTCCAAATCAACAACTCCAGCCCTAACTACCTGCATGCCCAGCAGAGGGGGAACCAACAATGATTGAAGCGGGGAACTTGCCCTCAAAGAGTTTGTTAACTGCAGTAATAGCTGCTATTCATAAAATGTCTACAACTACAAATAACATGCTTCACACTCTGTAGCTCTAATATTCATGACAACCTTGAATGCTAGATGATATGCATACTTCTATGTGTGAGAAAACTAAAGTACCAAAAAGTGAAAAAAGTAAAACTTGAACACAGGTCTGATTCCAAAACTTATTCTATTCTCCCACACACATTCACAAGCTAGTTGAGACCACATATTTAACAAATTTTAAACCATTTAGTTTTGTGTAATGAAAGTGTCTATCAGCAGAAAGATTCACTTATTAGCCTGATTACTCTGACTAAAATACTCAACTTTTTTGACCCTCAGTTTCCTCACATCTCTAGGATGAGATATATCATCTACCTCATAGGGATGTCCTAAAAACCAAATGAGGTAGTGTATGTCCAAGTACCACTACGTGTCTGGTACATGGTAGCACCAACAAATGTTAGTGGAATCCAAACTGATGATCCTGCAAAAATAAAAAAGATAACTAAGCACAATAAAAGTTTAGGCACTGAAGAAAGGACTGAAAAATGGACTTATCATAAAGGAGAAAAAACTTTGAGCTAGACCCTAAAAGATGACTGGAAATGGAGAAGAAAGAAAAAGGAAATAAGAAATAAAGGGTCAGAGAGCAAAGCTACCAAAAAGTACAGACACAAAGAAATAGAGAAAAACTTGTGAATGGGTCTCTCTTACTTGAAAGGCAGGTTCAGTCAAAAACTTAACTTTTATCCTTAAAAAATGTTGAAGATGCCAGGATATCATAATGAAAGCATTGCAGTCTAGGAAAAATAATCTGGCACTGGCATAGAGGATGGAGCAGAAATAGGAAAGACATAAAACAATGAAGCAAGGGAAATCTACAAGGAAACAATAAGCCTTGTCAGTAACCAGGAAAGCCTAAATGAGTGGCAACATAAGCAAAGAGGAGTTATTCTATCATGTTCCATCGGTACTTTAAACTTTACTATTTAGAGTAGTGCCTCTCTTTTTTCTATTATTATATTCCATTAACAGAAATGAATCTACACTATTCCTGATCATGGTATAAGAATCCCTGAAAAGGAAATATAATTTTGATCACTGATTCAAAATTGGTCATTGGTACAAAGTTGGTCCTCAGAAAAGGAAGCTCCAAGTCAATTAATTTTAAATGTCTAATTCCTGAACTGACACCACATATGTATGCATGTGTATGTATATAACTTATATTTATTCTTAAAATATTTTCCCTGCAAAGAATATGATTAAAATAGTCATGCAGCTCATACAATATTTTGGTCAATGACCAATGGCATATACAACGGTTGTTCCATAAGACTATAATGGAGCATATAAAGGGGGAACCCCCAAAAAACCCAGGAATTATCTTTTGGAGGGCAGGCCCCTTGTAACACAGGCTTCCCCTGATAGGTGTTAGAGGAACCCACTGGCATCAGTGTACCAGCTAGTGTTGTTGTGAGAGGCTGTATTCAGCATCAGTTAATTTTTTTTGAGATTCTTTCAATGTGTTTGCCCACTTCATGATTTACAAGTGCACCTGCCCACTTGGTGCTGACTGTTCAGCAGTTTTTGACCAAAAATGATATGACCCTCTGTGCCCACCCTCCCATTCTCGTCTCTAGCAACATTTTTTTTTTCCCCAGACGAAAAATGTCTCTAAAGGGAAATGTTTTGCAAATGTGAAAGAGGTGAAACAAAAAACAGCAGAAGCACTAAAAGGCATCAAAATTGACGAGTTAAAAAACTGCTTTAAGCAGTAGTAAAAGCCATCACAATAGGTGTATGGCGTGAATACAAAGTATTGCAAGAATACCTTGAAGGTGACTGAAATTTAAACATGTAAGAATACATAATTTTTAATAAATAAACTAGGTTTCTTTTGGGTTTCTCCCTCATAAACAGAAACCTGATATATGGCTACACAGCACTTAATGGTGGCATTGCAGATCAAGTACGAGAAATTTTTCCATAAAATAATATATATTTATATAAATGCATCGTGTCTAGGTTTGTATACATTCTATGATGTTCACACAACAACAAAGTTGCCTGACAATGCATTTCTCACAACATATCCCTGACGCTGACTGTATATCATTCTTGTAAAGCAGTAAGCACTTATGTTTATTATTTTCATATTTCTATGACAATCTCTTTACAAACATCATAAAAGATATATACAAGCTTAGCCAGTATTTTGGCATGATCTCAGAACCAACTTAAAAATTCAAATATTTCTGTTGAATGGACATTTTGAATGCATTTGGGAAGTTCAATCCCACCATAATAAACTGTTCATTTTTATTTCACTCTGTTGCCTAGAGAGGAATGCAGTGGTCCGATTACAGTTCACTATAACCTCAAACTACTGGGCTCAAGCAATCCTCCCCCCTCAGTCTCCCAAGTAGCTAGGACTACAGGTGTACCATCACGTCTGGCTAATTTTATTTTATTTTTTTGTAGAGACAGAGTCTTGCTATGTTGCTTAGGCTGGTCTCGAACTCCTGGCCTCAAGTGAAACTTCAGCCTCGGCCTCCCAAAGTGCTGGGATTACAGGCTTGCCCTTCACTATGACACATTTTAAAACTAGAAGAAAACCACTTAACGAATAAATTCCATTAAAGATAGTCTTCCCATGCCTTTTCATCTCTCTGGGGAGAGAAAATCTAGTCTATTCACATATAAGATTGACATTCTCCTTACCCTGATTTCTACATTCTTTGATTTCAAATTAAAGCGAATCTGAAGTCCCAAATGTTCTACAATAGGAGTAAATATCTTCATCCAGTTTTCTTTTAATGGTGTATATCTGTTAGCCGGGACTGCAATTTTCCTTGTTTCTTCTTTCCCGCTCTGTAATAAAAGAACACACAACTCAGGAGACGCATGGAAGGATATGGGTGGAGTTGTAAAATGACAGTTGATTCACAAAATTGTTTTGCTTCCCTCAACCATACTAGTTAAGGCTCAGAAGAATCACCTCTGTTAAGAGCATAATGGCAGAAGAGCACCCGCAGCTTCAAATCACCCAGAGGCCACCGGCTTGATGCGCCTGGGCCCTTGCCCCGTTCCTGCCCCAGGGTCCCCGCCAGTACCAGGAGCTCGTCCCCGGAGAGGGGCGGAAAGACGGGTCTCTTCGCCGGTCGGGCCTCTTCTGTGTCCATGTGGCCCGCGTCCCCGCCCTCCTGAGCTGCGGACAGCTGCTCAGCCTGTCGTTTCTTCGCCCGCCGGACACGCTTCCGAGTGACCCGGGCGAAGCCTTCCTCAGCCCCGACACTTTGTGCCTCCATCTCTGCCTCCATCTCCAGGAATCTCCAGCGCCGGCCAAGGCTCCCGACTCGAACACGTGCGTCGTGGCACTGCGCAAGCGCGAAGCGCCGGAGTCACCCTTCGCCCACCAACCACAGGGCTCCTCCCCTTTCGTTGAGAAGTCCCACGCCGGGGCCCTGCGGGATTTGATGGCGGGGGAGGAGAAACCTGCTTTGGGGCTGTCCTACGGGATGCCTAATCGTAATGGTTTCCCTCTGGCTCTGAAACTCACAACGAAAGCATTTTAAAATCTCTAACATGTATTTTTGCGAAAAGCAGCGGGTAAGTCGTTGACTAAATTTGTGCCGTCTGTGATAGAACTTGTGCGATCTCGGGAGCGCATCTGGCATTAGTGGAGATGACTAAATCCAATTCGCTACGGCGTCTGGGCGCGGAGTACGGAAAGCGGAAGGGACAAGCAGTTCTTGCTAATGTTTGGAATCCTGTTTCTAGGTGGGTGTTTTGTCCCCATCTGGGTCAGACGGTTTCTGGAGGTGAAGGCGGCTGGGTCATGTCGGCCTTCGAGAAGCCTCAGATCATCGCCCACATCCAGAAGGGCCTCAACTACACGGTGTTTGACTGTAAGTGGGTGCCCTGCAGCGCCAAATTTGTGACCATGGGCAACTTCGCACGGGGCACCGGCGTCATTCAGCTGTACGAGATCCAGCACGGGGACCTGAAGCTGCTTCGGGAGGTGGGTGCCGGGTCCAGACGACCCACTCCGAGGATCTGGACTGCCGTTGGGGGCGAGCGCGGATCCTGGGGTCTGCATCCCTCTTTGCCCAAAGTCTTCGTCCGGCGTCCCCCAAAAGCGTAGCTTGAGCCGCTCGCGACAAGAGAAGTTGATGGCAGATTGAGAAATGCTTCCGACTTAAAACCTTTCGAGTCCTGAATTCCCATCGCGGGCTAGTTCCTCCGCACCCTGCCGGCCCCTTGCTCCTACCACCCCCAGCGCAGTCCAGCGCGAGGTCTCTGGGAAGTGACGTTAAGATTTCGTGTCTGTTTTCGAGGACCCTTCGGGAAGTTCGCGGTTGTTTGTGGAGAGTCCGATACTAGGCCCATGTTAGCAATGCTTTTTCATGCAAGCAGAGCCGAAGTAGGGACCGGATGCCTGCAATGAGGTTGAAAGAGATAACCGAATAAGTATCAACTGAATGTCTGGTATTTCCAGGCATGTTAATGGCAGTGTCCCTGGAGTTTCCAGTCAGGAGAGAGAATTAGCTCAGCAATAATGGCAGTTTCTCATGGAGTTTCAGGAGAGATAATTAGGTCAACAATAAAGCCAACGGTGCGTAAATACAGTCAATACAAACCGAGATGAGCTGACACAAAGGAGCATGGTTCTATGAGAGTAAAAACAGATTTGAGATGGTTAGACACTTAACTAGGCCAAACTAGAAGTAGAGAACGAGGTTTCAAGAGGAAACAGCATATGCGGGAGCTCACTGATGGAAGAAAGTTTATATCCTTAAAAACTAGAGGAGCTGAGGAGCAGGCAGGAACCAGCGATTGCAAGATCTTTCGGACATTTAAAGAATGTATACCTTTTTTCTAAGAAAAATGGGACATCATTGAAGAGATTTAAGCAGGGTGTGGCAAAATCAGATGTACAAGTTTTGCAAAGATCACTAGTGAAAGAATTAGAGAGTGAGGATAATAAGCTTTTTTTGGTGTTGGGATTCTCACTCTGTTGCTCGGGCTGGAGTGCAATGACACGCTCATGGCCACCGCATCCTCTACCTGTTGTGCTCAGGTGAGCCTTCCGCTTCAGACTTCCAAGTAGCTGGAACTACAGGCACGTGCCACCATGCCCGGCTAATTTTTTAATTTATTGTAAAGATGAGGTCTCACCAAGTTGCCCAGGCTGGTCTTGAACCCGTGAGCTTAGGCAATTCTCTCACCTCGGCCTCCCAAAGTGCTGGGATTATAGGTGTGAATCACCACGCCTGGCCACAAGTAGTATTTTTATAGGTGTTTATAGTTTTTAAAATGTCTTGATTTGGGTTGCCTGAAAAAAAATGATCAGTCATAATCAGGTGTTCAGAGTTAATAATAGACTGTAAGTGCAGCGAAGTTTGCGAACTCCAGGGATGGAAAGCTATGGAGAGAATTCGCTTGGAAGAGGTAGGGTTTAAACTGGTAGGTAAAGGGTGAGTACAATTTGAATGGACCTAGAATCAAAGATAATAAGGACTCATCCCACTTTAAATTTTCCTGAGTTCCTGTTTTCTTATTTAGTTTGTTTTCTCTAGACAGTCACGCAGAGTAGACAAGCATGGCTTTTTCTTTTCTATCTTGGCTAATGTTGTTCGTCTTTTAGCTCTTTTGTCACCTGTGGCTTTTGTGATGTTCAGTTCATATTATCAACGTATGACAACCTTCCTGAATCTCAGACAGAGTAACTTTTCTTTACACTGCATCCCTATAGTACTTATTATCTGTGCCAGAAGTGTAATATTCTGTCCTATTTATCTCTAGATTGTAAACTCCTGGAGAGTAAGGACAATGCCTTTCTTTAGTGTGGTTTGTAAGGCGCAGCCACTCAATAAATTGTGTGTTAAAATAATGAGTGACCGTATGTCTGTCAATAGGATATAACTTGAGAAATTTAGATACTGATTTTTTTAATCATTAATCAACTTGGGGTCAGTGGTTTGAACAAATGGGAAACACTGGAATCGCAGAAAGAAACTTAAAGGTGAAGTATTGCCAACAAATGCCAACTGAAGTTCAACAAAAGGGCATCTATAGGCATTTGACTTTTTTTTATAGGAATATGCGATTTGTACATGTATCAGGAATGCACTTACCCCATCAAGTGTAATAGTGTTCTTTGTTTCTTCTAGAGACTCTGGGGAATTCTAGCAAATTAAAAATTTTATTGTTTTAGCAAAAGTAATGTGTGTTCATGATAGAAAATTTAGAAAATATAGATAGGGAAGAGAAGAAAATCACCCATAATCTCAATTCCAAGAATAACTACTTTTTGTTATTTTTACCTGGGTCCTTTAGGTCTTCTATTTTTTTTTCCCATAAATTGTCTACTGAGAACATATTTTTTCAAGGTACTATGTTTGAAAAGGACTAAAGGTATTTGAAAGATGAGTCATTTCTCCTAAAGATTCTACTGTCTAAAAAGAGGGTAAGACAAATATAAAAACACATTTAAGAACTTACATTGTATTTGGCTGTGATGGTGCATTGGAAAATAATATAGGTTAAATACAGGTCCAGTGATTTTCAGCCTTTACTGTGCATCAGGATCACCCGAGTGTATTTAATTGCTACCGCTTTTGTGTGTGCGTGTTTTAAAATACTTCTGCCTTGGTCCCACCCCTGGAAATTCTGTCACAGTAGTACTCTGTTACCTCTAGACTGGAGTAAGGTGTGGACATCGGTATTTTTTAAAACTTCTGCTAGTTAATTTTTATGTGCACCAGGACTGGGAACCATGGGACTAGGTAGATAATTTATTAAAATATTAGGAAACATACTTGATTCGTCATTATAGCACCACCCCAAGTCCATGTACCACAAAGTCCATGTAGCTAAGAAAAAGAAAATTATAAAGGAAGCATATCAGTCTTTGTTGATGTCTTCCTTATCTCAGCACTAAAAGGATAGGGAATAGAGGGGCAGATACTCCACGTACAGTCAAGCAGGTCATTGCACCCACCACACAACGCTGGCCGGGTGTTCAAGTGGAAGCTGAAATCTATCTCTTTCCTTCATCAAGACTTACATGTGTGAGACTTCATCAGCGTATTAAGGGCAACTTTTTTCTAATGGGCACAAAGATACCATATGGACTAAGGATGGCCCTGAAAAAGGAAATCACGATTGTGCATATACATATTGTAAAAATTAGCAGTAAGCTAATAAAATTCTGCTTTTTTAGTCCCTGTGCTACTGAATATACTGCTTGTTAGCTTTTGGTTGACTAAATCTTTTAATGTTAATTAAGTAGTGCCAGGATGTGGAGGAGGAAATACTGACAAGCTGTACTAGGCCTACCCACGTACAGAACAAAAATAGCTCTCACAGGAATTATTGATCATGGGCTTCTTCAATCATGGTAACGTCTTACTTCAGCAAAGAAAACTAACAGGTGAAATACAACTATCATTGATGGTCGTTTTCAGTATCATATAGCAAAAATTATTAATATATGTGAATTTTCTTTGTGGAACAGTTTTGGCAAAGTAGAGCTTCATTTTCTTTTTTAACGAATCAGTTTTCTAGCAAGAAAAATTGTAAGTTGCCACTGAATTCTTCCCATCTTTTCTTTTCCACAGATAAAATAGTTGGCCAGGCATGGTGCTTCATACCTGTAATCTCAGCACTTTGGGAAGGCAATGTGGGAGGATCGCTCAGGAGTTCGAGATTAGCGTGGGCAACATAGTGTAACCCTGTCTCTATAAAATAAAAAATCTACCAGGCATGGTTGCACGCACTTGTATTCTCAGCCACTTGGGAGGCTGAGGCAGGAGGATCGCTTGAGCCCAGGAGTTGGAGGCTGCAGTGAGCTGTGATCATGCCACTGCACTTGAGGTTGGGTGATGAAGAGACCTTACCTAAAAAAAAAAAAAGGAAAAGGAAAAATTAACAGGGACAGAGAGCAAGTCCTTTTGTAAACTATAAGAAATCAGCTTCACTTGTGTCTTCCCTCAATTTAGTTATTACTGTGATTTCCATGAATGTCTGAGGAAAGAGAAAACACGCCTGCTTTTATAAGTCCACTTGCGAGCAGAACTCAGGCTTTTGTTTATATATTTTTGAGTTCAATTTGGTTCTTGCACAGTAGACCACTAGTATCTATAAATCTCTTTGTTTCTCTGATACTTGAAGAGAAAGAACAAGAGGGAAGCATAATACCATATACTTGTAACTTGTAAAGACATGAATGAAGGTCAAAATTAAAGGACAGAAATCTGAAAGTAAATTTAATTTATGCCTGTACCATTTATCTCACCAATGAATCCATTTTAGGATTCAGATGTTTCTTTGGTATGTCTGATGACCCTTAAGTTTACAGAATGGGGGATACATAATAAAATGTTTATTTAGTTCATTTGTATACAGGTCTGGGAGCAGTCTAGTTCGGTAGAAAAAGCTTGGAGTCTATCTGGCTCTTGAGACCTTAGGCAAGTTACTCAGTCTTCTGAATCTGTTTCCTCATCTTGAAAGTGGTGTTCCCAACACATAGTTTGAAGTGTTATGTGGGTCAGAAGGAGAAGGGATGGTCCAGTCTGGAAGAACCTCAAGAACAATATCTGATATGTAGGTGTTCACTAGATAGAAGCTATTTTCATAATTGCCTATAAGTGATGCCGGACAGTTTGTCAGAACCCAAGCACATGAAAACATAGTGGGAGAAAAGTGAAAAAAAGGAAAGAAAACTCCCCAGCACTGGAGCTGAGAGATTAATGATGTTCATTCATCATCTGTTGAGTACCTCCTAGATGTTAAATTAGACCTGCTTTCATGGTGCTCACTTTCTAGAAAGGGAGGAGATCGTTAATCGTATGAATAAAATAATTGTGCTGGTAAGTGCAATAAAGAAGACCAAACAGGGCAAATGATATGATTTGGGATTTCCACTTCATATCGAAGGGGCAGGTAAAGCCTCTGAGGTTGTGGCATTTGAACAGAACTCTGAATGAAGAGTATTGAAGCATGGTGATCTGGGGGACGAGCAGTCCAGGCAGTGGGTATAGCAAACAGAAATGCCATGAGGTGGAAAAGACATCTGTGAGTCTGAAGGGAAAAAAAGGAAGCTGACTGCTGTGACTGGGAGAGAGAAGAGAAGTAGGAAATGGAGTCAGAGAGATGGGCCAGGCCAGATTTCCCAGGGCTTTGTACATTTTGTGTACCACAGGCCTCAACAGCACTCCTGTGAGTCTATACCTTTCAATGGAGATACATTTTACATCTTTCCCTTATATTTGTAATAAAGACACACTTACAGAAACCATGCAGTGACAAATGTAAAAACATCTAGTACAGGGCCTGTCATGTAATAGGTTGGTTCTCAGTTTGATCTCTTTCCTTTGAAGGTACTACAATAAGTACTCCAATATTTCATGGTGTTTCAAAAACAGCACTACAGTGTGCAGATTCTCTGATAGCTGCGTATGTCTAAGAATGCAGCTATCAGAATCTGCACATTGTAGTGCTGTCTTTGAAACACCATGAAATATTGGAGTACTTAGTTCCATCTCTGCACAAGGAAATGTTTTTCAGCAGAAAAATCTGATGATATGTTTCTGATCTTTATATCACAAGAAGTAACCACACAATTTATTAAAAGCTCCATTTCCAGATTTTCTTATTGGTGTTCATTTGGTACTGTTTCTACTAGGCAAGCTGAAAAAATATTTGAAGACAACTTTAAAATTTGAGAGCATCCATTGATTTTTGTTTTTGGTGAGTTTTCTAATTCGTGCATGGTTTTATGGTAGTACTAGAAGATCAGTGTGTTCGAGGAGCATAATTTGAGATTCTCTGTTCTAAAGGGTCAAGAAGTGAAAGTCAGATAAAGGAATGACAGGAAATTTTTCAATTCTTCGTTATCGGCCGCAAAATCCTAGAAGAGCTATGTGTTTGCTGTAGGGACTGAAAGGCAGAAGTTCGTTTTTGCCCATTCCATGGCCTGGGAGGAAGAGAAACTCTCAGCAGGGGCTGCCGATGATGGCAGTGGAAGTACAGGGAATCAGTGCTCCAGCTAGTGGAGGAGAAAATGGGCAACTGGTCTTCTGGTGATTCTCAGAAGAATTTTCCCAAGGGTTGATCAGTAGATCTTGCCAGCTCCTCTGCACCTGTAATTCCCCAAATCTCCTGGAACCACATTCCTGTCCATCAGGCTTCTTACCCCAGAGGCCTACCTTCACCCTCTGCCTCAGAACGATGCAGGCCCAGTGTAAGGCAAACAGAGTGGAGGGGTGGGTAGCCGTTTCATCAGTTGGCTCAGGTTGGAACTCTGAATTAATTTCACCGCAGGAATTGTGTCCTAATAGGCTTACCACTATTGATATATTAATTCAGGTACTGTTATTTGGGGAGAGGGAAAAAAGGAGGAGAACTTTAGTGGACTGGAGTTGGAAACTGTTTTGTTATGTTGACAAAACTTTGATTCTCTGTGATACCCCATTTTAGGGTACTTTTCTTCTTTTCTTTCTTTGAGTTGGTGTCTCACTCTGTCGCCCAGACTGGAGTGCAGTGGCACGCTCCCGACCACCGCAGTCTCCACCTGCTGGTCTCTGGCGATCCTTCCGCCTCAGCCTTCCGAGTAGCTGGAACTACAGGCGTGCGCTACTGCGCCCGGCTAATTTTTTGATTTATTGTAGAGATGAGGTCTCGCCAAGTTGCCCAGGTGGGTCTCAAACCCGCGGGCTCAGGTAATCCACTCACCTCAACCTCCCAAGGCGCGGGATTACAGGCTGAGCCACCGAGCCCAGGTGGGATGCTCTTTTTCGTTAAAAGGGAACATAACTGAAATAAATGAGTATTAACTTTCTGATGCGGTGGATAACTGATGTCATCTCAGATCACCTATGTATCAGAAAGAAAAACATTCTATGGTTCTGTGCTTCTTGTCAATGTGGTCTTTTACAATCATGTTTTTGTAGATGTTTGATTTCATTTACTGGACGATTTCAAGGATGCTGTGAACGCTTTACTTTTAGACTTGACTATGCAGTAACTGCAAATTTATCCAGATCCCAAACAATGAGACAATTAAACAATCTGAGAGTTTCCAAAACCCTAGAGTATATAATGTTACCTTTTAATTCAGAGTAAAAAGGTTTAGCTATAATTTGTGTTAGGTGAGTTTTATTTTCTTCTTTGAAAAATTGCTGTGTATCCATGCCACGTGTGGTGGCTCATGCCTGTAGTGCCAGCACTTTGGGAGGCAGAGGCAAGAGGATTGCCTGAGCCCAGGAGTTTGAGACCAGCTTGGGCAACTTGGTGAGACCATGTCTCTACAATAAATCAAAAAATTAGCCAGCTACCTGGGAGACTGAGGCAGAAGAATTACTTGAGCCCTGCAGGTTGAGGTTGAGCATGCCACTGTAACTCTAGCCTGGGCCACAGAGTGAGACCCTGACTCAAAAAAAAAAAAAAAAAAAGAAAAAGAAAAAAGAAAATTGCTGTGTATCCTTATATGAATAATATACCCTATATGGAAATACCCAGCTAAACTGGGAACGTCTCAGGGAAATTTTTTTTTAATTATTTGAAACAGGCCTACCTGTGAGGGATGCATGTTGGTATATTGGCCCAGGAACTGAAGGGTTACAAGGGGAGATGCCCTGGAAACTGGAGAACCCTGCAGAGGGAAAATAGTGTATCCAGATAGCGTATTGTTACATGGAACAAGTCAAGTCAAAGAACAGTGTCCTTTGAACTCCCTGTATTAAAATGAACCTCTGTGTGTTTGTAGATGTATAGAGGGTAGAAGGATGAGGATTACTTCTGAGAAGTGTTAAAGGGACCCACTCTTCCCCTTCCATTCTTTCGTTTGAATTTTTATAGGGAACATGCATTACTTTTGAAAACTTTAATAATTTAAAAATGTAAAGATTGTAAGAGACTAAATAAGAGTCTGACAACCGTGGGAGGTGTTATAACTATAATTGGGCAATAGTGTGATTTAGGACAGGCATCAGCAGTAGCCTCATCTAATTCCAGATTCTGTTAATAGAGTTTTTAGGGACAAAGGGCAACAGGAAACCTAGACTTCCTAGGCTCTAGGAAGGACTTCAGTGACCTGGGCAGGTAGAGTTGGGGTGAGAGGGCCAATGGAGAAATTGGGAACATCAGGAAATAAAAGATTAATGGAAGACCCAGGGAGGTGTGGGAGTAGGTAGGAGTAATGAATATGTGTATGTGGGAGGAGCCAGATTGAAACTGATATTTGGGTTGTAAACTTTTTGAGGGAATGGTCAATCTCATTCATCTTTGTATCTCTTTTGCCTAGTTCAGTGACTTGCATGTAGTAGGAACTCATTAAATGTTGAATCTTGCATGAGTTGGGCAAATCTGTAAAGCTCTAGGCTTCAGTCTCCTGTGACAGGAGGATATTGTATTAGATCATTTTTGAGGTCCTTTTGGGATGTCTACTTTTCTTCACCTGATTTCCATAAGGCCCCGTATCTTAAATAGTGCATTGGTATGTGTTATTTTCTAATGTGGTTATATACAATATTTGGAGCAGTAGCTTTTTAAATTAAAGCAACTTCAAAAGATTAGCTACTACTAGTAGTAATGCCTTTGTACACATACTGGTTTATAAATGGCTATGCACTAAAAAACTCCCAGAGAAAGTGGGACATAAACATCCCAGTTTATAGGACTCTACAGGGAAAGCTATAAGAGACACATAAACGTTTTGTTCCTGTTGCCATCTGGAAAGAATAATATCTTCATTATGTTCTCATTTCTACTGAGGATCTTAAATAATATCACGTTAAATGCCAAGACGTTCATATTCTCAAACCAGTGGAGATGGTAGAGTTGTCAGCATTTGAATGTCTCATTAGTGAGATGAGAAGCAAGGCAAATTAAAACTTTTTCTTTTTACAGTTACATACTTTTGAACTAAAGAAAGATGTCTAAAGGAAAAGCATGATCATTTTAATCTGAAAATGTTTTAATTGCTTTTTATATTGTCTTATTTAAATCGCACAATAGAGCCATAAACATTGTGAATTAGAAATATCTGCTTACTTAAATAATGTATTCTCTCTTCTTCCTTTTTATCAAGATTGAAAAGGCCAAACCCATTAAATGTGGAACATTTGGTGCCACATCTTTACAACAGAGATATTTAGCTACTGGAGATTTTGGTGGAAGCCTTCACATATGGTAAGATTATTTAATTAGTATTCAGGCAGGTGAAATAAGGAATGTCTTCAATAGTCTTATTATTCTTTTTCTTAAAGAGAGAACTCTAATTTTAAAATGTTGTTTTCCACGTTCAATTTTATCTATAAAAATATGAAAAAATATATAATATATACTTCCAGATTTCATGTATAAACTCCATTAAAAATACTAATCTATTTTTCTTTAGTATTTTGGATAATGCTATCAATACTTATTTTCGCATATGGTGCTTAGTGCTGGCATTTAAGTCCCAGTATTTGTAGAGGTCTGTTCCCCCTTCTACTTCAAGGAAATGGTATATAAAAAGGCACACGTATGTCAATGAAGAATTAATATTAATTGTTTACATCCAGCAAGATTCTTGACATTAGAGAATGATACACTGAGTTTTTGATGGTTTTAATTTTTTAATGTAGACTCTCAATTCATTTAAAGTTTGATTTTGTTTTGTTTTGTTTTGTTTGATGCTTTAACGTCTAAGCACAACACAGTTTTTCTAAGCACAACTGTTCAGGAACATATCTGTTGAATACTTCAAGATAAAACTGTTTTGAATGAGCAAAATCACAATTGTGCCAAATGCCTTCTTTAATTTTTTAATTAGAAAATTTTTAAGACAGATACTCTATCAGGCTGGAGGGCAGGAGCACCATCACAGCTACTGCAGCCTTGACCTGTTAAACTCAGGTGATCCTTCCGCCTCAGTCTTCCAAGCAGCTGGAACTATAAGTGTGTGCCACCATGCCTGGCTAATTTTTTTATGTATTGTAAAGACAAGATCTCGCCATGTTTCCTAGGCTGGTCTTAAACTTCTGGCGTCAGGCAATCCTTTTGCCTTGGCCTCCTAAAATGCTGAGATTACAGGCATGAGCCACTGTGTTCAGCCTCCAAATTCCTTTAATTTTCATGTTTTACCTAGAGTTGTTTGTTCATATTTTGAGTTGAATGAATTTAAATTTCTCTTTAATTATTTTCTAGGAGAGTTTATTATTTTAATCATAAAATATACAGAAATGTTCTAGAAAGTTCTTTTAAAAGTTCTAGAAAGTTCTAAAAAATTAACTTCCCTACGTTATGTTTCCTAATAATGTGATGGTGAGTCAGTGTGTTCTATGTAATTTTAAAATGTGTTAAAATGGAAATCTCAGTGCAACAGTACATCTTCTCTATATAAAAATCCCGTTTTTGATTCTCACTTAGAATCTGCTACTTTATAATTAAATTACTTTGATGTATTTATCTGTCTTAGAATCTTAATGGAAAACAGAATGAAACTATTTTAATTTCTACTTGCCTTAACTGCTGAATAATTAAATTAGCATTTATTCATTAGTTCACATGTGCTATGTCAGACACTTTCAGAAAAATTGGAAGAGAGGCCAGTCTGAATGTTTGTTTTTTAAAATAAATGTATGTCATCACAAGAATATGAAACAAATGTAACTACTGACCATCTTCTTAATTACAGTTCTCTAGTATAGTACAAGTATTACCAACTTACTTTAATTGATAAGTCTTGTCATTTTATGTTAAAAAAAATAATGCTTTAAGTCTGTGTATTCTCTTGATTCTTTCATAATGATGGTACAAAGATAAAAGTTGTCTCTAAACAAAAAAAAAATCTCAAACTTTGATTAGTGAGATTTTACTAATAAATCTTGGCCTAGTAATTGGGATTGTATTTCATGTATAGTCATTCCTTTTTTAAAAGTAAAAGTTATTAAAAACTGAATTATTAAAAACAGAAGCTGTTATAGAAAAGCAAAAGAAAAGGGGGAAAGGGAGGAAAAGGGCAAGAAAAAGGAATGTATGAGGTCAGCCTAGTTGAGGTATTCATCACCAGTTGTCTAGTGCAGACTCAAGCATACATGGTAATCTGTACTTTCCTGAATGCTTTTCTCTGTACTGATCTTGAATTAGACAAGCTTCAGCCAGACTGGCTGTAATATTTATTGTGACCAGTATGATGATACATTGAAAAATATGTCAGTAGATGAATTTCAGTGTGGAATTTAGTAGAAAAATAAAATAAAGGAAGAAATATATACAAAGTAAACATTACCCATATTTTCTCCTTTTAAAAGATCTCAGGATCAAACTACCAAAACTTACTTCGGAAGAATTCTAAATCACATTGAGTTTACTCTATTTAAAGCAGTGGTTATCAGACTTCAGTGTAACAGGTAATCAACAGATTTGGGGACCCATCTGAGATTCTGATTCATTATGTCTTTATAGATCTTTGAGGCAGCTGACAATATAATGTGGGTGGCAGTTTCAGTCTGTGAATCTTCGTTTATTAACAAACACCCTGATAATTCATATGTGGAGGTCCTAGATAGGTCATCTTTAAAGAACACTAAATAAAGTGGGCTCAGGAGATTGAATTCCAAGCTGAATGATGACAGTCCTCACTGGGGTCTTGAAAGAAGCTGAAGTAGAGAGAAAAATTGAGAAGTAAATGTCTAAATTACCTTCATAGTAAAACCATTATTATTACTATTATTAATATTATTATTTTAACCCTTATTTTTAAGCAGAAATCTAAGTATGGTATGCACTCATAAATTTTAGTAGTGGCTAGAATGGGACAGGTAGTGTAAGTAAGAAGTTGTATTTGTTGTTTAGGAATTTGGAAGCTCCAGAGGTGCCAGTGTATTCTGTAAAGGGCCATAAAGAAATTATAAATACCATAGATGGTATTGGTGGACTAGGAATTGGAGAAGGAGCACCTGAAATTGTGACTGGCAGCCGAGATGGTGAGTCAGTACGTTCTATGTACTTTTAAAATGTTTTAAAATGGAAATCTCAATGCAACAGTACATCTTCTCTATGTAAAAATCTTCAGACATCTTGACCCCCTAAATATAACAATCTTGCTGCTATTCCTTTAATAAGCAAGTTTGATTGCATAGCCCTCAGTTGTTTCAGGTTTTTGGGTATTTTGAGATAGAGGCATAGCACTACTATTTTAGTGTTGAGCTAGTTCAACTACTTACAATGATGGTTTCCTCTGAACCTTGAAGAATTTAAAATGTCTTTGTAGGTTTTTGAAGTAGCTGATGATATAATGTAGGTGGCAGCTTTTCATTTTCCTTTTTGAAAAAGCAGAATTAGTACTTGTGAAAATTGTCATATTGACAGCTGGTTGAATGCTAACGTTCTGTGCACAATGCACTGAGCATTGTAGAGGATTCCAGCGTCACCAGCTCAGCCCTTCCACCCTTCATTGACTAACATGGGACAGGTCTTTTGGTGTCTAAAGCCATTCTGAGTAACTCTAACAAAGTCAGAATTTTGTTGCTTCAAAAGAGTTGCATGAGAGATTTGGTACCTTAATTGATTTGGCTATTTTCTTAATAGCTGCTCAAGACCATGAAGAAATTGTTTTTTTTTAAAAGATGTGTGGTACAATTCAGGATTAGGTATACAAGTAGTCATCATACAGGTAAAGTTGGGCCTCCCTTTGGTCCCCAGAGAAGATTGTTTTAAAAGAAAAGTAAAATGTAAGAGAGTTGATCTCATAGAAGTAGAAAGTAGAATGGTGGTTACGAGAGGCTAAGAAGGCAAGTTGGAAAGGGTATGAAGAGAGATTGCTCAAGGAATACAAAGTTAGTTACATAAGAGGAATAAATTCCTGTGTTCTATTGCACAGTAGGAGGAGCATGGTCAACAGTATTGTATTGTGTATTTCAAAATAACTAGAAGAGAGGATTTTGAATGTTTCACTACAAAGAAATAATAAATGTATGAAATTATTGATAGGATGATTACCCTGAATAGATCAAATTACAATGTATACATGTACTGAAACGTCCTAACGCACCATATAAAAATAAAATTATTATGCATCAATTAAAAATAAAGTTTAAAGTAAAAAATGGGATGTAATTTTCTTTTCTTTTTTTTTTTTTTGAGTTGGAGTCTCACTCTGTCGCCCAGACTGGAGTGCAGTGGCCGCACCCGGCCACCGCAGCCTCGACCTGCTGGGCTCCAGCGATCCTTCCGCCTCAGCCTTCCAAGTAGCCAGAACTACAGGCGTGCGCTACCATGCCCGGCTGATTTTTTGATTTATTGTAGAGATGAGGTCTCACTGCCCAGGCGGGTCTCGAACCCGTGGGCTCAGGCAGGGATGTAATTACAGGGATGTAATTTTCAAATAGATTCTCAGCTGTGTTTTAAAACAGCTGTGTTTTAGAAATTACTTTTTTTAAAATCATAAAAGCAGTATGTTTATAGAAGGAAAAGTAACATTCAATCTGTCACACTGCCACAACCATTAGATTTTTCTTTTTCTTTCTTGTCTTATATATAATTTTTTATAGTTATCAGTGTGAATATCAATTTGTATCTTAATATTTTGTCATATGCAAATGTTGCCGTTTCCATATACTTTTCATAATTATTATTTTAGTGAGTATATAGTATCATATAGCTACACTTAATAATATGCATTCAGTTTGCTTTTAAGTTTATTGTTTTGGGAGAGTGGCTTAAAAATAGTGAAGAAATGAGTATTGTCATGTATGTACTCTTTTGGAATAAACTAATTTTATGATTCTTAAAATTAATTGGTAAACTTTCAAAGGTACTCTTTTACATTGTCAGCTGCAATGAATGGGATAGATTTCCAGTTTCCCCTGCCAGTGTTGACTCCCCCCTTATAGATAAAAATGATTTACCATTCCATCTTGTGTTAACTTCTTTCTGTGTTTGTTTGCTAGTTAATCTTGTTTTATGAATTGTCTGTGTTCTTTGCTTATTAACTGTTGCAAACTTACTATAAATATTATCAATTTGTATAAATCCTATAGGATAAGAGAATAACCTCATCACATTTGTGGGAAATTTTTTTTTCTTTCTTTTTTTTTTTTTTCTGAGTCAGAGTCTCACTTTGTTGCCCAGGCTGGAATGAAGTGGTATACTCATGGCCACCATAGCCTCGACCTGCTGGGCTCAGGCAATCCTTCCGCCTTGGCCTTCCAAATAGCTGTAACTACAGGTGTGCACTACCTTGCCCAGCTTAGTTTTTGATTTATTGTAGAGAAGAGGTCTTGCCAAGTTGCCCAGGCTGGTCTCGAACCCCTGGGCTCAGGCAGTCCTCTTTCCTCGGCCTCCCAAAGTGCTGAGATTATAGGCATGAGCCACTGTACCCAGCCAGTTATTACTTTTAAGGATGTTTTGCTTCTTTCCTATTGTCTCTCAAGTATTTGCCTTTTAGCCACTTTATTATATGCATTTATTTGCTTTTCTTGTAGGTAGTGGCACTATTTAATTAGTAGTCCCATAACATGAATTAAGACAATAGGGTGGAAGTTAAATTGAGAGTAATTATTTGTTAATTTTATCTAATATTTTCCTCTTTATTATTGCCATAGGAAAATAAAACTTAATTTATATGAAATAGTATCCATATAAAATACCATATTAAAAAGTCATTAATTCAAAATTAGAGTTTACTCATGCCAGTGGTTTAATGAGTAGTAAGGAAAAAAAAATTAAAACAACACTGGTATTATTCCTAATAAGTAACGCATTAGTTTTATATCATGATTTGAATTTCATAACATTTGTGTTTGCCTTGTTAGTCAAAACTTGTAGATATCTTAGGAACAGTTGTTGGTTTCTCTGTGTATTTGTCAATTTGGAAATCATGCCATACAGTAACATGGGTTTTATCTCTGATATCAAATATAACTTACCAATTAGAAGTCAGAAAAATGTGAATATTTTTCAGCTGTCATAACATCTATAGTATTGCCATATACGTAGGAAACCATAAAACGCAGAAAAGAAACATGATCATTCACTGTTGAATTTTGCCAATTCACATTTATTCATGACAGGAACTGTGAAGGTGTGGGACCCAAGGCAAAAAGAGGATCCAGTTGCTAATATGGAGCCCGTACAAGGAGAAAACAAGAGAGACTGTTGGACTGTGGCATTTGGTAAGTAACTGAAGAGTTCTTGCATTTGAAGAATCAGGTGGTAAAAAAACACAGTGCTTCAAGAAATTCCTGATAGTCTCTTTGTGGTCTGTTTGATGGACTATTCTGAGAGTTCACTGAGGCAGATATACATGGTAGGGAATGTCAGCCTCTGGGACCTGGGTTTGAATCCTCACTTGCTACTCATTGGCTGTGTGACCTGGGATAAGTTACCAAAGTTCTCTGTTCCTTGGTTGCTTCATTTATAAAATAGAACTAATAATATAAATTATCAATAGTGTTGTTTTGGGGATTACACAAGTTAAAGTGCAGAGAATTTTGCTTAGATTATGAAATGCTCAAAAATATTTATTATGATTATGTGCTTCTGCTTAATAAAATAATATTGACCTAGTTTAGAACCAAATGCCATCAATGGGGCTAAGCAGAGCCTCAAATGCAATAGTAACCTAACAAATCTTTAATTATACTTTACATAGAGTATGTTTGTTTTCTAGAAAATAGTTTGCCATTACAAAATTATTACTTATAAATTGGGTAACTGTGTTCTTTTATTAATATACTTAAGATGAATGTTGATTTTGTAGGACTAATTGATGTTTGCCCTTTTAATCTCTTGGTGAGCACCAAAATTAAATTAATTTTTGCTACTAAAGGATGTAGGCCATATTTAGTTTTAAAACCTCTATTTTCTTTCTCCCTTTTCTTAGTATAATTCTATGTAGACAACAGGCATTAAAAGTGGAATTTAATGTATACATGAACTGTTTAACTTCTTATGTTATTCTTAAATTGAAACTGTTACTTAATCAGAGGAAAGTTATAGATTTCCAATTTTTAAAGGAATTATTATACAAGAATTACTATGTAATTTTATACTATGAGCAACAATATATACTTAAGATACATGCATTTGTAGAAAAATGTCAGGATTGGTGTTTAGAATGATCTTTTTTTTTTGAGTTGGAGTCTTACTCTGTCGCCCAGGTTGGAGTGCAGTGGCACGCTCGCAGCCACTGCAGTCTCAACCTGCTGGTCTCAGGCGATCCTTCCATCTCAGCCTTTCTTTTTTTTTTTTTTTGAGTTGGAGTCTCACTCTGTCACCCAGACTGGAGTGCAGTGGCCACTCCTGGCCACCACAGCCTCGACCTGCTGGGCTCCGGTGATCCTTCCACCACGGCCTTCTGAGTAGCCGGAATTATAGGCATGCGCTACCACGCCCGGCTGATTTTTTTTGATTTATTGTAGAGATGAGATCTCGCTGCCCAGGTGCATCTCAGCCTTTCAAGTGGCTGGAACTACAGGCACGTGTCACCACACCGGCTAAATTTTTGATTTATTGTAGAAACGAGGTCTCGCCATGTTGCTTAGGCTAGTCTTGAACCCCTGGGCTCAGGCAATCCTCTCGCCTCTGCCTCCCAAAGTGCTGGGATTACAGGCATGAGCCACCACGCCCGACTTGATCATTTTTAAATTGGTATCATAACTTAAAACTTAGTGTCTTTGGATCCAGTAAAGTCTCTGTATTGTTAATCTCCAGGATGTAAGTGCAATCTGAAATATAGGACATTAAGTTAAAAGAAAATTTATCCATTGATTTGACCATTTTTTTTAGTGAATTCCAAGTTATGTGCAAGGTATTGTGGCATGCAAAGTTAAAACAGACTCATATTTTAGTTGCAATAAACTTATAGTTTAGTAAAGAGGGCATATATAGGTTAATTACAGTAAAAGCCTGGTGTGGTAGCTCACACCTATAATCCCAGCACTTTGGGAGGCTGAGATGAGAGGATTGCTTGAGCCCAGGAGTTCAAATCAGATTAGACAACATAGTGAGACTTTATCTTTTCAAAAAAATAGAAAAATTAGCTAGGTGTGGTGGCCCGTGCCTGTAGTCTCTGCTACTCAGGAAGCTGAGGCCAAAGGATTACTGAGCCCAGGGGATTGAGTCTGCAGTAAATTGTGATGGCACTACTGCATTTCATCTTGGGTTACAGAGTGAGACCCTGACTCAAAAAAAAAAAATTATAGTACAAGATAGGAGTGTTGGGTCACCAGAGGCATGGATAAAATGTAGAAGGAATCAAGAGAGACAGATGACTGGAGAGGAAGAACATTTTGAACCAAGACCAAAGATACTTAGGATTTCAACTACTAAAATTGGAAGGAAATTTCAAGCATAAAGAATAACTTGAAAGTGTCCAAGAAAGTACAGTTATCCCTCTGTATCTATGGGGGATGGGTTCCAGGACCTCCCTCAGATATTAAAATACACGGATGCCTAAGTCTCATATAAAATGGTGTTGTATTTGCATGTAAACTATGCATATCCTCTTGTATATTTTAAACCATTTCTAGATTTCTTAAAATACCTAATACAATGTAAATGCTGTGTAAATAGTTGTTATACTGTATCATTTTGGGAATAATGACAAGAAAAAGTCTGTACATGTTCAGTTCAGATGCCCTTTTTTTTCAAATATTTTTGATCTGTAGTTGGTTGGATGCAGAATCCACAGATATGGAGGGTTGACTATATGTAGGAGGGAATAGTGGCAGGAATAGCCTTAGAGTACCACAACCAGAGGTTTTTGAAGGTCTGGAGGCAGTTGTAAACTTTTAAAGGCTTTTGCAAGGAAGAGATGTGACCTGGTGGTGTGTAGTGGGAGAGATGAGTGGCATAGGGGATATGGGTTCAGGAGTTCTTGGCAATATTCCAGGTCAGACCCAGGCTAGAAGCAATGCAAATGAAGCAGAGTGGATGAATCAGAAGATACTATTGTGGCAGAATACATAGAATTTGGCAATTTGGGGGACATGAGAATAAAGAGGAGGATTATGTCCAAGATGACTGAGTTTCGAGGTTGATTGTGCAGTGATTGATGTTATTCATTGAAAGTGTTCCACAAGAGGTGGGATAGTTTGTAAGGGAAGATGGTGAGGTCAGTTTGGGACATGTTAAGATGCTGGCGTACCACCTATGTGGAGCCTACCCAGAAATAAATGTAGGGCTGGGGTTTAGGAGAAAGAAGAATTTGGAGGCAGTAGAGAATGAAGGCGTTGGGGTAAGATGCCCAAACAGTCTAGCACAGTGACAGGGACCTCCTTCTCACTTAACACTCTTTCCTCAGCAAGAGATACTCAGGGAAAAAAAGTTTCTGGATTCCAGCAAGATGAATTCAACTACAGATCATAAACTTACCTCAGGTTTGATCATTCATATGACTAAACATATGTCATAGTATGCCACAGCTTAGTTCATGCTTTTTGCAAGACAAAATCACTCCAGAACAACATTTTGCAAAAACAAATATTTTAAAATATCTTCTGTTTGCATCAAACAGTTACTGCCAAAGAAGGCAGTAGAAGCATAGCTGTATTTATCCTCCCAGACTCTACTAAGTTTGAACTGTAGTTGACCTGCTAGTCTTTGCAGAAATAGTGTAGAGAGAGCATTTTCTTTCTTTCTTTTTTTTTCTTAGATTAGAAAATATAATTTGCTTAGAAAGTAAATTAGAGAGAAAGAGGGGATTCAAGGTAGGGAAGAGGGCCAAAGCCAGGAAACACGGTGACAGTCATAACTCAAAGAGCACATGGCCACACCAGAGTCTAGCAAGGTGGCGATGGTCTGGCAACAGCCCATTTTCTTTCAATGTAAAGTCCAATAAATTCTTTTTTTTTTTTTTTTTTTTGAGTTGGAGTCTCACCCTGTCAGGCTGGAGTAGAGTGACACGCTCACGGCTACCTCAGTGTTCACCTGCTAGACTCCGGCAATCCTTCCCCCTCAGCCTTCCAAGTAGCCAGAACTACAGACTGGCTCTCTTCTCAGCCTCCAGAAGTGCTGGGATTACAGGCTTGAGCCACCACATCCAGCCAATAAATACTTTCACATATCCCTTTAGTATAGAATTTTAATGATTGATCTTTAAAATAAAATAGATACCAAATTAAAAATCTTGGTGTCCTATTAGGATTGATAAAATGAGAATCTACCCAATGTGATTTTAAAAGTCCAGTTTGATATAAGTTATATGTGTAGCTTCATACGTTTTTATCAGGCTTTAAATGAACATTTATAAGGATATGAAATGTTGTATCTTGATTTCCAGGCAATGCTTATAATCAAGAGGAGCGTGTTGTTTGTGCTGGCTACGACAATGGGGATATCAAACTGTTTGATCTCAGAAATATGGCATTACGGTGGGAGACAAACATAAAAAATGGGGTAATGTACATTCTGATGCTTTCTTGTTTCTCTGAGCATGTTTTAATCCACCTCTGAACTACTGCAAAAGGAAAGCACCTTTATTAACTCATCTCAGTCAACCTCTCTGCCAATAGTTCTTAACCTTTTGGGACCAGACCCCTTTGAGTATCTACTGGAAATCATAGATCCCCTCTTCAGTAAGTGAACACACACCCACATATGGTATATACAATGCCTAGGGAGTTACCAGCCTCTGAGGCCCATCTGCAGACCCCATCTGCCATCAGTATGATACATAAGGCCTTTTTTTCTGCTAATATCAGAAAGCCTGAAATAGTAATCGCCTCCCCATGTACCATCGGATTTTTGGCTTCTAAATTGTGCATCCTTAGTGAAGAATGTAGTTCCCTCCTGTTTTCTAAAGTCAGCTCTGGCTTAATTGTGTTAAATCATGTAAAAAGTTAAATATTCCAAATGTATCCACTGAGCTTGGGAACACGAGATAGTTTTGCTGACCTTACTAACAAAGGAGAAAATGTTTAATAGTAAAAATAATATATTAATTCAAAAGATAAAATGCTTAAGTGCTTTCACATGATCTGCTCATTTTAAAGCTGTTTTATTTAGGTTAAAAGAGCCTCCTAAATAATAATGGTAAGACTATCAATATAAATATTCTGTTTTTAGGTATGTAGCTTGGAGTTTGACAGAAAAGACATAAGTATGAATAAATTAGTAGCCACATCTCTGGAAGGAAAATTCCATGTTTTTGACATGAGAACACAGCATCCAACCAAAGGTTTTGCCTCTGTTTCAGAAAAGGTAAATATGAGGGAAATGTCTTTCTGTGAAGAGGAATGATAGCTTGTTTTAGACTAATAAATAGAATTAGTCACCAAGGTTCCTTCAAGGTCTTTATGGAAAGGGAGCTATTTTTGATATATTATTGTCGGATCTTGACAAGTTTTTCTGTGCAAAGAGTACTTTCCCAAAGTTTATCAACTCTAGAGTTCTTGATTATAATGAAGAAGGGAGAAATCTTATTTTGTAGTTCAGGAGCAATTACAAAACCTAGCTAATATTAAGAATTTGTTCAAAAAAACCTAACCCAGTATTTTCTGATAAATACATAATATTCATATCAACACCTAATTATATACTTTTCAAAATACATCAACATATATAATATTTTATGACATTTTATTTTATATTCCAGTTTATTTTATTAAATGAAATTATTTAAAGCGCTGATTACTGTGATTAGTACTTAGTAGATGTTCAAAATAGTCTATATACTTTACCTTGCCTTTTAGGTAGCTGAGAGGGAAACTATTACATCATTAGAGAAATAGGAGAGGAAAGCAGGGCAAAGGGAAAATACTGGTTAAAAAATATAATGTCTAGAGCTGGATGTGATAGCTTATGCCTGAAATCCCAGCACTTTGGGAAGCTGAGGCGAGAGGATTGCCAGAGCTCAGGAATTTAAGATTATCATTGGCAACATGGTAAGACCTCGTTTCTCCAATAAATCAAAAGATTTGCCTGGTATGGTGGTGCACACATATATTCCCAGCTGCTTGGAAAGCCGAGGTAGAAGGATTACTTGAACCCAGCAGGTCGCGGCTGTGGTAGTCATGATTATGCCACTGCACTCCTGCCTGAGTGAAAGATGAGACTCCTACTCAAAACACATACACACACACACACACACACACACACACACACACACACACACACACACACGTATATATAAAATATCTAGAGTGGGAGATTACAGAAAATTTATGCTGAAATGTCATTTGCAAGAAATGGATTGGAAATGTGACTCGAACTTCGTTGAATATAAAAAGAAAGAAATATCAGTTACAGATTCATAGTTTTCATAAGATTAAAATGTGCAAGGTGCCAGACTCGGGGCTCAGCCTGTAATCCCATGCCTTGGGAAGCTGAGGCGAGTGGATTGCCTGAGCCCGCGGGTTCGAGACCCACCTGGGCAACTTGATGAGACCTCATCTCTACAATAAATCAAAAAATTAGCCGGGTGTGGTAGCACTTGCCTGTAGTTCCAGCTACTTGGAAGGCTGAGGCAGAAGGATTGCCGGAGCCCAGCAGGTCAAGGCTGCGGTAGCTGGGAGTGGCCACTGCACTCCAGTCTGGGCGACAGAGTGAGACTCCACCTCAAAAAAAAAAAAAAAAAAAAATTGTGCAAGGAAATAAGAATTCACTCCCATGCTGTCTCTCCCTCCACTGTGGATTCAGTAGGATTTCTCAAACATCCATCAGCAACATAAAGCATTTTACTGAATTGTTCCATATATCATTTGTAACATATTTCTCATTATTTATAAATAATAATGTCATCTCTGCTTTTTTTTTTTTTAATTGTACTCAGTTAAACCAGTAATTGTTAAAATCTGTCAAATAGGCACTCTGGTGCATTTTAATAAGTCATCTCCCCCCTTGCTTTTTGTATTTTTCTTAACTTCCAGAAGAAAAAAGAAGTTTAAACTATAAAACAAATTAAGTTCTACAGTTTGAACCTAATCACTCAGGGACTCTCACACACTTAAAGTGTGTGCTGTGAGATATGTGTTTTTATCTGCTAATGGTAATTATCTCAAAAGACTACTAACAAATGTCAAGACTAATCACTCACTAAAATGTGAAGTATGCCACATTAGCCAGCCCCACTGCTTCTATGAGTAGGGGTAATCCAAAAAACTCTGGAATTTATTTGTTTTAAATTGCGTATTTATTCTTACTTGTTTAAACTTCAGTTACCTTCAAACTGCTTTCCATTTGATGCAACACACCTATTGAGACATTTTTTCCACTGCTCTAAATAGTTTTTGAACTTGTCAATTTTGATGCCTTTTAGTGCTTCTGCTGTTTTTTGCTTCACCTCTTCCACATTGGTAAAACGTTTCCCTTTAAGAACTTTTTTCATCAGGGAAACAAAAAAAAAGTGGCTTGGGGTGAGATTGGGTGAATAGGGAGGGTGGGACATGGGGGTCAGGCCATTTTTGGTCAAAAACTGCTGAACACTCAGTGGAATGCAGCAGGTGTGATGTCATGGCAGTCACCTGTTTGCCAAAGCTTGGGCTTTTCTTCTGCAAATTGTGACACAACTTTCCCAAAATTTCTAGATTAAAACTTTTGGTTTACGGTTTGATAAGGAAGAACAAATTCTAAGGGTACTACAAGGTTTCCACCCTCTAAAAAATAATTTCTTTTGTGAGGGGTGTCCCCTTATATAAAACAGAAGTCATTCATTCATCCCCTCCCTCCTTTCTCTCCCTCGCTCTGTCTCTCTCCCTAGCTCCCCAACAGTGAATATAGCACTGCTCCAATGAATTTACTGACTGTTGTGAGTTATTAACAAACTATTAGTCATCTTTCAGTTGCTGTTTTTTAATCTTTTAGTTTAGTATGGCTAATATAAGCCTTGGCTTGTTTTGACAGTAAGCACTGTCTATAGGACCTCATGGTACTTATTTTGAAGAATGGATGAGTCAAATGGCAATAAATTGAAGACAAGACTCTAGGTGCTATTAAGTTAAAATTCAGTCTGTAGATGAGAACCCTGTACTTTCTGCTCATTTTTGCTATGAACCTGAAACTACTCTTAAAAACTAAAGTCTACTTTAAAAAAAATTTTTTTTTAGTCTGTACATTTTTGCCTTTAGGAAAAAGTATACATTTTTGTATTATGAGTATTTTCTTTTTCATAATGAACTAGAGATATTTAAATGTATAATCTATTTTAATAAATAATATAGTACTATAATCTTAAACAGACTTCTAATCTAATACCTTTTTTCCTTAAATCCAGTGGAAGTTTGTTTCATGAAGCAATAAAGAATAATGATGCTTTTTCTAATTTCTTATGGGCTTCTAGAAATCTCTGTAGCCATTATAAAGGGATGTGCCAGAAAATAACCTTAATTACTTTTATAACAATTGAAATTATAGTAGTAAAAATTCTTTATTTGCAGTGCTTCTCTTCCAGGGCACATTTAGCATAATAACAGGTTGTGTGCCTCTTGTCGTATCTAGGCTCATAAATCTACTGTGTGGCAAGTCCGACACCTGCCGCAGAATAGAGAGCTCTTTCTGACAGCTGGAGGCGCCGGTGGCCTTCACCTCTGGAAGTAGTAAGTTCTACCAGTGCACACTGCTCCTTTTTATGTTATTTGTGGGTGTGAAGTAGGATTCGATTGAATTTCTTTGTCTTTTTTTCCTACGTTGACTTAGTTCATTTTTATATGATTTAACATTTTGTGGTGTTACATAGCTATTGTTTTCTAAGTATTTTTAAAAACTAACATACTTGTTTTACACTTAATAAAATTAACTTTCTTTTGATACATTAAATATATTTATCACTTTAGTTATGTATTCTATATATTAGAGTAGCCTAGGAAGAGTTTTTTCATAGATTTGAAATGATGCTTTCTGCTAGATTTTATATAAGTTTGAAAAAGTTGGCCCAAGACCTTTGTGAGATATATCTTTTAGTCATTAGATGCTAGGGTTAGAAGATGGGAAAAGGATTGGGAATCTCAGTTTTAGATTCTGATAACTCACCTGCTCAATTCAGATAACATCACTGTGATAGAACCAAACAGAACCCAAGGCTCCTGATTGGTCTCCAGAAAAAAACCTTGTCATTGAGTTTGTTTTCTGCATACCTAGGCAGGGTGAGTAATAAGTGATAGCTATTACTATGCACTGAACTCTGTGAATCCCAAGGACCCTAACATGATAGACACTACTAGGTCACCTGCTTATTTCAAAGATCTGAAGAGTTAATGGTATTTCTGAATATGTTGTTAACTAAGCAATACATAATTGGAGGGAAAATAAAATCTTTCGTAAATATCACCGGGGGAAAAAAATAACTTACAAGCCCATGAATGTAAGATATTTCAAAACAAAGTTTGATTAATAATGTAAGAAGAAAAACACCATCTTCCATATGTACGGACTTTCACATTAGCAAAATTCTCTATTAGCTCCTTTTAGAAGCTGAAAGGGGTTCTGAAAAACAGGGCTACAGTTGGAAAGTACTTGTTAAAGTACTACTTTCAAGGATACATCTGACAAAAAATGGAGAGCGAATACCTTAGATCAGGCTGACAGGGTTTCTGTGAGTAAAATGCCAAGGGAAGGCTTTAGGAGTTCTGGGAGAATGCTGGGTACACGGATCATCTGGTAATTTCTCTTCTCCTAGCACCTTTGTCTGTTGTCCATCTCTGATTCTTCCAACCCGATCTCCACCCTGCATTAGCCTCTGCCAGTCCCCTTAGTCAAGCTATGCAGTGGCATGCTACCATATTACTTGATGACCAAACTTTTTAGACCTGTTACTTAAAGAACAAGTCTCAGTTTTCTTTGTAATTCACATGTGGATTTTGCTTTATGTGATATGCAAACACATTTGCAGTTAGAATTTTTTTTACTAAAATGCACTTAGTTGCATCAGTAAAGTTGACTGTTTATGCAGTTTGAAGTTTATCTCAATATGAACGTTAATCCTTACCATAGCAGATGTCTAGTCTAATCTTCAAATTAGTTAGGAGCTTTGCTGTCAAGTACCATATCAGCAAAGCAAATTGGTTTAAATAAAATGATATTTAGCTTATTTTCATTTGCCAGTCTGCCTTGATAGTAATGCAATTAAATTGTAAATACTTATTGAGCACTTAACCAAGAGTTCCTAGAGGAACTCATCTGTTTATTTAGAATGTGTTTTTTGAATGAATAAACTCCATCATGCTATTTTTTTGGAGTATTTGAAATGCACACACATATGCTCTTAAAACTTTAAGAGATAATATGGAGAATTTGAAAGAAGCTTTATCTTTTAAATACTAAATAACTGCAGCCTTTGCCAAGAGACAGATGAACAAAGTCAGTATTTAAACTGTTTATTCATCTGAATGTTTTATTCCTTTTAATCAAAATAATGTAAAGGGTCTATGAGGAAGAGAGAATAGTAGGTTATCTACCTTTAGCTCTTTCTTCCATTTCTTCTCTGCTTCTGATTTACTTTGTGCCTCTTTTTTTTTTTTAAATCAGTATTTTTTATTATGATGTTGTGGGGTACAGTTAAGGGTTAGGTATACAAATCGTTTCATTCAGGCACCCTGTTGATAAGAGGTGTTTCCTTGTCCCCAGACAGATATTTGCTACCGTTAATCCCATCCCTGCCCCCCCATAGTTTCTCACTACTGCCAGTCATTTTCTTATAGTATTAGGTTGGATGTTCAAGGTCCATTATATGAGTGAGAACATGTGATACTTGGATCTTTGTTTTTGTGCTTTGTGCCTCTTAAGTGCTTGGCCTTTATTACATTTCTGAAATAAAGGTAGTGTCATAATTGATACCTAAGATTCTTCAAAAGGCCTTCTGAAGAGGAATACCTCTGTATTTCATTAAAAATACTTTTCCATAGGGAAGGGATATTGCTTTTTTCCTCTCTCTAAAATCTAAACCAAGTTGTGTTTATGAGTTGTTAACCTTCAGCTCTTCTTACTTTATAAATACATTTTCAACTGAAAACAAAATTCAAATGTTCTCAGGATCACTTTTTTCTATTTTGAAGCAATTTTGTTTAGAATTAGAGATTTTAGAACCTCTACCCAGTGGCGCCTTCCTATAGAAATGGTATACAAAATGTCCTTAGGCTTGGTGCTAGATAATAGAGCTCTAGGGTTAGAAACCAATGTCATTTCTCCATTCTACAAAGGTTTAGATGAGGTACTGCAATTGTTACTTACAGCTGTTGCCTTTGCATATTCTTTTTGCTTGTGGTGTATTACAATTCAAATCTAGAGAAAAATTACAATAAAAGATTATCAAGAGTACCAAGTAAATATATTAAAGAATGCTAGATCCACCTTGAACTTTCTTGTTAAAAGAGAAAATATAGATACACGCTGAACCGAACTGATTTTAGAAGTTTTTAATAGAACTAACCTTTTTTTATGAGAAGTTTTAGGGGTGGAATTGAGGTTAAAACCTTATCTCTTTATTTGTATACAACTCAACATTAGAAAGATTAAGTATTTATTAGTATCAGTAATCAACTAAGAAATAATAATAGAGTCACTAAAGTATATGCATAGAAAGTAAATGATGAATGCTAATTTATGTCTTCTTACCATTTTGATCTTTTTTTCAGCGAATACCCTATTCAGCGGTCAAAGAAAGATTCCGAGGGAGTAGAGATGGGAGTTGCAGGTTCCGTCAGCCTTCTGCAGAATGTTACGTTGTCTACCCAGCCCATCTCAAGTTTGGACTGGAGTCCAGATAAAAGGGGTCTCTGCATCTGTAGTTCATTTGACCAAATGGTGAGAGTACTGATTGTGACAAAACTTCATAAGATTTGATCTGAAGGCTTTAGACCTGAAATTTTCCAGAGAAACATTCATCAATCTTAAGTTATGTTCTGGAATTCTCTGACCCTCCATGAACAAAGTTGGATTTGGCTGATGAAAAAAGGACCCCAGCACAAGCCTCCAGACTGGCCTCTGGCTTCTCTCTGGGTATGTTTACTGACCTGACTAGACGCCAGCTCACTGCTGTGCATGGAACACCACTGTCTCCAGGGCCGGTTCTTCTCCTCTCCCTTCCATTTCTAATACAGTGCCAATTGTTGTCTATATTTAAACATACTTAAACTTTGCTCTGCATCCCTGAAGCTCCATACTTTTTCTTTATACTTGTGAGTTGTAGTTTAGTGTTTATAATGTTGTGGTGGGAATCATCTTGTCTAGTTTAAAATTGTTTGCCTTGGAAAAACTACTTTTTTTGAGAGATTTCAGTGTCAGTAAGTTTCTCTTTCTAATACAGGATATTATTTTATAAAATACCAAAATGGCACTATTATACTAGACTTAGTAACTGTTTTCAGAATTTAACTCATAAAATGAAATACTATGGTTTACAAAGACCTTTTATTTTAAGTAAAAAAGGAGTAATAAAATAATAAAAAGGAATTCAACTGGTGAGACTTTTGGTTATTGACTGGGTAAGTATTGGTGAGATGTACAAGGTTGTAAGGGTTTTGTAGTCTTATTTTTTTGTCAAACCTTATTAATATATTTTATGAATAAACTTTTTTGAAATCTCTGGAGGCTTTGATTTTGTGAACTTCAATAGTAATAAAGTCAACACTGTCACTTCATTTTCCTTTTTGAATGCTTAGTAAGTGCCTCTTCACTTTAAAAAAAAATGTTTACTATATCTTTAGCTAAACCTTTAGAAGTAGACTTTAATCACACTTTTATCAAGCCTACTGTCCCCTCCACCTCCATTCAAGAGAACAGAGCCCCCTAAAACATTCATAATACATAAAATGTATGTGATTTTTTTTTTTTTTTTTTTTTTTTTTGAGTTGGAGTCTCACTCTGTCACCCAGACTGGAGTGCAGTGGCCGCTTCCGGCCACCGCAGCCTCGACTGCTGGGCTCCGGTGATCTTCCGCCTCAGCCTTCCAAGTAGCCGGAATTACAGGCATGCGCTACCATGCCGGCTGATTTTTGATTTATTGTAGAGATGAGGTCTCGCTGCCCAGGCGGTCTCGAACCCGCGGGCTCAGGCAATCCACTCACCTCAGCCTCCCAAAGGCAGGGGATTACAGGCTGAGCCACCGAGCCCGGCTATGTATGTGATTTTTAAGGGTTTATAGAGAGTCCATTTTTGGAATATTAAGTTCAGGAAATTAACTGTTTTTTAGTTTTCAATTGTTTTATAGAACAATGCTGTGGACATAATTATAAAAGTAAAAATTAAATTGAACTTTAAAAAAACCTATCCCTGCTGGGTTTTTATTTTCAACTTTCAAAGGAAAAATATGAAATTCTCCCTTAAAACACTTGTATGTGGTAATATAATTAGATTCAATAACAATAAATACGTGTTTCATTAAATCTAAGATGTCATTGATTGTAAGATTATCATATACCGTTGATGTTATGCTGATAGGATGTTATGCTGCCAATGAAATGCTTTTTTAGCACTTAATATTTGCTTTTCATTAATTGAATATTTTAAATTTTATTTAGACATAGTTGTTTTCCATTACATATCACTGCTGTGTATTGTTAAAAAGAAAAATATATATTTATAAAATAAATTTGGTATGATATTCCTCTAATTTTTTCATATTCAAGTCTGGTCTTTCTAAATCACTTTTTTGAATTCAGAGTCATCTGTCCCACCCATCTACATACATTCATGTTTTTCTCTGCAATATTGTCCTTTCTCCATAAAAGTGCTGGTGAGGCAGCATTTCTTTAAAATGTGCTCCACTGTTGTCTTCAGAATTTTCTTTCAATTAACTGACATTTATTCTACTACAGGTTTTGGGGTTACATGCTGGCAGTGACAATTGTCATGATCACTGCCTGGCTGACCACGATTATTTCAGTTGTCTATATAACAAACCACTGCAGACCTTCATATCTTATAACACTAATGATCATTTACCTTGCTTCCCTGCTGAGCCTTGCTGCAGTCTGGGCAAGGCTCAGCAGGGAAGGTTCATCTGTGCTCCACACAGTGTCAGGCAGGCAGTTCTGCTTAGGGCTGGTACAACTTAGGGTTGCTTCCAAGATGGCACACAGTCACATGTCTTGCAGGCTGGTGCTGGCTGTCAGCTGGGACCTCAGCCAGACCTGAGAACCAGGGGCCTCACCACCTGGCATGGACTCCCTCAGAGTATGGTGTCTGGGTTCCCAGGGTGAGCATCCCAAGAGAAGGCCAAGCAAAAGCTATCTTGCTTCTTAATGGCCTAGCTTCATAATTAGCATCACTTTGCTACTCTCTATTAGTTGAGGCAGTGGCAAAGTCCCCCCACCAAGTTCAAGGGAGAGGAGACACAAATTTCACTTTTTGATGGGGGTTTGGCTAGGTTATGGAAGAGCATGTGAACACTTGAGATACTGTGGCTATTTTTGGAAAAGACAATCCAGGACAGTGATTATATAATGCATCCCAATTTCAAAGGTGCATAAATGGACAGGGGGTGCGCTCATTAGAACTGATGAAATAGGTTACTTGGAATGCAGATACTCCTATTCCACTCATCTACGTATGCCCCTCCCTGGCCCTCATCTATTACAGACATGATTAATCTTTTTTCCTGAGCCCCATGAACTTTATCACACTCTACTAAGAGCCACTACTGTTGGCAGGTGAGCTAAAACTTATTTCTGTCCTGAAGCTAGAGAGTGATGGCCTATGGAGGCCAGCTAGCCACCTGGACCAGGAGTCAAGGAACACCTCCCTCCCAAGTTCATAGCTTGTGTTTCAATATGTCAGAAAATGATGAGACTCTAGCACTAGACCATGTAAACAAAACTGATACAAAGACCAAAATGGCATTTCATTCATAAGTAATGCAGGATGTGCCCTTTACCAAAACTGGTAGGTTTGCCACCTGAGCACCTTCTTCATGTCAATTTATCTGAGGTGCTGTATTGTTCTGAAGGCTTCCTGTGAGTGTGGAACTAGAGACAGTTGCTGACGGTATTTAAAAGTAATTAGGCCTTAGTGAAGCCTTAAAAAAACCACAAACCATCAGAACAGTGAGGCTGTAGGCTAACTGCACACCTTTTACTGCAAGTTTGTTTTCATTCTTTTTTAGCATAATGTGACACTTTGCTAAGTATGGTGGTAAATTATAGAGTGTTTTGGTAAGGGACCTCTGGAATAATTCTCACTGAAGGGCCTAGGACCTTCCAGGCAAGTACTACTTGTAAATAATTTGTTTTTCTTTGGCCATCAGACTGTCTTCTAAAGTAGATGAAGCATGTAGGCTTGGGGTAGAAAGCTGGTTTGTGCAACCTCAAAATACAGCAATTTGCAATCAGGTGCTATGGCAGCTAGTGGCAATTGTAGCTATATTTCTTAAAAGACTGGCTGATTATTTTTACTCAGGAAGCCCCCATCTCTAAATGTCTCTGTTGTGGAGCCCCACCTCCCTACTCTTGGTGGGACTAGACTGCCATGCCCCTATTTGCCTAGAGCTCTCTCTTGAAGCTGGGCCATACCCAGCAGTCCCAAATGCCGTTCTCCTGAGAGATCCTGGGAGCACTGGGCCCATGCTGCACTCAAACCTCTTGAGACCTGCTGACAGAAACCCTGTTTCTTGTCCAGCCAACTGAGAACCTGGGCTGCTTGGACAATGTCCTCTACCCCTACTTTACCCTACACCCCTGCCTGCTGCCTGGGGGAGTGAGAAATTCTCTGGCCATCCATTTTGCCTATGGGTGTAGGATAAACAGCTGGCAGTATGAAAACTCTGCATCTGTGTCACTGTGTAGGGTTTTAGAGGGAAAAAGACCTGCTTTGTCTTCCACCCTAGAACCAGAAGAATAGTTATTAATCAGAACAACATAGAGGGAGCAGATGCAAGTTGTCCTCACAATGCTATGACCTTTATTGCATTTGTCCACGGGTTTTGGATATTTTACATCAAACATCAAGCTTGAATGGGGGACTAGGATTTTGACTTCGTGGTTTTTTTTGTTTTTTTTTTTGAGTTGGAGTCTCACTCTGTCGCCCGGACTGGAGTGCAGTGGCCGCTCCTGGCCACCGCAGCCTCGACCTGCTGGGTTCCGGCGATCCTTCCGCCTCAGCCTTCCAAGAAGCTGGAATTGCGGGCATGCGCTACCACGCCCGGCTGATTTTTTGATTTATGGTAGAGATGAGGGCTCACTGCCCAGGCGGGTCTCGAACCTGCGGGCTCAGGCAATCCACTCACCTCAGCCTCCCAAAGGCGCGGGATTACAGGCTGAGCCATCAAGCCCGGCAACTTCGTGTTTTTAACTTAAGTTATAAAAGGAGATTCAGGATAAACACAACCTCTGCTTTTAGGGAAAACAAAGATATCAGCAGACACAGCTATGGCTGTGACCAAATCGAGCTGCATTTGTACAACAGTGGTGAGCAATTTTTGTGAACAATTCCTTAACAATTGAACTTTGTTTATGGTGTCCCGATCCAACTCTCTTCGTAAGCCAACTTTAAACCAGAATCACTCAGCAGTGCTCTTTATTCATCATCTAATAAATATTGATTGGTGATAAAAATGAAATAATGACAAAATGAGTAATTAGGAAAAAAGAGTCCATCTTACCTTTGGCCTGTTTCCTCACGCTCTTAATCGCTATTAATTAGAATTAGGTTCAACTGCAGATAACTGAAAACCCAAAATATAGATTTCTTTTTTTTTAAATTTCTCTCTCTTGTCTGAATTCAGGTAGGCAACCCAGGCTGCCACAGTGGCTCCACAATGACCAGGGATCTAACTCCTTCTCTCTCCACCATTCTCATGGTGTGTCTTCCAACCCATCATCCAGTGTGGCTGCTCCAGGTCTAACCACCACATTCACATGCCAACCATCAGGAAAATAGGAAAAGTAAGAAAAAGAACACTTTGCCACTTTAAGACACACTTTTGCTTTTATCCACTGGTCATGTGGTCACCCCTAGCATAGTGAGACTGAGAAAGGTAAACTTTATTCTGTGCAATGACACACTCAGCTAACGTCCAGGAGTTCTGGTACTGAAGAATACAGGGAAATGGATTTTAGGAGACATTAAATGGAGTCTGCCGCCGTGTGACAGGACAGCCAAGCATAAAGGCTTCCTGGTCTGGATCTCCCATTAGGCAAAAACTAGGACGTGATCCATTCACTCTTCCCTAGGCCAGAGCTGGGTCTTGGCACCCAGTGTTCTCTTTTGGCAATTGTATCTTCTCCATCAGCCGGTGTAAACCAGGCACAGTGGAACTCCTTGCTTTCCTTTATGTAAATCAATGGAAGCCCAGCCTAGTACAAAAATATGAAAATTCCTCCTTAAAACTGAGAATGACATTCTAGCCTAAATTTCTTGAGAATTTATTTTTGCTTACTAATAATTTCTTTCGAATCCTAAATAAGTCCTTTTTTCATTCAGGGTAGTACAAGGACAACATACAGTAAAACACAAATTCTATTTACCTCATGCATTTCCATAAACTCAAAAAAAGAACTTAAAGGGAAAACGGTATATTTATGATCCAGCGTGTATTGGCACCTGACTAAAACCACTTTCTTTTTTTTTGTTTTTTGTTTTTTGTTTTTTTGAGTTGGAGTCTCACTCGGTAGCCCAGACTGGAGTGCAGTGGCCGCTCCCGGCCACCGCGGCCTCACCTGCTGGGCTCCGGCGATCCTTCTGCTTCAGCCTTCCAAGTAGCCGGAATTACAGGCGCGCGCTACCACGCCCGGCTGATTTTTTGATTTATTGTCGAGATGAGGTCTCGCTGCCCAGGCGGGTCTCGAACCCGCGGGCTCAGGCAATCCACTCACCTCAGCCTCCCAAAGGCGCGGGATTACAGGCTGAGCCACCGAGCCCGGCTTAAAACCACTTTCAATGGTGATTTATGATGATATATTTTGTATTTGTACAAGAAAAATATTTTTCTGTGAATGTCAAAGGACATAAAATCATGGCATCCTTTTCTGCATGAGAGCAACCAAAAAGTTACTGGCAAATTCTTAAGGTTTATGAGAAACGAAATTCAGTTATGCTGAGGCATTATCAAGTTTGCCTCTTCACCACTCTTAGAGACTTGCCCTCTCCCCAGGGAGGGAGGCACTATGCCAGGGCTGCCCAACCCGAACCCCAGGCCTTTGTTGTAACTAAAGCTCTGGTGGTGTGCTGTCCCCTTGTGGGAGATGTGGGCATTGCAGTCCTTTCGTCACAGAAGAAAATGAATTTTGCCTTTCAGACGCAGCTGGAAAAATCTAGTTTAATTTCCAGGAGGCACACAAGTAAAATTATACTTTGGGAGAGACATTATCTTATAGAAATGTCTTCCAAAAATATGAGTCTGTTTATAAAAAAAAAACCATTTTGCATATGACAACACTGAATAGCATGACTATTGTTTTTATACGTGGGTTTATTAGCCAAATGTTGTATTGCTACCTTTATTACAGATTCAATCTTATTTTTAGCACAATGACAGCCAACATCCAAGAGAAAAGATTTTGCTTTATATAAAATGAGGAATTATTTTGTAAAGTAAATAGTATATTCCTCCACCTCCCACCACCAGTCTATTCTGTAAGTTCCGGTTTTAATGAAGTATTTCTCATTAAAGTAAGGACTTTATACCATTACTTAACCTCCTGCAGGGTATTCTAGAACTTCTCCTCACCTTCCTTGCTACAGATTGACGTGGGACATAACCACTGTCCTTCAAAGCCATTTCTGCACTGACGAGTCAGTGAATATGAAACTTTTTCCTGTCCACCTATAGCACTATGGGCCACACAGTGAAAACAAGCAACATAAAATAATCAGGGTGCTCCAAAGACACTCAAATTCTCTCTCACGCAGGAGGCTGAAAACACTCACACTTCCTCCTTTTAAGCCTTCAACTTTTCTTTATCACATCCAACTCATTCATACCCAATTAGAACGTCAGCGCTAGAAGATGCCTTCAAGACCATGCTGCATGCAATCCCTTCATTTGGCGCAGACCCAGGCCCTGCACTCCCGACCCGACCCAGCGCTGTTTTCCTGGGCCTCCCTGGGCAGGCCGCTCAACACTCTTGTTCTCCTGGAGAAGCTAGGGCACCTCTAAATTCAACAAGCCAGAAACTGAGAACAGGTGTGCAAACAACACCACCATCCAGAGGTGATAAGGGTAAGCAAATAAACCACCAGGGAGGAACAGAAACAGAGTTTTGGCTCTCACCACTCTGTAGATAAACAAGTGTTTGATCTGGGCTAGGTCTGGCCTTTATCTGGTGAAAGATAACATTCACAGGCAGAGGGAGTCTGTGCTTGCTGTTACCGGGCCTGGAACCCTATTGAGCACTGGCCTGGCCTGCACACTAACTGAACCAAGGTTCAGGGACAATAGGCTAGGGGAAATTCTATTACCACCAAGGGAGGGGGGCAGTCCTGAACTCCTAAGAGATCACAGGCTAAGAAGCCCTAAGAAGACAGACACAGGAGCCTCAGCAGGGGCATTCTGATGGCCACAGTCCCTACTAATCCACTGAGAATCATGCTCTGGATTTTCCAATCTGCTCAGTAAAAGCTTCTTAGACAGGAGAAATTGTCCAAAGCATCATTCTCTTTTTCACTGTTCAGGCGATTGAAGCTAAGGAAAGCACCAGAGTAAACTCACAGGGAAAATCATTAGCATGTCTCTAGAGAGTTTTGATCAGATCACCTTTTTAAAGATAATAAGGTTGACAATAATAATAACAATAGCTGATATAATAATAATACTAATACTAATAACAGAGCACTCACTGTGTGCCAGGCACTATACTAAGTGCTTCCTCATGTGTTATGTTCTTGAATCCCCACCACAAAACTGTGAGGTAAATACTGTTGTTGGTGACATTTGCAACTGAGGAACCAGGCTTCAAGAGGTTAAAACACTTGCCAAAGTCCCACAGCTAGTAAACATGAGAGTGGAAATATAGTTTGTCCCCCTCTAGAATCCAAACTCTCTCTCTCTCTCTCTTTGAGACAGGGTCTCACTCTGTTGCCTAGGCTGGAGTGCAATGACATATTCCTGGCTTACCACAGCCTTAACCTCCTGGACTCAAGTGATCCTCCCACCTCAGCCTCCCCAGTAGCTGGGACTATAGGCACATACCTGGGTAAATTTTTGATATTTTTGTAGAGACAAGGTCTTACTCTGTTGCCCAGACTGGTCTCAAGCAATTCTCCCACTTTGGCCTCCCAAAATGCTGGGATTACAGATGTGAGCCACTGTGCCCAGCACAAACTCATAATTCCATCATTTTAATTTTGTTTTGTTATTATTCTTTTTTTGAGTCAGAGTCTCATTCTGTCTCCCAGGCTGGAGTGCAGTGGTACGTTCACAGCCACCCTAGTGTCGACCTGCTGGGCTCAGGAGATCCTTCCTCCTCAGCCTTCCAAGTAGCTGGGACTACAGGCACTCGCTATCACGCCTGGCTAATTTTTTGATATATTGTAGAGATGAGGTCTCATCAAGTTTCCCAGACTGGTCTCGAACACCTGGGCTCAGGCAATCCTCTCGCCGTGGCCTCCCAAAGTGCTAGGATTACAGGCTTGAGCCACCACGCCCAGCCTTCATCATTTTTATATATAGATGGAGATTGTTAGATGTGTTTTTTCCATCAATTTTACTACTTTGACACAAGGATGTAAATCCTATTACAAACTTAATAGGCTGTCAATCCTATTATCACACTGAATGTTGACTTTGAGAGGGATACTGGTGAGAGCAGGGAGAGAGCATAGGAGCACTAAAAAGTGGAGGAGAGTGGAGAAACTGACCATCCTCAGGGCTTGATGTAAAGCGGGGCCTAGGTCTCCACACACCCTCACCTCACCCTGTCACTGTCTCCACCGCGACAGAGCAGCATTTTGCCTTCCCATGCCCACATCCTCCTGCCTCAATCCTAGGAGTCCATCTTTATTAGAGCACATAGTAAAGACAACGTTTGCCAGCCTCCCTTTCAGTGAGAGGCGGCCACTGTGGACCATGAAGATGAGCCTGTCCTCCAGGGGTGGTAGAAACAAGCACATGTGGAGCCTGGTGCCTGGTGGTCTGGGGAACCACCCTGCCTGCCTTGGGCTGTTACCTTGACTGTTTTTATGTGTGAGACAAAAATACTTGTCTCTTGTTTAAACCAATGATAACGAGGATTTTCCCGGGTCTGCATGAATACTGACGTAGTCAGTTTTGCGTTGCTATAAAATAATACTTGAGGCTATCTAATTTATAAAGAAAAGAAGTATATTTAGCTCATGGTTCTGCAGGCTGAGAAGTTCAAGGACATGTCCCTGGCTTCTGGCAAGGGCTTTCGTGACACATCACAATGTGGTGGAGAAGGTCAGGGGAAAAGTGGACACATGAGAAGAGAGGGAAACTTGAGGGGCTCCTTGCTTTCTAACAACCCACTTTCACAGAAGCGAATCCATTTCTGCAAGAACTAATCCAGTCTTATGAGAGTGAGAACTCACTCTCTACCTGGAGAACTGCACGATACTGTGCTTGAGGGATCGCCGCCATGACCTAAGCACCTCCCACTATGTCCCACCTCCCAATGCCACCACACTGGGGGCCAAATTTCAGCATGCACTTTGGTGGGGACAAACTGTATCTAAACCATAGCAGACACCTAATTCAAACTATAAACTACTAATTTTTTTTTTGAATTCTCACTCTGTCACCCAGGCTGGAGGGCAGTAAACAACTAATTTAAAAATTTTTTACAGAGGGAAAACAGGCTCAGTAAGAGTGAGTATTTTTGCTCAAAGACATGCAAACATTGCTTGGCAGCATTCAGTTTTGAATCTGTCTGACCCCAGATTTCTTCATTTTTCCAGCACAGTCTAGAGTGGCAAATAGAATAGAAACATACATGTATTTAGTGCTTTATAATTTGGAAATTGTTTCATATACGTTATATACTATGTACTGTTTGGGATTTTTTTAGTGGCAAGAAACAGAAATAGACTCTAGATAACTTATCCTGAAGAGAAATCTTTAGAAGGATTTAGGGTGGTGTGTCAGTTGGAGTTTCAATTAGAGATGCAGAACCACTTGAGAAGCAACAAGATAGGGATTTATGATAGGGATTTGATCTTACTCTCAACAACTAGAGAAGCTGGCGGAGCAATCTCAGGCTCTGTCCTCAGGTCTGACGCTGGAGCTTGCAGTTTGCAGGGCAGGGGAGGTAGGTGTAAAATAGAGGACAGGATGACCAGGCTGGAGCCCACCAGCTGGGGACCATGAGGTGGACTGAAACCATGCCCTGACTTTGGGGACACGGGTATCCTGAAGAGGTCAGAATCCTTCATCACAGAACTAAACACACCTACCTGGCTCAGAAGTTGGAGAAGTTGAAGGAGGATTCTGGGAAAAGTAGAGCTGTTGTGGTCCCGACCACTGCCTCCTGCTAATGAGGTGAACCAGCTGGCAAATGACAACATGTGTGAGCTACAAAAACTGCCACGGCTTCCTTTCCATCCTCCAGATCTCACACTGGAATCTTCCACATGGCCCACCCTAAGTGGAAACACACAGGAAAGGGAATTCTGGGAAATGTAGTTCAGCCTCACCAGATTGGCATATTATAAAGCCACCTCAGGTAACCCATGGGACTGAGGGAAAAGCTCAAGAATCAGGTTTTGGACAGGGAAGAAAGCAAATGAGCTCTGGGGATCTGGGTGGCAGATGGTCACTCCTGCTCTCTTGAAGTCTCTGAATTGCCTCCAGCTGAATTCCCTCCTTGTATTACTCAAAATCCTAGGGCAAGGTCCAGGTGGCTAGTGTGGGTCATGTGCTTACCCCTTGGCCAGAGGAGAGTGGATACCTTTGCTGACTGTCCAAATAACATTGTGTGCAATGGGGTAGTGGGGGTTCCCCAAGGGGAAATCAAAGTGTTGCACTTTGGATGAAGTGGATGCTGGGCAGGCAGAGACTTCCATGAATGAATGTTGACAAATGAGAAGGAAGAAAGCATTGAAAACACACTTCTCTCCTACTCAGACTTCTCTTTGGTCAAGCTTGGGAAAGCAGAGACAATGTCTTTCTCATACTCTGTGACATCCTTCCTAACACAGGACTGAGGTTTACACGAAGAGGTCAAAGTAGCCCCAGAATCAGGGTTACCACCTTCTTCCTGTCAGGTGTGTGTGTGTGTGTGTGTGTGTGTGTGTGTGTGTGTGTGTGTGTGTGTACATTTTCTAGGAGGGTACAAAACCTGTCAGATTATCAGAGTGACTCTCCAGAAGTTAACAGTTATTACTTCAGATTTGCTATGTTTGCAATTCCCTATGATTAATCCAGGGGTATTTGTTAATCAAAGGTTCACTAAGAAGTTGTGTAGTGTAGTAATCAAGTCTGTGGGCCCTGGGGCTCAAGATATTGGGGTAAAAAACCTAATTCTACCACTTTCTAGTCAATTGACTTTCAGCAAGTTTCTTAACGTTTTTGAGTCTCACTTTTCTCATCTGTAAAATAAGGGTGATAATAATAGTTACCTCATAGGTTTATAGTGAGGATTTAGTGAATTGATACGTGCAATGGTCTTAAAACTGTGTCTGGTACACAATATGTGCACAACACAAGTTTAATCAATATTTCCTAATATTGCTTCAGGATTTGTGGAAGTGTGAGACACAATCTCTGCTCTTAAAGAACTTAAAATGTGGTTGAAGAGACAAGAGCACCATATGGAAACAAGAACCCATCACTCTGGCATTAATTGTTACATTATGTGGCACCAACTTTTATGTGAGTCACAAAGAGGGGCAATGAAGGAAGTGGAAGCTAAGAAAGGCTAGACAGAAGGAATGACTGGACAGGCTAGGGGCGATCACCTGAAATGAAGATGCTGATGATGGGAATGTGTGTGGCATGATGGGGAGAAAGAAAGATGGCATCCTAGACCAGAAGGTATACGGACCCCAGTGTCAGAAGGTGTTGGTTGTGCTAGGAACACCTTTTTGAGTTCAAGACACAGGAACTCAACTCACACTGGCTTACCACAGAAACAGGAGGTGTGAAACTGAAGTGCAGGGATAAATTACCTTCTGGCACAGTTGAACCAAAGGTTCAAAGCTCAAACTGCATGACAAGGGCAATGTCCCTGGGCATCTTGGCCCTCTTCCTTATGGGTTGACTGCAGGCTTCCCTAATGTGGCGGTAAAAGCACCCTTGTATATGTCATCCTGACTGAGCAACCAATGGGCAGAGGATGCTTTTCTCCTTAACAGTTCCAGCAAAAGCCTTGGGATGGCAGCTTATTGGCCTGTTTGGGTCACTTTCCCATGCCTGAACTAATTGTGTGTCTACAAATTCCAAATAACACAGAAAGGAACATAGTTCCCACAGCACAGTCTACCACCCCAGGTAAAAGTGGCACTGAAGCTGGGTAGGCAAGAACACAGATGCCTTAAGAGGTTGCAGGTACTTGGACAAGTCATTCAACCTTTGCAGGCCTATACCTGTATCCATAAGATGGGCAGTAGACAGTACCTGTATCCTATAAGACGGGCAGTAGAGTCTACCAACCAAATGGGATAAAGTCTGTGTAAGCCCCCTGGAGATAGATAGGGCCTTCTGCAAATCCAAAGGGCAGTTGTGCACAGGAGACCAGACAAGAGAGAAGAATGCTTAGAGCAAGTATATGCGAAAGAAAGTCCCCAGAATGGGTGTGGCAGAATCCTGAAGAGAACATAAAAACAAAGACAGCAGACTCCCTAAGGGTAGGGGAACTTGTCCCATGGTGCCATGCTGGCTGCCTGGTGTGGGTGCCAAGTAGTGATTTGATGTTGAATATCAGGGCAAACATTACTGAAGGATAATTAACTTGCAAAAGCATCAACACAGTAAGAACTGCAGGCCTCAGACCACGGGATTCTCATTAGCAGCCAGCAGGAGAGACTAGGCTTCAGTTCTGAGCCCTGGGGCCTCCCTCTCCTCACAATTCTGTTATGAATCTGGGGGAAAATGGGCTGTGTTAATTAGTGCCGCTTGTGTCTGACTGCCCACCTGCTATGGGGAAAGGGCGCCCTGAGAAAGGCTGGTCCCTCAGACTGGGCTGTTATTTACAAGGCCCAACGAGACCCGAGGCAGGTGGCTTTGGCACTGCTCCCCAGGGAAGGGAGATTCTGAAGTCAAGAGGAAAGGCAGTGGAAACCCAGCAAGTCAGCCACCCGGTGGCACCCGTGACGCCTGCTCAGCACTTAACAGGCAAAGTCCCCCAGAAGAAGCCATTCAGAGCCACATGCCAGTGGTGCTCCCCACGTAGGATGATCATCTGTCCTAGGATACTGCCGGACTTTTAGTGTGTAAACTGGAACATTCCCAGGGAAACTGAGATGAGTTGGTCACCCTACCCCACCTTGATGGACTGAATTGCCCTCTGACCTCTATGGAGCCTACAAGGAGGGGCCCAGAAGTGCGTGTGTCAGAGTGGGTGGGCGGGGAGAGCAAACAGGGACAACTTGGATCTTGCCTGCCCATGCTCTGGGGTCATAAAACAAGAGAAGCCAAGTTGTCTGCCCTCTGGTGGGCTGGCAGTCACTTCAACACAGGTGACATCGTTTGTGGCATCAAACAGGGAAGACTTGCAGCAAACTCAGAGAAGCACAAATGCTGCTCACTAACGTTCATGGGCTGAAAAGCGGGTACTTCTAATAAGGATAAGGAGGAAAAGCAATCATAGAATATTGTCATGAAGAGAGAAATGAAGACTCTTGCCCTTCCTTGAGGCATAGGACTTCCGGTATCAATATACTTGATAGATTCAGAGTCAACTAACCAAGGCCCAGAGCGGTCAAGTGAATTAACTTACATAATGTTGCTAGAATATAGTAGATCAAAGATTTCCCTCCAGTTCTGACTCCATATCCAGCGTTCCTTCTCCGAGAGCAGGCTAAATAACTCAGGTATCATGAATGCATTACTCATATTATAGAGGTTCCTGAGTTTGATTGGCTCGACTGTGGTCTGTGCCATACTTGGTTTCTATTTGACAAGTTCTACAGGATCTCGTGTATAATAAAAATAAATTTTAGCCGGGTGACTATGAAAGGCCAAGGCGAGAGGAATGCTTGAGCCCAGGAGTTAGAGACCAGCCTAGGCAACATAGCAAGACCTTGTCTCTATAACAAACCAAAAAATGAGCAGGGCGTGGTGGTGCATGCCTGTAGTCCTAGCTACTCTGGAGGCTGAGGTGATCGCCTGAGCTCAGGAGGTCAAGGCTGCAGAGAGCTGTGCTCGTGCCACTGCACTCCAGCCTGGGCGACAGAGTGAGACCTTGACTGAAAAAAAATTTTATTTGCTGTTTTTATTTACCAGTAAAAGTAGGATTTAGTGTGGAACTCAGAACTTATTTGTTGGTCACTGCAACACCAACACCAGCAGGCTGGGTGTTCGTGACATAGAGTAGGAGAGGACCCTGGGGAAGAAAGTGATAGGCCCTAACGATGGTCAGTTGGAAGGATCCTGTGAAGGAACATGAGGCAAGTCACCCCAACTTGGTCCTCAGAAGCCGGCTCAGATGCTGATAAAGGCCCATTCATCTTTGCAAGGTTACAGTCATTCCATTTATTCAATAGCAAATATGGATTGTCATGCTTAATAGACCGTAACTTAGAACAGTAGTCTCCCAATTGTGCCATTGGTATTCATCACTGTAATAAAATTGTCTAGTTGAAAAGGTCTATATTGACAAACCAACAAGAAGTACATTGATTTAGTAGTAGTTTTGAATTATTCAGCCTGTAATTTTTTTATTCCATAGAACTGTTAGATTTTTTTTATCAGATAGGCCATCTCTTAAAAGGGACCAGAGGGTTATTCTGGAAAATCCCAAGACTGAACTAAGAACTACTTTAAGTATAGAAAGTTTTGTGGATGCTATGAGAAGCCATCTGGTTCTCTGTATGCACTGGAGTCAGGGTGTGTGTGTGTGTGTGTAAGTGTGTGTGTGTGTGTGTGTGTGTGTGTGTGTGTGTGTGTTGTATGTTTGTGTACACTGATTTCCTTAGATAATCAGAGCCAAAGATGGAAATTAAAGTGTGCTCCACTGGTCCTGTGGATTGAGGTCACCACTTGGGGAAGAAAGGATGGGGAGTCAATGTATAAGACCACATACCTTGTTGCATTGACCCATCTAAGAAGGACAGCTGATGCAGGAATGGGCAAGGACACTGTGGTGACGGTCCTTGGCACATAACTGAGATCGCAGCAAGCACTCAGCAAGATTGGTTATTGGGTAAATGGTTGAAAGGAGCACTGTGTGGAATCTGGGGATTGCACTCAGCTGCATGTAACGAAGACCTGGAAGAAAGTGGATTTGTCCTCCCGTATAATGAAAATCAAGATGTAGTTAGTCTAAAGTTGTGTGGTGATTTGCCACCATCCAATCCCTCTCATTCTTTCTTCTCTACAATCCCTAGCTGTGGTTTCCATACTCAAGGTCACTTCATGGTCCAAGTTGGCTGCTGAGACACTACCCATCAAACCCCAAGCAGGTTTGAAGAAGGAATAAAGGCAGAGGGCAGACAGTGGCATATCTTCCAGTAGGCAGTGTTCTAGAATGCCCCCGTACACCACTTCCACTCAGAGTTCAATGACCAGAAGTTATTCTTGTGGCCACACTTAGCTCAGAGTGAGGCTAAGAAATGTTGTCTTTTGCTAGACATATCACCACTCTGAAATAAAATAGGGATTCTCTTACCAAGGAATTGGAGAAAATTAATATTAAGTTGGCATTTGTAGTCTCTGTTAGCTGGGCCCGGTGGTTCATGCCTATAATCCAAGCACTTTGGGAGGCTGAGGCGGGAGGATTGTTTGATGCCAGGAGTTAAAAATCAGCCTGGACAATGTAGTGAGACCTGCATTTATTAAAAAAAAAAAAAAAGCTGAACACAGTGGCTCACCCCTGTAATCCCAGAACTGAGGGAGGCTGAGGCAAGAGGATTGCTTCAGCCTAGCCTGAGCAACATAACAAGACTTGTCTCTACAAAAAATAAAAAAATTTAGCTGGGTGTAGAGGCACACACCTGTAGTTCCAGCTACTCAGGAGACTGAGGAGGGAGGATTGCCTGAGCCCTGGAGGTTGAGGCTGTAGTAAGCCACGATCATGCCATTGCACTCCAGCCCAGGCAACAGAGCAATACTCTCTCTCTAGCGAAAGAAAAAATAAAATGCTCCCAAAAACTCTAGGAAAAAAGTCAAGTTAATGATTATGAACCAAACCCCAGCACAAATAAATGAATGCCGTTTATGATCAAGGACAGTGGTACCAGTCTGGCTTTCAGAAGAGCTCTCTTTGTACCAAGTTTGCACCAAAATGTCAGATGGGCCAATCAGATGTAAAGGCTTGGCCACACGTCTAATGTTGAAATCCGAATGGAAGGGGGTCAGTTCTGCTTCTGGTCAAATGAAGAGAAAGATGTAATAAAGTTATACTCTACTACAGTGGCATAGACTCAGATTATAATATGCTTCTTAGTACATTGAGCTTTGACAAGAAACAAAGGCAATCTAAAAATAAAACAACTTGTAAATGTGCATAATAAGTTAAAACTAAAATTGAAAGAGGCAAGCAACTACAAGCTTGGGGGATAGATGCCAATATTGGTCGTAAAGGCAGGGATTGGATGCTAAACCCTGCCCTCATTAAGAAGCCTAAAGTTGACCCTATTGTTAGCACACATAACTTCTTGTATATGTAAATGCAAATTCCTTTGGAGGAAGTTGTCAATAATTCAGGCTTGCAGGATTCCTATAAATTATGTGAAACCAAATGAAAGATTATTACAACTAAAAAATTGCCAAACACACCAGGAAACAAGACGTAAGGATTATACTAGCTAGGACTAAACTTAGCCTCACGTGGCAGAAAACCCACATAATAGTGTCTTAGACATATTCAATTTTATTTGTTTTCATATAAAAGAAGTTAGAACGTCAGTATCCAGGGCAGGTTCATCACAAGTTCATGGGCCTGATTTCCTTACAGTTAATGAATCCTCGCCGATTTAAGTGATGCTGCCTTGTTCTTGAGATCAAGATGGCAGCTACAGCTCCAGATACTCATATTCCAGTTCAACTGCGGGAAGGTGGGGATGCAGGACTTGTCTACTGTCTTTAAGAATATATTGTTAGCTAGGTGTGGTAGTGTACACCTGTAGTTCCAGCTACCAAGAGGGCTGAGGTTGTAGGATCACCTGAGCCCAGCAGGTCGAGGCTGTGGTGGCCATGAACAGGCCACTGCACTCCAGCATGGGCAACAGAGTGAGACTCTGACTCAAAAAAATAAAAAATAAAAAAAAGAATATATTTGGTAAGTTGCACACAGCAAAATTTCAATCTCAATGGTCACATGTAGATATCAAAACAGGTAGGAAATTTTAACTGGCTAGCAATCCTTAACTAAAAATTACTATTTTCATTCCTAAGAAGGGGCTAGGGGAATGGATACTTGGTGGCAACAGCAGTGTCTGACATAATAGGGTGTGTAGTGAGCAAAATAATGGTGCCCCCAAATATCCAGGCCCTTCCTAATTTCTGGATCCTGTGAACTCCCGAGTGTTCTTACAAAAAGGAAGAAGAGGGAGATTCAACTGCAGAAGTAAGAGATGTGGTAATGGAAGCATAAGATTGGTGTGTGGACTGATGCAAAGACAAAGCCATGGGCAAGGAGTGAGGACAGCCTCCAGAAGCCAGAAAAGGCAAGAAAAGGCAAGTTCCCTACAGTCTTCAGAAGGATCAGCCCTTCCAACACCTTGGCTTTAGCTCAGTGCTTTTGGACTTCTGGCCTCCAGAACTGTGTGAGGATAAGTTTGGTTTGTCTTAAGTCACTAATTTTGTGGTAATTTGTCATAGCAGTCGTAGGAAACAAATACATGTGGAGAATCAAAGAGCAGCAATAACCCCTTCCCCACACACAGACTTCAGATGTTTTATTTATTAGACATTGAATATTTTAAAGATAACTTAAAGATAAAACTATTTACTTTTTAAAAAATGTGCATAAGAGAGACTAGAAGAAATGACCTGGAAAATCTGTAATGGAAGCCATTTCTGATTTGAAATAAAATGAAAAACTATATGTTAGGTATCAATAACACAATGGATGGGTTAAATAGCAGCTAGAAACAACTGAAAAGAAAATTAAGTGAACTATGAAAAAAGTTGGAAAAATTATTCATAGTACTGAACAGAGACATAGAGAGATAAGAATGACAGAGGAGTTAAGTGATACAGAAGTTAGAATGAACAAATAGAGGAGAGACAATATTTGAAGTGTTCATGGATTATAATTTTTAAAATATGATGATAGCCATAAATCCACAACTATAGGAAAACCAACATATACCAAACAAGCTAAAAATTTCCACACCCAGACACATCTTTGTATGATACTTCAAAATATCAAAGGCCAAAAGAAGATTTTAAAAAAATAGGCAGCAAAAAAGATCACCTATAAAATAAAGACAAGTTGGCTGACAGCAGGCTTATCAATAACAAAGGAAAACAACAACAACAATAGAATAATATCTTTAAACTGATTAATGTACTGCATTTCAGGAAGGGCACTTCTTCAAGATCAAGGGCTACATAAAGACATCTTCAGAGTAGCAAAGAATGAGAGAATTTACAACCAATGGTTCTTAACTAAAGTAACTTCTAAAGGATATAATTCAGGAAGAAGAAAAATTATTCCAGTGGGAAAGTCAGAGATATAAGAAATACCTGGTCAATATGAAGGTTAAACTGATGTAAGTGCAAACAAATATTGTCTGAATATGATTGATAATAACAATAAACAACAATATTATACAAATATAAACTGAAACCAAATGAGATACCATCTTACACTGACTGACTTAGCAAACACTAAGAAGTGTTACAATATCTACTGTTAGTAAGGATGTGGGACAACAAGGACTCTGACATGCTGGAGAGAGGAAATTGGTACAGACACTTTGGAAGATAATTTGACATTCTCTCATAGAATTAAACATGCTTTACCACCATGCAACACACCAGAAAAATTCCTGCACATGTGTACCCTATAGCAAGTTCAAGAATGTTTATAGCATCGTTGTTTGTAATAGCAAAAACTGGAAATAACCCAAATGTTCCTCAGTGAGAGAATGTATAAATAAATTGTGGTCTATTTACACAAATAGAGCCTAACAGTGAAAATGATGAAAGTACAGCTAACTGAGAAGACATGAATACATTGCAGAAACATAACATTGAATAAAAAAAGGTACTCAAAGAGATTACATATAGAAGATTGACCCCATTTTATAAAGTCTCCAAAAGTAAACTAAAACTCTAATTTAAGGCTATTTACCTATGTGGTAAAAAGTATTTTATAAAATGAAGAGAATGATAAAAACAAAATCCAGAATGATGGATCCTGCTGGAGATAGCAGGAGATGGGATTAATAGAAGCATATATATCAGTTCAGAGTTATCAGTAGTGACAAGTCTTTAAAATTTAAATATACGTATATATTTAGTTTAATTTTTTTTTTTGAGTTGGAGTCTCACTCTGTCGCCCAGACTGGAGTGCAGTGGCCGCTCCCGGCCACCACAGCCTCGAACTGCTGGGCTCCGGCGATCCTTCCGCTTCAGCCTTCCAAGTAGCCGGAACTACAGGCACGTGCTATCACACCTGGCTAATTTTTTGATTTATTGTAGAGATGAGGTCTTGCCAAGTTGCCCAGGCGGGTCTTGAACCCATGGGCTTAGGCAATCCACTCATATCAGCCTCCCAAAGCGCGGGATTACAGGCTGAGCCACCGAGCCCGGCTAAAAAAATTTTTTATTTTAAAGATGTGAGGTACAATTCAGGGTTAGGTATGCAAATGTTCTTTATGCAGGTACCCTTGTTGATGAGGTGTGCCCTCCCTGCCCCGGCAGTTTCCTTCAAATGCCAATCTCATTCCCCCTCCCCTGGCAGTTTCCCACTACTGCCAATCCCTTCCTTATAGTATTATGATAATTGTTCAATGTCCGCTTATGAGTGAGAACATATGGAACTCTGTTCTTTGTTTCTGTTATAGATCACTGAGTATGATAGACTCTAAATCCATCCAAGTTGCTGTACAGTCCATATGTTTGTCCTTCTTTATGGCTGCATAATATTCCATTGTGTATATGTAGCACATCTTTTTTTTAATCCAGAGTAGTAACAACTCTTAAGTTGCATGATGGGATCATCTGTGTTTGTTATTATTAAGCTTCATGATTTATATTAAGCTATGGCTTGGATATGGTTTGTCTGCCCCCACCAAATCTCCAGTTGAAGTTTCATCCCCAGTGTGACAGTGTTGGGAGGTGGGACTTAGTGGGAGGTGTTTGCGTCTTGGGAGCAGATCCCTCATGAACAGATCAGTGTTCTCCTTGTGGGTGAGTGAGTTATCATTCTACTAGTTTCTGAGAGAGCTCTTCGTTAAAAAGAGCCTGGCACCTTCCTGCCTCACTATCCTGCTTCCTCTCTTGCCATGCGATCTTTATACACACTGGCTTCCCTTCATCTTCTGCCATGAGTGGAAGCTTCCCCAGGTCCTTACCAAAAGCCAAGCAGAGGCAAGTGCCATGCTTCTTGTGCAGCCTGCAAAACCATGAACTATATAAACCTCTTTTCTTTTTAAGTTACTAAGCTCCAGGTATTCTTTTATAGCAACACAATATTGACTAACATAATAACATATGTGTCTTGTATATATGTGACATGTATTAAGCATTACATAATAAAATTAAAAAGTCATGGAGAGTATGAGTCTGGCTTTCAAGTCACATTGTCTGGATTCCAGTCTTGGCATTAATATTTAACTGGCTGTGCAACGTTGGGTATATCAACCTCTTTAAGTCTCAGTAGTCTCATCTTTAAAATGGGGCAATAATAGATTTTGGTTGCTACGAGGCTTATATAAGAAAATACTCATAGAGTGCTGAATACATGCTCAGTAAAAATACAATGTAATTATGATTATTCCTTTCACTTCTGAATTTACCCGCCTTGTGGTCACTGTGTATGATCAAAGTCATTGATTATCATCTGTCAGGGCATCAGTCTTCTCATCTTCACCTGCACCTCCCCAGTGCATCTCACCTCTTTTGCCTTCATCTTTACTTTCCCCTCTCTATTCTCACCTCACAAGTAACCTTACTCACAGAGCATTTAAATGCACATATATGGATGCCAAGAAGGGAATCTAAAACGTTAAGGGCCAGAATCTTCCTTGCTTTAGGGCTCAGCAGATGTAAATTTTCTTTAGAATTTATTTGGATGGTTCTGCTTGGTCCTTCACAAAACTCTGAGTAAGTAACGTCTAAGTGATGCGTCCTTTGGGCTCCAAACAGGATGTTCAACTTTGATGAAACAAAATCAAGAGACATCCCTCTAGGAAGATTTGGATACCTATGGGGTCTGGAATGGGTTGTTAAAATGCCTTCTCTGCACCTGGGATTCCTAAGAATAATTAATGCACAGTTGGTTAGGTCATTTTGACAAACCCTGAATCCTGGCAGCAAAATCTTGAGCTGAAAGTGTCTGTTTTCATTGTGCCGATGGGGCTAGAAAAATAGTACAAAGTTGCCTTTATCTGTCTCCTCTCCACTTTTCTTTTCTTCTTTTAGCTTCAGTGCAGCACAAGCCAACTGTATCAAACTCAGGAACTAGGCATTTTGCAACATGTTTTGGAATGTTTCCCTTTGTGTTCTTTAGAATTGTGGTTGATTTCCTTGGCTGGAAACAGGGATGAAAGGAGACGCTCATAGCTAGCTGCCTTCACGCTCTGCAAAATCTCTAACTCTCAATACATACAAACCATCGCTTGGTGCCAAAGGTGGTTTTTCTGTCCATGGTTATGGGCTCCTAACCCATTTTCAGGTGTTTGTCTTCCCTGGCTACTGTCATTGGGCCACATAATGGACTGATGCTTGTCCTTCTGAAAAGATATGTTAACTTCCTAACCCACAGTCCTCAGAATGTGCCCTTACTTGTAAATAGGTTAAATAAGAGGTAACCAACTTAAAATGAGGTCATTATGCTGGGTCTTCTTTCAATATGACTGATATCTTTATAAAAAGCAGAAATTTGGACATAAAGACAGACATACACAAAAGGAAAATTATGTGAAGAGGAGAGATATGAAGGGTGAAGATGGCCATGTGAAGATGGAGGATTGGTGTGATGAACATACAAGCCAAGGGATGTCTGAGGCCACCAGAAGCTACCCTGAACCACAGAAGCACAAAGCATTGGTTGAACACTTATAAAAACTATTACTGATACTAGTCAGGATTCTCTAGAGAAATAGAACCAGTAGGTATGTGTGCATGTGTGCATAAAAAGCTACTATAAGGAATTGGCTAACATGATTATGGAAGTTGAGAAGTTTTGTGATTTGCAGTTGGCAAACTGGGCATCCAGGAGAGGAGGCGGTGTAGGTTTGGTCTGAGTCTAAAGGCCTGAAAATAAGGAACACTAGTGCAAGGCCAGTTGAAGGGCGAGAGAAGACTGAGATCTCAGTTAAATAAGAGAGAGAGAGAGAGAGAGAGAGAGAGAGAGAGAGAGAGAGAGAGAGAGAGAGGAGAGAGGAGAGAGGAGAGAGAGGTTGTGAAGAGAGAGACAGGGAGAGAGGAGAGGGGAGAGAGAGGTTGTGAATTCTCCTTTCTTCCACTTTTTTGCACTATTTGGGCCCTGATGAATTGGATGATGCCCACCTACAATGCGTAAGGCAGTCTCTTTTACTTAGCCCATTGACCACTGAACAGTGAACCAGCCAGCCATACCTACATGCACCTGTGCCACACAACTAGCCAACCTGCCAAACCCACACTCACCTGCACCAAACCTGACAGAGCAGTGTCCCAGAGAGAGAACTGCCCAGGAAATTGGTTCAGTGTGCAAGTGTGTATCCAAGCCTGACCCAAAACTCAGTCCAGTACTGGCTCTGGCTGCCATAGAGACTGCTGCACAGCCAGTAGGCCTGAAATCCTGTCTGGCAGTGATGTTTCCCTAACCCCCACCAGAGAGGTGAATGCACAGCTAGCCAGCCTGCCATGCCCAGATATGCTGTACCCAGCCTAAAAACCAGTCTGGTAGCAGCCTCCACTTTACCTGGAGTCACGGCTGCATAGCTGGCTGACCAGCTACAATCTCACCTGGCCCAACAGCCATTCCAATGATGGCCTTGCCTCCCTGGAGACACCATTTGCACAGGCTGCCAGCCCACAACATGCCAGACCTGAAAACACCCCCAGTGTCCCCACCACCAACAAAACTGCCACCACCATTACAAAATCACAGCCTAGCTCACTGAGACAATCACAGGCGCTGTTGATGAGGATTACAGCTTGAAAAATTGCACAGGGACCATGCTACTGAGACCACCCAGAACCAAAGTTGGTATACCATATACAGTGGACACCCTAGGATTCATCCACAGGAAAAAGTCTCTTCCTACAAAAGCTACTCCAAAAACTTGGAAAAAAGCAACAATTATACTAGATGTGCAAACATGAAAAAAGTGACATACTTAAAGGAACACAATAAGTCTCTAGTAACAGACCTCAAATAAAGTGTTATTTACAAAATACCTGAAAAGAAATTCAAAATAATGATCTTATAGAAATTCAGTAAGATGCAAAATAACACAGACAATCAGTTCAATGAAACAATTTAAATAATTCATGATCTGAATGAGAAATTCAACATAGATAGATATCACAAAAACTAAACAAACAGAAATCTTTCAGTTGAAGAATTCAATAAATTAAATAAAAATACACTCAAGAGCATCAACAACAGACTAGATCAAACAAGAAAGAATTTCTGAACCTGAAGACATATATTTTAAAATAATCTAGTCAGAGAAACAAATCAAGAGAAAAAGAATAAAAAAAGAAAGAAAGTCTAAGAACTTATGGGATGCCATTAAGAGAACAAATATTCACATTATAGGAATGTCAGAGGGAGAAAAAATGAAAAAAGGCGCAGAAAACCTATTTAATGAAATAATAGCTAAAAACTTCTCAAGTCTTAAGAGAGATATGAATATTCAGATCCAAGAAGCTCAAAGCTTTTTTTTAAAAAGTTCTCTCTGAGGCATATCATACTTAAATTTTCAAAAATCAAAGACCAAGTGAATTCTAAAAATTGCAAGAAAAAAAATCAAGTCATCTATAAGAGTACCACATTACATTATCAGCAGATTTCTCAGCAGAAACATTGCGGACCAGGAGAGAATGGAATAATATATTCAAAGTTCATAAAGAAAAAAAAACAAACCTGCCAATCAAGAATACTCTACCCAGCAAAGTTATTCTTCAGAAATGAAGGAGAAATTAAGTCCCTCCAAGGTAAGCAAAAGTTGAGAGAATTGGTCACCACTAGACTAGCCTTACAAGAAACGCTTAAAGGAGTGCTTCACAGGAAAAGAAAGAACAGTGATTACTATCATGAAAACTGTGAAAGTATAAAACTCACCAGTAGAGATAAATTCATAATCAACTCAGAATACCCCAGAGCTATAATGGTGCTATGTAAACTTTTCAGTCTTCTAATATGAAGGTTTAGTCAAAATGATTTTTTAAAAAGCAGCTACAGTTAGTGATTAAGGAACACACAATAAAGATGTAAATCAAGGAAAAAAAAATACAGGCTAGGCTCGGTGGTTCAGTCTGCAAATCCAGCATTTTGGAAGACTGAGGCAAGTGGACTGTCTGAGCCTGCGGGTTTGAGACCAGCCCAGGAAACTTGGCAAGACCTCATTTCTACAATAAATAAAAAATATTAGCCGGGCATGGTATGAGCACCTGTAGTTCCAGCTACTTGGAAGGCTGAAGTGGAAGAATCACCAGAGCCCAGCAGGTTGACACTGGGATGGCTGTGAACTTGCCACTGCACTCCAGCCTGGGTGATAGAGTGAGACTCCAACTCAAAACAAAAAAACAAAGTGTGGGAAAGAGGAGAAAAGTCTAGAGTATTTATATGTGACCAAAGTTAAGATGTTATCAACTTTAAATAGTCTAGTAGAACTACAAGTTTCCTTATGTTAGCCTCAAGGTAATGACAAAGGAAAAAATTATAGCAAATACACACAAAAAAATAGAAAGTAAACAAAGCTTAGCACCATAGTAAACAACCAAATCACAAAGGTAAACAACAAGAGAGGAAGAAAGGAACAAAAGATCTACCCAACGACCAGAAAGCAAGTAGCAAAATGGCAGGATTAAGACCTTATCTATCAATAATAACAATGAATGCAAAATAATTAAGTTCACAAATTAAAAGTCTAAAAGTAGCTAAGTAGGTTTAAAAAAACAAAGGAAAGAAAAACAACAACAACAAGGCCCAACTATATGCTGCCTACAAGAGATGCACATTTCCATTGAGAACAAGCAGACTAAAAGTGAAGAAAAATGAAAAAAGACAGTCTATACAAATGGAAACCAAAAGAGAGCAGGAGTAGCCATACTTATAGACTTTAAATCAGAAAATTTAAAGACAAAGAGAGACAAAGAAAGTCATTATATGATGATAAAGGGATCAATTTAGCAAGAGGATATAACAACTATAAAAATATATGCACCCGACTGGTTACTCTGATCCGCCTGGCACTCAGCCGTTGCCAGCTCCCTTCCTGACTGGGCATCTAGTCAGGTACCCTATTTCAAGCCACTGTCACCCAGGGAGGCTCTAGGTGCCCGCCCCTCAGAGATACCAGCTCCATTCCTGGCTGAAGTGCCTTGTGTGGGGCCCAAAGCTGATGTCACTGCTCACCACCACCCGCCCTTTGGAGCTTCGGTCCCCACTCTGGCTAAGGCATCCAGCGTGGGATCCCATGGTTGTGTAAGGGAACAGTATATCTTACGGAGGTGCTGATCAGCTGCTCTCAGCTCTCAGTTTCAGAAGCGGGAATTCCCAGCTCCCTCCTCCACCCCAGGCCACTGGTGGCATGCCAGATCCAGCACCCAGCTGTGTTGCTGATTCCCAGTGCCTGACACGGGAGACACACCACCACAGCCCATCAGAATGGATCGCCCATGGACTCGGGCGAGTGGTGAGAAAGGACAGGTGGAGAGGAAGGATCCACGAAAGAGGAGCTGCTCATCTCAGTCATTTTCCAGGCAGATTTGCATTGCCCTGCCCATCTATGAGCAGCCTCCACCTTGGTTTCTAAGATAATGTTGCTAAACAGGAGAAAAAAGGCCCTTCCCTACACTGAATCAGATTCAGGTAACTCAGTCCTGTTGCAGACCTCTGAGGCAGCAAGCCAAGGGAACCAACCCAAGCTTGAAGTAAATCTATCTGCCTGCAATGAAAGCAAAGGGAGGGGGCTAGAGATCAGAGCTGAAGAGAGTTTAGACACTCAGGAAAGATTCCAGAGCTAGTCTGGTTTCTTATTTTTATTTTTTATTTTATTGTTTTGACTGTTTGTTTTGCTCACTTTTGTTTGCTTTTTTGATTTAGACTACCTGTTTGTGTTGGGGAAAATGCATCAAAAGGCATGATTTTATTGGACTGTCTTTGTGTGATTACCGGTATGCTTTAGAGAATTTAGTTTGTGTGTCTGTTTTTCACTCTTCTCTGGCTTTGAGTCTCTTTTTCATTTGTTAGTTGTTATGTCTGTATGTCTGTTTTCCCTCTCACTCTTCTCTCTCTCTAACTTTCTCTTGACTCCCCCTTCTTCTATTATTTTCCTTTTTCGTACCTCCTTTTGTTCCAGGGAGCAAACCTAAACCCCGCTGCATGGACATTGTAAGGCAGTGGGAAATGGGTTCCAGTGTGCCCAAACACCTGTTGGCAGATACTGGGATCAGCAGATAGATTCTGAATCACAGCTTCTGCCTCAATTAAACCTCAAAACTGCAAAAAGTACAGTCCCCAACCCACAGTCCAGCCTCAAAAGTGAACAAAGCCAGAGGACCCTCATAAGGAAGAACAGGAGATTGAACAAAAGAAGTAAAAGCAACCCGATCTTCTCTAAAAAACAAAATTAAAGAAGGGGAGGGAAAGGGGGAGAGAGAAAAATCTACACAAATGAAGAAAAAACAAGAGAAGAACATGGGTCTCTCCCAGACCCCCTGGAAGGGCAGACACTGAGAAAACCGACTTTGGAATGCAAACGATGAAGAATCCCCAGAATGACTGGTCTCAAACTACAAACCTAGATATCAAGACATTAATGGAGAGATTAAAAAGAATTGAGGAGAGACAAGAAGAAAGTAGGAAGGAGTTGATAATTGAGATAACAGTAGTAAAGAATACTGTGAATGAAATAAATAACAAACTAATATGCATGGAAAGCAGAATTAGCCAAGCAGAAGAAAGAGTCTCAGAGCTTGAGGACCAAAATATAGAACTAACTCAAACTGTCAAAAACCTCCTTGCACTGATAAAGGACTTTGGCAATGTCTCAGGGTATAAAATAAATGTGCAAAAGACAATTGCATATCTATACACCAATAATAAACAAACAGAAACCCAAATAAAAAGCACAATTCCATTCACAATAGCCACAAAATGAAACACCTTGGCATCTTCCTAACCAGAGATGGGAAAGAACTTTACAAAGCAAACTACAAAACACTGCTCAAAGAAATCAAAGATAACACAGACAAGTAGAAAAATATTCTATGCTCATGGACTGGAAGAATCAACACTGTTAAGGTGTCTGTTCTACCTAAGGAGATCTACAGATTTAAGGCAATACCCACCAAATTACCGCAAATTTCCTCTCATACCTAGAAAAAACAAAACAGGAATTCATATGGAAACATAAACGACCAAGGATAGCCAAAAGAATCCTCAGCAAAAAAACAACAAAAAAACAAACAAACAAAAAAACAAAGCAGGAGATATCACACTCCCAGACTTTAAACTTTATTATAAAGCTACAATAATCAAAACAGCCTGGTATTGGTACAAGAACAGTCATATAGACAAATGCAATAAAATTGAGATTCCAGAAGAAAAACCTCAATTTCTCAACCAACTCATCTTTGACAAAGCCTCCACCACCCACTACTGGGGAGAGGAGAACCTATTCAGTAAATGGTGCTGGGAAAACTGGCTGACCACATGCAGAAGATTCAAACAAGACCCCTACCTATCCCCATACAGAAAAATTAACTCTATATGGATCAGAGACCTAAATGTAAAACCTCAAACCATAAGAACCTTTGAAAATGCAGGACACACCCATATGGAAATTGGAACTGGCATCCAATTCCTGAACAAAACCCGAAATGCATGGGCCATAAGAGATAAGATAGACAAGTGGGGCCTCATTAAACTGAAAAGATTCTGCAAAGCCAAAGAAACCATCAAGAAAGCAGGGAGACAGCCCACAGTTGGGGAAAAAGTATTTGTTAACTCCATGTCTGACAAAGGCCTAACATCTTGGATCTACAAGGAACTCAAACGTGCTGAAAAGAAAAAAAACAAACAACCCCATTACAAAGTGGGCAAACAATATGAACAGACACTTCTCAAAAGAAGACATACAAGCAGCTAACAGACACATGAAGAAATGTTTAACCTCACTAATCATCAAGGAGATGCAAATTAAAACTACACTGAGATACTACCTAACTCCATCCAGAATGGCCATTATCAATAACTCAAAAAAATAACAGATGCTGGAGAGGATGTGGTGAAAAGGGAACACTTCTACACTGTTGGTGAGAGAGTGTAAACTAGTGCAACCTCTGTGGAAAGCAGTGTGGCAATTCCTAAAATCTCTAAATATCGACCTTCCATATGACCCCGCAATCCCCCTAATGGGAATATACCTTGAAGAACTCAAATCACTCTATAAAAAAGATACCTGCACACGTATAGTTATCTCAGCATTGTTCACAATAGCAAGAACTTGGAACCAACCAAGCTGTCCATCAAAAGAGGACTGGATTAAAAAATGTGGTACATATACACAATGGACTACTATGCAGCCATAAAAAAGAACAAAATCATGAATTTTGCAGCAACCTGGACGGAACTGGAGTTTATAATACTAAGTGATCTCTCACAGAAACAAAGATCTGAGTATCACATGTTCTCACTCATAAGTGGACCTTGAACTACTATCGTAATACTATAAGAAAAGGATCGACAGTGGTGGGAAACTATGGGGGGGCAGGAAGGGGAAGGGAAATGGGATTAATGGTAGTCAATATTTGTCTGGGGACGGGGGAGCACCCCTTATCAACAAGGGTGCCTGAACAATGCATATTTGTATACCTAACCCTTAACTCTGCCCCACATATTTTTTTTGATTTGGAGTCTCACTCTGTCACCCAGACTGGAGTGCAGTGGCTGCTCCTGGCCACTGCAGCCTTGATCTGCTGGGCTCCAGCGATCCTTCCGCCTCAGCCTTCCAAATAGCTGGAACTACAGGCACATGCTACCACGCCCAGCTAATTTTTGATTTATTGTAGAGATGAGGTCTCACTAAGTTGCCCAGTCTGGTCTCGAACCCGTGGGCTCAGGCAATCCACTCACTTCAGCCTCCCAAAGCACTGGGATTACAGGTTGAGCGACTGAGCCCGGCTCCCACAATTCTAAAATAAAAAATATGTTTAAAGTTAAAAAAATATATGCACCCATCAATAGAGGATCTAAAGTAACTATTATTAGATCTAAAGAGAGAGAGATAGACTGCAACACAATAATAGTAGAGGACTTCAGTACATCACTTACAACAAAAGGTATATAATCTAGACAGAAAAGTACAAAGAAACATTGGAAGGAAAGAAATTGCATCATAAAGCAAATGGACCTCACAGACATTTACAGAATATTCTGTCCCAACAGCTGCAGAATACACATTCTTTTCAACTGCACATGGAACATTCCTCAGGATGGATCATATGTGAGGCCACAAAACAAGTATTAACAAATTTAAGAAAATAGAGACCATATCATTTATCTTTTCTGACTTTAATGGTATTAAACTAGAAATCAATAATAAGAAAATCTTCAGAAGATTTACTGATACTTGGAAATTAAACAACATAATTCTAAATAAACAAGGGGTCAATGAAAAAATGAAAAGGGAAATGAAATTTTTTTTGAGACAAAATGAGCATAGAAACATATTATACCGAAACCTATAGGAAAATTGCAAAAACAGTCATAAGAGAGAAGTTGATAGCAATAAATGCCTGCATCACTAAAGAAGAAAGATTTTCAATGAAAATCTAATGATGCTACTCAGGGAACTAGAAAAACAAGAACAAACTCAAAATTGGTAGGAGAAAGGAAATACTAAAGCTCAGAGCAAACATACACATAATAGAGACTAAAAAAAATCAAAATATCAATAAAACGAAGAGTTGGGTTTTGAAAAGATAAGCAAAATTTATAAACCTTTAGTTAGACTAAGAAAAAAAAATAGACAAGACTTAATAAAATTAGAGATGAAAGGAAGACATTACAGCTGATATCCCAGAAATATAAAAGTTCATAAGAGACTATTATGAATAATAAGATGCCAAAAAAATTGACAACATAGAAGAAGAAATGGATAAATTCCTGGACACAAACAACCTAATCAGATAAAAATATTTAAGTACGAAATTTGAATAGACCAATAAAAAGTGAGGATATTGAATCAGCAGCACAAAGTCTTCCATCAAAGAAAGACTTGAGTCCTGATGGCTTCACTGATGAATTTCACCAAATTTTTAAAGAAAAACTAATACCAATCCTCCTTAAACTATTCTAGGAAATTGAAGAAGGTGGAATACTTTCAAACTCATTTTATTAGGTCAGCATTACTCTGATTCCCAAACCAGAAAAAGACACAACTGAAAACAAGCAAACAAAAACCAGAGGTCAATAGCCCTGATGAACATAGATGCAAAAATTCTCAATAATAAGATATCAGCAGACTGAATTCAATAATGGTTTTTATTTTTTAAAAATATAAAATAGAGTTAGAGTCTCACTATGTTGCCCAGCCTGGTCTTGAACTCCTGGCCTCAAACAATCCTCCCACTTTGGCCTCCCAAAGTACTGGGATTATAGGCATGATTCCTGGCCTCAATAGTATATTAAAAAGATCATTCACTATGATAAAGTGGGATTCATTCCAGGAATGCAAGAATGATTCAATATACACAAATCAATAAAGTTGGCTACCACATTAATAGAAAGAAAGGCAAAGTAGCATGCTCATTTAAATAGTCACGGAAAAAATCATTTTGCAAGATTGCAAGATTCAAAAGGAGTTTTGTTTTGTTTCGTTTTCTTTTTCTTTTCTTTTTTTTTTTTTGAGTCGGAGTCTCACTCTGTCACCAAGGCTGGAGTGCAGTGGCCGCTGCACCCTTGACATGCTGGGCTCAGGTGATCCTTCCTCTTCAACCTTCCAAGTAACTGGGACTACAGATGTGCACCACCACACCTGGTTAATTTTTTAAATTGTAGAGACGAGATCTCGTCAAGTTGCCCAGTTTTGAACTCCTGGGCTCAGCCAATCCTCTTGCCTCCGCCTCCCAAAGTGCTGGGATCATAGGCATGAGCCACCAAGCCAGACTTTAAAAAAAAAATTTTATATTTTATTTTAAAGATGTGTGGTACAATTCAGGATTAGGTATGCAAGTAGACATCGTACAGGTAATGTCTGGGCCTCCTTTTGGTTCCCACTTTGCCTGGTTTGAGATCAGGTACCTTTACTGATGTTGTGCCTACCCCAGCAGTATCCCACTACTGCCAATCCATTTCTTATAGCATTTTCAAAACGATGAAAAACTTTCAAAAAATTAGATTAGAGAAGGCATATACCTCAACACAATAAAGGCCGTATGCGGCAAACCTATAACTAAACGTATGCATGGGGAAAAGTTAAAAGGGTCAATACCAAGACAAGGATGTCCCCCTTACCACTTCTATTTAATGTAGTACCTGAAGTCCTAGCCAGAGCAATTAGATTTAAGAATGAAAAAAAGGTATACAAATAGAAAAGAAGACTGTCAGATTGTTCTTGTTGGCAGATGACATAATCTTAGCAGCTCTATTCAAAATATCAAAAACATGAAACCAACCATGCTGCCCATCGAAGCAGGACTGGATTTAAAAAAATGTGGTACATATACACGATGGAATATTATGCAGCCATAAAGAAGGACAAACACATGGACTTTGCAGCAACTTGGATGGATTTAGAGTCTATCATACTCAGTGATCTATCACAGAAACAGAGTACTTATGTTCTTACTCATAAGTGGACCTTGAACAACTATAATACTATAAGAAAGGGATTGGCAGTAGTGGGAAACTGTCAGGGGAGGGGGTGGGATTGGCAGTTGAGAGAAACTGCTAGGGGAGGGAGGGGCATACCTCATCAACAAGGGTACCTGCATGATCAATATATATATGTATACCTAACCCTGAATTGTACCCCACATCTTCATATAAAAAAAAGAAAAAAACTTTAACTTTTACACATGAATTCAGTAAAATTGCAGTATAAAAAAAATCAACATTGGCTGGGATCAGTGACTCAACCTGTAATCCCAGCACTTTGGGAGGCCAAGGTGAGTGGATTGTCGGAGCCCACGGGTTTCAGACCCACACGGGCAACTTGGTGAGACCTCATCTCTACAATAAATCAAAAAAAATTAGCTGGGCATGGTAGTGCACTCCTGTAGTTCTGGCTACTTGGAAGGCTGAGGCGGAAGGATCACTGGAGTCCAGCAGATTGAGGCTGTGGTGGCCAGGAGCATGCCACTGCACTCCAGTCTGGGTGACAGAGTGAGACTTCAACTCAAAAAAAAAAAAAAAAAAAAGCACAACCAACAAAAGCAAAAACAGACAAATGATATTACATCAAACTGAAAATTCTCATTAAAATTTAAGAGACACAATTTGCACAACAAAGGAATGAGTGAGGAGATAACCACATAATGGGAGAAAATATTTGCAAATTTTACATCTGATAAGGGTTAATATCCAAAATATAAGGAATTGAAACAACTCAACAACAGCATCATCAACGAAACCCTCAGAAAACAAAAATAATTTAAAAATGGGCAAAACACTTTAATAGACACTTCTCAAAAGAAGACCCACAAAAACAAAAATAATTTTTAAATGGGCAAAACACTTTAATAGACAGTTCTCAAAAGAAGACCCACAAATGGCCACCAGGTATATGAAAAAATGCTCATTATCACTAATCATCAGGGAAATGCAAATCGAAGCCACAATGAGATACCATCTCACTCCAGTTAGAATGCTTGTTATAAAAAAAGACAAAAGAAAACAAGTGTACAGAGGCAAAGGTACAAAGAAAAGGGAACACTTACACAGTTTGTGGGATTGTCTAAATTAGTATAGCCATTATGGAAAACAGCATGGAGTTTCCTCAAAAAATTAAAAACAAAACTACCATGTAATTCAACAATTCCACTACTGGGTATATACACAAAAGAAATGAAGTCAGTCTGTTGAAGAATCTGCATTCCCATGTTTGTGATATGATTTATAATAGCCAAGATATGGAGTCAACCTAAGTGTCCAACAATGAATGAATATATAAAGAAAATGTGGTATATATGCACAATGTAATGCTATTAGCCATAAAAAAGAATACAATTCTATTATTTATGATCACATGAATGAACCTGGAGAACATCATGTTAAGTGAAGTAAGTCAAAGAAAGATAAATGCCACATAATATCACTCCTATGAGGTATCTTAGCAAAAAGAGTTAATGTCATAGAAATAGAACAGTGGTTACCAGAGACTGAAGAGAAGAGGGGGAGGGGAAGGATGAGAAAAGGTTGGCTAATGGATGCAAAGTTACAATCACTTGAGAGGAATATGTTCTGTTGTTCTATTGCACTAAGGTGCTATGGTTAACAGTAAGGTGTTACATAATGACAAAATAGCCAGGAGAGAGGCATTTGAATGTTCTTACCACAGAAAAATGATAAATGCCTGAAGTGATGGATATGCTAACCTCTCTGATTTGATCTTAAACAACATATACATTTTTGAAATATCAAATTGTATCCCATAAATATGTACAATCACAATGTACTAATTTAAACAAAATAAAGGGCAAGATCCAACTGTCAATATAAAAAATGTAGCAAATACGTTTCAGAAGTTTAAAGGATGCTCAAAAGGTCTGGAAAGCACATGGAAAATAGAGTGCTGATTGTATCTTTTTCAATGAAAAAGTAGGCCCATTGCTTTTAGTTTAGAGAGATTTCATCTGAAAATATACTGAGCCTATTCTTTGAAAAGGTAATTAATATATTGTTTAAAAGTTTAAGCAATTTTTCCAGTTTGTGGACACCTTTCATTTTGTCTGAATCTCAGCCCACACCCTTTGAGAAATGTGGCATTTATTTTCATCGCCTTATAGCCCAGTCTACAGGTGAGTCTCTGGAGTGAGTTTGCCCCACATCTAGGGCCATTTCGACAGTAGATGAAGGAGTATCCCCATGGCGATATCCTGGAACAAGGTGAAATGTGACTCACCGTGTTGCAAAACAGAATCGAGAGTCTCTCAATTATTCTTTATGCAGGAGGAGGTTTAATTACTGCCGTATCCAGATTTCATTTCTCCTGAGCTGGCGAATAGGAACTTACTTTATCCACATAATTGGATGTTCTCCTTAATTGTCTAACCCCATTTGCTTTCTACTGACAAATCTAGCCTTTATCATACAGCTGTGTCTACAGTTCTGATACAAGTCCACAGGCTGGCTGCCTGACTGATGACAAGAATCCCACTGACAAAGCTTTTCTAGGTGAGGTCAAGATTAGATTTTCCACGTAGCTCTTTTTAATTTTTATTTTAAAGATGTGGGGTACAATTCAGGGTTAGGTAAACCACACAGTTCTTTTTAAGCCCATCCACAGAACTGATGAATCTACAAATTGGCAGACTCCCCCTGCCCAAATGTGGAGTAGAGCACAAAAGAAAGAAAAATATCTCCTCTTAAGTGATCTAAGAAGTGGCCTAGTGGGATTCCAGCACAGCCCTCCCTTGCCACCGGTTTCTCTTCTTCCATCCCACTCTGCTCCTTCCAAAGACATAGTGTCATTGCAGTTGGAAAACCATACATTTCAAACCCATTAGTTGTTAAAATTGTGTCTCTTAAACTTTTTTTTTTGAGTTGGAGTCTCACTCTGTCACCCAGACTGGAGTGCAGTGGCCACTCCCGGCCACCACCGCAGCCTCAACCTGCTGGGCTCTGGCGATCCTTCTGCCTCAGCCTTCCAAGTAGCTGGAACTACAGGCGTGCGCTATCATGCCCTGCTAATTTTTTTATTTATTGTAGAGATGAGGTCTCGCGAAGTTGCCCAGGCTGGTCTCGGACCTGCAGGCTCAGGCGATCCACTCACCTCAGCCTCCCAAGGTGCAGGATTACAGGCTGAGCCACCGAGCCTGGCTCTCTTAAACTTTAATGAGGGTAGCTGTAATGTTTATTATTTTAATTCAAGCCTATCTATGATGTATTTCATACTTACTATTTGCAGGCTGTGTGGAGCATCCACACAAATAATCTTATTTGATCCTTATGACTAACCTGCAAGACAGACAGATTTAATTGTATGAAAACTGATATGATCTGGCAACATTTTTCTAAAATTTTTGCTCTTAATCTCACTTTAAAAATTATTGCTTAAGTTTAATTTTTGTGTAGATAATGCACGCACAAAATTTAAGGATATAAAAAAGCATACAGCAAGCATGAATCTTCCTCTCTCTCCCATCCCTTAGGGACCCGGTTTCCCCCTCCAGAAGCATCCACTGTGCATGCACTATAATCAGTTTATTTTGCCATCTTCTAAGAGGGTCCTGTATATTTGCAACATATATGTGTATATTCTTTTCCCATGCATATGACAGTTAGATCCACTTTTTTTCACTTTACAAAAATATCTCAGGGATCTTTCCACCTTAGTTTAGAACTGCCTCACTTATTTTTATTTTATTTATATATTTTTATTTTATTTTAAAGATGTGGGGTACAATTCGGGATTAGGTATACAAGTGGTCATCTTACAGGTAAAGTTTGGGCCTCTCTCTGGTCTCCACTTTGTCTGGTTTGAGATCAGTACCCTTATTAATGTTATGTGCTCCCTGCTTCTCTCCCTTGGTAGTTTCTGGCTACTGCCAATTCCTTTCTTATAATATTATGGTAAATGTTCAAGGTCGGCTTATGAGTAAGAACATGTGGTACTCACTTCTTAATTTCTATGATAAGTCACTGAGTATTATAGACTAAATCCATTCAAGTTGCTGTAAAGTCCATAATTTTGTTCTCACTCATTTTTTAAAAAGTAATTGTCTTTAGGTGAACATTTAACTTATTTCTAATATTTTGCTATAATAAAAAGCATTGCAGTGAATATCCTCATGTGTATGTTTGTGTTTACTTAATGTGGTGTGGATATATTATTAAATTTCACATGCATGTGGGTAAAGCTCACTGCTTTTAAACTAAATAAAAAATGGTTTAAAAATTAATTTAATTGGCCGGGAGCGGCCACTGCACTTCAGTCTGGGTGACAGAGTGAGACTCCAACTCAAAAAAAAAAAAAAATTAATTTAATTACAAAAACATTCTTTTTTTTCCCTGGGCCTGTCTCATTCCTCAGTTTTGCAGATGGACTGCACCATCGGAAAGTGGGCCAGTTTTTGCACGAACTCAAATGCACACAAAAATATCTCAAATCTTGCTTGACTGGTGAGGCATGACTAAAACTTAGACTGGCTAGATATTCTCGAGGAGATTTTGGAATTAGAGATGTCACAGTCTCAGAATTTTAGAGATTGAAGGGACCTTAAGGGTCAGGTAGTTCTAGATGAGATCCCAGAAGAAGAACTTATTTGTGCTTCATCACAGAACTTATCACTGGTGTACTGGCTGATGGATAGATTTTAAGTTTAAGTTTAAGGCAGTTGTTGGAACTGCATCGCCCAATACAGCAACCACAAGCACTTGAAATGTGCCTATCTTGAATTGAGATTCTATTTTAAGTGCAAACTAAAAACAGACTTTGAAGACTCAATGTAAAACAAAACATGCCTCCTTCATGATTTGTTTATATTGGTTGTATGTTGAAGTGTTAATATTTTGAATATGTTTGCCTAATTAATATATACTATTAAAAAGAAGTCCATCCATTTCTTTTGAATTTTTAAAATGTAATTTTCAGAAAATGTAAAATTACATATGTGACTTGCATTATATATCTACTGGACAGCTCTGGGTTGGAGTATTTGGGGAGAGGAAATCTACTTATTTGAAGACTCAAAGGGATAACTTCAGTCAACAAAATGGAGGCAAAAGTGTATAACAGACCGGGCTTGGTGGCTTAGCCTGTAATCCCAGCACTTTGAGAGGTTGAGGTGAGTGGATTGCCTGAGCCTGCAGATTCGAGACCAGCCCGAGCAACTTGGCGAGACCTCGTCTCTACAATAACATTTTAAAAAATTAGCTGGGCATAATAGCACATGGACAGAACCTGTAGTTCTGGCTACTTGGAAGGCTGAGGCGGAAGGATTGTCAGAACCTAGCAAGTTGAAGCTGGGGTGGCCATGAGGGTGCCACTGCACACTCCAGCCTGGGTGACAGAGTGAGACTCCAACACAAAAAAAAAGAAAAAAAGAAAAAAAGAAAAGAAAAACAGTATATGACAAACAAGCAACTACAGAGCAAGCTCTCAGGAAAGAACAGAAGATAAATTTATCTTCTCTAACATCCAGTTCCTGTTTAGAAAGTTTATATTTAGATTATTAAATTTTTTATTCTTCCCAGCATGTGTTTCTGTTTGAGGATGAATGTGGCATGCCCTTATTTTCATATCAGCTTTTACATTCCTTTCATGAAGCTGTTGGTGATTGATTCATCAGTCAATACTTTTGATTTAATGTTTATATGACCGGGTGCTTCAGAAAAATAAGATAAAGTGGAACATGTTCAAGAAATTGAGAGACTTTTGTGCCTTCACCAGTCATTCAACCTGAGTTACAAGGCTCGCCTGAAAAAGTGAAAGAGGGGTTCCCAGGTATAAATTAAAAAATAAACAAACCTACTGTAATGCAAATAATTTTGTCACACAAATGCATGGCAAAAAGTCTCACATTACTTGTATGAGTGTGTTTCTAGCAGCTTTGTTGGAATATAGTTTACATCCCACACAATTTACCTATTTTAAGCGTAGTTTTCAGTGGTGTTTAGTATATTCAAAGAATGTGCAACCATCACCACAATCACTTTTAGAACATTGTTATCATCTCAAAAAGAAATCTTGCAACAAATTATCAGTCACTCCCCACTGACCTCTAACCTCCCTAACCCCTGGCAACCACTAATCTACTTTGTGTCTCTATAGATTTGCCTATTCTGAACATTTCATATTCACAGAGTCATACAAAACATGTCATTTTTGTGTCTGGCTTCTTTCACTTAGCATGTTTTCAAGGCCCATCCATGTTGTAGCTTGTATCAGTACTACATTCCTTTGTGTTGTTGCATACTATAGTACGAGTATACCACGGTTTATTTATCCATTTGCCAGTTGATGGACATTTGGATTATTTCTACGTTGTGCTATTATGAATAATGTTGCTAGGAATGTTTGCCTTCAAGTCTTTTGTAGCATTTCAACCATTTTATTTCTTCTGGGTACACACCTCGGAGTGGAGCTGGGGTCTATGGTCACTGCTGAGCAGCCTGTTGGGGAGATGCCAGGTTGTTTTCCAAAGGGGTGATGTTATTTTACATTCCCCACAAGCAATGGATGAGGGACCTGATTTCTTCACATTCTTTCCAGGATTTGTTACTTTCTGTCTTTTTTTTTTTTTAACCATAGCCATCCTTATGGCTGTGAAGTGATATCTTCTTGGGGTTTTGATTTGCATTTCCCTGATGTTTATACTTGTGTTTTTATAACACGTTTCATACAGCTCTGAAAATCCACTCACTGGGCTGGTCATTCAATACTAGTACTTGGGCTTCTTTCCCTCTGTCATTACATCACGCATTAATTTTAGATGCAGACGGGGAAGGGGCCTATAGCTTAGTCTGTGTTGGCCACATCATGACCACTGTTCCTTCTGCTACTTGGCTCTCCTGTCAGCAACTCATCCCCCACAACAGGTCAAGTGTTGTGCTTTCACACTCCTGGCACTTACTGCCCGGTTCTACCTGAAGGGTGCAGGAAACAGCCAGAGGGGTGGCTCCCCAAATGGCACCGAACGCAGTAAAGCCACACAAGACAATAAAGGCCCTAGGTTCCGGCTTCTTCATACACGATTCCCCTCGCCTGCGAAGTTCAAACCTGCAAGCCTCCAATCATTTCCCGTGACGTAGCTAGCTTTTTATACGTCCAACAGGACTATAACACAGCATCTGCCCACCCTGCTCCCATGCCGCTCCTCCAATAAAAACCTAGCACAGCCCCTTCCGGCCCCTGTCAGGCTAATAAATACAGCCCTCTCCCTGCAACTCTCTCTCTTGCTTTTTCTTGGTTACAGACCCTCTCTGTAACAGTCCCTTTAATAAATCTTTTGGTCCCGGCCGGGTGTGGAGTTGTTACTGGTGCCGAAATCCTTTCACTACCAGCACCCAAGGATAGCACCCCCATCTGGCCATTGCTTGCAAGTTCAGCAAAGCGCCCTGCCTCTTGCAGCGTCTTAAATCCTTCAGTCACAATCTTGGGGAATTAAAAACTACTTCATTGGGTTCCCAGTGTAGTGGCCGAAAGTTCAATCTGAGAGACCACCAAGAGCCAATTCTGATGAAAGTTCAAGAGGGTCTTTATTTGCAAGCTCGAGCCTGGGCCTCTGTCGACAACTGACGCAGCGGAGTACACCCAGAGGCCCTGATTTCCTTAAGCAGATACCTTTTATGCTTTTACACAAAGGGAGGAGGAGTTTGGGGGGGGACTTTCCAGTCTTGTTACCATTTAATTGGGTAGTAACCTCTGGTGGTCAGCCCGATCGTGGAGGATTGGCTAGCTTGACTCGGGCTGACCTTGGCCCACTAGCTGGGGAAGTTGCAGAGACATTTGGAAACTTTAGGTGATTTTCCCCTGGCACCTGATTGGTTGTTGCTAAGGGGAAAGGGGGTCAAAGGAAGGGGTTGAAGCTTGAACTGGAGCTTTGCAGTTTTTCCCATGACTGAAACTTTAAACAGCTACAGGTTATGTTTTAAAGCAGAAAACTAAAATGGCTGTGCTATTGTTCACAAGCCAATTACATATTTATTGGGTTATAGCATGCTCTTAACCTAAGTTTATGGTATACTCTATTACGGTTCTCTCATTCCCCCCTTCTCATGAGGGTAGAGTGAATCTAATCTTGGATTCCTTTAACATGCTGAGCTGTCCAGGGGCACCTGTTGGTATTGTTGTCTGAGGACCATAAGTTGCACAGTGTTTATTCTAGCTTTTATAAAAGTTATTAGCTTATTTAAAATATATGGACCGAAGGTTAGCAACAGCAAGAGTATGATCATGGGGCCTATTAAAGCAGACAATAGTGTGGTTAACCAAGGTGAGTAGTTAAACCAACGTTCAAACCATCCCTGTCTCTGCTCCCGCTCTAATTTGCGCTTAGCCAAACCTTCTCGTACCTTAGCCATGGATTCCTTTACTATCCCTGAATGGTCGGTGTAGAAACAATATTCTTCTCCCAGGGTGGTACAGAGGCCGCCTTGCTGGAGGAACAGTAGGTCTAAGCCTCTACGGTTTTGCAGAACTACTTCAGACAGAGAGGTTAGGGATTCCTGTAAGTGTGAAATAGAAGTTTCTATTTTTTCTATGTCAGAATCTATTGCAGCCTGAAGGCTACTGTAATGATGGGATTGAGTGGCTAGGGAGGCGATACCTGTCCCTGCCCCGGCAAGGCCTAGTCCTAGCAACACTGACAGGGTTATTGCAGTTACCGGTTCCCTTTTAACCCGGGGTACCCTTCTTGTTTCAGCAACTGGAATACGTTCTCCTCAGTGTGGTACAGTATTTTGGGGAGTAACTGTACCAAAATGCAAAAGCCCTCAGACTGAGTGAGTACCTGCTCACGAAAACACAGAGTTAAGCCAATGGAACACATCCACCATCCGTTCTCGGGGGGCAGGTGAAAATCATTGGAGACTACGGGGGAAGTCTGGGCACATAAGGACTGGACCCCGAAGGGGGCTTGCCCACGCAAGTTACTTTTCCAGAGATTGACTGTAAGGTCAAGCTTATTTCCGTGCTTGGGGCCCACCGGCAAGCATTAGAACTCGGGCTCGTGGTGTAGTTTCCTATAATTGCAGTGCCTTCATAATAAGGTGGCTGGGGACTATAGCATAGCCAGCAGGACCGGGTGAGATCAGGCCTGGTGCTATTGAGAAAAAGGTAGGCATTGCTTAGTATATCCCAGAGAGGGTGGGAGGATGCATTTAGTACAGGGGTTCTCTTTATAGAGGAAATAGCTGCAGTGTTACTGCGGCGCGGGTTGTGGATGGCAGTAGTGGAGGGTGCATTGCTTGGCTCGGGTCTAGGAATTGATTCAGTAGTTGGCTTATCTGTGGGTGGTGCGAACCCCCAAATATGGTGTCAAAAATTAGATCGGGTGAGCCCTGGGACGGCGCTGAGGCTTTGGACTTTTAGTCTAATCATGAAAAGACTTCCTAGATCACGCCATCCTGTTCTAGGGTCGTCATGTAACCTGATTCCCCACGTTTTCCCGACCGTCCAGTCTGTAACTCAGCGCCCCGCTGGGGTGAAGTCTATCATGAGGGGGATCACAGTAAGAGAGAGAGAGTGTCACAAACATACCCTGAATCTGACAGGGCCCCCTCTTATAACCTGAGGGGTTTCTTTTTATAGTGATTAAGTCATTGGTTTTGGCAGGGACCCAAGGTACGGTGCCTGCGGAGACACAGGCCCATGCTGGGCAATAATATTGGCCGGGGTCTGCGCATGCCTCGTCCTGGTCATGGCCGGGGCATACATAAAACTGATACTGCTTGTTATAGCCTAGCTTTGAAATTACTTTGGTTACCGCGCCAGCCCAATCAGAGTATTGGTACATTTCCTTTAGGTCACAGGTGAGGGTTGGGAACCAAGTGTTGAGGGGAGCGAGGTTGGAAGTTTGAAAAATTATTCTGTTGATCCCTGACCTGAGGGTTAACAACTGCCATGTTAAGTTTAGAGGTTGGTGAGGATTAGGGACTGCCCAAAGGGATCCCATCCCCGTCACGAAGAAGCAGAAGGAGAAGAAGTGCGACACAGTCTTAGCTTTAGAGGATTGTCCTTGTCCAGTTGGCTGATCCATTCGGGTGCGTAGTTTTTCAGCACAGCAGGGGTGTCAGCAAGTTTGACATGGGTGTGGTGTATCCAAGACACGATACCTTCCACCTTCAAGGCAGTGGGGGTGGACAGGATCACGACGTACGGTCCTTTCCACTGTGGTTGCAGAGTCTCGTGTTGATGTCGCTGGACATACACCCAGTCCCCCGGTTGGTAGTTGTGGGGAGTCGCCGGTGGTCCGGTCTCATAAAGGGCTTTCAGTTTGGGCCACACCTGCTCATGGACCCTTTGCAGAGTTTGGAGGGAAAAAAGGAGTTTTTGATCATCTATGTCTATTAACAGTTCTGTTCTTAGGTTAAGTATGACCGGTGGAGGCACGCCAAACATGATTTCAAAAGGAGTAAACCCTAGCTTATAGGGTGAGTTGCGCACCCTATATAGCACAAAGGGAAGGAGAGTCACCCAGTCCCCGCCAGTCTCCTGGGCTAATTTAGTTAAGTTCTCTTTTAGGGTTCTCTTCATTCTTTCTACCTGTCCTGAGCTCTGGGGCCTATATGCACAGTGTAATTTCCAATCCGCCCCCAGGGCCTGAGCTACTCCCTGTATTACCTTAGAGATGAAGCTGGGGCCGTTGTCCAATCCGATCTGGACCAGGAAGCCATACCTGGGCATCAGATCTTCCAAGAGTTTCTTGGCCACCACCTGTGTGGTTTCATTCTTGGTGGGGAATGCCTCCGACCACCCTGAAAAGGTGTCTATAAACACTAGTAAGTACTTGTATCCGTACTTTCCTGGTCTCACCTCAGTGAAGTCCACTTCCCAGTATGCTCCTGGCCGGTTTCCTCAAAGTCTGGTCCCCAGGTTTTGTTTGGGATTTGTTGCGTTGACAACCTGACAAGCCTGACATTGATTTACAATTTGTCCAATCATTTGTCGACCATTGGGCATAACCATGTTTGCATGGCGTAATAATTCTTCCATTTTTCTGGTTCCCATGTGGGTACTTCTGTGCATTTTTATAAGCAGTTGCTGACCCAACTGTTCTGGTAGGATGACATTCCATTTGCTGGTGGTCATATCCCAGTGTTGGATCCACCACCAGCTGTTTGAGAACATAACTCCAGGCTGCCCATTTATCCATTTTAAATCCTCCTCTGTATAATTCGGGCTTTCAGGCAGATCCAGGGGCCCAGGGTCTGGCAGTGTGGTCACTAGGACATGGTCCACAGAAAGGGCCGCCTTTTTGGCCTCAGCGTCTGCCAGATGGTTTCCCTGTGTCATTGGCGTGTCCTCCTTCTGGTGTCCTGGACAATGTATTATGGCCAGTGCTTTGGGTAGCCAGAATGCCTGTAACAACTCAAGGATCTCAGTTTTATTTTTGATAGCCTTTCCTTCTGCAGTTAAGAGCCCCCTCTCCTTATAGATGGCTCCACGAATGTGTGCAGTTGCAAAAGCATACCTGCTGTTAGTATAAACATTTATTCTTTGCCCTTTTCCCATGACTAGGGCCTTAGTGAGGGCAATGAGCTCGGCTCGTTGCGCCGAGGTCCCGGCCGCAAGTGGCGCTGCCCATAAGGTCTCAGTCTCTGTAGTCACTGCTGCCCCAGCATACCTGGTTCCACCCTTCATGAAGCTGCTGCCGTCTGTGTACCAAGTTTCTTTGGCGTCGGTTAGGGGCCGGTCCTGGAAGTCTTCCCGTATTCCGTGGACCTGTGCCAGGATGTCCTGGCAGTCGTGCAGGGGGCCTTCCCTGTCCGGGTCGGGTAGCAGGGTGGCTGGATTCAGAGTAGCCGGAGCCTGAAACAAGATTCTGGCTGGGTTTAAAAGGAGACTTTGATAATGAGTTAGCAGGGCATTACTTATCCATCTGTCGGGTGGTTGTTTTAGAACTCCCTCCACAGCATGAGGGGCGGTGACATGTAGTTCTTTTCCCATGGCGATTTTGTCAGCGTTCTTGGCCATAGTGGCAACTGCCGCGATGATCCGTGGGCATGGGGGCCACCCGGCAGCCACGGAGTCTAACTTCTTTGACAGGTATGCCACTGGCCTCTTCCATGGCCCTATTTGCTGCAACAGCACTCCTTTGGCTATTCCCTTAGACTCATCAACAAACAAGAAAAAGGGTTTAGTCAGATCTGGCAGTCCCGAAGCTGGGGCTGACACCAGGGCTTGTTTAAGAGTTTTGAAAGATCTGTTCATGTCCTCTGTCCATGTGAGGTCGGACTTATTTTTGGTGGCCTCGTATAATGGCCAGGCGAGCTCAGCAAATCCAGGAATCCATAGGCGGCAGAAGCCAGCCGATCCTAAGAACTCACGTACCTGTCGTACATTCTGTGGTTGTGGAATTCTCAGTACCATCTTCTTCCGGGCGTCCGATAGCCATCTCTGCCCGTCTTTCAGTTTGTAGCTCAGGTAACTTACTTCAGCTTTGCAGATCTGAGCCTTTTTGGCCAAGGCTCGATAGCCCAGAGCACCTAGTGTTTGCAGCAAATCTCTGGTGCCTCTGGATCCATTGGGGTGTATTGACAGAAGGCTTCTGTAATACGCTCCAAAAATGCGGCTGGGCTCTCATTCCTGTCCCACCTTAGCCAAATTAGTGGGCTTACGAGCAGCTGCCCGGAGACCTGCCATCAGAGCCTGGTGGTAGACCCGGAGTTTCTCCTTACCTTCTGCCATGTTAAAATCCCATCCAGGTCGGGAAAGGGGAAAGGCTACATTTATAAGATCTGGGTTGGTGGTGGGCTGTCCATCAACTCCCGGAACCAGCTTCCGGGTCTCCGTCTGGATTCTTTCTCTTCAGTGGTGAATAATACCTGTAGAAGCATCTGGCAATCATCCCAGGTAGGCTGGTGGGTAAAGAGAATGCTTTCCAGCAAGTTAATCAGCCCTCTAGGATTCTCAGAGAAAGTAGCAGTTTGCGTTTTCCAATTGTATAAATCGCTAGTGGAAAACGGCCAATAATGCATGGGTTGGTTCCCGGCCTCATCTGGGGGCCCAGCCACTCTCAGTGGCAAGATCACCGTGGAGTCGGCCAGGGCCACTCCAGGACTCCACCGTGGAGTCGGCCGGGGCGACTCTCCCTCAAGTCCCCACAGATGCTCCAGCCATTTCTCTTTTCTGCCTCCCCTCCCCGGCCGCTCCTGGCTCCGCATCTGCAGCGGCGGCAGTGGCAGCGGCAGCGGCGGCTTGGGGCGCTGGCGGAGCTGAAGGTCTAGGGGGAGCTGACTGGCATGGGGGGGGGATATTATCTCTTCCAAGTTAGAATCAGGGAGAATGGGGTAAAAGGGGTTCTTTGGGGACTTATGGAAGGGATTCTGCTTCTCGCGAGGCTATGATGACACACTCTCCGGCAGCTCCGAAGTTTCTGCCTCCTTCTCCTGCATCGTGAGCACTCTCAGTGCCTTTAACGGGGTAGGAAGATAGGGTTTCACCCAAGGGGGAGGGGATTCCACTATATCTTGCCAGACCAGTATATAAGGTAGTTGGTCTGGGTGGCCCTGGGAGCCTCTTTGGAGGATGACACTCTTGACCTGCAAGAGAACACTTGTTAGAAAGGTCCCTTCTCGTGGCCAGCCTACATTGAAGGCGGGCCACTCAGTGGCGCACAAATCCCGGAATTTCTTTTTGTGAATTTCAACACTCAAATTGTGCACCCTTTCCTTTAGTTCTGAAAAGTGACCAGTCATGAGAGTTAACGGCGTTGTCTGTGCCTGCTCCATCTCATTTGTCAGTACTGTCATTACAACAAACACAACCAACAAGACGAAAGGGAAAACGACAAGAGACAGACAGTAGTGGCCGTGAAAACAAATCTGAAAGTATGATGAGGAGAGACAGACTGTCGATGAGTCTGACCTTCCCCACAGATGAAGACCTCATCTTCCAGATGGGGACGTGAGATGTCTCCCATGAGTCCCGGCCGGCGGCTTTCCAGCGCATCCACCTAGCCTGATGCCGACTTCAGGACAAAGTGTGGAGCTCCACCTGAGATACAGGACACAGATGCGCTAACCCGGGAGCAACTTACCGGATGCTGGCCTGAGAACCCTCTGGACTGGAGTCTTGGGGGTCTCTGGGATCCCGGGAGAGCCCCCAAATGTAGTGGCCAAAAGTTCAATCCGAGAGACCACCAAGAGCCAATTCTGATGAAAGTTCAAGAGGGTCTTTATTTGCAAGCTCGAGCCTGGGCCTCTGTCGACAACTGACGCAGCAGAGTACACCCAGAGGCCCTGACTTCCTTAAGCAGATGCCTTTTATGCTTTTACACAAAGGGAGGAGGAGTTTTGGGGGGGGGACTTTCCAGTCTTGTTACCATTTAATTGGGTAGTAACCTCTGGTGGTCAGCCCGATCGTGGAGGATTGGCTAGCCTGACTCGGGCTGACCTTGGCCCACTAGCTGGGGAAGTTGCAGAGACATTTGGAAACTTTAGGTGATTTTCCCCTGGCACCTGATTGGTTGTTGCTAAGGGGAAAGGGGGTCAAAGGAAGGGGTTGAAGCTTGAACTGGAGCTTTGCAGTTTTTCCCATGACTGAAACTTTAAACAGCTACAGGTTATGTTTTAAAGCAGAAAACTAAAATGGCTGTGCTATTGTTCACAAGCCGATTACATATTTATTGGGTTATAGCATGCTCTTAACCTAAGTTTATGGTATACTCTATTACGGTTCTCTCAACAGGACCCCTTTCTTTTTATGAAATCCTGCTCTACGCTTTAGAAAACAAGCATGCACGTTATCTTTTAGGGTAAGGAAATCCAAGGCTTCCGTATATAAATGCTAAGTCGTTGGTTTACAATGAGCTGAAAGCAATACAGATGGTATCTTGGATCAAATCCCCTAGATGCAGAGGCTACAGGTATTCAGATGCACAGGATTTACTGACAGAGTGCTCTTCCAAAGCAAAATTTAAAAACATGCAAGGATAGGGAAAGGGAAAGAGACAAGCAAGGACATTGCCTCAGGTGAAGCCTTCCTTTTGTCTGATCTATAGGCGTGGACTCTGAAGCAGTGTTGTCCAATGGAACTTACTGCAGTGATGGAAAGTTCTATAGAATCTGCACTGTCAGCCGGGCTCGGTGGCTCAGCCTATAATCCCGCACCTTTGGGAGGCTGAGGTGAGTGGATTGCCTGAGCCTGCGGGTTCGAGACTCACCTGTGCAGCAAGACCTCATCTCTACAATAAATCAAAAACTCAACCGGGCGTGGTAGTGCATGCCTGTAATTCCGGCTACTCGGAAGGCTGAAGCAGAAGGATTGCCGGAGCCCAGCAGGTCGAGGCTGTGGTGGCTGGGAGTGGCCACGGCACTCCAGTCTGGGCGACAGAATGAGACTCCAACTCAAAAAAAAAAAAAAAAAAAAAGAATCTGCACTGTCCAGTGAGCCATGACTGTGCCACTGCATTCCAGCCTGGGTGACAGAGACACTGACTCTAAAACAACAACAACAACAAATCAATCGCACTGTCCAATATAGTTGCCACTTGCAACCTTTGGTCATTGAACACTTGATATATGGCTAGTATAAACGAGGAATTAAAAATGCAATTTAATTTAATTTTAATTTAAAAGTAAATATGGCTAATGGCTACCATATTGGACAATGTGGTTCTAGAGTACAAACCTCAAGACAGAGGTGAGGCAAGGGGGCTGACCCTTTGTGCTCTCATTGGCTGTGGGCTGGTCAAGCCTTGGTAGGATGGTGGGGTGGGGTGTATTTTTCTAGGCAAGCCTGTCAGCAGCCAACATTCAAACAGATGGGTGTGGGGGGAGAAGGGAGAGTGGCACAGGGGTGAGTGCACTGGCCACGTAAAGGGATGGGGATGAACCACTGCAGGTTAGTTCTCAACTGGATCATCTTGACACCCTATTTTAATCCCACCTCATAGATTCTCCAAGAGTTAACTCTAGCCATAGAATAGCCTGAGACCCTCAACTGGCCCTGTATTTTATATGACAGAACAACTTTCCTAACCCCTAGAGCTGTCGGTTCTTCTCCCACCTCATTCTCAAATCTTCATTGGCAATTTTTCTACTGGTTTGCTGGTCCCGAGAGGAAGGTCATGATGTTTGGTGTAGGCACATGGAACAATGCAAAGGGAATTTTTCTATGAGTTTCTAATAGCTTTTCGACCATACAGAAAAAAATTTACTTGATTCTACAATATTTACTATAATCTTTAAGATGGTTAGTCCCACAGCTTCAAAGAATAGAAAAAAGAAGTTTCATAGATTTGAAGTTATAAATTAGGAAACCCAGGTTTATGTTTTATTATGGATATTATACTTGATTTATGATGTTGAAAAAGCACATTCAACTTAATTAATGCAGGAAATTAATTTAGGGGTGATTAATTTTAAATCTATAGCTCCTTTCTGATGTATATCATCTCTATTTATAATCTTGGCTGGTGGACAGAGATGATAGTGAGCAAAAATGAAAACAAAGGCAAAAAACTTCCAAAGGGAAATATTTTAAATCCTTAAAATGAGGAGAACAGGATGTTTTAAAAAGTAGGATACCTTTGGAGTTCACTGGTAGAGCCAGAATTTAGAATTAATTTAACTGTTCTTTCCATTGAGTTTGGACATTTGGTAGAGAGTTTTATTTGAAAATACCAGAAACAGAAGACAATAACAAATAAAACCTTGGCACGCATGCACACCCCTCCCCACATAAAGGTATATTTATTATTATTATTTCGTTCAGAGATGGGATTTCACTCTGTTGCTGAGGCTGGAGTGCAGTGGCATGATCATAGCTTACTGTGACCTCTAACTTCTGGCTTCAAATGATCCTTCTGCCTCAGTCTCCTAAGTAACTAGGAATACAGGTGGGCACCACTACACCTGGCTAATTTTTTAAAAATTTGAAAAAAAACAGGTTCTCACTATGTTGCCCAGGTTGGTTTTGGCCTCATCATCTGGCCTCAAATGATCTTCCACTGTGGCCTCCCAAAGTGCTGGGATTACAGGTCTGAACCATTGTACTTGGCTGACTTGGCATATGTTAATATAGTACTTAATAAGAAATTAAGAACTCTGGAATATTTAAACTGGTATTATACTTATGTAATCTATACCACATCTTTATAGACTGCCATGTGTGCATGTGTGTGTATGTATGTGCGTGTATGAAAGAGAGGAACAGAGAGGTGAGGAAAAAAAGACACAGAGAGAGAATGCACTTCAAGATGGTTAAAACAGGGCTCTGGATCCTGCTACTTGTGGTCTTTTTCACCCAAAAATGGGCTGAACCCTGTGTGTAGGTCTTGTCCTTAGCACCACTCTAGAAACCAAGGATGAAATTTGGTTTCTGTTTCCAGGCTGTCTGGATTCCTCGGGACCTAGTGGTGTGGTATTCTAGTTAAAAATTGGAAACATCATCTGTGATAAAGCTTACAATGAAGGGGACAAATGCAAGAAAGTCAGAAACAAAAATGGAAGAGCATATAACCCTTGTATGTGTATGTGGTGGGTATATGTGTGTGTATGATGTGTGTGTATTGTGTGTTTGTGTGTGCATTGAGCGAGGAAATGGGTTGGAAGGAGAGGAAGACAGCTATGTTCAAAAAGTCAAAGAGAAGCACAAAATATACCTTTGAGGCTCTTGGAATTCAAGGGATAAAGGGAACAATAGATTTCGTGCCTAATATAAGAAAGTATGTCGTCAACTGGCCAAGAGGAACTAATTTTGTTTTTGTTTTAGAATATTATCTTTTTTTTTAAAGAAAGCTGTCTTTCTTAAAAAGCAAAAACCAAATATCATGGTAGATGATGTCTTTCCCTCCACCTTTTTTAGACCTTACCCATTTCACTCACTGACATTACCTGCCTGGCCTGGTTAACACTTGTGCTTGTAGACCCTGATCCCGGATGCTGTTTAGAGCTCTTTGCTTCTGTCTCTTCCTGTGTGAGCCTCAGGTCAGTCCAAGAGTCACCAGGTAGGCAGAGGAGGAGACAGAGTAAGCTGTCCTCCACCCTTTCTGTAACAGAGGACACCACCTCTATGCAGCTATTAAGGTTTCTTTCCCTAGTCTCCTTCTCTGCCATCACCCAGCAATCAGCCAGTGCCCAGAACTCCAAGAGAGCACTAAAAAAATCTCTCTCATAGATATGGTCTTATTAGTTTTGACTTAAAACAAAACAAAACAAAACTGCAGGGCATTCTACCTGGCTATGTGTTTTACTGGACAAAAGCAGAGAGTCTAATATTAAGTTGTTGTTCTATGGATTATGTGCCAAGTGAGTGATTCCGGTTTGCTTCCAGCCTGTGTCTTTGGCAGATGCATGATTTAGTTCTGAAAGGGAGAACAAATCTCTCTCCTTCACTGGCACTCCACAAAAGCAAGGCGGGAAGCTTAGTCAAGTGTTCAAATCTCTACTATGAACTTATCTGCCGCATATGGGGAACTACTGGCCCTTGAAAGCCATCGCAGACAGATAAGAAGCAAGGTTCTAATATGATTTGACACGGAGTTTCGAAAGGTCCCATTCAGAAATGTGGAAAGTGCAGCTTTAGAGGCACCATTTTAGGAGATTAAGGCTTGAAATTTGTGTTGCTTCATCTTGCCATTTTCTTTTCACAGGCTTTTCCTTAAGCCTTGCTGTGGAGTTCTTTTTATTTTCTTCCTTTCTTTTCCCAGTGTACGCTTGAAGTTTTGCGATGCTTCACGCTTGAAGACTTGAGAAAAACTGAGTAAATTCTATATGATCGACTTCGTAGTCACTGGCTTCATATGCATTTGCTTACTGTGAAAAGAAAATCATGTGAAGAGAATGTATTGCCGCTGAAGGAATGGATCTGTCTCAAGTATGATTGCTCACTTTTATCCTGCCCTTGTACACAAACCCCTCCCAGCTGCGATTCTTCAAAAACAGGTCGCACCCTGCAGGCTGTCTTGGCCCTCTGTCCAGGCCAAACCAGCAACAGCTCTGCCAGTGCAAACCTCCCAGGTCTCTTCTTGATTCCTTGAGACTCCTGGAGCTGCTCGCAGGGCTTGAGCCCCTGGGCTCTTGGCAGCTGAAACAAAACCTTAAAGAAATCCATTCAGCTTTTCAATTGACGTGCTGAAACACCTCCACAGGGACGTGGCAGATCATTCCACATCTGATCACATGGATGCTGGAGCCACTGGGCTCATATTCCTGTTTTAACCATCTTAGTGAACTTGAGAATCAACCTCTGGCCCAGCGGGAAGAGCCGATTTAGTCGTCGGCTCAGAATTGCTTCTATTTCCTGAGAGGAAACCAGGAAGCAATGGCTAACCTCAGACTTCCTGGAGCAATCCTGCTTTTTGAGCATTCTTATTTTGTGGTCTATGAACGTTCTTTTGTCCATATAAGAGCATGTGTTCTAACTGTGGCAGTGTGGGAGCAGGGAAGTGAAGAGGTTGGAGAAGATGTAGGTGCAGGAGCTAACAAAAACTGAGGCCAGAGAACTGTTCATACTGGTTTTGGGAAACCCAAACGTGTTGCTAGGAGGCCCACTGACTGAAACAGCGGTTGAGACTGGTTTAGCTGTTTAGCCCATTATCAGTCGTAGTCTTGTCAATTAAACAGAAATCGGGCCTCTGATGTTTGGTGGAGGAAGAACAGTGGCAAGATGTGGGAGCACACAAGAGAGCCTAAAGCTTTGGTGGCATTGCAATGAGTGTGATGTACAGCCAGAGGCTTTCAGATGGCTCCAGGAGCCGGGTTAGAAGTTAAGGGGAAAATGAAGACTCAACAAAAGATTGAGGCAGACTTGGCCTATTTCACTCTTGTTTAGGCCAATCTTAATCCCTGGAGTTTAACTCCTGAATACTGAATTTTAAAAACCTGACCAGGAACAAATCATGACCTAAGATGTCAGTGCCAATGATGTGGCATTGCTAGAGCCTCAGGCCAGTTCTTAGCAGTTTTTCTGGTATGTGTGTTGGCAGATAAGAGGACACCACTCTGGTGTGACCCCAAAGGGTTTTGACAATCTGGTCTCAGTTTGTCTTTCCCAGTTCCTCTTTTTCCATCAACCCCATACTCTTGTCTTTCCACACTCTTCCCCATTCCTAGACACCCTGCATTTTTATGCTGTGCTGGGTGTATTCTCACTGCCTGGTAGAAGACCTGCTCTCCCTACTCTCTGGAAAATTTTTATTATCTATTCTTCATGTTTCCTGCCAAGTTCATTCTATAATAATTTTTCTAGGTATCCAGATAAACTTCTCTGAACTTCCCTTTTTATGCTATTATAGCCTGTGCAGAATTATAGTTATTTCTTCGTTGGTGTCTCTCTGCTAGGTTATGTATGCCTACATGAGGAGACCAAAGTTAAATTGAGTTGCCTTGTTTTGAATTACATGAAATGAAAAATCTGAGATCTACAAGTACTCTCTCAGTATTCGGTAGGTGTTTATAAAAGAGAAAGAGAATGGGAGTAGAGAACATCTCTCTTTGCTATCAATGCTGCATGTCAGTATAAACATGTGCTCATTTGAAAATGCACACACACACAGGTATAGAAAAATACTCACTCACCATGACCTGCACTAAGAAATTTTACAAGGATGTTTTTATTTAATCCCCTCAGGCCCTCTAAGGCAGGTAATGGTATTGTCCCTATTTCAGAAGTGAAGAAATAGAAACAAGTAAGAGTTTAAATGACTTGTCCAAGGTAACGAAGGTTTCATATCATGGATTCAAATTCAGATAGTCTGACTTCAGAGCCCAAACTTTCATTTGTTATTATAAATTATCTCCCTTTAGCACACCTGCAATGAAAGCTGTTTTTTTTTTAAGCTTCCTGACTTCCATGTTAGGAGCTAACAACTCCAGACATTTCCCAGCCTCCCTTGCAGCTAGGATGTAGGCATGTGACCCAAGCTTGATGAAACAGATGCACCTGCTAGTGACTTTGAATTGCAAGTTGATGACACAAAGAGGCAGAGACAGTAATAAGTCCAGAGGCACTGAGGTGGACCATCCAAAGTCCTGGTCTGTGGCTGCTGGGCAATCTGTGTCAACCATTGCTCAGTAGGGGCTGGGGTCAGTGATGGGTTAGGTGGTGTGATTTGGTAGGTGGACCATTTGAAATGGTCCACAGCTTCCATTTTTTGGTCTCCTTTTCTAAGTCTGGTTTCAATCGTGGTGGAAACTCCTTGAACTATTCAACAACTTAGCAGCAAATGCTTTTCTTTCCTTAAATCAGCCAGAGTTAGTTTTTGTTGCTTGCTGTCAACAACTCTGATTGGTGTAATATCCAAACTCATTATCTTGAATACAAAACAACTCTCAACATATATCCTTCATACCTGGAAGAAAAACACACAAGTACCCAGAATTTTGTGAATGTTCAACACAGCAGAGGGTGAATACTTACAGATTTTGTACAATTGGAAACAATTTCTAGTTCATCCACCTACCTACTTATGATCCATATGGATGGTTCACATGCATGATTATGGGACTTTTTAATATATTATTACAAAACCAGTGTCCCCAAATGGACTTTCACCTTCCAGTATAATTTGACTCTGGGTCTTATGAATGTTATAGTAAATTTTCCTTTGAAAGATAGGAAAGAAAAATACTAAGTACTAAATATCTTTCAGGCTCACTGTAGACAAAATGTCTACCCCAAATTGTGGTATTTAAAAAACTAGGATCACAGAGGAAACTGAATTGCTGAATTATTTAATATAATCAGATTCATTAGAGCCTTAGCATCTGAGATGGAAGAAAATATGATAGTTTACATAAAGGTTACTGATAAATTCCAAGAAGAAATTCACTTTGAAGGGAGTAAATGTCATTAGGAAGTAACTAATCCCTGTGGCCTAATGCAATGAGGGAGTTGAGTTTACAGTTTGACAGGGGGTTATAGTTACAAGGCATCTCTAAATTGTGGGAGAAGTTACTGCTTCAGATGGCCAAGTGGTCTACTGAGATGTAAGATATTAGCCAGGAATAAACCTTACAGAGGCCAGGGGTTTGACCTTAGCAAGTCTAGACATGCTAATGTGATTATCATCACTCTAATCAAATTATAAAGTAAACACATGCTCTACAAAGCAAAGAATCTCTTGGGGTTATTGTTTAGAAGATGATGAAAAGCTGCTTCCCATCTCTCTTGGGGATACAATGGGAAGAAATGGGGTGGTTTGCAGTGTGAGGGACATTGGCTAGAAGGCTCTCAACCAGGGAAACATCTGGAGACATTCTTGGTTATTACAACTGTGGGGGTGGGGAGGCCTCTGGCACCTCTACTGGCATCTAGTGGGTAGAGGCCAGGGGTGATGCTAGACATCCTGCAATGCACAGGACAGTCCCTATCACCAAACCAAGAGTGATCTGGCCCCAAATGAAGTGCTGAGTTGAGAAACCTTGGGTTAGATATGAGAAAGAAAAATTTGAATCTGAAGTTATATAAATATAGGAATGAGGTTATAGTCCCTGGGCTCCCATAAGGCCAGGGAAGTGCCTGCTTCAGGGTGCAGAATTTAAAAGAGTGCCAAAACGTCAGTGATCAAGAAGAATATTTAAAAACTCAAAATCAGTGCAAAAAATCTGTGATGAACAATCTGTCAAAATTTTAAATAAAAACAGTTTCATACAGAGATAGGATTGCTGCATGGGAAGTTAAAATATTCTTTATCATGGCCAGGCGCAGTGGCTCATACCTATAATCCCAGCACTTTGGGAGGCTGAAGTGGGAGGATTGTTGAGTTCAGGAGTTTGAGAACAGGCTGGGCAACAAAGTGAGATTTCATCTCTACAAGAATGCAAAAAAATTTAGCCAGGCATGGTATGCACCTGTAGTCCCAGCTATTTGGGAGGCCGAGGCAGGAGGATTGCCTGGGCCCAGAAGGTCAAGGCTGCAGTGAGCTATGTTTGTGGCGCTGCACTCTAGCCTGGGCAACACAGCAAGACCCTGACTCAAAAAAATTAAAAAAAAATTTTTATCTTGATTACTGAAGTTTGGGGCATCCCCCTTAAATTCTGTGCCTGAGGTAAGTGCCTCAGCTGCCTCCCACTAGTCCTGGTCTGTTGGATTATCAAGAGTGTAAAATTATTTTAGCTAAAGGGTTATTGACTTGAATAATACTGAACTGGGATGGTCGAGCCTGGTGAAAGTAAATGAGAAGATTCAACTCTAGAATTTAGGATTTTAGTGAATATATTAAGTAAGGAAGCAACACCCATGTCAAGCGGCATAAAATTACCCTTACATGGGTTTTTAATCTCTCTGAGTTACAGCCTGGCCTTGACTATCCAAGACCATCTTGATTATGAGGGGTAATATATGAATGGTGTCCCAAAGAAACATCGACTGTAGCCTTTAGCAACACATTTCTGTTGCAAATCAGTCTTCCAGAAAATAAGCAGCGATCGACTCTTCCATTTTACTTAGCAAGTAAACTGCTACTCCTTCTCATTCTCACCTCTCCCCAGTCCCAATTCAACTCAAAACCAGTTTAACATTCTTCTCCTGGACTTTGTTGATGTTGACAGTATTTCACATGACTTGGCCCCTTTTGTCTCCCAAAATGCCTTAGATGGAATTTTTTATGGGGGGATTTTAACTATTTTTTCCTCTAATAGGCTTGGGGATGTAGTCTGTCTTTAACCAATTTCCATGTTTATATATGTGGGGTATAGAGTACTTGCAATTTAATGCTGACCTCCTCAGAAATGTCTGATGAAAATTTCAAAGATAATTTACTATTCTGGGCAGGGCAAGAAAGACAGGTTATAAAAAATTACAGTAATATTAGTAAATAGGAGAAACGTGGTCTTGGATCCATATCAGAACAAACACTCTAAGCATTTCAGATGGCCTTCCATTAATCCCCATGGTTTCCCTCTACAAGTGGCTGGCCTATTAGAGAGCCTGCATTTGGCTTGTACATAAAGTAACTGGATACTGGACCCACCACTTCCCACATCCTGTCACTTAATCTAACTGACATATGCACAATTCGTTTTGATCTATGCTAATCATTTTTATCTGAATGCAAATCTCAGCTTCCTATCTGTTACTTTAAAAAATGCTTTAATCAGAGGGCAGCAACAAGTTGAATTATAGGGTTTGAACTTAGCGTCTTTTTTTCACTCTGTTAGAAGCAAAACATCAGACTTGGGTTTCTTCTTCCAAGCCACTTAGTCATTGATATTTTGATGAGCAGGTTTGTGTTTCTTTCTTAAGAAAAACAAGGAAGAGAAAACGAGACGAAGGAACTAAGTGGTAGATGAATAGATGAAGAATAATTCTAGCTTAATCTAAATTACCAAAGCTAGACATATCCAATGTTTTATCTCTCTCTCTCTCTCTCTTTTTGCTGTTGTAGTTACAGAGGTGCATGGGAGTTTATGTAGGCTGCCCACTGCTTAAGCAAAGGATGCATTTAATTGTCTAGTACTTAGGATTTTTTGAGCTGCCTGGATGTGTTAGGCCATATTTACCTTGCAGCAGAAAATTCAAAGTCACCAGGAGAGGGCAGTGTGGAGCACAAAATGGCGAGAGTGTACCCCTGGGGTAGAAGCCTTGCAGTTGTTTGGGATTAAGCATTTTGACTATGGACAGGGAATAGAATATAAATTTTATGTTCCTAGGTTTCCCTGTTCACAAAATAGTGATGGAAATGCTTAAAAGTTCCTTTGTAATTAACTATCTACATAAATATTAGGTTCGTAGATTGCCTTTTGTTCTATGGCTGGAAAGAAACTCTGTCCTCTGGAGAATTTTAAATTTTCATACAGAGGGAATGAAGAATTTGAGATAACTGGGGTGTTTGTGTCCTTTTCTACATTTCTGTTCTTTAAACAGATGTTATACTACCTGTTTTATTTGCTCTTCCAAATATATATTGAACGAATGGAGTTAGTGAATAAATTAATATATCATTGCAAATACTAAGAATTGTTTCATGCTGCTTTGGTCTTAGTCATAAGTATAAGCCTCGTGTGTTTATTGGTTTGTGCTAATCACTGCTATGAGAGAGTGCCACACGACACTTTGAATAGAATAATACAACTACTTAAAAAAGCTATTATGTCATTGCTGAAGGCATAGACTCAGTGGTTCAAATATTTTCTTTTTATTACTCTACCCCCTGAATTGCAATGTAACTGCTGTTATTTAAAAGCAACCTCCTCCATTGTGATTTTCTGTTTGCTTTTGTGTCTATTTGAAATATTTCATAATAAAACATGTTTTTAAAATCTCCACAACAACACAAGAAAGGAATTGGTAGTTGCGTGACGCTGCCGGGGGAGGAAAGACGGGAGGCGGGGCACATAACAACACAAAGGGTATCTGGTCCTAAATCAGGGTAAGTGAGGGCCAGTTGGAGGCCTCAGTTTCACCTGCACATACATTACTTATGTACCTAATCTTGACTCGTACCCAACGTCTTTACAATAAAGTAAAAAGAATAAATAAATAAAATCTCCTATCCTACTGTCTTCATTGTTTATTCAAGTAAACAAACTGGGGAGAGTCTCTTCTTTATGTCTAACTGTTTAAGCTAAGCCCTTGAAAAAGAATCTGGGCCATCTCAGTGCCCTCATGCCTGAAGTTGCATCTTTTGTTCAGGTCTCTGAGTCAGATTATGCCTATATGAGGGAAAGCAGTTCATTAACATATATTGTAAACTAGCACTTCTGAATATACAATTTCAGTTGCGGTGTTCTCATAGAATGCTTTTGTGAGAAGTGCTTTTTGGAGGGGTCAGCTATTTTAATGTGGTTCACAAAAATAAAAACTAGGCTCTAAGAAATGGTGATTTAGAGGTTGCTTGTAATAATAAACTCATTTTCTTATTCTCTACAGATACTGGTAGAAAAATCAAAGGAGGTTGGGTGTGGTGGCTCATGCCTGTGATTCCAACACTTTGGGAGGCCGAGATGGGAGGATCACTTGAGCCCAGGAGTTTGAAATCAGCCTGGACAACATAGCAAGACCTCGTCTCTACAAAAAATAAGAAAATTAGTTGGGTGTGGTGTTTAAAAAATCTTATACCAACTCATTGGATAGACATCGATAACATAAAAGGAATTGTACTTATAATGACTCCTTTCCTACAGTATGGACTAAACTTCCATATGTTTTCTTTGACAGTGGTAAAATGCAATTGCCACGGCTCGTGCATACAAATTGATGCAATTTCTGGGCTCCTTTAAAATAAGGGATGGATCTTTCCGTAGCTCAACCCTGCTCCAACAGTTTCACTTTTCCCATTTGAATGAATGCATAAGCTAAACACACAAAACTTAACTCTGTTATACATACTGTTAGATAGAGGGTGAGGCTCTCATAACGATGGACTGGGGTGAGAGGACCATTTCCATTTGACATCTTAATAGCATTAGCTTGGAAAAATTATCCAGAGCCACGGAGAAGACATGTGGGCTTGATTCAAACCCAGTAAGTCCAACTGTTTACAATAGGTTCAATTAAAAAAGCTATCCTATTTGTTATGCTTGGTATGTAGTACTACACATCAAGCCCTACAAAAATTAAAAAATATTTGGAAGTATTTAGTAAATTAATGGGAATAAGAATAATGGGATAAGAGAAAGGGTAGTAAGAGAAAGATGCATGGTAAAGACAGCGACAGACAATATGAGAAAATAAAAATATATCTGTTTAAATTTGTTAATTTATGACCAGGTGTGGTGGCTCAAGCCTGTAATCCCAGCAATTTTGGAGGCCAAGGTGAGAGGATTGCCTGAGCCTACAGGTTCGAGACCAGTCTGGGCAACTTGTTAAGACCTCATCTCTACAATCAATCAAAAGATTAGCTGGGTGTGGTAGTGCTGGCCTGTAGTTCCGACTACTTGGAAGGCTGAGGCAGAAGCCTCATCAGAGTTCAACAGGTCAACGCTGGGGTGACCATGAGTGTGCCACTGCACTCCAGTTTATAATAATTTAAGTTTATAACCCATTTTGGGCCCAAAGTGCTGCCCAGGCAAGACTAAGTATGAGATAATAAGATTGACTTGTTTTTATAGTTTCATTTTATTATTTATTTATTTTTGAGTCAGAGTCTCACTCTGTCACTCAGATTGGAGTGTAGTGGCATGATCAGGGCTCACCATAGCCTTGACCTCCTGGGCTCAGGCGATCCTTCTGCTTCAGCCTCCTGAGTAGCTAGGACTATAGGTGTGTACCACCATACCTAGCTAATTTTGTTTATTTCTTTGGAGAGATGAGGTCTCACTATTTTGCTGTGGCTGGTCTTAAACTCCTGGGCTCAAGCAATCCTTGTGCCTTGACCTCCCAAAGTGCTGGAATTATAGGCATTGGCCACCATGCCCAGTTAGTCTCATTTTGTAGACTTGTATTTTACAGCAACTTAATCAACGTTAGTTCTGCATGTCATTTTCATCACATGATTGCTTATACTACACTCTGTGAATTCCCAAATAGTGAATTGATCAAGAAGACTTGTAGCTGATTTAAATTTCCGCATAGGCAAGACCATTTTTCCTTCTGAAAACATTTCCCCCATTACTTTTAATAGTAATCAATATCAGGGAAATAACTTATCTACATTCTGAAATGAAAAATAATTTATGTTTGTTAAACTATGATCTACATGGATTGCCACAATTCATTTATATATCATTAGTTCTTTGAGTCTCAATGTGCTGTCCCAAACCAGCAGCATCAGAGTGATCTGGGAACTCATCAGAAGTAAAAATCCTGGCACCTCATCCTAGCCCTGCTGTAGCAGAAACTCTGGGGAGTGAGAAGAGCACCCTGTGATGTGGCAAATCTTCCTTGTATGATGGTGTACATTCAAGCTTGAGAACCCCTGCATTCGTGTATGCACAGCGATGGTTTTATTTCCTAACCATGTTGTTTCGCCGCATGGATAACCTATACCAACAAGGCCAGCTGTATTCTACGTTCATCAGTTCTTCAAAGATGGAAGACACCTGGCCCAATGCTGCTTCTGATGAGTAGTGGACTCCTGAAGCCTGCAGACTATTTCTAGCATGTAGGTCATATTTTCAAGAATTAGTACATTCTTACTAAAGATGATTTTCTTTAAGACAGATTTGAACCAGTTTCTTTCTTGAGCTCATGGATCTATCTAAAAATATGTAAATGATGGTGCCAACAATACTTAAAATACTAGCTTCATCTGAAACAAACATACCTGATTTCCTGAGGCTGAAATTGTTCTTTTTTTGTTTTGGTTTGTTTTAAAGCAGGATTTATAGAGAGGACAGAAAAGCTCCCAGATTGGGAGGGGACCTGAGGGGGTTGCCCCAAATTGTTCATTTTTAATAAGCTGAATCTCTTCTTGGAGTGACCATGTGGTATAAAATAAAAATGTAAAAGGGTCTTTATTATGTCTTTACTCTTGAACGACAGTGTATAATAAAGACATTTTCAGACAAAGGCTTTGAGAATGTACCATTCATAAACTCTCACTGAAAGAGCTTGTAAAGGATGTACTCCATAAAGAAGGAAACTGAACCAGAGGAAGAAAGGGGATAAAAGAAAGCATAACAACAACAGCCAACGTATACTGCCATAGCTAGAGCATGTTTAGAGAGACACTGTCTTTACCATTCTCAAATTTCTCTTCACAGTTCCAATGGTGGATTTAAATTTCAGACACATAAAAATGTGCTACCATCTGTAGCATCTACTCTGTGCCAGGCTGTATAGAGTTGTATTAAATGAGGGGGCACCCCCCAAAAGAAGCCTGGAATGATCTTTTGGAGGGCAGGTCCCTTGTAGTACAGGCTTCCCTTGCTAGGTAAGTGGTCTAGGAGCCCATCGGCATCAGTGTGCCAGCTAGCATTGTCGTGAGAAGGTGCGTTTGACTTCAATGAGTTGTTTTTTTTTGAGAGATTATTTCAACATGTTTGCCCGTTTCATGATGGGTGATTTACGTGAACAATTTGCCCACAGTGCACAGAATGTTCAGCAGTTTTTGACCCGAAACGGCATGAATCCACTGCCCCACCCTCCTTATTCGCCCGATCTCATCCTGAGCAACTTTGTTGTTGTTGTTGTCTCCCTGGATGAAAAAAGTCCTCGAAGGGAAATGTTTTGCCAGTGTGGAAGAGGTAAAACCAAAAATAGCAGATGCACTAAAATGCATAAAAAAGATGAGTTCAAAACCTGTTTTGAGCAGTGGAAAAAGCATCTCAATAGGTATAGTACATCAAATGGAGAGTACTTTGAAGATGACTGAAGTTTAAACATATAAGAACGAATACACATTTTTAAAATAAATAAATTCTGAGATTTTTTGGGTCCCCCTTATATACTATCTCATTCATACTTCATAACCAACCTATGGGGTAGGTATTATTTTACATACTTAGAAGCTGAAGCTGAGAGAGGTTAAGGAACTGGCCAAAGATCACACAGCTAGAAGGCAGCAGGACAGGGCTTGACCTGGGCTGACCTGATAGCATTGCTTAGGTCCTTAACCGCTAGTCTAGCAACCTCAGAAATAATTAAGGCTTTAAGTAGCTTTCTGAAATAAGCTGTGAGATTATTGACTTCATATTGCTTTATTAAAAAAAACCTTAAAATCTGAAGACCTACAAATGGCGATAGCATATGAAAGCATCACTAACCATGGAAGTACAAATTAAAGCCACAATGGGATATCACTATATACTCACTACAATAGCTAAAATCTAAATACTGACCATAGCAAAAGTCAATGAGGATGCAGATAAAGGGCCTCGCTTTTGCAGGACACTCACACTATCAAGGTCAGAGGCAGCAAATGGAGACAGATTTCAGTCTATCCACATAGTCTCCAGCTGGTACATATGGGGACCAGTCTCTTCTTAACCTTCCCAACTTTGTATTGCTCTTCCCTCCTGATGGCCTGCCCTGTTAGCTTCAAGCTCTTATACCAGATATAGAGACAGCACAGCAGCACAATGTTTAACTGGCTTCCAACAGTTATATAATGCCAAACTCTTGTAACAACAACAAAAAAATCCTTCATTCTAACTATACGTCTTGGTGGTTCTATTTTTCTAGTTGAACCCCGACTGTTACAGAATTTGCATCAGAATCAAAACCAACTCACAGCCGACTTTTGACCCTTGAGTTAAGAATCGCTTTGCATCTTTAGAGGGTTGTAAAATAAAACAAGGAAGAGTATGTGTGGCTCACAAGGCCTAAATGTTTACTCTCTGGCCCTTTACAGAAAAAGTTTGCTGAACTTTGACATAGGAAAAGTAGGAAGAGTATAAAATGGTATGGTCACTTTAGAAAACAGTTTGACAGTTTCTTATACAAACAAGTATACACTCACCATATGGCCCAGCAATCTTATTCCTAGGTATTTACTGAAGAGAATACCAGTCTACTCAAAGACTGGTACCTGAATGTTCATAGTTTTTTGATTCATTTATTCACTCAAAAAACATTAGGCTGTATGAAAGAAGGCAGATAAAAAAGAGTACATATTGTGTAAATTCATTTATATGGAGTTCTAGACCTGGCAGTCTCAATTTACCATGACAGAAAAGTAGTGGTTGCTGGGTATGGCAGTAGAGGGGATTGGCATGAGTGAACATTCTGGGAAATGCTTTATAGCTTGATTGAGATGGTCTACACATTTGTCAAAACTCATTGAATTGCACGGTTAACATGTATTTAAATATATGCAAATTAACCTCAATACAATTTATTTTTTAAAAAATCTGATAACCTAAAGCACTTTCCTCCTTGGTTCCTTACTATATATTCTCAGTTTTTGATACATTTAGTGTGTATATATACCACGCTAGTTTTTAGCCTAAACTTTCTATTTAGGTCACCTGTGTAATCTACAACACAGGCTGGTATTAGTTTCCTAGGACTGTTAAAACAAAGTACCACCAACTGGGTGGCTTAAGCAACAGAAATTTATTGTCTCACAGTTCTGGAGGCCAGAAATCCAGTAGCAAGATGTTGACAAGGTTGGTTTCTTCTGAAAGTTGTGAGGGAGAATCTACTACGTGACTCTTTCCTAGTTTCTGGTGGCTTGCTGGCAATCTTTGGCGTTAGATGCATCATATCAATTGCTGCCTTCATGTTCACATGGCATTCTATCTGTGTCTTGTGTTCAGTTTTCCCCTTTTTATAAGGATATCAGTTAAAATGGATTAGGACCCATCCTAATGAATTCATCTTAACTCGATCATTTGCAAAGACCCTATTATTAAGTTAAGAACACATTCACAGCTACTAAATGTTAGGATTTCAGCATATTTTGGAGAGGACACAATTCAATCTGCAAGAGTTGTTTACAAATTAACACAGAGGTATGGAGTTTAGCTTGTGAATGTGGTCATCTCAGTGAGTTCCACCGTTGCTTAAGCCATCAGTCTTTGGAATTCTTGCCTCCCTTTCCTGACTACTAGGTTATCTTGGTCTTATGTAAGCATAATGAATGAGTTGATAAGGGTTTAATCCAAATGTCTAGACAAACATATGTACTCAATGCTCAGTTCTATTGTTCATTCATTGATTTACATCAAAACTTAAAGTAGATGCCACCTATTTAGAAAAGTTGCTTTAACTAAAATTGTATGGCTGCTGCTGCAGTTACTTTTATAAAGTCCATTTTTAAGACCTCTGAATTTATAACAACCATAGCTCTACCAACAAACCAGTGGCATTTTTTTTGTTGTTGTTGGTTGTTTTTGAGTCAGAGTCTCACTCTGTTGCCCAGGCTGGAGTACAGCAGCGCTGTCACACTACTGCAGCTTCGACCTGCTGGATTCTGGCAATACTTCCACTTCAGTCTTCCAAGTAGTTTGAACTATGACATGCGTCACCACGCTCAGCTACTTTTTCTGATTTATTGTAGAAATGAGATCTTGCCAAGTTGCTCTGGCTGGTCTCGAACCCCTGGGCTCAGGCAAACCTTTCACCTCTGCCTCCCAGAGTGCTGGGATTACAGGTATGAGCCATCATGCCTCGCCCCAATTTTTAAATCAATATAATTTTACTTTCCCTTCCAGAGAAGAAAGCTTCTAAAGACTGATTTATTTCTGTACACTTATATTTAAATGGAATATTTACTTTATTCATTCTAAAATTTTCTAATGAAGGAGCAAAAACATTTTTAATGGACACAACTGTGTGTTTTGCTTTTTCCTTTGTGTTTCTTAATTTCAACATTCTATACAATTTTCACAGAATATTTGAAAAAATAGAATTTAAAAATCACCCCAATGCCTTCTATAGCTATATATTTTTCTAAATTTCTATGTATATTACATTTAATTGTACTGATCAAACTATATTTTCTTTCAAAATATAGATGTACTTCTTCCTATCAACAATTTTGTTATTACAATATTTCTACTATACTTTTGCACATACTGAGGAAAGTAATGCCAGATTTCTTTATACTAATCTGTTTATGTATAGTTTCTAGACTTGTTTTGTATGGTATCCAAAAAGATGAATCTGATCAATCAACTAACCAGTTAACAAGCAGATAGGATTATAGTAGCACACCAGAAAAAGACATGAGAGAGGTAGAAAAGAGGTCGCTGTCATTGAGAACCTTGAAATTTAGCTGAGGTGTTTACCAAAGAAGTGCCAACTTTGAACTCAGTGTGTTTATACGCACACTATACTTTTATGCCATCTCCCTGGAACTGTGATTCAATGACTGTAGCTATAGACAAAGACACTGATAAAAGTGAAAGTGAAAAGTAGGTAACAGAAATTATCCAGGTAAAGTTCCCCAGGGACTGCTGTGTATTGGCCCCCACGGAAGAGATTCTTGACCCTTTCAGGAATTTTGCTCCTAGGGATAATAGGTACTTGGAGAATGTAGTGAAGATAACACTGACAAGGTAGTGAGCTACCATTTATTATCTGATTCAAAGGAAATAAAATATGTTATTGACATAAGATATAAAAACAGAGGTTTCTCCCTCATTTGGAATTCAGGAAACACCCATCAATAATGGTTGCTAATAAAAATGAGAAATTTCCACTATTAGCTCTATAAAACAAAGCAAAACAAGAAAATAAAACCATATAATATCTTACCCCCCCTTTTTTTACATTAATACTTTTAAGTGTAGAGAAGTAATTGTTATTGATGAGAAGAAGCCAATTTTGGTGATTTATATTTTCAAATCTATTAACTCTTGGATCCAGATGCAAATATTTTACTCTAAGGACAGGTGCTGTACAGAAGATCTACTGCAGAATGGGGCCCTCTTCATGAATAGCTATTTGTTTCCCAATTAGCAGAGGCCATAGTATAGAACAAGTCCAACATGTACAAATTACTGCAGATGCTTCTACTTAAACATTTCCAGTCTTGTCTACCAGGATAATCATTTCCATATTTTAATTCATTTTGTTAGCATAAACAGTTTTTTTTAGTTGATCTGGATTTTTTCAGCTTCCTTTGCCTTTATGGTTCCATTCTTTTATTTTTTTGGGGGAAAGGGCAGGTTGCCAGTACCTCTTCAAATATTCATTATAATTTATGATCCTGTAAATGAAGCTGTATGATAGATGCTTTTGGGGCTTGAGTTCCCAGCATGGACACACTGGTTCCCATTGTCTTGGACACAATTGTGTTGACTTTCAGGCTTTATGCTGATGATCCCCCAAGTCCAAGTTATGAGGGATGGGTATGAACTCTGCCTCTCTATAGACTTTCCTCTGAACTCATTCTTTTGTGGAAACTGTCAGATAACCCAACCCTCCCTTCTAAATTAGCCCAGTTTACTGAACCACGGTCATATCTAGCAGCATACTCATTTTGGGAACCCAAAATACTTTCTAATCACATGTTACTTAACTAGGCCAGGTATTGTTGTCCTATCTGTGTTTTAAAAGAAGCCACACCAAATCAGCTGAGAAAAGCTTTGGCTCCAGAATTCCAACTTCACTTAGAATGTGGATTTCAAACGGTATTTGAACTGTTTATTAGTTGTTATTAGAGTTGTAAAACAAACACTTTGGCTAGTCCTTATCTCTGATTCCTCTAAATTCTTGTAATATCCAGAGTAACAGGAGTATCCTTATTATTCATGCAAGGCCCCTCAGACCATGCTTGGATTTATGCGAATGACTCAGGATGGTTCCCTACATAGTGTCAAGATGGAGACAGGCCATGCTAGAAGACAGCCATGTGATTAGAGGGTTGGGGCTTTAAGCCATGCCATATCAGCCTGGATCTCCAGATTGGAGGACAGAATTGGAGACAATTCAATCCTGTGGACAATGAGTCAATCTTATTTCTGTTGCAACCCCAGTTAAAAAGTTTGGATACCTAAAGCCCAGGTGCACTTTCTGGTTGGTTACATATGTTAATGTGTCTTGTAGGTGATGCATCCTGAGGATGGAGATAGTTTCAGATCTTGCCCTATGCATCTGTTTTTGGCTAACCCTACTTTATATCCTTTATAGAAAGCAGTAATCATAAGTATAGCACCTTTCTGAGCTCCATGAGTCATTCTAGTGAATTATTAATAGAGCCTGTGGCAGTAGTGGAAACCTCTGAACTTGTGGCTAATTGGTCAGAAACGTGGTGGCCCAGGGGCCCTGGTGCTTGGGCTGGTGTCTGAACGAGGGAAGTCTTCTGGAGGACTGTGCTTTTAGCCTGTGAAATTTGACCTAACTTTGGGTAGTTAGTATCAGAATTGCTTTGCAACAAGGAACTTACTTTTTAATTTTTTTTAACAGAAGTGGAAGACTTTCTTATGTATACATAAGAACATGTGAACACAAACTCTGGTCAATTTTCTTCTTAAGGTTTTCTTTTTTTTAACAGTAAACTTCAAAGTATACTTGGAAACAAATTAAAAAACAAGATTATTTTTGTAGATTGAAATGTAGCATGATATTTCAATCATTAATAACCCCCAGTTAATAGAGTTATTTAATTCAACCCCTGTTGCAACAGGTTTGGGTCTATAATTACCTAAGTTATTTTTAATTTTCAAGTAAAATTGAAATGATTAGATGTTTTAAGCAACCACTTGTAGGATTTCTTTTTCTTGTTTGGAGACAGTATCTCACTCCGTCCAGGCTGGAATACAATGGTGTGATCAAAGCTCACTGCAGCTCAAGCTCCTGGACTCAAGCCTCCTTTTGCCTTAGCCTCCTGAGCAGCTGGGGATACAGGCATGGGTCACTGCACCTGGTAAAGATTTTTTTAGCAAGACAGGATTACAGAGATTTCTGGTGACTCTGAACATTGAAGTTCTTAGAGATGGGAACTCTGCAGTAGAACCACTGGGAAAAACAGGACATGTTGTGGAAGTTTCCCTATAGAGTGTCACAAGAGTGGGATTAAAGCAGATACATCAGCTTGTTTTGGAATTCTCAGAGAAGGAGAGGGGGATCTGCAAAGCATTTCTGTGTTTCTCACCACATGTAGAGTCTTAGAGGGCTCTATACACAGTAGGTGCTCAGTAAATGAGATGCCATCAATGAGGCCCTTTTAAGTTATATGAGGGCCTGGTATGAGCTCATGTACTAGTAGCAGAGCCAGGATTAGCTTCTGGTTTCTTGCTGTAGTTAGCAGGTTCTTTCTTTACATAGTTTATTAAACTTCATGGACTGAAGATTTCGGGATAGAGAGCTAGAATTGGAGCAAGGAGTCATGGCTTCTAATTTTTGATTTGGAAATATCGGTTCGTATTTTCTGTTTCAAATTAGTGCTTTAAGTACTGATGCTTCCAACACAGCCCCAGTGTGGAGGGGTAGAGGATACAGGTAAAATCAAGCAGTCTTTTCCACTGAGAATATCCCCGCCTGTCCCAGGAAGAATCCTGCATAGAGAGTGTGATTCTGGACTCAAGACAGGAAAACTATCAAATATGATAGATGAGAAAAGGTTTGAACCAAAATACTTATTAAATGGCTAACACAACTATTGAAGATCACAAGGAACTTATCGACTCCTTAATTTCTATTTCTCCTTAACAATTACATTTCAATTTGATTATGTAACTACAATTTAAAAAGGAGGTAATATTGGAAACTTTAACCTGGAACTGTATTTTTCATTGCTTTATGTTAATAATAGCAACAAAAAGAATAGTGTGATGAATCCCTATGTACCCCTCATGTAGTTGTGTGAAGCTGAACCTACAATGCTCCAGGCAGCAAAAACAAGTGGAGAGTATGTACTTAAATAGCAAAGATGAGAGCACTTGTTAGGAAATAAGACATATGGGCATTTCTTCAAGTGTGTCTGCTCCATCCCAGTCAGTTATGTGGCTACAGAGCCTACAGAGGGCAGTTGTTGATCTCCTTACCAACCACTATGGAAAATAGTATGGAAGCTTCTTGAAAAACTAAAAATAGAACTACCATTCAACCCAGCAATCCCACTATTGGATATTTATACAAAAGAAAAGAAATCTGTATGTCAAAGGGATATCTGACCTCACATGTTTATCAAAGTCCTATTTACAATAGCAAAGATAGGAATCAACTTATGAGAGGGGACCTAAAAAGCCCCAGAATTAATTTATAAAAAATAATGTATTTATTCTTACATGTTGAAACTTAAGACATCTTCAAATACTCTACGTTTGATGTAATACACTATGGAGATGCTTTTTTCACTGCTCAAAACGGTTTTTGGACTCATCAATTTTGACGTCTTTTAGCATTTCTGCCATTTTTTGTTTCACCTTTTCCATATAGGTAACACATTTCCTTTTGAGGACTTTTTTTTTTTTTTTTTTTTTTTTGAGTTGGAGTCTCACTCTGTCACCCAGACTGGAGTGCAGTGGCCGCTCCTGGCCACCGCAGCCTCAACCTGCTGGGCTCCGGCGATCCTTCCACCTCAGCCTTCCAAGTAGCTGGAATTACAGGCATGTGCTACCATGCCCTGCTGATTTTTTGATTTATTGTAGAGGTGAGGTCTTGCTGCCCAGGCGGGTCTCGAACCCGTGGGCTCAGGCAATCCACTCACCTCAGCCTCCCAAAGGCGCGGGATTACAGGCTGAGCCAGCGAGCCCGGCTTGAGGACATTTTTCTTCTGGGGAAACAAACAAACAAAGTCACTCAGGGCAAGATCAGATGAATAGTGAGGGCGGGGCACAGGCGTCCATGTCGTTTTTTGGTCAAAAACTGCTAAACACTCAACGTGGTGTAGGTAGGTTATTCGTGTAAAGCACCTATCGCGAAATGGGCAAATGTGTTGAAAGAATCTTAAAAAAAAAATTCACTGAAGCCGAATGCAGCCTCTCACAACAATGCTAGCTGGTACACTGATGCCAGTGGGTTCCTAGAACATTAATCTAGTGGGGGAAGGCTGTACCACAGAAGGGCTCACCCTCCAAAATAAATTCTACTTTTTGGGGTCTCTTCTCATAAAAGAGAGGACCTGAAATGTTCCCAACACATACAAATGATAAATACCCAAGGTGATGGATACCCCAGACACCCTGACTTGATCATTACACATTATATGCAGGTAACACATATTCACATGCACCCCATAAACATGTTAAATATTTTAGATCAATAAAAAAGAAATAGAGATATTTTTGAGTAAAATAACATTTTAAAAAAATGGCCTTCCTACTCAGAATTCCTGGGTATCAAGGTTGCAGATGGCAGAGAAAACTTTTCTGGAGACTCCTCAGTCTGAGGAGGTAAATGAGGAAACAAGGTATGTGTTTGGAAATAAAGGTTTAGAATTTCTTCAGCCCCAGAGGACCTGCTCTATGCCAAAATCCCCAAACAAAACAAGTGATGAAACACCCACTACTGGAGGAAGAAACTCTCCTTTTAAGATATGTTTAATTGAGGCATTAGCAACTAGTGAGGAACAGGGGAAGCACTTGTGTCTCATCCTCATGCCCACCCACTGGGCATCCTCCACATGCCACGGCTGCCTTTTGAGACACACTCAATTGTCTCTTATTCCTTAATTAACATCTTGTAAAGTTGGTAATATAATTATGATAGAATCAAATCAGCAATGAATTGGCACATTTATTGGTGCACACCATAGCTTCCTTATGGGAATTTAAGGAGTGGTGTAGATAAAAAGGGGCCTGCTGACTACATGAAGACAAGCAAAATTGTGTCTTCAGCAGCTCCCCTAAACTTTTAAAGATAAAAATATCAAAGTAAATGCAGACCAATGCAGTCAAATGGGAAGGAATCTGAGCCCTATGGTGCTGTAACCAGTTTCCCACTCCCTTAGTGTAAGACTAGCTGGGTAACAAAGCATTAATGAGGAGTCGGTAGTACTAGATGCCAGGCACAATTTTACCTTTTGATTATCTCATTTAATCCTGACAGTAACTTATGAGGAAGATACTATTATCAGCCCCCTTTTAAAGATGAGGGAACTATGATACAGAGAAGGAAAATAACTTGCAGAAGTTTACACAGCTAGTAAGCTCTGTGTCAGGGTTACAAGTCAGGAATTCTGACTTGATAGCTGTGTTCCTGACGACTACACTACACTGCCTTTCCTTCTGCTATACACGTATAGCAATACTTATAATCTTGGAGTCCAAAGCAAGTTTTTAGGGACCTTGGAATTTTATAAGAATTCACATTTTTGTATTCTTACCATTTGTGATAGTTTGAAAAACTAACATAATCATATTAGGGTGATCACATTATATTGAGTATAGGCCTGTGTTGAACTTTACATAGGCCTGAGTGTGGACCTACATCAGACCCCACCTTCTATGGAGCCATGAACATGAGAAGATTAAAAAGTGGTCATTTTTGTCATATGCTCTAACATATGCTTCTGGGAGTCTTTCTTATGACATAGTGCTGCATGGAAGATAGAAAAATCTCTGTACAGTTTGTGTTACACATTTATATCTCTCTTGGAACTTTCTTGTTTTCGAATTGGCTGCCAGTTCTCACTGGCTGCTTCACTTTCTCAATTCTTTATGTGTTTACAGTATGGGAAAAGTAGAAGCATAGGGTTCCCTGCCTTCCAAATATTATCTTCATGTTCAAACTCACTAGTAGTGGGATGTGAAATGTGCAAAGATGAAAGATTGGCAGGCTGATGCTAAACTGGAAATTGCAGAGCATGTCGGGTGGAATTTTGGATTATTTCCCAACCCATTTTCTATATTTATCTGATATTACTATATATTTTTCAAAATATTTAACAAAGCAAATAAAATAATAATCAGAGATCAGAAAAAACAAATATTATCTACAGTCCTACAGTTATGAGGTTGTGTATGTCATTTTGTAAAATAACTGACCACTTATAAAATTAGTCTCTCCTCCATCTTTTCTCCCCTCTTAACTCTACAGTCTATGTCCTTTCAACTGGCATCTTTCTGTCCAAAGTTCTGGGAGGGGTTGGGGAGTACAGATTGACTACAAAGTGTGATCAAGAATATTGCAAAGGATGCTGGCTTTCATTTAGTTGAACCAAGTGATGGATAAAATGGAAAGTCAGGGGCAATGAGGATGTGGTAGACTTAGGGCAGTTACTGCTAAAGAAGAGAAAATCTACAAGAATTATGTGCTTCAAGAAAGAAAGATTTGTGTTTCAAGGGATTGAAAGAGACTTTTTGGAAAATTTGTGCAGACTTCACACATTTTTGTGGAGCTGAATCTCTTTATGGCTGTGCTGCTAAAGTGAATGAAGAATGTCACATCATGCCATCTAACAATTTTTAGTAAATGTTATTTTGGAATAATTTTAGATTTATGATGCAAAGATAATACAGAGAGTTTCTATCTACCCCCTCATCCATTTTTCCCTAATATTAACATCTTAAATTACCATGGAATATTTGTCAAAGCTTAGACATTGGCATAGTACTATTAACTAAACTCCAGATTTTATTCAGATTTTTACCAAATTTTCTCCACTAATGTCCTGTTTTTTTCTCCCAGGATCCAATCCAGGACACCACATTGCATTTAACTAACAATTTTGTCATAAAATTTTTAACAAATCCAAATCAAAATTTGATATCGTGGCTGGGCACGGTGGCTCATGCCTGTAATCCCAGCATTGGGAGGCCGAGCTGTATGGATTGCTTGAGCTTAGGAGTTAGAGAACAGTCTGAGCAATGTAGCAAAACCTCATCTCTATGAAAAAAAAAAAAATTAGCCAGGCGTGGTGGCATGCGCTTGTAGTCCCAGCTACTCAGGATGCTGAGGTGGAAAGATGGCCTGAGCCCAGGAGGTTGAGGCTGCCATGAGCTGTAATCATCGTGATCATGCCACCGCACACTAGCCAGGGTGAGACCCCAACTCAAAAAAGATTTTTTAAAATGTTTTCATCATTCATTCTAAAAATTACTGTGTTGCAGCTATAAACATAATTTTGTTAAATGACCAATTTTAATCATATCTTTAATTTCAATTTTCAAACTGGCATACCAATCAAGCCATTTCTTAAATAACTTACTATAAAATTTTGCTTCTCATTTGTAAAAATTAACTTTCATTCATTTCCATCATACTAATTATCCTTGGATAACTAAATAGATGGTTAGAAGAGCTTGCTTAAAACATATAAAACAATATGTTACTAAGGTATGTGGATGAATTTTTTAAATGAATGATTTATAGTTTGATATTGGAAATTAGCTTGCAAATAAGGTTAGAATACTTGAATGTCACTTTCAATGTATATGCATGCTATTGAAATATCTACATGTATTTTTGGTTTACAGAATTATCAAAAAAATCTGATGCCCAAAAAAAGATATGCAGATGAAAAGAATAAATGAGTTCATAATCAATGGAATTCTGTGTAATACGCATACACAGTCTTTGAGATACACAGAATAAGTTAATAAAGCAAAATTATTTTGATGTATTATAGAAGCCTCAGATGAATACTTTTGACAGCACTACATTGTCAAATGTTAATTGATTACTCACTGCCTGCTCCTTTTTTTTTGAGTCTTGGTCTCACTCTGCTGCCCAGGCTGGAGTGCAGCGGCATAATCATGGTTCATCACAGCCTGGACTTCCAGGACTGAGCCTCCTGAATAGCTGGGACTATAGGTGCATGCCACCACATCCTGCTAATTTTTTTTTTTTTTTAGTTTTGTAGAGATGAGGTCTTGCTATTTTGCTCAGCCTGGACTTGAACTTTCGGGCTCAAGCAATCTGCTTGCCTGGGCCTCCCAAAGTACTGGTGTTATAGGCATGAGCCTCTACTCCTGATCTGCTTGCCTGGGCCTCCCAAAGTACTGGTGTTACAGGCATGAGCCGCTACTCCTGATCTGCTGCCTGTCTCCTATTGTACAAATGTATACTTTTGAACAGGTATGCGGCATTATAGTAAAAAAGCAAAAAGAGGCTTTCATTAATCAGGATTGTTACTAGAAATGGCTCTGGTTTCTAATTAAAAGATACATTACATCTAACAGACGTGAACAGAAAACGGCTAGCAAGTTTCTAGACAGTTAAATTTATATAAAGCCCACGTAGATACTTTCTACATATTAAAAAATGAAAGAAGGACTTGCTCTTGACTTCAGAAACAATATGTCATTAAAGATTATGGTACTGATAAGATTTTCCACTAATAAGCACAGATAAGTTTCTTTTGCTATTTTGGTAAGACTATATTCCTATGTTCTCTTGGACCAATATTAAAATGTATTGTTTCTTGAGTAGAATATTTTTACTTTACAAATGTTTGTGTTTTTATCTAAATGTAGTCGTTTTCAGAATTTTAAAAATTCATTTAATACAGAATCTATAATGTATTTTAAAGACAAATCAAGTGGTGGGAAAATATACTCTTCCTGCTGATGGGAGGAACAGTAAAGTCACATAGCAAAGGTCACAGTCACAGAGAAGGCTTAAAACCTGTTTGTATCAACTATTTAGCTTCTCGTAACAGGGGATTGTTTTACCTACAATGTCAAAAATTCAGTAGAACCTGAGATTATAAGGAATACATTTGGAAACATTTTCAAATCTTTGAATTTGTAAAGGGTAGCAGCTCATTTCTGGCATAGCATTTAGGAAAAATATTACTGAGAAACGTAATTTCTCCACCCTGAATCTAGCCTTTGAATTGTCCTATAAAATGTATTCTAAAGACATACTGGATAGAAATTGGAAACAAGGTTCATCTGTGGTGTGAAAGTTTGTGTGAGAAATACAGGACTTTCTAGAAAGGATTCAACAGTGGCTCAGAACTTATATAAACATTTTTTTTGTGAAATTATCATTCATTTGGTAAATAATTTTTGTACTAGCTAAAATGATCACTGGATAATTTTTCTGTATATGTGAACTCATTTATGTTTTAGATCTAAGCCAATGTGGAATTCTAAATTACACTTTCTGGTTTATCCACAAATTTTGTACTCATGCTAAAACTTACCATTTTATTAAAATTTCCATTGATCTCTTCACTCTGACCACTAGCATCAGCCACTAGATTTCTTTTTGGGGTCATTGTTTACACACAAAACACAAAGTTTATATTTGACTGGAGTTACAATCACATGAGATGTACAGAGAGGAACAGAACCCAGTTAGTCAGACTCACTACCTACATGGCTTTAAAAAATAGTTTTCCATCCATGCTTTAGAAATAGTACACATGAATACAATTCAGGATACTCTGAGTGTATCTGCAGTATTCAAAAATTTGAAAACTAATATCACATATGCCGAGGACTTCCCGGACATTTCCAACTTCAATAGTTTAAAAGTAGGAATTATTGTCCATAGGATCTTTAAAAACAAGCAGCAGCTACAGATCCGTGGAGTTTGTCAAAACACCTTACATTCTCATAGTTTTCAGTATACTCCTTTTCTCTTTTTTCCTCAAACAATTCTCCTAACAAGGAACAAAAGTTTCTCACTTTTCCTCATAATTAATAGGTCAGGAATCATGACTTAACGGATTTAGGTTCAGAGCACTTAACTGAATCACACACACCCACACTGGTGACGAGATCTAATCTCTGCATCCCGAATAAAGACTTTTTCTCTTTGTACTCTGAGCATCAGTCCAGAAAACTCAGCTTATTCTTGATGTGGGAGTGGAAGGAGGTGGTTTTGAAATCAGAACACACAGTTATATGCAATTCACAGGAAGGGTTCATTCTGAGTAATAAATACATATATTTATTTTCATAATGCCTATAAACATTGATTCCTTTTTGAAGGATGTTATTATGTGGCAAAGTTTCAAGGGGATTTTACAGGGAGTATGACAGGAATCAATTTCTTAAATAAGCATTGCCTTTACACAATTATTTTTTGAAATGGCTATTTTAGGAAGGTTTTCAAATCCTGTCTTTATTCCACTTTTTGATGTAAATCATTCAGGACAATAAAGCACAGGGAGTTGAAGATGAGTGAACACATACAATTTTGCAGAGTTTTTAGAATGCTTTTTGAGCTGACAACCTATTTTATTCTACCTCATCAGAATGTTTCAAATGAATCAAGGATTCTTGAATACCTAGACTAATCACAATTTAAAAAACAAGTAGAAAAGGAGGAAGAGTCTTTATTTTGACAAACAGTAGCGATGGTAATGGCATTAATTGTGCCTCCACTCTTGGTTTCAATACAGACAATTCTTGCCATCTGGGCATTCTCCCTCAGGATGTCATGGAGCATTAATCACCTCCCTTGAACTTTTTTGCTGCTAAAGTGTCATTCTCTGGAACTCTGCTGATTCTTACAGAAAAAGTTAAATCAGGTGGAGTGGATTGTGGGTTGTCTTCTGAACAAATAAGTTATGATCCCCAATGGGGCCACGGCTTCATGTTGGAATTTCCATCCCTCAGTTCTTGCCTGTCTAAAAAAAGACTTCTCCCTTCTGTTCCTCTCCTGCAGGGCTGAATGAGTGAGGGTGAATGCTAAACCTGCTTTCACCTGTTCATTTATTCCTAATATCCCACCAGAGAAGGGAGGGGGTGATTCAGTCAATTGTAGCTCACCAATTAAATGAAATTAATTGATGAGAGTATGCTTCTAATTGGATCATGTGGACAAATTCAGTGTTATCTTTGAATTCATGTTTTATTTAAAAACAAAGCTTGCTATTGGATTTTATTTTATTTTTTATAGAGACAGGGTCTTGCTATATTGTCTAGGTGAGTAAACTTCCCTCAAGCGGTCTTCCCACCTTGACCTCTCAAATGGCTGGGATTACAAGTGTGAGCCCCTGCAACTGGCATGGAATTCTTAACATTAGTATGGCCTGTGCCTTTCTTTTCAAAATGGAAGAAGGGAATTGTGGAGTGGCCATGGGAAATATTCTGCAAACTAATATTTTGTATACATAGGCTAAAACCAGTGGCAAATTTTTCATCCTAGGTCCTCAGGGGCACAAACAAGACAAGAAGTCATGTATGCAAACTACCCATAAAGTTAAACAACTGCATGTCAAGAAAGGCTCTCTGCCTCTCTGGCCTTCCAATGCCTCATTTTTCCCCCTGTATTTCAAATTTATAGACAAGTTACAAGAATAATATAATGAACTTTCTCATACTCTTTACCTAGATTTATCAACTATGAAGCTAACATTGTGCCGTATTTCATATCTCTCTCCACATGTTATCACTATTATTAATATTAAAATGTTTCCTAAACTATTTGAAATTAAATGGCAGTACAATATGGCCCTCTACTGCTAATCTAAATACTTTAAACACAGGCCAGCAGTGCTTACAAATAAAAACCCTCTTAAACTTTCATTGAAATTAACTCTTGATAGTCTCTTGAATTAAACTTTCGGCCACTACAACTTCAGTGTGCATCTCTTAGGAGCAAGGATATTTTGTATCATAACCACAATACAATGATCATATTCAGAAAATATTAATACCATTATTCAGTATAGAATCTATATTCTATTTTCACCAATTGCTCCAATAGAATTCTTTATAGAGTTTTTTGTTCCATTGATTTGGGATCCAATACAGGATCACATGCTGTCTTTTTAGCTGTCATGTCCCTTTAATTTTTTAATCAAATTCTTCAGCCTTTTTTTTTCTTTTCTGACATTAACATTTAGGAAATACAGGACAGTTTTTTTTCCCCTAAGAATATTTCTTGGCTGGGCTTGGTGGCTCAGCCTGTAATCCTAGCACTCTGGGAGGCTGAGGCAAGTGTCTTGACTGAGCTTGAGGGTTTGAGACCAGCCCGGGCAACTTGGCAAGACCTCGTCTCTACAATAAATCAAAAGTTATCCAGGTGTGGTGGTGTGAGCCTGTAGTTCCAGCTACTTGGAAGGCCAAGGTGGAAGGATCTCCGGAGCACAGCGGGTTGACGCTGGGGCGACTGTGAGCGTGCCACTGCACTCCAGCCTGGGCGACGGAGTGAGATTCCAACTTAAAAAAAAAAAAAAATTCTTAATTTGGATGTCTGATATTTCTACAGATTAGATTTATGTAATACATTTTTTGGCAAAAATAATATATAAACTATGTTGTAGTTTCTTGTTTTTGTTTTTGACAGAGTTTCACTCTGTCACCCAGGCTGGAGTGCAGTGGCACAATCATGGTTCACTGCAGCCTCAAACTCCCAGGCTCAAGCAACCCTCTTTCGGTCTCCCGAGTGGCTGGGACTACAGACATGTATTACCACATCCGGCTAATTTTTCTGCTTTTTGTAGAGACAGCGGTCTTGCTTTGTTGCCCAGGCTGGTTTCAAACTCATGGCCTCAAGCGATCCTCCTGCCTGGCCTCTCAAAATGCTGAGTTTACAGGCGTGAGCAACCACGCCCGGTTTCGGAGGCTAATTTTGAGGCAAGAAATAAAAGTGTAAGGACCAGAGCCAGAACAAGCTTAGGCACAAGTAAAAATCTGACCAAAACTTTTGTAACCGTTTTTCCTGGTTAAATATACTCAACTTGTAGTTGGGGTAGGTGCTAGCCGAATACAAATCTAGATAAAGGTGCCCAGTGTGCCACTCCAAACTCTTCCCCCAACATTGGCTCTAAGCATTCCAGCAGAACCCCGCCTTCACAGCGGAGGGAAAAGCAGCGAAGGGGCGGGGCAAGCATCGTGACGTCATCGCAGAGCGCCGCTGCGCCGCGGCTAGAACCGGCGCACGGTTGACGTTATCATAGCTCGACCACTTTCCTGGAGACCAGAGTCGAAGGCCGAGAGGTATTATTCAAAGCTGTGAGTTTTTCTCGTCCTCCTGTGTAAGTCCACTGCTCTTTCCTGGGATTCTCCTGTTATCATCCGGATCCCTCCAGGAATGCGATCCCTCACACAGAGAGTTGGGGCAGCATTGTTGCAGGTCCCCCACTTGCGCTTTTCTTCTGACTGCTTGCCTGCTTTGGCTGATCCTGCCACCTAATTTCTCTCGGTCCGGTCTTTCTTTTTCTCTTCGCTTTTTAGTTCCGCCTTTCAAATTAAGGAAGGCGGAGAAATCGAAAAAAACATGACTTCACAATTAATTTTCATTGCCTTAAAACCTTGTTTAGGGATGAAGGCTAGAATGAAAGGTGTAGGGAAGTATGTTGACTGTGTTAGCCCGAGTTATCATTCACTTTCACGATTACGGATTGCCTGCCGATGCAGTTCTAGGCCACCTGAGATAGTGGGCTAATTTTGACCAGTTGAAATATGTAGTGAGTAATCTCAAGAGAGCAGTTTTTCTTTATGACCCTGCAAAGTTGTGTGACTTAAAATTTTCGTTTGAAAATAGCTTTATGTTTGTTGACTGCACTTCTGTATTAGCCCGTTAAAAATGTGCTTGTCCCAAGGAGATGTTTGTTACCCACTAACTAACCTATTAGGACTTTCTCACCGTAGACTGAACTAAGACTTAATCATATGTTTTTGATTTGAAAATAACAGATAACCTCTGTTGAAGTTCAGAAAACTGCTGTGATTGGTGGAAATGATAGAACTTATTGTTTTGTTGAAAGGCAAAATAATGACAAAGTATGAGCAATGGTTTTCAAAATAATTGAAACAAAATTCTCAGAGTCAAAGGATGTTATAGCTGCCTTCGTGTAGTTATGTTGTATGTGTCACAGTTCAGTGATGATATGGTTTCTTTCTTAAACAAATGTTTTTAGAGACAGAGTCTTGCTCAGGCTAGAGTGCAATGGCTGGATCATAGCTAAATGCAACCTTGAACTCCTGGGCTCAGGCAATCCTCCCACTTTAGCCTCCAGCCTCCAGAGTTGCTAGGGCTACACATATGTACCACCATGCCAGGGTGATTTTTTTTTTTCCCCCTCACTATGTTGCCCAGGCTGGTCTGGAACTCTTGGCCTCAAGCAATCCTTCTGCCTCAGCCTCCCATAGTGCTGGAATTACAGGTGTGAACTACCATGTGTGATTGATATAATTTTGTCTTTACTGCCTTTACCTTTACACATGGCTCTTTATATGTGTTATCCCAGCTACTGTTTCCAAACAGTTGAGCCTTTAATTATGGCTCTAAATTGTCCATATTAGATTAGGGCATTTGATCATTTTCACCTTAGTAAAATACTAGACAATGTTTGAGTGCTAAGCCAGGCATTTTTTAATAGCTTTACTGACATTCATTTAATCTGCTCAGCAACTCCATGTACTATTATTTTAGAGATGAGATTATTTTAATAAGCAAGTTTTATGTGTTTTGGAAGATAATTTTGCTGCTTCATACCTGTACTTTTGAAAATGCTTCGAATTAAACATTGAATAGAAGTGAATTGACTCTAATCTGATGTAATTACTTATCTCAATTTTGAGTAACCTCTTTGTAATTTGTATACTTTCCTATTAGACTTTGTATTTTTATGTTGGACTTTGGGATAAATTTGTTTTTAGAGGTTAATATCTTTATTAGAAAAGAAATCTATTATTTATTCAAGAATTATATTGTGAGACTGAAGGAGAATTACAGGTGACGCTAACATGGACTCACTGTTTATCCAAGACAACAATAAATATTGAGAACTTGAGTGTGCATTTTACTATTATTTTCTAAAAAAAGTCATTGCAGTAATTCATTACAGTAATAGAATTCTGGTGTAACCACTGTAAATCTCTCTCTAGTTCCAAAAACAATTGTATGTTGAATTTAGTCTCTGGCTTAGTTCATAATTGTGTATAAAGATGAGAAAAGCCCCAGAATATACATTATCATATATGTTTCTTTTGGATGCATATGGTGACTTTTTAATACTCATAAGTCCAAGCAGTAATCTGATATTAAGATTCTCTAAAATTTGATCTCAGTTTACTTTGATTGACTTTAGTCAGTTTACAAATAGTTGCTAAGTACCTAATATGTGGCAAGACATTATGTTAGTGATACAGTGCATGAATCTTGCTTAGAAGGAATAGCCCAATGAGTAGATAACCAGTAGAAAGTTCTGAGCAGAGGAGTGATGTGGTCTGACTTAGGTTTTAACAGAATCACTGTGGCTGCTGTGTTAAGAATAGTTTGTTGGAGTTTGGGGTAGGTGAAAACCAGGAGACTACCTATGGAGGTGTTGTAATGGTTTAGATGAAATGATAGTAAGTTAACTGGATGGAAAGAAGTGAATGTGGTGAGTAGCAGTTCAATTTTGGATGTATTATGTAGGCAAAGCCAATACAGTTTGCTTAGGGATTGAATGTGGATTGTGAGAATAAGGCAATTGCCATTAACTGAGAAGTGGAAAACTGGCGGAAGATTAGGAGTTCAGTTAAGGACTTACTAAGCCTGAGGTTTCTTTTAGTCATCCAAGCAGAGATGTTGAATAGGCGGCTGAGTATATTGAGTCTGTAGTTCAAGGGAGTGCTCATTGCTGAAAACAAACATTTGAGAGTTGTCAGTGAACAGACAGTTGTGAGACTGGAAACAATCATAAAAGGAGTGACGGCAGACAGGCAGCACAAGACTGAAGTCCTTTGGCATTTTAGCATGTACAGGTTAGGACAATGAGGCAGAACCACTGAAGGAGACAGACTGAGCAGCCAGTGAGGGACAAGGACAAGCCTGAGTCTGGTGTTGTGGAATTTGTTGTTGAGTAGTACGTTCAATTTTGTAAAGTGCAGTTGATGAATCAGCTAAAATGAAGATTGACATTTGTGGAGTATCAAGATACACAAGGAGTATTATTGATGGATATGTGATAACTTTAAGCCTGGAGAAGCAGACAGTTAGTTACACACTAACGTGAAAACTATATTACGATTATATTCAGAGAGCCTTGAGAGCAAAGAGGAAGAAGAGACTACTTTTGTTTGGGAGATAGATGCTTTGATAGAGAAACGAGCATTTTCTGTGGGCTTTAAAGGATTGCTAGGTTTCACTAGGCCCAGAAAACGCAGAGGGAAAGGACTATGAAAATACCTTACTTTTCTCTTCATGCCACAACTTTCAGTCAGCTGTTTTAAAGATGCTTTTGCAAGTCCTCTTTCCTTTGTATTCACTGGCCGATTTCCCATCTTTGAGTAACCGTTCTAGTGCCAGGCCTCTAATTGCTAAGTACATTATGGGGATTCTAGTCATGTGGAATAATGACAGGAGCAGAAGTTGAGTGTGATGTTGGGAAATAGGGGAAAGATGGGAATCATAGCTAGAAGAGTGAGAGGAACAGACTTTGAAGGACCTTATATGTTGTGTCAAGAGGATTCTGTCTTGAAAGGATGAGAGACCACTGAAGGGATTTGTAAGGGATGCTCCCCCTCCATTAGATCTGGATTTCATTCTACTTAGCTTTGCCATTATTAGCCCTGAGTTTCTGTTGTGTTATCTGTAAAACGAGGCTAATATTAGTGCCCAGTCATAGAGCTGTTTTGAGTACTCCCACCCTATGTTTTTGTCTGCTTAACTCAGCTCTGTCATCAAGAGTACTTTCTTAAGAAAGCATCCCATCCTCCCTCAAATTAAGTCATGTCTACTAGGTTATAGTCTCTTAGCACCATGTATTTCTCTATATCATTGCTGTAATTTTATACTTCAGTGATTATTTGATTAATAGCTATCATCCACACTAAACAGTACAGGCAAGCTTTTGCTCACTTTTATATTCCAAGTATCAGGGCAGCATGCCATAGATGCTGAATAAATACCTATTGAATAAATGAGTCCTTGGTGTCTGGCATGTGGTGAATGCTCAGTAAATGTTATTCATTTACTTGTCATTATAGAGCGTGTGCTGAGGAGGTAGTCAGGGTTGAATAAAGGAATTGTCAAGCAAAAGAATTGTCCTGAGAGAGGACCCTTTGAGATTGGGTAGCATTAATTTTTGTGAATTTCTTTAGGAATTGGTTCAGTAGGCCTGGAGATAGAATGATTATCTAGGACTGGGAATTGGTTAGTGGGTACAATGGAAAGATAACTTGCAAAAGCATCTTTAAAACAACTGACTTGGGGTATGGCCATGTAGGAAGGATGGCTGTTGTACAATGGAAATAGGGATAGAATGGCCTCATATTGGCTTGAAAATTTAGGTGTAGAAAATATATGGTTCTTTGAATGTAATAGAGCTAGAAAATATAGGTTTAAAATTGTAGCTGCTAAGTAAGGGGAAGTGATGACATTTTATCTGGCATATTTGGGAATAAAATAAATTTCAAAATTTGAGATAAGTAGAGTTTCAATTTATAAACTTAAATTTTATATTGTAATGTTACATATATTATTGTTTAAAAACTGTAATTTAGAAAGTGTAATAAAATGTGCTTTCTTGTCTTCATACTTTTTGTTTCCCAGAAGGAACTGTAGTTTACAGTTTCTTTTGCATCCTTAGGAAAACTTGCCTGCATATACCGTATAAATGTGCTGCCACACTCATATACATCTTCCTTTCTTAAAAACAAATGGGATGTATTATACATACTATTCTCCAGCTTTTGTTCACTTAATATATTATAAATCTCTCTAAGCTCTACTTTATACTTTTTCACTACTGTAGTTTATTTTATTGAAAGGGCATATCATAATTTATTTAACCAGTTCCTAATAAAGGTTGTTCTGCTTTAGTTTCACTGTTTTAAAAGATTGTTGCAGTAGGCGACCTTGAACATTATCCTGGGTAAAAATATACATCTTGAGAAATAAAATTGCTAGGTCAAGGAATATGTATATATACAATTTTGAAGCATAATGCCAAATTACCCCTAAAATGCTCAATTAATTTATATTCTAACAGTGACTGAGAGGCTCTTCTCTCACCTTTGCCTATTATCTTGGGTATTGTGAATCTTTTCAATTTTTGCCTGTTTGACGTGAAAATTGGTGTCTTGTTTCAGTGATTTGTGTTTCCTTAATTATGAGTAAGACTGAGTAGCTTTCTTTATGCTTATTGGTCATCCAGATTCCTTTATTTGTGAACTGCCGATTTTCTTTGCCCATCTTTCTTTTGGGCTATATGTATTTTTTTGTTGTTGTTATTGTTAAACTGATTTGTAGGGGTTCTTTTTATCTGCCCTTGTGTTACAGATATCTTTTCCTAGTTTTTCATTTAGCTTTAGACTTGGTCTGTTTATGTAATTTTGCATGGTACTTTTTTTTTTTGAGTCAGAATCTCACTCTGTCACCCAGGCTGGTGTGCACTGGCATAATCCCGGCTACTGCAGCCTTAATCTGCTGGGCTCAGGCGATTCTTCCACCTCAGCCTTCCAAGTAGCTGGAACTACAGGCATGTGCCACTGTGCTGTGCCAATTTTTTTGATTTGTTGTAGAGTCGAAGTCTTGCCATGTTGCCCAGGTTGGACTCGAACTCTTGGGCTCAGGTGTTCCTGAAGCCTTGGCCTTCAGAAGTGCTGGAATTTTAGGCAGGAGTCACTGTGCCTGGCTTTACATGCATACATTTTAAACTGCTGAATAAAGATACAAGAAATTCAGATTTTATTTATTTATTAATTTAATTTAATTTTTTTTTTAGTTGAGCTTTCACTATTGCCCAGGCTGGAGTGCAGTCGCATGATCGTAGC